>OY757242.1:38814189-40064189 GCA_963583935.1 Diaperis boleti | reverse complement strand
ATCGTGGACTATTAGCCCTTCACCCATGGGGCGGTAATTGTGGGACATCCTGTATATGACGTCAATCACCCGAATCAATATCTGTAACTCATAATACCGTTGCGTTTCTGGGTTCACTAATTTATTTGCACAATATTTACAAAATATTTTCGACATCTTTTATTACAATATTTACATTATTCAGAGTATGTACAATCACTTAAATGGATTCGTCTATTTATTTATCCATCGCGCGGCACTCCGGATAGATAAAGGCAACTGTCCGACTCGACCCACTGTGACTGTGATGCCTGATTGGGGCGACTTGTTGGCCGATGCGACTGTATCCTTCTAGGCGCTTCCAGATAGTTCCATTGATGACATCATCTAGTTCCCGCGATACAGATAAAATCTCGATGTGTATCGAATACTCCAGAAGATGATGTCACACTATATCAATCACGTTGTAGCAATGAGTCATTGAGGGTCCAGATCCGTTACAATACTGAAGAACGCAACATGGATAAATTTAATCTCTTCAAAAATCGTTCTCCGCCGGATACGATACCTTTCAATATACCTCCAAATTAATTGGGATACTTCCAAACCAAAGTATTAATCGACGCTGATAAATTCCCCTCTACGATTTATGTTGTCCCAGAAGATTCTATCAGGATGAACGCCGTTGTGGGCACAGAAATAATCAATCAAGAAGTGACGATTAACAAAGACGAAAAGACTGGATATGCCGCATTGATGCATATTAATATTCGACGAACGAAAACGAAATAACGATAGAAGAAACGACGGGTAAAGAAAATACAATAGAAATAAACTCGAGCTATAAACCAAAAAGTGACGAAACGAAGAAGAGTGCCAATCTAGAGATGTCATTTATGCTCTCTGACGAAAAGCCTATTTACCAAAGACCACGAAGACTACCATATCTAGAAAAAGAAAATGTTCAAAGACAGGTGGAAAAATGGCTAGAAAATAATATTGTTGAACCATGCTCATCCGAATACGCCAGTCCTGTTGTAGTAGCAAAGGAAAAAAAACGGTGATGCCAGAATTTGTAAAGATTACAGAAATATAAATAATATTATAGTAATAATAATCATCGTAAACCACTCCCCCTTGATGGAAGACCAGTTAGATAGATTACAAGAAGTTAGAGTATTCAGAACTCTTGACCTCAAAAATGGATTCTTTCAGTGGATTTCTTTAGTGACGCACGATGGGCAATATCAATTTTTAGGAGTACCTTTTGGCTTATGTAATTCTCCTGCCGTTTTCCAAAGATTTATAAATTGTATTGTGCATTGTGCTTACCTACATGGACGACCTAATAATACCAGCCAAAGATGAAAACGAAGCAATTGACCGTTTAGGATTAGTATTGGCCACAACCGAAGATTATGGATTAGAGTTGCAAATTAAAAAGTGTGAGTTTCTCAAAAGAAGAATACAGATTTACACTTTGAAACAGAATTACACACAGTCGCATCCATAAGAGGATATGTAGCAGTTCTTCCTCAAAGAAATCCAGACGATAATAAATTCCATCCAGTTTATTACAAGAGTACAACAACCCCCAGAAGGGAATTATTCGATTTACAAGTCCTGGTCATAATAGAGGCACTAAAGAAGTTTTGTATTTATTTGTTAGGAATACTATTTAAGATATTAACGGATTGCTCTGTTATATTATTACGACTGTTCTTGAACAGGTTTAAGCATGATGGCTTCTTATCATATAGTAACAAACTAAACGGTTTTGCACGAGTACTGTTTTTGCATCAGGCTGTTATACACAGAGACCGAAAACTAAATTAACTCGGTCAGCTTGACATGTAACGAATAATTCTATTAAACTACATATTGATCAACAATAATAATTAAAGCTTTGGTTGGTAATAGATTCAGATAAAATAGTAAATTTACTTTTGACATTAAGTTGGCGGAATTCCAATTACAAAGGCAAGGTTATGTTTATTCGGTGAAAATTTAAATGTAGCTGTCAACCATCCGTCATCGGCTGATAACCAAATCACAGGATTACCAACTTTTATGTAAATTGTATTATTGCCAACTGAAATTTTTAATCTTAAGCACTCAGTATGACAAGCGGATTTTCGTACATGGCCAACTTTTACTAACAAACATTAACTGTTGTCATAGATTCTAGAAGATAATTAAAAAAAATTCAAGTCGAAACTTAAACAATGAAATTTGTTTTATATCTTAGTATTGGTGGCATCAAATTTTGAATAAATACCAATTTAAATTCAATTTAAGTTTTAATTCCTTAGAGCTTTGCATATCGTAAAACTCAAAAAAAAAGTTTAAATTAGCAATGTGAATCATGTTTACATATAAGCACATTGGCCCCACACCACGTGCTAAGATTCAAAACAAATCGGCTTTGACACATTTAATTTTTGACATGAATGGAGAAATTGCGTTTACATTAGATTATCCTTCAGCGTTGTCTTAATTAAAATTTGCATATCTTTCAGCGCCATAAAGTTTGGCCTTTGCGAGTTGGATAGCCGCAACCAATAGTGGTGCATAAAAATCTGCTGTAATTTTGATTTAATTTAGCCTAAACAACGAGGGGAGCAAAAGTTAGTGCTTTTGTGAAAATTATTTTTTTTTTGTTAGGTAATCTTTAATTTTTTAACAATTATCAATAACGAGGTAATTTGAAATAGAGCTTCGATTTTTGTATTGCTTCACACATTTAACTTTCAAAACCGTTTTAACCGTTTAACAAGCAATTAACCTAATTGAAATACGTACCTCATTGAATCCAGCCATATTTGCAAGAATTCAATTAATTTTAATTGAAGTTTTCTCATTCAACAAGAAAAAGCAGACAGAGAATCAGTCATTTTCCTTAGCACGTAAAACTCATCTAGCGTTAATAATAATTTTTCAGTTCACTAGAAATCAATGCTTTCCCGCAGCTAAACCGACAAACTTAGATATCTACTTTGAGTACTTTTAGAGTTTCATTTATAGTGAGGGAATAATATTTGCACAGAAATTACGCCAGGCCATTGTTCGTTTAATAATCAAGACGGAGTGTTATCTAAAGATTTACGCACACCGATTACGTAGTAAATACTTACAAATATTTATTTCGCACTTTTTTTTTTAAATTTACAACGCCTCTGGTAGACGTGAAGAAATTTCCAGGTTTCGATCTATGCGACATCACATGCATATTTAATATACGTCATTTGGAAATAAACCTTTCAGAAATTACGTTCGTGTGTAGCTTCGGAAGACTACGTGGAATGTTTATTTTGTGGGCGGGCAAAAATACAATTACTCAGAAATGTTTACTTAGAAATGAAAACAATGAGAGAAATAATGAAACAAAAACTGTGGGATTTTCGCTACATTTCGAAACTCGCGTTGGAAAATTTCAAAGGAACTTGACCCATTGACCCAATTAGAAAGTTACGTCGAAGGGATTGAATATCCACATCGGTTTATTTTAATGCAAAATTGGATGCCAATCGGATTTATCTATTGTTCATCCGAGACCGGAAATTATTTGCAGAAATTAATATAAATCAGTGTTTATGTCGGTAATTCCTTAATTTTTAATTAGAAAACTGGTAAACATCACCTACACCTGTAAAAAGGATTACTGTTAATATATTATGTAGTTGAATAAATTCGTCTTTCAAATTCTGAATTAAAAATGCTTAACTTTTAAGGCAGGAGGCAGGAATCCCAGAACAAGTCCAAGAGATTATTTAATCCTCTTTAAAGCTCCAGTCGTGCTACGGACTAACAAGTAACAATATACAGTGTGGAAACTAAGTAAGGAATAAATTCAACCAACTCCGTTAGTATTTGCACTAGAAATAAAACTTAAAACGCATGTGGTAGGGTTAATTATAGCGCATCCGAGGAACGAGGAACGTATACTACTTTTTTTCATTCTTTTTCTTTTGCAGTTATGACTTCATTAATAGTTTTTTTTTAATGTTTTTTACTCTCATTTCAACGTTATCAAATACTTAATAGGAAAAAATTAATAAC
Source organism: Diaperis boleti (assembly GCA_963583935.1). Classification (NCBI taxonomy): domain Eukaryota; kingdom Metazoa; phylum Arthropoda; class Insecta; order Coleoptera; family Tenebrionidae; genus Diaperis; species Diaperis boleti. The sequence goes on along the minus strand of OY757242.1, from coordinate 40,060,151 downwards.
AACGGCGCTATAGTTCAAATTAGTAAGATTTCAAAAAATTTACAGAGCTGTCTAATCTTATCGGAATTTAAGAAAAAACCATAGAGATACCAATAAAAAGTTGCCAAGTTCTGAATAGGTACAAAATAATAAATTGTGTCTAAACTGTTTTTCTCTGATTAAATAATAAATAAACTTTTAAATAAGATCTGGTTGCAACAGGATAATTCTCCACCACACTACGTCCTTAATTTGCGGCGTTACTTGGACGAAGTGTTCTCAAGAAGATTGCTACGAAAAAGAGGTCCAATAGAATGGCCGGTTAAGTCCCCAGATCTAACCCCATTAGATTTTTTTTATGGGGGCACTTAAAAAGCAAAGTGTAACAAAACTGATCCAAGAATTTGGATAATTTTAAAGCAAGAATTCGACATGAGTGCAGTTTAACTCCCCAAACCATTCAAAACGTATTGGCTGCTTTTTATGATCGTCTTGGATGATAAGATGATGATCAGATGATACAGGGTCATCAGTTTGAACATTTGGTGTAATATGTTTAATATAATTCCGCAATTTTTTTTTACATTTTTCTGACCCCTTATTTCACCCTCCGCTTATGACTACATGAACTTGAACGCATCAGCAAGTTTTTCTCGAACGAGCTAAACACCTTCTAACTTTTTTGGGACAAAAATATGTCGTTGATAATAAATTTTAGTTATCAGTTGAGTGTCGCGCCGCTATGTTGTGATGACCTGTGCTCGATTCTTAAAATGTTTTTTTCTATGGTGGTAATGTTAGTGTTCGGTTATGCAAACAAATCCCGAAATTCCAACGTGAGGTCCTTTTGTGAGAACACGGTGCAACGTTGATTATGGCAAATTTTCTTCTCCAACTCCAGATTTCGAACGTCCCAGATGTAAACGCGTTTTGCAAAGTGAACCTGAAATTTTTACGTATTCGAAGATGTCCTTCGAAGTGTATTCGAAGTGTCGGTGTGTCAACTATTATTGTTTACCGCACGTACACCAACAAGGATTATCCCTGATGTAAATTGAGTTATGCACATTATGGTAGGTTAGTACATGTTTGTATTTAAACAGTTTTTATTTCGATTTCGATTTCGAAAGTTTTTGTGCATTCCTCGCAATCAATGAACATAGGCGGGTATTGGTTTTAGGCGTCAAATTATTCCTTAATTTTAACTCCGTAAGGTAGCGTTTGCGAAGAAAATTTTTTTACAGTGTGCCCATTTGATCTGTTCACACCTGAAGATTTAGAAGTAGGCAACATATTAAACATTCCATCAACAACAATTTTTTTTAAAGATTTGCATTTCATATTCGATTAAAAGATTGTGTTGAATTGATGAATTGACGTTTTGAGTTTAATTTTAGACCCACTATGATTCTTTATTTAAAAAATTAATAGTTTACGCAAAGTGATTTGTAAAATGTTTAATATATTGCCTATATCTGATTCTACAGGCGTGAACAGTTAAAATGGACATCCTGTATTTTGACGAGTTTTACTTGTGGTTAAATTTTCTGCTAGGACTTCCATAATACCCTGTATAACACTTACATCAATAGTATTTTGGTTAATTTTATTAATTTGTTAGCCCTACTTTGAAATTTAAGGTTTTCTTATTTTTTCTCGTTGATCGCTTTTGTCTACTTTATTTTGTTTGGATTTTTTTTCCTTAAATTTCTATAGAATTAGACAGCTCTGTTAATTTTTTGAAATTTTAGTAATTTGAACTTTACCCTGGGTTTTATTATTTTTTTCTTTATGTGACCCATTAAGTATTTGATAACGTTGAAATCAGAATAAAAAAAAATAAAAAATTCTACCACATGCTTTTTAAGTTTTATTTCTAGCGCAAATACCAACGGAGTTACTGAATTTATTCCTTACTTAATTTCCACACTGTATGTAAATTTAAAATGTTGATTTATAATATAATAATAATATAATAATATATATATTTGTGATATTAATTACATAGAATTTTTCACACGTCACTTGAAATATACAACAAATCTAATTCGATATAACTTCTTTCCACTTTTACTTATATCTGAGAAATTCATCAAAACTGTAGAATACATTGTCCGTTAACAACTTTTTTACGGAAGATTTGATTTAGAATATAAACACTATTATTTTAGCCTTTGATGGGAGTATACATTTTATTATTACTTTATCCTTGAGTCAAAGAGCTTTTAGTTTTTATTAAATTAATTGTATTATAATATTATAGATGTTTGTAATCAGATTCATTATATACCTACTTTGGCAGTAAGCCCGTTACAGGAAGTTGGAAAAGTTTTAAGGTAATTTCTCTTTAATATAGAAATTTCTGGATTTTGATTTAGTGTTAAGCTAAATTCATTACAAAAACAACGCAATTAGCAGGTTTTCTAAACTGTTGCGTGTAAATCAAAGTTGAATGATGGTTTCAATATCTATTGATCACACCCTGTATTTTTGCCAAACTATCATCGCTACTTAATGACTGAAGTGTCCAAGCTCTTAATTATAAATGTTGGTTTTACTCGAAAACACAAGCGTCTAGGTACACTCCCTTCACATGGATTGGAAATATGTATACGCGCAAGCGATTTAGATCAATATTTCACTTTTTAATTGCGGGGGTTTCAAATATTCCGTATCCTAGAAGATACTAGGAAGATACCAGAACTCGCGCCCCAGAAAAAAAAACTGGATAAATCTCCCTGATGCACAGATAAATATTCTTAAAGAAAAAAATGGTTAGCTCAAATGGTATTGAAGAAAAGAACATTTTAATTTGATCAATAAGAGGGTTTTTAACTAAATCTTTTAAAAAATTCAGTGTCAAAATCAAATTTGATTACATCGCTCTAACCCCTAAATTTTTAAAATGTTTATTAAGTTTTAGTCATTTTGTGCATTTGAGTTTTGTGATCTCATACCGTGGTTAACACTACGTTAGTCGCGCCCATTAGACTAACGCCATTTATCGCGTTGGATCTGTGAGATCCACAACCCAAAATCCAGATAAAATCGAGCTCTATTATCATATTATAAAACAAAATATGGGATATTATTACTTATATAGGATATTCAGTGCCTTTTTAAACCTTTTATTTACGAAAACATAACAATTTAAGCAAAAAAAAAAACAATTTTTTATCGAACCAAAAATTTTTTTTACTAAAACTTAGTACTATTCGAGATAGGAAGCTAAACGAAATGACGGCCACATTCGGTTACGAACAACCGAGAAATCACGAAAAAATCGCGACGTGGATCTCTCAGATCCAACGCGACAAACGGAGTGTTAACAATTTCTAGTTGGTAACAATGCAGTTTTGTAATGTTAACAATAATGATTCGAGTAATAAATTACAACTGACAATTTCCATTGATTTCAACAGGTTAACAATTTAGTTCTTCAGAAAAAATAGTAAGCAATAATACAGTTTAACAATTCTGATGTACATAATGAGTGAGGTTAAGTCAGCTAATTTTATTCCACCATGAGCTTTTGCAGTTTACTGGAATTTCCAACAGACAGATACAATGAAATATCTACGCCCAAAGCGCATCTTCGCACCTGAGAGGGAAAAACAAGAATATTGAAACGCGTGGAATTATTTAAGTTGGGGTACATGTTATGTTGCGACGGCACTATCGGCCTTCAAAGTTTTTGGAAATACCCAAGGGTTCAGGTATCGGAGCAGGTAGACGAGGTGGTGAGTTTAACCATCCCCCCCGATTTAACTTTAGGGAAAATTGTGAGTTTTAGAACAGATTCAGAAACGAGACTTTGTACGATAAAGATGTGATCTCGACTGTTGTATCACGTATTCTCTGTGCTTGTAACATAACAAATCAGCAACAACCTTATGATGTAAATAAATGTATTTATTTATTTACATCGCGTATTATTCAACGTAAACACAATACGCTGCGAAACAGTACATATGAGTCGGAGATTGCTGAACAACATGTAGATCAGATGGAAAGACAAGCGAAGTGAACAAGACAACTGTCTGTAAGTGAGGCAAGATTGTAGAGAGTTTACTATCATGGGAAAAGCTTGCACATCCAAACAAACCAGGGAGAAATGAATTTGTTACTGAATTGTCCTAGACATGCTTAGTTTCCTGTTTTTCTTTAAGGCTTGTCCCGAACCAAGTTAGTTAGCAGAACCTATCTCGAGAACTACTCCTTTGGTTGTTAAGTATTTTAAATATTTGTGAAGCAATTTATTAGTAGCCCGAAAACAGTACTGCAACTTCAACCTAGTAGGCTCAGGAGTTAGTTGCCTCGAAACATATACGGACAAACAATATAAAATAATAAAATATACAGTAACGCAACGTTTTCTTTGGAAGCCATTTTGAAACGATCGCGACGGGACATTTAGCGTGCGCAAACACAACGAGGCGCAACGAAGCTACCAACATGCACAAAACAAAAGCACCAAATACCGAAATTTGGCTTCCCGATGTGTGTGGGTACAACATAAAGATAAGACACTTTTCAGAATCCCAACATCCGGCGTGGCGCTATGCCGCTTTTTGCCTTTTAGTCTTCAGTTCTAACTCAGTGTTGGTTAATTCAAGTCAACAGAGTCAAAATAGCTTTTAAATGACCACAAGCTGCTGTCGGCCTCATACCGAAAGACAGGTAGTTATTAAAGGATTTATCTGAGTGGCAGTCTAGTTATGTTAAGTTGGAGAATCACTTTGTTTCAAATTGAACGCGCCTGTGGTTCGGGCTCTAGAACTAGAAGTCAACAACACAACGACAAATTACAACGACTTTAGCAAGTTATTCGCGGTGCCTGTGACTCATAGGTTTGGTAATTTATGGTACTGCAAAGAAAGAAGGGCTGAACGCAACTGATACGAAATTTCTGGGTTCATGCGAGGGCCACGGAATACTTCGAGTAACAATAGTGAACATTATTTTTAAACAAAGGCTAGAATTAGGGTTTTGAATAAAAAAATTTTTGTCATAAATGGAAAGATCATATGTAAGTTTTATTACAAAAGTATATTTTGTTTTTGTTTTTTCGTTATAATTAAAAAGTTATATCGAATTAAAAATAAATTTTCGAACCCAGTACCGAGGACGCGCCGAACAAACCCGAGCGCATTTGTGACGTCACAATGTTCATTTCTACAGGTTTCTACTAATTATCAGAAGCAGCTGTTACACTGTTTCACTTTGACATCTTGTCGGACAGTAATGTCAGTAATGTCATGCAGCGTCTTTTTTAAAGTATGCGATATGACACAACGTATATCTGCGTCCTCACCAAAGTAATTTAGTTTTTACGTCAGTTATTTTGCAAATGTATATGGGCCTGTTGCGTCTGTCCCACGTTGGTGCAACGATTTTGTTTTTGTGCTAAATTGTAACTATAATAATAATTGATTATAACATTTATTCAATAGGATTTTCGTTGTCAGATACACATAGTAGAAGAAGTAGAAGAAGACAAAATGTAGGACCCTTACGAATCTGTATAAGATGTCTTTAGATGAAGGTGAAGGGGATCCTTATGTTGATTGGACTGGAGAGTACGGAAGAAAGCGAAATGTCTCATTCAGACGAGATTGGATCGTCAAATCCAGAATCCGTCAAAAAATACAAGTCCAAAATGATGCAGCTCAATGTACACAAGTCTTGGATATTTCACAAAGCATTGAACAAGGCAGATCCGAGCATCAGGAAGAATAGGATGAATACATACTTTAATTTTCAAGTCTACAAACTGTTTAAAAGTAAATCTTCGTCCCAATGCTAGTCCTCGAAATGTTTTTTGAAAATCTATTTACGGAAGATTATACTGCAATTTATAGTTGATTGCACAAATGATTATGGAAAAGCTTTAACTACAACAAACAGACCTAAGACTAAAATATCGCGAGATGCTAGCTTTCGTCCTGTTACTCCTGATGAAATAAAAAAAAAGCCTTATGTATGCTACAGGGACAAGTTTCTACTTCAAATATGCGGCGCTTTTGGAACAAATATTGTTGTTTTATTAGTTAGTTTTATGTTGTTCTACCACTTTTTCAAAAAAAAAAGTACAAGCTGTTCCTGGTATTATGTTGATTGCTCAATTTCAGTCTGTTTATGGTCCGCCCAAAGAGCTATCTTTAGATGAGTCACTGTTACATTTTCGTGGCAGTTTAGTATAGCTCCACTATCATCTTCACAATAATTGGTGCCTTCTACTCTTGGTTTTTGGAACAGTTGATGGTTTGAGTCTTCAGGGAACTTACAAACTGCTCGGCCGTTGGGTTTCAAACAGATTTTCGAGCCGATTTTTGAACCTTCGTGGGCTGAAGTATTGAAAGACACGTTGTTTCAAAGAGCCGCACACTTTTCTGAAAGATGTTAAAGTATGAATTAATCCTACTTGTTTCCATTGATCGAGCCTAAAAGCAAAAAAACAAACGTACCCCATACTTCCCGGGGTGCATTCTTCTAAAACGAATAACTTTACGTCGTCTTCACGTTGCAGACAAACTATATAATATTGACAGCATTGAGACTTACCGAGAACAGAAGACAGAGCAGGATAGAATGGACAGAATGCCAATTTCCTAATACAACCATCACCCGCCTGTTACCGTATAATAACTGACACCACAAACTGACACTCTTGACACTGACATCCAGAGAAACATCTGCTGACATCTGATAGTGAAATTGTTAACTGATTAACAATATGACGTCAGAACCAATTATGGCGCGTTCGTAGTCACGTGACTTTTTTTTTAAATTTTATCAATTTTAAATTGTTTATAATTAATTTTAAAAAAAGTTTTGAAAGTTTTTCGCATCGGCTATCAATATAATTTGTTCTAAAGTTTCAGAATACATTAAAAAAATCGATATTAATTTTTTTTCAAAAGCCTAATTCTTAACAAGACATGTAGATCCAAAGGCTGAACAATTTCGTGATCATCATGGCGGGTTTTATGAAGTAGCAGACAAAATGGCCGACTAACGGTAAAAATTGAAATCGTTTTACCTAAGAACGCCGGTCAAATTCATGGCACCTCCTGACGGTGAGGCGGAAGAAAAATATAGAGCAAATGGTTACCTTATTTCCAGGAATACAACAACCTCACTTGGCTTGGGGACTAGACGTTAGAAATTTAACCGACGCGAACTAAACAAAAGCTGGAATCTGCGCGAGATGGATCTCACTTTCGGGCTCGAACGAACACGTACAACTTTTTTAAACAAAAGTAAGCTCAACGGTGGAAAATAACAAGGTTTTACAAAATGGCTAATTTGCAGAAGAAAACAACGTGGTGTAACTCCAACGGAAGCTGAACACCCACTTTAAAAACAAGAGAACTCATAGTGGAATAAAATCAGATAAAAACAAAAAATTAAGCGTTAGTTACGATTTGATGCTTCTAATGTTAAAGTCTGAATGCATGTAATGGCCGCCGGTTCTTCTTCCACCTTTTAGAAGGGACGCCAACCGTTTTTTTAGTCACGCCAGCTTCAACGCGTTGCCAACCACTGCAGCATGTTACTAACTTCAGAGCACCTTGGCGGATAGGCAAGTCGAAGTTCTCCCGTGCATTACATTTTGAGGATATCTCAACACCCTAAAAAATGTTGTATACAGACGTCCCGTTGGGACACACGAACAGTTCAGGGGCCAGGTTCAAGAAGCTCTTGCCACAATTACCCCTCAAATGATTACAAACTCTAAGTTGAGCCTTTTGCGGCGAGCACAGTTATATTTAGAGATGAAGGGTGCTTGCTCTGATTGCTTTGTTGTCCCTTTTGACAATATTATTTCTTTTCTGTTATGATTGTACTTCTTGTTTTTGTGGTGTTAGATTCGTGTACGTTAAATAAAAACGCTTCTTTTCAGAACCCCCATTTCTTGTTTTATTTAAAAAATATAACACTAGAAATAATGTTGATGATAAAAATTATATACAATGGCAAATGTGACATCTAAATTGACCTCTACCTTAACCTACATGTTGGCACTTTGGCGTGGATGTCACTCCGACAGTGCGATAGCCTACCAACAGATTTAAGTTATATCAACACCTGGCCCTCCCTTTCTGGAATTGGTGAGTTTAAAAAGTGCAACAGCGCTGTTGTGTAAGACCCAAATTTGTCTTTGTTTGCATTTTCTGGATCCATATTGTTGCCGGCATTTATCAGTTTTCTGTGGGGCGCGAGTCATGGGCGAGTTGGAAATAATGAAAATATATTTATTATATAAATTTAAATCAATTACTATTGTTATAAATAAACAAAATATGAGTTTTATTATCAAATAAAGCCTTTTATTGATAAAAAATACTTCAATTTAATACTCCTAGTAGATTATTTAATGAACATAAAATGGTGGTTATTATGCACGAGAATGGAAATTAAAATACGAGCCGTAGGCGAGTGAAATACGAAGTTTTATCTACAACTGTATTTTTTGAATATCTTTAAATAAAGCAAGTAAATCGGTTTCAGTGGAAAAAGGTGCTGTTCAGACTTTTTGAACATTCTCTTTGTGTTAAATAAACGTCTCTACGGTTGTGTTTTCTTGTTTTCTGGACTATTTAACGGTAGTAAAGACACATAACTATACTTTTACTACTTCTTATGGCATCTAAAGTTGGTTGTAAGAAGGCGACCATCTTCTTAATTGCTTCAACTTCTTCCAATGAACACGTGGCAAAAATTTGATGGATCAGGGTTTGGGAATGTTTTTGTTGTTGTTTATGCAGAATCTGACTTGACAAGGTTTGTAGTTTTGCATTCTGACTAAATCGCACTACATAGCATGCGCGAATATTTCCAACTGATGTGAGTGGTACCTATACGCTTGCTAACAATGACGTAAACTAAGAGGTGGGAGTAGGGTGTAAAATGGTACACGCCCCAAACAAGGTAAACTGAACATGACCCCCGTTGAAGGCTTAAAATGTTTACCACAGAAATCGAAAATAGAGGGGGAACGCAAAATGTCGCCGCTGACACCCTCTCCTCCTCTGCCGGTTCCCCACCACGCACCTAACTATTTCCTTCATGAGATCTTAATTTCCGCAACGCCAAAATTGTAGACACAGCAAAAAAGTTTCACTTAAAAAAAATGCTGTTTGCACTTTACCATCGCGTCCAGAATGCACTGTCTCGATGCGACCGAGACTCCAACACAAGGTGAGTATGTTGTCTTCGTGAATTATGTCGATGTCATCTAATGATACAGAGCGAGTTGATGTGGCCCATTTGGAAAGTTGTTCGACAATGTACTGACGAGACCAAATATGTTGGTGTAATTTTCTGCCATCGGTCTAATCGATGGGTATTGATATCGGTCATATGAGCTTAGGCCGATGCAGTGAGAGCAGTTTCAATTAGGAAGTGGATGGGTGTAAGTGCCGATAAATCATCTGGATTTGAGTACAGAGGAATTAGAGGCCGTGAAGTAAGGCTTCGATTAAATGCTAAGTAAACAGGGACTGGACTATAATTCTTTTAAAATGAAATTTCAGTGATTTGATGCCCGCTTCTCAAATACCGCCCACATGTGGGGAACTAGGGAGTATAAAATGCTTATTAACAATGTTCACAATTGCGAAATGGCCTTACGAATTTACTTTTGCATCAGGTACATTTCCAATAATATCTTCATACGTGACTGAGTTCACGCGTCTACAGGATACACAGCTATGCAATATATTTCTGATGGTATTATGACCCCCTAAGAGTCAATACGATTGTCTAATTGCGGCTAAAATAGCTTGAGGTCCAAGACGCAAATGTTCTGATTCGACAATTAATTTTGTAATATGATGAATTTTTATATAAAATGTTTGCATTTACCAATCTGCCGCCTACTCCAATAGTTGAATAGTGGAATTTTCATCTAAGAATGGATTTAATTTTCTGAGGGCCGGTTTCACCAACATCGATTAACTGATAAATAACTACATAGATACGTTTGTTAAAACTATAGCAACAATTGTTCCTAATAGATGATTAAATTTAACGGAGGTTGGTGAAATCGGTCCTTTAGTGAGCTAGATTTAGGCAACGGTTTATTTTTCGAGACAGCTGTCGTAATCGCCGGAAAATAATTATTGTTGTACTAATTTTACAATAACATTATGGCTGAGTTTTACTTCCTTCACAGATAATGGTCCTGTTATTTTCTCAAATTTAATTTTGTTGTAAAATCGAAAGCAGAGGGCAATAACGTGAATTAATTTTTAAATAGATGAATATTTCAACAGCAATTCAGAGGATTCGTTATTAATTACTGCCTTTGTGCATACTATTCGACGTTGTTCTTCTGTTTCGGAAAGATTTATGATTTCTTTGATATTATCCGAAGGTTCGGTTTGGCTTTCCACAGAAATGTTGGACCATTTATTCATAATTTATTATCAATTAATTGTTTAGTACTACAACCTCGAGAAATAATGTCGGCGGGATTAGAATTTGATGGCACAGGCGTCCAATTTTCAATATTGCCGAGTGTTTGAATTTTGGACACTCGATTAGCGACAAATGTGGTCCAATTGTTTGGAGTTGCCGTTAACCACTTTAATATAATTGGGGAATCGGTGTAGTAAAATTTGTTGTTAATTTCACAATTCTGACTTTTCTTAACCTATGACATTAGTTCTGCTAATAAGATTGCACCACATATCCATAGTTTGAGTTTCAATTGGAGAAACTCTAGATTTATCAGTGATTATTTCCTTCATGCAACGAAAAAATTATAATTACTATGGTTTCTGCCCATTTTACAGCGATTAATTGCATGTCAAAATTTTGCCGCGGTTAAATATGTGTCAAAATTTAATCGCTTCTGAATTTATTAGTCACTGGGCTTACAACATGTGAAAACAATGTGAAATATCACAAAATTTATTATTTATTCAGGAAATAATCATGCCGAATACCCCGCGTGCATGAAAACAACCTGATTAAATTTTGACGTTTTTGTCGCAACGTTTTGCTTTAAGAAATATTTCTCGTAAATTTTCCACCCAAAATCCCTCATGCTCCGCATTCGGGATTTTGTTACGTGGAAAATTTACTCGACATATTTCTAAGCAAAACATTTTGACAAAACGTCAAAATTTAATCGGTTATTTTCATGCACTTGGGATATTACTGTTGATTATTTCCTTCATGCAACGAAAAAATTATAATTACTATGGTTTCTGCCCATTTTACAGCGATTAATTGCATGTCAAAATTTTGCCGCGGTTAAATATGTGTCAAAATTTAATCGCTTCTGAATTTATTAGTCACTGGACTTACAACATGCGAAAACAATGTGAAATATCACAAAATGTATTATTTATTCAGGAAATAATCATGCCGAATACCCCGCGTGCATGAAAACAACCTGATTAAATTTTGACGTTTTTGTCGCAACGTTTTGCTTTAAGAAATATTTCTCGTAAATTTTCCACCCAAAATCCCTCATGCTCCGCATTCGGGATTTTGTTACGTGGAAAATTTACTCGACATATTTCTAAGCAAAACATTTTGACAAAACGTCAAAATTTAATCGGTTATTTTCATGCACTTGGGATATTACTGTTGATTATTTCCTTCATGCAACGAAAAAATTATAATTACAATGGTTTCTGCCCATTTTACAGCGATTAATTGCATGTCAAAATTTTGCCGCGGTTAAACATGTGTCAAAATTTAATCGCTTCTGAATTTATTAGTCACTGGGCTTACAACATGCGAAAACAATGTGAAATATCACAAAATTTATTATTTATTCAGGAAATAATCATGCCGAATATCCCGCGTGCATGAAAACAACCTGATTAAATTTTGACGTTTTTGTCGCAACGTTTTGCTTTAAGAAATATTTCTCGTAAATTTTCCACCCAAAATCCCTCATGCTCCGCATTCGGGATTTTGTTACGTGGAAAATTTACTCGACACATTTCTAAGCAAAACATTTTGACAAAACGTCAAAATTTAATCGGTTATTTTCATGCACTTGGGATATTACTGTTGATTATTTCCTTCATGCAACGAAAAAATTATAATTACAATGGTTTCTGCCCATTTTACAGCGATTAATTGCATGTCAAAATTTTGCCGCGGTTAAACATGTGTCAAAATTTAATCGCTTCTGAATTTATTAGTCACTGGGCTTACAACATGCGAAAACAATGTGAAATATCACAAAATTTATTATTTATTCAGGAAATAATCATGCCGAATATCCCGCGTGCATGAAAACAACCTGATTAAATTTTGACGTTTTTGTCGCAACGTTTTGCTTTAAGAAATATTTCTCGTAAATTTTCCACCCAAAATCCCTCATGCTCCGCATTCGGGATTTTGTTACGTGGAAAATTTACTCGACACATTTCTAAGCAAAACATTTTGACAAAACGTCAAAATTTAATCGGTTATTTTCATGCACTTGGGATATTACTGTTGATTATTTCCTTCATGCAACGAAAACATTATAATTACTATGGTTTCTGCCCATTTTACAGCGATTAATTGCATGTCAAAATTTTGCCGCGGTTAAATATGTGTCAAAATTTAATCGCTTCTGAATTTATTAGTCACTGGGCTTACAACATGTGAAAACAATGTGAAATATCACAAAATTTATTATTTATTCAGGAAATAATCATGCCGAATACCCCGCGTGCATGAAAACAACCTGATTAAATTTTGACGTTTTTGTCGCAACGTTTTGCTTTAAGAAATATTGCTCGTAAATTTTCCACCCAAAATCCCTCATGCTCCGCATTCGGGATTTTGTTACGTGGAAAATTTACTCGACATATTTCTAAGCAAAACATTTTGACGAAACGTCAAAATTTAATCGGTTATTTTCATGCACTTGGGATATTACTGTTGAGTAATTGAACATGAAAATCTCCATTATTACTATATGACTACAAATTTAATATTAATATACAAGCTCCATAATTATGCTAAGTGTGAAGAATCACAAAATTTTTGAAATTCTATTTGAGTTGGGTTCTCAACACCTATTACACAATGAGGAATTATTTCATTGTTTAGATCTGATAGCGTTTTTGCAAAATTATTCCATTGATTTCCTAAATGATCTGGTAATTTTTCATCTCATCCTAATTTGGCTATCCATAACTTTTGAAGTAGTATTTTTGTTGTTACAACAATTGGTGCAATTCATAACAATGGGTCGAGTAATTGTGCTGTTAATGATAATACGACTCTCTTTGTTGCAGTGAATTGCAACTCCAAATAATTCCTAAGGTTTTCGAAATTCCTTTATTATGTAAATTAATTTCGGAAGTGAATTACAAGTGAATTTCGTACCTAACAATGAATTGCCATTTGATGAGTATATTGGCAGTTTCTTCTTGTACTCTTACAAAGAAAAACACCTTTTTTTTGGGGAGAGAGGGGAAAATACAGTTGCGTACCTCCAAGCCGGACAAGGTAGCTGCCGAAACATCTGTGCTCGGTCAGCGCTTGGGTCAGGTGGAAGTTAAGCCACCCATGACCCCGACCAACCCACAGCCAGACGTCGGGAATCAGCCGCCTTGTCCAGGCACCTTTGATCCCGGCTTCCCACCTGGCCTGCCACGATTCCAGGAGTGTCCTCCTGGCTTCTGTGGATGTCCATCCCTCCCTCCTCTGCTTTCTCTCCAGGATTAGCAGGTCAGAAGGTGGTATCCCGGATATCACCCCCAACGCATCGGACGACACCGTCCGATACGCGGAGGCAACCCACAGTCCCACCCTCCTCTGGACCCTTTCGAGAGCGGCCAACCCGGTTTTGGTTTTTGCGGCCCGCCCCCATGTGGGTGCTGCATACAGCAGTACGTTCTGAACGACCAGTTTCTCAGCCACTGCTTCCGCCTTCCTAGCCACCCTCTCCACGTAGGGAAGGAAGCTCATCCTTCTGTCCAGGTTGAATCCCAAATACTTCATACTTGGTTGGACCCGTACAAAAGCATCCCCCACCCGGAATCCCTCCAGTTCGATCCTTCTACCACCGATTAGCAAAACTGCCTCGGTTTTGGCAGGAGCCACCTTTAAGCCATGGTCGCTTAGCCAACCCATCACCCTTTCCGCAGCCTCCTCCACCATTGCTTTGAGCCCTTCGCTGGTGCGGGCCATTGCCATGATCACCAAAACATCGACGAAGGCAACGGTCCTCCCACCCACCGGTAGCTCCAGCTCGAGGACGCCGTTATACAGCACATTTCACAGGAGTGGTCCAAGAACCGACCCCTGCGGAACGCCGCACCCGACGTTCCTCGTCCTACCTCCAGCGCCGTAGTTGATGGTCCTCCCCGACAGGTAGCTCCTGACCATGGCCACAAGGCCCCCATTTACCGCCATCCCTTCCAACGCGGCCACGATGGCCCCCCATGACGAGCAGCCAAAGGCGTTCTCCACGTCCAGGGCAACGACGGCACAGTAGTCTCTCCGACCTCATGCCCCAGCGTTTGCCACCCCGGCGTATGCCAGACCGTCTTCGATCGCGTCAATGGTAGACCTACCCCGGCGAAACCCATATTGCCTGTCGGAGAGCACACCCCTCTCCTCCAGGTCTGCCCCGATCCGGCTCCTCAGCACCACCCGAGCCACCTTCCATATGTCCGGGAAGACACCGTTCTCGAGACAGGATCCCATCACCCCCGCGATAACTGCGGGGGCCACCTCGACGGCCAGCGCCACGACCTCCGCCGGCATGCCGTCCAGCCCAGGAGCCCTGCCCTCTGGCAGCCGCCTGGACCTCCTCTTCCGTCACGGCCGCCACCTCCCCAGCGTTAACAGCATTTTTCTGGTCCTCCCACCGAGGAGGGTCCACCGTTGGGAAGAGTTGGCTAATGGCTTCCTCCTCCTCCTCCTCGGTGGTCACCGGCCTAGCTCCGAGCTTCCCAGAAACAATGCGATAGGCTCGCCCCTACGGATCACCCCGGACCTCATCGACTACGCTGTCCCAGGCTCGGCCCTTGGCAGCAGAAATGTCGGTCCTCAGGGCTCTCCTTGCGAGCTTATACGCTCTGAGTCCCTCGGCTCTCGCCTCGTCCGTTCTTGCCCGGGTGAGTTTCCGCCTACCAGCAATGCACTTCCGCCGCGCTTTCGCGACTTCAGCGCACCACCAATAGACTGGTCTCCTCCCGGGCCTTGTGGCCTTTCTGGGGAGGCATCCTTCACAGGCAGCTGCCAGACGCCCCATCATCTCTTCCGGGGAGAGACCTCCCTCGCCACCGATCGACTTTTCCAGTCGCCCGGCCAGCAATTCTCTGAGCCCCAGCATTCAACCGGTAGGTGATGTACCGGTGGTCGCTGAAGGGGTCCCGGTCTAGGACACCCCATCCTTCCAGCGCCATTCCCCCCACTATCCGGGCGAAGGTCACATCCACGATGGACGTGCGTGTTCCGCCCACCGTCACGGCCTCAAAGGTTGCCTGGTTCCCAAGGTTTTCAACCCCAAAACGGTTCTCCTCGAATCGGTCACCGACGACCCCCACAAAGCAGACTTTGCGTTAAAATCGCCAGCGACCACGAGGTTCCCCGTGTGGGCTCTCAACGTCCCAGTCAGCCTGTCCACGTATCCCCTAAACTGCTCGGACGTGCAGTTTGGGGACACATAGCAGCTGACCAGTACCGCATCCGTGACCGTCACCCAGACATAGCCCTCGCCAACACCGCTGGCCGTCACTTCCCCTTATACCCTAATTGCAGCCGTCTCCCCCTCCGCAAAAAGCCACCCGCCCCTGGTGACCCTTGCCAGATTGGGCTCCTAGGCCAGGATGCACTTGGCACCCAGTTCCAGAGAAGCCCTCTCCAGCATGTCATAGGCGAGGGCGCTGCGTCCCAGGTTCACCTGCAGGATCCTAATCGCCATTAGGACCCACAGTGCCCCGAAGCTCTTGGACCGCCCTCTTGTAGACTGGACAGGCCATGGTGCCAGCCCTGTGCCCGTCCCTGCTACAATTATAACATTTTTGGGGGGGAAACGCATTCGGCCGCCCTGTGTCCATCTTGGCAGCACCTCAAACACTTTCCTCCCAGATCCACCCGCTTCTCCTTGCAGCCCCTGGCTACGTGTCCGTAGCCCAGGCAATGAAAAGGCTCCCCAAAAATGACGTCACAAGAGCCGGTACAGCGTTTGAAAATGCTAACCGAAATTGCGATTTTTGATACGCTCTGTCTTCTCACAAAACAACTTTATTAAAAAACAGAACACGTTTTAGGGCTTCATGTTATATCGGGTGTTCCAACTAAAATTTTCACCCCCCAACAATTCCAATTTCGAAAGACTCGAACCGGTCAATTTTGTTATCAAGAGGGACCTAATTATACCAAACTTTTAAGTCTTAGATCTCACCAAACATTTAAATCGCATGGGGGGTCGTGTGATACATCATTTTAAAGCTTATTCAATTCTCTATCCAAACCTACATTTATCCATTCCTTTCTACAAGAAAAGCATACATTCGATATTTTTCAAATCTACATAAAATACTCAACTAAAATTTGTACCCCCCATCAATTCCAATTTCGAAAGACTCAGAAGAAAACGCTCGCACAGGTCAACAGATCGACTTTTATCGATTTGTTTCAACAAAAGAAAGCATGAAGTTTATGTTCTCTAAAACGTAGAAGAATAGAATACAAATCTGATTGGATTTTTGGACCTACTAATAACATGTCATTTAAACTTGTTTTCTTTAGTTACAGCATGATAAAGTTAATAAGAACTGGAAGGATTACCGAGTTCGTTTGAAGGTACTTGTTCAGCGGGTCCTGGTTGGAAGTAATCCTTAATTACTTCTGTAAAAGCCGTTTTGAAACTTTTGTCCTTTCTCAATTTACATTCTCATGATTTAAAACACTTTATGTTTTTTACCTTTCGAGGGGTACTGTTACATTTTTAAATGGGATCGGCAGTGCAGAAGGTACAAATCTCGCCCTCTCTTTTAGAGTTTCTAAATAGCAGAGGGTAACAAATCGTATGAGTACGGATATAACAGGCGGCAGATTTAACAAATTAATGTGTTAATTGTTCTCAACTAATTTAGGGAGCACCACCCACCAATTAGTAAGGACTGTTTTTTCTTATTCTTCACTCCCGTTGAATACTTCGTTGCATTTTTTACCTCAATTAGCCATCCCATCTGGCGGAGGTTACTTCGAGTGTTCCAGAGGTGGACCAAGGTGGATTGAAACCCCCAACAACTCAGCTCCAGACAGCCAGAGGCGTCGCCAACGGTAGCTAAGCTAAGTAGTTCTTTGTAATAATTCATTATTTAAATTTTGTTAACTTCTACGATAAATTACTGTAAATCTTAATATCTAAAATTAGTCAACACTCATTGAATAAATGTAAACCATTTCAATTTAACTATTGTACAACTATAACTATCTCGTTAAATATTATCACTATTCTCACATAAATATTGTTCAACTTCATTATTTTTCATTGGTAATTTTTCGTTATAGGACTTTGAGAGGTAAAAGTGCATCAAGTTGTAATCTGATACTACTTTAACCTTGACAGGAAACGTTACGCCAGTTTTGGTCGTAACAGTACCTATATTAGAGACTTCCTGCTTAAATGGCAAAAGGATCACGTATTTACCAGTTTTCGAACGTTTATAACCGTCATTAAATATTACCTCACAAAGAGCGTCATTTTTATTATTACTGTTTTCTTTTTAAAAAGAGTCAATTCCCAGAATGTTGGCCATTTGTTCCGGAGTGAATTGCATCAAGTGGCATGAACCTTGAGTTGGAACCTGTTTATTTGACGTTAATCACGTCCAAACTTATTCTTATAATATTCGTCGAATTAACAGGGAATGGACCGAAAATAAAACCACTTAACAAAGAAGCCACGTTTCGGTTATTACTTAACCTTCTTCAAGCTACAAAAATATAGAAAACCTGGTTGAAACAAAAATTTCATTATCGCGTACTTCTGGATTGTCTTATCTTTTTTAAAAAACGTCAATGAGACCACTTTAATTTGTAATCGCTTTGACTTTGATTATGGATTTTTAAAAGTAACCAAAACTAATAGAACTACCTTCGATGTTTTAAATGACTTTCTTCCAAACCTGAAAAATCCGGTTGCAGCCTATCAAGAAAATATTAATGCCAAATTGTGCACAAGAATAGATTGATTTTGAATTAAGATCTGTTAGTTACCAAAAAAGAACTATTATGGAAATTATTCTAGTAGGTACATAATTACTACATTGTAGTATTACGAGAGCATAATGTTTTATTTAATATTAATTACAATATTACAACAATGTAACTCAAAATACCAAAACGTACAATAACTTGTTTTGTATGTTTACTTCCTTTTAATTACACAGAAAGGGCTTTTTCTCTTTAATAAAACTCTAGAGATGGTAAAATAAAACGTTTAACGATACACATAACTTTATCCTGTTTTTAGGTAGTCGAGTATTTTAAGAAAAGAAGTCCTTTTTCTCTATTTTCACATTCTCTTGTAAAGTAAACCCGTCGTTGTCCACTTAATATATTATGTTCTTGAAAAGTGAAATAAAATGTTCTTCAACAACAAAGTTGTATAATGGTATAAGCATATAAAACTGCACACAAACCGACGGAATTGTTTGCATATTCCGCATTTCAATATACTAGCCAGAATATGCGCGGCGTGGGAAGGAAATATTATATATACAGTGTGTTAAGTCCTAGCAGAAAATTTAACTACAAGAAGAATTCGTCAAAACAAACATTTTTTATCTATATTTTTTTGCTAACGCTCCATTACAAAATTAAAATTAAGAATAGTTTGACCCCTAAAACCAATACCCGCCTATGGACCCACGTTCATTAATTGTGAGGATGCACAAAAACTTTACCCGATAAACGAATCGAAATAAAAACTGTTTAAATGGACACCATAATATGCATAATATTGAAGCAAGTTAATATGTAATAATAAACTCTCTAACTTACGTCAGGGATAATCCTTGTTCGTGTACCTACGTGCGGAAAACAATAAAAGTCGACACACCGACACTTCGAAGGACATCTTCGAATACTTAAAAATTTCAGGTTTAATTTCCAAAACGCGATTACATCTGGGACGTCCGAAATTTGGATTTGGAGAAGAAAATTTGTCATAATCAACGTTGCACTGTGTTCTCACAAAAGGACCTAACGTTGGAATTTCGGGATTTGAAAAACGTTCCTTGCACAGACAAGCGGCGGGCCTCGTTTGTAAATTGCAATGAATAAATTCTTAGTATTTGCTTAAGAATCGAGCGCAGGCCATAACATAGCGGTCAGGGGGACACCCAACCGATAACTAAAATTTACTATCAACGACAAAATTTTTGTCCCAAAAAAGTTAGAAGATGTTTACCTTGTTCGACAAAAACTTTGTGATGCGTTCAAGTTCATGTAGTCATAGACTGAGGGTGAAATAAGGGGTCAAAAAAAATTTCAAAAAAATAGCGGATTTCAGCAAAGTGGTAAATAGAAAAAATATTTATTTTGACGAGTTCTACTTGTGGTTAAATTTTTTGCTATGACTTCCATAACACCCTGTATGTAAAAATAAATGTTATTTCTAATAATAACTTCGCTACAAATGTATTTAAATTTATTTGCCTCCAAATGTAAATAGACTCTACACGTTAATATTACTGTCACAAGTTTTTACTTTAGATAATAACACCGATCGATGTACTCGTCAAAAGAGTAAACCTCTTTGTTATTAATTAAAACAGAATTTAGAGTAAACGTTATCATCACCAATTGACGTCAATAAGTACTTAATTCAAGCCGTGACAAATTAGTTTATTTTAATATAACAGCAAAACGAAATAAAAATTAATTTCTACCTAATGGAGCTTTCTTCAGGTCCACATTTCGAGGCCGAGCGCAAATAAATCAGAATCCTTATTTGAGTGCAACGTCCTGTGTAAGACAGTGATTAAGAAGCTTAACTCTCCCACTGCTTTAACAACGTCTTGCTCTATCGCCTTCCGACTCACGTCCATCCTTTATACTCATTCAAATAGGCAATTAAGCAATATTTCCGCTAAGCATTATTCGCAAGTCAATTTCCTTTTTTATTGTAGTGTCTTTGTTTAATATCGTCAAGTTCGTAACCAGAACGTGACGAAGTCAAGTACTTATACAAGAGTAAACCCTTTAGGGTTCAAATCCATCCGACGTAACTGTGTTTTACCTTGTAAGTTATTAATTGTTCTGATTCAACAAAACTTGAAATGTTTGGCCCATTAATTTGTTTAATACAGAAACAGAGAGAGTTGTAAACTCGAATAGTTAATTACTGAATAATGGTCCCGTATTTGCCCGGCGCATTCACCAATTTTAGCACTTTGTTTACCAATAGTAACATTCATTGACTTATTGACGCTAAAATTGCTTCTCTAAGTCTTTTTTTGCGTTTGCCGTAGATTACTTTATTCACAGTCTGCTCTAATATTTAACCTGTAGAAAAAATGCGACAAAAACATCATCTGCTCAAACTTTACTGCTTCTTGGGTCTTAGGACTACTTTGAACATAGTCACAAATTTCAGATTCTAGATTTGAGGCTTCATGATGCACATTCTAGATTTCAGATTTTTAGTTTCATATTTCAGAAAACAGGATTCAGATTCTATATTTCAGACTTCAGACTTCACATATCAGATTTTATATTCCACAGTGCAGATTTTCATTTTCAAATTTTATATTAGTGGAGTGCTCGCGGACGGCTAAGTCGCTCAGAAAACGATTCTGTGGGCCTTTCAATTCACAAAGCTGGAATTTTCAGAAATGAGAGCTAATGCCCTAAATACATTACATATGAATTCGTCAAGAAATCGTCCTGTGCAAAAAAAAGTTATTAAAAATTTTCGATGGTTTGATTTTTCTGATATTTTTTCAAAACATTCTCTGTAGCCCTTTGGCCAAAAATAAATAAACAGTTTTTGCAAAAGCATTGAGTTTCCCATCTTGTAGCAACTTTAAACTCATTTTTCTCGACTTTACGTCCGATGAAAAGTAATTACTTTATGCCATTTTTGCCGTTTCTCACCCGTTATCTCCAAATCTAAGCCTTAAATCAAAAAATGTTCTCTTGTAAAACTATTGCCCCATTTATTGTGATTCCTACAGTACTACTTTCATATTTTTGTCGTAAATAATAAACTAGAAACAATTATAAATGTAGAATGATGTAAAATTTGGAAATCTGGAGACCGCGCGAACCCCGATCACTCTCTCTCTTCCCACTACGTCCTTCGCCTATCGTAATTGCATCAGGCAGGTTTTTAAAATAATAAAATTATAGGAAATTATTCTTACGTGTTTTTTCGGTTTACTATTTTTGATAATTTTGTGGATGCCAAACATATTCACATAGGAATTTAAATATTGGAAAGAATAATTCTCAGATGCGTTTTTCTTTATAGTATATATAAAAGTTATATCAAAGTTATTAGCCTTTTTTGGTTGAATAATTTCGATACAGCTCTCAAAATAACACTGCTTTTTTTCAATAGGAATTAACAAAACAATGATAATTTTTAATTAAGACATAAAACAAATCAAACAAAATAAAAACAAAAATTACTTTATATCAATATCATCTTTTTCTTCAATAATGGTTGTTGTTGTGTTTGGACAAAAGCCTATACATGTAATGTTATTTTTGTACAACTACACCATTTAGCTTTGCAATATAGAAAATTTGTTTATGTAATATTTAATTGAACAATTACATCTATGCTTATTTTTTTTACACTTACATGTTGTTGGGAATAATGTTACCTCTAGAAACGGGTGTAAAGTATGATAAATTGGAACTATCTTAGAGTTAAGGGTTTTCCATCCATAATATAAAAACTGTTGATAAAGACTTATCTAGTGTGCCAAGAACTCTCAAATGATTTGGGAGTTAAATTTGACGAAATTATTTAATAATTATTCTATATAATAGTATAATAATATAGCTATTTGGATTATGAATGGAAAACCCTAAACTCTAAGATAGTTCCAGCTTTTGAAACTTTACACTCGTTTCCAGAGGTAGCATCATAATTAATGACGCATGTAAGTGTAAAAAGGTAAGCATAGACGTAATTGTTCATTTCAACTATTACATAACCATTTTTTTTTTAGTGCAAAGTTGAATGGTGTAGTTGTACAAAAAAAACTTGTATAGGCTTTTGTCCATAGGTCCACACACATCAACAACCATTATTGAAGAAGAAAATGCTATATTGATAGCGAGTAATTTTTGTTCTTATGTTTGATTTTGTTTTATTCTTTAATAAAAAAATTGTGATTGGTTTTTTTTTAATTCCTACTGAAAAAAATAAGTATTACTTTGAGATCTGCAATAATTGTGTATTGGCATCCACAAAATTATCAAAAATATTAAACAGAATGAACACGTAAGAATAATTTCAAATATTTTTAAAAACCTGCCTGATGCAATTATGATAGGCGAAGGACGTAGTGGGGAGAGAGAGGGTGATCGGGGTTCGCGCGGTTTCCAGACTTCCAAATTTTACACCATTCTACATTTATAATTGTTTCTAGTTTATTCTTTACAACAAAAATATGAAAGTGGTCCTGTAGGAATCACAATAAATGGGGTAATAGTTTTACAAGAAAACATTTTTTTGATTTAGGGCTTAGATTTGGAGATAACGGGTGAGAAACGGCAAGTAATTACTTTTCATCGGACGTAAAGTCGAGAAAAATGAGTTTAAAGTTGCTACAAGATGGGAAACTCAATGCGTTTGCAAAAACTGTTTATTTATTTTTGGCCAAAGGGCTACAGAGAATGTTTTGAAAAAATATCAGAAAAATCAAACCATGTATCAAGTAAATCACTATATCGAAAACTCGAAAATTTTTAATAACTTTTTTTGCACAGGACGATTTCTTGACGAATTCATATGTAATGTATTTAGGGCATTAGCTTTCATTCCTGAAAATTTTAGCTTTGTGAATTGAAAGGTGACACATTTAAGCGAGGCTGGCACTCTACTATATTTCAGAATACAGATTTCAGGGTTGAAGCTTTATAATTTATATTGCAGATTCCAGATTTCACTCACATTCCAGATGAACATTTTAGATTACATATTTCCAATTGTAAATGTTAGATTTCCGATTCAGAATCCAGCTTTCCAAATTGGGGGTTATTAATATCATATTCCAGGTTTAGAATTTGATATTTGGATCTTACAATACAGATTTCATAGATCAAGTTTTAGAGTTTCGATTACAGATTCCAGATTGCAGATTTTTTGTTTCATATTTTAGATTTCATATTGAGAATGCAAATTTCCAACTTACAGATTGTAGATGTCATCATATTACAGGTTTCAGATTTTATATTTTAGATTTTAGAATACAAATTCTAAATTTCACATTCTAGATTCCACATTATACAGTGAGCGGCAAAATATGAAATAAATTCATTAAAAATGAAACAACCCCTATTTTTTTCTTGATTCTGATAGCCCCTTTAATTGTCTACACGAGAGTATAAAAATTTCTAAAAACCTTACATAAGGAAAGTTTTGAGAAAAAAAAAGATGGAAAAAATAAATATTACTAAGTACTTAAAATTATCGAATTAAATGTTCGAATTGCCATCCCCCAGCTTATTGACAGTAAACAAGTCTATGAAGAAATTCCTCTTTTACATTATGAATTACTTCTTCACTAATTCTACTTATTTCGTATAGAATCCAAATTTTTAAATCTTCTAGATTTTGTGGTGTGTTAACATAAATCTTAGACTTCTTAAATTAAATCTTAGAGATCTGGAGACCTTGCAGGCCATTCTATCGGTCCTCGTCTCCCAATCCACCTCATAGGAAACCAATTGTTCATGTAATGGCGAATAGGAAGTGCAAAGTGTGGGGCTGCACCGTCTTGCTGGAACCACAAATCATCATTTACTAAGGTCCGATCATTTTTATTTGGAATTTCTACAAGTACGGGACGAAGGTGGAATTTGGACCTTCCAGATTCCAGATTCAACATTCTAGATTGCAGATTTCTGTTTTCAAATTTATATTTCAGACTCAGAATGCAAATTTCAGTTTCAGATTTACATTCCATAATTGCAGATTTCAGATTACATAATATATTACATTTCATATTTAATATTCCACTTTTAGATTTTCAACTACAGATTCCAGATTTCACCCACCCCATTCCACATTCTAGTTTAGAGATTTCCTATTTCAATATTCATATATTAATATATTTGTAGTTTCAGAATCCAAATTGCAGATTACAGAATTCTGGGTATAAATTTTAGATATTTCAATTTTGAGATGATTCTGGACTAGAGATAGAAATCTAATTTTTTTATTCAGTATTTTTATAACTACTTTGAAATTTTTATCTGGAAATAAAGTACACGATTACCCAAGATTTAATGTTTAGTTTTAAATTTGATTTTACGTCATTATTCGGGACTAGCACATAGAAAAGTCGCCTGTGGTTTTCGATCCCGGCACTTAAAATGCCTGTCGATACCAACTAGTTATGAGTAAGAGCAGAGTTCGTGTGACGTTAGTGTGCAGAGATTTCTTGATGAAAATAACGTAAATCTTTATCTTATAAACTCGTAGCAATCTGAAAGGATTAAAGAGCCAGAAGAGAATATAATATGACTGATTCTATTGCTCTCTATTTTGCTTCACAGAATAAACGTAACGTAATCATGGAAAACTAAATTGCTTAAAAAATAAAACTTCAAAATACTATAGCGGATTTACCAATCATTTGATTAACTTGTATAGCTTTTTTAAGAAAACAGAAGTTGTTTATCTACCAATTGCTTCTCACCTTGATGACTACAGCAGCATCTTGTATTTTTACATCGAGGAGCTGTTAACTATGGAATTAGTTGTACATGTTGCGAGAATTAATTCCGAGTACTATCGGAACTATCGGAATTAGTTTGTAATTACATGGAATGGGGTCGTCCCCCTCAATTGAATTTGACGAATTCAACTATAGCATCCCATAGAGTATGTAACATGAAGCCCTAAAACGTGTTTTGTTATTTCATAAAGTTATTTTGTAAGATAACAGAGCGTATCAAAAATCGCAATTTCGACCAGCAGTTTCAAACGCTGTACATTTACCGCCTCTTGTGACGTCATTTCGGGGGAGCATTCTCATTGGTTTGTGCTCTTCTCATTAGTCGGCACGTCTAGTAACTTGAATTATGTCTGGTGAATTTTGTCCCGTTTTGACGTCACAAAAAGGCGCGCGTTTCAAATAAGGCAAATGTTTCGGATTTTTTTCTACCTAGTAAACGCGTGATTTCGAATAAACAAAAAAATAGGGGTATAATATTTTTTCGTCTACTTTCTAGAAAAGCTGTTTTTGAAAATTGTGGGACGACCCCATTATTTCAAGTACTCAAAATGATGGAAATACTCCTGAATTACTGGAATTACCGGAATTACTCTGGAATTACTGGAATTACCTTCAAATAATATGGAATTATTCTGAAATTACTTGAATTACATCCAGGTTTTATCACTACTAGTGGTCGCCCAGTGGTCAAAATTCGATCGTAATTAATTAAATTTGTAACCCTGAACGTTATTGGGGTTCTTTTTCCAAATGGTACACATCTATAATAATCATTGCATATATATTTTTTTAATTTTGTTTTATTACGTCAGCTGTGAGCGTGTCCAAATATGTTGTCTGCCCTAACTCCCTGCAATACATATGAAAAAGGAACATTTGAAATCACACAATATTCACAACTCGAAACTCATTCAGTGCTCTGTGCGACCACAGTCTATAATCCATTTTTTTTATAAACAATTGTCAATGTCAAAATGCAATTAAAGACCAGGTTGTATCGTCTAAAAATATATCCTTTCGGACCGAGCTGTATAGCCGACACTATTATTAAGGATATTTTCACCATGTTAAACAACGGAATAAATGTCAGAATTTGACATTCAATGTGACCAACCAAAAATTACTGTTATTTATACCAATATGACCACATTTTGATAATTGTTTATAAAAAAATAGATAATATTTATTATTTAATGTATTTGTAACACATATTACAGTATATGCGTATTCCGAGTTCGGAACGTTGTAGCTCATCATCCCAGAAGTAAGAAGAAAATTAATAAAAAATATATTGGAGCCCCCTTACCAAAATATATAGGACTCAAGGTCTAAACTTTGGATAATGTTTTCTTCAAATAAAAGCAATGAATGTTAGCGTTTATTTCTACTTATGGTTAGGCTACTCATATAAAATAATAATTCAAGCACTATGACCCACCTTCCGCCGCGACCTCACACTTGAGCTGTCAATTACAGCAAATGTTCTAAGTGTTCTCCCCCAGCTTCAATGCAGCTGTTAACTCTCGGTTTCATATTTTCAAATGCATTTTCCAACATCTGATAGTACAACCATATACAATACGGTGTTTTGGAGATACGAGAATATGAGACTGTCAAGTCCGGATTTCGAGGCGGAAATTGAATGACTCGATCATCATAAAACTCGTGAATTTGGTCCATAGTTTCTCATGTCCTGTAAGCTGGTGCATTATCCTGCTAGAAGTACCCATGTAGAGGTTCGCCATCATGAAGGTTTTGGAAAAAAGGTTCGAGTAAATTATTGCGATATCTTTTGGCATTTACCGTTCCTTCAAAAAATAAAAAACAGGTCCTACTATACGTCCACGAGAGACCGCCAGCCAAACACCAATTTTCTACTGATAGAGGGGCGTTTGGACGAATTCATGCGGACCAAATTCGCATATTTTGTTTATTTACAGTATACTATTCGTGCAAGAAAATCTCGTGAAAACAACTCTTGCACGACGGTAATTTTATAGAGATGAAGATTTAAATCTTGTTTTAATATTTTTTAGTTATATATGAAAGGTCCATCGCTTGTGCTAACCTGAGGAGAGATTTCTTGAGAGACGCTTCCATTACTGCTGCAACATCTGCCACAATCTCAAGAGTTCTTTTTTTGGGCGCTCCGCTACCCGCTTTTCGACCAACAGTCCCAAGATCACGAAATCTTGCCACGCATTTATAAATTTGTTGGACTAATTTTTGATAATCTGCTGGACAATTGAGGTAGGCATTTCAAAAATCATTAACACAGCCTTCTATAGAATAATTCACCATTCTGTCGCCGTTTTTTTCAAGTCACTTTGACATTCAAATTTTAAATCAAATTGTCAACAGTTTTTAGTGCCAACCTAATTTGTTATTTTATTACGAGTTTTATTATTTATGCTTTTTTTATTCAAAAACCGTGCCAGAATAATATAAACGAAGATAAAATAGATGCAATGAATTAAATAGTTTTCGCTTTTAATACTTGTCGTAATTCCAAAATGGGAATTGCTTTATCTTTTGTTGGAATTACCAGAATTACCTTTTGATTACTGAAATTAGTTACTTTTTGTGGGAGTTATTTCCTTATTATTGGAATTACTTTCGAATTACTGCGATTACCACGATTACATGCGAATTCCTCGAATCGGAATTACCGGAATTGTTCGTGATTATCTTGAATTAATTCCATGTGGAATTAGTTGTACAATTTTTTTCCAAGTTAACAGCCCCTCGTTTTACATGTTTTTACATGACAGTGTTCAATATTGAATTTATGAAATATACTAAACGAACCACACACATTGCACATCATTTTTATGCTAGTGTAAATAGGGCTTCATTACAAAGTTAAAAAACATTTTTATTTGTTTATTTTTTCGATTACAGATTCATATCACTATCCACTGCATTAAGAATAGAGCTTATATCTACATCATATTTGGAAATGTGTCAACTCTTGGAAAGAAAGGATGAAGTAAATCCGTGTGTTGTTCCGGAGGTTGATAGTAATAATTATTATGCGATGCAGTCACGTCGTGATTTTCAGCTTCATAAGGCCATTGTCGATCATAGTGCCCTGAAAACTTGTAAATTAAAGTTGTTACACTAACTAAATTACACGCTTTAGAAGAACGTTGACAGGATATTGCGTAAACTGCGTGAACACAGTGATTGTAAATTACGATTTAGCTAACATAACTTCATAATCTCTTGAAACACTCGTTCACGCAGCGTAGGTAACGTTTTTTTAAGTATAATAAACTATACGTACAAAAGTTCACGTGTGTTGGTAATGCATCGATATCTAAAGCAACAAAAATACTGTCATCATCTTCTAAAGGATTATAAATTTTGCCGTCTGCCTCTAAGTTATAGTTTGTGTTGCATGAACCGCCCTTACAAGGTGAGTGATGTTCGGGGGTAGCAGAGTACAGGCCGTAATTCAAATTACTGGTAGCAATTTTCTTAAGTCCTTGAATTGCGGTTAAGATAAGGGCCATTTTGGCTAGGAGAAGAGCTTTTCCGCCTAATACTGCGAGGAACTGAAAACCCATAGGCACCATGATAAGTCCAACAGCTGCTATACCAAAGATAAGGAGCGACAGAAACATGTTTTGTTGTTTTCTTCTACCTCGGCCTAAAATAATAAAACACAATTATTGTAAAACGCTTTGTGGAAATTATTATCGTGCATGTAATATGACGTCTTAATCTAGCAGATAAAAAATTTTAAAATCTCACTTTACTTTTACTTTAATAAATAAACTAAAACAGAACCAGAAAAACATAATATTAATAACTGTTCTGTACTAATAATTGGTAAAACGTCTCTGACAATTGACCAACGTGGAGGCGACGAAGGTATATATTGTAAAATAAAATTTTAAGGATAGTTCGGTATAATATAGGCTAGGAATTTACATATTTTTAATTTGTTATATAGACTAGGTATATCTTTCTTCTCTATACAGGCTGTCCCATTTAAAACTCCCCAGTCCAAATTTCTCCGAATTGATTACTGTGATTGAAAAATCCTCAAACAGGTCGATTATGTTTGCCAGGGGCACATCTTTTTAGATTCTTTTCAAGTTCCGGCGCTTTGCCCTCTCCGCGAGGGGGCTGTTAGCCCCAAAATCTTAAATGGCACTATGGGTCGAGTAATACCTCATCTAAAAGGTATTGGACGCCTCTCTACAACTAACCGCTTACTTTTTAATTTTTCGCAGTTTTGACCGTAAAAACAATAATTTTCTATTTTCAAGATAATCCACATCTCATGCCGTGTCCGACATAAACCATAAAAACAAACATGTAATTGCTGAAATTAGACTTATTGAAATTTAAGGAACAGGTACAGTTTTGAAAATCGTCTGTATTTTTGCATGGAAATGAATGGTGGCCATATCCAACATTTATTACGTTAATTAGATCATTTAATGAAAAATAATCGTGGCGTATACTCTACATTCAGTTTTAAGTCCTTTGCGCCATTTAGCAATCAAAAGCAACAACGTAATACAAGCACAACAAGTTTAATTTCAGCAATTACATGTTTGTCTTTGTGGTTTCTCTGGGACCTAGCATGAGAAAATGTGGATCATGTTGAAAATAGAAAATTATAATTTTTACGGTCAAAACTGCAAAAAATTGAAAGGTAAGCGGTTAGTTGTAGGGAGGCCTCCAATACCTTTTAGATGAGGTATTACTCGACCCATAGTGCCATTTAAGATTTTGGGGCGGAGAGGGCGAAGCGCCGGAACTTGAAAAGAATCTAAATGATGTGCCCCTGGCCAACATAATCGACCTGTTCGAGGATTTTTCAATCACAGTAATCAATTCGGAGAAATTTGGACTGGGGAGTTTTAAATAGGACAGCCTGTATATAAATGCGAAACTGATTTCTCACTGATCACCGCACAGCTCAGACCGTTGAGTCTTGAAATGTGAAATTTGGTAGGTAGGTAGTTTTTAGGGCGTATAGGCGCAGAAGAAAGGATTTTTGAAAATTCCATTTCTAAGGGGGTGAAAATGGGGTTAATTGGTTCCTCTAGACTCCACATAAGTTGAAAACCAAAAACAGTAGAGAAGCGAAAATTCGTACGCGAACACGCTCTTGAAAATAACTCGACCCCTTTTTGACGATTGCCGAAATATGCACAGACGGCAAAAAAGAGGGGGAAAAGGGCAAACGGTTTTTCTCAAAATTGCTGCTTTGAAAATAATTAGACCCGTGTTTGACAATTTTGCAAAAATTTCTTTACCGACCGAGAAGAAATTAGGGGTGGTTTTGACAATATTACTGTCGTGAAAATTTCAATCTAGATTCTCTTTTAAAACTAATCGAACCCGTGTCCAAATTACCAACTGCGAAAAAAGGGGAGGGTCAATTTGGGAGTGATTTTTCTCAAAATTTTTATAACTTGAGTATCGGGGATGTTACAGGCATGAAAATTGGCACTAGGACTTTCCTTTGAAAATAACTAGACCCGTGTTTGAAGATTTTGCAAAAAAATATTTACATACCGCAAAAATGGGTAAATGGGGAGGGTAGTTTTCCTGAGAAGTCTCATAACTGAAAAGCAAACTCTGTTGCATACGTGAAAATTGGAATCTAGATTTTAATTTAAAATTAACTGGCAGGCATATTGTCGAAAATTTTCCCGACCTGTCTGGCACAAGTGTTTGTTGCACCGAAAACTGTCCAAGCGCCCAGCGCGCGTTAAGGGGCAACAAACACGCGTGCAGACAGGGAGGGAAAATTTTAAACAACACATGGTTCATGCCGTCATCCCTCGTGAGAACGTAGCCGTAGATGTCGTCCAGTGCGCACTAAGGTTCGCATTGACCGCTCTGTGAATAAATATGGCTAGAACCCACTTTGTGAATGCTGGATCCCCGCCACGATTCCCCCTGATATGTCCAAGAGAGTACCCAGTCCGAGCAGTTCCTCCCTAATATCTCTATCAAACAATCTTTCTAGTTTTTAGTAGAAACGAGGTTAAACTGATTGGTCTCAGGATAGGTGTTCCGCCCAAGTTTGGGTATGAACAGAACCTTCACCTCCCTCCAGTCCCGAAGTATGTAACCCAGAAAGAAGCAGGCTCTGAAGAGATAAATCAGTGGTCCAATGAGAATATCTAGTCCCTTTTGCAAGAGATCCGGAAATATCCCATCCAAACCTGCTGATTTATAAGGCGCGAAGGAATTCACTGCCCATTTTATTCTATCATGGGTCCCGATTCGTCTGAACAAGAGCTTCAGAGATTGAGCCCAGCTTGGCAGCGCTGTCATTTGAAAGATCCTTCTGGAGGCTAGCTGCTTGAGGAAAATTACCTATCCTTTTACAGTAGTTCCTCCAGTTTTTTTCTACGACAACTGGCAGTTTCTAACTCCCTCTGTGCCCTTTTGTACAGCTCCCAAATGTCCAAAGGATTTCCAAATTTAACCCTATTCCTATTCTATTCCTATTTCTATTAATATTCTTGATTTTGTTCTTGTAAGCCGAAGAGTTTTTTCGTGTCCTTAATGAAGTAGATCTTCTGAAGTAGTTCAGAGATTCTCCTTGCGAGGGCCGCTGTATATAGATCCCAATTTGTCGCTCTAAGCGCCCTGTACCTCACCAAAGAATCCTCATTCTTCCTGATACTGAAACAAATGTATCGATTATCCGATGCGCTCAGTTCTTTCGAATATCGATAAGCTCTTTTCTAATTTTTGTGTCGGCACTCTGCGAATTGGCGTCAAACCTTGTTCAATTACCGCTATCAGCTCCGGTGACGGTGACAAAGTTTTCCTTTCGTCGTTATGTTAACCCGAGCTAGAAGGAAGATTAGCAATTACAGTCCCACTGGTTGAACGTAAGACTCTGATGACCAGGGTTCCTAAAGCAGCCCAATTGCTGTGCCCCATAGATCCGCCAGAGACTGCAATGCTATGGTGCATATTTATATTAGTTGCAAAAAAAAAACAGAATCCGGTTATTATCCACTAGATCCATTTCGGAACCAGAACGTGACCCAGAGCACCTCCGGGATCAGTTGCCCTTCTGGCGGTCCTCATTCGAGCTCAA
The DNA here is from genome assembly GCA_963583935.1 of Diaperis boleti. Taxonomy (NCBI): domain Eukaryota; kingdom Metazoa; phylum Arthropoda; class Insecta; order Coleoptera; family Tenebrionidae; genus Diaperis; species Diaperis boleti. Next base: position 40,028,180 of record OY757242.1, on the reverse strand, counting down.
CTGTTATCCGGTCTCTGGTGGACTTTTTTAGAAAAGCCCTTTGAGTCCCTGTTTTCTCCTAGTTCATAAGCCCTGAAACGGCAAAGGCTTTGCGAGCCCATCTTCTTACAGTCCGAATGTGGTCCATACCAAGAAATTGCCTTAGGTTGAGGTTACCTCAATCTCAAATAGACTTTTTACGGATAGGTAGGTACAGTAGTTAAATTCTTGTAGACTTGGTTTAGTTTTGTATGGTTCCTCGATTTGTATTGCATATTTTCACTGATTTCCACTTGACGTTTGAGGTTGTATGAGCTCTGTGGTAATTATGAGCGTAGATTGACAACCATATCGTTAGTGGCAACCTTAGAAAAAAACCTGCTTTTTTGACAATAATAGTAAAGATAAATTAACTCGTCTCTATTCAACCGATGGTAATGAAGCATATCGAAGTTGTTAAGTTGAGAAATGGGCTTTCGATTAATTAAAATTCCATTAGAGTCCGTTCAGTAGTTCAAAAACATTAAACAGACAAACAGTCTGAATTTAGAGGTGCCCACAGACCATACACCTTACATGTGCGCCATACATACATGCTTGCGCGTTTATGTTTGCCAGTGTGTGGTCCAAAAGACGTAAAGATGTGTATCACACAAGTATTCTGGTTTGACCGGAATTTATCAACGCGCAAGCATGATGTTGCATACAAGATTGTCGGTGTGTGGCCAAGTATCACGCTCCATTCGCGTACATTTTCAGTACAGTGTCTCGCGTATTTAGGTTAGGTTCATTTTGTTTCTGCCTGTTCGACAATGGCTTTCGAAAGCCTGTATGGCATATTTTATTGAACTTGACAAAAGTTATCCTTGTTTATGGAAAACTAAGGGAAAGTAATTACAAAGATGGAAATAAGAAAAATGCAGCTTAAAGAGTTTTATTAAAAAAATTGAAAGAAATTGAATCAAATGCAACAAAAATAACTGTAAAAGCTAAAATAATAGATTAATATTCTGGGCGTTTTAAAAGCCATTCTGTTCTAATAGGGATGTTTTCACTATCCCCTCTTGGCCCCTACGCACTATTGCGCATGCGTACCAACATTCAAATTCCCAACGGTCGTTCAAACAAAAGGTCCCTTTACACTAGCGTTCTATCGTACGTGTTTGGAGTGTACCGTTCCAAACACTTGACACTTGCGAAAGGGTGTGAATGTAAGTGCCATGTGATCACACAGTCTTCAAACGAGTCCGTAAGCATATTCAAACAACGACACACTCTTAGCGCGTCGAAAGACTGCGTGATTGGAACGGAACGCTCCAAACACGTACGATAGAACGCTAGTGTAATGGTACCTAAACACAAGCCGCTTGACCACTTTGACACTTGTACCTGTCACAATTCTTTAGTTTTTTGAGCAACTTGTTTGACAAGCTAGTGTGTTAAGTCTGTGAGTAAACCTTATTGTTATACATGTACGTCACACATGTATGACATACATGTATGACGCACATCTATGCTAGTCTGTGGGCACCTTTACTGTAGAGATTTATACATACGTGTTACCAATTCTTGGCAACTTTCTTTATAGTAAATAATATGAATTACAATTTGTGAACTTATTTTAAAAAAAAAACACAAAAATTTAATAGTAAATAATAATCTGACATCCTGAGTCTATGAAATACATAAAATTAGATAGTAGGTGATTCACAAAGTTATGCAAATATTTAAACTGGGGGTGTACGGTTAATAGATTTACTTGGCACAAAAAAAATCATCAAGTCCAAAAAAGTATGCACTACCGAAAACTGTTACGGTCAAGCTCCATAAAACCTTAAATTCACAAAAATTGCTCTAAATGTCGTCCCCCATTGTCAATGCAGCCCCGGGCGCAACGTATCCAGGACTCACGCACTCGTTCAAAAATATCTGGCATTTCGTAAATGGTTCTTGTCTTAAATTGTTATTCTACTAACAACTATATCCACCGGCTCCGCGTACGTGGCCCCACACGAAGAAAAAAAAACGGGTTGCACTCGGCAGAAGTGAAAACTTGAACATTAACGTTGTGCATTTTTGAATATTTTGGAATGGTTAGGGAATAATTTTGCAAGAATTGCTTTATTTATCTACTATTACAATTATTTTATATTAAAAAGTTCTTCTCTTAGAAAAATCAACTTTTATCCATAATTTCAACGACTCTTTCACCATCATCATTACCAGCATCATCATCGCCAATCTCTAAAACTGATACAATAGGTTTATGGTAGCTGAAATAAGAAACGGACAATTTTGATTCAAATATATTTAAATATCTAATAAATACCGCATCAATAGTAGTTTTGTATTTCGTTGTGCTAAGATTGCCATCATTTGACATCGTTAAACCAAATTCATTATTTAAAAAGTCAATTAACAGTTGATTTTTATCGTCTGCAAAGTTTATGTTGAAATCTCCACTCAAAATCATTAGCAAATCATCAAAGCTTTTCCCAATTTTTTTGAAGCAATGCAGATGCGTCATGAGAATAAATGGATAAATTTTCATACAAAAAGTCTCGTATAGCACACAATGACTTATCTGGAGAAATGTAAACGGCAACCATAATAATCAACTGATTATCACCAGAGTGGCAACGACTTATAAACATATCGCCGATATCAGAAACAGTAAGTAGGATTAAACATGCTGGTGTATTTCGCATGCACATTCATTTAATTTGTGCTATAATGAACTGTGTTCAGATTTTGATAAATAGCTACTCCTCCCGCTGGAGGATTATTTCTTCTGAAACTCGCAACAAAGAGAGGGGGATATTACCTCCTCTCCTACGCCGCGCCAGCGCGGCGGTATACCCTTCCTCCATCTTACAAATTTTCGATCAGGCCGCGTGTCCTGACGCGAGTTTAACATTTTTTACCCATCCCAAAAAGTGCTCACCGCCGCTAAAAAAGTTTTCACTTCAAAAATCACATGTATTTAAATCTGGAGAATGTGGGATCACAGTACCGGGCCATTTCCTCCGATTCACCTTTCCTGGAAATTATTATCTAAACCACTTTGACACTATGCGTGCACTGTGGGGAGGATCTCGGTCTTGTAAGAACCACATTTGTTGTCTTGTGCTCAAAGGAACGTTCTCCAATAATTCCTAGAGTTCATTGTTCAAAAATTCTAAATATAAATTCTAATATAACATAAATTCTTGTAAAAACTCCCGAGCCGCAATAGCGTTCTCCCGGTGTTTCATCGTAAGTCATAATCATATCGGTCATGTCACTACTAAAAATAAAGACATTTTAAGAAAATTTAATGCACCGTCTGTAGTATAGATTGATGTAAACAAATACTAAACTACTTTATTAAACTAAAAAATTTACAAAAATCCGATTGGACAAAAATACGTCTTTTACACAGGACGTCGGACTACCTAAAAACTAACACTCACTTCACCCTCACTCACCATCCCGGCGCGCACATATGTTACATAATTCTCCGAAGTGGTGACCCAAACAAATTTACATTTATTTACAAAATTACACTGATTATTACACTAAAGTACTAAGACTACTACACGAGATCAGTTTTCCCATAAATTTTAAAGCCATATACTACCGCAAGTTTAAATATTTACGTAACTTCGTGAATCACCCTGTATATGTAACCATAACAATAAGAATTTAAAATTTTATAAATCTTCATAATTAAGTTGAACTTAGGAGATTACGAGATTAAACCCAAAAAAAATGGGAAACTGGAAGCTATACTTGACTAGACAACTTTATTAATCTGACATATACATGTCGCGAACATCTACGCAATAAAACAACGCTTACCTGAAAAAGTACTCTTCACAAGAGAAGTATTATCCGAGAGAAATCGGGTAAAATATAAAACACACTTAATTCTTACCCTCTTCGCTGATGATGCTCTTGACTTCCTCGTGGCCATTAAGGCGTATTTTAAGGACGTGAGTGTCGAGAACGTGGGCGATCCTCTGTACAATTTGATTTTTCCAATCAAACTCCGTTTCATTGGATAGGAAAGCTGTTCCAGAAAATACGACTTGTCTAAATCATAATAACGAAAATTAGTACACATTAAACCCCCACCATTGATTTAATTTACTTCTGGTTGATTGCGCTACCCAGGATATCAGCAATAATCGTAAAAATAAAAGCGTTTTAACCCTGTGTTGTTAATTATGTTTTCCTGTAGTGATATTTTTTTAGTTTTTATTAAGTGTTCGCTTTATTATTTCAATTACTGTAAACGCTTTTACAAATGAAAATAAACAAGAAGGTTCGCCAGAGAATACTAAAGCTTATAATAATTATTTGATATATGGCGGAATGATTGAACCGCTCGGCTCATCCAGAGATTGCCATTTTCTCATACATTTCATGAGCCATAAAATTTGATGACAAGCCACGGGCGGAACTCTTCTTAAGAAACAAGATACAGCTAAGTTATTGATTTAATATTTCTCCGATAATACGATTTCAATTGAGTTTTTGGTTTCTTTATTTCTGCTACAGAGACAATTCACAAACCATATTTTAACCCTGTAGAAAAATAAGTATTGTTTATGTGAGATTTAAGACAGTTTAGCGCACCAAGTCGACCTCATTATATTTTTCTGATCTAGAAATGTATTTAAGAACAACAAAGGGTTTTATGAAGACGGAATTTTCAAGTAAAGTGTATAGATTTAGCGAGGAACAATGTACAAAGGTAAAAGCATTTCCCAGTTCCCTCGAATATAATTTATTTGTTATAATTACCTCTTAGTTTGCGTCTTATTATTTTCTTTATATCTCACTAACTCAACTCCACTTGTAATTTTAATGACGTCAGCTTTCAGCGAGTTATCCAAAACCGCCAAACTCCTACGCTTTAAACATTGCTGCATGATGAGCAGAAACTGTTCTTGTGGCCCATCAGAAGTAAGCTGCATGCAGTTCTGTATTAATGAGCCTGTCAACCTGCCAGCTATTCTCCAAACGTTCTCCGTTCTATTACCACTCGCAATAAGTTTGTCACCATTCACAAATACGGCACACAAAGCAACAAGTCCGATTATGCGAGGCTTGTCTGCTGGCATTCTAAAATATAAAGCAAAGTTTAGTCCTCAATGAGTGCAAAGTGTTATAACGAAAAGTGTGCAAATTTAACTGAAAAAAAATCACAGATTTCATCGGAGGGTATTGAAAACAAAGATCACATAATAATGAATACAGCTAGTTTATGAAAACGGTAAAAAAATATATATCAAATAAAAAATTAAACATTAAACATAAAAAAAAAACTTGTTGAAATAGAGGTAAATAATGCTGAAAGTCACGTTTCCATATATGCCAATGCAAAGAAAACCTTTTAGGCTGTGTTGCTACCAATAGAACACTCTGTATATGATTACCAAAGATCAAGATCAAGACGAAAATTTTAAATTCTAAAATATGGCGTACGTATCCTCTTTATAAATCACAATTCGATATCTGCTAATACAAAGTCTTTCAATTTGTTTTGTATTACTGCCATTAGAACTCTCTGTATATGATTACCAAAGATTTTAAATTGTAAAATATGCTGACGTATCCTCTTTAAAAATCACATTTCGATATCCTGTAACGTCGAGCACCCACTTGCCCGCACCGCCCTATGCAGAATGAATTCCCGAAACTATCTCATTAACCAAGCTCTTCATGGCAAAATAGAGATCCCAGAAAAAAATCATTTCCAATAATGAGGTGTGGATGTGAAAACAGAACCATTAAAACCGGAAGCAAAGTGAACGCTGGACGATGACATTTTTAGATAAATCAGCGAATCGAGAAGATACAAAATTCTAATCGAGAACAAAGGCAACTAAACTATTACATCTATAAAAAAAAAACAATTCTGGGAAATATGATGGAATTTGTAATGGTATTGACGACAATTCATAAACCTAAAAGTAAAAGCCAAATTACTGTTTTAAAAGTAAAGTGTGTGCATGGGTACGCATTTCAACCTTAAATCTTGTGGCGTTGCACCAGAGAGATTTATTGATGTACAAGACAATGAATTTTCTGTTTTTTCAGCTATTTGCACAGTAAACAAGTGGGTGAGATTTATTCACTGCCGAAAGGGGCAACTTTCATTCTTACTTGCTTTAGAACTTGAGCACCTTTTGCACAAGACCGTCAGGTCCTCTCATTCAACAACATGCATTGTTGAATTTATAACGGTAGTTCACAAGATTTAAGGACTTAACATACCTCAACTTTCAGATACATAATTATGTACATCTGAACAAAAAGATTTCTAAGCAATCGATTATACAAAAATAATAAAACTAGACTTAATTTTATGAGTGTAACTAGGTATACTGTTTAATTAACTGCCGGAGCGTTTTTATCCGTAATTTGCTTCGTGTTTCCGTTGCTGTAGCCACTCATGTATCCTGCATTCTATACTATGCACGTTACACAATTATTACAAAATATGAAGTCCTGACTGAATGTTGACTCTTTGCTACCAGAAAACACCCCGCCAACTGAAATCAGATTTAACACAACTGAGATTCTTCAGGTAAGGGGCTAAACTAAATAAAAAGAACTGTTCTATTCAACAATTCAGGTATATTTGTGCTCTAAATATTTTAATAAAGTATTTTTTACCTTAAACCTTAACAGGCATAAAGATAACAGTACATAATAATTAAGAAAGTTTTTTCATGTTTTTTTCATAGCCATTCGCCATTGAAGTACGGAACCTGTAATTCACAAAGGAGAAATTCGGATTGCCTACCCGACCTGCGGCTAGTTTGGCAGTGCCGATCCAGAGAGGGGGTTTCGGGCGAAACAAAAATCGAACGGGAGATGGGAGAGATGGGATTCTGCCCTTACTATTGGCCGTCGAATCGACAACAACGACCCCTGTAACAAGCTCTTGTTTTATTTTCTTAAAATTTGTTAAATCTGATTTTATTGGAACAACGAGTTTTTCAATTTGTTTAAAGTTCAGTGTGTTCAATTTTAAAAAAGGGAATCGGCTATAATTCACTCTACGAGACTGTGTTGGGTTGAGGCAGATTCCAAAAACCACGTAACACGTGTTTGAGTCATTGAAAGTAAAGGTAACTTCTTTATATTTATATTTCTGCCACATCTATCGTGAGTACACGTCAATGTAATTTGCAAACGATTATTTTCTGTCCATATATGAAATTCTCAGCTAAATCATTAAAATTTTAGCGTTTGTTCCGATCATGTGTTTTGGTGGTGGCGTCATTTCGTAAATGTAGCCGCCATCGCTTTATATTTTATGACCCTGCCTCGTTAAAGCTTGTTCATTTGTACCAGAGACTTTGCTTATTTACTAAAATTTGTTTCAATATTTCCATTCTGTTATTTGTGAAAATATGTACCATTTGTTGTAAATTTAGTAGTGTTGAAATTAGTTTGTTTGAATCTTTTTTAAATTATGTTCCACGATTTCTTTAAGTTTTCGAATGTGTTTTGAGTAATCCGCATTCACAGGTAATTTATATACAGGTATTCTATAAATTTCACAGATCACTAAATTCTAAATTCAACAAAAAAAATGAATTAATACTTTCAACTGTTGGTAATATGTTATAAAAAAAGCTAAAGATAAAGAGAAATTGAGAGTTCATAATTATGATGTCTCATTAGTTACTGGTGAATTCCCACATACATAAACATAAAACGACCATAAGGTCTAGATCTTGTCCAAAAGTTGTCAAACCGTTGCCAACCAAACGACAAACTCACTAGAACTTGTCTCTTAATTATTTCTCACGCCATGTATCCAAAGAACCTGGGGTTTTGACTTTGTTTCGGAATAGGTTCAAATTTTCGCTTTTCCTTGTCGGATGATCACGTTTTGTTAACGTCATTGACATTCCATTTAATTTCCCTGTTCAAAATGTAGCGGGAGCGTTATCACAAGATATTTGATTTCTCACATTTTTCAAGTTGCTATTTTTCACAGCATTTGTTCGAGGAGGGGTTTATAAATTTTTCTCATAGTGCGAATTAAATTAAGAACAGAGAAATGTAGTAGTGCGATGTAAATTACGAACAGAAGAAAGTAGAGCTTTTGGAAGGCTTGCGATTTCAGAATTCGCTAATTTTAAACCTTTAATAAGTTCAAAAATAATATTCGAAATGATCCAACGGTACTCCCAGCTGGAAGACTAAAAAACTACAGCAGTAGGAGACTCCCTGATATACAGAGTGATCATAAAGTTCCGCACAAAATTCATTTAGTTAAACAGGTCGATTTTTGTTTTCAAATTGCCATCTTTTGACATACAAATTTTGATGATGACGTCATCTGTTTTTGAACTATGACACCGTCATAATTTTTTTTAAATGGCAACTCCCGACTTTTTTTTGTGTTTTAGATGCACTTTTCAATTCTCTATTCACACACAAATGTGTTCGTAGATATTGTTTTTTTTTAATAAATATGTCTGGCTGCAACTTTTGTGTATTGTTACACAATTTGTAAAAAACAACGTACAAAAAACACTTTCAATTAGTTTATTTAGTTAATTACGTATTTTTTTACAAGGTGAGGACACTATTTTGGAAGAGGTGTATTCACACTTTGCTGAAGAAAGAGTGCACTATATGACAAATAGTTTAATTCCATTTTCGTATGGATCTCTTAAGAGGGTTCTCTAGCGGCGTACATTTCTGACGATCGAAGTAAATTTTTCCGCGATATATATTTTTCTATTTACAAATTTCAAAAAATCGCTCTGTAGCTACAAAGATCTATATTTTAACAACACGCCCAAAAAATTTCAACGAAAAATCTTCAAAAATAAAAAAGTTACATTCAACGCCGTACATTGCTGTACATTTCTGTGCGCCGTTGAATGTAACTTTTTTATTTTTGAAGATTTTTCGTTGAAATTTTGTGGGCGTGTTGATAATATATAGATCTTTGCAGCTACAGAGCGATTTTTTGAAATTTGTAAATTAAAAAAAAATATTGCGAGAAAATCTACTTCTTAAAAAACCCTCTTAACGTTTGAAGATTTATTAGTTAAAATGCATGTTACACAAAGGCATGACGATAATGACCACAACTGAAGATCAGGTGTATTTCCAAAGAAGCAAAGTAAATTGGTTTATCAATAATTTAGAACGTTTTTGGCAGGTTTGTTCTTTTTATTTTATTGTATAGATACTGTTATGATTTCAAATTTACCGCGTCGCGTCGTGACGTAAAGTTATAAAAACACTTGTGCAAAGATTCGTTCGTACGTGCCGAGGTATACTGCGTTCTTTTAGAGTTAAGACACGGGTCGAGGAAGTATCTTCGCCATTGTGGTTCTAAAAGGTAGAGAATAACTTTTAGAAGAATCGTCGGGAAGGGATAAATGATAAAGATACTCAATTATTTTAATTGATAGCAGTATAACCGAATATATACTTGTTGGGAAATACTACATGTAAATTACTATTAGATTAAATATGGAATAATTAAAAGGACTGGAAGAGCAAGCTGAAAGTAGGAATAATTTTGAAGCAAATGGTTTTCCGGGGAAAAACGTAGGTAACGATATCAACATTTTTTTTAATTCAGTGTTTTTTAGATATTATTGGGTGTATTGATGGTTGTCACATTTCCATTATTGCACCTAAAGAAAACCACGTTTCCTATATCAACAGAAAAACTCTGTACTCTCACAGGGAAAGTGACCATCAAAGCTTATTTATGGACGTTTGCGCAGGAGAAGTGGGCTCTCTTCATGATTACACGTTATATGGAAGATCACCATCCAAGAGGGAAACATCATGTACTACGACGATAATCACCTTATTTAAAAATAAAGTGGATTTAAAAATAATCGTCGACTGACAAAAAACTATAATTACACTCTAAATAAAGCACGAGTTAAAATAAATTGAAAATGCTTTTGCGCTTGTAAAAGGAAGGTTTAGAGAATTGAAAATGCCGGAAACTGTTCTAATAGATTTGATTTGTTTACTAGTAGTTTCAGGCTGCACTCTACACAATGTCTGCATTTTGCAAAATGATTTGTTAAAAGGTATTATAGACCCTCAAAAAGAGATGCTAGAATAATGCCAGGACATCTATGTTTTTAAGAGAATAAACATTAAGTACTCACGGTAGAAACTGTATTAATAGTATTTAACGTTACAAGTCCGGTAGGTTACTTGTAACGAGTTAGACATTATGGACGAGGCGACGTTAGGAGCCGAGTCAAGAATGTCTAAACGAGTTACAAGTAAGTACCGGACGTGTATCGTTATGTATTTTATTTCATACTGTAAGCCCGTTCTTCATTATTTGATTTCAAAAATCAAAAAATCACATTATTTTGTAAAAATCGCATCACGTTTTTCCTGTGGCAACGGCAGTAGTTGCTATATGTACGGTTGCTATTATTTGTTTACATTCAATATTTTTTACTTTAAAATGAACGCCACAAACGTTGCGGATTCTTCTGCTGTTCCCGACATAATAATGTCGAAATCACATGAAGCGAGTGAAAGATTAATTCCTGCGAAGTCGGCAGCGAGGTATGCAAAAGAATACCAAGTGTTTTGCCAGTGGAAGAAAGAGCATAAGGTGAAACAAATAGAGGAGAATGTCATGTTGGCATATTTTTTGGACGCAGTAAGTTTTTTAATTGAGATCTTTCCTTCTGGGTAATCATACTAACTAAATTATTTACAGTCCAAAAAAGGAAGCAGTTTATCATTATGGGCGAGGTACTCCATGTTAAAATCGATGATCCTTGTTCAAGAAAATATAAACAGCCAAATTTAGCAAAGTAATAGCATTCTTAAAAAAATGCAACGTTGGATACCAACCAACACAGTCTAAAAACCTCACCAGGGAGGAAGTAAATCGATTTTTAAAAGAAGCCCCTGACAGAGAATATCTCTTGGCAAAGGTATGCGTAATAATTAATATCGATTGAAGAATTGAATTTGCTATTTTTCGTAGGTGGTTGCAATGCTAGGAATTGCAGGGGGTTGTCGACGTGAGGAATTATATTCTATGTCTATTGATAACATACAAGACACTGGAAATCAGTTGATAATTACAATTCCTCATACTAAAACCAATGTGAGAAGAATATTCTCCATCATAAATGAAGCGGGGGGTATCAATTTTTTGGAGATCTTTCGAAAATGGCTCCGGAACGAAAGAGCGACGTATAAAAGAGAGATCTACAAAAAATCGATATTAAGAAAGCGACTTTTTTAAAGAGCGAGTTATAAATAAGCGAGTAACAAAATATCGATATAGCAAAATAGCGACTGTAGTTACAGAGCGATTGTAACAAAATAGCGATATAATTAAACAGCGATGTAACAAAGAGGCGATTATTTAAGAAAATAGCGATTATCTGCTTTCATGGCAACATGCTTTCAACATTATTTTTCATATAAAATCATTGATTTAAGTCAATCAAAATGCAGTTTGTAGAGTCCCAAAAAGGTTCCAAAATATTAATATATAAAGCGTACAAATACCGTCTGGACAAGAGCTACATTTCAAGTGAAAATTGGAGGTGTTTAAAAAAGTCCTGTAACGGAAGATTAATAAAACGCCAAAATGTTGAAGAACCAGTTGTTAGAGGGGAACACAATCACGCCCCAGATATCGGGGAGAACGAAGTGTATGTTGTTAAAGATAAAATCAGAAAAATGGCTCAAAATACGGAAGAGCGACCAAGGAGCATTTTACAAGAGTGCAATCGAAATCTTAGCACAGAAGCGTTGGTACGTTTGCCCAGTTACGAAGCCTCGAGACAGACCATTCATCGTAAACGGCGCAAGCTGGACACTTCTACTTCCTTCACATTTGATGGTGAAGTTCATGAAAAGTACCAAAAAACTTTAAAAGGTGAAAAGTAAAAAGTTTTTTATTGTTTGATTCCGGAAAAGATGGAGTAAGAAATAGAATCCTATTGTTTGGAACCAACGCCAATCTGTGCTTATTAAATGAGTTCAAAAACTGGTGTATAGACGGCACATTTAAAATTGCCCCAGAATTAGCAGCACAAGTATATACTATTCATTCCCTTATTGAAAGAAAGGCAATTCCATTACTGTATGCTATTTTGGGAAATAAGCGAAAGGAAACTTACATTCTACTTTTTACAAAAATCAAAGAGCTGCAACCCGGTATCAATCCCGAAACTCTTCTTTGTGATTTTGAGACTGCAGCCTTTACAGCTTTTGAAGAAGTTTATCCCCAAACCCAAATAAGCGGGTGTTTCTTTCACTTGTCGCAAAATCTATGGCGAAAGATTCAACAAGTTCCAGGATTAGTAAACTTATACAAAGATAATGAAGAAATTAGATTGAAATGTAAAATGCTGTTGGCGCTCAGTTTCGTCCCTGTGCGAGATGTACAATTTGCTTACGAACTTCTTGAAGAGGATGGCATCCCTCAAGAGTTGCAGCCAATACAAAACTATTGGGAGGACAATTACGTTGGCAAAAGATTACAAAACACAGTCCCCAGATTTCCAATCGAAATGTGGAACATGTATGACCGCCTCAATTCCGACATGCCAAGAAGCAACAACTCTTTGGAAGCATGGCACAACGCTTTTTCAAGAAACATTGACTGCCATCATCCTGTAATGTCGAAATTAATAGGAAAAATTCAACTGGAGCAGAACAACACTGAAAATTTTATAGTAAGGTACCGTGCAGGGTTCAGACACGGAGAGGCCTCTAAGAGTGTCTATTATCAACAGAAGAAAAGGCTACAGAGGATTGCAGAAGACTATTCTTTGGGAAATGCAATTGATTACCTTCAAAATATTGCGTTAAATTTAAGCTTGTAGTTTTTAGTTTGTTAATGTTTTTTATCATTTAATAAAATAAATTGATTTGGTTTGTTAATTTTTTGTTTATCATGAAATTTTTCTTTTCTCAAATCGTTCTTTAGTTGCATCACTTTTATAACGAAACGCTCTTTCAATATGTCGCTCTTAATCACCATCGAAATTTTGTAACAATAGCTTTTTTGATACATCGCTCTTTTGTTACTCGCTGTTTTAAAATATCGCTCTTAAGTAAATCGCTGTTTAATATATCGTTCTTTTACAAGTCGCTCTTTCGTTCCGGAGCCTTCGAAAATACACCGCTCTACGTCCGAAAAGTTTGCAAGAAAAGAGGTTATTTGTTGGATACCGCCGAGGAAAATGTATTTCTCAAAGGGTGGGAATTCACAGCATTGGGAGCATAGCAAGGAAGATTGCCGAATATCTAAAGTTGCAACATCCTGAAAGGTACACAGGACACTGTTTCCGTCGGACGTCCGCAACTTTACTTGCAAATGCAGGTGCAGATGTGTCGGTGTTAAAGCGTCATGGGGCATGGAAAACTCATCAGTAGCAGAAAAATACGTTGAAGACGCAGTAGAAGGGAAAGTTAAGATTGCCCGCATGATACAAGGTGGGGAAAACTTCGGGAAAAGTTCTGCAGCAGAAGCAATTGAACGTTTCTACCTCGGCATCGAGCAAGAACCCCGGAATTAGTGTTACGGGCAATACAAATTGTTCAATTACGTTACATATTAATATTCCCAATACATAATTTAAGGCTAAATTTATGTTTGCGTTTCTAATAAATTTTTTGAAAATGTCAGATTTTATTTATAAAAATGAATTATTGCCTAGCGACACTTACCGGCTCTGATACTGTAATAGCTCACCTACCGGACGCAAATTGATCCTTTAATGGAACATCTACCGGACAGTATGAAATAAAATATTAAAATTGAATTAACGTGCGTAAATACTGAAAAATTAAGGGAGAATTTAGGTTATTGTCACATTTCTTATTTTTGTAATAAATCGTTACACCGGTGTAACAACTTTGGTGAGTTGTTGTGCACACGCCCGGGAAAGTTTCTAAATTGGTGCAAAATAGGTGGCGCGCGCGCGTGCGTCAGTGAGTGAGTGAGTGAGTGAGTGAGTGAGTGAGTGAGTGAGTGAGTGAGTGAGTGAGTGAGTGAGTGAGTGAGTGAGTGAGTGAGTGAGTGAGTGAGTGAGTGAGTGAGTGAGTGAGTGAGTGAGTGAGTGAGTGAGTGAGTGAGTGAGTGAGTGAGTGAGTGAGTGAGTGAGTGAGTGAGTGAGTGAGTGAAGGAGTAACTTGGGCACTTATTAAACAAGCCCTTTGCGATACTTTTGGTGATCAAAGAAACCTCGATTGCCTAGAGCAGGATTTGTTGACCCTTTGACCATTTAGAAATGAAAAACCACTTCTTTTTGGCCAACGCATACAAATAGCCCGCAGCAGATTAGCCGCTAAACTTGCCAGTATCGATGAACTAACGATTAATAATGCAACTAAACTCGTATATATGAATCAATACGATAAACTCTCATTAAAAACCTTTATCCGCGGTTTACCAAGTTCTCTCCAGAGCATAATTCGATTAAGAAACCCCCTGTCGCTAGAAGCAGCAATGTCCCTAGTCACAGAAGAAGAAAATTTCTTATACTTACGAAAGCCAAACGTCCGAAAAATTTCAAAATTCAAATCCCCACTCTTCTCTTCTACCTTTAACGTCTAGAAATAACCTAAATTATCAAACAAACTATCGTCAAACTTATAGAACTCTCCCGATACCAGTTCAAACTATGACACCCCAAGGAATGTATAGACAAAATTACAATTGGAATCAACTACTTGAAAGTCTGAAACCACAATTCCCTTCACAACCGATACAACTAATTCGAAAACCAAATTATCAATATAAATTTTCCGATCCTCAACGAACATTTGGAAAACCACGCGATGTCTAACCCAGAAATCAAGTTCCTAGAGAACCAGTTACACCAATGTCTACTACGTCACGGCAACCCACAATTCGAGATGCCTTTAATCAACCCGATAGACGTGCTTATTATCAAAACCCACAGCAACAAGGCTGGTCTTCAAAAGAGTTACACCACGTAGACAATTCAGACGATCCTAGAACACAAACGAACCTTGACGAATTTCCTGTCGAATATCATCCTGACGAAATTCCAGAATTCCCAATTTATGAAGAACCCCCACCGGAATTTGTACCATACGAATTAACCGATGACGAATCAGACCATGAAAATTTTCCAATACAGGCCTCACGATCCCCGAACACTAAATTAACGATTTTTACATTCACCAATCTATAAAATTCCATACATCCCTTCCATATATTGAAATCAAAAATCCCCCCATAAAATTATTGATTGATACAGGTTGTCAATTTTCCGCTATCAGACCGTTTATTGCAGAAAAATATTTCCCACAATCTATATACTGTTCACCAATGGAAATTATAACACCATGTGGCAAAACAACCATAAAAAATCGTGCAGACATACTTGCATTCCCTGAATTCGCAAGTAACAAGACCCTTTGCCCTTTACGACTTTTCCAATTATTACGATGGAATTATAGGCAAAGAAGAATTAATACAATTCGGTTATACTATCGACCTCATTAACGCCTGTTTGATACGCGAAGATAACATCATACCAATTCATTTTCGAGACCCCACAGATTGAACATTTATATTTTCAGTTAAATAAAATCATTTTTAGGCCTTATAGGATACTATAGAGGTTTCATAAAAAATTTTGCCAAAATAACGAAACCACTAACAGCTTCATTGAAAAAAGAAACCAAAATTGTCCACACTCCAGAATTTATTGAATCCTTTGAAAAATGCAAACAATTACTTGTGAATTTGAATTTGAACTTGTGAAAAGATTTTGAAAAACCTTTTATTTTAACAACTGACGCATCCCAATTTGCCATTGGAGCCGTCCTTAGCCAAGGTACTATAGGAAATGACCGTCCAGTTGTTTATGCCTCTAGAACCCTAAACCCAGCAGAGATCAACTATAGCACTATCGAAAAAGAACTTCTTGCTATCGTTTGGGCTGTTAATTATTTTAGACAGATTTTATATTTTACAGATATTTTAGATTTTTTTAGTTTAAAAGAACCCCAGTCGCGACTAGTTCGATGGCGCCTAAAGCTCGAAGAATATGACTATGTCATTCAATACAAAAAGGCAAAACAAACACCAACGCCGATGCCTTATCGCGAGTACAAATATACGCTATTGAAAATGACAAGCAATCAATGATAGTTAAACCCGACCAATACTACCCACAAGAAACAGCTCACCTGAAAACAAAAAACAGAAACAAAATAGACCCTAAATTTCTGCCCGTCCCTGTACGAACAGACAAAGACATGAAAATCCAAACACTCACTAGACAATAAATACCAATACCATAAATCTACATTTAGACGAAAAAGGCAATTAAAACAACCTTCTCAGTTACAGAACGATGAAGACAACGATCTCTCTAATGATTCTCTTGACGATCCTTCTCAATAAAACCTTTACAACGAAGATCGAACTAACAACCCTTCAACATCCACTACTTCCATTCCTATTAGGTACAAGCCGTGTCATCCAACACACTCATACATTCATCGATTATGTTGATATCAAAATTCTAACAACAACCCTTGATCAGACGATCACATCCTTTTATCAAATCAATCAATCATTAGCAAATTTTACAAAGAGTTCTAGCCCCATTGAAATGGCCTTTTCACGCGTATTATTAAATCAACTAAAACAAGTAGACTACATGATAGATCAAATTAAAAGAAAAACCGATAATTTCCTTTCACACAGACGCACTAAAAGAGGACTCCTAAATATAGTTGGTGCAATGCAAAAATTCCTTTTCGGAACACTAGACTCAGAAGACGCAGCTCGTTATGACGAAGCTATAACTAAAATTGCGAATGATCAACAGACCCTGGCACAACAAATGCAGTCTCAAGTTTCTATCATCACTAAAATTTCCAATCAATACGACACTGCTATAAAAACAATCGTGAAAAACTAACAGTTGGTTTCCGACCGAGTTAATACATTTCTTAACAACACAAATCGTAGGTTTAATACTGTATATTAATTAGCAAGCATACAGAGTACCATACAATTAACGCTTAACTGTTTTAGTTTAGTTAATCACTTAGATAATTTAGAAACCGCCATTCTTTTTGCCCATTTAGACACCCTTCACTATTCAGTACTCTCACAAAAAGAACTAAAAACGTTAATAATAAAATTAACAGAAATCTATGGCAAAATAAAAATCTTACAACTACAAAATGATTTTTATTACACGCAGATTGTTTCAACTAAAGTTCACCTTCATAATGATACAATTATCTTTGCGATTCAAATTCCAATATTACACTCAGAACAATTCCTTCTATATCATTTGTACCCCGTTCCAATGAATAATTTGACAATAATTCCTAATAAACCCTACCTGGTACTCGATTCGAACCTGCATCAATACCGAGAGACTCCAAGCCATCAAATCGAAGATTCATTTCTCTGTTCATCCGGAGTAATACCGAATACCGAAGATTGCAACATTGCTCTCATCCACAATCAACCTACGAACAGTTGCCAACCCTCGCACGTACAACTCAAAACAACCAAAAAAATCATCTGATCATTCCGGCCGAACGCATTTCAATCACCCTTACCTGCGGACACACCAAATTGATGTACATTTCAATCCCAACACTATGTAAAGTACCCGAAGGTTGCGATTTGAAAAGTGATGCCTTCGAAATAAAACAAGAAAGAAATCCAATAGAAGGAGAGCCCCTCATCTTGCCAGCGATAGAAAAACTGTCTCTCGCCAACGCTCCGAACGAAGAGAAAATAATATTACACCCTGTCAACCTGGACCAACTCCCAGAAATTCGACAACAAATAGAACACTTGAAGCCAATCACGATAAAGCCTCTTCATTGGACACATCAAGCATCATTTCCAATTGTCCTCATCATCGTCTTTGCAGCCACTACCTATGGCAGTTATCGCCTATTCGCATGGTGGCGTTTAAAGAAATCAACCCAGTCGACGCCATCACCGACCGAGAAGACTAGGAAGCCAACCCCCAAACCAAGAGACCAGACTGAGATAAGAAGCTCCGACACCTGCACTTTCCGCCCACGACTTCCTCATGCTTAGTCGTGCTTTTATTAGTTATATAAGTATTCTTTGTAATTATAATAATTATTATTATTCTGTAATTGCCTGAGTGCACCCGTAGTTGTGTTCGTAAATAATTTTTTTTTAGAATTCGTTCGACACTATTCTTTAATTTGCTGTGACCGTTTTTTCTTCTTCCTAAAACACCTGTATATAAAAATGAATGTTTATTTGTTTGTCCCGTATGCGTTCTTATACTATTCATCCAATTGCAATGAAACTTTGGAGTGCGCACACCCGAGGAGATTTCTGAATTAATACAACCAAAGTACATACTTCAATAAATACAATTAAAACACACTATTTCTCTTTGGGTAAACTGAAAACTATGCGAATGAAGTCGTGGGAAACAGCTATTTTTTAAATCACACATAATGCATGGTCCCATTCCGCGCATTTAGTCTTTAGAGTAATTATTTAAAATAGTGAGCGTGTAACGTCAGGAACGGTCCAGTCATAAAAGTGGTGCCAGTCTGGCGGCAATACAGCTCTCAACCGTCTACTTTTAAGAAGTCCAGTTTTAAGTTTAACCTTTGAAATTTCCCGTGGATTTGTTTAAAAGGGAGGTCGATTTCAGCGGAGATCAGAGCTATTTCTGCAACGAAATAGAAAGCTAAAACCCTCTCACTCGAGACCCCATCGCCTCTGCAGCCACTAGTCCACCCGAAGGCCCACGCCAAGCCGCTGGAGATCTCCCAACTAAAATTTGTACCCCCCAACAATTCCAATTTCGAAAGACTCAGAAGAAAACGGTCGAACAGGTTAATTTAGTTATCAAGCGGAACCAAATTGTACCAAACTTTCAAGTCTTAGATCTCACCCCAGGGGAGCCACCCCCTTAAAAAATTTAAATGGCATGAGGGGTCATGTGGTACATCATTTTAAAGCTTATTTATTTCTCTATCAAGACGTACTATTATCAATTTGTTTCGACAAAAAAAAAACATGAATTTGTTATTTTCCAACTCAACATTATTTTATGTAGATTTGGAAAATAACAAATTCATAGTCTTGTCTGTAGAAACGAATCGATAAAAATAGGCCTGGATAGAGAATTGAATAAGCTTTAAAATGATGTATCACATGATCCCCCATGCCATTTAATTTTTTTAATGGGGTGGCTATGGAGACTGAAAAACAGGCAGGAAGGACCAATTTCATGTGAAATTAAACGTAAAATTAGTCCTTACTGAATGGTGTTTAGATAAGACGTCTCCATAGCAACGGGCATTTAAGACCGATGCAACTCAACATAAAATCAGACTATGAGACTATTGATATAATATAAACACATTACCATAGTTACAGAAGTAATTTTGTAGGTACTGTTTAAGATGTTGTCTTACTTTACATACTTTACGGCGATGAAATAAAAGCCCATAATATGGTTAGACAACAATTAGCGCATTTTAAATATCACCTAAACCCTTTATTTCATAAATAGATTTCACATAATTTTCCTGTATATTTTTTTGTAGTAAAGACAGAAAGACAGACGAAATATTTTAGCAAATTAAGAAATAAGAAGGGGAAAAGATACCGACCCCAATAGTATTTGGAATAGTGAATCAATAAAAACGCTACCAAGACGAGACCGATTGGAAAGGGTAGAGGATTGTTTATGTAGGTATTTATTACTCACTCACAAATTTGATCATAGTTATATTTGTGTATTTTGAAGCAATTCGACTGAACACCCGTTATTACCACACAAAACTTGTAAAGTGAATTTTAAAGGTTTTAAATTTTTCTTCTTAAGTATCAGAAACATTCTTTCTGTATCAGAACCAACCTCAAAGATTACAACAGTTCTGCAAAATATTGTGTGGTGTCGCATGAAACAGTTTTAGTTCAAATAAGAACTACGTTTCGCGAACTCTATAGCAATATTGCGACGACGGCCGCCCCAGAAGTCGTATTGGGTCAAGGTCAATTTAACTGCCCGAATCGCGACGGATGAGTCATCATTCCAGAACGTTCTGGAGATAGAAAAGTCGTGAAGGATATAAAACACGAATATTCGACGAGTCAATCTTGTACAAGACGTCAGTCAGCAAAGAACGTGGTCCTTCGAGCCGGATGTCAGTGAAAACAAAGTCAAAGTGAAAATCAATCAAGACCTGATTAAGTGAATCAGGCATCAGCAAAGTGTGCTTCAAGTAAAAGTGAAAATCAATCAAGACCTGATTAAGTGAATCAGGCATCAGCATAGTGTGCTTCGAGTAAAAGTTTTTGTGTGAAATCAATCAAGACCTGATTAAGTGAATCAGGCATCATCAATCCAGACCCGTTCAGTTGATCCAGGCGTTCTATCAAGACCCGTTCAACAGATCCAGGTGTTCGGAATCAAGAAAGAAACTCATCGCCGCCGCCGTCCAGTGCAGGAACTCCAGGGTTAAAGGTTAGTGGCCAGAATTCCCTTTTGTTCTTGCAAATCCATTTATGCAATTATTTGATATGTACTAAACGGCGTGGACGATAAAATCAAATCAAATCAAAACCAAACGAAACTTAAAAAACCTAATCCTTAAATGTTGTACGGAAAAATCATTAAAACGTAATCAATCATTAAAACGAAATCAAACTTGCAATCATTTGAAATACATATTATAAAAATCATAATCATAATATAATGGTAATAATTCAATAATTCCTATGGTTAAATCAAAAGTTAAATCAAAACAACTAGCATCTATTACGATGACGCGAATCGAAGATGTCAAAACCAGATTAAATATCATCAATCTTACACTTGAGCGCATAAAGCCGTATTTACAAGATTTTAATGCAGAAAGTACCAACATCCTTCATTTAAAGATACGGAAACAATTATTGGAAGATGCACGAAAAGAATTTCAGGAAACGCAGCACGAATTGGATGCTCTCGATTCGAAAACAGAAGAAACCAAACAAATAAATTACGAGGCGCGTGTTAAATTCGAAGAAAAATATATTGATCTTTTAGTAGAGATAACAGTTTTAATTGAAAAAGCAGAAGGCGCCAAGGTACAACCTATACATTCAAACCCTGTCGAGTCTAAAGAAACTCTTCCAAATCTTCCTGTGTTAAATTTAGCCACCTTCAGTGGAAATTATAAGGATTGGATTAATTTCGAAAACAATTTCAAATCAATTATTGACGAAAATAAAGCCTTAAATAACCGCCAAAAACTGCAGTATTTAAAATCTTGCGTTAAAGACGAAGCACTACGAGCAATTAATGCATTGCCACTTGAAGAGAATAATTACGCGAAATCATGGGAAATCCTTGAAAAAAGATTTAAGATAAATAGTACACGATCATGTTATGTCAATTCTGAACGCGAATTGCGTGCAGAAATCATCGCCCAATTTGTTAAGGGAAATATTAGATATTGTAATAACAAACGTAGCCGCTTTAAAAACACTAAAAATTCCGGTGGAATCTTGGGACGCCTTATTGGTTCCAATTATTACAGACAAACTAGATTTTAATTCAAGAAAAGAATGGCAAACATCTCTTAATTCTACAGTACCAACTTATAATCAATTTATACAGTTTTTAGAAAAACGAGTTACTGTTTTAGAAACTCTAAATAATGTTACAAAGCCGGCAAATAATAATCATCCTAATCTGGTCAATCATCAAAAATATACTTCGTTCACTAATAAACGCACCATAACTAATGTAGCATCTACGTGGCCGAAACGTATCAATTGTCATTTTTGTAAATCCACTGAACATATTATGCACGAATGTCCCGAATTCAATAATTTATCTGTTGCCAGTAGATGGGAAAAAGTAAAAATTATGAAACTTTGTATAAACTGCTGAAGAGATAATCATTTTACAAAGAATTGTCGAATAAGAATGAAATGTCAGAATTGTAATAAGGCACATCATACACTACTTCACACTGAAGTTTCAATCGAACCACAACCGCAAAATGTTACTCTAAATAATCATGCACTAAATAAAATTCAGAATGCTAGTACAGTGCTGTTGGCTACGGCGATAGTTCTTGTTAAAAATTCAAAGGGGAGATTTCAATCATGTCGCGCCTTTTTGGATCCTGGTTCAATGTCAAATTGCATAACTAAAGCCATGTGTAATAAGTTGGGATTACGTTGCTCTAATGAGACTTTTGAAATCAAGGGTATAAATGGCATAACCAGCAATTCAGCAAAATCGGTTGAAATTGATATAAAATCTAGTTTTAATGCATTTCAAGTCAATAATATGAAATGCATCGTAGTTGAAAAAATCACGGAAGAGTTACCGTCAGTACCATTAAATCCATCCACCCTGGAAATTCCAGCAGACATACAATTAGCAGATCCCGAATTTTATAATAGTTCTAACATAGACCTCCTGCTGGGTGGAGGGCTCTTCTGGACCTTATTATGCATTGGCCGAATTTGTTTACCTACAGGTCTAATACTTCAAAAAACTCACTTTGGGTTTATTGCCGCTGGTCTCCATGATCAAAACTACGTCAAAAAATCATCAAAAAATACGGTTACCTGCAACGTCGCAGTAACCAGAGAAAATTCGTTAGAAAATAAGATTGCAAAATTATTTGAAACAGAAATCGACACAATCAATGGTAAAAAACATCAAAATCTGTCGACCGAGGAACAAGATTGTGAGAACTGCTTCAAACGGTTCACAACGCGTGGTGTTGAGGGTCGATTTATTGTGAAACTACCTAAAAGGTCCAATGAAATTAATACTGGAGAGTCTAGGCAACTAGCCTGTAAGCGGTTTTTTAACCTTGAAAGGAAATTTAACAGAGACGCGGAGCTTAAAGCGAGTTATTCAGCCTTTATTCAGGAATATCTCAGTCTTGGTCACATGCGGTTAACTAACGATTCATTCAGTCAAAATACTTTGATCTTCCCCACCACGCCATTTTTAAGCAATCAAGTACATCGACGAAATTAAGGGTGGTGTTCGACGCATCGTCAAAAACTTCTAACGGGACTAGTTTAAATGATCAGCTTTTGCGTGGACCAGTCATTCAGCGCGATTTATTCTCAATCATTTTAGAATTTAGAACTTTTCAGTTTGCATTAAATGCCGACATTACAAAAATGTATCGCCAGATTTTAGTTGACGAAATGGACGCTAATTACCAATTAATTGTATGGCGTAATGATCCTAATCAAAAATTGCAAACCTACAAACTCTTAACGTTAACGTACGGAAGAAAACCAGCTAGTTTTATCGCAACACGTTGCTTAACCGAACTAGCAGAACTCAATGCTAAAAGATATCCCAAGGCTAGTCAGATGATTAAAGATAATTTTTATATGGACGATTTATTAACGGGAGCTAATTCTATTGAAGAATTAATAGAAATCAGAGATAATATAACAGAAATACTAAATCAAGCGAAATTTGAATTAAGAAAATTTCATTCGAATAATATCGAGGTACTACCTAAAATTGTTTCAGATAACTGTAATAACGAAGCGGTCGATTTAAACAAGGACGAGCAGACAAAAATTTTAGGTCTCTCTTGGAATACACACACAGATACGTTAAAATATGAAATAAATTTGAACGATTGTCCCAAAAAAGTGACGAAACGAATAATCCTATCAATGACCGCTCAAATCTTTGACCCATTAGGTCTTATTGGACCCATTGTTATGAGGGCAAAGATATTATTGCAGAATTTGTGGTCATTAAAATTAAACTGGGACGAGTCAGTACCCATGTCAATTCATAGCGTTTGGACATCTATACTATCGGACTTGCAAAATTTAAACCACATATCAATTCTGCGAAGACTGCTGTTGAATCCAATGTCCACCACGATGGAGCTTCATGGGTTTGCAGACGCGTCTCAGCATGGTTATGGAGCCTCAGTATATTTAAGATCAAGAAATATAAATGGGGAATATGAGACACTGTTAATGTGCTCGAAATTGCGGGTGGCCACGCTAAAATCTAGAACCATTCCGCGCTTAGAGCTATGTGGAGCATTGTTGCTCGCCCAACTAATAAATAAAGTTCGACAAAATGTAAAGCTTGAAATAACCAAAGAATATTTCTGGACCGATTCCAGTATTGTGTTAGCCTGGTTAAGAACCTCCCCGGGAGCATTAAAGGTTTTTGTTGCCAACAGGGTGTCCCAAATAACTTCACTAACTACCATACAGAATTGGCGACATGTGCGATCAGAAATCAATCCCGCAGACATAATCAGCAGAGGCGCTTCGGTAGCTGATATTATAAAAAATCCTATGTGGTTCGATGGGCCAGAGTTTTTAAAAAATCCGGAAGAATTATGGCCAAACTCCCAGTTAAATATTTCTAACGAAGAAATTCCGGAAAAAAGGAAGGCTGTGATAATATGTAATTCAAACATATTTGCTACAACATTTTTGAATCGGTATTCAAAATTCTTTAAGTTACAAAGGATTACGGCCTGGGTTATTAGATTTATTAATAATTGTAAGAGAAATAATAATAAAATTAAAGCTTCTACTCTGTCGCCCGATGAACTTACACATTCACTACACACAATAAGTCGCTTAGTGCAGCAAATTGAATTTAAAAATGAATGGTTTCATATGAATGAAGGTAGGGAACTCCCAAGTAATTCAAAATTATTAAGCTTAAACCCGTTTATGGATGAGAACAAGCTCATACGCGTTGGGGGCAGATTAAAAAATTCCGTTTTAAGTAGAGATGCAAAATTTCCAATTCTGCTTCCCAAAAACCATGTGGTTACCAAATTATTAATACGACAAGAACATGAACGGCATCTGGACGCAGGTCCACAAGCGACGTTAGCGGTATTACGACAAAGATTTTGGATAATCTCTGCCCGAAGTGCTATCCGTCAAGTACTTCATCTTTGCCACCCTTGCTTTAAAGCTAATCCGAAAAAACTGGAATGTAAAATGGGTGATCTTCCTTCGCAAAGAGTGCAACCTGCCCGACCGTTTTTAACAGTAGGTACAAATTATGCGGGTCCTATATTAATAAGAGAGTCTCGTGGACGCGGTAAACGACTTATAAAGGCATACATCGTTTTGTTTATTTGCTTTACTACAAAGGCCGTTCATATAGAAATCGCGACAGATTTAACAACACAAGAATTTCTTGGAGCCTTTCGTAGATTTATTGCCAGACGTGGTTATCCTCGCGATATATTCAGTGATAACGGTACAAATTTCATTGGGGCTAGAAACGAGCAGAAAGAGATACAAGATTTTTTAAAAAAGGATAGGGACATTTTCTCAAAGGAATTATCGAATTTCAATGTGATTTGGCATCTAAACCCACCGAAATCTCCTCACATGGGAGGCCTGTGGGAGGCAAACATAAAATCAATTAAACGACATTTAAAGAAGGTTTTAGGAAATAGTCACTTGACGCTAATTGAAATGTATACGCTGTTAGTACAGATCGAAGGTTGTATGAATTCTCGTCCCTTAATTCCCTTAAGAGGGTTCTCCAGTGACATGTACATTTCTGCCGTCCGAAGTACATTTTCCCGCAATATCTTTTTTTTAATTTACGAATTTCAAAAAATCGCTCTGTAGCTGCAAAGATCTATATTTTATCAACACGCCCACAAAATTTCAATGAAAAATCTTCAAAAATAAAAAAGTTACATTCAATGCCGCACATTGCTCTACATTTTTGCGCGCCGTTGAATATAACTTTTTTATTTTGGAAGATATTTCGTTGAAATTTTGTGGGCGTGTTGATAAAATATAGATCTTTGCAGCTACAGAGCGATTTTTTGAAATTTGTAAATTAAAAAAAAAGATATTGCGAGAAAAGGTGCTTCGACCGGCAGAAATCTACCTGCCACTGGAGAACCCTCTTAACGTCAAACCCAAACGATTTCCAACCCCTTACCCCTGGCCACTTTCTCATCGGAGAGCCCTTGACAACATTACCGGAGCTGAATGAGGAACAAATCCCAGTCAATCGCCTATCGAGATGGCAGCTAATAGAAAGATTGCGTTGCCATTATTGGAAAAGGTGGAGCCGTGAATACCTAAACAACCTACAAACTCGTACTAAGTGGCACCAAAATCAACCCCAAGAACAGCTCTTGGGTTCTATTGTGCTTCTGGTGGAAGACAACTTGCCGCCTTTATCATGGAAGATCGGTAGGATTTGCCACGTTCACCCCGGAGACGATGGAAACATTCGAGTAGTGAGCGTTAGGACCACCCAAGGCGTCTTCAAGAGGTCAGTCCTGAAGGTGTGCGTGCTACCCGTCGACGTGTCTGGAGAGTGAGTGTAATAAAGAGTCACCAGTGCCAGTGTTACAAGTGCCTTGTACTGTGCTGAATCCCAAACATTTTTGGTGTTAGTCATTTAGTCCATTCATTAGTGGTTTAATGGTTATTATTAATGTTAATTTATGTATTATAATGTTTAGCTTAAATTTCTATTGGATTAATTTTAAGATTAGTGATGCAATTGTTGAAGTTTAACAACTTCAAGGGGGCAGTATGTTAGGTGACCAAAATATGTCGCCGGTTTGTCGGGGCTTGGTTGGGTTTTATTATGCCTTATGAATACAAATAGCCGGTTTTTCCCACCATCGGCAACCCCGGCCATTTTGACCATCGGACCAATGCAATGGGGAATTCCCACCCCTGCCCTGCGACCACCGGACGCTCATTGTTTTATAATGTATAAAGGATGTAATTTTAGTGTTAGGAAATAGTTTTGAACGAGTCTTGTAAGGACTCACAAGTACGACGGCTACGTAACGCCGTTCGTATACAATAATCTAAGTTTCGTTTGTAATTAATCAATAAAATAAACGTAGTTAAAAACAGACTACAAGTTAATCCGTACAACATCAGAATTCATCAGCATTCAACCCAAACAGTGGTTAACAGAACGCGAAACCAGATAGTGACTAACGGACGTTTTTGCAAATAGTAAAATTAGTATTAGCGGTAGTGCACCTGTTTCTTTAAATCTACCAACCCAACCGCCTCAGGCAATGATACAATATAATCCCAAACAATACATTGAAACAAACAAAATTATTTCTGACTAGCGGACCCGATCACAGACGTTGTCCTGTCTGAACGTTGACTTGCCCCTTTATTTTTTCATTTGAAAAAATATTGGGGGTGGTAGGTTGGTGAAATTTTGGGGTTAAAAAATGCCAAAAACCAGTGAATCTACACCATCCAGGGACCCACTTAAACACACGAAGTTTCATCAAAGTCAGTTCAGTCGTTTAAGAGTAATTCAGTGAGATACACACGCACAGAAGAATAATATTTTTTCAATTTGAATTTTGGGGTTATATGTTCTGATATGCGAAAAATCTAAAAGAAAAACTAAAAGAAATTTCGTCCAAAAATAAAAAGTTTTTGCGAGACTAACGCACAGCAATAATTGATATTAAAAATGTATTAAAAAAGTCAGATTTAAGTGACTTTTAAATTTGTATTTTAAATTCTAATGCTTATGATTTTTATTTTTTCTAATTTGCCAGTTTTTATACAAGATAATCAAATTTCACAATCTATAGGGAATTTAGCTTTATTTATACTATTTTTAGTAAAATTATTATACACCGCCTTTGTCTATTAAGCGTATCATAATAGCCTCAGTACGGAAGGAAAATTATAAAATGGTGGCCAATTTGCGTATAAATTACCGTTCCAAAAAAACGCTTGTATTGTACCAGATATTTTAATATTTGCTAGAGTTAGTTTGAATGCATTATTGTTCTATGTACTATGTTGAAAATCAAATCGGTTGTCATGATAATCAAGTAAATTTTGTGTAAAACCAGTAATCCTTCAAAAAATGTCCTTAGGGCGTTCTATCAGTTAAAGCAACGTACAAGAAGCGCCGAAGCCACTCCAGATCGAGGCACTACATTTGGATTTAAATCGACCAATATCTGTGTACGTTTGTTAGCACAAGTTAGAAGTAGTTAGTAAAAAGTTAGTAGTAATTAGTTAGAAAAACAAAACAAACGAAAATCCGAAACACTAAACAGGAGATAAAAAGCTATCTCCAACCAATATCTCCAAACATTGTTCATGTATGTTATTATGTGCTTAGACCTGTCTTTCCTTTGTTCACTCTTAAAATTGTAGAGAAAGAACGTGAAATCGAAGCCTGTGTGATGGAAGAAGACGTTCCGCAAGTAATAATTGAAAGAGCGTTAAGTTGTGAAATTTGAAGAATGGAAAAACAAAAATTCTGTTAAAACTGTCAGTTCCAGTGGACTATTTTAATGAATTGGTAAGTATTCTTTGAAATGTGTTTTATTAGACATAGTCGATATTTGTAATTTAAACATATTCTGTGTTAATACTTCTGTATCTGTTATAGTCAGAGATACTCAACTCTGAGTAGAGGAGAGAAATAATGTTTTTATAAAAACGAATAAAACTACATACATAACAAAGAGGAATGGGAAAAAATAGGCGGTGGCAAGTAACAAAAAAAAATTTACGCGTACATTTTTGGGTGATTTCACATGGAATGACCCAAACGCCAATCCATTGGGAATCCCTACCTCCTTAAGATAATTTCGAAAAAGCTTATAAATTTAATTACTATACTTTTTAATTTCATGAAGACTAATTTTAGAAACTAATTGCGTAGAACCGCGAAAGTATTAAAATCGGTTCTCTTAAGCTTCGTGCTTTTTGAAGTACTTACTAATATCGTCGTTTACACAGAGATTATAGGAGGAAATCTGTTGAAAACTGTTCAGAGTTTCCATTCCTTCTTCTTTATTAATTCAACCGTTCCACTACAAATAAATTAAAAACAAAGAGCAGGTGACATTTCGAACCAAATAACTCTAAATTCCTTATATTAATTCGATATTGCCTAAGCATTGCAAGCTGCAAATCTAAATTCTGAATTTCCTAGAACGTGCACTAATGAAATTTGATTTGTAACAACTTACATTTTAATGAACCACAGTAATATCGAAACATATAGTTCCTTTAATAAATATGCAGCAGCACATTACATACACTTCGCTTACGATTTACCACCACAGCAACTGAAACAGTTGTAAGGTAAAGTTGATTATATACGCTTTTCACAAGAACGCATTTAGAGGGTGTGGACACCGTCATGTGGTGCATGAAAAGCAGTCAAGCTCTGCTCTTTTGAAACTTCCAACAAGAATAGTTATACTAAATTAATGAGATGTATCGTAAATGACAATGTTTCAGTCATTTACTGCGACGGTAAAAATGGGAATGCCGATGATTGCTACTTTGGAAGCAATGACAATTTCACTCAGAAATCCAGGACAGCTAACCTTGTTTGATTTTTAACATAAATCGTTCATAGGAGAGAGACGAATCGTTTAGAATTTCATTAAAATATTTTGTTTCCGATGGACGCCCTTTATGTTGGAGTAATAACAGGCGACACGACACTATCAATCACCATCATTATGTAGTTGTGTATAATCACACATTCCAGTGCAAACACGAAAAATGGCATGTCAAATATAAAAGCTCAATATGTTTGCGTGGGTTTTGGGGTAGTTTCAACAGAATAATGTGTTAGGGTGTTGCTTTCAAACACTCTGAATACGAAGACGTCTTTATTCTTCGGACCTTCGAACAGAACTGACAAGAGCCGACTTTAATTGCTCCAACAAAAATAAGTTACAACATATTCAAACAAAGAGCGGCGATTTCCGCAAGTTCTGATTCATTTAGAAACCCCACAAGAAGTCTTCGGAATGGCGGCGAGTGAACATCGGTAATCCCTGTACCGCTACATTCGGTCATCCTGATTTCAAACGCGTCCTCGCAATTTTGTTTTCTTTTAATTACACTTGGCGTGACTGAAACGGAGAGAGAAAAAATGTTACAAAAGGTTGGGCTTACATGTGGACGGAAACCCAGCGGTGTTATTTTTGTTTTTGTCCGGAGAACCTCCTCCCTTTATTATATATTTGATTTATCATTCCAACAAATCAATAAATTTTTCAGTGCTGCTTACTTCCGAATAGGAAGACTTAGTTTCCGATATAGTGCCCAATTGTAATTTTCGTAATGCATCTACGGCTACAACCGCCGAGTACTTTTTGTAAAGAAAGCGCCAGGGATATAGTGATATGGAACAAATAAACGAGTGCAAAATAAAAAAAACTGCTCTCCGATTTGTACACGTGCTATTCAAAGATCGGCCGCCAACAATCAAAGAATGCCGCCGCTTGATTCTCGATAAGCAGGTTTTTTATTTTGCACTCGTTTATTTGTTCCATATCACTATATCCCTGGCGCTTTCTTTCAATGCTGTTACTTCATACCTATTGTTATTTTGTTGTTATTTCATACCTATTGTTATTGGGACGCCATATTTGATGCCTGTTTTTTGGCTCACGTCTTTAGTGTCTGGGCTCTCATTGACTGTATCGTTTATTGCTCATACCACATAGGGTACGATTGTAGCATTCAACTTGACCATTTGATCGGGGAGATGCCACCGCTGGCGCTATGAAACCATTTTTATTTTCATCTCGTCACAAAATTCTTTAATGTTTTTTGTCTTCCAAACATAAATCAACTACCATAAAGATGTAAGCATAGTTTTTGTTGCTTTTACAGGATGGACCTAAATGCCACGAATAGTATGGTTCGATAGGTTTTGAGATAGGAGGCAAATTTCCCTCCTTTTTCCTATATACTGATGTCGTTTATATGTAGGTATAGTCCATTATAAATCTTTTCAAACCAAAACTTAATCTTGATTATTTTTTCACACTTTTTTAATCATACGAGACCAATGTCGTCGTGATATTTTCTCATTATGTTGAATCGACACATTTTAGGAATAACCAATTTTAATTCCTCATTGAAAATTTTTCTTTAGTCTTTTGTCTTTTAGAACATATTATGATTTTATTTCTTGTCAGCATTTCCCGATTCTAATTTTTCGCGGATTATTCGAATTTGTT
Source organism: Diaperis boleti (assembly GCA_963583935.1). Lineage (NCBI taxonomy): Eukaryota > Metazoa > Arthropoda > Insecta > Coleoptera > Tenebrionidae > Diaperis > Diaperis boleti. The sequence goes on along the minus strand of OY757242.1, from coordinate 39,997,163 downwards.
CATCTTGAGTTGGTACAGCTAGTACCCAATCATCTAAATCAATTTTGATGTGTAACATCTATAGCCGCGATGTGGAGTAAAACCGAATTGAATGTCGTTACGTAAAACGGCGTCAGGCCCACACGCCTACCGCGCTCTCTTCTCCCACGTGTGTGCGAAGAGCTCGTGTCTGACTAATTTCCGAAACTTTTACTTATCCGATTTCAAAAGTTCTGGAGATCACTTTTGCAAAGTAAGTCGACGAAAAAACGTTTGAGCCACGAACGCTGCCTTAACGATAAGAGATATACGAATGCTTTCTATAGAAAAATTGCAGAGCTTAAACAGGTCTATAAAAAGTCCGCGACGACTATTATATCTACATAACAGCTTCTAAGACTTCATAATACTAATTTATCTTAAACACCATTAACAAACTATGAATAGACAACAATATGACCTGAATAGCTATCAAGGCAGCCCGTCTCTGTCTGCCCGGGGAATACCGCTCAGTACTTCCCCACTCTTGACCACCTCAGGCATGCGTGATATATCAACCGCGCTAACATACATGTTATCGTTAATTAATTCACAAATTGATAAAATATGACTATTCCTATGTAAAACGAATACATACTGCACGCGTGAGAAGCCGAATCTCCAAAATCTTCTATTATTGTTTTCAAAAGAACATTGTTGTTTGAAGTGCTTTAAAGATTTTAAATCAGTGACGTTTAAATATGAGTGACAGTGACGATCAAGCGCCCAATCATTTCATTAATACCGCCTAATACATCTTCAACAGCTACTATTACACAAATCATATTTCGTAAGTCCATTGTAAAAAAGTATAATTAATAGTATATTTTAAACCAAGGTAAGAAAGTGCTCTCTTACAGACCACGGACAATGTTTATAAACCCACTCTACCGCTTGCAGGTTTGCAAGGCCATTTTCTTAACAAGGTTTGAATACTATTTTTTCCCTACCGGCACAACAACGAGCGTTTTATGAACTGAATTGGCTGGGTAATTTGTTTGATTAACTTGTCATCGCATTTTTGTGAAGTTTGTTCTAAAATTTCTTGAAAACAGGGTAAAGTAATCTATTTAAAATGTATTAAGGTGAATTTTGGTACCTCACATGAGGTTCCCACAGCCTACATTTCTAACCGGTAATGAAGAAAAATATTTATTTGTCTTGTATTTATATTATTTATATATCATTATAATAAGAATAATAAGAAATATTAAATTGTTTTATTAGGAGCAAAAGTAAAACTTTTCGTGACAAGTCTGTAGGTTTGACAAATACAAACGAGTCACGGAAAGCCACTTTTCTCCGAATAAAACATGCAACTTTTTCTTAAAACGCCGAAAATCTGACAATTTCTTTTGATTTGATAAAACTTGACTGACCACCAGTGGCGCATAAAGTAATTTCAAGGTCACTTTGTGCGTCGCCAGGCGACTTTATGCGCCGCTAGGTCATTACCCACTGACGGCTTATTTTTTTTTAAATGCTTTCAGGTACTAAACGTTTCGACTCAACGCATCGACGTGGCCTATTTTAGAAGTCCTAGTCTTAAATAGACAAACACCAACGAACTATCCGTGGTACTAAGTCTTTTTTGACAAAGGTGCTGCGAACTGCTTTTCGAAATTTTTACTTGGTTCAACCATAGCCAATGTTTCTAGTTCGTACGGATGATAAAATGATTCATCCGTCGATGTTGCTCTGCTAAAATATGCGACTGGTTCTAAAACTTCCACTTCTTGAAACAGGATCATTGTGTATTTCCTTTCTTGCCTTTGGATCATAAATTGTTAATACCGCTTTGCTCGTTAAGACACTCCTTTAATTAAAATTTAAATATATCCAAGTCGAACTCCACAAACTTTAATAAGCGCAAAATTACAATGGGAACATGTTTCGGCAGAACACTACTGCCATCATCAGACACTAGACTTGTTTCATTTGACGTAGTTAATTTATTCCCCAGCATCCCACCCAAATCTTGCTTATTAATTTTAAAAAATCTACTATTTAATTCTAATATCCCAACCATACATGCACTAAATTTAAATTCACTTTGTCAGACTGTCCTAGATCAAAATTTCTTTCAATCTAATAATAATTTTTATTCACAAGACTCAGGCTTAGCAATGGGCTCTAATTTGTCACCTCTTTTAGCAGAAATATTCATGAATAACTTAGAAGATCAGTTTTTAACTTCTTCATCTTCTAAAGATCATTTTCTCTTTTGGTACAGATATGTAGATGACATAATTGTTTTATTCAAAGGATCTGATTCTGAACTTGATAACGCACTCAGCAACTTAAATTCTTTAAACCAATGCATTAAATTCACCGTTGAAATTGAAATCAATTCCCAAATTCCCTTTTTAGACTTGTTAATCACTAGAAATAATAATACTTTTAAATTTGACATTTATAGAAAACCTAGTATCACAGATTGCGTAATACCTTTTGACTCTTGTCACCCTGTTTCCCATAAATTTGCAGCTTTTCATTCCTTTTTCCACCGATTATTTTCTATACCACTATCAGATTCATCTTTTCAAACAGAACTTAATAACATTAAACAAATTGCTTCAAATAATGAATATTCTTTAAAAACTATAAATAAATTATACTATAGATACTATAACAAATTCAAATACACACACCACTTGGTTAGAAATCCTTCAGAAACAATTTCCTTTTCAAATTCATTAACATACTTTGGTGTCGTCTCAGAGAAATGTTCTAAACTACTTAAGAAAAACGGTTTTAAAGTTTCATTTAAAACAGATAACAACTTATCCAGATTCTTTATTAAAAATAAAGATCCATTAGATTACAAATCGTCATCAGGTGTATACAAATTGAACTGCTCTTCTTGTGAGTCATTCTACATAAGTCAGACAGGTCGCAAAATATCAGACCGTATTAAAGAACATTTCAGGCACATCTATAACAACACAGATCTTGATCCTCCTCCATCAACACCTTCCTCTTTCGCCAATCAAATATTAATAACGAAACATAGTTTTTCACCATCAAATTCCGAATTGATTCATAAATGCAATAAAGGCCGGAAATTAGATTTTCTTGAGACTTTGGAAATAAGGAAAGTCTTGAAACTGGAAAACAGATCTTGTTTAAACGAACAGAATAACTTTAATAATTTATTAATTCACTATTTTAATTTTTTACCACTCAAACTTACCAGATTCTCCTTGATCTATTTTTAATTTTTACATTTTATAAAATGTTGTTTTTACGAAATCTTTTAAAAATCATGTAACCTTTTCAAAACGTCAAATTTAATTCAAAATAACGTCATAATTTTAAATATTCTTTAATATTTTGGCTAATTTCGTATCACAAATAGCCAATTTTTGTTTGAAACAAGAAGCATTTATCCAAATTTAATTCGATATTATGTTTTCCACAAAGCCCGAAGATGGTTTCTAATTTTTGCATCCCGTCCTCAATGGATGCAGACGGAATGAGTATGTCAACTAAATAAATAACAACGAGCTTATACCTACGTGTTCCCAAAGAATTATTTATCCATCTTTAGAAAACAGCTGGAGCGTCGCATAACCCAAAGAGCAACCGTAAAAACTTAAATTGACCGTCTGGAATCACGAATGCAGTTTTGTGGATTGAATCCTTCGCCATTTGAATTTGATAGTAGACTTGGCTCATGTCGATACTAGAAAAACACATGTTTCCATCCAAGCTATTAACGAAGTATTCTATATTTGGTAGAGAATAGCGATCCTAATGGGCCAAATCTCTCCCAGTATGGACTTTCCGGTCGAGGCGACAGCCAGACATTCCCGCGCGTAAGGTATGTTCGACAGTTTCGTCCTCCTCTAAACACCCCCTACACGTTGGGTCGTTTACCAGCCCCATAACGTGGAGGTGTTTCTTTAGTCTGCAATGTCCGGTCCAGATGCTCACCAAAAGGCGGAGTCTGTCCCTTGACAAATGCAGACAGGACTTGGCTCTTTTAAAGCAAGAATTTTTGATATTGCTTTGTCTGCAGCCTGTTGTCGTTTCCCATCTAGCACAGTGTCTAGAATGGGGTCAGTTTTGATCAGGTTTGAGAGGTAGCGGTTGGCCGGTCGGATGGGCGACTCGGTACCATCCGGTGTTCCCGTCGCACCCTGTCGAGCCAGCTCGTCGGCCCTCTCATTCCCCTCATTACCGTTATGTCCTCGAACCCACCTTAGCTTAATGACATTGTCCCGGTCTGTTTCGGCAGTCACAAACGTAGTGCCCAATCTCAGTCCGCTGATTTTTATTAGGTGTCTGCGACGACTCAAAATCTTTTAGTGGCGATAGCATACAACATGTCCGGCAACGTGCACTGAAAAGCCCTGGCGTTGGCTTGAAGTTCCAATCAAATTCCGCGAATTATGCATGAAATTGTTGCCTCGTTGTTTAATCGGCACTGTTGCGTAAGAGTTAGCTTAGCATGGTAGTAGTGAGTCATGCTTTCATCTTTTTGTTTACGGCGGACCACCAGCTCTTCTAACAGAATTGCGTAATCGTAATACCTGGGAAAAGCACATCTTGTTGTCCTTTTAGCTTCATTTGCATGTAGCCCATCTTTTCGTACTCGCTCCAATTGCGGATGGTTCCTAATTGTTCAATTTTATTTAAAAAAACAGCCACCATTTGGTTGCGATCATCAAGACTAAGAGTTGGAATTATGACTCAAAACCCCTTTAATTGCTCCAACAAAAATATATCCTGTCATTTCCGCAGGCTCTAACTCATGAGAAACCCCACAAAAACTCTTCGGAATGGCAGCGAGTGAACACCGGTAATCCCTGCACCGCAACAAATGTTAATAGCAGTTAAATAAAAACAAATGTAATGCTGTATACTTTATTAATACAATAAATGTTTTAATCAAATTGGGAGTAAAAAGACGTCACAAAATTTCAGACAATGAAGTATCAATTTGCGTTCTGGTAAATAAAATATCAAAATGAGCGTAAGTGACAATGTAACGCTTGCATAGAAAATGTGACAATCGTGGTTTTATAAAACTTAAAAGACAAATTCAACAATGAAGCATACTTTTTTTTATAACAACACTTTTGTCTGTTATTTATTTACTTGTTTATTTATTTACAGAGTAGACTCAAAGATGCCAATTAATGACAAAAGCTAAAGCGTTTTGAACCTAATGATTTAGAAAATGTTGGTTTTAGGCAACTTTTTGTACACTAAACTTTGGCAGGCAAAGACCAAATTTAGTTTCAATCCCTGAGAAAACTGGTAGAGACACTGAATAACCACCTACGTGATCTGGATTTCGTGTCTTTGCGGCTTCTCCTCCCAATGTTGTTACTTTCAGTTCAGATCCGGTCGGTCGTCTTTAAAAACAGAAGTTAAAACTTTTTCATGAGTTGCGCTGAAGTACTTACGTTCCACCAAAATCGATATACAATAATCTTTGGAGAATTTCATACGTCAATAAAGTTACGCCGAACTGAGGTGACGAACGACACACACGTGCTGAAAATAAACATTTTTAGAAAAATCCAATTGGCTACTCAATTATCAAAGTGTTTGATGTCCAAATTGACCATTATCACACTAAATTATTCCCGAAATATCCAGATAAACAAAATTACGTTCTCCATTAGCTGTTTATAGTCGCAAAGTGGTTGTTTTTCGCAACACCTGCGCCCCGTAAATATGTGAACGTGGGAAGTTCTATGAATTGTTTAAACAGGTTTTTTTTTAGTTTTTGTCTTTGTAATTGCCTCATGTCAGTGACGATATCTTATTTCTCATATCACAGGCCTTTTGCTTCTGTTTTAGAATCCAACAGTAATTTCAGATGTGTGTAAAAATTGAAATAACTGTATGACGATAACCTGCTGATAACAGAGCTTGTGTTAATTTGAATCAGTTATGAAATCTTTGTTTTGTAGGTTGTTAACTCGCAAAATATGAGATATTGGAAGTGCATCTTGTTGTGGTGTATGGTGCGCAATGTATGGTGCGTTCAGCAGATACATGATGAACTCTAAAACAGGTTTTTCCAACATGATGGTGCCACAGCACATACAACAGTAGACAATTTAAATTTTTTACGTGAATTCTTTGATAACAATAAATTTATATTCGGTTCCTGAGTACCCCCAAGGTCACCAGATTTAACCGTTTAAATCTCTGCTTTCTGAGGGTGTAAAAAAAATATACATTACTATGGTAAATCTTCTCAGAAAAAGACTCACCCCCTTGCACTTCCCGACCTCAGATCGCCCGTAAATTATTTTTCCTTTCGTTATTGTTATATTCTCTTCCTTTTCCAATGGGTTTCATCCTACTATTATTTTTTTTGGTTTCAAAAATTATCGACCCTGGACTATAATTAACACACCTATATGTATATCGCATGAGAAGTTTCAATGCTGGTCCACCAAGAACACTCTATATTTTTTAGTTTATCACAAGGCGAATTATTTCTACTAACAGCAGATTTCATGCCTATTTTAACAAAATTTTAAAAGCGACAATTTTTCTAACCAAAAAGAAAATTAGAGGAGAAAACATGCTATTTTACATTTCAATGCACCAATGAGGTTAGAAAATATACTCGCGGTACGCTGGGAGCTTCTAGGCGAATGTTTTGAAGCCAACGTCATTGGCGAGAGGGGCGAGTCGCGGAGGGGGTACACTTGTTTCAATGGATTTTCTACCTTAAATCCCTCTGCTCTGATTGGTTCATTTAATTGTTCGTTTATTTAGATTCCGTCCAACGTCGCAGCGTAAGTACGTGAGCAAAGTCATGGGCGTACAAAACAGTACAAAAAATCATTACAATTTTTATCTTTTAGCTTTCCAAGAGATACAGAACAGCGCGAGAAACCATTGTTTTTGATTTATTAAAATTTATTTGAATGCTGCCTAAGTTTGATACGCCACTGACTCTAAACGAACAACTAGAATGAACCAATCAGCCCAGAAAGATTTTAAGGTCGATATTCCAACTTCTCGTGGTTTCCCTTTTCCCCTCAGTTGGATGTTGGCTTCAAACAATCGGAATTAGTAGCGTGTCTAGAAACTTTATGGTCGAATAATTGCACATACATACAGGGTGTAACAGAAATAGGTATCAAAATTTTAATCGGTAACAGAACTCATCACTGTCAACAATTTTCTTTAATAATTTTTCCCCAACCCTGTAGTTTAAATTAAAATCTAGTTAAAATTAGTTCTGACGTTAATTTAGTTACCCACCGCTGAACGGCTGGGCTGAGTGGAAACAACCTAAACCGCCCGACATCCTGAGGTTCTTTTCAATTTGCTACAGAACGTGCCTTTAGAAACGAGAGCAAATTTATGGTATTTGCATGATGATGCTCCTTGTCACAATACTCTGATAGAGTCAGAGATTGGTTGAACAATAACTTGGAACGGTGGATTGGAACTTATGGTCCAACTTTGTAGCCCGTCAGATCGCCCGACCTTAATCCTTGTGATTTCTTTCTTTGAAAACATAATGAAACAACTAATTTATGCTATATTTTACACAATGTTACGCCAATGGCCGACACAGAGCGCGATGTAAAGTAATGCACAATCGCACTGAGAACAAAATATTTCATCGCACGTTTTTTAAAAACTTTCCCAAATTGTGAGAGAACGATACCATCCGGTTTACATTGCGTAGATGGGTAACCTAACTCTTTCTCCAGCCGCATCGAACCACCCAAGCTACTTTCAAAATTACCACTAGACATTACTGTTAATGAGATTTAACAACTTTGTTTAATCTTTATGGTACACCTGTATAACCTTCACCAAATCTATTGTAACATGAAAATGGACATAAAACCCTTTGACTAATACTCAAAAAGCAGACCTATTAGCTCATAACCTACCTATAGCACCCTTCCATAAAGCTCGGAATCCTTCTTCCGCGTAGATTTTCCTTGCAGCGTCCATTACCCCATTATACGTTGTCTGGCCGCTTCTTGCGACTACTTGTAACCTAGTTTTGATCACGTCAGCTGGTGTCACAAGACCCGCGGCTGGTACACCGGCAATTGCACCAGAAACCAAGAGTGATAAAGGACTGTTGTAACCATTTTCATCCGTAAATTTCGCTTTTGTGTGAGCGTATGTGGGGAAATAAATGGCGCTAAACGGTATATCTCTCAACAAGCACGCCCTAGCACCTTTGTACAACCCAAACAAGCCGAGTTCTTTCACTACACCCCACGCTCGAACCTTTGCGCCACCAGCGATTTCACCAGCTACTTGGAGACGAATTTTGACGATTTCTAAGGGATTGGTGAAAATAACTTGAGAAGCACCGGCCTGTGAAGAGGGACGTTACAGCGACGTTCCAAGGTTTATAGGGGTGATTACTTACAGATGCTCCAGAAATTACTTCTCCTAGAAGAGAAATGTTCCCATTCTTGTCGTAAAATTTATCTCGGACGAAATCATTTACCTGAAATTTTAAACAAATGTACAACAAAACGAATAAAAAACTTTTGAGTCTAATTCAGCTTGACAAAAAATTAAATACAGAACTAGTAGACTTTATCTAGGAGACGATACGTCAAAATTATCTATCTGACGACATGTAAATTTTGTTTTTCATAGGCAAGATGAAAAATTTATCAATCTGTGATAAATTTGTAATCATAGTTGGCCTTGTATATTTGAAATGTGATGTAATTTTCATTAAAAATAATAATTTATCCATAGATTATAATTAAATTCGACTTGTTATTCATATCTACAGCAGTTCAAAACGCGCATAAAAATTCTACGTCACTAACCGTAAGTTTGATGGCCTTTTCAGGCGCAACCCCCATGAGCTGTGGTACTAAACCTCTATACAGCCCAAAAACACCTTCATGCCGTATAACTTTTTTGAAGCAATCAAAACTGTTTCTGTACATTAATTCCCCAATGAATGAACCAGTCCTCTGATTTTGCATTCGCGTTTTGACGAGATCGATAGGATAGACGGCAGTAGCACCAACTGCTCCAGCAACAGATCCTAAAGAAAACCGGTAAAGACTCTCCAACAACTGAATGAAAATCCCCCTGTCTTCTGGATTCTGTTAACAAAAGTAGGAACGTAAAAGAGTAATAACATAATATGGTGTTACAACTTACGGTTATGGCTCGAATCTCAGCCAGCCTAGTGGTGATCTGTTTATAGTATTGTTCAGGAGCAATGGAATTAAGGTCATTGTAGACAATCCTCCTAAAATGATATAAATATGAATAGCAATTCGCAAGTGAAATTTAACTATAGTACAGACACGAACCCGTCGCACAAACCGTTTTCTTCATTACAAAATTGTCTAATTTCCACAGCAGCACAGATAAGACAATACGTATTTTTAACTAAATATCCATCTGAGGGTAATTAAATTTAAGTACTTACAGTTCTGTTATGCCAATATTGTTACAGACAATTCAAATCTTAAATAGAATAGATATTACCAAACGAATGTAGATACTTACCCTGACTGATGAAGTAGATCACATAGTTGGAACAAAATATCCACTTCTAGGGGCGTCATCTGCGACATGGCTTGAGCTGAATGCATAAATTCTTCTTTCGTCACCTCCTGCGTTCTGTGTCCGTTTGTGACGTTCAGATATATACGTTTAGCCAATTCCATATTGTTTAATAACGAATTAAATGCAATAAAATAGGGGAAGCTGACCCTTTGACCACTGTGGGACCCTTGGGCGGCCTAACGTTACGAACCGAAAAACATGAAATCTTCAGTTTTCTCCAATTTTTATTTATAAGAAATATAATAATAACTAAATATAAGTATTAAAATAATAACCTCTATAAGATGGGACTGAACTTGCTTAGTGAGCAAATGACTCTTGATGTTAGTCATTATGTACTGGAAGTCTGTAACGGAGATGAAACCAGTTCCCTGTTTATCCGCTCTTCTGAACCCTTCAATAGCGTATTCCTCGTGAAAGTCGTGAAGAAACTGACTAAACTCGCTGTATGACACAGTGCGGTTTTTGTCGCGGCCGAAATATAATTGGACGAATGGTGAATCCATATTAAACGGAATTCTGTGGTGAAGCTCTGTTTTGCTCATTACCTCAACGAATTCCTCTGAAAATCCAATTAAATGAAGTTGTATTGGTACAAGAAGATACTTTCAATAAATGGTTTCGTACATATTAATTAGGAAGGTTATATCAACACATAATTTATAATAATATGATATCTTTTGATGGGTGATGCTGAAGATTAATTATCAATCGGTATTACCGGATTGCGGCGCCAGTGGTAGACGCCCACATATATGATAACCGTACTGCGGCGGGGACAAAGGTCTTACTTGCTAGGGGTGTAGGCGAATTGCGGCGCTGTGTTATCTCAATCCTTTATGCAAATTTGGGTAAAACCCAGTACCGTCTTTCCGATTTTCCAGTGCATTTTTGAAAAATCCAAAATTACGCCCTCTTCTCATTGGTTAGCATCTTTTGCAACTTCCTTATAAAGGGACACAGTAATAAACATTGCGATTCATTTCCGAAAGTGAATAAAACAACAACCGCTTCGTGAATATGGAGTTTGTTTCAAGTGAAAGAGGTAAAGAATTAATTCTTCTCGATATGTATACATTTTACAAAAGAAAAATGTTACAACCAGTGGTGTCAAGTGGTGTTGCACGGTAAAAACGTGCAATGCAAAAATCTATGTGTGTCAAAATAAAGTGTTACTGAAACGAGAGTATATGCATAATCATCCTGTAAGTCACCGAGTAAACCGACAAATTGTGTCAAATAGCGTTAAAAGAAAAGCAGCAGAAGATATTTGCGAGAGACCTTCGAAGTTATTGCATAAAGAACTAAAAAAATCTGCTTTTGGTAATAACTTGGGACATATCAGATGTTAATTCCATTAGAAAAAGAATGTATGAAGCTAGACGACGAATCCTCCCACGGCTACCCATGAATATACAAGGAATTCATGACGCCCCTAAACTAATAGACGTGAAAACAAACCGAGGAGAAAACTTTTAGTTAGTCAACGATTCCGAGAAGAATTTAATAATATTTTCAACAGGGACGAATTTAAGAGCTATGTGTACGATGGCGACAATATACATAATATGTGGATTGAACATTTTGATATTGCACCAAATATTTTTGTCAAATGTTCAGTGTTCACGGAATATTAAATGGGCACTATGTACCACTTATTTTTTGTCTTCTTAGAAATAAATGCAGTGTAACATATTTCAACGCGTTTACCGCAATAATTGAAGAATGCACCAAAATTGGACTGATTTTTTCGCCTAAATCGGTATTTTCAGACTTTGAAGTGGCTATCCAACAAGCGCCCCGGTTGGCTTTTCCAAATGTAGTACTAAAGGGGTGTAGATTTCATTTAGGCCAATCATGGTGGTGAAAAATTCGCGAGCTTGGACTTTCAATAGAATATCAAGACAATAACTCTGAGAAAGGTATGTACCAATTACCAGATCTACTTTTATCGATTTGTTTCGTTTTATCAAGAGTATTTTATGTAGATTTCGAAAATAACAAATTAATATGCTTTTTTTTGTAGAAACGAATCGATAAAAATAGTTTTTGGATAGAAAATTGAATAAGCTTTAAAATGATGTATCACACGACCCCGCATGCCATTTAAATTTTTTAAGGGGGTGGCTCCTCTGGCTAAAGGGGTGAGATCTAAGACTTTAAAGTTTGGTAAAATTTGACCCCCCTTGATAACAAAATTGACCTGTTCGAGTGTTTTCTTCTAAGTGTTTCGAAATTGAAATGATTGGGGGGGGTACAAATTTTAGTTGAGTATTTTATGTAGATTTGGAAAATGTTGATTTCATGTTTCCTTTTTGTAGAAAGGAATCGATAAATGTAGGTCTGGATAGAGAATTGAATAAGCTTTAAAATGATGTATCACACGACCCCCCATGCTATTTAAATTTTTTAAGAGGGTGGCTCCCCTGGCTAAAGGGGTGAGATCTAAGACACGAAAGTTTGGTACAATTTGGTCCCCCTTGATAACAAAATTGACCTGTTCGAGCGTTTTCTTCTGAGTCTTTCGAAATTGGAATTGTTGGGGTGTACAAATTTTAGTTGGGACACCCTGTATAAAGAAGGAATTGTTTTGTGTAATGAATATTTACATAGACAACTTCAACGTCATACATTAATGCAATTTTTAATATAACAGGGGCATGGCTACGTTGGATCCTGAAAATGTCAAAGAGTGTTTTCTTGAGTTTATGGCAATTTTACCGTTGTACCCAAAAATACAAAGTTTTACGGACTACTTAGTCGAAAATTATATTGAAGAAGATGCCAAATTTCACCCAAGTGTGTGGGCTGTCTGCACATCCTCGACGGAGATGACCACAAATGGGTGCGAGTCTTTTCATTCGAAGTTTAATTCGTTATTTTATGCACCTCATCCAAATTTATATGTATTTTTAGATGTTTTAAAAAATCTTCAAATAGACACTTATATCAAACTGAACAGCGCACATGTGCCTAAGCATATTACCAATAAAAAATTATAAAACAAGACTTGCCAACCTCACAGACAGTATAGAATTGTACAGGCAGAATAAAATTAGTATCTTAAATTTTGTTCAAAAAGCATCTTTTCATGTGAAAACACAATAAAGTATACTGCTATTACACATTAATAAATAAATGTATAATATTTTTCTGTGCATTATTGTAGCAATCCCACTGGTTTCCTTTTATAGGGCTGCTTTTTGGCGGCCCACTACCTGCGAAAGCTATAGCGCCGCAGTCCGGCTGTACCCCATCGTCCTTAAATGCTATGTCGAATTTAATGGTGTACCCGACTGCCGCAATACGGTACTGCCCATTACATTTGACTAATTAAGGAATGGCCTATAGCTCATTCGATTCGTAATGAAGTCTAGAAAAAGGTCGCAGAAAAATAAAAAAAGAGGTCCTGTTTGCTGCGGATATCTCAAAAGAACTTTCTGGATTTCTTATTTATTTTGAACCGAGACTTGAACCGTAAAGAAGACTTTAAAAATTCAAAAAAAAGCATTATTAAGACACTTCAGAAGATAATATTTTTGTGTTATGAGCCTTGCAGGATCTAGTGCCGCAAAGTTTAAAGTAGGTCTCCACGAAGCGAAATAATTTTGGTAGCTTTATTCAAACAATTACACGACTTGAGATAAAAATTACAGGTCCACAAAAATCGCTTAATTAACAATAGCTTCAATTGTTGAAAAATCGCAAAAAAAATTCTGGACGAAATATTATTTTTGAATAGTGTTTTTAAATTTATAGCGATACGGCGACAACATAGCAATGCCGCGGTCGCGGTTTGGAATTCTATATGTTCAATATTAAATTACACTGAATTTCCTCCTCTTTCAGAACATTGTTTCAGATTTACGTTCTGTTACAGTTTTTGAGATATCCGCAGAAAACTGGACAATTTTTTCAAATCTTCATTTATAACTTTTGCATGCCATTAACAAAGACAATTAGTATTTTTGCCATATGGCACATTTTTAATTTTAATCTACATAAAATGACTAAATCCCGATTACAGTTTCCTCTATAGATATTTTGTAATGTTTTGAAATGGATAAAATTTTAAAAATAACTCCACTTAAGTACGACTACTTAGTAGAAAAGATTGATCGCTATCATTGTTTATCAATATTAATCATCATAAATTCCTAATGATAATATCTGTTAGATAATAGCAGTAATAAGTAACGGCACATTCTTAATGTATAAATACTATTAAAACAAACAACACTGAAAGTATTTTTATTTCTGAAAATAAAAATAGTTCGAAAACATTATGTCATCACAAGTGTCACTGTGTTGTTTTGAAGTGTTATTTACATTGTATCTTGAAATAAAGACATAAATGCGTATTAAATATATCATTAATTACAATTTTCATTTAAAATCAAACTTTGACCCTACGATGAAATTCAATCATAATTTATATGAATTATTATATTTTAGATCAAAACTTTTTGGTGATGGAATAATAATTAAACGGGAAGAATGTCAATGAATCAAAGTGGAGTAAATTTAAATTAAAATTTAAATATATTGAAGCCAAACTCCACAAATTTTAATAAACGTAAATTACAATGGGAACATATGTTTCGGGAGAAAACTACTCCCATCTTCAGCCCTAATTTTACAAGAATTTAATGATACAATTGATGAATTATAGAGGGGTTCTTACCTTAAAGGTTACATGAATTTTAAAAGATTTTGTAAAAACAACATTTTAAAAAATGTAAAAATTTAAAATGGATCAAGGAAAGCCTGGAAACTGTTTAAATGAACAGAATAATTTCAATAATTCCATTATCAATTCACTATTTTAATTTTCCAATTATTTTTTTATTTTTTTCAATTCAACATTATTTTAACCTCATATACCCCACTTTTTTCACTTATAATGATTTCATTATTTATTACCTTTTTTACCACTCAAACTTACCAGATTCCCCGATTCTCGTTGATTACATTTTATAAAATGTTGTTTTTACCAAATCTTTTGAAAATCATGTAACCTTTTCAAAGCGTCAAATTTAATACTTTCAAAATAACCTCATAATTTAAACATTCTTTAAGGTAAGAACCCCTCTGTAATTCATCAATTGTATCATTAATCTCTTGTAAAATTAGTTTTTTAGTTTTCATTACCCTTTCTGAGCGAGCCGTTGTAGGCTTCGGCGCCTTTTCAGCCACAAGGAAGAAATTAGGATGATTTAAGGCAAGGATGGGAATAACGGGAGACTGTAGAGGTATTCGGGGGATCTCCCACCATTCGGCTAATTGTAAAGGAAAAACCTGCTGTATAACGATATCATTATACCACTCATATGACGTAATTTGAGTTGAGTATTGAACCCTATTACTCCACTAGCGGAATAATGAATAATCCCCATCACAACTTTGAATGTTTACCATAACAATGATAAATAACTTTCTCGCACATTTAGATAAGCATAAAATTAAAAAATGTCGAATACTTACGAAAACTAACCATTCCATTTCCATTAGTATCAAATAGTTGAAATGCGGTTTTATAAAGGGCATCGGGGAAACACAGGAGTCCTTCAAATGCTTGAAATTCGGAGTAGGAAATAAGTCCATCTTTGCTGGTATCGACAATCCCAGCAAGTAAGTGCACAGAATGTTTATGATAATTTTCAGCATCGAACAGTCCGAGATATTTAATAATGAAATCCTCGGCTGTCATAAACTTCTCTCCATCGGTTTCTTTAGAAGCATATTTATCAAAAATATCTCGTAAATGGTCGGGATTAGCTCGTTTCAAATATCCTCCACCCTGAAAAAAAGACAACAAATTCAAAGTGGTTGTCCTTGATGACAAGAGACGTTTGAAGGGTATAAGTGCATTGTTTGACAACACGAATAAATGATTAATGATAGTACCTTTGCAACTGACCTCTGCAAGTATACTTGAAGCGGCTCTGGACATGGTAATATGCACCCAATAAGTTTAATATATAATAAAAACAAGCAGCTTCACTCAGTGTTCGGAAAATAATAAAATAAACTTGAAAAATATTAAACAGCCAATTGTACGTCACTGTGCGCGTTAAAAATAGGTCGAAAACTCTCAAAATGTTGAAGTTACTGAATAGATCAACACGTCCACAAACTTGTTCATGACTTTAATTTTAACTTCAGACATGGTGTAGATGCACAGATACGTTAACATAACTGTGGTAAAATCAGAAGACATAATGTAAAACAGTGTATAATTTCTAAATGTTTCAACTGCGAAACTTATTTTTAGTGTTCTAGGCAACAGAATCAACGCAACGCGATTTTTTAAGACGACAGGTGAAGTGCAGCGCTAATTGATTCTTATATTAGCACATTTCGCAACCGAACATTGAACATCATGGATACCCCAAAGATACAAAACAAACAGGTTCATGGATACGAGCAGTTACGTAACAGAGGTGATCACTTAATTACAAGATGAGTAAGTAATTTTTTGCTTTTATTCACCTACTTAAAATGGGCTATAAACACCTGACACGGTAAGTAGCCTCTGCGTTGCGTGTATATTAAGAGTTCTCAATAGTTCTTTCATTTAAAAATGTTTATATGAATTCTCTTGTTCCTCCTCTGGGTTTTTCCTCCATTTTGGCTGGATTATCTTTCAAACTTTTTGGCGATTCCACATAATATTATTGTTAAATTAATAATATGTATGTAAGTATTTTAAATAAAACAAAAAAAAACACTGTCACACATGTTTGCTACTCAATTGAACCTTTACCGCTCAAGTTCCAAGAATTTTTTATCGTACCTGGTATCAAATTATTTTATAATTTTTTATTGTGTAATACATAAAATAAAATTACAGTTTTGCGGTTTCTTGCATAAGTGTTACCGCAATGGACGTATCCTTCGACACAACATAGAGTAAGACTTATGTGAAAATACAAGGACAAGTAAGGATAGAAGATGGCTGCGCGATTCGATGGACGCCCTGAAGTGCACGATTTGGCAACACTGCATCATTTAACGTTCATGATGGAGATAAATTGGTTCATTGTCAAGTTCGGAAATCTTTATGTTTGAGCCATTCGACACTATACTTATTTCAACACTGAATGGGGTCGTCCCACAATGTTCAAAATAGCTTTTCTAACGGAAAAGTATATTATAAAACAATTTTTTTGTTTATTTGAAATCACGCGTTTTCTAGGTAAAAACAAATCGAAACATTTATCTTATTTGAAATGCGCGCCTTTCTGTGACGTCAACACGGGACAAAATTCACCAGACAGAATCAACGATGTCTTACCAGTAGATACGTTGCAAAGCAAAATGCAAAAGGCTTCATTTTTATGCAGCCAACTATGCAAGTAGAAGGAACAGTTATTTAGGAAATCCACCAAATAAACAAAATAAGCGGTAATAATTTTTTATCATCATGATAATTAATAGCGGAATATAGAAAAACAATAAACAATGTTTAATTTTCTGTTCTTGTGGAATATTCAATATTATTCCGCAACCAAAACTGCATAGCTGCAACCCAAACGCAACCGTCTGACGTCACTTTTGGGTTGCGATGTTGGCTTCACCCATCACTGTGCATTCTAGTCCTTTCACCGTATCTATTGGTAAGACATCGTTGGACAGAATTCAAAGTTACTAGTCGCGCGGACTAATGAGAGACGCATGAACCAATGAGAATGTTCCCCCGAAATGCCGTCACAAGAGGCGGTAAATGTACAGCGTTTGAAAATCAAAGCCGAAATTACGATTTTACAACAGAACACGTTTTAGGGCTTCATGTTATATAGTCTACGAGATGCTATAGTTCAATTCTTCAAATTCAGTTGAGAAAATTATATGCGCGCGCCGTTTCAGTACAATTGAAGCTGCGTCCCTGTGTGCCACTACATATTGGCAATTTTCATTACATTTTTTAGTATATGCACATGCGCTCAAGTTCAGCTGTTAAACTACACATCTGACCTTTTCGTCGTGTAGTCCTGCCGGTTATTCTTTAAATCTTTATCATAACTAGTGGTCGCAAAGTGGTCGAAATTCCACCGTACTTAATTAAATTATTAAGTTTGAACGTTATTGATGAGGTTCTTTTTTCAAATGGTACACATCTATAATAATAATCATTGCGTATAATTTTTTTCAATTTTTTTCTATTACGTCAAATGTGAGCGTGTACAAATACGTCATTAAAGTCTGTCTGTTGTTTGCCTTAATTCCGTATAATACCTATGAAAAAGGAACATTTGAAATCACACAAAATTCACAGCTCGACACTCATTCAGTGCTCAGTGCGACTGTTTGACCACAGACTATGTTGTATTTATTATTTAATGTATTTGTAACACATATTTTATTATTATTTATATAGATTTCAACATTCTTCTCCCCTTCTCCACATAAACTTCTAGCTATGCCAAATTTCACTCCTCCGTGCGCTCAATATGGTTAAAAAAGGGTACAAAAGTTTCTCTTCACGTATTAAAATACAAAGTATGGAATTAAATTAATTATATTTTTATTCTTATGTTCAGTTGTTTTCCGCTCAATCTCAAGATTTCCTCTACCCGCTTTTCCAACGGGCCTTCCATGAGCATCCGCGACTGCATCTATCCAGGAACGTCAGTCAAATAGGGGTGGTGTTCACTGTTGAAATAGCTCTGAATCATCCTTTTTGTGGTCTCATGTACGATTCCACAAGTGGGCTGTAGGCCTATCACAGGTTTTTTCCGCTCTTTCGTTTCCTGCAAATCCCTTATGTCCCGGTACCCATCACAGAGTCACTCTATTGTGCTCTGCCTGTTTCACCAGCGATTCTAAACTTCCTTTCACCACTCTGGAGCGTATTTAGACACTTTGCAGAGCTGTTAGCGCTGCCTGACTGTCGGTCATAATGTGTATCCGTACCCGCCTGTATGCACAGCCCCTCCTCACTATTTCCCCGAAACAAATGTCTGCAACACGGTTGTCCAGGAACCAAGGTTAATGGTGATGTAATCTCCTGGTGCTTCTCCAGCCACCCCTGCCCCAGTGCTCTTTGTTGTCTTGGACTCATCCATGTACCAGATGAATCCATTGTTACTTCGCAGTTTCCGAGTATCCACCCTCTCCTCCCTTTCCGGAATAATAATTACAGATGGGTTTACGAAAGTGATATTCGGTCCAGAGTCTGTCCGATTGCATGTGATTCATTTATATAAAATAAAAAATTAAATGGTTTGATTACCACAGAAAGAAATCAGTTTTATTATTGTGTCCTTCGGGCGTCCACCCCGACCTTCGAGGGTCCACCCAAGGCATCTGTAGCGGCATTTAAAGATTATCGCCTGAAATTTTGAGAGTGTGTTAATAAAAAATAGATCTTTAACATACAGATTTCCGAACTTGATAATGAACCAATTTATCTCGATCATGAACGTTGAATGTGGGACGAATTTAATTTTTTAGAATGAATGAACGTGCAAAATCTTGCTTGTATTCCTCTTGTGAAAGACATAATGGAGAAAGTGGTATATCAAAAAGTCAAAAAATATGTGGAATAACCTTTTTCAAGGACTTTCATGTCATCAAATTAGTGCGCATGACTGTACAGTCGTCAGGTTAGTCGTCAAACCCATGGATTGAATTGTTGTGGTTTGTTACGTTTTTAACTAGCTTTACGTATTATTATATCTAAAAAGGGTAGATGTGTGTGCGTGGTGGGTTCGTGAAACTATAGGAATTATGGATCTCGATCGGTTCAAACAAGGAGCGACTAAAAGGTGCGTTTTCGGTGGTTGCAATATGGACAGCAGACGTGATTCCACGCCATTTCTTGCATTTCCGAAACCGTGTTTGGCAGTAAGAAAGGGACTTGAAAGCGGAGGAAAAAGGCACCTGAAAGAGTGTAGTTTGTGTAATAAGTGTAAATTGTGGCTGACTGAAGGACTTCTTTCATTCACGAAGTGTAAAACACAATTATATAATGTCATTTATTGATATGAGTTAGGATTGCATAATCTTTACACCGGCATTTCGTCAACCACATTTTACACTTATTACACAAACTGCACTCCTTCAGGTGCCCTTTTCCTCCGCTTTCAAGGCCCTTTCTTACTGCCAAACACGGTTTCGAAAATGGAAGAAATGACGTCTGCTGTCGATCTTGCAACCACCGATAACGCATCGTTTTGTCGCTCCTTGTTTGAACCAATCAATATCCATAATTCATACAGTTTCACGAACCCACCACACAGTAATATCTACCCTTTTTAGATATAATAATACGTAAAATTAATCAAAAACGTAACAAACTACAACACTTCAATCCATGTGTTAGACGACTATCCTGACGACTGTACAGTCATGTGCACTCATTTGATATGACGTGAAAGTCCTTGAAAAAGGTTATTGGAATTACCTTTAAATTAACATTAATAGAGGCGTTTCATTGTTCAACCTTATGGACTTACTGCTCTAAACTATTTTTGTGTGGAATGTTATATGTATAAACCGTTTTGGGTATTTGTACGATCCCTACTATATAATCCTGAGGAATTAGTGCGAACCTTTTGATACATGATACATCCTAACATTTTTGTATTCAATTTGACAGCTGTCAAACCTAACCTCGAAATTTTGCGTGAACGAATACAAAAAAATGTTGTTCAATACGCGTTCGCTGTAACTTTTCAGATGTTCGGGTCCATTTGCAACACCCGATCTAGCGTACATTTCAATGATCATCTTCAAAGGAGCGCCTCCGAAAATTATTCTCCATGTCTATACAGTTTGTATTGCAATCAGTCCGCTATGTCGCACTTTAAAGAAATGAATGTATAATGTGTCAAAAAATAGTGTTTTTTTTATATATATATATATATATAATGCAGTTATCTAATATAACTTTTTTTACTGTATGCTTACCAAAATCTTTCAGTGTCTCAAAACAAACCCCACAATAATTAAATGCAAACATAAATATAATTATGTAACAGAAAAATGGCATTTCTACCAAAAATATGTACATCTGTAGTAATACTGGAGCTTTCCATGTATTATTTTGTATTATATTATGATGCAGAAGATCAAATTTAAAAATGGTTTTAATTAATATTGTTGTTCTTAATTCTGAGTGAGATGGCTCAGTGGTTGATGTGGCTGACTTGTAATCAAATCAACCTGTCGCTGAAGGGTCGGTTCAAATCCGTGCTAGAACGAAATATTTTTCTCTTCTCACTCCGCTCGGTGGTGAGTTTTATGAGCCGAAAACCGTTGTCAGCCATTACAAAAGCCTTGCTGATTGTTTTATGTTACGAATTACCCTATTTAATTTAAAAAAAAAAAGTTATATGATCATCAACATGTAGAACTATTGTTTAAAAAAATACTTTATATTTTATTATAGTATAATATACCGCCGTGCTTAAAGAAAATAGTGAAAAATCAAATTTTGAGTTTAGGTTTGACAGCTGTCAAATTAAATACATATGACGTAATATTTATATATCAAGTTATATAAAACTTTCTGCATTTCACAAAACGAATACAGAAAATATTGTACTTACCCAATAGTTTTTGTCCTAATTTTTAATTTGTTGTGTTATAATGTTCTTATGTAATTATTTTATTTTTGCGACAATCTAATCTCCACGCATGAAATAAAAAAAGTCTAGTAGGCTGAATGGAGAATCAAGCTCTGTCAAATCTGACAAACATATTGCCGAACGCCGTATTTACTGACAGGAGGAAGTACAAAAGAAAAAGAGAAGAAGGACGAAAATCTGAAGAAAAGATCAAACCCTTTAGGAAAAGTAAAAAATTGGACAGATCACCCGTTAAAAAGGCAATGGATGAGGAAATGAAAGAGATGGTGAAAAAAATTATGGAAGATGTAGGGGAGATAAAGGAAGAGAATCGGAAGATGGGCCGGGAACTGGAACAGTTGAAAATTATGATGCGTGAAAAGGAAGAAAAATGGGAAAGAGAAAAGATGGAAGTAACAGAGAAAATGAAAAAAATGGAGGAGAAAATGGAAGAGCAGGAAAAAAGGGTGAGAAAAAAGAATATTGTAGTAACGGGATTGGTCGAAGAGGAATGCGAGAGTGAGAAGAAACAGGAAAAATGGATGAAGGTTGAATTAGAGGTAGAAGTCACTATGAGAGAGATGTATAAAATAAATGGAGGAAAATGATTGTGGCGGAACTTGGGAGCTTGGGGGAAAAGAGGAGAGTTATGGAATACTAAGAGAAAAAAAGGAAAGAGAGTATACCTGGAAGATGATCTGACAAAGAAGGAAAGAGATATACAGAAGGAATTAAGAGCGAGCGTGTTTTATAAAAATATATGGATCGAGGGAAAAGGGCTTAGGTGGGACGAAGAAAAGGGGGAGTTAGATACAGACAATTTTTGAATAAGAGCACAAGAAAAAGACGCCAGGGCAGAAAAGGGAAAACGAATACGGAGAGGAATAAAGGAGAAAAGGAGCAAATAAGAATAGTATTCTGGAACGTAGCGGGAATAAAAAACAAAAAGAATGAATTTTGGGAGTATTTGAGAGAATTTGACGTAGTGGGAATGATAAAAACGTGGATGGAAGAAAAGGGGTGGAAAAATAATGGAACCGGACCAAATCCCTTTAGAAGTGAAGACAAAAGGAAGAAAGAAAGATAGAGGAAGTGTGAATGAGTTTAGAAGAAAAATTGTGAAGAATATTTGGACGGAAGAAGGAAAAGCAAATTATAGAGCAAGACTTAGGGAGGCAAAATACGAAGAAACAGAGATAAACGAAAAGGTGAGGGAACTGAGCGATAACATAAGAAACGCAACAGAAAAAAAAGAGATAGAGATAAGAGAGAAGATGGGGCTGTGGAAGAACGAGTGGTGGGATAAAAAATGCAGGGAAAGGAAGCAAGAAGCAAGAAGGAAACTAAGAAATTGGAAAAAAGAAAAAGCAACTAAGGAAGAGTACAAGAGAGCACGCAAGAGGTACATTTTAGTATGCAAAGAGAAGAAGGAAAAGAAACGGATGGAAGAAGAGCTAAAGATGAAGGGTATAAAGACGGAAGAAAAGGTATGGAGATACATAAATAAGGAAAGAAAAAAAAAGAGAGAGAGAGTGTGTGTGATGGAATTACTATGGAGGAATAGAGAGAGTACTTCAGTGAGCTGCTGGGAGGTGATGAAAACAGACAAGAAAAGGAAAAGAGACAACAGAGAGTGGAAGAAATAGAAGAGATAACAAGAGAAGAACTAGAGCAACAACTAAGAAAACTGAAAAGAAAAAAGACACCGGGGAGGGATAGTATACAGAATGAAGCGTGGATATATTGAACGGAAAGGGAAGTTGACAGATTGTTAGAGATAATGAATGGAGTGTGGAAGGGAGCGGGATTCCCCCAGGAGTGGAATGGAGGGGATAATATGCCCCATATATAAGAAAGGAGAAAAGGATACAGTCAGTAATTGTTGGGGGATCACTCTCCTAAATACAGCATATAAGGTATACGCGATGATTGTGGAAGAGAGGCTGATGAAGGAAATGAATGAGAGGGGGGTGTTACCAGATGGACAGGCGGGATTTAGGAAAGGTAGAGGGACCATGGATAATGTGTATATCTCGAATCACATAGCAGGAAATGAGATAAAAAAGAGGGGTGGCAAGATATATGCATTCTTTGTGGACCTGAAGGCGGCTTTTGATAATGTGGAAAGAGATTTACTGTGGGAATGCTTGAGAAAGAGGGATAAATGAGCATCTGGTAACAAAAATAGAAGAGATATATGAAGAGACGATAAGTAGAGTGAGAGTGGATGGAAGGGTGAGTGAATGTTTCAAGACTCATAAGGGAGTAAGACAAGGTTGCCCACTAAGCCCCAGGCTGTTTGCAGCTTTTATTGGAGATATAGAGGAGATGTTCAGGAAGGGGCAGGCAGGGGGATTGTGGTGGGCAAAGAAAAAGTGTGGTCTTTAGCATATGCGGATGATTTGGTCGTGCTAGCGAGAGAGGAGAAAGAAATGATAGGAAACATGGAGAAATATATGAGGAGGAAAAAGTTGACGGTGAATGTAGATAAATCCAAGATGATGGTGTTCAGAAAAGGGGGTGGTAGGAGAAAAGTAAATGAGTGGAGATGGTAGAAAGAGAAAATTGAAGAAGTGAAAGAATTTAAGTATTTAGGTTATGTAATGAATGAAGGAAACACAGCAACAGCACATGTGAGAGAGTTAGTGAAAAAAGCAAATAAGATAATAGGAGCAGTATGGGGAATAAGAGAGAGAAAATTTGGACATGATTTTAGAAGGAGAGTAATGATGTTTGATAGTGTGGTGAAAAGCGTGATGATGTATGGAACGGAAATCTGGGGATGGAGAGAGCAAGAAGGATTGGAAGGGGTGCAAGGAAAATATATGAAATGGGTGCTAAGGGTAGAGACACCGGGGTATATAGTGATGGAGGAAACAAAGAGAGATGAAATAAGAATAGAAGCAGGAAAAAGAGCAATACGATTTGAGGAGAGAGTGATAGAGAGAAGAGAGTGTAAAATTTTGCAAGTGTTTGAAAGAAAAAAGGAAAGAAATAGGAAAGGGGATATGGAAAGAGAGGGAGGCATATTTCGAAAGAAACGGGTATGCAGGCGCGGAGATAGAAAGAATGCGAGAGAAAGGCAGAGTAATGACAGATGAATTAGTGCAGAGAGATAGAGATGTGCAAGTACAGGAAAGAAGAACGAGAATTAGGGAGTCTAGGTACAATGGGAAGTATAAAAAAATAATAACGGTAGAAATGCCAAAGTACCTAGGAAGAGAGTAAAAAAGAGAGAGTGATAATAGCAAGATTTAGATGTGAAAATGAGGAGAGAGAGAATAAATATTGGAGTGAGGATAATAATAGAGTAGGCAGGATGTGTGGAGAAAAAAAAGAGACGATAGAGCATTTGTTGGTGGTGTTCATAGTCGTATTTGAACTTGAAAAATGGGTGGCATTTATACCTTTAATGAACTAGCCGACATGCACCTATGGTGAAGTCGGTGCCAATAGTAGAGCGGTGTGTTTTCCAATTTGGATCGGCGTATTCGAGAATTTGGAAATTTAAGGCCTATGAATTAAGACAGAGGTAGACCTGTAGCCGATAATGCTGTAGCGCGGGATGAACAAATATTGGATATGGTAGCCGCTGAACCCACTCTTAGTGTGCGCGAGATTGCTCGCAGAATTCATGTTCCAGCGACAACGGTATGGACAACAATCTCGAAGGAACATCTGCATCCATACCATATTAATCGTGTCCCAGCTTTAGTGCCTGAAGATCTTCCAAGAAGGCAGCAGTTTTGTGAATGATTTCCGGAGAGATGCATGGCCCGTTTCCGTGGCCGGTCAGGAGTATGGATTTAACTCCGTTAGATTTTTATTTCTGAGAGCATGTGAAATCGGTTGTTTATGCCATCGATATTCCTGATGTGAACGAATTGCAACACAGAATCCTACTAGCGTCTGATCAAATCAGGAATACCCCAGAAGTTTTTGAAAACGCTAGAAGTTCGTTGTTGAGACGGGCCCTTCTTTGTATACAGAACGATGGTCGCCGATTTGAACATTTATTTTAAATATTAAAGTTACCTTTCTTTAATAATAAACCACTTTGAATGATGCAGTTATTTTGTTAGTACCTTTCCCAGTATACGCCACTGATTCTTGATTGACTTTAGCCGTCAAATGTGACAAAGTCTCTTTTTTTTTTAAACAGAATACTTGATTCCACAGAACTGGGGCTGATGAAACCATTTCTCTGATTGGTCTATTTAAAATCCTTCTAGTTCTTTATCGGATGTTAAAAAAAATCAAGTAATTGCAAAATATGCTTTCTCTAAATGCTGTGAGGCCACAGTAAAGCGATGGCTGTCGAATTACCGAACACCCTGTATTTCATTTTATTTGAGTTATGGGAAATGTATTAATCGGATACTTTATAAACCTGTAAAGGTAATAAATATACATACTACTGACAGGAGGAAGCCAAAATGCAGCTCCAGGTTCGTCGTGCGTAACGCGACACCAGTGCTACCTACGTAGGCGACACATGCATAATACATTTCTTTGCAATGATAACTGAAGTTAGAGGTGTGTAAAGGATGGCTGCAAAGATATCAACAGCTAAGATGTTACATTTAAGTTTAGCAAGTGACTTCTAGTAACCGATTTTAAAGACGTCTCACGTCAAAAAATGTTAGTGACGCCAAATTTTGCTTTAGCTTCCTTGTAAAAGTGCAATATCTATATATTTAATCGTTAAACATGAATCAATTTGAACCAAATAAAACAGTCTGTACTGCACCGATTTTGAAAATTGTTTTTTTAAATGAAACACATTGACAAGTTCTATGTGAAGATTACTTTCCATTTTCAAAAATTTCACAGGTTCATTAATTATTTACAAATCATTTTAGGGGAAAAGCGGTCCATTACAGTCATCGATTGAAATGAGCGTGAATCGTTTTAAGTGAGAACTGTAGCTAAATATAGGTATCTTAGCCGCTCCCCTGAGGTTGGGTGAGCAAGTTTTGTAGGGAACTTAAGACATGCTCATTAAGACATTGTACCTCCGTATGGATGTTTGGGTGCGGGGTGTGAAGAGTGTGAAATAGAGGACGAATGAAGCTGTGCAAAATACAATTTTTTATCGCATAATTTTTCTTGCCGAAAAATTGGTTTACCAATTCCACAATATTTTCTGACTGCGACTTTCTCAACAAATCAATCGAGAAGCGGAAGATTTACTGTTTAATCATGTATGAAACGGCTAATAATGAACAACGTGCCGTTATTGAACATATACTTCAAGAGGTTTTTCAACACAATACTGGTAGTAATATCTTCTGTTTCGTACATTCGATAGTCTCCGTTTCTACATTAGCGAACAATTCAATCAGGAGCATCTTATATCGCACAATGAACAAGTGTTTGCGCAAAACATTGAATATAAAGAAATTATTCCGTCTTAATTTTTTTAAATTATTCAGACAAGGCAAATTAAAAGTTATAATTTGGTAACCAGTCTTTATTCAATACTATTTACGTAAGTACTCACTTTTTTTTTAATTTTTACATTGATTTGATTACCAATTCAATACATACCACTCGAATTTCGAGTGACGGGCAATCATACTAGTCCGAATTATTATCTACTTACTAAACCTTCACTTTCGTGTCAAAAAAGACTTAAAATATTTCTGTGGCCAGATTGGATTACTATACAACGATATTACACACTAAATCTTGACGTATTTGAACGTACATGAATACATGTACTTTTTTAACAACCCAAGAACACGGACATTTCGATGATTTAAAGAAAATTAAAGACCATGCTTCAGGCTTTATCATGGTGAAAAAAAAAACACAGAATGGCAATGAATGTCAATCCATTGGTGTAGGGTTTCAAAGACTGACAAATGTTGTCATCCTGTATACGATAAGGTCGATAACTACTGTCCACGTAAAAAAAACTTTCAACACTTTCTGTATTTACAGGACAAGCAATAAGCGTGGTAACTCAAAAAAACGTTTGCAGACATACCGGCCTTTGCATTGATACTATAAAAATATCTGATTATTTATATCCTTTTAGAGAAATGGAATTAATCTTGATCGTGTAATAAAAAATATTTTTAATAAAACTACATATTATACCGCGTGCTGCTGAAAGTATTTCAAACTTTCTTGAAAGCCTTGAACTTGTGACAAAGTTTTACGTCTCCCAACGCCAGAAAGTGGAAATAATCAGCATGATAATATGAAAAATTAGTTTATTTAGATAAGAATATTCATCTTTCTTACTCTTTTATAAACAAATGTAGATGTTGAAATGACGACGTGAAGCCACTTTAAAAACAACAATCACATTTTTGATAAGTGCATTACGTTTATCTCTTCTTCGTTTTTATCATAAGGTTGTTACGGAGAAGGCCCACCAAAAACTGCTTAATAGTGCAATTAAAAATTAATTATCTAGGCATACTATTTAAATAATTACACTCTAAATTGACCGCAAAAATAATTCATATGAAGTCTAAATTATATTTTCAATTAGTGATTCCTAAGTAATAAGTTTCAAAATTAGGCATTTACATGAAGATGCAAAACTTACCCACCTCTTGGCAAAAGACTTTTGCAAAAATTGTGTCCATTCCCAAAACACACAATTGTCATACAGAAATCACTGGACCTGATTAAGTACGAAAATCTTGTGATTATCTATTTATTTTATTGTAAAATTCTCTTGAACATACAAGGAGGGTTAAGTTTTAGCACAAAATTTTGACACTGACCACACTGACAGGACTGACACTGCCGAGACACAAGGTTATATCTGTCATTACAGAGTCCTGTAAAATTAATTCTAAAAGATGTTTTTAATCCATATTTGATAATTCTGACCTTATCAGTGGAGATAAATGAAAAGTTGGGCGGCTAATTAAGCCGAGAAATGTTTGTCTAATTAGAAATGATTTCGTAGTATCCAAATCCAAAGTAATAATAAAGTAACGCCAGTTTGAGAGTGACGGTGACAGCTCTGTAATATTTTTCTTTGGTACAATTTATTTTCAAATTATTAATTAAAACGATGGAGAACAAAACTTTAAAACCGAAAAAGAATATGCTAGATAAAAACAAGCATCATAAAGAGGTAATTTTTCTTGATATAATTAGATAACCTCTACCGTATTTTATAGGACACAATTCTTAACCACATCGAAATCTCTGTGTCTGAGTCTGAAAAACGAGCCAATGGAACATTAAATTTGCGAGAATTTTACACTGTTTACTTAATTGAAACAAAGTAGGTGTTTCAGCTTATCAAACAGTTTCAACGTTTATATTTCTACAGATTGACAGATTCAGGATTTCAAGACAGATTCTCAAAACTCACAACAGTATGGAGAAGGTATACAGAATTTGAACAACTCAGAGGTTACTTAGAAGTAACATATCCATACATTGTACTACCACCTTTACCTGAGAAGAGGGTCATGTTTGGTTGGCAAAAGATTTCAAGTGATACATTTGATCCTAATTTTGTCGATAGAAGAAGAGCTGGTTTAGAAAATTTTCTCCTGCGAATTGCAGCACATCCTATTTTAGGTTGGGACAAACACTTTATAGAATTTTTACAACAAGAAGATGATTGGAGAGAGTCATATAAAAGCAATGGTAAAAAATTATATTTTTGTAAATATAATTTAATATCTAACATCTTATTGTTATAGGTTACTTACAATTAGTAGAGAACAAATTAAAGGCCTTAAACTTATCAATGAGACTGCGAAACTCTGATCCCCAGTTTGAAACAATTAAGGATTACAGTCACATATTTCAAAGCAATTTAAACAATTTACTCAAAGCAAGATCACGGGTTGCTGAAAAGCAGTACAATGTCCACAAATTACATGCCAACTATGGCAGAGTCTTCAGTGAATGGAGTGTGGTTGAAAAGGATATGGGAGATGCATTACAAAAAACTGGCCATTATTTGGATTCTTTGGCCTCTAGTATTGATGCGGGTTTGGAGGATGAAGAATTACTAGCAGACCAGCTAAAAGAATATTTATTTTTTGCATATTCATTACAAAATGTCTGTAAAAGTTATGAATATCAACAATTGCAATTAGAAGGTGCAGAGGACAATGTTGCTAATAAAAATGTTGAAAGAAACAAAGCTCAACAAGGCAAAAGTGGATTGATGTCGAGATTGTTTGGAGCAGTGGATACTGATGAAGTTAGGGAGTTAAAAGTGAACTTACTGGACCAACAGATTCAGGAGGGGGCCATTGCTGTAAATGTTTCAAAGACCAATTTAAAGTAATTTTTTGCCTTTTATTTGTGTTTTCATAATTTAAAAAATTTCAGTGAATTCTCCACAAAGGCCTTAGCAGACATAGAAAGGTTTCAAAACCAAAAGGTATATGATTTAAAAGAAACTCTAACCAGCTATGCATTTTTACAGTTAAAAACTGCCAAGAAGGTATGCTAAAATACTTTAAAATTCCGTTGTAATTTGATTTATTTTCAGGGCCTTCAAACTTGGATCCAAATACGGGACTGTTTGCAAAATATTCCATAATTCATGTCAATTTCACATGATATTTATTGCAATCCTAATGCTAATTCACTCTGAATGTTTGTAAATGTATTATATGTTAAGTACTTACTATGATATTAATAATACAGTATTTATTCTTTGTTATAAAAATGATATTTTTAAATATTATATGCTTTGGGGAAAAGCATGTAACTCAAGGCTGTAACAAATACTCTTGAATAAATTATTTTTATGTTACATATTGTGTAAAATGATTTATATTTTTACTCAAGAAATACATGAGAAATACAGTTTAGTCAGAAGCCCTTGGGCTGGTACACAGAAAGCAGTAAACTTGCGGTCGTTTATTTGCTCGTAAATAGTCACTCAGCTCATGGTTTTCAATTGTAAAAATAAAATTTCATGTAGGCGGCATTGTTTTTGTTTGGGAGTCAACACCTTCAATCTTATAATTAAATATCTTTGCTTAAAATCTAGTTTGTGCAAGAGTTATCTAATTCTGAGTAGGTTAATTGGTCAACAACAACGAGAATATTTTTTAAGTTCGCAATTATCCAAAAGTGCGCATTACCCACAATGAAACCTTTTAGTCACGAAAATACAAGCAATAATTTTAACCACAGCATTGAGATAAACTACGTTCCCGCCACTTTTTGAACAGGTCAGTGGTCCGCAAACGTCAAATTCGAATATTTGAAAGAAACCGCGAAATTAAAAAAATGGCCAGTGATCATCCGACAAGGGGGGGACAAGCAGAGCCCGACATTATGTTGTTTTTTTGATAAGACAAAGCAGGAGCGGGAAATTGGGAACTACCCCAAGACAAGGACAAACTCTAAGCAAACACCCGATATCTGAAATGTCGCTACAGCATGAGCAAGTCTTACAACAGCATATTTCCCATACTATAAAAAACTTTAAATGTAAGAACGGGGCCATGCATTTGCACCATTCCGACTGTTCTTTTTTTTAATTTTGATTAAGCCATACTTTTGTGATACTTCCAGAGGTACCAGAAAAATAAGCGTTGCTTCTATTGACCGACGCGAATTGGCTGACAAAACCGTGCGTTTAAAAACTTTTACAGACAAAATCTTTTGTCTTTTTTTTGAGGCCGGATTATTGGTTTTTCGTAATCTTCAGGTTCATGACAGTAGCGTGTGCGGTAAACAGGGTTAGATTTCAAGTTTTTTTTTCTCAAAATTGGAGACACATTGTTACATAACATTGCAGGAATGGGTATTTATAATTTTTTTTCTATTACCCCTTAAATTTATTAGCTGTATCCAAAACACCCTGTATAAAAGTGCAGCCAGATACAACAGAAGACATTAAAGTTTGTTTAATCGTCACTTTAGATATTCAACTTGGAAGAATCAGATGTCTAAACTGCCTTTCACTTTTATTTCATAAACAGATTTGGTAAAAATATAAATCTTTTTTTTTCTGCGTTTTGCTAAATAATATACTTCTCCATATCCCTTTTATTTCCAGTTCGTTTTGCTACATTTGTATGTCTTGTTTGTTTAAGTGATGTGGAGTTTTTATATAGTGAATATTTGCTTCTTCTACTTTTCCAGCTAGTTAACTTGGTCATCAAGCCTATATAGTATTAAACAGATGTCCGATTTTTCATACCGTGCGATCATTTAAATTATAAATTAGAGTAGGCGACTTTTTTATTATGTAATGGCCCAGCCTGCAAACTGACAGTAAAATTTGAGGTCATCGTAAACATTGTGACGTTTATGTTTCTCATATTGAATTGTTTTAATTTAAAGTAAATAAAAGACTAACAAATAATGTAGAATAATTGAGAATGTTCAAAGTCTTCTCCCGCAGCTTCGATTCAGCTGTTAACTCCATTCACCATTCTGTTGCCGTTTTTTTTTGAAAAGTCACTTTTACATTCGAAATTTAAATGAAATTGTCAAAAGTTAGTAGTGTCAACCTAATTTAAATTTCACAGCCTACTATAATTTATAATTTAAATGATCACACGGTATAGAAGTACATAATTATCTAAAAATACCCACTTGTAGTTCAGAACTCCTTTTTAATAGACCTTTGATGTTCTATGCTATTACTATTATTAAGGTCGTATAATATTGTCGTCCATTAATTTCACTATTATGAGCAAACGCTCTATCACGTTTTATTAGTTCTTATATAGTTATTAAGTTATTATTCTATTTTTTCTTTGCCTTTATAGTTATGTCAGAATTTCTTGTAACAAATTTCATTTGGAATAGTTTCATTTGACGTTGTGTAGCTCTATTATATTATTTACTTGGTTTCCTGATTGTTTTCATTCTCTTCTCCCGTAAAATATAATCTTCTCTTTTTAAATTTGTCTCGAGTTATTCTTCAATACTATGTATTTTACAACCACAAAGTTTTGACATCCACAAAAAAAAAAACCTTCAAAATCGTTTTCAGTTTATTGTCCTTGTAACATAATTATATTGACTTGAAGATATTTAAATTTTAATATAATATCCAATTTATTTATTTTGATAAATATTAAGGGTAAAAGCACTTTCGATATTTTACGAGTCAAAATGTACCTTTGAGGGTTATTAGGCGAAGCAAGCATATTCTCATGTTAAAAATTTTTAATCTTAAATGTATTCATAATTATTTATTTATTCAAATTTAATGTGAAATATTTTGTAACTGTAATTTTTTTATCTCGTTTTCTGTTGGACTTTTATTAGATTTGTTTTTAAGAAATCAACTTCTTATTTTAAAGGTGCATATACTGTTGAAAATTTTCGGGTAAGTTGCGCGTAACACCATGTAATTCTATAACTTATAACATTTGTGGGTTTCCTTATTTATTTATTTCAACACTATGTACAATTTATTTGCACTTCTTATATTTCAATATTTACATTATGTACACTATTTACAATTTGCTACTTTACCGGCACGTCTCGTATTATTTATGAACACATCGCGCGGCACTCCGGATAGATAAAGGCCACTGTCCGACTCGACCCACTGATTTTCGACTCCGACTGCGACTGGTGTAACTGTTGCGAATGTTTGACTAGACTTCCGCTGGAACGTCCTCCAATAAATATACCGGCGCCTAAATCCTTCTAGACGCCTCCAGATAGTTCCATTAATCACATCATCGCGCTCTCGTTGTAGTAGTAAATCTAGAACGTTCTAGTAATTGATGATGTCATAATAATTTCAAACCGCTGCAGCTATGAGTCATTTCTGGTCCACGTCCGTTACAATATTACATATGATACGGTGTGAAATTGAAATATATTTAAAAAATTTAACTGGTGCATATAATGTCCAGTACAACATATCTGTGAAAATTTTGGTCAAAAATAGGGCATATACTCTTTAAACTATCCTAGTTATTACCCTCTATAATAATTATAACTTAATAATAGTATATTATAAACCAAGGTAGAGAAATAATTTTTCTCAGCTAAGCAGTATTAATTCCCGAGATGCGAAGCATCGAGGGAATTAAGTTGCGAAGCTGAGAAAGGGCTTCTCTACCGTGGTTTATATATTATTTTTTTCACTACTAGCAGCTTAAATCGTTAAATAAATAAAGCATCAAAAATACAATCGTCTAGCGGGTGCCAGGTCACAGTTAATCCTGAATAGACGTTGCCGTCTGTGAACATTTGTTTTTTCCGTGGATCATTGCAAATTTTGGCTCGCGCTTCGCGCTCAACCCCTTAAAGAAACCTACTCCAAGAAGGTCATATTTTCCTGTACGTGAAACTCGAAATTTGGACAGGATCAACTGTGACTGGCACCCGAGGTTATGTATTTTTTCTCTGACATTTCTCCGTCAGAGACAGGATTTTCGTGAAAACCAGCACAATGCATACCTGTGCTTTTGTAATAATTTATCTTCGTTTTTTGTTTTTAATTAATGTCTAATATTTGCAACTGGTGCAATTTGTGAAAATCGAAGGGCGCTGTTGTTAAGTAGGTACCTAGATAAAATAATAATAAACGATATGCATTTTGCATCAAATCCGGTCTCTGCCCATTATTAACTACTGGTCAATAATGAAAAAATTATTAACTACTAGGAAAGAAAAACAACTTCACACCTCCTCTACAAACTATATAATCGTACATTCTACAGCTAGTAGTGAAAAAAATATAAAATATTATCTAATTATATAACTATAGTCCAGGCAATGGGTACAGAAATAGTATATTATAAACCAAGGTAGAGAAGTAATTTTTCTCAGCTAAGCAGTATTAATTCCCGAGATGCGAAGCATCGAGGGAATTAAGTTGCGAAGCTGAGAAAGGGCTTCTCTACCGTGGTTTATATATTATTTTTTTCACTACTAGCAGCTTAAATCGTTAAATAAATGAAGCATCAAAAATACAATCGTCTAGCGGGTGCCAGGTCACAGTTAATCCTGAATAGACGTTGACGTCTCTGAACATTTGTTTCTTCCGTGGATCGTTGCAAATTTTGGCTCGCGCGTCGCGCTCAACCCCTTAAAGAAACCTACTCCAAGAATGTCATATTTTCCTGTACGTGAAACTCGAAATTTGGACAGGATCGACTGTGACTGGCATCCGAGGTTATGTATTTTTTTTTCTGACATTTCTCCGTCAGAGACCGGATTTTCGTGTAAAAACTTGCACAATGCATACCTGTGCTTTTGTAATAATTTAACTTAGTTTTTTGTTTTTTTTTTGCATGAATTGCAGTTAATTAATGTCTAATATTTGCAACTGGTGCAATTTGTGAAAATCGAAGGGCGCTGTTGTTAAGTAGGAAGATAAAATAATCGATATGCATTTTGCATCAAATCCGGTCTCTGCCCATTATTAACTACTGGTCAATAATGAAAAAATTATTAACTACTAGGAAAGAAAAACAACTTCACACCTCCTCTACAAACTATATAATCGTACATTCTACAGCTAGTAGTGAAAAAATGGGGTTTTGATCGCAAAAGGTCGGACAGAAATGAAATTTGGTGGGATGGTAGACATAGGTCTCCTGATAGTACACCTGAGTTTGCGACCTCGGGAGCTTGCCGCTCGAGGGGTGGAGGAGTAAAAACTATGCACCGCGACGCTTCTCGGAAAATAGCGCCGTTGTTGTAAGTGCTATCGAAAAAAAGTTCAAATAGAATTTGTAGAGAACAAAATTGTGCATAATTTTGGTTCTATTTATTTTTTGTTTGCAACCAACAGTTTCCGTTTTACGGGGCGCCAAATTTGGGGGTTGATTTGCAAATTCCAACAAAATCAAATTTTCGGCGCGGATTACAACGAAGATCGACTTCAAATAATTCTGCAATATTTTTTTTTCTGAAAGGGCAATGCTTTCCGAGTCTGTGGATGTTTACCAGCTCACCAAATTTCTTTTCTGTCCAACCTTTTGCGAATAAAACCCCCTTTTTTGTACCCATTGCCTGGACTATAAGACTTTTTAGAAGAAGTAATTTATAAAGTTTTGAAATTTTGGTTATGAACTCCCAGCAGGCACCCAAACAAAAATCCGAACAGTTCTCACTCCCCCGGGGGGAGATTAATCACCTTTTGTCCAAAAAACCGCTTCCGAACGTGACATTATGAAGGCTTTCTGCTTTTTTCTCGTAAACGGTAACTCAGATGAGAAAATGTTTTAGGACCTATGTTCTCCATTAAATTCTGCATAAAAATGCTCTTAGGAAGTTTTTGCCTATCTACCACCCAACGCTCATCAATGACATTGGAAAATGAGTATTGTTTTTAACGCAAAGGCAAAAATTAGTCCACCCCCGTTTTTTGCCCAATACCAATTTATTGCAAATGTTTTATTCAATATGGACCTTGTACAGAAAAAACTGCTTTACAATTCTGTATCTATACATTTTTTTGCTCCCATAGTGGCTCTCGAGATAATCGCCGCAAAACACGGGGATTGCCTTCACGCTGAAAACTAAACTCATTTTCTAACGTCATTGATGAGCGCTGGGTGGGAGATAGGCAAAAACTTCTTAAGAGCATTTTTATGCAGAATTTAATGGAGAACATCGGTGCTAAAACATTTTCTCATCGGAGTTACCGTTTACGAGAAAAAGGCAGAAAGGCTTCATGACGTCACGTTCGGGAGCGGCTTTTTGGGCAGAAGTGGATGAAGCTTCCCCCGGGGGAGTGGGAACTCTTCGGATTTTCATTTGGGTGCGTGCTGGGAGTTCATAACCAAAATTTCTAAACTTTATAAATTATCTCTTCTAAAAAGTCTAATTTGCTTGGACTAGATTTTCATCGGCACATATCTCGCGAACGATTCAATCTAGTACCTTTCGAGGGAGTTATTTTTGTAGTATATTTGATCAGCTTTAATTTTTGTTCTAATGACTGTTTACGTAGGATACATAGTTTTCGAGTTATAAGCAATAAACGTAAGAATTTTTCAACTTTGTACCTATTTTGGAGTAGGGAGAGGCACACTTAAAAAAATCATATCTTTCGTAATATACAACCCGATCCATCAAGTGGGACATCCACAAACTCGGAAAACATTGCTCCTTCAGAAAAAAAATATTGCAGAATTATTTAAATTCGATCTTCGTGGTAATCCGCGAAAACTTGATTTTGTTGGAATTTGAAAATCAACCCCCAAATTTGGCGCCCCGTAAAACGGAAACTGTTGGTCGCAAACAAAAGATGAATAGAACCAAAATTATGCACAATTTTGTTCTCTACATATTTTATTTGAACTTTTATTCGATAGCACTTACAACAACGGCGCTATTTTGCGAAGAGCGTCGCGGTGCAGAGTCTTCACTCCCCCACTCCTCGAGCGGCAAGCCCCCGAGGTCGCAAACTCAGGTGTAGACCTATGTCTACCATCCCACCAAATTTCATTTCTGTCCGACCTTTTGCGATCAAAAACCCCATTGCCTGGACTACTACCCGCTTATGACTTTTTTTAGTAGTTTTTTGTGAAATATTTTTTAACAGACTTTTTTTATTATTATTATGCAACGGGACGAACAGATTCCGCACCTAATGGTCTGTCCAGAAACTACTAAATAGTTTCTGTCGACATATTGCAGAATTATCTCTTAACTTTTTCCATCATCAGCTCAGCAACATGAAATGATGACTCCCAGACGCAAATTATGAATAATATAATTTCATAATATATATTATAAATAATTATTATTAACCCACACCCGTCTCCCGCTATACACAAGTCAGCTACAGACGGGTATGGACACGGGTACACCAGTCTCTTGTACACTAATCTTGTTTTCTTTTTGAAAGACCGCAAAAAACTTGTGGTACGCTTTCAACAAAGTAAACCAGTTAAATTGTGATTGCCTCAGAATTGAAAAACATCTGAATACGAAACTGGTTTTGCGTCGCAAAAAACCTGTCTGTCTTCATCGATGCAGGTGCATCTGCATGTGATACAAGAACGAAATAAATTAATTTGCAAGCGGACCGAACAAGTGGATACATTGTTTTTTTTTCTTTTCAGTGCGTCTTAGTGTTTTTTCATTGTGTCTTACTGTCTTTCTTGCGTTTTAAGTGTCCAGATTCGAGTATTTATTGATGTGATATTTTATTTATTATATTCATCCAACTAGTGATAACACATAATGAATAATAATAATGATAATAATAACAACAAATGCTATAGCCTGTAAGATCATCCAAAGTTCGGATCCCTTGTTGCTTCTTGTCAGGGATCACGAGAGGCGGGGAGTCGGGGCATTTTTGTTTAGGGCGGCACAAAGAGCAGCAGATGAACTCGGTCTTGACTTTGACGTTGAGCGAGCTCGGCCACATTCGATTACCGAGCTCAATTTGCTCCGTCTTACAGCCCACGTCAGAATCTCTGAGCAAGATATGCTCATGAGAAGGCATATGGATAAGTCAATGCATAGTGTTTTCTTCAAGAACATTGAAAACCTTGGCTTATCCAAAAGGCATACATTTGCCTTTCTGAGATCAAGTGGACTGAAGTCTGAGACTGAGGTATTCATTTGCGCTACGCAAGATGGTGTAATTAACACCTTGGTCTATCTCAGCCGCGTGATGGGTATAGAGGTGCCGAATGTGAGCTGTAGGGCTTGTCACAGGGCCCCTGAAGCAGCAATGCATATATTGGCGGCATGTCCGGTGTATGCAGCTTCGGCCTATATCCATCGCCACAATGCGGCATTGAGAGTGTTATACTTTCAGTTAAGACACCATTATGCGATAGACCAGACACCAGTGCTGCCCTATGTCCCGAACGATATTGAGTCCGTTGTGGAGAACGAAAGGTGCCGAATCTATTGAAACTTCTCGTTCTCCACCGTCAGGCAGATAACAGCGAACAAGCCTGACGTGGTTCTATTGGACCACTCCTCCAAGCAGATGTTTGTTATTGAATTTTCGGCTCCTGCTGAAAATAACATCTGCGTCAAGAAGGAGGAAAAGCGGACAAAATATCAAGACCTGCTCTTTGAACTTAGGAGGCTGTACTCAAGTTACTCAGTGAAGCTCGTCGTTTTGGTAATTGGGTGCATGGGAGGCATCAAGGACTCGCTCGTCTCCAATCTGAAAATCATTCCTGCCTGCCGTAAACCGGCAGAGAACCTTGCGGCTGGAATGCAGAAGGCGGTCATCTTGGGGTCGTTGCGTCTGCTCAGGGCACATGATTTACGGGATTCATAGCTACTGACCTCATGGTTTTGAGGAGTGGCTATGATGTACGAACAGGACCTGACCAGCAAGGAACCTCGTGAAGGTCGGAATCACGGAGAGCTCCTTCTGGTCAATACGCAAAAAAAAACAACAACAAATGCCACAAGGCAGGCAGGCCACATAACATCTTTGGTCCTGGTGAGTAGCGCCACCACCTTGCCGAGCTGAAGGTGCAAATCGGACCGGTAGCTCTTGGCGCACATGAGAGGTCAAGCCATCTTGACCTCAGTACCGGCCGGGGTTCCTTTCGGCTAACAACCAATTGGAACCCTAGACTGTTGTTGCTACCTCAACAGGAAAAGACCCCCACGACCGGTCCCAGTCGGATAGGGACCAAGGTGAAGGTGGTGGGGTCTCGCAAAACAATTCACCCGTTGACGACTCTGGCAATGCCCATGGACGCTTTGAGTGGACCACCACCCTCGTTCTAATCACTTTCCACCCAGGACTCGTCCTCCCGGGCACGGCCCGCGGGGGAACGTCGACACGCCCCCGCTCCGCAACCGTGAAGGACAAGTACCTGTGATCACTTAGCGATTCTTCCTCGTCGAGGACTTTCCATCTGGTCAATCTGCCTGCAACAGAGGCAGAAGTTAGCGTTAAGTCAATAAAGGAAGAATATACTCCCCTCATGAACGTCGGCTTCTCTCCGTCGTTGTGGACAACCAGTCCCAGCGACACCACAAATTCCGACATGGCAGTCCCTCTGCGGTCTCGCCTCGTCCCTCCCCATTCCGGCGACTTGGCGTTGAAGTCTCCGGCAATGATACACGGCTTCGTCTGGCCCCGTATGCTGTGGGCCAGTCGATCCAAAGCTGCCTCCAGCTCCTCGAATTCTGCATTGGGGGACATGTAACAGCTATACACCGTCCACTCATCGAATTCCATCCACACGAAACCCACGTCCCTGCCCTTGGCACTGGGGCGAAGGATCCGATTCTTGATTACTATGGCGGCATCATTGCCTCGATCCATATACCATCTCTTGCTACCTACAACTCTTACATTGGGTTCACTAACCAAGGCTACTTCCCAGTTCCTCTCTCCGCAGTTCACCTCCATTAAATCGTGAGCTGCCCTGCTCCTATTCAAGTTCACCTGAACAAAATTCACGGTGGCTTCTCATCTCCTCCGCGCCGCTGCCTCTTGCTATTCGCTGCGCATGCCACACCTCCTGCCCTATGCCCTGGAACCTGGCACACTGGGCATCTAAGGAATGACCTGCTCGACTGCTACGAGCCGAGCGAGCCGCGGCGAAGGGGTTACATGGCAAGGATGCATGCTCTATGGGGTGAGAAACACCCGGAGCATCACTTTTTCGCACCACAAAAACTCCGCGACTATGTGGCCTATCTTCGTCGCATTCAATATGAGAGAGCACCTGAGCAGTTGGTGGAGTTACAGCCGGACGAGCCGGAGATCCACAACGCTGTTCCGGTAAATTTGGAGATGCCTCCGAACAGAAAGTCTCTCCACAAAATTCCACCACCCAAAGCCAGCGATGTAGTTGCAGCGGACGAATCACTTGATAGGAACCTCCCTGAGGATCCAGACATCCTGCTCCTGAACGAGATGGTCTATCGAGAGGCGACGAGGCTTTCTTCTTCGGTCTCACGTGGTAAGAGCACTGAGGCTGACAGGAAATTCGAATGTCGCCTTGAAAAGATAGACAAGAAGATAGGAACCGCTAGGCAGGACATTTCTCAAATTCAGTGTGTGATGGAATTCATCAAAGAGATGAAACCTTTCACACCAAAAATCCGGCACATCGCGCGTCTTTTTCGCCGGACCCATCATACACTGAATGCAGCGGTGCTTGCTGTTGAGAAGCAGCACTGCATGGATAGAGTTCGCAGTCTTGTGGCTTTAAGAAAGTCCCTGGTAAGGAGTAGGCGAAGGTTGGTCGAGAACAACAAGTTCAAGACAAATCCTTCGAGGCTCTTCCAGCGGGCAAACTCTGTTGCCGCGAACACTTATTTTCTTTGTTAAATGAAAACACGGCAGAATTTTTGTATGTAACTTTAATGCGTATTTTACTCTTCGAGGTCAGTATCGTCACTTACAACTGCTGCTTACATACTAATCTTACGTCTAACAAAAAGAAGAGCACTCTCGGGGAGTGGGGAGGGCCGGTATGAAGGACCCGCCCTAAAGTACACAGTGGAAAATGTCCGAAGACTTCCACCTCCCGTGCCGCACGTGTTGAAAACAGGTGTGCATGAACACGTGCATATTCTTGCTCTTGCCGCTTTGGCGGTAGGAATCAAAGAGACTTTAAAGTCGCCACCTGCGGTCAACACGTGCAGGTTAAACAGGTGCATACTCTTGCCTTTGCCGCTTTGGCGGTAGAGATCAAAGAAGATCTTCCACCTGCACATTAACAAACTCTATCCCAGAGAAATTGCCGGCGGTGCAGGATGTCGAAGTCTTCTGGAGGGAAATATACGAGGGGTCGAAACCGTTGCGTGAAGACACTCCTGCCCTTGCACAATTTGAGAACTTCGTAAGAAGATCTCAATTAAGACCAGTGGTGTGCAATCCGATAACCCCGAAAGAAATTGGCGAGACCCTTAAGGGAATCAAAAATTTTGCCGCACCAGGCCCGGACGGAATTAATACCTTTTGGTGGAAGAAATTCCGAAACACGCACAAGCATCTGGCCAACGTATTTAATTCCTGGCTTAATGGTAAGCGGCCCATTCCGGAGTGGGTTGTCGAGGGGCGAACCGTTTTACTACCTAAAACGGGTGATTTGTCTCAGCCTCAGAAGTACCGGCCAATAACTTGCCTAAATGCGTGCTATAAGATTTTCACCAGACTCCTGTACTACCGAATATTCCACGCTATTAACCCCGTGTATTCGAAAATTTTCGAACAGCGAGGCTGTAAAAGGGGCGTGGACAGCTGCAAGGAAAACCTGCTGATCGATAGGTGCGTCGCGCAGGATGCCGTCCAATATAAGCGCAACCTATCTATGGCTTGGATCGATTATCGTAAGGCATTCGACACAACATCTCACGAGCTGATTATTCACTTGCTCGAATGTCTTGCGGTACCCGATACACTGGTGAGATGCATCAAACAACTGATGTCCCTCTGGAAGACTCGGTTCTCGATAACATCCCGACGGGACCGAGTTCAGACAAAGTTGATATAATTCAGAAGAGGAGTATTCCAGGGAGATTCCTTAAGTCCTCTTCTGTTTTGCATCTCACTGTTGCCGCTGTCCGTAGCCTTGCGCGGTGCAAAGGGTTATAGCTGTGGTACACCCGGTAACCAGAAGCATAAGATCACGCACTTGTTTTACATGGATGATTTAAAAGTGTATGCTTCCGGAAAGCAAGAACTGACGCAGTCATTGCGCATAGTGCACTAGTACACAGATGCTATTGGCATAGAGTTCGGTTGGGACAAATGCGCTCAGGTTCATCTCAAAAGAGGACGATGCGAGTATTTCGATGAAGATGCTCAACTCATTGACGGAAGCGTTCTGAGACATCTGAACGCCGGAGAGACTTACAAGTACTTGGGTGTGGAGCAGTGCCACATTCAAGCGTCACACGAGGTAAAAAAGTCCCTCTGCGGCAAGTACAAAAATCTACTCCGACGAATCTGGTCGTCAGAGCTTTCGGGGAAGAACAAGATTTTTGCCACAAATATGCTTGCCGTTCCGATCCTGCTCTACTCATTTGGAGCAGTTAAATGGTTAGTGGATGAGTTGAAGCAGATTGATCGGGATACTCGAAAAATGATGCATCTACAGCGCAGTTTGCATCCAAAATCGTCCGTTCCGAGGTTATATCTTCCACGAAATCAGAGAGGCCGAGGACTTTTGAGTTTGGAGTGTCTTCATAACAGGGTAATCTTGGGTATAGCCTGTAAGATCATCCAAAGTTCAGATCCCCTGTTGCTTCTTGTCAGGGATCACGAGAGGCGGGGCGTCGGGGCATTTTTGTTTAGGGCGGCACAAAGAGCAGCAGATGAACTCGGTCTTGACTTTGACGTTGAGCGAGCTCGGCCACACTCTATTACCGAGCTCAATTTGCTCCGTCTTACAGCCCACGTCAGAATCTCTGAACAAGATATGCTCATGAAAAGGCATATGGATAAGTCAATGCATAGTGTTTTCTTCAAGAACATTGAAAACCTTGGCTTATCCAAAAGGCATACATTTGCCTTTCTGAGATCAAGTGGACTGAAATCTGAGACTGAGGGATTTATTTGCGCTGCACAAGATGGTGTAATTAACCCCTGAAACAGCAATGCATATATTGGCGGCATGCCCCGGTGTATGAAGTTTCGGCCTATATCCATCGCCACAATGCTGCGTTGAAAGTGTTATACTTTCATTTAAGACACCATTATGCGATAGACCAGACACCAATGCTGCCCTATGTCCCGAACGATATTGAGTCCGTTGTGGAAAGCGAAAGGTGCCGAATTTATTGGAACTTCTCGTTCTCCACCGTCAGGCAGATAACAGCGAACAAGCCTGACGTGGTTCTACTCCTCCAAGCAGATGTTTGTTATTGAATTTTCGGCTCCTGCTGAAAATAACATCTGCGTCAAGGAGGAGGAAGAGCGGACAAAATATCAAGACCTGCTCTTTGAACTTAGGAGGCTGTACTCAAGTTACTCAGTGAAGCTCGTTGTTTTGGTAATTGGGTGCATGGGAGGCGTCAAGGACTCGCTCGTCTCCAATCTCAAAATCATTCCTGCCTGCCGTAAACGGGCAGAGAACCTTGCGGCTGGAATGCAGAAAGCATGGGGTCGATGCGTCTGCTCAGGGCACATGATTTACGGGATTCATAGTTGCTGACCTCATGGTTTTGAGGAGTGGCTATGATGTACGAACAGGACCTGACCAGCAAGGAACCTTGTGAAGGTCGGAATCACGGGGAGCTCCTTCTGGTCAATACGCAAAAAAAAATAACAACAAATGCCCTTGATAAATGTCTTGACTTTGACGTTGAGCGAGCTCGGTAGCTCGGTCACACTCTATTACCGAGCTCAATTTGCTCCGTCTTACAGCCCACGTCAGAATCTCTGAGCAAGATATGCTCATGAGAAGGCATATGGATAAGTCAATGCATAGTGTTTTCTTCAAGAACATTGAAAACATTGGCTTATCCAAAAGGCATACATTTGCCTTTGTGAGATCAAGTGGAATGAAGCCTGAGACTGAGGGTTTAATTTGCGCTGCGCAAAATGGTGTAATTAACACCTTGGTCTATCGCAGCCGCGTGATGGGTATAGAGGTGCCGAATATGAGCTGTAGGGCTTGTCACAGAGCCCCTGAAACAGCAATGCATATATTGGCGGCATGCCCCGGTGTATGAAGTTTCGGCCTATATCCATCGCCACAATGCTGCGTTGAAAGTGTTATACTTTCATTTAAGACTCCATTATGCGATAGACCAGACACCAGTGCTGCCCTATGTCCCGAACGATATTGAGTCCGTTGTGGAGAACGAAAGGTACCGAATATATTGGAACTTCTCATTCTCCACCGGCAGGCAGATAACAGCGAACAAGCCTGACGTGGTTCTATTGGACCACTCCTCCAAGCAGATGTTTGTTATTGAATTTTCGGCTCCTGCTGAAAATAACATCTGCGTCAAGGATGAGGAAAAGCGGACAAAATATCAAGTCCTGCTCTTTGAACTTAGGAGGCTGTACTCAAGTTACTCAGTGAAGCTCGTCGTTTTCGTAATTGGGTGCAGGGG
This sequence comes from Diaperis boleti, assembly GCA_963583935.1. Classification (NCBI taxonomy): domain Eukaryota; kingdom Metazoa; phylum Arthropoda; class Insecta; order Coleoptera; family Tenebrionidae; genus Diaperis; species Diaperis boleti. The sequence continues at coordinate 39,953,082 of OY757242.1, read as the reverse complement.
AGGCATCAAGGATTCGCTCGTCTCCAATCTGAAAATCATTCCTGAATGCTGTAAACCGGCAGAGACCCTTGCGGCTCGAATGCAGAAAGCTGTCATCTTGGGGTCGTGGGGCACATGATTTACGGGATTTATAGCTACTGACCTAATGGTTTAGAGGAGTGGCTATGATGTACGAAATGGACCTGATCAGCAAGGAACCTCGTAAAGGTCGGAACCTGGGAGCTCCTTCTGGTCAAAACGAAAAAAAAAACAAATGCCCTAAACTGTTGTTCACAACGGAACAGGAAAAGACCCCCAGGACCGGTCCCATTCGGATAAGGGCCAAGGTAAAGGTGGTGGGGTTTCCGGAGATTTACCGATTGATGACTTAGGCAATACCCATGGACGCTTTGAGTGGACCAACGACCTCAGGAATGACTTGCTCGACTGCTACGAGACGAGCGAACCGCGGCGAAGGGGTTACATGGCAAAGATGCGTGCTCTGTGGGGGGAGACACATCCAGAGTATCTAAAACAAAATTGTCGCCAATAGAGGGTGCATAGGGTACAACATGAGGTTTCAGAATATCTCAAATGTACCTCACAGCATTCGTTGTTCCTCCATTCACCGTCACAAATTCTGTGCGACCTTCCAAATAATTGACCACCCCAAACCATAATTGATCCTCCACCAAAACAATATTGTACTGAGCAAATCTTTCTCCTGTACGACGCAACACTCTCTGCCGGCCACCTGGTGATCTGAGGTAGAACCTGGATTCATCAATGAAGAGAATTTAACTCAACCCGTTAATTTCCAAATTTTCATGTTCATAAGCAAAACGCAACCGCTCTTTGTGCTGTTTTTGGTCAATTGTGGTCCATTTGCAGGTCTTCTTGCAGTTAGACCTTCTTCCTCTAATCTTTTTCTCACTGTTCGTTCACTAACAGTTACACCCCGAACTTCTTCTAACGCGTTTCAAGCACTAACAGTTCCTATTTCGCAATACATATGTACTTGTAACGTAAGAAAATGATCATTTTGGGCGTTTGTGAATTTTTTTCTGCCTGATCCAGCTCTTCTTGTGTAGTCACCAGTGTTTCGAGACCGTTCTAGAGCTCTTTGGACACTACATCTGGAAACACCAAGAACTCGTGCGGCGTAGTATTGCAAATGATCTTCTTGAATCAGAGCAATAGCTTGAGCAGCGTGCGTTGGGCTTAACATCATATTTGCTTTCAGAAACACTAACTTACCTTTGGATTCTTAGGAAGATTGCGAAAAATGTGACCAAAGAAGGTAAAAACTGACATAGTGTGGACAAAATTCTTTGACATGTTTATCGGGCGATATTTTTTTTGTTGTTGCCCTTGAAATGATACGTTATATCCCTGTTTTAAAATTATCTGATCGAACGAACAGTTACAATAAAGTTTTTATGAAAAATATTGATGGATCGAGTTTTGTGCCGCTGAGTGTATAAACATTTTTGTATATTGACTTTCGTTAACACATTGTCGTCTAGTTATTTTTATTTTTTTTCTCCTACGTGGTCTATGTGGTATGCTCAAAACCAGCACGGTCAAAAAAAGAAAATAAAAGCTCTCTTTCTACTTTACTTCGTCCCGCAAATTAAACACACAAAGCAGAAGTTCTATTATCGTTGAGATACGGTATCCACACTGTACGTTCAATAACCGTACTTTTTGTTAAATTAAAGATTTAAAATTTCTCTTCAAAAGTATTTTTTTTAAATTACGAAAAAATTATTAGTGCAAAATTATCGTTGTGATTTGCTTGTTATTGATTGAAATTTAACCGCCGCTCCGATCTAATTGGATTTTTTTTTATATAAGATATCTAATTCCAAACAGTACAGTACATTACAATAAAAATTAAGAAAAAAGTGTACAAATTCGTAATAAATTTTTTATTAATGTCGAATAAGCTTGTAATTTAGAATTATTCCACCATTCAATGTCGTATACTCTCACAATAAATTTTACAATAGTATCGACTGTTTTATCCTCCTCTACGTGTACCTACCTACTTCTATGTCGGCAATTATTCCTTTCATTCGGAACTGTACTAGAACTGGGACGAGTACAATTAAATATTATTTGTGATAATAGGATGAGTGAATCGACAGAAACCGGTGAAACCGACAGTAAATATAAAGTGGGTATAAGCATCTGGTTATCCATTTGTTTGTTTGTTTGTTTATGGTTTCTGAGTCGTTTTGTGACAGGAAGGAGACAAATGAGAAACAACCTACATGTAATTGAAGACGGACTGAAGAGAATGCAAGAAGAAATTGAAAAGAGACAACGAGAAAACAGTATCGGCTACGGTGAAAATCTTGAAGAACTAATGGAGGAATTGTTGAAAAAAGATAAAAGTACGGTAAGTACCCACATTTTTTCGCTTAAGTGTGTTTTTTCTTTTCTGATTCTTCACTTGCAAAAAAAAAACACTTCAAGACAATGCTAATCGATACGGCATTAAGCTTCACTAATAAATAATTAATTACTGCAAGGATGCACTATTGGTTTTCTAGTGTTAAATATTTTATTGCTGCCACACTTGCTGTACAATATTCAACTTCAATACATATTGATTTTATGTTTGTTGTAAGTCGACAAATCTCTGTTGTTAGGAAGACCGTTTTTTAATGTTCCTAACCAGAAATTTCTCATTCCCTCATAATTTCATATAAAATGCGATCCCAAAAAGTAGGTGTAGATATTTGGAAAATGATATTTTCGTCTTGCTCGTACCTAGGTTTAGCTTGTGCAGCGTGGATTTTAATTAAACTTGTTTGTGCTTGTTTTTGGTTACCAAAATATCTACAGACAGAGGAAGAGAAAGAACAAGATGCCAACTCCTCGCCGGAAGACAAACCAGAGGTAATTGCAGACAGTGGAGAAGAGGAAGTGTTAATTCAAGACAAGAAAAACGATTAAGGAATTGACTGTTGACATAGATTTATTAAACAGAGATTAATTTGTTATTGCAATATGTATCTAATTATGTGTGTACAGAAAATAGATTTATTTTTATGTGTTTCATGTTAATATTAAAGTCAGCTTTGTATCAAATGCAATAAAAATATGGAGAAACAAAATCAGTTATTTAAATTAATACTCTAAACCATTATTAGTTAGATTACGATTTATTTCGTGCAAATATTAAAATTCTTTTAAGTAATTTATTTCAATTAAAAAAAATGTATGACAGAATTAGCAAAAAATTAGAATTACAATTCGTTTTGTCTAGTGTTCTTAAATATCCTTATGAAATAACAGAGCGACGCTTGATTCCTCTTAAGATCATAGAGCATAAATAAAAACATAAAGGGAAACTTCTGTGATGTTTCAAATAAATTAAGTGGCAATACTTATTGAAAAGATAAGTGATAAACCTGGAAATGATCTACGCGCTACGCACGAATTTGTAAAGCACACCTGATGAATCACTCCGTAGAACTCACGTAATATGGGAAGTATTTTGGGTTGCATAGTCAAATCCGTCATAACTAACCCGTGCATATTAAATGTAAAATTGATTTAGAATAAAATAACTATAAGGCTACATTAATAATATATTATAATTTAGCAATTTTCAGTTTTAATAATAATATGTGAGGTTTAAACATCATGAATAGGAGAAAATTGTTTAATAACTAAAATAAATGGGTTAAAAGTGGCTATAAACTAATGAGTCGTGATTATAGTTTAAAATTAATCTTGTAGAATTTTTTCTGAATTTAACAATGCATACAAGTGTATGTAAGTGCCAAAAAATTTAACAGAATATACTGAAAAAATACCAGAACACCCACAAAAATTTTATCAATTTTAACATTGCATTTTTGTTTGATATTTATTTTATAATTTATTGTTTTTATCTTAGATTTTTGAGAAATTCTTTTTCAACGATTTGCCACATTTATAACACATTTAGGTATCACAGGAATGAATTTCATTAAAATTACATAATAAATAAAAAAGAAAAGAATAAATGTTATAGTGAGAGCAAGTGATTTACAATGGCACCAAAATATCACTTCATTAATCCATATAAGTTATATCACAACGTTTATTCTTTTCGAAACTTACCACTTTAAATATCTCGTTTATTTGTTATCTAATTTATTATATGATAAAATATAATAATTATGTACTACGTTTTTGTCTGGCAGTGTACTCTTAACTTGGAACTTCCCAATAAAATTAATAGTCCAATCTTGACATCAATTACACTTTTTGTAACTTATTTCAACAATAGTTTTAAGACTGAAATCACATCAAATATATTTTATATTATCTGTTGGCCTCCAAATTGTTGATAGATGCAGGAATCCTTGAAACACTATTGATTTACTCCAGTGCCTTGTAAACCCTTTGAATGAATGCCAAACCTGTTGGTTGGGCATTGATTTTAGGGGTTGCAGGGTAACATCCCCAATCGCCAACAGATGTAGCACGGTGTCCCACCGAGGATGACGTGAAGGCACGCAAGAAATGGCTGGTGCAGTTGGAACCGGGGCACAGAGACGATTACCAGCCGTTCACTTTGCGCATTAAAAGTTTTGGGTCTCTCAAAAAGGATGAAGGTGCATTAAAATGCGTTCGAAACGAGCGTTGCATTAGTAGTGAAGTTTGGTGGAACCAAGAGATTTGTTACCATGTGGAGGATCATTGCACAGAGTCGATAACTGCTGGTGAATCTACTGAATTAAATTAAACTTAATTAAACCAGATACTTAATATGTTTGGTGAAACATAAATTGGTGGTGATAACTTCTGTAAATCTCAAGAGCTAATTATTAATAGAATAAGTTGCAACTATTGTTGACAAAATTAAGTGTCGTTGACCCTAAAGAACAATAAATTTATAGTTGACATCTGTGTAATTCGTGGATGTTTGAAACATGCACTTTTTGATCAAACATGTGTGTTGAACTTGAGGTTCTATTGTGTCATCGAACCTGACAAATTTCAATGTAAGTATTATTTTAGATTTTTCTCAAATTTATTTAACTTTAATAGCCTATAAATTATAAAAATATTTTGTTCAAGTTTTGTTGTATAAGACTTACAAGGTCTTCATAAATGATTCATTCATCATGTTGTCTATGGATAATAAAATTTAGATTTAGATGGAGAATTTTGACGTGCAAAGCCTACTGGATGTATGAACCATCTACGCAGATCCTGTATATTGGTTTTGAGAGCGAATGTAAAATGAGCATAAACAAATTTTCGTAATAAATTTTATATTTATTTCCATTGAAAATTGTGAAAATAAAATCAAAAATCGACATACCAAATAATTTATCCTTTTGACGTGGACACGCAATTTATCCTTTTGACATAGGTTTGACATATTGAGAACAATCTTACAATAATTAGTGGATACATATGTCGCTTTTACTGATTTTTTTTATAATTTCCAATATACTCGGTGTTCGTAAATAGTATTGCAATATTTTGGGGAGTGATTACATTCAGAATTGTGAAAAAAAGTTTTTAATTTTTTTTTATTGGTCCGGTTACTACAAGACACTCTTCCTACAATTGTCTTGGTTTTTGTATAATGCTCATTCAAAGTAAGTACCACACACAACTAAAAATTAATTTATTATTTTTCAACTTAATTTTTCCATTTCAAATTTTGGTATTGTTTGTTATAAAATTGAAAATCCTATATCTGTATAGCATATACAGTGCGAACGTAAAGTATGGACCCAATTCGATAAAAAAATTGAGATAACTTTCAGCAAGACTTCCTTGAACAGGTCAACTTTGGTTTTTAAATTGCCACTTTTTCCAATAATTTTCATTTTTAGATGGTGTTTTGTTTTTGAGCTATGACGTCATCGACGTTTTTTTAAATAGAAACCCATATATTTTTTTATGGAATTAGATACAGTATATCGTTCTGAACACGGGAAGATAAGCATCTCTAACCTTAAAATCAATAGATCCCGAGATAATTGGTTCCAAACAAAAAAAGACCATATTGAATTGAACCTGCATTTTAGCATTTTTGTAGGAAATCAATCATTTCTTGGCAATAGCCTAGCCCCCACTGAAACTCCTGAAGGACCTTACGGATGGTCTCAGGCTGAATTGCTCTAATTTCATCTGCGAATTCTGTTTTTTAATTCTGTTTTTTAATTCTTTAATTTATTGTAGCCGGTCACAAGAAGTAGTCCAAAGGAGTGAGATCCTGAGATTCAATCAATCCCCTGTGGCCTATCCACTGGTTAACAAATATTTCGTTTAAATAATTTCTTCTTATTGATACCATATGGAATCATTTGGATCTGCATCTAGATTATTGGAATATAGGACCGCCAGAGCGGGAATAAGTTCATCTCTTAGAAAATCTAAGTATGGCTCCAAAATACGGTCACCTACAATTCCAGCCCACATGTTAACTTATTGTGAAAACTGCGTATAGGTCTCCATTTTCCAATGTGAATTGACTGGCGACCAATGACGACAATTTTGCCGATTTACTTCATAATCGAGATAGAAAGTGTCTTCGTCAGAAAAAAACGATGTTGTTTAGAAAATCAATGTCAGCATCCAGTCGCTGTATGATGTTTTCGCAAAATTGTAGGCTGCGGTCCGGATCATCTTGCGATCATCTTTATCCGCATAACCAATCATAATTAAAATTTCTATTCTTTCTTTTTCTGATAATTGTTATTAGTTTATTTTTAAAAAAAGATTAACAACAATATTTGTCAACAAACAATTCTGTCAATATCGTCTTTTGTTTCCAACGCTTCCGTGATATTTTATTTGAAACATGAACTTGTTCGTCGCCTACTATTCAAAATTTCCTACAAAAATGCTAAAATACAGGTTAAATTCAATTTTTTTTTTCTTTGTTTGGAACCAATTACATATCTCGGAATCTATTGATTTTAAGGTTAGAGATGCTTATATTTCCGTGTTCAGAACGATATACTGTATCTAATTCCATTAAAAAATATATGGGTTTCAATTAAAAAAAAAACTCGATGGCGTCATAGCTCAAAAACAAAACACTATCCAGAAATGAAAATTATTTAAAAACCAACGTTGACCTGTTCAAGGAATTTTTGCTGAAAGTTGCCTGAAATTTTTTATCGAATTGGGTCCATACTTTCGCACTGTATAGCCTATTATGATACTATCATTGTTCTGTTCGGTAGAATGAAGTTTTTAGCGGGCATTTCTTCCGCATTACGATAGAGGCTCGGTCAGTCCAGAACATCGTTTTTGTGGAATTTTTGTCTTTTTATCTAATATGTACCGAATCATCATTATAAACTGTTCAAGAACCTGCTGAGTTTTTGTGACATTATGAAGTATAAAAGGAGATCCCTACTACACACACGATAATCAGTTTATAGTTTAGTTTAGTTCATATCAGTAAATAGTTCAGATAGATAGTAAAAATAACTGGCGTTTTTGCCAGTTTTATTGTTTATTGTTTACTACCTCATGTGTTTTACCCGTGGAGAGCGGTAATACAAGTTTTAAAAAAATGTTTATTTAAATTATTGTTTAAAACTCGGCGACTCGGACAATATGAGTGTAGCTTCTTTGATAGTGAAATAGAACAATAGATCCAATGATAGAAGACGACGCTTCTTACATTGCTTAAAATCAATGGAAAAGTGAGGTTTTTTCTATATACCTAATAAGTATGCAATTTTTAATTTATAGAATGTTACAATTTGTAAGTGAATGTAACTACGTATACAGTATGTCTCAAAATACTGCTATAAAAAAATCGTAAGCTTTTTGATTAGCGCTCAACACGTGTTATATAATGCAAACCTTATAACAGTGCCAATTACAATAGCTTATTTGCCAAAACAAATCATTGCTACTAATGAGTCCACACTGTTTTGGCAAAATAGTCAGAATCTCAATTATTCACCAACTGAAGTTCCATCCCTGGATAAGCGTGTAGGTTAAAAATACATACTAATAAGTTTGTTACTGCGGAGGTTAAGGATCTTCTTCTTTGTAAACATAATGTATATTTTCACTACATTGGCTTCTTTTCTAAATAATTCTTGGTCTTTTTGAACATAATTTTAAGTCCATAATCGTAACACTCGAGATGTTTTCGTTTTACTACCATCATCTCCACGTATTTCTATTTCGTCTGTTTCGTCTGTTCGTTTTTTTGGACGACCATTTTATGAATTTTTCTAAGGAATTACTGGCTACAAAAGTTGAAAACGTTTCCATAATGTGCATTGCCGCCGCTTTGTCCGCGTATAATTGCATACAGCGAGTATCGATAATGTTCTAGTTATCTAGTAGATTCTCTTATCCTTGGGTAATGGCGTTCGTAAAGATTTCTTAAAATTGTATAGCAGTTTCAATTGGATTTAGAGGTAGTTTCTGGCATGTTCATTGTTTAATAGTATTCATGTTAGGACTTTAGTCTAGTTCTAGTCACGTTCTTTAAAAACGTGTTATCGTTGATAGTGGAGTCAGGGCTCGCGGACGGCTAAGTCGCTTAGAAAACGATTCTGTGAGCCTTTCAATTCATAAAGCTAGAATTTTCAGGGATGAAAGCTAATGCCCTAAATATATTAAATATGAATTCGTCAAGAAATCGTCCTGTGCAAAAAAAGTTATAAAAAATTTTAGAGTTTTCGATATAGTGAATTAAAATGATTTTTCTGATATTTTTTCATTCTTTGTAGCCCTTTGGCCAAAAATAAATGAACAGTTTTTGGAAAAACATTGAGTTTCCTATCTTGTAGCAACTTCAAACTCTTTTTTCTCGATTTTAAGTCCGATGAAAAGTAATTACTTTATGCTATTTTTGCCGTTTCTCACCCGTTAGCTCCAAATCTAAGCCCTAAATAAAAAAAAAATCTCGTAAAATTATTGCCCCATTTATTGTGCTTCCTACAGTACCACGTTCATATTTTTGTTGTGAATAATAAACTAGAAACAACTATAAATGTAGAATGATGTAAAATTTCGGATTCTCGGGACCGGGCGGTAAAGCACAGAACCCCGATCACCCAATCGTAATGGGGTCGTCCCACAATTTTCAAGAACCGCTTTTCTAGAAACTAGACGAGAAAATATTATACACCAATTTTTTTGTTTATTCGAAATAAAGCGTTTACTAGGTAAAAAAAAATCCGAAACATTTGTCTTATTTGAAACGCGCGCCTTTCTGTGACGTCAACACTGGAAAAAAATCACCAGACAAAATACAAAGTTACTAGATGGGCGGACCAATGAAAAGGCTCCCCTGAAATGACGTCACAATAGGCGGTGAATGTACAGCGTTTGAAAATGCTAGCCGAAATTGCGATTTTTGATACGCTCTGTTATCTCACAAAACAACTTTATTAAACAACAGAACACGTTTTAGAGCTTCCTGTTAAATAGTATAGGAGATGCTATAGTCAAATTCGTCAAATTCAAGTGAGGGGGACGACCCATTGCATCAGGCAGGTTTTTAAAAATACATATTCGAAATTATTCTTACGTATACATTCTGTTTAATATTTTTGATAATTTTGTGGATGACAATATTCACATGGGAATTTAAATATTGGAAAAGAATAATTCTTATAGAATTGTTATCTTCTTGTAGATGCGTTTTCTTGTATAGTCATTGGAATCTTTGTAACGAATATACGAATGTCCAAGTTATTCCCCTTTTTCGGCTGGATAATTTCGATGCAGATCTCAAAGTAACACTTCTTTTTTTTCACTAGGAATTAAAAAAAAACAATGACAATTTTTAATTAAGAAATAAAACAAATCCAACAAAAATTACTTCTTATCAATATCTTTTTCTTCAATAATAGTTGTTGATGTGTGTGGACCTTTGGACAAGAGCCTATACAAGTAATGTTATTTTTGTACAACTACACCATTTAGCTTTGCAATATAGAAAATTTGTTTATGTAATATTTAAATGATCAATTACGTCTTTGCTTATTTTTTTTTACACTTACATGTTGTTAGGGATATTGCTATTTCTAGAAACGAGTGTATAGTTTGATAAACTACACCATTTAACTTTGGAATCAAAACAATTTGGTTATGTAATAATATTGAAATGACCAATTACATACGTCTATGCTTACCTTTTTACACTTACATGCGTCGTTACTTATGATGCTACTACTGGAAACGGGAGTAAAGTTTGAAAAACTGGAACTATCTTAGAGTTAAGGGTTTTCCATCCATAATCACCAGACAAATTCCTACTGAAAAAAAGAAGTGTTACTTTGAGATCTGCATCGAAATTATCCAGCCAAAAAAGGGGAATAACTTTGACATTCGTATATTCGTTTCAAAGATTCCAATGACTAGACAATAGAACGCATCTATAAGAAGATAATAATTTTATGTGAATAACAAAATTATCAAAAATATTAAACAGAATGTACACTTAACAATAATTTAGAATATTTTTAATAACCTGCCTGATGCAATTACGATTGGCGAAGGACGCAGTGGGGAGAGAGAGAGAGAGGGTGATCGGGGTTCTGTGCTTTATCGCCCGGTCCCGAGAATACGAAATTTTACATCATTCTACATTTATAATTGTTTCTAGTTTATTATTTACGACAAAAATATTAACTGGGTACTGTAGGAAGCACAATAAATGGAGATAACGGGTGAGAAAAATCGCATAAAGTAATTACTTTTCATCGGACGTAAAGTCGAAAAAAAAGAGTTTAAAGTTGCTACAAGATGGAAAACTCAATGCTTTTGCAAGAATTGTTCATTTATTTTTAGCCAAAGGGCTACAGAGAATGTTTTGAAAAAATATCAGAAAAATCAAACCATGTATCAAGTAATTCACTATATAGAAAACTCGAAAATTTTTAATAACTTTTTTTTTGGAGCCGTAAAGTTTCACTTTGTTGTATGCAACTGTCAAATTCTACTTTTTTGGGATTGATCTGTCAGAATTTGACAGATGTGTACAAAAAGTAAAACTTTACGGCTCCAAAAAAGAGACCATACAAACACCTTTTTGGTAATCATCGCCTAAAAAACGTCGTGTGCACCTCGGCCAAAAGTGCCTTTTTGGCTTTATCTGCATTGTGTCCTCGGCTCACGCCTCGGCCACAAACAGCAGATGTGTCCAAAAAGCCAACTTTTAGGGCCTAGGTTCACAAATTACTATTTTGCACAGGACGATTTCTTGACGAATTCATATTTAATGTATTTAGAGCATTCCTGAAAATTCTAGCTGTGTGAATTGAAAGGCACTGTCACAGGGTGACGCATTTAAGCGCGACTGGCACTCTACTATGAGTAAATCGGACTTTTACTCTAGGTAAATTTGTCTCCTCTCATCGGTACATACCTGTTAACGATCAAAATTGTAGAAACCACAAAACCCTTGACCCGTGTTTCGACCATAAAATTGAAGGGTCTCTCCTGGACAAGGTTCCGGTTATACGTAAAGCCGGGAATACATCTGACGAACGTTACCATTCGTTCGCACTCGTTCGCATTCTCGAGCATTTCTTGCTTAAGTGTAGACGTGTGTTCGTAGCGTATTTTATTGAGCCACGAATGGATGGAGCGCAAACGAATGGGAACGAATTTTATCCACAGCCAGGCGGTAAAAATGAAAAGATCAAAGGGAAATGGTACGCACGAATGTTTGGAAACGTTGGAGTGTGGACGTGTTGACAATAATTTCAGTTCTTCGCTACCATTGCATACTGCTCTTTATCTCTGCAGGCTGCATTGTTAATTTATGACAACCCCTGAATGGATGGAAATACTGCGAATGGTGCAAACGCGGATGATTCGTTCAAATGTGTCATGCCACCGGGAAACAACCTCTGCGAGCAGTAGCAATGGTTGAAATGGGCGCGAATGCGAACGAACGGTAAGATTCGTCAGATGTATTCCCGGCTTAAAGCGGGGCTTAAAGCTTAGTAATTACTTTTTTCTTCTTTTTTTTAGCAATATTAATAGTTTGTAGTTCATCAGATAGTTTTGATTTTATTTGAATTAAGTAGGTAAGGTGTTTATTTATTAAATTTTATTTCAAATGTTTGAAGCCATAGTATTTTTTAAAGAAACAACGCTTTACACACATAAACCATTTTTGCAAAATAAAAATTCTCCAATAAAAAAATATTTTTTAAAGTAAACAGTTTTTTTATAACATTAATAATAGAAAATTATAAATTATTAATTATATAGTATTTGTACCTGCTCACTACCAAATTTCTAGAAACCGTGAAATCCTCGACCCTCGCTCGCTTCGACCATAAAAACAAGAAGGGTCTGTCCTCCGAGATTTTTGACAACAATCAAGAACGACAATTTTATTTTATCAGTGGACAACGTTCCGGTTATAAAAACTGAAGATGTGGTTTTTTCTATATCAATAGATACTTGGATGTGTGGACGGGGTAGGTGGCAGACGAATGTTGTTAGCTGGCAGCATCGTTAGAGGTGGCGTCGCTGGCACAAACGATCAGACCACGTTGCGTAATTTTCAACTCCGTGTTGTTGTGGCGGATGGTCCGGGGCCAGTGAAAGGTCGCTGGTTTGTACTGGTGGCTGTCCGGGTACAATTGATTCCTGACGCCGACGGTTGGAAGCGGAAGATTCGCTCTCAGAGCATGTTCTTGCGGGCCAGGCGTCGGAGTTGGTGCAGAATCGACGCGTCTAGGTTTATCGTCACCGTCTTGGAAATGTCGCTCTCAGCCTTGTCATGGATTTCAGCCGTGACCACAATGGGCTCATCTTTCTTTTCAGTCTGGATGGCGGTTATTTTTGAGACTGGTCCCGGTGTTGTTGGACCTGGACCTGCGTTAGGGTGGCGCATATCCGCGGAAACATGTATAGGAGGCTGTTGGGCGTCGTGGTTCTTATCGCGACGACTCGTGGGTCCGACGACGGTAGTGACACCTGGAGGCGGTGTCACGGCTGCATTTGCCATTGGACTGGACCTCTGAAGAACTTGGACGAAAACCTTCCGAACTCCTTTGGCGAACTCTCCGAGAGTCTGATATGATGCAACTGGGAGCATGGTTTGGCAAAGGCAGGCATCATCTTGATCAATTCATTGATCAGAAACCTCTCCAGGTCGTTCGCGAACATTTTCCAATACTGCGCCTTCTTCTCTTTGATGCAAATGCCGAGGTCGTATGCCGCGTTCCGAAATCGTTGCATTTCTTCCTATGTTATTGCGGATCTGTCTTTAGGACCACTCTTCTATGTTTAGTCGAAGGTTTGCAGGTCGAGTTCCATCCTGATTGGAGGCGGTGGTGCAGAGCTGGCTGCGCCGACACCGGCCCCGGATGGTATGGGCAGTATTTTTGAGGGTGCACCTCGTCGAGGTAGTGAGGAAGGGCTTGTAGCAGTGCTTCAGGTGTGTGGAGGTTTAGTGTCATGCTTTGGTATTACATATTTTGAACTGAATAATAATGCAATGCAATGAAGTAGTACTATTTGAAATGATTGTGGTTTACAGAATTCATGTTGTTTTTAAGTCTTTTTATTATGTTTTGAACTTTTTTTTAAATCTTTCTTCTACAGATATGTAGGAGATTTTCCATCATTTGGGTATTAAATCGTACAGCCCTGTAAGTTTGTATGCACAATAATTGATTCCCACAATAAGATATGGCGTTTTATTTACTATGGTAACACGGATTTAATTTGGAGCTATTCCTCAGTACGGCCTCCCTAATACGACTAAGGTGCAGAATTGTATCTCGTTAAAAATTAACATGTACATAATTACTTTTCACGAATAAAAAGAACAAGAATATCATTCCAAACATGTACTTTACCTCAAGCATAATTAATATTTTCATAAAATTATCCTTTCTCTGCTATATCTAAGGACATGGTGAAAAAGTCACGCAACATTTCCAAAAATAGTCGTATTGAATGAGCAATACATTACGCCACTCTAAGTACAGATATACAATTTACCTTTGCATCAAATTTCCTACAACGTTTATTCCTTAATTACCTTACATCCATTAGAGGGAGTCATGATGAAGTGACATTATCAAGAATATCTTCTTACGTCTAACGTTTCAGTTAGTGGTATCAATTACTAAACGAGCTTTCCTTAAAGCACGTAATTGCATGTAAACTTTGATCTTCCCCGATAAACGTACCTTCTAATATTGAAGAAATTCAAATTTCTAATTACACTTATTAGTTAAAGCACATTTTATAAAACAGATCAAAATGAAGAAACTCCTAAATGATGTGATTTTTTGCGGGAAGCTTATTTTTAAATTTAAATTTTTTATTTGTTTTTGGTCAGTGTTTAAGAGAACTAGACCTTCCGCAAATATCGATGTGTCATTTTTAAACTGCAAGAAAAATGTTTGGCCCAAATCCACATGTTTATATAACTAGTTTGCATCACCAGTGTACTGATTTGAATGGACCCGTTTTATTCAGTTTCGATCTGACGGCTGGTTACTAGCCATGGCGATTTTTGCAAAGTGCACTTCCATTGCAAAAAATTTACCGCTTTCAAAAATAGGAATTCTATCGGCGGTCACCGACATGAACCGAGTCATGTGTGTGTTTATTATTGCCAGAACTATTCGACACGCTTTTAAACAGCTATAGGTAAAAAAATATTGATTTTTGAGGTATACTTTAATGACATTTTTTATAGATTTTTAGGGGTACCTATTAGAAGAAACAGTATTACGTTAAAATTATCAATATTTGTATCATGTAAATTAATTTGTACGATAAATTAAATATGAATTTTTATTAACCGCAGTAGCTGTTTAATTTAGTCCACCTTTTTGTATGCTAATTGTTTGAATCGTAATTGTTTCAGTTTTGGAGGTTCTTGTTATATTTGGCGATGTGACGCATTAATTTTCGGTCTAGCGTTTCCTCTTTTTGATGGCGGCTTTTTCCAATTTGAATATTCAAATTTTGGTATCACACATGTCTCTGATTTAAAGAATGAGCAACAAAATGTTGTGAATACTTAGTTGACATAATAATGGATGTGTCTTATAATATAAATTGTGCCGATTTATTTAAGACAAATTAAGTTAATTATATTAATATTAAAGGGTGGAAAAGTCTTACTTAGAAGTTCTCGCGCATGTAACGTGTAAGTGCTCATGAGAGTAGCAATCGTTGCCTAAATTCAAACCGCACACTTCCAAAGATTGCTCTTGTGCTTTATTGATAGTCATAGCGAACGCAAGGCGTATTGGAAGTCGTTTGAACTCGTATTCGTCTTCACCTTTATGAGGTTCAATCACAATAATTGATGCTGCTTCAATAATTAATCTAATTCAAACATTCATTTAAACAACCTCTTTATCAATTTTTTACTACTAATCGTGTACCATTGCATAACTTTGGCTGATTGATGTTTTGGAGTAATATAATTGGCACTCCATTTTATTTGTTGAAAAGAGAAAATGCTATAGAAAGAAATTGAAGCGTCCAAAAAAGTGTAGAAGTTAAATCAAATGTAATTTAATTTAATAAAGTAAAATTAAAAATTGCAATCCGCAGTCCTAGAACAGAGATCGATGCTAGCCTGAACCCAAAAAAAACATTACTGAATAAATTCAACTTTACAAAGGAATGTAACAAGAAGGAAATACAAACGTTTACTTACACACACAATAGTTGCAATGCATTCGGCAAAACACCCAACACCCTAACGTTCTCCAATGACCGTAAAAACAAACTAATGCCTCTAGTTGGCCGGTTTCTGGCTAGTTCAAGTTGGGTTAGTGCCCGTAAAGTTATAAATCTTTTTTCGGTAATATGATAATGTATTACCGTGCGGCGCAGTACCCCTTGATCTCTTTCGTTGAAGTAAGACTAACTCCTGTCGCAGCATTCTCCACGAACGTTTATAACATCTCGAGTTTGCTCCGATATTCTTGAGGTAAACACCATAAGATGAGTGAGTTTACCTCACCACTCTAAATTCACCGCGCACCCAAACCTCAGGGGAGGGGCCAAGTTATATTTAGCTGTAGAGCTTCTTACTGAAAACGACTCACGCTCATTTAAATCGATGACTGTAATGGACTGCTTTTCGCCAAAAATTAAATGTAAATAATCAAAAAACCTGTGAAATTTTTGAAAATGAAAAATAATCTCGGCCAGTATTTTATCTTTCATTTAAAATAAAACCGTTATAAAAATGGGCGCAGTACACACTGTTTTATTTGTTACGAATCGATTTATGTTCAACGATTAAATATGTATATAGATAAAACATGTGCGCATTCGAATGCAACGTTGTCAAAATTGCAAGTCAATCGACCGACTACTTTTCGAGTTTTGCGAGCATAAACATACCCAGGCCGAATTTTTATATTATATATTATAAAGATGAAGATGATGATGTGTGATGATGTGTATAATGGATACAGACGATTTAATGATTTAACTGGTACTTTTTTCTATTCAAATTTAAATTATTTTTTTCTTTATTGTATGAAACATGTTATGACGGTCCATTTACTAATTGAAATGATCGATAAAATTATTTTTTAATTTAATTAAAATTGTGGAAAATTTTTCTTCATATCCATACATATTCTAATTATTTTATGATGTATTGGGTAGGGCAGCACACGGGGACCATGAGATACGTATAAATTCCAGACACATTAGGTTTTCTTTTATTTTCTCATTTACTAACTTTCAATCTTGTCAAGTACCTGTATAATCACACATAAATTTATTAATTTTAACCATACTTGTCCAGATACTAATTTTTAATACAACGTTTATGTATTTAACAAAAATTTACCAGACATCTGAAGAATAGAAAGAAAGATTTGCTGAAACAAGAACAGCTAATGTATGTCTAGATTCTAGATGACAGCCCTGTAATCCATTTTGGCTCTTTGGAAGCTCTTTTCATTCTTGTTCGAGGTCGTACGTTTACCCTAATCAAAATAAAATTATTATTAAGGTTACTAAGTACTCAATATTGCGAGCTTTTCTTATCAAATTTTAAATTTAATTAATAATGGGACAAATCAGAATCTCAACGGAACTGATGTATTTTTTTTTTCTACAATCGCTATACATATAAAGCTGACATTTTGCGAAATGAAACGTTTTTAGACACAAGTGCGTAAAAGTGGCATACGAGTGCGTAATAGAATAGGTATTGTCACTTTTAGACATTGATATTTTATAACAATAATTTACAAAAAACAGTACAAATATTTACAGTACAGTTTTATTGTTCAAATAAATGATATCTGTTGACGAAGACGAATAGATGCTTGTGGAGAATTTATGGCTTCATTTTCAGAGTATTTTGCTTTTTGGAATCAATTTCTTTGTCACATAGAATTTTCCTTGCAATGACATTTTTGTTTTCCAAAGAATGCTCAACATATCCTTCGGCAATGGAAGAAGAACGCCAATCCACATGTTTTTTCAACATTGAAATATTGTTCGGTAAATTCACTGGGAATAGAAGGACCAAAAAACTTACTAGGTATTGCTCCCATACTGTTTATACCAACTGGTTGTACGTTACATTTCTCATTTCCGTTATTAAGGCGCTTCTCTCACCCCATGTTTGCAGTGTACATTTATAAAAATCGCTGTATTGTTAATTACAGATCAATAATCTTCAAATTTTGAATAGTTGTAGAAAAAGTATTGCTTTAGAACCTACGCATATTTTTTTCAAAACTGTTTTGCTAAATATGCAAAAATGTCGAACTGAACATACGTAACTTTTGTCACCATTTTATTGACACTTACGAATTTAAAACCTACCAAGAAACATGCGTATCGCCTTGCCTATAGTTTTTTTCTTATTGTTTGCTACATTATTGAAGATGGAAGCGCAAATACAACTATGTAATAATGTTTTAAATAAAAAATGCTACAAATTCGCCGTGTACAGTCCGAGTAAAATCTTAGACCCATACCAAAGCATCAAAATTATGCGGGACGGAGAGAGCCCCTGTTATCTTAGGCCGTAAAAGTTAGATTTTTTGGAAACATCTGCTGTTTATGGCCGAGGCGTGAATCGAGGTGCACACGACGTTTTTTAGGCGATGATCACAATAGTACAATACAGTGTATACTCAATATACGAATTTGGACAGTGTCTGAATAAAATGCTCAAAACTAGAAATGAGCATTGAAAATGTCCCAAACCTTATAACGCTTTCAATTACACCTATTTTTTAACAGATCGGTTGGTATCTTACTTGATTCGTTGATTGATATTTTTATAAAATTTTGCAATATTAGGAGTCTATTCTTTTCGATTTAATTAACATAGATAATTACATCACTAATAACAGAGCAACAAAACTTCGCTGGCAAAAGAAGCAGCAGTGTGTTAAAAAAAATTTTGCATCGCGAAGCCCTACGACCATAAATTCCCTATACTAAAGATAGAGTGCGTAAACCATTAAATTTACTACGTAACTACAGTAGTAAATTGAGAGGCTTATTTTTGTCAAGGAAGCAAGGAAGGCGAAATCAACACAGTTCCAGACATGATCGAGTCTGGCCTTTTTGACGACATTGAGTCGTGTGGAAAAAGACTTGTTCAAAATGTGCATAGTCTAATTTTGAATATGAAAAATAATGCAGCTGAAACTTATAAATCTATAGTCTGTAAATTTACAGGGGACAATTTCATATAATAAAAAGGAAGATTATTTTAGATATTTTATTGCACAGGAAAATTTTCTAGTCCAGGAAAATTCGCTAAAAACTATATCGCGGGACTGAAAAGAAAACGCGAGTATAATAAAACTCCAGAGTTATTTCTACGAATTAAAAAGAGAAAGACTGCTGCTCCACCTGATGAAAATTACGGTCTGACAGAAATTCATCTAGATGAAAACGAATTTATTAGGAATACGTCAAAGCTAGCTCAAAATATTGTCTGTTTTGAATTTCGAAAGAGCGCAGCTATAATGATGTGGGGAAGAGAACATGAACCAAAAGCACTTTGAAAGGGTACTTGTGCGTGAGTGCGGACTGTTTATTGACAGGGAAAATTGTTTTCTCGGTGCCAGTCCGGATGAAATTATTGATCAAGATCATATTGTGGAAATAAAATGCCCTTGGTCCATTCGAGACTTAAATCCAAAACAAGCGGTCAATGAAGAAAAAATTAATTACTTAAAAATAGACCAAAATGGGGACGTTAAACTAAAGCAAAAAGATAATTATTACTTTCAGGTTCAGGGGCAATTGGCAATTACTGGTGCTAACAATTATTGCTACTTTGTTGTATGAATGGACATCTAGTGGAATTGTTGTCGACAAGTGCAAAAAAATTATTCCATAGCAATTTTATTTTGTATGTTCTTTTGCAGATTGAAAAAGATAATTATGTCGTTTTGGGACAACATTGTGCCAAAATTAAAAATATATATATTTAAATGTAATGGCCCGTGAAATACTAAAAAATAGTTGAACTATTTCTCCCATTAAGATGTAACGTTCTCATTCGACTGTTTCATCAGGAGCAAAGTACGACCAGACTTATAGTAATTTTATGGACTCCAGTCAATACAATACTTTTATAATACCGAATGTCATCTCGGGTGGTGGTTGAATTTAGAATATTGTATTGGTATTGTGCTAGCATTTGGGTCGTTACACAGGTAGAGGTTTCTGACCCTTTGACTGTGCTTTGGGTTTTTCAACTGGCCGCTGCAAATATTTCTGAACAGAAAGAATTGTTTCACAGAATGTACTTTTTCTGTGTCCCGCGTAGATCACTCTCACCCAGTAGTTGCCCGTCCTTGCGAAATGTCCCTTACGCGTTTTTTAATACCGTCAAAACTACGTTTAGGGGCCATATAATTTGAGGTTTAAATACCTACTATACTATATTCCAAAACAGAAAGTTTAAGTTATAATTACCACCGATCAAAGGATTAGAATGGTTATTATTCATCCCCACATGTACTAAATGATGCACAGAGTAATCATCTAATCGAAACCAAGTATTTCATACAAATGTTAACGTGTAGGTGTAAGTGGTTAGAATTTCTCCATTCAGTCAGTTGACGCCCTAACAAATTGTTACCTAATATTCCAACCCACAAACTCACAGTGAACCGAAATTGGTATGTAGTTCTTTCGAATTAACTGTGTATTTTTAAAACTAAACCTGTACCGGGTGTAGAAAGGATTTTAAGACAACATATGAATCTTACATTTAAAAATAAAAATCTCGGGTAATTATTTTGCTCTAAATTTGTTAAGTAAAAGTTGTACAGAATACCTAAATCCATAATTATTTATTTTACATCGGTTTCAAGTGTTAAAATATAAGAGAAAAAAGAAGTGAAGAAATTCTGAAAATAGCATTGAAAATGTGATTAATTTAATGATTCATATATAAATTATTCTGCGGAAGTTTACAGGAGGCGGTATTAATTTGTCGTCCAACATTGGGTCTTCAAATTGACCCATTCTTCAAAATTTAGTGACAAATTAGTACATACATTTACTACATGTACTATGTACATATTTAGCAAGTATTTGACAGTGACGTGTAATCTTGAAAATTTTTCACAGATAGTGCTATTTCATCAAAATTCCTTGTTTTCTTCTTGTTGTTTTACTGATATACCAAAAGCTGAACTAAAAATGGATTTAGGTAGTATTTTTACACTCTAAAACTGAATTAGTAAAACTAGTGGGAGGTCTTCTTCTTAGGACGGCCTCTTCGTCACATAGGCGCAATGGGTTCGTCGTCGTTGGTACATGGATGTAGGACCGAAGCATGGTATAGTCACGTGCACGATAATCTAACACCCATAAAACGGGGTCTGTTGCCCACAATTATCTTAACAATGGAGGACCAAACCCAGCTATAAATTTCCGAGACCGAAGTGTGGCTCACTCCGAGAGCTTTTTTGAAAGCGTGAAGCCACAACTACTTGAAAATTGTGTTCAAAACCTTTTACACCGAAACTATAATAAATATGTAATGTATTTTATTTTTTATATTATGTATAGTATGTATTATTTATTAGTAAAACTAGTTCTACAAATTACTACTGTACAACTAGCATAATATTGTAACTGTATAATATTCAGTGTGAAACGAAAGTAACGCATCCAATTTATAAAATGAGAAAGTAATAATCACATGCACGGGTCAAATTTCAGTTAAATGTGTATGCTATAAAAATAAATTGTGGCCCAGAAATATCGAGTCCGGTCCGTTTCATCCACCAATAAACAAGCAACTCAAAGACGTTGCCGCTTCCTGTTGATTTACACCCTTGAACCTTTCTTATTGTGCATCTAATTTGAGGCAATGGGCCCCGGTTTTATAGGTGTTAGATTATCAGGCCCCGCACTTTATACTCCTAGGGCTTGCGTGGGGTTGTCTAGGGTGGTAATCTCAAAACTGGTGAGGACACCCAAAGTGGACATTGCTTCAAAAAAACATTGCAATCGATACTTTATTGTCAACTGATGCAGTAGCTGATGACGTTACGTGTCATTTGGACGTATTTTTGATTAACATTCATTTGAATATTTTGAATTTTGACAATGCCGAACACAAATTATTTCCACAAAGTAAGAATTGTTACAAGTTTTCAAAACGGATTATTATCTTTTCGGCATATAAATGCCTTGACTACCATCCAAAGTGAATCAGAAACCGCGTTTCTACGATTGAAGAGGATGAGGCATTATGCAATGCAACATCTGCTTTTGTTACGGCGTTAAGTTTTCGGTAATCGGCACAGAGTCTGAGCTGTCCGGTGGGTTTTGGAATTAGGAGCGGTGGGGCAGTACAGGAGCTTTCGCAGGTTTCGATATTTTGTTGAAGTAACTTGTTTACTTCTGCACGAATAAATTCGGTTCTGACAGGGCTATATCTGTTAAGCGTACAGGCGATAAGGAGGTATTCTTATTAAGGTGCCCTTTCTGGTGGTTTGTAAAGTTTATACTTTTGTCGGCGGGGCGTAGCTTAGTGCAATTTTTAGTGCAGCAAGCCATATGTGCACGTCTTCTATGTCTATCTCATATTCGTTTTGGACGGCTATGGACTCATAAAACAGCATGTACTCTCTCCGGGAGTCACTGTGGGGCAATTCCTGTGCAGAATTTAGAATTTAGGTTTGGCAATTCTGCTGCTGAAGGTTTTTGGTTGCAACTGTAGCAGTGCCTGCAGATGACCCCAGGTTTCCCGCATCCATAGCAACTGAAGGACTTGCTTTCCTTTTGCTGAGATTCACGTTGCGGTCTGGCACATCGGTTTCCTCTTTGTGGTGGTGTCTCCGTTAGCCGGCGAGACCTCGGCTACCACTGCTTGTTGCTTTGTCTTGATGGCGCGTGCGGCAACGGCAACGAAGGTGTTTATACTTTCCCGTAATAGTAATCCATAAACAAGGTTTAGCTGCTCCTGCTCGTTGTCGGGAAGCTGGATTAAAGCTAGCAGTGCTCGTTTCTGTGCTATGAATTCTCCTGTAGGTGTGATGGGAGGTCGACTCTTATCAAAGATCCTCTTATAGATCTGAGGTGCTGGAAGCGTGGGCGCGAATTCTTCCCGAGTGGGGGCCATTTTGTAACGGGACTTTTAGAGAGCAATTTGGGTGGTGGAAGGTTCACACTCAGTTTCACTATCGCTTTCCGTGGATGTATTTAAAGAGGAGGGGTTCGATGGTGTCGCGGTGAAGGTAACAACCGCAGCGCTACTCTGGCGGGTGCTGGTAGTACTAACAAAGAAGAAAACATTTTTTTTTAAGTAACACTATCTAAAGATGACACGTCACTGCCAGATTTTTGTTAAATAGTAAAGGAAGTTTTTGTGTGTAATAATTTAACTTCGAAGACAATGTCAATTTTGTGAAGACTCAATATTGGACAACAAATTTTCCTGTTGAAACCCTAATTTTAAATTAATTTCTTCACTTTTTTCTGTTTTATTATAAACCTATGAAGAATGAATTATTTTTGATTTAGGTACTACTTTTTATGTTGTACAACTTTAAAATAATTAGGGAAGCCAATATTCTCCATAAAATGTCCATCCACTCTTCCGACGTAACTGAAATATTAAATTAAAAGCTATCGAAGGCCACTTGTAAATTTCGTCTGAATATAAATTTCTTCACGAAAAACTACATTTCACTCTCGTTCTCCCTTAAAAAAAGTAAAATCCACAGTTGAAAATAAGAGTGCTCTTCAGAATATAAAAATAAAGGTCTCCACAAAAAATCTGCTTGGTTGGAATTTTTATATACTTTTGACCTTTTTTTGACTAATTTTACTGGACTACATAGACTGATTTATAAATGTTAATATACTGTATTATTCATAACATAATTAAATATGTATATATACTATAATAACGAGTGAGCAACAAAATTCGTGATCGTAGGAGCCTCTGAATTCAAAATTTTGAGTCGATTCTTGATCGATACGATTGTGTAAAAAGTCATCGAGTAATGTGAATTGTAAACAGTAAAGTAAAAGAACCGATATACGTTTAGCCAACTGCGATCACGAATTTTGTTGCTCACTCGTTATAATTTTTACTGGGAACTACGTATAATTATTCAATTTTTATTTCTCCCACGGATCAATAAGCTGCTACTACTTAATTTAATATACCATGTTGAACAATATGTCTCTAGAGAAATGAAGTACAGGGTACACTCCCCAGTAATTTTTCTACATGATTTCACACATATTTCAAGGTTGGAAATAAAAATAATGCATTTTAATTATAAAATACGTAGTAACTACTTTTAACACTAGTTATAAAGTAACAGAACCTCTTCTTTGGACACTTCTCTACCAGCTCTCGCCGAAGACTGGCAGACAAAAAAAGTATGAATGTTGTTCGAGTAAAAGCGATTTTATGCGAACTTGCCATGCAACGTCCTTCTCACAAAATCAAGTCATAAACTCCTATTTTTAAAATTAAAACCAGATGAAATATAATATTACAGTATTCAGGTAAAATGCTTTTTTATATATTTTTTTAGAAACGAAATTGAACCCAACTAACTAATTGTATAGTTTCTCTCATTTTAGAGCTTTTATCCAAATCAATAATAATTATAATGTTTTAAATACATTTCAGTGAATTATGCACCAACGCAAATTTATAATAAATTTTCTGTGGTTATTCGCCCCCTTCTACAATAAAAAATTGCTTTTTACGAGTTCTTATTATGTATAATTTATCTATATTAACACCATTTGTATATTTACTTAGAACATTTATTATACTATAGACAGTTTTTGTCTATTGATTTACACTTTTTAAAAAATATTTATTTCGAGGCGGCAAAACAGTTCGTGGGAACTCGTTTCGCTGGAATCAACATTTCATTGAATTAGAAGCTTTTATAGGTTCTATGATATTGATAAGCATTTTAGCTGAATCTTCAAAGCATCACCTACGTAAGAAAAATCGTATAATTTGCTTAAACGTAACTCATTGAAAAAATCAAAAATAAATATTCAAGTGCAGAGTTGTGATTCTTATGCAATAATTTTGTATTTATGTTATTTATTATTTTCAACTAAATTATGTCACCAAGGCAAAGTTTGTTTGTCATTTAAGTACATTTAATATTAATTATTAAATTTTACTGTGTATTCAAATTCAATCCTTGATAGAACGCATAACCTTTACTAAATTTTTTCGGTAAAATTATTTAGGTATTAAATATTTTATTTGTCATTATGCAAGTTTGATAGTTGTTCTCTTAGTAACAACGAGTCTACGATTTGACCTTGATAATTTTCCTAAATTTCAAGACATTTAGTACCTACTTCCATTCAACCTTTTTCATCAAGTATACAAAAAAATATATATTCAACGCGTATGAAAAGTAAGTTTTCTGTATTTATAGAATCTGCTATTAATATAATATGCAGTACCTCTACGACGTTATCAAGAAATATGATTTTGTTGCGTTACCATAACGAAATAATACATTTGCTGTAACTTTAATTTGAAAATTATGCCCGTCACATTTAAGACGAACTTAAAATTAAGCAGTGCTCCAATTCCAAAATGTTTTATAACTGCTCTGAATTCATATCGATATCCGACCAATATTATATATTCTAAACTTATATAATTTATATATAAACTAACTTTTGTGTAAAGATGGACTTACATACCAATAAAAATTTTAAATCTTATTATTTATATATTCTTACTTTGTTTAGTAATATAAATGATTTATGCAAACAACATAATGGATAAGAATTGGTCAACAAAGTTTTTATAAGTACATAGTAATAATTGTACAATTAAGTGGTACATCCAAAGTACAAATTCTTAGAAAAATACTGTAGTTTTACTTTATTGTTTGTCGACACATTTCCAAGAAAATTATCATTTGTAATTACACGAGTGCTTCGAAACGATTTGTAATACGAAAAATGATTATCAACTACGAGTGTCATTTTTTGACGTTTTAATAAACTTGAGTATTACAACAAATTGTTTCAGAAGTAATAGGGTAAGATTATTTCATGAATAAAGTTATTTAAAAATCCAAGAATGTTTCCCAAAACGATTGATGTTGAAATTTGACATAAAAGTAAAAAATGTGGCACTAGTATTCAGCGTTTCCCTGGAAATAAAAACATTTAGAAAAGGAACATAAAATATTATCGTATTATCACTATACATAATTCAAAAAATAAAGTCTTACGATTGGTCGAAAACGATGATGAATGAAATAATCACTTAAAACACATTGCTGTATAATTTAATAAGTTTATTTTTCATATTGAAGAACGAGGTAATTGAACTTCGTTTTAGAACCTTGCAGGATCACTGCCATTGAATTAAATAATGCTATTGTAAAATATAATGTAATAATAATGTATAATTTTTGGTTGCTACTTTTATGTATTTTTTATTGACCAAATCGATCTAATTTTTACAATAGTTAAGAAATAAAACTAATTCAAATCAGAGGATTATTGCTATATTTATATTGAGACGACGGCGCGACGGCCCGGAAGCGGATGATGTCATGATGATCTCACCACGTATGGTAACGTAATTAATCTGGAATAGTCTACATGAGAACGTCTGGGAATAATTATTCACATGGGATGCTCTAGAAGACTCTGTGGCGGTGATCTCATGCTATACCACGCTCGTACAAGAGACTGATCTCATTCTTCTGGAATAATTCTTTGCGTTGGAAACATGATCTCATGATTCCGGGAATAGAAGAATTCGGGAACGAAGGGAGCGGTATAAGAAGGGATCAAACAACGGAGCAAGTCAGTCTATTGGAAGCATCGTGAGCAAGTGATCAGCGCGTGATATTGTGAAAGTCTGTACATTGTGAAAAGTTAGTCTTAGTGGTCTTTTTAATAAAAGTTTGTAAATACGGTGTGTGCCAGAAAATTTCTTTAAATCCTCGAACCCGCCCGGCTCATTACGTTACATTGGTGTCAGAAGTGGGATTTAAAGAAGCGGACGTAAAAAAAAAAAGAAGAAAAATCGAACCAACCGGTACGTGACGCATGTCAAAGCAACCTTCTGGAATAGTCACGAGAAGTAAAACCATGGAGGCTCTACAAGGACAAATAGCCGCTCTTCTAAAACAATTAGAAAAGAGTCGACAAGAAGAAAGAGAAGAAGAACAGGAAAAGAGACGACAAGAAGAAAAGAAAGAACAAATGGAACTTCTGAAACAACTTCACGCAGAAAAAGAAGAACAAGAAAATCGACGACAAGAGGAACAGAAGAAAATTTTCGAACAGCTTGACATTTTGCAAAACAGTTTTAAAAAAGACGTGGAAGAGAAGGTTCAAGTTGTGGAAAGGAAATTTCTGGAAATTCAAGAAGATGTGAAAGAAGAAGTTCTGGAAATGAAAGAAGACGTGAAAGGGATAAAAGAAGATTTGGAAAAGAAAGTCAAGGAATTGGAAACAAAGCTGAAAAGGATGACAACGGGACAGTCAGTCGTGACAGAGCCGTCATCACAAAGGCTAAAACCTCCGACTTTTGATGGCCAGACCTCGTGGTTTATGTACAGGAGGCAATTTGAGGCAGCGGCCGAAATGAACAACTGGGGTGAAGAAGAGAAAGCCACTGCACTGGTATTATCCTTGCGAGGACAAGCTCTTCAGCTGCTGCAAACCGTCCCGGAGAGGGAACAGAAGAGCTACGTCGCCGTGGTCAACGCTCTCGAGCTGCGATATGGAGACCTCCACTTGAACCAAGTGTACCAGTCGCAGCTGAAGTCACGAGTACAGAAGAATGGCGAAAGCTTGCAGGAGTTTGCGGCGGACGTTGAGAGACTGGTACATCTGGCCTACCCAAGCGCCCCTAGCGAGTTTCACCACCAACTTGGAACAAGCGCGTTTATTGATGGGGTCCGTGACGGTGAGTTGCAGCAAATGTTGAGACTAGGTAGACATCAAAAATGCGCCGATGCCCTCGTGCACGCCCTGGAGTTCGAGGCGGCTAAAAACGCTTGTCGTCCGGCGGCTCAACGTCTGCGAGCAGTAACTATGGAGGAAGCCCCGAAAGACGGAAACGACCTGCTGCGAGAAATAAAGACGTTGCTTGAGGAAATGCGGCGCGGAAGCATGACAGGCAGACCCAGATGCTTTAATTGTGGGAGAGTGGGTCATCTGAGGAGGGACTGCCGTTCAAGAAGATTGCCGGAGCAGACCCATAGAAATCCGGAGTCCGACCCTTCAAGTTCAAGGCAGTCGGAAAACTAAGTTCAGCTAGCGCTTTGGGGCGTGTGCTAGCTGGCCCCACAAAAGCCCCTAGGGTTATCACCGTCTCGCAGTTACGAAGAAGGAACGACAGTCTGTTGCTCGAGGGTCGAATCAACGGAGCTGGCTGTTCTATGACCGTCGACACCGGAGCGACCGTCTCGATCGGAAGACCCGACATCTTCAAACCGCTGGGAGATTTCCAATTGGCAGAGAGCGACCTGGTGCTAAAAACAGCAACGGGAGAAGCAGCACGAGTATTCGGAGAAGTTGAGGCAAGGCTCGAGTTGGGGAGTTTCGAGTTCGTTCACAAGGTTATTGTAGCTGATATAGTAGACGATTTCATCTTGGGTCTTGACATCATGAAGAAGTTCGGATTCGTGCTGGACATCAAGAATCGCATGCTGCTAGTTGGCAACGAAGAAATCTCCCTGCACTCTGCGATACCATCCGCCGACGAAGTGAAAGTGATAGTCTCCGAAACGGTCCGTGTACAGAAGAACTCGGAACAGATCGTGCTGGCAGAGTTGGAAGAAGACCCTGGGGGATACCGGACTGGAATAATAGAACCGAACGTGACCACCATCCCGGACGTGACACAAAAAACACAAATCATGGTAGCAAGAACACTCGTTGAGGCTAACGGACGAATTCCTATCCGTGTAGCGAATTTAGGTGAAAGTCGTGTTACACTACGGAAAGGGCAGACGATCGGACTATACCATCCTGTACTACGGGTCGTCCGTTGCGAAGAACAACCTGTTGAGTGTAACAGAAAAGAGACTCAGCGGACGAGTGTGGAGAAGCTCTTCCTAGAAGACTGGAAACACCTTACGAACCATCAATTAGAGAAGGCCATGGCATTTATCCGCAAGGAGAATGACATCTTTGCTACCGAAGACCGAAGCACCGGCAGAACCAACATGGTGCAGCACAGAATCAACACAGGAGATGTTGCTCCGGTCCGACAACCACCAAGAAGACTTCCGTTCGCAAAACACCAAGAGGTGGCTCAGATGGTGGACAAAATGAAAGCAGACGGAATAATTGAAGATTCCTCAAGCCCGTGGTCGTCACCAGTTGTATTGGTAACGAAGAAAGATGGTTCCACTCGCTTTTGCGTTGACTACAGACGGCTGAACGATGTAACTAAGAAGGACAGCTATCCGTTGCCACGTATCGATGACACCCTAAGCATGTTGTCGGGATCACAGTGGTTTTCAACACTCGACTTGAAAAGCGGCTACTGGCAAGTTGAGATCCATCCCGATGACAAAGAGAAGACGGCGTTCTCGACTGGAAGCGGTCTCTACCAGTTTAACGTCATGCCATTTGGACTCTGCAACGCTCCAGCCACTTTCGAGAGGTTGATGGAACTGGTTCTGCGAGGGCTGACATGGAAAACCTGCTTGGTGTACCTCGATGACGTCATGGTAGTTGGAAGAACCTTCGAAGAACATTTGAAAAATTTGGAAGAGATCTTCAGCCGCCTGCGGAATGCCAACCTTCAGCTCAACCCCAAGAAATGCCGATTGTTCCAGACAGAAGTGAAGTTCTTGGGCCATGTGGTTTCGCCCAGCGGAATACAAACAGATCCAGACAAGATCGCGGCCGTCCGCGAGTGGCCACGACCAAGGGACAAGCACCAGCTGAGAAGCTTCTTGGGCCTCTGTACCTACTATCGCAGATTTGTCAAAGGGTTTGCTGACATTGCCAAGCCTCTGCACAGACTCACGGAAGACAAAACCCCATTTATCTGGAATAACGAGAGCGAAGCAGCGTTTAGAACTTTGAAGATCTCGCTGTGCACGGGTCCTATTCTGTCTTACCCGAAAGTAAAAGGGCGGTATGTCCTGGATACAGACGCCAGTAACAACGGCATCGGGGCAGTCCTTTCGCAGGTACAGGAAGGCGAAGAAAAAGTCATCGAATACTATAGCAAGGTGCTTTCTAAGCCGGAAAGAAACTACTGCGTTACGAGGAAGGAGTTATTGGCAATCGTGAATGCAGTAGGACATTTTCATAAGTACCTGTACGGTCAACACTTCAAAATTCGAACGGATCATGCTGCGTTGAGGTGGCTGTTAAGCCTTAAGGATCCAGAAGGTCAGACAGCCAGATGGTTGGAGAGGCTCCAGCAGTATGATTTTGAAATCGAACACCGACCAGGCAGATCACACCAGAATGCGGACGCACTTTCTAGGAGGCCGTGCCGAAGTGACTGCAAACATTGCAGTCGGAGAGAGGCATCCAAGGAATTCGAGGTCGTGAAGAGATTGGTTCTGCAACCTCAAGATGGGTGGACAACGGCGGAGATGAGGGCAGAACAACTTGGAGATAGCGAGATTAGTGCAATTTTGGAAAGCAAAGAGAACGGAAATCAGAGACCACAATGGCAAGACATTTCGGACAAGAGTCCTGCTCTCAAAGCACTATGGGCCCAATGGGATTCACTGAAAGTGGAAAATGGCCTGCTGAAGCGAGCATGGGAGAGTACAGACGGGAAGTCGGTGACGATGCAACTGGTTTTGCCCAAGTGTCGCGTGAAGGAGGTCTTGCAAGAAATCCACGGTGGAGTGTCCGGCGCACATCTGGGCGTGAATAAGACCATGGGTAAAGTCCGTGAACGCTTCTATTGGGTGAACGTTCGAAACGATGTCGAGAGCTGGTGTCGAAAATGTGACACTTGTGCGGCGAGCAACGGTCCACAGACGCGTAGTCGAGGAGCCATGAAGCAGTATAACGTTGGGGCACCATTCGAGAGAATAGCCTTCGACGTAGCAGGTCCGTTTCCTACCACTGATTCGGGGAACAAGTACATCATGGTGGTCATCGACTACTTTAGCAAGTGGCCGGAAGCCTATGCCCTACCCAATCAAGAAGCTGTGACGGTTGCCAGGGCGTTGGTAGAAAATTGGAATTGCCGCTACGGACTTCCACTGGAAATGCACTCGGACCAAGGGCGGAACTTTGAATCTGGAGTGTTCCAGGGCGTCTGCGAACTATTGGGTGTACGGAAGACAAGGACGACACCCCTGCATCCTCAGTCAGATGGAATGGTCGAGCGTTTCAACAAGACCATGGAGCAGCACTTGTCCAAGGTGGTCGATCAACATCAGCGGGACTGGGATCGGCGTCTACCTTTGTTTTTGCTTGCGTACAGAGCGGCAATTCACGAGACGACCCACCAGACACCGGCGAAGATCCTGTTTGGACGGGAAATGCGTCTACCATGCGATCTGGCTTTCGGATCACCGGGACAAGAGCGGAAGGACGTGGGAAACTACGTAGACGAACTACAGGAAGCCATGTCCAGTATACATGAACTAACGCGCAGTCACATTCGCGTGGCGAGCGACCGGATGAAGACGCGTTACGATGTGAGGGTGAATTCGGCAGGATTCAGTGATGGAGACTTGGTATGGTTGTTCAACCCTCGGCGAAAGAAAGGTCGCTGCCCAAAGTTACAACCCAGTTGGGAAGGCCCGTACACGGTTGTAAAGAGGATCAACGACGTAGTGTACCGGATTCAACGCAATCCCCGAGCCAAGATGAAGGTGGTTCACCTGGATCGTTTGGCACCCTACTCCGGAACAAATCAACAGGGTTAAAGTAGATTGTTCGGGACGAACAATCTTTAAAAGGGGGGCAGTGAGACGACGGCGCGACGGCCCGGAAGCGGATGATGTCATGATGATCTCACCACGTATGGTAACGTAATTAATCTGGAATAGTCTACATGAGAACGTCTGGGAATAATTATTCACATGGGATGCTCTAGAAGACTCTGTGGCGGTGATCTCATGCTATACCACGCTCGTACAAGAGACTGATCTCATTCTTCTGGAATAATTCTTTGCGTTGGAAACATGATCTCATGATTCCGGGAATAGAAGAATTCGGGAACGAAGGGAGCGGTATAAGAAGGGATCAAACAACGGAGCAAGTCAGTCTATTGGAAGCATCGTGAGCAAGTGATCAGCGCGTGATATTGTGAAAGTCTGTACATTGTGAAAAGTTAGTCTTAGTAGTCTTTTTAATAAAAGTTTGTAAATACGGTGTGTGCCAGAAAATTTCTTTAAATCCTCGAACCCGCCCGGCTCATTACGTTACAATATCATAATGGTAGATTTTTATCAGAAAAAAAAGTTAATTTGTAAGTAGATTCTTTTAAATAAATAATTAACAGCTTAAAGAATTAAATAAAATTGTAAACTCAAAATATACTGCAGGGCAAAAAAGTCTATACTCATGGTTTTGTTTTAAGTTTGAAAGTCTGCGGTACTAGAATCTAAATCTTATGTGGTAGGTAGTTGTTTAGGAATGTCAAAATTTAATTTAAATAGGGGGTATTTATGTATCCAGTATGTATCCAAAAATTTCTGGAAAAGATTAAAAATGTGTAATGCATGTCTGTCTAACAAAAATAATACCTTCTCGGGAGATGGGAGTATTTATTGTACTGTATGCGCCAGTAATACTCTAGCCGCGATTTTATCTCTTAGAATCCGTCTAACACTATTAATCATCGTAACACAAGATCATTTGAAGTAGTTAACGTCCAATACAAGCTTGCCAGTGCTCTTTGAGAAGAATAGGAGCAAATAGACTAGAAAATAGTCGCAAGTTATTCTATATCATATAAAATGTATTATCGAAGATAAGATAATAGGTCGATTACTGTGTATTTATTTTATTTTGTATTGTTCTCTTACTTTTCATTTCAAAATTTATGATTTCGTTTTTTTGTTGTTTCTATTTAAAACGTAAACATTAACTAACGAGTGAGCAACAAAATTCGTGATCGCAGTTGGCTAAACGTATATCGGTTCTTTTACTTTACTGTTTACATTAATCGTCAATTCACATTACTCGATGACTTTTTACACAATCGTATCGATCAAGAATCGACTCAAAATTTTAAATTCAGAGGCTCCTACGATCACGAATTTTGTTGCTCACTCGTTATTGTTCTGATAAGGTTCGACTATTTATTGAAAAATTAACTGTTCGTAATATTTTATCGAGGGGTTAGTAGTATTAGTGCGATAAACTGTACTTTTTTTTTCAATGTCATGGCACCTTTAAAGCTAGACACTTACTAGCCGCCACTGACTGTCTCTGACTCTTAACAAGAAAATCGATGATCTATTTCTATCTTGAGCCTGTGACTAATTTTTGTCTTCAGACTCATTTATCTAAAATACAAAGTATGGGTTTATCCAACAACTATACGTATATTGTGCAACACTTTTAATTAGCATTTAATGTAATTAATAAAATAAGCGATTTATATAATGCGGGGTGTCGCATTCTAAAATTGTACGAGGGTAACTATGAAATGTTAATGACACGCTAGAATGGATTGCTTGTAGATAAATATTAATAAGTCTCTATTAGATGCTATTCTTTATCTAATATATAAAAATAAATATTTGTTTGTTCGTTCGTATTTTATGCGCTCCTACACCGGTCAACCGATCGTTATGAAATTTTGACCACAAATAATATTCGCAATGTGTCACCCCGTTTTCGTAAAAGTTCAAACCGGGCGAAATTGAGTACTCACAGTGACAGTTTTAAACATACGACGACCCCAATGTGTCACCACTTTTTGATGTGTCTTCAAACTCTCTTTGATAAAAATGTCACAGTGACCAGGTCAAGTCGGATGAGATGCGATTTATTTTATTTTTGGGGTGTAGCAACGCGCGCCGGGTACAAGCTAGTTTAAAATAAAATATACTAAGTGACATAGAAAAAAGAACACCCAGTAATAATGAATATTTTGCGGCAATTTTTGGTATACATGTGCATTAGGGTTAGCTAAGTAATAAATC
This sequence comes from Diaperis boleti, assembly GCA_963583935.1. Taxonomy (NCBI): domain Eukaryota; kingdom Metazoa; phylum Arthropoda; class Insecta; order Coleoptera; family Tenebrionidae; genus Diaperis; species Diaperis boleti. The sequence continues at coordinate 39,919,534 of OY757242.1, read as the reverse complement.
TTTATTTGCCCTACGGGCTTTCTGATTCCTATACATATACAAGTAAACTTAACAATTATAATAATAAAAAAAACTAAATAAAATTCTCTATTTCTTCTCCCCTCCCCTTCCCTCTTCTCCCTTCTCCCTCCTCTGACAGATGGTCTGACTCTACTCTTTCCCCTATTCTGAATTCTTCGACTTGTTCCCATGCTTCTTCGTTTACTATTCCGTAGTCTATCACCGTCTCTCCTCTACCGCCTATGTAGGTCTATTCTCCTTCTTCGTCCCCTTGTTTATTTCCATTCAGCACTTCCCATCCTTCTATCCATTACATCAACTTCTTCCCTTCCGCGTTTTCTTTCTTGTCTTTGGATTTTCTTTTTCCCTCTCCTCTCTCTTCTTCCCAATCCCTGGCTCCTCTTTCCCCAATTCTCCCGTTAAAATCCCCTCCCAGAAGTAGACATTCTTTCCTGTTGTTTTTTAATGTTTCTTCTATCTTGCTTATTGTTTCTTTCATCTCTTTGCTGTACACTGTCACTATTTTCCAGCATTTACTGTCTATTTTAACGTTTCTCACCATGTGACCTTCCTCTTCTCCCTTCTTTCTAGTATTCTCTTTTATTCCTTTTTTTACCCCTGTTATTATTCCCCCTGCTGCTCTTCCTTTTTTCTTTCCCCTTCTCGCCCCTTGCCATTCCCACTTGAACTCCTTTGGTAACAGTTTTTCTATTTTTTCCCAGCTTTCTGACCATGTTTCTGTTAATCCAACAATATCGAACTCCTTCACATAGTCCCAAAAATCTTCTTTTTTCCCTAGTCCCGCTACATTCCAAAATAGTGCCCTCACCCCTGTTTTTCTCGTTACCTTCTTTGATTTCCCCCTTCTTCCTTAGTTTCCCTCCTACTTCCTTCTTTGTTTTTTTTTCCCGTTTCATTGTCCTTTTTACTTTGCCGTTGTCCCCCTTTTTCCCTCCTCCCCTTCTTCTTCTTATTGGAAAATCTCTAGTCTCTCTCTCTTTTCATTAATTAGCTAAGTAATCGATCAATATTTGAGAAAAATCAAACAGTTAGATCAAGAGAAAACTGAATAATGTGTTGTGTCTCCACGATGTCTTACTATATTCTCCTGAGATACCTCATCCCAGGCTACCTGTAACTCATGCCAAAGTGTCGCTAAAGATTGTGGAGGATGGGGTAAGCGGACTAATATTCTTCCCATAATATTCCAGACTTGTGTAATGGGTGAAAGCTCGGGAAATCTTGGTGGCCAAGACAACAAATCGACTTGATTGTCTTCAAAATGATTCAACGTAACTCTGGCTACATGTGGTCGACCATCATCTTGTTGGAAAAGGCGGTTGGGGAGCGTCCGAATGTAGGGTAGAACATGTTGTTCTACCACCCCCTGGATGTAACGCACGGCGGTCATATTGCCTCTGCTGAAGATCATAGGTGACCTACTTCCATAGGCAATAGCTCTCCATGCCACAATTCGGACGGTGTGGTGCACATGCCGTTCCACAGAAAATTGAAAATCTCGTCTTTCAGCGCTTAGCCTCTTCACTCTTACACGGCCATCATGCATACCCAAACAGAATCTAGATTCATCACTAAAAACAACCGTATTCCATTCTAGATCCCAATTTAGCCGTTCTCTGCACCACGCCAGACGATCACATCGATGTCCGGGAGTGAGAGGTAACAGAAATTGAGTATGGTATGAAAAAAGTACAGAACTTCTGATTCGGTGATAAACAGTTCGCATCCCAATAGGCCTTCTACGTTCTTCAAACCACTGGTCCGCAATAGCCCTTGTGGAAGTGAAACGGTCCCATAGAGCCAAAAGTCTAAGGCGGCGAGAATCACGTTGTGTAGTTCTTCTGACACGTCCTGTACCTCTCGCTCTTCGTATACGGCCTTCCTGGTTCCATGCCCGACAACAAACTGCCACCATGTGTAAACTTCTTTGCGTCCTAGTGGCTATTTCTCTAAAGTACAACCGAGCCACTCGTAAGCTCACTATTCCCCTTCTATCTAACTCGCAAAGATGGCGAAAATTTTGGCGTCTTCTAGCTCTAGGCATAATGAACAAAATAAAGAAGCTCCTTAAAATGTATTGCACAACGCCTAAATGAGAAATGTAGCTAGAGAAGACCATTAGTCTATTAGATTTCTTTTGGAAAGATACGATACCACAAGAACCGGTGGATCAATATGACTGAAAAATTGATCGTTTGTCATCTTAACTTAAACAAACATATTGCTAGAAAATTGCCGCAAAATATTCATTATTACTGGGTGTTCTTTTTTCTATGTCACTTAGAATATTTGAAAAAACATAGCAGACGTTTTTTATATAAATAGTTATTCAATTTCTTCGGGACACCTTGAGCCATGCTCCGCACATAATCTTTAATTCAAAAGTTTTCACATCTTCCTATACACTTTGCTGATTACACATCCATTGCATAAATTTTTTAGATAGTTGATATCCATATTGTTTAAATTTTAGTATATGAACCACCGAAGCAGTACACCATGATCTTGTTTCTATTTGCTGGAAGAACAAATTTCTGATCTTTGGTTGGTGGTTTAGAAAAAAAAATCCATTAATAGACTGTTATATCTTCCTTCGAAAAGTTTCTAGCCTCCTTATTCTGTCATTAAAGTCTCCTCTAACTATAAATTTCTTTAACTCAATCAGTCATTTCTGACCAAAGACATCGTTATTAAATTCATTTTAATAACAATGACTTTTCTAAGTTGTTTCGTTAAATTATCTAGGTTGTTATCCAACTTTAAGATAATTTTTATAAAGATCTAAGATAATTTATTAACCCGATACCGTCTGGCTGATTAAGATAATATACTTATTTTAGTTAGAGATTCAAAGTACTTAGACCGATGAAATTCAATTTTTAAAGCGGCGACCTGTGAATTGGAATTGCCAAAAATGATGGTTTATGATATAGTGAAAACTCTTTTTAACAGAAGTACATGTACCAAAGTGTTCAAACAACGACAGCGCTGTCTTAATTTGGAGGAATCGAGTTGGGGTTACATATATTAAATTTTCATTTAAAAATTTTTTTTTTTTTATAAAGACTGCTTTTTATTATTAAGGGCGTTAGAATTACTTTCACCTTTCTGAAAAGTGTTTAGGGGGTTTTCTCACACTTTAAAGGATAGTGCAATCACCATGAAACAATAATAATTATTCAACTAACAACGTTTTCTCCAAGACTATAGGATATCTGTAAATGTACCATAAGATATTTGTTAAAAGTTCCAAAATTTTGGGTCCCCAAAAAAAGTTTTTAATCATCGAGCTTTGACTTTTTAACATTTACGAATAGTCCAAGCGAATTAGACGAAAAAACGCCGAATAGAAGAATTAAGTCTGCCACCCAACGCTCATAAATGACGTTGGAAAATGAGTACAGTTTTCACCCCCGTTTTTAACCAATAACAATTTATTGCAAAAGTTTTATTCAATATGGACCTTGCACAGAAAAAACTGCTCTACAATTTTGTTTCTATACATTCTTTGCTCCCACTAATGGTTTTAGAGATAATCGACGCAAGAAACGGGGGTGGTCTTCGCGCTAAAAACTATACTAATTTTCCAACGTCATTCATGAGCGCTGGGTGGGAGATACGCAAAAACTTTATGAGACTTTATATATTTTCTCGTCTGAGTTACCGTTTAGGAGAAAAATGGGGAAAAGCTTCATGAGGTTACGCTCGGGGGCGGACAAAAGGGGATGAGGCTCCCCCCAGGGGGGTGGAAACTCTTCGGATCTTTATTTGGGTCCCTACTGGGAGTTCATAACTAAAATTTCAAAACTTTATAAATTATTTCGTGTAAAAAGTCGCAATTGGGGACAGATGGGCCTTACCCCTCTTACACCTCTCCCCTCCCGCTTTTTCCAATGTTTGACGACTAGGGATGAGTTCTGCCAATGAAATATTCGCAAACAATCTCTTGAATGATATGACAATAATAATAATAGTTAATGCATATTTATTAAGTTTAGTCAACTGAGGCTCAAAAAAAGAAAATGCTCAGGTATAAACACATTTTTTTGGCCTATAACAATTTATTGCAAATATTTTATTCAATACCAGCTGGTACCCGGCGCGCGTTGCTACGCCCAAAAAATCAAAAAAAAATCAAATAAAACACATCTCAGTCGATTTGACCGGTGCAACGAACAGGTAAACCACGATGGATAAACACTGAACCAATCCGAATATTATTTGATTTGTGGTAAAAATTTCATATCGAACCGTTGACCGATGTAGGAGCCTATTCGGAACATAGAAACAGCCAAACGTACAAATAATAAAACACATTCTTTTTTAGTGAACAGTATTTTGGAATATGTATAATCTATTTTTTTTTTATAAACAATTGTCAATGTCAAAATGCAATTAAAGACCAGGTTGTATCATCTAAAAATATGTCCTTTCGGACCGAGCTGTATAGCCGACACTATTATTAAGGTTATTTTCACAATGCTAAACAACGGAAAAAATGTCAGAATTTGACATTCAATGTGACCAACCAAAAATTACTTTTGTTTATACCAACATGACCACATTTTGACAATTGTTTATAAAAAAAATGGATAATATTTAATTTAATTTTTTTCCTTATTATTCTAAAGCAGTCGGGTAAACTATATTTTTGGTTTTCCGATTTGGCGAATACATAAATAAGTTTTTCGGTGTTCCCTCTTTGAGCATGTGAGAAACATGGACTTCCCAAATTGAGCCCAGGAACACTCGGTGACTGTCCTTGGGCTTTGTTGATGGTAATTGCGAAAGCAAGGCGTACTGGAAATTGAAGCCGTTTGAAATCGAAAGGCAAATCGAATCATTGGTATGCATAGGATGAACATTATTTTCAATCGTTTTAATGGACACTACGTTGTTGAAGTGTTTCAGCAGCTTTTGATCTGAAATCTCTTAACCGCATTTCCTCTACATGATTTTCACGTTGGTCGGGTGTCTCACCTGTCCTATTGCCTTTCATTTGCCTAGATTCTTTGGTTGATTTTCCAACAGATGGTTTTCCTTTTTTTGGCATTTTAAAGTATTTTCTGAAGTAGTAAGCAAACGTAAGACATCCAAAATACCCGGCGCAAGTGGCTGCACCCCAAAAATGAAGTAAAACTATGTTTTTAGTGAACAGCAAATTAGTGTTATAAAATTATTTGGTTAGCGTTACCTGCCGATTGCACGTCTTTTTTAAGAAGGACTTAAAGTTGCGCCCACTTTGAAAGCAATCCTGGACACATTCACAATCAATTTTGGCACTTTTCCCTCGATTTTACCACACTGTTCCTCCCTGCTTTTGAAGAAAACTGATGAGTGACATTTTATATCTAAAACTGTCACTGCGACATTTTTATCTGACAGTTTTCAATTTCGCCTGGTTTGAACTTTAAATATTTTTTTTTACCAAAAAGGGGTGACACATTGGGGTATTTTACTCCCCATTGCGAATATTATTTGTGGTCAAAATTTCATGAGGATCTCTTTACGGGTTTAGGCTCCTAAAACATACGAACAAACAAACATTGATTTTTATATATTAAGATTGCGAATATTATTTGTGGTCAAAAGTTCATGAGGATCTGTTTACCGGTTTAGGCGCCTATAACATACGAACAAACAAACAAACATTGATTTTTATATATTAAGATGAAGCTTGTACAGAAAAAAACTGCTTTACAATTTTGTTTCTATACATTTCTTGTTCCCACTAATAGTTTTCGGGATAATCGCAACAAAAGAAAAAAGGGGGTGGGCTAATATTTGCCTTCGGATATTCATTTGGGCCCCTGCTGGGAGTTCATAACCAAAATTTCAAAACTTTATAAATTATTTCTTCTAAAAAGTCAAATTTGCTTGAACTATAACCTCAGAAATTGATCTGCGTTGTCTATTTTTATTGTGAAAACAATAAATTATCATGAATCATTTAAACTATATTTCCTACAGAAATTTATGGGATATCTGTAAATGTACTATAGTAGCTAAATTCGTCAGTTTCAAACGACCAATTAACAAACTGTAAGTCATTTTAAAAATTTTGTACTCAGAAAAACAAAATCTGTTTGGACTCGTTTTATACATTTCCGAACTTCAGAAATTTATAAACATTGTCTATTTTTGGGTATCTTTTCCCATTTACGAAATACGACCTTAAAAATAATTATATTATTACCGTCGATGATTTCTTCAGAAGCTTTCAGAATACCTGTAAGTGTACCAAAATACCCAAATTCGATAGTTTAAAATGAACAAAGATGGCAACTTATAATTGATTTTTGGAAATTTCTTAACCGCATTTCCTCTACATGATTTTCACGTTGGTCGGGTGTCTCACCTGTCCTATTGCCTTTCATTTGCCTAGATTTTTTGGTTGATTTTCCAACAGATGGTTTTCCTTTTTTTGGCATTTTAAAGTATTTTCTGAAGTAGTAAGCAAACGTAAGACATCCAAAATACCCGGCGCAAGTGGCTGCACCCCAAAAATGAAGTAAAACTATGTTTTTAATGAACAGCAAATTAGTGTTATAAAATTATTTGGTTAGCGTTACCTGCCGATTGCACGTCTTTTTTAAGAAGGACTTAAAGTTGCGCCCACTTTGGTTGGTACCAAAATACCCAAATTCGATAGTTTAAAATGAACAAATATGGCAACTTATAATTGATTTTTGGAAATTTCAAAAATTTTGAGCCCAATTTATTTTATATATTTCCTGAGAAATTTATATAAATATGTATTTGTAACTTTTTTGGTTTACGAAATACGCCCTTGAAAACAATAAAATCATCATGTAACAATTAAACCAACGTTTTCTTCATAACTTCATAAAATATCTGTAAATATATTATTATATATTATATTGATATATAATCTGCATTAGAATCAAAATTCGTCAGTTTCAAACGATCAATTAACAATTTGTAAGCTATTTTTGAAAACTTTGAGCCCCGAAAAAATATTTTTGAATCATCGAGTTTGGACTCGTTTAATTCAGAACCTCAGAAATTCATTCATGTTATCTATTTTCGCGTCTCTACCTTTTACGAAATACGGCCTTGAAAATTATAACGGAATTAAAGTTGTTTTTTGTGAACTGAATAGAATATCTGAAATTGTTCAAAACGACGTTACATTTTCATGTTTTTCATTAAATTTAAAATAAGAAGAAAAAAGTTCAAGTGACTGCTTTGAGTTTCAGCCGCTGGCATTGCCATCATTGATTGTTGTACTTATAATCTGAATGCAACCGCAAGAATTAAAATTCAGTGAGAGCAACTTTCGAAGTTCTCATTCTCCAAAATTACAATTTTTGTAAGCTTTATGACAAATAACTAACGTGCCAATAGGTGCAACTCCCCTCTAGTGGGTCTAATGTTTTTTCTTTCTTCTTGCTAGGTTCCGTGCTAAAAACAAAATCAAACATATGGCGTGTTATGATGCCATCGTTCGAGAGCCGGCAAATATGTAAGCATTTAGCGGGCATTTCTTCTGCAGAGTTCCAGACAAGGTGTTATGATAGCGGAGCGGCCGATCAGTCCAAACATCGTTTTAAATTAAATAGTTCAGCTATTATTAGTAGTTGTTTGTCGAGTGCATAATAGTATATTAAAGTATCAGTGGATAACAAGGTCTTTAAAACACGCGCGAGTTTTCGAGCACGACGACGTAGCCGCTATTTTTTATTATACCAGCAATACGGGAAACAAATTAAGCACTAAAAACTTAGAAATATTTTTTGTCGTGATAAATCGAAATGGCGTAATAATATTGCCATTAGTTACGACAATTATTGTTTACGTTTTTCTCGCGTCCACGTCTGTCATTGCATTTAGTCGTGTCAGCAAAAATCGAGGAAAAATGAGTTAAAACGAGCATTGGCCGAACAAGAGGAATCCAAAATACTACCATCGAAATCAAAAGACCCATACCTGAAGGAATATGAAAAGTTTTCAAACTTGATGAAGTTATAATGATATATTTCCTTGACAACCTTTAAAGCTCGCCGTGCTTTAATCGCCTGTATTCGCACGCTCAGGCGTGCTTTAAACGGCGATTCTGATGCAGGTATAATAAAAAAGTGTATTGTTGTACAGTTACGGCCACGGAATTTTGGCCGTCACTTATCATTGATTGTCATAAGATGTAAGGCGACTCTTAGGTATTCGTAACCTAACTTTCTGCTATTTCAAAGACTTGTCATTTTGACACTGACTCATTCATTGCATGAAAACACTAACAGTGACAAATTTTTAGATGTCAATTCCAAAAAGTCAATCATAATGACATTAAAGCATGGACTACATCCGTTTTCTTTTAATTGACATTAAAGTGACGGCTAAAATTCCATGGCCGTGACTGTAAGTGCTAAATTCAAAATTATTAATAACTATAATTATTGTTATAATTAATAAATTTAAAAATAATTTAAATTAATAAATAAACAATAAAAATAACTGACATAATTATCCGTAAATGATTAAGATTTTGTAGTAAAAAAAAAACACACATTCTACAGCGCGACCGCTCCTAAAAATTTTATAGTGGCCCTCGTATTTAGCAGGATTGTGGCGAGGAGCGCTGCTGGCATACCGAACTTTCCTGATTGCTTTCCTGCTTTCCTGTCGAGGAGTTCAGTCGCTCGCGTGGATGGTGCGAGGCAGGTTGCGCTTTCCTACGGTGACAGTTCTCTCACTATGGATCATATCTCTTTGTTACGGTAATGAACCAAAAACCATGATTGACCCTCTTTGTTCGCTACGGTCTAACAACCAGTGATCTGTTTGTCATTGTGCAGTGTTGTCAGAATATGACGTTTATGTCCAAGTTTGAAAAAGGCAAAGTCTCTGTCCCAATCTCTCAGAGAGCTTGTACGGTTAAACCAGCGTGGTATGTTAAAATGTAGGTATTAGTAATGAATGTTTCTTTGTCTATAACTGCACTTGCTAAACCCACTATTTGTATCTGTCTTGTTTCCACCGGTGTTAGCACTTTTGGCTAAAACTTTTGACCACAAACCAATATCTAAAGTTAAGAAAGACGAAGAGGACCAGTTGCAAAGCTGGAATTCCGGTTGATGTACTTAATTACACTTATTCTTTTCTTCTTCATCTTCTTTTTTATAGACAATACAATTCTGCAATATGTACTGCAACTTAGATGTGAAATAAGGCCTTCACCTAACATTGGCTTTCATTTGTGCCGTTCTACTTTTTACAACGGTTAACGACCGATCCAAGTGTTCAACCGGTTGGTTACCTGCAAAATTTATCACAGCGGTTTCAGATGGTTGTTCACCTGCACTGTGGACCGCGAAATCCACAAACCTACCAACTGGTATACATATTTATGTAGAGATCTTGCAAGAAGCAGTGAGAAAAGTATTTCGTTATTAAATATTCTGTTTTAAGTTGCCATTGTGTGCTCTGGAGGAACAGAAATTTTAATATGGTCAGAACCAGTTCTGCTGATATATTCACAAATGTTGAAAGAAATTGCAGATGGTTTGAATGCAAAAAAGTCAGACTCGGGTGAGGCACGAAAATATTTCTGATTCCATCGTTGAAACTTTCAACTTACTCGCATACAATAAGATAATGCATTGTATTTGGGTTATTTTTTACCATTATGACATAATCTACAGTTCTGTAATTTCAAAAATCGTGTAATTCTGTACGTAGAAGAGGTCACAGACTAATGTTTATTTGGAATTCGGGGCTTTTTTTTTTGTTCCAAGCCCCCCCTACTTGACTCGCCCCTGATGATGATGATATTGCCATTAATAATTACTAAAATTAAAATAAATAAAATTCCATGACAATCTGAATTCCAAGTTTATCGAACTGAGATTTTGAAATTCTATCAGTTCTAATAGTATATTATATACTAGGTAGGTAGAGAAGTCGTTTTTCTCAACAAAGGAGTATTAATTCCCGAGATGTGAAGCATCGGGGAATTAAGTTGCGAAGCTGAGAAAAGGCTTCTCTACCGTGATTTATATATAATTTTTCTCACTACTAGCAGCTTAAATCTCAAATTTTTCTGTCCATTCTTGTATTTATAATCAAGTATACATAAACAATTTCACGAATATTCTGCCACATTCGAAAGAGATTTTTTTCTCTTCATTATTAACTACTATTTTTTCATTATTAACTACTAGTCAATAATGAAATGATTATTAACTATGTACTAGGAAAGAAAAACAATTTCACACATCCTCGATAAACTATATAATGGTACATCTTACAACTAGTAGTGAAAAAAATTAATAAAAATTCAACAATGCTAGATTACCAAATGACAATGGAATAATGTAGAGGGTGATTTAAAGCCACATAATATTATTGGGTAATTTACATATCCGACTAAGTGCGTACCATATCGAGAATACTGGAACTACCTGATCCCATAGACAGTTTCAAAATTCACTGAATTCACATTGTGAACCAGACTCCTTGACATTTGTTGACTTGTGCATCCTGTCAACTGTCGTTGTCAAAGCTCCGAGTTATTAATAAACAATCACCGCCAATTTTGTCAGTGTATCAAGAACAAATCAATCAATCAATTTGACTGTCCCAGTATTTTCTGCAAATCGGTCGATCCACTCTTATAACTAAAATTTTAACAAGTCATGATTTTTTTATATAGAATAATCACTAATATTGAGCGCGGACAGCGTCGTTAGACATCATTGAAAAACGATCAGATAAAAAATAAATGTTTTATTTCGAACAAAAAGCTATTTGTCTAATTATATAATTCAATCAAAAGTGATTTGAGGACAATTTAAACAATTAATCCGGATCATCGACGCTCTACAACAGTTTATTCTAATTTTTGTCTAATGTACAGAATTCGACCCAACTAGTTTTATTATATGTATGGATTAGTTGTTATTTATCTAAAATCAATATTGACGCTATTTTGTTTGTTTTAACGTTCTGTTAATTTCTACTGTCATGACTATTAAAGCCGGCCATACACGTTACGGTATATCGGAAAGCAGTGCATGTCCACGAGTATCTGAATGTCTAAAATTCATAGCAAAAACGTCGATTACCTACATAAATTATATCGTTTATAAAACTCACCGTTTATTAAAAAGGTTTTATGTTAAATTTGAAATCATGTGCTGTCGCCGATATGTGAAGTATGTCGCTCCTAAGCTGTCGTTGGAAGCCATTCAAAATCAACAAGCCACGTGTTGAAATGTTTTCATTCTATAATAAAATTAGCCGACGAGTTATGAGATTTTAATAAATATTTTCGCTAAATAGAATATCCGTTCCAAGAACATCACCCTTACATTTTGGTTCAAAGCATTGATTTCAATGAAAGCAAGCTTATAATGGAAGTCGCTAATTGGTTTTTCACTCTTTGTTGGCTGAAATTGAATTAATGTATCATGTGAATCTTGGAGTATTCACGGGTTCAATGTCCTTATTATGTTTTTCAATGTGAAAAACTTTCAACTGAAAACGGTTAACCTGCGTAATACCTGCATTGTTTGAAATATGAACGGTTTCTGTATTCAATATTTAAGAAACACCCTATACTAAACTGTACTCTTCAGAAATTTTCGGCTTGTTAAATGATCAAAATATAGTTGGCTGTTTGTCGCTTGTTTCCGAGAATTATGTTTCATTATATTATATTTAGATATTTTCCTTGATATTAATAGTTATTTATCTTATTTGTGGGATAGAAGAAGCATCGTTACAGTAAGGAGTGTGAAGATTGCAGTTGATGAGATCGTTAGGCCCACGTATGGGATTCAAAATGTTATCTAAAATTGACGAAAATTACTCCACTAGTGTGGGGTAATAGTGTTCTATACTCAACTCAAATTACGTCATATGAGTGGTATAATGAGATCGTTATGCAGAAGTTGTAGATAAAATCATTTAAAATTGTCAGAAATATTTTTCTATGTATCTTGATTTTCCACCAGATTTTGACAGATTTTATACATAATACTTATCGCATTTTTTTGTGAGTAGTAACTGCTTTTAAATGAAGAAAAAAATCCATAAATACAAACTGAACATTCCTATAGCGTATAATAAATCCTTATCGCCCGTTTCTGTTCAAACAATCTAACATAATTACAATTTGACGATTATAATGAGAAATTAACTTATTTAGTTTAAGAGGTCATCATCCGAAGTCATTCTTAACTTTGATGAAAAATAAACAAAATTAAAGTTAGTAGATAAAATCTCTTTACATTCCAAGTAATTCCGAGGAAGCACATGAACGACAGGACGAGATCAGCATGATAAATAATTACGTTTGTTTTCTTAACATCTGAGTTACGAAGACATTTTATTCTTTCTACTATGCCTCAAATCGTGAAGAGTAGAAAGTTGAAATGTTTTACGTTTTTAAAAGTCAAACTTGATTCGCGGCTTTCTCGTGTTTTGAATTATTGCTATTTAAAAGTAAATTTTTGTTCTTTATTGGAACATAAAGTACAACCAATGTGAATTATCAACATTATACTGGACAACATACATTTGTTTTATTTGGAAAACTTTTGCTACAAATGTAATCATTCATTTAGAGAAAGTAAAAACTTTTTAATGGAGACTATGGTTAAAATCAGTGACCCCAATATTTATTTTTATGACAAACACTTTTACTTTTATTAAGAGGAATAATAAATTGACAATTCTTTGTTGTCCATTGATTCACTAACGTTAAAAAAAAACTTAACAATACAAATGAAGCACGTAACTGTCATGAACTGCAACACTTGGTATGATTAATAACTATTTCATCTCGAGTTCTTTTATAAGAGCAGCATTATTAAGAAATAATTAATTTCTTGTTAGTTGCGCTTTTTAATTGGCTTTATAAAAGTTCTACACGATTTATTATTACAGATCACGTAATATGTATGACCTTCTATAAAAACAAAATTGCTGTAGCAATAGTTTTTGTCAATATGTACTAACTTAAGTCAGCAGATAATTGGTTACTTTTACTGAACTAGGGGTAGCTGTGTTATTTACCTCATATAGGAACAAAGAGAAAAACAAATGAAAGCACTTAAAAGAAAGAATTCCGCCCGTTTTATTAAGCGACCAAAGCAATTATCCTTAATGCATGACTAATATTCTTTGATTCTTTAATCTTCTGTATGAATGTTGACAGAATAATCTAATCAAAAGTACATTGACTGCACAGAAGCTGAGTAATAGTATTTGTTGGATTAAGATAAATGAAATTATAATGTTTGACAGTGATCATGAATAACCTCAAATATTATTTATATCGTACTGTTTTTTTTTTGTGAAATACATAATCGTGAAAGTGGTATATAACTAAATATATAAACTTTTTCGCGTATATAATTAATTTGACAGCTGTCAAACATAACCTCAAAATTTGATGTCAATTCGTGTTTTTCTCATTTTGTGTGCTTCAAATATCCGCCCTCGCTCCTGAAAAGTGTCTTGACAGCACACTTATGGTTTAATATACAAATGTTCTCATATTGCATGAAATCATTCTTTAATATTTATGACGCAAGAATTGCTAATTATGCGTCGCCTGTGCATTGCAACTGTGCAACTTAGATGCCCTAACGATGATCGATAGAATTGTAATTTTCAAGGAATAATGAGTTCATAATACAATAATCTTTGTGTGAAGACAGAATAAGTTGTTGCGAAAGATACTACAATACCGTTGTAATTATTTTGTAATACTATAAAAATTAAGTAATAGTAGGAAATTCTATTAGAATTTGTCATCTACAGTTTAACCGATTCTAAATAATTTTGTTCCCATTGAAGGTGACTTGCAGTTCTTTACATCAAAGTGAAATTAGATAGATCACAACTTACCTTTACTTCTTATTATGAACAGTCTCCCTGAAGTCTCCCTTTTGTTAGAAAGTTCCACACCATATTTTCTTCGAGTGTAGTTTCATCTAACAATAAAGTAACTTTTGTCTTGCCAGAACAATAGAGCAAACTGAGCAGTGCTCCAACTCTTCTGCTGGAAATTAGAAAAAAGAGCAAATGTTTCAGTCGCTTTATTGCTTTAACGGAAAAAAGTGTGGATCGGATCCTATAATACCTAGTCTCCGTAGAAATAAGAGCCAATAATTTTTATATGTGTCTTAGCTTCAGGGTGTAAGAAAAGTTAAAGTTTAATAAAACGGAACATTTTCATTTGCTCCCGGATAATGTATTTGTATTTGCTGAAAGGGCTTTGGCTAGCATGAACTCTTACTAGCGAAATAAACCAATACTAGAGTTTCAGGGATGTTCTACACAATTTTGTTTATTCTCCAGGACAAATATTTGCTTATCACAATTTATTTCGATTGATATAAAATCCTTTCAACAATCTGAGCTTAAATTTTTCGACCTACTGAAAAACCCTCCTTTGCTAAAACCTCTGAGAGTTCTGAGATGTGAATATTGAAATTACATTACCAAAATTGTGGATATATCATTGAAAAATATTTTTAAATAAAAGAAAGAATCGTCAGAATTTCGGCTTAAAATCCGCACGGTCAACCTACTACAATGTCAAAGTTCGATCTTCGCTCTCGTCAGTTCTGCGATGTGTTGCAACTTTATCTAAAAAATAGAAAGGAAACAGATGTATTTTTTTGTTACAAGGTTAGACCACTGATAACTATTTACAACATTGAAGATGAGTAATTTTTATGAAAACAAGTCTTGATTATTTGTTTTTGAACTTGTAGTAGACAAAGCAGTCTCACAATTACCATCAACATCTATACATCAGTAATATCAGTGACAAGAGTTGATTAAAATGTACCCACATTTAGCCTATTTGCATTTGCAGAAATTTATGTTAACTAGAAAAAATGTTATATTACGATTTGTAACTTGTCAAGATTAGGTCTTCATTAGGTCATTTGTAGTTTAAATTGTTGTGAAGAGGTTTTGTTGATTAACTAGAAAATTAAAGTAGGAGAGAGAAGCACAAGTGCAGCACGATATCTCCCCATATCTCTGAAATCTCTTTTACCCTCTACTTTATGTCTCACTGCCTTCAATCTCCCTTTTTTTTTAAACCAGAAGAATGTCGATGAATCCAAGTGGAGTAAATTTAAATTAAAATTTAAATATATTCAAGTCGAACTCCACAAACTTTAATAAATTACAATGGGAACATGTTTCGGCAGAACACAACTTTTTTTTGTTTCCTTAATCTCTTTCTTTCTCTATATATTCTAAATCGCTTCCTTCCTATGAATTTTTCCCCCTCGCTGTAATCAATCCCTCCTTTCTCAAATTCTTCTTCTGCACCTCTCTCCCTTCTTTTTTCTCAACAATCTTCTCCTAATATCTCTTCAACTACCTTTTGTGTTTTGTATGTTCCCTTCTTTAAGAAATGTATCAATAATTAGAGTAGGCGGTTTTTTTTATGCAATGGTCTGCAAATTGACTGACAGAGTAAAAGTTGAGGTTAATGTAAACATTGTGACGTTCATGTTTCTCATGTTAAATTATTTTAATTTAAACAAAATAAAACACTAACAAATAATTTAATATTATAATATAATATTTAAAGTTCAAATCGGGTGAAATTGAGTACTCTGTTAGATAAAAATGTCACAATGACCAGGTCAAATCGGATGAGATGTGATTTACTTAATTTTTGGAGTGCATCAACGCGCACCGGATACTGCTGATTATTTTGCCCCTCTTTTCACCTTTTTCCTGTTTGATCCCATTTGTATATTTGTCTCTTGAGTCTATTTGTATCTTGAGTGTATTTGGACCTTTTTTTATTTTTATGTTGTCTTTTTGCTTTTACCTCTTTCTGGTCTATTCGTTCCTATTTTTTGTTTTTTTTTTATCTGTTTTGTTTTGTCTACTCACTTTAGTCTCTTTAGTTTTCTTGGTCCTTCTGGTTTATTTGATCTCTAGCCTTTTATCTCGTCCTTTCATTTCTTTTAAGTTACTGTGCTCTTTTGTCTTTGGTTTCATTGGTCTCTTTTGTCTCTTTCTCTTTTTTGACTATTTGATATGTGGTATCTATTGGTATCTATCTCTTTGGTGTATGTATTTTGCGTTTTTTGTTTTTTTGTATTTTTGTATTTTTGTCTCTTTATTCTGTTTAGTCTGTGTTGTTTCTTTAGGCTCTTTGATCTCCTTGATATCTTTGATTTTTTTGGTCTTTTTTGTCTCTTTTGTCAGCTTGTCTCTTTTTTTGTATTTTGTGGTTATTAGTCTCTTGTCTTCTAGTTTATTTGGCGTTCTCTTTTTCTTATATTTTTTGTCTTTTTTATCTCTTTAACCACTTTATCCTGCTTAGTTTTCTTGGTATTGTCCGTTTAGTATTTTTAATCTCTCTTTGGTCTCGACGGTCTCTCTGGTCTCATTGCTTTCTTTGATCCCTTGAGCCTTGATCTGTTTTGTCTCTTTAGTCTCGTGAGCCTCTTTGGTCTCTTGGGTTTCTTGAGTCTCTTTGGTATCTTTTTCGTCTTCTTACTCTCTTTAATTTTTTTTTATTTCTTTAGTCCCTTTAGTACTCTATATAATACTATATTTTAGTATTTTTGTGTTTCCTCATTTCTTTTTTTTTGGTTTCTTTTAGTTTTGTTAGCGCGTATAACCACTTTAATCTCTTTTGTTTGTTTGATCTTTTTAGTTTCTTTGTTCCTTTTTCTTTCTTTCGTGACTGTGGTTTTCTTTGTCTCTTTGGTTACTTAAAGTTAAATTATAGATTTAGATTAGGTATATGGATAATTTTGGTGTAGAATTACTGGTCGTCTCATTTGGTAATTACTACCTTATAAAAAATTATAAAGATATTAAATCTTACATGTGTCTTTATTATTCGTTAATACATATTTTTGTATTCGTTTTGTAAAATACATAATGGAGAAAGTGGTACATAACTACATATATAAACTTTTCCACTTATGTATCTAATTTGACAGCTGTCAAACCTAACCTCAAAATTTTATGTTAATACGTGTTTTTTTCTCATTGTGCTTTAACGAACACAAAAAATATTGTTCAATACTCGTGCACTGTCACTTTTCAGGGGCTCGAGCTCATTTGCTTGGCTTTTCCTGTTCCTTCAAAAATTTCCTCTCGCCCTTTAAAAGTGTCTTGACAGCGTACCGAAAATAAATATTATATAATTTAAATGAGATATTTTTTTTATATTGCACATTTTACTAGATCGAGTTGATCTATACCTAATATAATAAAAATGAAATGCTGTACGTTGGTAAGAGCATCACTTGAGAACGACTGGAACGATTTGGCTATTTTTTTTAGAATATTTGTAATGGTCCCGGTTAGGTTCTTACGGAAAGAAAAATTGGAAAAGTTTTCCGAATAATTGGAAAATTCTGGAAAAACTGTTTTCCGGGCAACTTTTAAAATCTTTCTTTTCGAAAAAACCTTACCTGGACCATTACGATTATTATAAAAAAAAAAACAAATCGGTACAGCCGTTCTCAACTGATGCGCTACCAACGGGGAAAACTGGAAATACACTGCACGTGCTTAATAAATATTGAAATGCTTTTCCTTTGTAAGCGCATCACTTGAGAACGGCTGAACCGATTTGCCTAATTCTTTTCTTCATATACATATTCGTAATAGTCCAAAGAAAGAAAAATTGTTGTCCGCAAAATTGGAAAATTTGGGTGCTTTTTTATGGGATTTTTGTATGAATTGAAGACCATAACTCACGATTCAAACGATGGATATGCGTAATTCTTTTTTGTTTTGTTCGTTATGGTCCCGGAATGGAAATAACTCAATTGAATGTTGAGTTTGAAAACAAGTCTTGATTATTTGTTTTTGAACTTGTAGTAGACAAAGCAGTCTCACAATTACCATCAACATCTATACATCAGTAATATCAGTGACAAGAGTTGATTAAAATGTACCCACATTTAGCCTATTTGCATTTGCAGAAATTTATGTTAACTAGAAAAAATGTTATATTACGATTTGTAACTTGTCAAGATTAGGTCTTCATTAGGTCATTTGTAGTTTAAATTGTTGTGAAGAGGTTTTGTTGATTAACTAGAAAATTAAAGTAGGAGAGAGAAGCACAAGTGCAGCACGATATCTCCCCATATCTCTGAAATCTCTTTTACCCTCTACTTTATGTCTCACTGCCTTCAATCTCCCTTTTTTTTTAAACCAGAAGAATGTCGATGAATCCAAGTGGAGTAAATTTAAATTAAAATTTAAATATATTCAAGTCGAACTCCACAAACTTTAATAAATTACAATGGGAACATGTTTCGGCAGAACACAACTTTTTTTTGTTTCCTTAATCTCTTTCTTTCTCTATATATTCTAAATCGCTTCCTTCCTATGAATTTTTCCCCCTCGCTGTAATCAATCCCTCCTTTCTCAAATTCTTCTTCTGCACCTCTCTCCCTTCTTTTTTCTCAACAATCTTCTCCTAATATCTCTTCAACTACCTTTTGTGTTTTGTATGTTCCCTTCTTTAAGAAATGTATCAATAATTAGAGTAGGCGGTTTTTTTTATGCAATGGTCTGCAAATTGACTGACAGAGTAAAAGTTGAGGTTAATGTAAACATTGTGACGTTCATGTTTCTCATGTTAAATTATTTTAATTTAAACAAAATAAAACACTAACAAATAATTTAATATTATAATATAATATTTAAAGTTCAAATCGGGTGAAATTGAGTACTCTGTTAGATAAAAATGTCACAATGACCAGGTCAAATCGGATGAGATGTGATTTACTTAATTTTTGGAGTGCATCAACGCGCACCGGATACTGCTGATTATTTTGCCCCTCTTTTCACCTTTTTCCTGTTTGATCCCATTTGTATATTTGTCTCTTGAGTCTATTTGTATCTTGAGTGTATTTGGACCTTTTTTTATTTTTATGTTGTCTTTTTGCTTTTACCTCTTTCTGGTCTATTCGTTCCTATTTTTTGTTTTTTTTTTATCTGTTTTGTTTTGTCTACTCACTTTAGTCTCTTTAGTTTTCTTGGTCCTTCTGGTTTATTTGATCTCTAGCCTTTTATCTCGTCCTTTCATTTCTTTTAAGTTACTGTGCTCTTTTGTCTTTGGTTTCATTGGTCTCTTTTGTCTCTTTCTCTTTTTTGACTATTTGATATGTGGTATCTATTGGTATCTATCTCTTTGGTGTATGTATTTTGCGTTTTTTGTTTTTTTGTATTTTTGTATTTTTGTCTCTTTATTCTGTTTAGTCTGTGTTGTTTCTTTAGGCTCTTTGATCTCCTTGATATCTTTGATTTTTTTGGTCTTTTTTGTCTCTTTTGTCAGCTTGTCTCTTTTTTTGTATTTTGTGGTTATTAGTCTCTTGTCTTCTAGTTTATTTGGCGTTCTCTTTTTCTTATATTTTTTGTCTTTTTTATCTCTTTAACCACTTTATCCTGCTTAGTTTTCTTGGTATTGTCCGTTTAGTATTTTTAATCTCTCTTTGGTCTCGACGGTCTCTCTGGTCTCATTGCTTTCTTTGATCCCTTGAGCCTTGATCTGTTTTGTCTCTTTAGTCTCGTGAGCCTCTTTGGTCTCTTGGGTTTCTTGAGTCTCTTTGGTATCTTTTTCGTCTTCTTACTCTCTTTAATTTTTTTTTATTTCTTTAGTCCCTTTAGTACTCTATATAATACTATATTTTAGTATTTTTGTGTTTCCTCATTTCTTTTTTTTGGTTTCTTTTAGTTTTGTTAGCGCGTATAACCACTTTAATCTCTTTTGTTTTTGATCTTTTTAGTTTCTTTGTTCCTTTTTCTTTCTTTCGTGACTGTGGTTTTCTTTGTCTCTTTGGTTACTTAAAGTTAAATTATAGATTTAGATTAGGTATATGGATAATTTTGGTGTAGAATTACTGGTCGTCTCATTTGGTAATTACTACCTTATAAAAAATTATAAAGATATTAAATCTTACATGTGTCTTTATTATTCGTTAATACATATTTTTGTATTCGTTTTGTAAAATACATAATGGAGAAAGTGGTACATAACTACATATATAAACTTTTCCACTTATGTATCTAATTTGACAGCTGTCAAACCTAACCTCAAAATTTTATGTTAATACGTGTTTTTTTCTCATTGTGCTTTAACGAACACAAAAAATATTGTTCAATACTCGTGCACTGTCACTTTTCAGGGGCTCGAGCTCATTTGCTTGGCTTTTCCTGTTCCTTCAAAAATTTCCTCTCGCCCTTTAAAAGTGTCTTGACAGCGTACCGAAAATAAATATTATATAATTTAAATGAGATATTTTTTTTATATTGCACATTTTACTAGATCGAGTTGATCTATACCTAATATAATAAAAATGAAATGCTGTACGTTGGTAAGAGCATCACTTGAGAACGACTGGAACGATTTGGCTATTTTTTTTAGAATATTTGTAATGGTCCCGGTTAGGTTCTTACGGAAAGAAAAATTGGAAAAGTTTTCCGAATAATTGGAAAATTCTGGAAAAACTGTTTTCCGGGCAACTTTTAAAATCTTTCTTTTCGAAAAAACCTTACCTGGACCATTACGATTATTATAAAAAAAAAAACAAATCGGTACAGCCGTTCTCAACTGATGCGCTACCAACGGGGAAAACTGGAAATACACTGCACGTGCTTAATAAATATTGAAATGCTTTTCCTTTGTAAGCGCATCACTTGAGAACGGCTGAACCGATTTGCCTAATTCTTTTCTTCATATACATATTCGTAATAGTCCAAAGAAAGAAAAATTGTTGTCCGCAAAATTGGAAAATTTGGGTGCTTTTTTATGGGATTTTTGTATGAATTGAAGACCATAACTCACGATTCAAACGATGGATATGCGTAATTCTTTTTTGTTTTGTTCGTTATGGTCCCGGAATGGAAATAACTCAATTGAATGTTCCCAATTAAAAAAAAAAACGGGAAGATCTGGAGAAAAATCTGGAAAAATTCATTCCAGCCTAAACCTATATAAGAAAAATAGAATGGCTCGACCGATCTGGCTATTTTTTTTATATTCGTAATAGTTCAAATAAGGCTTTTAAGGAAATAAAAATTGGAAAAGATGGCCGGAAAATTGGAAAAGTCGGGAAAAACAAATTGCTTTTTTATTATACCTGCATCAGAATCGCCGTTTAAAGCACGCCTGAGCGTGCGAATACAGGCGATTAAAGCACGGCGAGCTTTAAAGGTTGTCAAGGAAATATAGGTATCATTATAACTTCATCAAATTTGAAAACTTTTCATATTCCTTCAGGTATGGGTCTTTTGACTTCGATGGTAGTATTTTGGATTCCGCTTGTTCGGCCAATGCTTCTATATCGGGTGAAATCTCGTTTTAACTCATTTTTCCTCGATTTTTGCTGACACGACTAAATGCAATGACAGACGTGGACGCGAGAAAAACGTAAACAATAATTGTCGTAACTAATGGCAATATTATTACGCCATTTCGATTTATCACGACAAAAAATATTTCTAAGTTTTTAGTGCTTAATTTGTTTCCAGTATTGCTGGTATAATAAAAAATAGCGTAAAGTATTCGTGGATAACTGGTCTTTAAAACACTTGTTTTCAATTGAAAATCAAAATCGGGAAGATCTGGAGGAAAATCTGGATAAACGCATTCCAGCCTAGATTAAAATAGAATTATTCATTTATTTTTACTTTTGGACAGGACAACGTCTGTCGGGTCGCGTCAGCTAGTACATAATACAGTAAATTTTAATATTACACATTATCAATATGCGCTTTTTGGTAACAATAATATTGACACTTCGTCGGCCCAGTATACTTATTTGTTCAATGTTCTAAAAGTTTCCTATGTATGTGTATGTGTATATTGAACAAATAACTGTACCGTACTCACGAGGTGAGCATTATTTTAATTAAATATTATAAACCAAAACGTATCCTTTTGGATTGTTATTTTATATTTGGTTTCGGGACATTTGTGGTTTACAATACTATTCTTATCACGAAGAATTACATTGTTAACCACTTGTCTTGTTTGATGATTTAACACTAATAAATACGTCAGCAAGTCTTAATATGTAAATACAGCTTATGTTTAATTAACATTTTCTTACTATAGAAAAAATATTTTGTTCCAGGCCTAACGAAGAGTCTTATAGTACAAAAACACTGGAGGGCAGCAGATTAAAGTGTCCGGCTCCGATATCCCGTCTCAGGGTGGAGAAGATAGAAGGCGGCCTCATGGTTGCAGGCGTTGTGGTGGCTGCAAATTGTCAGATAATTTTACCAATATTTGGTTTTTTATTCTTGTTAGTTGGCTGTGTTCTTACTGGTAAGATGTTAAAATTTATTTATAACGGTCTAATATAGACAAATCAGTTTCTACTCTCTTCTATCCACATGCTTAATTACTGCTCTCGACTACTTTCTCTTGCCATTTTACGAATTTTTGTGAATCACTTTCTCTTTAAAGAGTTTAGTTTTGTTCCTAAGGAGATAAATAAGATTTTTTAATAGTATAATCAGTAAGTACACATGTAAATCGTGTCCTTGATGCATGAAGTTATCACACGTCTACGAGTACATACATATTTCAATTTCAATAAAAAAGACAATACTATAAAAAGCGTAATAGTTTTCATAGTATTCATTTGAACTTAAATTATTTTGTAATCAGTTCTCTGTCCATTTCCGTGTGATTTACAACTGGGTAACAATTTCCTTTGATTAGCATTTAAATTTCTTTAATTACTGCTATATCAACAAACTGACACCGTTGCATGCATGGAAATAACAAAGGAAAGGATATTGGCATTATTAATACGAATAGGGGAAAAGAGGCCAAGTTCGGACAGTTTTATTTACATCTCTACCCCAATTCAAGTACATATTTTGGATTATTTAGAAATAACTGCAAGAGTAGCTTTTCATTTCTATATATTTTATTAGTGATTTAGCTGTCCATAAACTGCATTTTATTGTGACGACGTTCATTTTATAACTCATAAAAGAATAATGTGTTTTTAAATAGGGGAAATTTTATAAATACGTTTTTCAATACTTATCGCGATAGTGGTTTGAGATGCATATTTATTTTCTGTTTTTATGAAGCAGGCGAAGCAGTATATTTCAATATATAAAGGGAGCTGGTCTAATTCAATATTTTTATGGTAAAGAGAAAAAGTAGAATATAATTATGTTAAATAAAATGCGAGTATCCAAAAAAGTAAATTTTCTATTTTACGCAAATCTAATCTAATTCAGACGTATTGTTTCAGCTGCGTCATATCGAGGTCCCAGTGAAGGTGAAGAACCCGAACATTATGCAGCAAGAATAGCGTTTACGGGTAATTCTCGGATATTAGGACCAATCTGTATAGTAGTCGGTGTGCTCATGTTAGTGGCTGGTTTCGTGCTGTGTGTTTTAACAAGAAGGGCCCGAAGAAGAGAACAGACTATTGGATTTCACTGTCCCTTACACGGTGATTTTTACCCTCTTAGTCCCATAACTAGCTCAAGAACAATAGGTAAATACTTTTTTATTATCTTTTTTTTGTTATTATCATATTACAAACATAAAACGTGGAGTTAAAATTGTTATTTAAAAATTTACATGGTAATGAGAATAAGCATGTAATTGCTGATTAGATCATTGAGTTGGTGCTGTTCATTATAGAAATTTACGCCGAAAAATTATACTCGTTTCAGGGGCCGCAGTTAATGCATTCAACGCGCTATTACTGTTTATCTAATAAAATGTCATTGAGAGTCAACATTGTGACCTCAATAATTTAGTATCATTTCATTATATGAATTGGAACTTCCATGTTATTTTCACAGGCTATTGCGTTTCCCCTCTGAAAAATGTTCGTGTTTTTCAGTTCCAAAGATGATAATAATTGATAAGTTGATGGACTTAATTACCTATTCCATATTTTTAACTGGCTGACCCGGCAGATGTTGTCCTGCCCTTAATTTTTTAATGTATTTATTCCTTTATATCGGGTCACATCACTTTAATATCATATTTAGAAAGCCCTCATAAGAAATTATTAAAACAGTCAAAAAAGTGACAAAGTAATGTTTATGACGCTGGCTGTACTTCTAGGAGGTTTATCACTTGCGGTGCTTATTCATTAGTTAACTGTGCATACACGCGTTTTTCAATAGATATCACACAATTAAACACACAGGTAATTTAATGAAATAATTTAATTTTTATTTTTTTTTAACAATTATGTAAGTTAGTTTTCCCAAAAAATAGAATTCAGTTTTAGCATTCAGAACGGCTTCAACGTATTATTTACGCTTCCCGCCCGTGCGTTAAAATCGACGACAGCGTTTTATTTATTACAGCTTCTGAGAAATGTATTTAACATCTTTGGAAAGTAAATTACTAGTAATAAGTCTAAAACAAAAAAAAAAAAAAAAAAAGACAAGCTGTTACGACCTCATGTTCTTTAAGTAGTTTATCACAGGCATAAATTGAATATTAATTGAACGCTGGCACATTGTTGGCGTAAATAAATCAAATTTGTATCCGCATAATCACTACATGAGTGATAATAGCCTGGTGATGTTTTTTGCAGTGGTAGTTGCACCGCCAGGCACCAAAGATTGATAGTTTGTTAGTCACGAAAATCGCAACACTCAACTGTCGGTTTCATAAATTTCGCTATTCTTAGTCTAACCTTTAACTAGAATAAGGCAATATATTTCGATTCTGTTCAAATGGCCGCATGCAAAGGGGAAACGACTGTTTAACATAGCAAAGTTTGTTTTGAGTATTGTCTTTTTTTTTTCTTTCGACAAAAATATTATGTTACTTTTATTCCAAAGTAAATGCGTTTGTTTTGTGAAACGATTATTTTCTGGCAAAGGTTGTGAAGCAGCCGGAACTTGGCCATCGGAACACTTAACCCACATACTGTCTCGGGTCTGCGATGGTCATACTTTAAATTAAAAGTCAAGTCATAGGAGTTTCTAGAGTTTTTCGGTGACGGCGTTCTTCGGATTCCAGTCAAGAGATTATTGGTGCTAAGTCGAAATTGCTTTTCTTAATTTCTTTCCAATGTGTTTTATGTGCAAAATTTTAATACTAAGATTATGTAAATAACATTTCGTGTCTTGGTATTACATATTACTAAAAGCAGTCATTTCGATCTTATTTGATCATGAGGTTATGTCCCATAAATGGACCACAAAATCACAACGTGAAACTGAAATTGCTACAAAAATTAACACAAGCGCAAGAACTGCGGTGAATTATTATCGAACGTGATCGCAACAGCAACAATAACCAATAGATCCAGAAACAAAACACCATTAGCGCTGTCTCCAACTATTGACTCAAGAAAATCGTTTCACAGTTCCTTTGGATAGCTAATCAATTGTTGCGAAGGAACAGAAAGTGTCATTTTAAGTTTGTTTTTGAAACAATGTTCGTTCATCCCTAGATCCAGTTATGAAAGAACATTATGTTCCAGTGCACTTTCTTAAGAGGTTTCTCGACCCTAACTTCTAACAGGATAACCGGGTAGCAAGTGTTTGACCCGTTTCGATGGGGGGAAAGAAGTCAATCTTTCACTTCTGTCTTATATAGGGTCTTCATAAAGATTCGTACATCATGTTGCAAGAATTTAGATTGCACTGTCAACAATATTTTGAATAAAGAAATTGGACACTATTATACAATGCGAACGTAAAGTATGGACCCAATTCGATAAAAAATTTCAGGCAACTTTCAGCAAAAATTCCTTGAACAGGTCAATGTTAGTTTTTAAATTGTCACTTTTTACAAGAATTTTAATTTTTAGATAGTGTTTTGCGACGAACAAGTTTATGTTTTAAAATATCACGGAAGCTTTGGAAACAAAAGATGATCTTGACAGAATTATCCATTTTGTCATTACTACGAGTATTGTTGATGTTTCATTTTAATTATATCAATTTAAGTAATAGTTGTTAATCTTTTTTAAACCTAAACTAATCCATCCAATCCGAGAACCAATCCAAACATCAACTGTAAGTAAAGTATAGCGAAAATTTGGGCCACGTGAGAAATCTGCCTAAATGTGGACGCCCAAGAATCGAAGAAGAAACTCAGTTAAATGTTCTATTATAGAACTTCAAGAAAATATCCATTTATCCACCCGGCAAGTCGCAGCAAATAACGAAATTTCTCAAACTTCCGTCGTGAAATATCTGAAAACATACAAATGGCATCCTTATAAAGTCGTTTTAGTACAAGGATTGAACGAAGATCATCGGAACCGCAGGCTACAATTTTGCGAAAACATGATGCAGCGACTGGATGCTGACATTGATTTTCTAAATAACATTGTTTAGTAAAGTAAAGAAGTAAATCCACATTAGAAAATGGAGACCCATACTTAGTTTCCACGTGTGGGCTGGAATTGTAGGTGACCGTATTTTGGCGCAATATTTCATTGAAGGGGAGTTGACAGGCGCAAAATACTTATAATTTTTAAGAGATGCATTTATTCCCGCACTGGCGGTCTTATATCCAAATAATTTAGATCCAGCTCTACCAAATGATTCCATATGGTATCAACAAGATGGAGCGCCAGCCCATTATGCAGTTTAAGTTAGAAATTATTTAAACGAAGTATTTCCTAACCAGTTGATAGGCCGCAGGGTTTTTATTGAATGGCCGGCTAGATCTCCCGATCTCACTCCGTTGGACTACTTGTGGGATTATTTGAAGAGCAGGATTTACTTCAATAGACCGGCTACAATTAAAGAATTAAAAAACAGAATTCGAAATGAAATTAGAGCAATTCAGCCTGAGACATCCGTAAGGTCCTTCAGGAGTTTCAGTGGCGGCTAGGCTATTGCCAAGAAATTATTGGAGGACACTTAACATTTATTGTGATTTCTTGAGAAATATATTGGCTATCTTGTTTCCTTTAATTGAGGGGCATTCTGGTGTATATATTCTTCAAAATAATGGATAAAATCGAGAAACGCAAAATTGCAGTTTTTTTATTTTTTTGTTTAGAACCAATTATCTCGGCAACTATTCATTTTAAGGTTCAAGATGCTTATATCCCCGTATTCAGAATGATATACTGTATCTAATTCCATAAAAAAATATGGGTTGCCATTTAAAAAAAGTGAGGATGACGTCTTAACCCAAAAACAAAACACTATCTAAAAATGAAAATTATTGGAAAAAGTGGCAATTTGTAAGAATTTGTAGGCAATATAAGCAACCTGGCGCAAAGCCTTTCTTTCCGTTGTTTCTTCTTCGATATGAAAACTATTTGACAAGATTGTTATAAACTGTCTAGGCCTTTATTAAAATAATATTTCATGAAGATTGGTCTATTCTAACACATGCATTACATCTGTTACAGCTGCGATAGAAGGCGGTGGAACTTGTATGATATGTTGGCCTCGAAAAAGAGGCCCGGGTGCTATAGCAGTTGGACCCCCGCAATGTCCTCATAGTCAAGTTTCAAGCACGAGGAGTTCTTTAGCTAGTTCACCACACAGCCAGTGCCCCACGCCGTTACCTTTTCTTGTTAATTCAGGATCTGTTGGGTAAGTTTGCAACTCTTTCAAACAGAATTCTTATTAAACTGTAAATCTGTACTTCTTTATGACGAATTAAAAATCGCTGACCTTCAGTTTTCATTGGTGCCGAACGCACAAGGCGATTTTGAACATGTGTCACAAAATAATAACAAAAGTTGCTTGCTAACACTTTTGGTACAATCAATTTTTTTGAATCATTTCCTTTCAGTAGTTAAAACGATTCAGAATATGCAAATGCGGCTGTAGCCCCACAAATCAGGTAGATGGTAGAGGATGTCACAATGCTCTCGCTTCTAAATTTTACCTCATTGTGAATCGTTTCATTCATCGGTAAAATTAAGAAAGTATGTAATTAAGTATACATTTCTTTTAGCCTCTCTTGCATCTGCGCTAATGTTACGTGTTTACGAACACAATGTTTATTGACCCATTTGGTTTATCTTAACCGCAACAATCACACAAAACCAAATAAACAGTGGACTATGTTATGCTACTGTTGGAATCTGGCTTTGACAAACATGTTGTCAACAGTTGCTCCCTTTTTCAGTGTAATTTGAGTGGCGTATTTCTACACCGGATGAGCCAAAAAGTTCGTCCTCTTTAAAATTGATTTTATTGAACACTGTTCGCTAGGAGTTGAATTCAAGGAAGGAAATATAAAGCAAAAACTGCATTTTATATTATATCCAGAACACTATTTTATGCATTTATATTTCATGGCCGTGTTTCGTACTGTAATGAGGAGTCACTGCCCTTTAACTCACGCTCCGTTATAGAATTAAAGCTAGACCGGATACACTGAATATACCAGAAATTATCGCGTCTGATTACATTTTACAGGATACCGTAGAAACTAATTTGGTACTACATATTTAAATTTTGTCAATTTACAATAACTTAATTTGTTGTATTCTGATAATCCAGTTCTATTATTATTAAATACCCGTTTATTTTTAGTTGTTATTTTCCTAGTTTGGAAAATTTTATTATGACGTCACTTCGTGCCTATTCAAGTATAATTCAATTAATAATAATTATTGTTATTGAAAAGTATGTGGTACGTGTGGAGAAAAAGTTATGTAAATCTTGATTTATTATGTATGTATACCGAAATGGTAATTGAATTTTGTTTACGGTATTTTCGTGATTAAACGAAATTAATTATTGACATAACACCGTGCGATGGTGCATATTGAGCATATTAATTTGTTGTTGGAGAATTCGCATTAGCTGTATAAGGCTAGTTTTACAAGGGTGAGTTTTTACCTGGAACACCCGTCTCCTACACGCACTATCCCCTTCTGAAACTACGGATTTCAGAAAAAACATTGATAATATATTGATTAGCGTATGTCGACATTTCTGTTTCACACTATAGTGTATTATGATGGATGTCTCTACAGTATGACACTACCCCGGTATTTTTTGCTCTCGATGGTGCAGTAATTATATTTTTGTAAAATAACGAAATTAAAAGTAACTGACCATTTAATTTTATTTTTCATATATTACATATGTATGTGTTCATAACATGAAAATATTTGACAAGAGGACCAGTTCAGCAGAGTTTGATAACGGGCTGATTCAATATTATATTTGAAATCTCAATTGTCAAATCATTTTTGTATTAATGTATATCATATCAAGGACATACATTCGTGACGTAACAACAGTTGGGAAAGTAATTATTATTAAATTTGTATTAATGAACACTTACTTATAAACCGATATAATTTCTAGAAGATTGCACTGAATAATTTAATCTAGATACAGATAGTTACAGTATAGATTTCAGTTGCGTGTACAATTTTCTTTGTTTCTACAACGTAGTTGGTAATGATTATTGATTGCTACGATACAGCAAACACGTAAGGAAACTATAAATACTCTCTTTTATATTAAATATTTTGACCATTCACCTAAAACTCTAAATATAAGTCCAAATTCTATTTTGGTCTAGTCACTTTTTAATGAATAAATAAGGACCAAGTATTATGAGCGACGTCATTTCAATGGTGATTTATATCACAAAGAAGAGTTGCGTCGTAAATATCATGTCAAGCACGTGTCAATTATTTCCTTTATTTTTATACAGACACAAAGCCTTATTTTGTTTCTCCCATGATTAACTTGGCCGCGCTTGTATGAATATTCATAACAATGTCTCTTATCTGTTTATCTGAAATGCATTAGCAATCAAACATAAGGGGTTAACAAACTGCTATTAAATGCATCGTAATTCGGGCTAAAATATTTGAGCTATTTATGCAAGAAGCAGGTACAAATGTAAGCAGTGGTAAAACCACAAGTTTATTTATAAAACAAAAATTTGAATGTCGCCAGTGTCGTCCACGTTATCCTCTGCCAAGATTTTTGTGCAAAGGCAACGCTAAAATTGCTGAAAGTTATGACTTTCAGTGACAATATTAAGGGTAGTCATCCGACCGGCTTAAATAATTCAATCTACAAAGAGGTATAGAAAGACAGTGCTCCTTTATTATTCACAACATCACAACTACAAGCTAACTATAATCCACCTACTCATAGACACACAATCAGGAAATATCAAGATTAATTATTTAAATTAATATTACGAAGAAAATAGTTCAGGGTCCTCGAGGGCATTTATTATCGGTGAAGACATCAACGGTTTGTGAAAATTTCATGAGTATGGATTTATTTAATGAATGCAAAAATGTCATTTAGTGTAGTCTAACAATAAAACGAATTAGATGTATGGTGGCGGGATAAAAATATATATCACGGACTGATCGAAAAAGAAATTAGTTAAATCATGTGCGAAAAGCCTCTAACTACGGTGTTGCTTTTGTTTTAGTTAGTTCACGGATTTTTCCATTGCAGGCGGATCCTATTTCAATTAAAATAAACTTCTGCTCGATAGAACATTACACTAAACTTTATTATTCACGCATAGAACAATTATTCAAGCGTCGACATTGAAAAGAGAAAATTGAATTACCATTTTAAATTCCTCTTTCACAGGTTGCTTCAAAACGGTGCTCGGGAGCGTTGTTCAGATTGTGATAGATTTGGAAGATTGGTTTTCTATATTTATCGCTAAGTTACTATTTTCGTTTGAGAATTTGGAGACACGTATTGATTTCTGTCTCTATGTTTTCGTTTAAGTTATCTCACAACTTTTATAAAAATATTAGGAACACAACAATTTCTATCAATTTATTTTGCTTCTTGCAGCTGTTCAATTTTTCATTTAAAGCAACGCCATTGATATATTGGATGTCAAAAATATTCCACCGTAAAGAGGATTGATCGAGGATTTTTCAAGAAAACGTCAATTAAAGGAATTGTGAATTTTGTGCGGAACTTTATCAACATTGTGTATAATATACATTAGCCGACAAATAATTATCATGAACTTCAGTGCTATTTGTGCGTTATCTCTTACGACTCTGAAGCCCTAGGTTTCTGCTAACAACAGTTGACAACTTTAATGTTTCTGATTGTCATATCGTAGCCGCCTCCGAGCTACCGCCCTCATCATCGATTTTTCAATGTAAAACTATATATTACTTCTCTTTGTGAAATATCCAATATGTATTTAGGTTCTTATTTCACATTGCTTTCATCGACGTTACATGCGCTGCAGAGC
This sequence comes from Diaperis boleti, assembly GCA_963583935.1. Lineage (NCBI taxonomy): Eukaryota > Metazoa > Arthropoda > Insecta > Coleoptera > Tenebrionidae > Diaperis > Diaperis boleti. Next base: position 39,888,348 of record OY757242.1, on the reverse strand, counting down.
CGCATATATGAAGAATCTGGCTGAAAAAGTTATGATAATTATATTTACGGATAGTTTTCGTATGTAGACATTCTGGGACACCTGATATATCGGGTGAGGGCGGTAAGGGACAAATTAATGGCATATGCGTGGGCAGCGATGCGAGGGACAAATCTGACAACCGTGGTGCAGCTTCGATATCGTTATTGTCTATAGGTATATATATATCCCTTTCAAGACATGCAAAATCTCCAATATTATGTCACGAGTGCACGTCAAAGAAGAACTTCTTGTAGTGATTGTGAACTAAAACTGGAAGCTTAATTTTTTAGTGATTGTAATTACGAACGTACCAGAGGAGCTGCTCCACACCGTTGAATATTGTGGGATCGGCTGCGAAGGTTACAGACTCACTTACAGAATAGAAGAATTAAAATGAATTGTACCGAACACTTTAACATTGCAATTATTAAGTGGGTTTTTATCAAATGATTTAACAAAAGTGATTTTTCAGATAATTATTAGAATGTGTTATGATTACAATAAAATACGGTTACATGTACTTTTTCTTCTTCTTTTGTGGTCGGTCGTAGGAAAAGCATAGTGTACAACACGTGCTAAAGGATATTTCTCGCTACGCCCGTGCCTCAACTGTCGCAACTCGTTTGAAATATCGGTTTTTCAGTACAATATAGGTACAGCACAGGTACAGTAATGTAATCTTTCTCAGCATCCACTTACAAAAAGTCATGTTGGCATCTCTTATCTTCTAGATCTAGAAATTTAATTGCTGTGATTGGTTCTGCATTAGTAATAGAATTTAATTATTATTAGTCTAATTCACTTCTCATAATTATGGGTAGAATCAGTGGGTTCTGAGTAAACAATGCGGTAAAGTTGCAACAACATTTTTGTTACGGCAAGACAGCAAAATTGGTATTTTCGATACAAGTGCACTATCAAGACAAGCTACTTCAAAAATTCGGCCTCGCCCCTAAAAACTGACAGCGTACGAGTATTGAACAATATTTTTTGTGTTCGTTCAGGTACAATGTGAAAAAACACGTTAAAATCAAAGGAGGTTAAGTTTAACAGCTGTCAAATTAATTACAGATGCGGGAATATATTTAGTTAAATACCACATTGTCCATTATGTATTTCACATAAAGTCATCAAGTTGCTTATTATTTTTTGAGTGACGATGATTTTATTATTCTACAAGTTGAAAGTCCGCAACCAGCAAAACACACTACATTATTATTATTATTATTTTTAAATGAACACATTATATATTAGATAACTTGTAGGGTAAGAGCGAAATATGTAATTGTAAGCACGAGGTATCTGCCGAGTGCAATAATTCGCGAGGGCCTGTAATTGTCCGTAGCTTCGAATTGGGTACTATACTTTTTCTTCGACGACAAAAATCATTAGATTGATAGGTTAAATAACATTGTTACAATTATTCAAGGTAACAGACAGACTCCGCCTTTTGGTGGGCATCTGGACCGGACATTGCAGGCTAAAGAAACACTAGAAAGTCCAGACTGGGGGAGATATGGCCCAGCTGGGCCAACTTGAGGTGTTCCTCGCCCGGAACCATCATAGCTTTTTTCGATGATGTCGAATGTTTTCGGTTGGTCATTTAATTTACCAATTCCAACTACAGACTGATCAACTATTAATATTTCAGTTGGTAATTAATAGATTTACAATTAGATCAAAATTTTGATTTATTTTTGGTTTTAAGTTGGCGGTATGGCATTTATATATGGAAGGTTATGTTTGTTTCATGCAAATTTAAATGTCAACCATCTGTCATCAGCTGACAACTAAATCACAGGGTTACCAATTTTGATGTAAATTGTATTTATTGTTGCCAACCCAAATTTGATTACTCAGTATTTGACGCGTAACAGCAATAATAATCAGTGCAACCTCAGAATACACACCGATAATGTTATATAAATCAAGTTACCTTTCAGAACAAACACTTTTCAACCGGTGCTTTCCATTTGATACTCGTATTAGGTATAGGCGTAACTTTGTAATGTCAATATTTTCCTTAATATTAAGAGTACCTCTCAGCATTGAATATACTGCTTATAGCGACGATGGTTTAAAGGTTTTGGCTAAATTTTCATAATATTCAAGGACAACGGTTTCGGAAAATGTTATGTTCTTCACACTTCTCCAGCTCATGAATCTTTCATAACTATTCGTATTTGCGTTTGGATTTCATGGGCAGCAAATTACTGGTAGCAACAGTTGCTTGTATCAGACATCTTTTTTTTGTCCACCAAGATATGAGTTCCTTTTCTGTGAATAACCTTGTAATATTTGTTAGTCACCAAACATAATTCGAAAATACTTACAAAAATTAAGATTCGGAAAAAGGGCTCCAGTTTTCTGCGCACATCTCGAAAACCGTAACAGATTTAGTATTATTATCTATAATGAAATTTTTCGATTCGATTTATAGAAACCTATTTTATCTTACAAGGACTTTGCATCTTCTTCCGCTGTTCCAGCTGTTAATAATTAAAAACCACGAACTTATACATTAACTAGAGTTAGGAAAGATGTTACCTCAAATTTTGTGTAACTATGTAGTTAGAAAGTAAAATTTCTCCTAATTAGTTACACAAAATTTGACATTTCCTAACAATGGCAGTTGTGAAAAATGACATTTTATTTGTCAAAATTAGAAATAGTATATTATTATACGAGTTCCTGTGTAAATTGGGTGCTTTCCGGCACTAGGGTTTTAAAAAAGCACGAGTGAAATGAGTGCCGGAAAGCCCCTAATTTACACAGGAACGAGTGTAATACAACATTTTATAGTTCGACACCACCTTGGCAAGTCATTACATTGCTTAAAATTCATAAAAATAGTGTGACGTTTATCTGACATTTTATTTTTACATGACAGAAGAGTGTTCACACAAGCGAAAATTTGAAAATTCTGACAGTGTCGAACTATAAACATATTTTTTATACATTTTCAAATCATATAATATTATTAATATTATGTTTAAAAAAATTATAAACAAATGGATTACTTACTCATACTCTTTATAAAAAGAAATTGGAGTATTATACAACTTGTATGGTTGTATATTATCTTCTTAGTTGTCTTTGAAAGAACAGCAGGGTATTCCCCTGTCTGAAATAAACATCCTTGAAGAGATGAGCTACGTTCCTGTGGTTTGACAAAAGAAACTTTCTGCTCTTTCTGTTTTTTTTTTTTTTCATTATAATTGCTTTGGGTCTAACGATTTTTTTTTTATAAATACTTTACCACAGCTTGAAGTTTGAACGCATGAACTTGAAATTTGCTGAACATGGATGACTAAACAATAAGGTCGATGTACTGGCCAGGAATGAATAATCTGTTCTATCGTTTAATTTTTTTTCTTTACCACTGCAAAGAGTAACTCCAGTCCGGAAAATAGTGCTGTATGAATATTCGAACGACCTGCACAAAGGACAAGTAAGAAACGCGCCTTCGTGTTATTCTTATTCTGTTCAGAAAATTGTTACAAAACAAACCTAATCTTGAATAAAGGAAGTAACATAATGGTACTACAACGTTTAGACCTTTCGATTCTTGATATCCGTTCTCTGCGTTTATTCGCTCTATCATGAATGTCGAATGGAGGGCGAATTTAAAATGAATTAAAATGTTTTTAATGTAAATGAAACATGTTCAAAACCACCCAATACTTCTTAAAAATTCGTTTATAAATTGATATTTGAGCCCATTCTAATGTATGAAGTTCATTTGAATGTGCTCGATAACGAATTTGTGTCCTAATTCATTAATATCCAAACAATAGTCCAAAATTATCTGTATTTCAACAACTAAAAAATTTCCGTCGATTGCAGGGGCATAGTGCCAGTCGCAGCCCAGCTGTCGCCAGATCAACCTTTTGGTTCGATTCGATCGTTGGCGGCGAGTCGAGAAGTGGCTAGCTTCCCCTTGTCGCGGACACCTACGCCGCCTCCGTCGGATTTTGAGAGGTACGTATTGATAATTTGAGCTGAAGATGCCTGAGCCGTGCCGATAGAATGACATGACGTAAATACCTCCTTTGAATAAATTTATTAAAACTTTGATCCTGATTAACTGAATTGAAAAATTAAGTATGAACTGTTTTTTTTATATCTGAAAACTTGAAATTTTCGAAAGTCTCGGACAGGCACAAAACCCTAAGCTGCTGACTACATTCGAATTATAAATATGAAGAAAGAAAATCTTTTTGAAGCTTCTTTTGTGAAATAATTGAGTTTACACATTTTTAAATCTGGCAACATTGCTTTGGTTGAACAATTATCAATCAGAAGATTTTCTTAATTGTTGTAGTTTTATATCCATAGCAATTTTCTAATAAAAAAACAACAATTTGTGAAATGTGTCAAAATTTTTATAACCAAAATAGTAATTTACGTTATAAGTCCGGAAATCTTTTTGAAGCTTCTTTTGTGAAATAATTGAGTTTACACATTTTTAAATCTGGCAACATTGCTTTGGTTGAACAATTATCAATCAGAAGATTTTCTTAATTGTTGTAGTTTTATATCCATAGCAATTTTCTAATAAAAAAACAACAATTTGTGAAATGTGTCAAAATTTTTATAACCAAAATAGTAATTTACGTTATAAGTCCGGAAAACTCATTTTTACAGTAACGAGTCGAAATGTTTAAAGACGAAGCGACGAAGGAGCCGAGTCTGGAATTTTGAGACAAGTTACTGTAAAAGTTTCCGGACGTATGTCGTAATGCGTTTTATTTCATGCTACAGATACTAAATCATTCTTTTCATTTTAAAAAATGAAATTGGAATTCAGAATTTAAACATTCATGAATTGAGTATCTATGACAACAGTATGATTTGTTGGTTGTATTTTTTTTACAGGACTTGTACTGTAAAGTCCCATTTTCCGGACTCAAAACTCTGACGTAAAACTAACAAATATGACACAGTATGAAATAAAACTATTTGCAAAACCTTTAACTACAGTAAATGTTCAAACACTCTTCCATTGCACAATAAACATGCTTCAGTCCGTTTCTGTACGTTAGCTGGAATACGTTCAAGAAGAACTTCTGACTGACTGACTCTGCAGCAGCAAAAATTCGATTTTGTAATTATTCAACAGTCTTGGCTAATGCAGGTTCATAGACAATATTTTTCATGTGACCCCCCATGGATTTAAATCGAGACTTCTGGCCGGCCAAGAAACAGGACCCTCGCGTCCGATCCATCTTTGTGGATAGTTTTCGTTGAGCCATTTTCGGACTAGTCGAACATAATGTGGTCCAGCTCCATCCATTTGTATCCACATGTCCCTTCAAATTGCCAATGGAACATCATCCAACAATTGATGGAAATCGTCAAAAACTCCAAAAACTCATCTCATCTTGGCCGATTTGGCAGAACATGAGGGCCGATTAAATTATGTCCATATTATTCCACACCAAATATTAACCTGGAATCTGTATTGCTGTGATCTCTCGAGAACCACGTGTGGATTTTCTCTGGCGTAAATATGGTAGTTGTGGCGATTAAAAATACCATCTCTTGTGAAAGCTTCGTCGCTCCACAATATCTGGCAACGAAAATTCTTATCGCGATTAAGTATCCATCTGTAAAATCTCATCCGTCGATGTATTTGACGTACACTCATTTCAGGATTATTTTCCACCATTTCAAGGACGGCTTCTTCTAATGCTGGGGTTCTGGTAGTTCCGGGTTTTCCTGGAACACACTTTTTGGCTCGGTAGAAGTGGTCTGTTTTCCCTTAGTCTTTGATCTACTGGTCTACTCGCCGAATATAGTGTTAATGCTGGGAAGTCGTCGTCCTCGGAACCTTTCTGCATAAATTTGAGCAGCAATGGCTGCATTATTTCTTGCTTCACCAAGAACTAAATGCATATCACAGTATTCCCTCCCTGTGAAATTCGTTTTTGCACCAAGACACAACGAGAACAAAAAATATGCCAATTTTTTGACAAACTGTCAATCGTTGAAAGAAATTAAGTTACTATAACAACAGCCAAATGTTGCCACTTTTCTTCTTGTTTTCTTTTTTGTAATTTAACACTAAAGAAAGTACTTATTTTAGCTACATATTACATTGATTTAGAAAAGTAAAATTCTGAAAATACTATTTTATAAGTTGCGTTATTCCAATTTTTTTGCATAATTACCCATAAATCTAATATCTTAACCATGTTACTTTTGCATCATTGGAACGCGATAGCATCAAGAGGAAGGCTAAGAGAAAAAAATAAATTGGGTTTTTGAACTCTCAACATGTTATAGAATGACCACCTAAGAGCCTGTCCGAGACTTTCGACACACCTGTATAGGTATTAGTAATAAAATTCTCACATTTTTGTGTTTTTTTTTTGTATTAATCGTGCAGTCGGCCTTGACTACACATTTTTAATAGGCTATCAAAACAAAGATTTCGGATCAAAGGATAACGTTTACATCAACAAAGGTCGGATATTTTTAACATTAAAAACGCCCTTGAATGCCAGCAGGAATATTGTTGCCATTTTGAAAAACACTTTATCAAATTCATTTTTCACCTGGACCTTTTATCTCGTGTAAATGAGATCATGGTCGTTTCTAAAAATACCTGCTCATTACTCTTCTTTTAAAATACTACAATGTACTTTCTGAAATATTTTTAGATTACACTTTTCTCAATGAAACAGCCGAAACAATGTTACAGCTCATTTTATGGAAGTGTATCTTTTTCAGATTGGGAAGTCCAAATCTAGTCCAGGTTCCAGATGAAGAAAAATTAGTGAGTTCCAATTATGACCGAGTACACAGGAATGGTCCCAGAAAATCAGTTTCAATTGTTTTGCCCTCTGAAGACAAAGGATGACTCAGTTAATGAGTCTCTAACCTACTACCTAGACATTAATGGAACCAAACTTAATTTAGTGGTTACTCACTAAATTTTGATAGATTAAGAGCAAAATTGCATTAAAAGACTACAGACAAAGACATCGTCACGCAAATTTTTATCACGTTTTATTGTTACTATTATGTATTTATCTAGCATGTTCTTAGAACTTGGTAGCATTGTATTAGACTGAAATGACGTTTTTAAAAACACTTGTCAATGTAATATTTTAATTGTTTATACACCTTATTTTTATAGATCTTTGCTGAAAGTTTCCTCCTGTGTCCAGCACTAGTCAAAATATCACACTTTCATTACGTTAATTTAAGTATTAATCGCGTTGTACATATTAATATCAAGAAGTAACTATGGAACTAGATCGATTACTTTTTTATTAATCTTATTAAAGGACAATAACATGTGTCAAAAAGTAAAATCGAGGATGTACAATATTTGAAATTATCGTATTGAAATAATTCCTGTCATTCATCTTACATTGATGAAACAATACAAATTTACCGGTTTTAGTCTGTATGCATTGACAACGTGTAAAATAATACTGTGATTCAGGAAATGTATGTTATACGTATGAGTTTTTACGTACAAGAAACGTACACCTTTTTTTTCTTTAATGTGCATCAAACGAAATATATTCGCTTTACCTACGGAAGGTAGTTCAATACTTTCATGATAATTGTGGAATTATTTGTACACTATTCATTTTTATTTATTGTTTAGTGTAAAAGCTTTTACAAACGTTGTGAATCACATGAGACATTTTGTATGTCAGTGATATTATATAATAATTTATTTCCCACGTTAGATAAAAAAAAAAATTAGATCTGTTAATGTAATTTTAATAGAAGAAATTTTTATTTCTTTTAATTTTACAAATGAATGGTGACTTTTGGAAAATTTGCACATTTAAGACTGAGTTGTTTGAACAATGAATAGTTTTATTTTTTTATTAAGTGCTTATATCACATATCAGGTGGAAAATAAAAGAAATAATAATTTTTTTGCGCTATTTATAAGAGATTCGTACTTACAGCTGAAGTATAATTTGGCAATGAGATATTTTACTGTTCATTCATAACAAATTATGTTGTCCGTCCCAAAGTGCCAAAATTTATTACAAAATTATTTTTTGTGTATTTTAAGTTTTTATGTTGCTTGTTTGTCTCATTGCAGACATTCTGTAAATATTAAATCTGGTTTGACTTGATTAATCCCTTCAGATAGAACTTTAAGATGGGCCACAATAAATTGCAGATCTTGGTGTTAATGAAACGGCGCTTGCGCATAATTGTAGGAAGATTTTAAAGTGATATGTATTGTATATTAGATTATATATGTCGAGGCTGATTACACTTTAAGTTAGATTTAAGACAAACATATTTTTACTCTACCTGTATTATACAAATTCATTGTTAAAAATAATGGCTCTATTTCCCTTGCTCATTCTTTAAAGTAAGTTATTAAATCAACAGGTTAAAGTTAATAACTGATCTTTATTCTATACATAAATTTAATGTATTATTGATCGATAATAGATTGAATACATACAACTTTGTTTTACTCTTATGGTATTTAGTTTTTTGTGTATTTTTAAGAACTTTGTTGTTTAATTTTATATAAAAAATAGCATCCAAAGTTCATATAAACGAAATAAACCAACGTAAACCATTTATTTATTGTGTGAATTGGTAAATCTGTGTGAAAGAGTTATTAAGGTACTTTGCTTTGTTCAAACTTCGCCGTTTTGATACATTGTTTCTAAAAAAAATCTATTTCCATAACACCCCCTGTATGTATACAAAGATTAGCGACAAGTTAAGAGAGGGGTACTTTGACTTACCATGCCTTATACCAATAATTTTTGATTTGATGTTACTGCAGAAAAAAAATTCATCTTCATTTAAAAATGACATCGGAATTTCTTTATTAGAACTCCAGAAGATAAGGGAAAGTTGTGTTGCGGTACAAACAGGGATTACCGATGTTCACTCGCCGCCATTTCGAAGAGTTTTGTGGGGGATCTAAATGAGTCAGAGCCTGCGGAAATCGCCTCTCTTTGTTTGAATATGATGTAACTTATTTTTTGTTGGAGCCATTAAAAGTGTTTTGAGTAAGTTCTGTTCCAACAGTAAAGACGTGTTCGTATTCAGTGTTTGATTAGAAGCCACACCGTAACAGATTCAGAAGTGGGATATAATCCATAATTTTCCATAACTCATCGAACGTCACATCGAGAAGAAAATCCAAAAAGAGGCAGAACTTGTGGTCCAACATTACGAACAATATATTGGATATACAGTCTTTATAAATAATTCATACATTCAGTAGGTTTTAAACGTTAAAATTGTTATCTACAAGCAACATGATGTATGAATCATTTATAAAAACCCCATACATTTCAGAAGTAACACAAAAGTTATGCGCACTATCGTATGGTAGAGCTTAATATGTATACAGATCTTATTGTGCTTAAAACCAGAGTGACCACGGACAAGTGTCATTTCTTGAAACACCAGGTAGTTCAAGAAGAATTATCATGTTAGAACAACACCGACAAGATTTGGAACAACTGTCGACGACGCGGTGGTTTGTTGAGATTGGATCTCGAATTTATGTAAACTAACTCACTTTAAAAAATCCAGAGTTACTTAAACATAAAAAAATTCGAAACTAAATATGTGATAATTATTATTGTTCCCTTGGCTAGATTGTAATTCATCACATTTGAATGTCTTTTTAAAGTGATTGGTTGACTATGTGTGACCAGTGAAAGTAGCTATGCTTCAGGTTTCACTTCTAACTCGCCTGGCGGCCACGCATACAACTTTTTTTATTTTTATATAAATATATAGAATGTATCTATAGGTATTCAAATAGCATTCCAATAATTCATGCATCAAAAACTACATATAAAGAAGAATATACGTAATTTTTTTATTTTTTTTTAACTATGACCCCAAGGGCTTTTTAAAGACAGTGACTTTTTTTAAACACATTGCCTAACTATTGGGAGAAAATCATTGAAATTTTGCAGTATGGGAGTAATTTTGTGTGATGCTTTCTATCCTTTCCATGTGCGTACCAAAAGACCAATAGGGGCCGATAGGGACCTACCATCATTATGGTGACGTCAAGTAGGGAAGGGTCTTGGAATAAAGTGGTTGTATTTAATCTCTGACCCCTAAGGTGGTAAACCGGAGGTGATGTATTTGATGGATGCGCTGGATAATTTCCAACTACGAATGACAAATTACAGTTTGAGATTGTTTAATAGTACATTATTATACGAGTTTAACAAGAGGCTTCATGGTGACATGAGTGGGCTCGCTGCGCTCGTCGTGCCCCAATAGAACGAATGTCACAATGTCTCGTTAAACGAGTGTAATATACTAATTTTTTCTACTTTGGAGCTCTTCGTTTTATGAAAATGTTTTTGCTTTTCAAATATTGTATGGATTTTTAGAATTAGGTAGTACTGGTTGTGTTGGTGTTTATGTTTTTTATCTGAAAAGTTGACACTTAGTGTCCTTGGTAGGCCAGGCGACAGCGAAAAAAGCCTCAATAAGGAAATAATTAGTGGAAAGCTGGAAATGGCCTTAATCTCTTTATTTGAACCCACTAATTACTGTCCTAAGTTTTCCCTTTCGAGCGAAGTCGGCGTTGGCCTTTATGGCCCTAAGAAGGTAGAATTTTTAAGTTTTTTGCAAATATCTCTTAAAGCATCAACTTTATCAACAAAATACCTATTTGCAAAAATAATGTAGAGTAAATTAAAAAAAAAAGTCCTGTACCATTTGTTTCTAAAGTTAACCGTTACGATACTACGGCCATTCAAAGTGGAGCCCTTTTTGGTCCTTGCGGAAAAGTTATAAAAATCACATGCTATAATATCAAATAAGCTTCTACATGTCATAAATAATTTTCAACATCCCACCTATACAAGCTGTTAACTTGTCACAATTATAACTGTGATATAAGACAAACAGTTGGGGCTAATTATAGTCCAAGCAAATTATACGAAAAAACGACGAATAGAAGAAATAATTTATAAACTTTTGAAACTTTGGTTATGAACTCCCAGCAGGGACCCAAATGAAGATCCGAAGATTTCCAACCCCCCCGGAGGAGGTTCATTCTCTTTGGCGCAAGAAACCGCCCCCAAGCGTGACATCATTAAGCTTTTCTGAATTTTTCTCGTAAACGGTTAACCCCGACGAGAAAATGTTATCTGACTTATGTTCTTCATAAGAAGAGAAGTAAATGACTTTCGTTCCATGATTAGATGTAAACATTGGTAGGTAAAAACAAGAATTGAAAAAATGGCAATCAAACGTGAGGTACAGCTTGTGTCTGCATAATCAAAAGTTTCCAAATCTAACCTCCAAATCAGAAACGTCATATAGCAGAAATACCAATTATACTGAAATACCACTGTGTTATTCAAAAGTCCCAAAGTCATCAATTTAACACAAATTTTCAGTTTTTCTTAATTAAATAATGCCAAATTCGAAAAAATAGTATATTACACGCGTTTCACAAGCCGAAATTGTAGCACTCGTGCCTTTGGAGCACTTCTCGCTGCGCTCGTCGTGCCCCAAACTACTGGTGCTACAATCAACCGTCTTGTGAAACTTGTATAATAATGTACTATTATAGTTCGACACTGTCAGAATTTTTAAATTTTCGCTTGTGTAAACATTCTCCTGTCAGGCTATAAGAAAATGTCAGACACAATTTTTATGGATTTTAAGCAATTTAAAGACTTGCCGCGGTTGTGTCGAACTATAAAACGTTGTATTACACTCGTTGCTGTGTAAATTTGGGTGCTTTCCGGCACTCGGGGCTTAAAAAAGCCCTCGTTTCACTCGTACTTTTTTAAACCCTCGTGCCGGAAAGCCCCCAATTTACAGAGGAACTCGTATAATAAATAACTATTACGCACAACTGCATCTTTTATAGATACTTGGTTACCATGATTGAAAATGGAACATTACGCCCGTAAAGAAAAGGCCCGCAAAATTATCACAAAAGAACATTTCATAGATTAGCGGTTGTGCGTAAAAGGTTGTCCGTACCTCTGGCCGAAAAACCGTTTACGCCCTCGGACGACTTAACGGCCTTCGTCGGTCCTCAAAATTGTCCTCGTAAACTCTTTCTTTCGGCCCTCTATACGTAAATAACTATTTCCTGAAAGACAGATGTATGGATGTAAAATTATTTTGGTGCACCGTTTTTGAAGGGCCCTGGAGGACACAGAAAGCCTTTATGGATTTATGCCTTATGGCTTATTATTTAAACTTCTAACTTCTAACAAATAAAATCACACTTTCTGAAGCACCTTTTTATATTTCGTAACAAATTTTACCACATTTTTTTCTGTTTTCTGATTTTCCCTTCTTTGATTTTAAAGATCTGAATTCTATAAATCAATAATTATATACAGTTAGATTTTTAAAGGCCATAAACAAACCACTGAACAAACAAATTTAATCATTCATAAAGTAATAAATAAAAATTAAAAATTAAGTTTGGTGCATTTAAGCTTTCGAGCTGTTATGTTGGCTGCAGATCGACGTTACCTTCACACTACACACACCATGATCGTGCCACGAATTCGGCCAAGTCCGTCAGTTCGCCGAAGAGATGGTCTCTCCCACTTTCGTTTAGCTAGTGACATTTTTTTTGTGTTGTTCTGTGTATACAACTTTAACATGTAAAAATTATTTTAATGTAAGTTAAAGTTAGACTTAAACCTAAAAGTGAACCTATTTAACCATAATTCGCCACTACATAATCCGATTTTGCAAATGTTTGTTTTGGTCTCGGCATCGCTTCCATGTACACAATTGACATGGCGCTGGGGTTCATTGTGATTTTCACGGAAATGAATTCGATGTTTTGATGGTAACTCGTGTGTTGTTCCCTTTGAGGGCCCTGCGTTCTATTAAATTTGAAAAATCGCGAAATTTTAATGTCGGACCATCAGTTTCGGTGTCATTTTCATCATAACCTTGATTCTTGCAACTCCACCTATAATCCGTCCACGATCTTTTTGGATAAGGGGTGGCGTTGGAAAATAGCTTTGGGAAATGGGGAAGAACTGAGTTTTTGGGATAGAAGTTTGGTTTTTCTATTTCCCCAATGTGGCTTTACGTTGAAGGTTATAAAGCCAAAGCGCCAGCCTCGTTTTAAAGTTTTATCTCAGGTACTTCTAATTGAGGGCTCCATTTATAGTGAATGCTTGTGCTTTTAGTGCTGAATGAACCAAATAACGCAAAAGTCACCGTAAAGATAATAGTATTCATAGGAGTTATTCTAAATTACAAAATTACATCGTGGAAAAGCCCACGCCAAAACAACTCGATCAACAAACATTTACAAAGTGTCTTAAAGAAAAGACTACTGATACCATTAATCTTAAATTTTGGGAAGAATGTCTAAATTAATGGTGAATGGCAACTTCAAAAAAGGATTAATTTGCCATTATTTTCTTATCTGAAACCATCAGAAAGGTACAGAGCCTTCATAAATGATTCATACGGATTTGAATGTCAAATTCTCTATTAACTACATACATGTAAATATTGTTTTCCACAGGCAATTTATGATTTATGAAGACCCGATATATGGGGTTTACTTTGGATTGTTTTTTTTAGCTCATACAAAAATGTACTCAAATATATTTTTATTGTCTAAATTTTTATTTTTCTAATATGTACTTGTTAGTTTCTTGATAATAAGGCTTCATTTCGATTCTACATTTACAGTTTTACTCAGTGCTTGTTTCTCCACGGGATCCCGTGTAGTTCAGAATGAATTTTTTGTAACCCCCATTGACATTCCAATTCTGTTTTGCCGCTTGGACTTTGTCGGGTTTAGCTTAACCTCCGGCTGTTCAACGTAATAACAGGTGACTAAGCTTAAATTTCATACAGTGGCACCATTGAATGTTTGGCATCCCTCCCCGTTGACTCTTTGACAAGTCTTGTTTATATTTTTAGGTTAGAGGAATGGTGATCCGAAAGCGTTCAATTTTTTTACGTTTAGTCTGACGTATTTGAAATCAGATGCTCCAATGTAATATTAATAATACGAACTTGACAAATAACAATACAACAGTAAATAGACACATGATATAACCTCAACTTTTTGTTGTCTTAGACAACGTGCAATCTTTGTAACCCATATAAATTTAAGAGGAATTCTCCATGCTTTGGGCTTTAAAGGTGAATTTTAATCGGACATCTGAAACAACCGTGACAGCTAAAAATGACATTTCTAAGTGGATCCCCCCATAGCAGATCCGCTTTCATTCTTTCTGGTGGTATTGGTCCAGTAAACAAGAGTATTTGAAAACAATAGGGATTCTTATGTTTCATAAATATGCATGTAAAGAAAAAATGAAACTCATAATTATAAGAAAATCTGGGAGGTCCTTTTGAAATTTTTTGCGTTATTGTAACTTTGACGTTTGAAGTTTATAAGATCTATTGTCTCTAAGTTTAATTCTGCGGCTTTAGATTATTGCGTTTTGAAGCTCTTGCCATAACAAAAATGGTATGTAGTTAAAGCGAGAATTTTGACATTCAAAGCCTACTTTCTACCTATTTTATTACTTCTACAATAATTTATTGTCGTCCTACTACTTCCAATTTTAAGTTGTTCGCCTTCTCAGCCCTTTTTAGTTCAGTTTGACACTTGGCTGTTGGTCTCATTGAGTTATTAATTTATTTTTATTCTTTTACTAATTCCATATTTTATAATTAAAAATCCCGTATCATTATTTAGTTCTCTGTTCATCCTTTAATATGATTTCTATATTTTACTTTCTAAAGTTGAAAATTGTCGCTTAATTTTTTTAATTGGTTTTAAAATTTCATTCGTTTACCGTTTCATAATACGACACTGAAGTATTTTTTTACATTTCATACATTATAGAGTTATTACAACATTTTCAACTTCTTATATGGGATCATTATAAATTATTCTTACATAAAGTTGCTTGTGTATTACAAAATTTCTAAGTAGTTTATACAGGATCTTCATAAATGATTCGTCATCATGTTGCTTCTGAAAAACAAAATTTACCTGTATTTAACATATAATTTTGTTTTCCAGAAGATACATTATGTATATGTATGTAGAATAAAAAAACTTAAAAAGTCTTCTTAAATGTCATTTCTTCTCTAAATTTCTGACTGATGATTTGCCATACCTAAAGACATTTTAAAAACCGTAAAAAAAATGCTCTCAGGTGTTTTTCAATTTGTAAAGCCGCTGATTTTAAAGGTAACAATGGTAAGAGTATGTTTTGCAAAATAACTTACACAAAGCTTTACTTGCTTACAATCATTTACCGATAGAAATCAATTTATTAGAAATATTAAGCATTTTCCAGTTTCTCACATCTGAACCCAAGAGGAATACATAAGATATGTTTTTTAAATCTGACAAAAGATTTCTCTAGGAGACTGTCGCAGCACATAAATATGGACTCACAATGAATGTGTCCCTTGATGTGCAGGGTTGAGTGACAAATGTTCAAAGTCACCCTGTAGGCTTCTGTCAGTTTTTCAGATTTTAAAATTTTTAGCGCATATCTTAGTTTCCCATGTAATAGTTTCTCAACATCAATTTTGTTTTCAATTTCTTGTACCATTTGTTATGTTTCATTACGTTTATTTGTGATTAATAAAAAAATATTTTTTATTATACCTGCATCAGAATCGCCGTTTAAAGCACGCCTGAGCGTGCGAATACAGGCGATTAAAGCACGGCGAGCTTTAAAGGTTGTCAAAGATTGAGAACTATAGAATGAATTGACTGAGTAAATGAATGCATTTCCATTTATTTGTTATCACTTGAACTGTGATTGCTATGTGTATGTATTAATTTATTATTGTTACTTTAATATATAAAATGTACCAGTGTACCAAAATTAAATTATAATTAAAAGCGAAAGGCACGCTTTGTGCATAAGTCAAGGTGTATGATTTATACATGAATTAGGTTTTGAACGTCAAAATTTTCCGTTGAACTACATAGAAATTTGATTATGCACAGGCGAAATTGTACTCCGACTATTTTAAATTAATAAGTTACGGGCTCCTTAGCTCTTTTTTCAATTAGTCAACGAGTATTCTCAAACAGCTTAAGCTTGTTTCAGTTTTGGAACATGGACGAGAGCGCCCAAGGTTTAGATCCAGATTACTTGATGGATCTCGACGAGGCAGAGGGGTCGGACCTCGACGACGATGAGGACGAGCTGATTGCCGATCCCCGGCCCTCGCCCTTCCACTTCCCCTCTTCTGGGTCGGCCGCGACTTTGGCGGCCTCGTCACTCCTAAACGGTGATGATTTTCCACTTCCCTTTGGGTTTTCTGGGAAGCCTTTTAGCAACATCAACAGGGGGCGGGGACGACCGCGCCGCGAAAGAGTGGAACGTCATTTCGAACCTGGAACATTCAGCCGATTAACGGGGATTTTGATGGGTAAACCGGCCCATAGGCGGTCGGCTACAGGGAATAGAATACGAAAAGTGAAACCTTCAGGATACCCCAGGAAAAAGGTTAAAGGCCACGATCGAATGGATTTTGATTTCTCATGTCTAACACCGCTAAGCGACGAGTTGTCACTCCTCGATCATGACGCTGCAGCGTTAATTTTTGCAGAAAAAGGAAGGTCTGCTCCAATTTTTGAACTGCCTTATTTCCCGGAACAGTGGCCTGGGAAAGTTTGTGCTCTTTGCAATTTGGGAGAGAAAAGCCAGTTAGGCCAAGGCGAGATGTTGAGGTTGTTGTGCCCCGAAGGTGTTACGCCACAACGGGTAACAACGGACGTTGTTACAATTTCTACGCCTGAAAGAGAGAATGAGGATAAGAGTCCACGAGGACCCGTGACATGTCGAAGACAGAAGAGCTTTAACAAGTGCAGGCACCCCTCTTTAGCTAGCGAGTGTTTGGATGAATTGACGATCATTGGCTACACAGAAGAACCGCATATTTCAACATTATTTGATGTCACTGGTTACTTTTATATACACAGAAATTGCGCTTCATGGTCGTATGGCGTCATAAAAAATGGTATTTACATCGTGTTTGTTAAAGAATTATTTTAATTACCTCATTTTTTTGTAGAAAAATCTGCACTGGAAAATGTGGGCCCTGCTGTTTTACAAAGTTCTTCCAGAAAGTGTTCATTTTGTAACCATTATGGAGCAAGCATTTTTTGTAGTGTGAATGAGTGCTCAAAAGTTTTTCATTTTCCATGTGTAACTGCTTCTGGTGCCTTCCAAGTGCTAAATTCTCTTAGTTCATTTTGTAGCAATCACATTGGGCAAGCTTCTTTGGAATGTGAAAGTATTGATATACTGATGTCCAACTTCAACATTTTAAAATTTTAATTTCAGATACTGCCTGTTACACTTGCAAGCTCTTGGGTGACATTTCTAATCTCATGTATTGTTCTTCATGTGGTGCTCACTATCATGGGACATGCGTAGGATTGGCTCAATTACCAGGTAAAAAATTATAGCTGCAACAATTTCAGTCTGCCCCTAGAAAATCTATTTTAACGAATATCTGGCTTTAATTCTTTGATCAATGTGAATGATAGATAATACAGGCGGTGGCTGCTCACATGACGCAGGTGGGACAGATTTTGCACCTCTTATTTGTGAAGTAAAATAATTTTTTAAAGAATTTTTTGGCTGTACAATAATTACACAAAGTTAAATCACACTGACAGAATTGTCTATTATGTACCTAGTAATTTTGAATGCACTACTCCCGAGTTGTGGGAGGTCATTGAAACACTTGGGTGATTCCCTCTATTATTATACCGGGTGTTGTGGAAATGTCTATGAGCAACTTTACATTGGTATTTGTAAAAAAATGTTAACAAAAAACTAGTGAAGCAAAGAATCAGATAATCAATCCGCTCTATCCTATTAATACATTATTTGATGGTGTATTTAAATAAACAGAAGAGTGCAATTACTTACTTATTATGACGCCGTAAAGAATGCTCATAATTTGTGTATGGACGTTGTTAAAAAATTATCACATAAAAAAGCGATATCACAAATACCCAGTGCGTGTTCAAGAACAGAGAAGTTTTTTAGCTGGTATTTCTTCCGCTTGAGTTCCAGACGAGGCGACATTGGCACGGCCGGCCAGTCCAGAACATTGTTTTTATGGCGTTTTTCTTTTCCTATCTGATAGCGCCCTGAATCATTATTATGCAAGTGTTCAAGAAGCTGCTGAGTTTTTCGTGGCATTATGAACTATGAATAAAAGGAGATCGACAGTGACGGATAATCAATTTATATCCAGTATTAATTAGTTGGTGATTGATAATAATTAATTAGTGTGGTTCGGCGATTTATTTGACCCCACTACCTAAACTATTGCTCTTGCAGTGGCGTTGCACGCTTGTTGTTTACAAATTTCTGAGTTGCCGCTACATACGCCGCTGAGCCGGTGTGGTGGGAGAAGTTTGCGAGCAATTAAATCCCGAATGCCGAACCTTATTAATTAGTAACCAGTGATTATATTAATAGTTCCACCATTATTATTAGTAGTCGTTATTCAACTGAATAAAAGTGTACTGTTATAAGTGCAAAATTTAACATTGTATAAAAATAACTTGCGCCTGGCTGCGTCATAAAAACTAGCGAGCCTGCAGAAAGGTCAATAACATTAATAATAATGGATAATTTGTTCATCTATTCATACATATAAAAGGGAACGTTTGTCCGGAAAAGAAAAGAAAAGAAAAGAAAAAAGTTTTATATGAAATTTTGACTTGAAATTTGGTATCCTACTATATGTTGCTATCGTGTTGTGAGAAAAATCCGAAATTACCATAAAAGTCATTACCTTTTTTTAAGTCTAAAAATGTTAAGAAATTGGAGAACAACTGAAAATATCGTTCGGGCATTCGTAAATTCAAGCGCCCGCCGTCTACGAAACGGCACTGGCCATGTTTCAAATTAAAATACGAGAGCTAATAAATCTGGAGCTTATCTGCAAAACTCACTAATTGACATTGAGTAAACTTTTCAGAAAAATAAACAAAATGTTAATACTTACTTTTGGTAATAAACTCATGTTAGAAATAAGCTTCATTAGGGAATTACAGTGTTTTGAAACCTAAAATTATGCACCACTGGAAGATACTCAATTGAATGTTGCTAGCGCAACCTTCTGTTGAAATTCGTAATTTTTTCGAATTAATGAGTTTTGCAGATAAGCTCCTCAAATGCTCTATTCCCAGGTTACCACAAAATCAGAGCAGAGTAGCAAAATTTTTACAACGCTGATTCGCTTAAGTAGAAATCGAATACAACCTAGAAAACATAATTATAGACAATTCGAAGCAGCATTTTGCTCTCCGTCGCGTTACTTAGATTGATTTCTTTAAACTGATTTCTCACTCATCAACGCATAGCCCGTTGACTTTTGAAAGGTTAAATTTGGTAGGTACATAGTTTTTAGGGCGTGTAGGCGCACTAAGAAAAGAATTTTGAAAATTACATTTCTAAGGGGGTGAAAATGGGGTTCATTGGTTTCTCTAGGCTTCACATAACTTGGGGTAGTTTAACATAAATTGGGGTGTTTTTTTTAATCCAGAATTCATATAACTTGAAAACTGACAGCATTACAGTCGTGAAAAGATTATTAACAAACCGCGAAACGGGGGCGTAAAGGGGGAGGATAGTTTCACAAAAAAAAATCTGATGAAGAAGAAATGAGAGAAAAAATTATTCAAATGTTCATTATGCAGGATCATTGAAATTGGTGCTTCGCGCTACGCGGTCGACCCCTTAAAGAAACATACTCCAAGAAGGTCATATTTCCCTATACGTGAAGCTCGAAATGTGGACAGAGGCCCCCTTAATGAACTCGAGTCCTACCATCGTCCTACCCCTGTCCCAAGGGGGCCCTTGTTTTAGTTACCATAAGCCACTTGAAGTTAACATTTGGATCAGACGTTAGGGAATTCTGACGCATGATGATATTTGGAACGAGTACCCTAGAGTTCTGCATTGATCGTGACTCTTCCTGCTGTGATTTCTAGACTCTATTGGGATCTAGGTTGATCTTTAAAGTGACTGAACGTGTGTTTTACGATTTTGCAAAAAAGAAATATGTTTTTTAACTTTTGATTTATTTAATTAAAAACTGCAAAGTGGCAAGTAACTGCTAGTTTCATACATAATATATTATGAATATATCGTTTTAGACTAAATGAGTGGATATTTAAAATTTCTGTTATCTTTATTGCTGTGAAATAAAGAAAGTAATCTACAGAATGAGTACATACTCAAGTTTTCTTTAATTCTAGGTGTTCGAGCCGGGTGGCAGTGTCGAAAATGCCGAGTTTGCCAAGTGTGTCGAATGACCGGCGATGAGACGAAATTAATGACATGCGAACAATGCGATAAGATCTACCATTCAACATGTCAAAGACCTATAGTCACATCTATTCCAAAATACGGATGGAAATGCAGAGTATGATTGTAGAAACTTACCACTTTTCAACTTAATGTTTTTAACAGTGTTGCAGAGTCTGTGGAGATTGTGGTTCCCGAACACCTGGTGCTGGCCTATCTTCACGTTGGCACGCACACTATACAGTTTGTGATTCTTGTTATCAACAACGTAATAAAGGATTTTCGTGTCCACTTTGTCGCAGAGCTTACCGCGCTCAGGCACACCGGGAGATGGTGCAGTGCACCTTATGTCGCAAGTTAGTATAAATAAACTGATATGATTGTACTTTTTTAATCAATAGTAAAAATGGCAACAAAAATGTTGACAGGTGCTGATAAGATAAAATTATTGGGTTGTAAAAACTTTATTTTGCTCATTGAATTTTAAGTTCTCAAATATTTACTAAAATTATTTTAGGTTTGTCCACGGAACATGCGATCCTGAAGCTGATCTAATTACATATCATCAAAAGAAAGAGGCCCATCCTGACTATGAGTATATATGCTTACTGTGTAAAAATTTGACTCAGCCAACTTCCCTTCTTTCAAAAAGAAACTGTAAGTGGCAGAACTATAAACATTTAATGTTTAGTTATTCATTATTTCAATTAATTGCATTTGGACGCAACTCAATGTTTTTTTGATTAATTCCTTATTAATTAATTATTTTATGTAGTATTTTTAATTGGCTCCCACATGCTGATTTAAAATAAGCTCATAAGTGTAAGTAGTATACAAACTTAACACCATTTTTGTGTCAGGTATTGACGACTTCAAAGACTGTCCATCGGCACCTCAGGAATACGACGCACACGCCGAATTTGACACTTCACATCCTGTGGAGGTTATTCGTAACATGGGCTTGGGCAAAGGCAAGCCTTATAGCTCTAGTAAAATCGCTAGAAAACGCCTTGGTCTGAATGGTATGGGGACAATTGGTCGTCCCAAGGAAAAAGGGGTTCCAGGAAAAATGTGTTATATGAAGAAACAAAAAATGACGGATTTTAGAAGACGACGTGGCGCCAAAGCGAAGATGCGTGGTGTTTTTGGAGTACCAGGAGTGGGCTTGCAAAGGCCCATCTCTGATGGTAGAAATGATGAAGAACCTGGTGTTGAGAACCGACTAGTGCTGTGTTCAGCCAAAGATAAATATGTTTTGACGCAAGATACTTGCGTTATGTGCGGCGCTCTAGGAACGGATCAGGAAGGGTGTTTGATATCTTGTGTTCAGTGTGGACAGTGCTACCATCCATACTGCATTAACGTTAAAGTCACCAAAGTCATATTACAAAAAGGATGGCGGTGTTTAGATTGTGCTGTTTGTGAAGGTTGTGGCCAAAGAAACGACGAAGCCAGATTGATACTTTGTGACGATTGTGATATTTCATATCATATTTATTGCATGGACCCTCCTTTAGTTTATGTACCCCATGGTAATTGGAAGTGTAAGTGGTGTGCCGTATGTCAGACTTGTGGCACTACTGACCCTGGTTTTAATTGTATGTGGATGAATAGTTTTACTGAATGTGGTCCTTGTGCTTCTCATGTGACTTGTCCAGAGTGTTCAGAACCATACAATGACGGAGATCTGATAATACAATGTGTTCAGTGTGACCGGTGGCTACATGGTACATGCGATGGCATTAAAACAGAAGAAGACGCAGAGAAATGTGCTGAAGAAGGCTATAATTGCTTGTTGTGTAGACCGAGAGATGTTCCACCACCACATTTAGAACCCACTGCTACTACTTTAAAACCACCCACGTCTATCAAAAGTTCAGAAGTTAAGTCAAACAACACATTTTTCATAGACGGGGTCTATCTTAGCAAAAATGGTTTTAATTTAATGAAATCTTTGTCAGTTGAGCAAAATGGTCCTCGAAAAAAGCGGAAAAAAATCACAACAATTCTTGATAAAGAAGCTGGAATTATGGCTACAATTGAATCTGTAGTGGCAGGTGGTAGCTGTGACACTATGTTAGAAGACAGTGCAAAATTAGACCTTGTAGAAATTAAAGATGAGCCACAAGAAATTTACAAGGAAGGTATGATGTGGATTAAAGACGATGGTCCACCGCCAGAGGGTTTTACTGTTTTTACTATGGAAAGTGGCGCCACTATATTAAGGCGAAAGAGACAGCGAAATTTACAAAAAATGGGAATTGGGGGATTTTTAGTTAGAATGCGTGGAATAAGATGGGGACAAGACAATGAAGAAATAGATTTACTTCCAGGTAAGCCTAGCCCTTTCGGTTATGAAGCTTACTTGCCACATCTTTCAATTGAAAATGAAAAACCGAGGAAAAAACCAGGTCGGCGGAAACCCAAAAGTAAACTGACTGAAGCCTTTCCGCCGTACTTACAGGAAGCTTTCTTTGGGAAAGACATTTTGGATTCTGCTAAAGAAGTTGATAATTCTAGTAGTGATGAAGAAAAGGGTGTCTCTGTGATAGATAAGACCATGGATGAAATAAGAGCTGTAAATGCATTGACTACAGAACGTGGAGTTGGGGTTTCTGTTGAAAATAAGAAAGGGATTGAAGAAAATTTCGTAAATCGAGGACAGATTTTGTGCAAGAAAGAGGAGGAAGAAAGTACTGAGGATTTAAAAGACGTATTGGCTCTTCCTGGTGACCTTGATACAGATCTCGTTAATACTATAATGAATGAAGATCATGCAGAGCTTGACAAGAATACAGAGTCATTAGTTGTAGAGCCCACAAATTTGTCAGATAATACTGAAATAACTAACACATTAGAGAATAGAAATACTTCTAAAGATACCAAAGATGAACTTACAGATATTTTGGGAAATTTCAGTTTAGAAACAATGCCAAGTATAAATGGGAAAGATGTTGAAGACATATTTAAGGTAAATTTATATACATATAATTTAATAGTGCCTTTTCACTTTTCTAATTGTAGGGAGTGTTAACTGACGATTCTCAAGAGTCCCAGGAAAATAACGTATTTCCCATCGACAATGCCCAATCCATGCCACAACATCAAGTTGCTGCGCCACGGGTTCGCTCTGCTGCACTTCCCCCTGTCAATCAAAGTAATGTGAACTCGCCTGTAAACTTTCCTCCACAGTCACCCTATCAGTCTGAATATAGCAAGTATGTTGTAACACTAGTAGTTATTATGGAAAATTGTAAAATATTTGTTACAGTAGTCCGCAGTTTAGTCCTGTCTTTTCGGAGCCTCCAAGTCCGTGGGTTTCTGGCAATGATAGTAACGACGTAGATCCAGCACCGACTGGTACACAATCGACTTACAACCAAAGATCATCGGAAAAGATGAAAGCAGATGAAGGCTTAGGTAATGGTGCTACCATATCAGCGGTTTTGTACGCCAACATGAACCACGTAGAGTGGAAATCTGAGTTTCCCAATTGGAGCGATAGATATAAGCAGATTTTGAAAAAGTGGAGAACTCTTAGTTCTGATCAGAAGGCACCATATTTGCAACAAGCTAGGGATAATAGATCGGCATTACGGATGAAAAAGCAACAACAGGTACATGTTTTGTTTTACTTAATTGGATGTTCTTTTTCAAAAGTTGTCACTTCATATTTAAATGCATTAAAGATACTGTATCAAATAATGTACAAGAATATTCTTTCAAACAATGAAGATTTTTCATAAGCGTCTCGACGGTTTTGTGGTTGTGACTAACAGTATACATGTCAGTGTTATCCTGTGTCCGCTTCCGTTATGTAGCATTGCTTGTATAGAGTTCTGTATGTGTGTTTATACCCTCAGTCACAAATAACCAAGGATACATCGGCGATGACGTCGAAGGCACCGTCTCCCACAGCCGCCCCCATCAGCCACGACATTTCCTCAACCCAGGTTCCCGCCGTCGTCGCTCCAGTGTCAGAGGTGTGCACCCAACCATCGCGGCCTACGCCATCACTAACCACTGCTTCCACTAGCTCTGTGTCTGTCTCCCCACCAGTAGTACCCCACCTCATCTCACTAACATCTTCACTTGCCACTCAACAACGGTTTACCGTACACGGTCAGTTCTTACGACCGAGTGATCATTGCGGACCCGCTCCCAATGTCACAGTTAATCCACTGTACCAACCAAACGTCGCTAACGAACAGATCCCCCATTTACCTTTATTGGGTACAAATAATATCCAACAACAAACCACTGCGCCCGCAAGCGATCAACAGATCCGGGTGTTGACTCCCTCAGAGATCATGCGTACTCTTCCCTCCCTCTGTCAGGAAAACTATGAACCTCAATCACTGGTGAGAACCTGTATTCAGTGTGGAAGATGATCCAGCTTTTTCAATATTCTTTTTTTGTCGTATCCGCATTTATCTGCACTCTGTTTGATTTGGATTGGCCAATTTTCTGTATGTTGAAGTGCTAAAACTGCAAACTTTGAGTATTGTGACTGCATTTTGGGAGGAACATTAATTTGCTGTCATGACAATGTGTTAACGCATGCGATTCTACAATTACTTTTTAGTGTTGAGGTACATTTTCAATGGTCTACACATGGGGATTGGCTACATGTTACAAAATCAGATACTGATATGTTTTATAAAGTATTTAGAAATCAGCATTTTGCAAAAGAGTAATGATTTATTTTACTCATTTTCTCAAAAAACTTAATCAAGATTAATGGCGAGGTGTACCAATTCACTTTATTTGGTTCAAGATTAAATAGTCACCTATTAGTACTTCGTTATATATGGTTCTTTAAGATGTGAAGTGTGATCCATTGTTAATTAATAACAGCGTAGTGTCTCACAAATGCATGTCTTTGATAACTGTCACATTTGAAGAAATAATATTTGACACCTGGTGGCGTGTGCAGTTAAAGGTATTCCTAATTTTCCCAACCTGATTTATTGAATCATTTAATTTTACATTTTAATGGTAATCTTGAAGTTGTTGACGTTAATATGTATAAATTTATTGGTGTTGGTGACTCATAATTTAAATTGTAAAGTTATAATCATAATCTACATTATTTATAATGATACTTAATAGTTGTTATTTTTATTAGCATGGCTTCCTGTTTTGTTTGTAACTATTATTCTTTTATATCTAAATGTGTTTGATTTTGATCTTAGAAATTCACATTTCTTGTAGGACCAGGAGATCTCTTTGCAACATAAATCTTCCTGTGAAGAGGAACAGGAACGTCAGTGGAAACAACTTCAAGCATCTCGCCAACAACAGGTCCAACAACAACAAAATATTATTCAGGAACAAAGGTTTCAATGTACGTTTTACGCTCTTTTAATTAAGGCTCAAATTAATAGATTTACTTTTTAGCTATAGCACGTGTGCAGAGGCAAATGTCGGATCCAACACCTTTCCCGTTTTTACAAGAGCGAAATTCACAAGGATTAAGTCCTGTTACATCTCCTTCGTCAAATCCTAGACAAATGCTTACAATGGGTATAAAATCTACATTTACACACCCTACAACTACACTTCAACATTTACCGCCCTCACATACGCCTCTGGAAATGACACCTGATACCGATTCATATGTTACATCTCCGCCTACACCAACTTTATCACATCCCAATTTTCCACCTAGGGTACCACCAGATCCATATGCTCAGCAACCATCTACTCCTAGACCCCAATTCCAGATACGTCCTCCGTTGCAAGGCATAAACGCGTCATTGCAAACGGGAGAAGCTCCTGAACTGAACAGACAATTGAGGGATCTCCTGCAGAGGCAACAGTTTAAAAAATTGGACGATCGATTGTTAGCTGGTAAAGGTCAGCAACGATTGTGGCCACCCACTGAAACTAGTCAAGAAGTTGATACTCCTGTTGTATCGTCAAATGCTGTTAGCTCGACGGATACTACATTTAGGCAGCCCTTACCACCTAGTATCCCTAGACCTAGAATGCCAGTACCTGGGTCTAGTATTCTGAGACAACCAGGTCCTCATTTAGGTTTGAGGATGCAGCTGGATCCAAGAATTCAAGGGTTGGATCCCAGGATGAAGTTGCTTCTTGAACAACAGCAGCAGGTAACATTTGAATTAAGATTTACATTTAATTTTTTTTTATTATGAAATTACAGAGGTTGTTGCAACAAGCCACGGCTGTAGGACATTCACAACAGCAGCAGCAAGTATCATCACCAGCATTTGTAAGGCCAACTACTGTGGAACAGTATGAGCAATCAATACCAAGACAGCAGGCCGCTTTTCAATCTAGGACTGCGGAACCACGTTTGCCAACTAGTCACTTACCTAACACTCAAAGACCGCCATTAAGCCAGGCTCCTGCTGTTTCGACGAGTGTTACCAATCCAGAAAGTACAGTAACAAACCAAGAAATTCCTGATAATGTAACTGCAGAATTGGAGAAGCTTGAGCAGGAAACAGGTACAATTGCTGAACTTCAAGCTGTTGGAGATATACTTGGGAGTCTTGGAGATGATGATGATGAGCTTTTAGGTATGTTTTTAATGTATATCTTTATTTGGTACTATATTTTTTACTCTTTAGCTGAAATGGGTGCCGACTTCAATATTTTGGAATATGCAGATCCAGAGGCATTGCCTGGTGAAAAAACGAATATTTTAGACTTAGAACTTGAGGAAGAACCTCTTAAAAATGATAAAAAAGTAAAAGTGGAGCTGTCAAAGACGCCAGGGGGCGTTGAACTAAAGAAGGAAGTAGTTACACCTCCAGCCACTTTTGTCAATTCATCTCCACAAACTTTGTCTAATAATATCCATCAACCAGCACTTGCAATAGCTCAAGGCCAAAGCAACCATCCATTGGCTGCTGGTGTTACCACCCATTTAACAGTCCAACAAATTCACCAGCAGATGCTCCTTCAAGTACAGCAAGCAGCTGCTCGTGGAAAACCGATGCCTCCTGGTTCTAGACTTCAAACTCCAGATGGTATTATAGGAATTGTCAATCAAAATAACACAGTACAGCTGCAGATTCCTCAGAGTTATCACCAAAGATTATTAGTTTCTCAATGTAAGTGAGGCATTTTGTATTATTTCATTTATAATCCAAAAAATTACAGTACAAAACCAAAAACTACAAATTCGTCTGGGACAAAATGGTCCTAGAATAAGGTCAGTGGCGCCGGTGGGTGCAGTTCAGCAGCCACAAGCAGGTTTAACTCCAGGACCAAAATTGGCAACACCGCCGCCTCCACCGCCTTATCCTGGACCTCCACCACCTTATCCGGGTTCTACGACCCCGCAACAGCAGGTACAAAACGTTTAATTTCAAGCATGCTTTTATCAGTTTTGAATGATTTTTTTATACTTTTTTATTGGTTCTGCGAATTTACATATTTACGAATTTAAGTTTCCTAGTTTATGATTATACGGAACCTCTTTATTAAAAATTATTAAAAAAAAAAAGCAAAATGCGAATTGTGGTTTGAGACTTCGACTTTATCTTGATGGCAAAGCTGACAACGTTTAATATGATTGAAAATCAATAGATGGTGGGCCAAACAGACCAAAAGTTTTCGAGTTTTAGAAGGGTTACAAAATGCTAAACATTTGCAGCGCTATGAAGCCAATTAATTGTGGGCGGGGGGAACGGTGCTTTGTTTTCTTTCACACGACAGGATGTCATTTTCCCGAAAATGTTCACAACAAATCAGAGCATTTTTAGGACCAGCCCTACATCAACCCTAACATTTAAGGCAAATAAATACATCTGTCTCATGAATTCATCACTGGAAAATCTGTAACAACAATTTTTCAATTTTTTAAATGCTTTTCTTTCAGCATAACCAAAATATGAAAAACTAGCTCTCTGCAGATTACCCTTCTCTATTATTAGCCATTTCCTCAAAAATTGAGGAAAACTTTTCCGATATTTTGTATTTCTCACACACAAATGTTGTCGGCTTTGGCCTTTTAAGGACTTTTTAAGTCCAAAGCCGACAACATTTAATAGCCCAGTGTGCTAGTAATATATCGGAAAAGTTTTCCTAATTTTTTTTAGGATGGTTCGTTATTGGCTAAGAGCACGTGGTACAGACAGGGTAGGGGGCTAGGCCGAGCCTAGTTTACACAGACAAAATTTCTTATGTTAAATGTTTTTGCTGTATCATGATTTATTATATTGATCATCACCGATATACTCTAACGCAACGATTGCCACGTACTTTTGACGTTTATATAAACAAAATATAGTCGTAAGATCTATGAAACATATCAATAATTAATTTTTAAATCTTGGTCGTTTAAATTTCTCGCGTAACGCTCAAATTTGGACGGCAGTGTAAATCCAACTTTTGCTAGTATCCCTCCCACGGATCACGCGGACCCAGCGTTCCATATCTTCGCTGGAAATAGTATAGTTTTTTATATTTTGGTTATTAATAAAAGAAAAAAAATCACTTGAAAAATTAAAATTTGAAAAAATTAATGTTTACTTTTTACAAATTGAAAAACCAACAAGGGAAACCCTTCTAAAATACGAAAACTTTTGGTCTGTTTGGCCCGCCATCTATTGATTTTGAATCATATTAAATGTTGTCGACTTTGCCCTTAACTTCGATATAAATCGTTTTTCAATGAGAAAGCGGCTAGAAAATTAATAACGAACATTATAAATTATGATTTTCACACCATAGACTGCATTGAAAATCAGCGTAAAAATAAAATTTCTTTATTAATAACGAAAGTTATTTTAAATCCGCAATACTCAGATTCTTTCACTGGTGTGCTGACACATGGAGGATGTGAATTGACGTGCGTGTAAGCTTTACGTGCAGATTGAATCAATTGAAATAAAGTCGAGATCTCTTGCCTTTAGTAATAAATATTTTGTTACTATATCTTCCACTTACTGTTAGTGTCCATTCACAATAGATTCCTTATTCAAACAAAAACGATTCGCAATTCGTAAAGTTGAATCGACAGGGGGACAATGCGCTTAGTGTAAATTACGTTTAGGTTCAAGTAGGATCGACGTAAGGCTGACGTACAATGCACGTAAAGTAGCTTAACCTTAGGTTCAACTGCTAAAACAATTAATTTGGAACAATTGTAACAAACATTTTTTGATTTACTCTTTTGTATGCGTTTTATCATAAATTTCAAGCATCAAAATAATTTAAACGAGTTACATGGTGATCTACACAACCAAAGAATGACAGTACCAGAATCTGACTGACGCATGCGCATCCTACAATAACATATTACGAATTACGTCCATTGTGAATGGGTACTTACTGAGCGACACGTTAGCGTTCTTCATAAACTTACTCAAAACCTTTTTGTGAGGAATATACATAATAATAAATTTGGAATTGAATTGGGATTTCATATGATTATGGTGGGGATTGGTAGTACTAACTTTGGTTGAGGTATGGTGTTGTTTGCATGTGTGTGGTAGATGGGATTGAGAATGGGGCCTGTTCATCTTCCGCTGGGACACATACATCCTATGCGACCGCAGGGTTTACCTTTGCATCCACACTTGCATCGAAGACCTTTATTATTGGAGGTGAGATTAAACCCCTTACACGCTTTTCCTTTAAATAAGTAACACTTACCTTCTTGTGGAGAATTCAAAAACGTAGTTCTGAGATTTTTTTTTAGATTGAAATCCACATCACAAAACTAGGCTATCATTTTCACCAGTTCAATACCCACTCAAGCTTCTTTGCCATTTCTAAAATTGTTTTATTCAAAAATATTTCTATTACCTATAGATTCTTAGAAGTAGAATAAATTATTAGTTCTTCCTCATTCTCAAACCTAGATGTTAAAATTTGCATGAATACTAATTAATATGGTATGGGTTTCATAAATCACAATTTGTTTTATGTAGGAGCAACCTTTGTTGTTGGAAGATCTTTTGGAGCAAGAAAAGCGCGAACAAGAAAAACAAAATCAAAATCAGTCTGTTCCTAGTAATCAAGAAACAGTTTCTTCATCTGCATCTTCAATGGATCAGAAGTCTTCTGTACTTGTGGATCAAGACTTTAAAAGAATTACAAATGCTTTAGGTCCTGTGTGTATCGATACTAGTCCTAGACGAAACGAAGGTAATTCGTTATGTGTAAGCGAATATATTCACTATTAATGATAAATATTCCTTCAATAGTTACTTCTACTTCAACCCCAACAGCATGGCAGCAAAATCAGAACAGGCCCAAACCTGTTCCTACTCCTCAACTGACTGCAGAAATAAGAGTTCAAACCTTTAACGCTAATTTGTTGGCACCTCCACCTTTGCCACCTGAAAATATTGTGACAGAGCAGGATAAACAGAAACAATTGCTATATGAACAGTGGCTGAGTCATCAAAATAGCACACTTACACAACAGTTGAAATACTATGAAACTGAAGTAAATAAATTGAGGAAAATGCGGAAATCACTGAATAGTAAACAGAGACAACTAAGGAAGACAGGAGGACAACTAGCGGATTTCGATGCTAAAGAATTGCAACGCATTTCAGCACAGCAGTCGATACTCCAAAAACATTTAGAATCTAGTCGAAAACTGAACCGACAGCATGGACTGCTAATACAGGTATCTATTTTTTTTTTTTTATAGGCACTGCTCTTTTTAGATATCGCACGGTAGTAGATTTAGGTACACTTATAACGACACTTAAATCTTCAGTTTTAAAATGTTCAATTCAGATAAAAACAGCACATCCACGTTTTAACACAAAAAAAATCTGCACGTAGAAATTGTACCTGTTTTATGGCAAAAAATAGCAGATGTCTATGATAAAAACTTAAATTATATAATTTTGTATTACTCCAATTGGTCTATATGAAGGAATACCGGACCAAACAGCAACCAGGCCCTGGTCAGTCCCCTCTTTTAATACAGCAGAACCATTCACCGTTGGGACCACCGTCATCATCTCCAATACATGCGTCTCAATCGCCAATGATGTCACCGTCGGCATCGCCTTTAATCCAACAGAATTCACCCTTACATAGCCCTAGTCCCATGCTATCATATTCTCCTGGTGTGGGTTCAGTCAACACTATACTGCAAAGCCCTAGCCGTATGTCTCCGATGCAACCATCACCGCTCATTGGTACCCCACAGTCACAAGGTGATAGCAGCCCAAGTCCAGCACCGTCTCCTTCACAAATTTGTTTACCACCGCCAGCTTCAAGAATGACATCACCACAACACAAGAGTACTGTCATAAGCCATGTGGGATATACAAGTGATCTAAAACCTGGAACACCTCAAATGAGATTTGTTAGAACACCTTTAGAGCATGCAGGTGGTTTACAAAGACGTCTTACATCTCCAATTAATTTGTTTCAACAAAAGTCAGGAACGCCGTCTCCTCTAAGTGCGAATAATCCCGCACCAGTTTCAACGCCGTCTCCTATGAGTACGAATACTCCCATGCCGATTCCACCGCAGTTTGAGTATTACAAATTGGGTTTAAGAGGAGGAGCTCCTATGTGGAGTTTTGGTAGAGGCGCAAAGAGAATTCCAACCCCTCCAGGTACCAATAAAGAGCCAGAAAAGACGACAGCAGGTGAATGTTCAAATCCTATTAAACCAAAGAAAGAATCCCATTTGAGTAAGGTCTCAATTTTAAAAAGAAAATCGCCGGCAAAAACCAATTTACAGTCATTGGCAGTTAGTAAAGTTGGTTCTTTAGTTAGTACTGATTACAATGAATTTGACGATAGTTCTTGTACCCCTCCTGTGACACCACCACCAGTGTGCTTAACATCAGCGAGTCGAATTTCTACTATTCAGAAATCTGTTGGAAAAAAGATCCCGGAGGCTCCAGATAATAAGGAGGTATTGATCGTACATAGTCCTGAGGAAAAACAGATGAGATGTGACGATATAATGGACTATGATGACGATAATAATACTGTTATTTCTGGAGAGGTGTCGTTAAGTTCTGCTGCTCAGCAAAACGATGGAGATGATATAGCTGTGATAGAATCTCTTGCCCAAAGCGATTTGGTGGAGCCCATGTCTAGTCCCCTTGAGTCTGATCAAATTGCAGACGAGTATCTTCTGTTTCCTGGAAATATGGTAGTCGACCTGTCAGGGGAAGCTCATTATTCGGATAAAGAAGAAGCTGAAGAAGAAGATTATGGTGGTGAGGATATGCACGTGGTAATTAGAAGTCCCACAACTAGTGACGATGAATTTATTATGCAAAACAAAACAAAAAAATACAACATTAGACGTTTACCATCAAATCATTTACTTGATAGTGCAGATTCCCCAGAAGCAGAGGAGGTGCAAACTGATCCCTCGCCAGAAGCAGCTGATGAAGACGCTATAAGTAACTATGAAGAATCTGAAATTGTTATAATTGATCCATCGGCCAAGTCTCCAGATGAACAGATTTCTACAAAAGAAGACTTTGAAGAATTGATTGATGAAGGGTCTAGGAAAGATAAAATCATGAAACAAGAAGTTATTACTAAACATATAAATGAGATTCACAAGTATGCCGCAAATGTATACAGTTTTCCATCGAAATCAGACACCAACGTTCCAAATGCCAATCCAACCCGAGTCACTAATTTGCTTGCTTCAAAATTGGGACAAAAGTTTTCTTTGATAACACCAGTAGTGACGATATCTCGAAGTGAGTCATCTAAAGGCAATGACGTAACAGTAGCTCAAAACTCTAAACTTGTAAATACCACAACCACATCTAAGTTAACAAATATTATCTTACATAGTGCAGTTCGAACCAACGTTTTGAGTGTGCCGAAATTAGTAACCAGTGGTAATTCGGCCATCACCATTGTCAGTGCAAATCCCTCACCGATTGCTTCTATTTTACCATCTGGATTTACTGTTCCTGTTATTAGCGCTAGCGCTGTAAGACAGCTACCGAACGTTAAGGTAATTGATAAACCATCATCTTCCATTTCTTTAACAACGCATGATAGTTGTTTACCAAAAAAGATTTTTGAAGACGACTCGGTATCACCAGATAGTTCTAATTGCGAAGACGATAAATCTAAAGATTCATCAGACGAAAAATCCAAAAGCGATTCTCCACCTGCAGATTTTGTAAAACAGTCGCCGTTTGTGAAGGTCAAAGAGAACTTGAAAAGTGATTTGAAGAAGCTAGCCTCGGAGTTCCCGCAAACGACTTCTGCTTTGACTGAAAATATACCTACCACCGTGACCGACATTGCAGCTAGTTATAATAGTGATGTAAAACCAGCAATCAAGCAAGAGAGTAAAGTTGAAACAAATATTGACCCAGAACTTAAGAAAGTTGATAACGTGCACGTATCAAATATTAAAGTGCACAACCCAAGAGTATCAAGTCCAATCATTTCTAAAACATCTTCACCTGTCATCATTCACAACACACCGGAGTTAAAAATGACTGCACAAGTAATACAAGAGTCTCAGTCTGGTATTCATATCACTGCCCGTGCTGAAACCGTCGATGGGTTCGAGGGTAATTCTGGTGATGATACTAAATCCGTGGTCATTTCGATTCCATCGCCAACACCTTCCCAAGAACAGATGTTAGATAACATAGCTTTACAAGCGTTGGAAAACCGACGAAGAGATGGCAACGGAATACCTAGTGAGTTTGAATCATTTGAAGATGTTCTTGATATGATAGAAAATATAACCGGCAAGCCGCCCACAGTTTTAGAAGATAACATCAAAGATAAACTTTTGAATGAAACTGACTATCCAAAGCCTAATAAAGCGAATGTGAGTGCACCAGAGAAGTCCGTAGAAATTCCGACAACTAAAACGGAAAACAAGATTCCACCTGTTAAACCATCGGTTGTACCCCAACTGTCGCCCCTCTCTCAACCCACAGACTTAACAACAAACATGGCAAATGCTTCACAACAGTTAAGAACTTTATTATCATTAGCTACGACGACAACATCATCTAACATTGTCGAAAGTGTGGTCAAAACTGTTAATCAAAAGATGATTAACACAGGTCCTAAACAACCTACACCTCCAGTGGTGACTTCAAGAATTATTCAGCAAAGTACTACTCCTGTCAATATTGGCACAGTGATAGTACCAAACATGAAACCAAAAACAGTAGTGACTACTATATCACCAATTCGTACACAAAGTACTACTGTTCAAAGTCCTACACTTTTAACCAACACAACCAATGCTCAAATTACAACCACTGGATTAAGTTTCTTACCTGGACGAAGTGCGGGGATTCAACTGATGCCGGAACATCCAAAATTACCAAGAGTTGCGGCCATAAATACAACTGCATCTTCTGTTAGCTTGATTCCCCCAGTTAGCACAGTACAGCAATCTGTAGTTCTTGTCACTACTACTTCTCTGAATGAATCAGTTGAAGCAGCGCCCCGTAAAACCACATGTTCACTTACAGAGATGTTGCAGTCACATCCAGCCGCTGTGCCCACAACAAAAACTAGTGCGGATACTATCACAGCTGCTAGTTTGCTGGGTACTTCTATAGGTTTGTCACGTTCAGGATTTAGTACATCCTTAGTTCAAGCACAACCTCATGTGGTCGTTTCACCAGTGACGACAAGTAATACGGCGTTTCATACAACTAGTTTTGGGATACATTCAACGAATTCAATTACTACGACTTCTGTGTTTAAGTCTGTTACATCAAATACGAACTTGCTACATACGCAGCTAACGAAGGTTATTCGGCATAAATCGTTGGAGGAAACGTTAATTGATTCTACCAAATCTGAGGATATTAAAATGGAAACTGTGGATACAACTGAGGAAAAAACAATTAAATTAGAGCAATCAGGGTGCAAATTGTCGTCATTACCCACCCCATCTGTTTCTCGCAATGAAGATTCTCAGAACGCACTTTTGAAAAAACTTTTACAAAACACAGCTTGTGCTAATACACAAACTCCTTCGCCTGCTCCAACTCCAACTTCTGTCACTGTTGCCGCATCTACACAGTTTACTTCCAGCTTAGAAAGTCAACTTAAAGCGTCTATTTTAACACCGGTGGTAAAGGAAACAGTAAGTGTTCAACCACAGGTGAAGCCTCCTGTTCAAAAAACCCCTATAATGAACAGAGAAACGTCGTTTGTATCAAGTCCTGTAATCCAGCAACCACAAACATCTACCAGTGGAGCTACTCAACAGTTGCACATTGATATAAAAAAATGTTTACCTCCAAGTCGAACTCCAAGTAGAGATGATCTGTTATCGCCGCCTACTCCACGGTCTTCGTGCAGTCAAGATTCTAGTTTACAAACCCCACCTCTTATAAAAAAAGAAATAATACAACCTTTGCAACAGCCACTCTCACAAGAAGTGAAAAAAGAGTACGTCGACGAGACGTCTCAACATTCAGAAGTCTCCGATCAGAGTCGGTCTGATGTGCCAATGAAAGAAGAGCTTGATGCTTTGGATCCAATTACCGAAAAACTTTTGATGGATAAAGAAGAGTTGAAAAAACAAAAAAGGAGAATGTATCAACAAAAACGTCGTCAAAACCAAATAATGAATAAAGAGACGGTAGGACAACCAAAGAAGCGGCCTCGTAAAAGTTCAAAAGTCGACGAGGATTACGACACTTACATTGAAAGTGTTTTGGCTCAGTTGCGTTCCTTGCCTTCAATGGTAGTTTCGGAACCAGTACTTAATCGAAATTTTAACATTCTCCCCGTTTTCGGAAGCGATCTAAACAAACTTGCGGCAAATGACTACGATTCCCGGTTTGGAGAATTGAAAGGAGAATATGGAAATGCTTACTTACCCGGATTTTCAGATTTTTATAACACACAACCATACGGTGACCAGGAACCCCTGCCTGAAAAACCACCTGCATCAACTCAAAGAGGCTTTTACGATCAAGAGTTCCCGCTCATTAAATTTGATACTGAAGAAGATAAAAGATTTGATATGTTTTGCCGCGATGATTCACCAGAATCTGTTATTAGTAGTTCCTCTCCTGAATGTCCCGTTATTGAACCTCCTCATAAATTCCTAGGGCTCAAATTGATTAATGAAGATGATGACGACGAGGAGGAAGAGGATGTGTCCAAAATGAGGTTGTCACCTGTGGTTCCAATTGTTACACCAGTTCCTATTAGGCTGAAGCCAGCTGGACCTTATCTCAAAGATTACACGGAGGTAAATATGATTTTTGTTTCGTTTTAAGGGTTAAAAGCGGAAAAGATAGCTAGAAGTGTGTAAAATTAATTTCTTTTTTGGACATTGGGCACTGGAAAACGTATTTGCAAATAATCCAGGGTTCACTTAAATTTTTAATTGTAATTTATTTATTGTTTTACAACTCCACCAAGTCTCGTATATACATTTATGATCTGGCAATATTGGTCATTCCTCCGCTTGATTAAATGGCTGCACAACAAACAAGACAATGTAGTTTCCCCTTCTATTTTACTTCAGTGAGCACAGTCTATGACTGAGTCCATTACTGTGGGGGGTTCATGAGAGGCGGTGAGTTCAAAACATTATTTTTGATTCCAAAGGGATTTTTGATTGACTCACTCGGTATGTACTACATACATTTGATCAAAATTCAAAAATATACAGTGAAATTTAAAAATAAAGTTGAGAAAAATTAAACGTAAAAAACTGTGTTTTCGAATATCGACATAATTTTGACGAACCCATGGAAATGGCTTTTTTTGAGGATATTTCTAAACCAAGACCTTTGCCGTTGACACATTTTTGATTATTTTCTTTAGCTATGGTAGAGTTCTCTAGATTTTTTAAACATTAAATTTGACGTATTTGAATTTCAGACAAATCAGATGTGCCTAGGTCAATAAAATATAACCAACTTGACGAAGAAAATCAAAATAATAAATAAACACGTTGTACATAAATGTTTTTCTATTTTTGCAGGACAAGGAAAACGTCGGTCGCGAGGTGTGTTTAAAATCCAAATTTGCTTCTACCCCTACTACACCTTTAAAAGACTCTGGAAATGTTACCGTCACGCTAACTCTAACTTCTTCTGCCGCTGAAGACATAATGGGTGTTCTCCGCGATCTAGCAAACATTTTACATATTCCTGCCCCAACCAGTTATCAAATTGTTGAACGTACTAGCACACCACCCAGTCAAAAGCTGGGATTGTATAGAACCAAGGGTAAAGATGGGAAAGAAGGTGGTAAGTCACAATAATTTTTTCTTAGCTAATTATAAAAAATATTTTTTATAGCTCCAATTGACATTCAAAGCATTCTCAATGGTGCAGCGAAATTCTGCAAACATTGTGATGTTGTTATTCTAAACAATATGATTAGGAAGAAGGTATCCGAACTTCCATTCTTATCAAAGGACTCTGAACTATTAAGTGATGGTGATGAGCTGTTTTTCTGCAGCACAACTTGCTACATGCAGTTTGCATTAATGCACAGGTCACCATCTATTCCCGAGGATAAAGCAGCTGCTATTATAGACCATTTGTGTCATAAAGATAGAGCAGACCTGAAAGCTAAAAGACCTTTCATTGATTCCATGGGTCATAAGAAGGGACTTGGGGATACTGTGGACATGGAATTACATCATTTCAAGAAGGAAATTGAACCCATGGATGTCAATGAAATTAAAGCTTATTCGATGTTCACCAAACAAGTGGATGTCATCAGAATGAGGAAATATGATGATGTACCAATGCAGAGTACACCAAAGGTATGGAAAGGAACTCGCTATAAGAGTTGGACACCGGGCTGCCTCCAACCTCCAACTAGACACAAAAAACCCACAGACAAGGAAACCATGGAATTATTATACAGGATGGGCATTACTGTTGCTCCCATGAAGTTATCTGAAGATTATCGCAAATGCATGTTTTGTCAAGGAGTCGGTGACGGTGTAGCTGATGGGCCTGCGCGATTGCTAAATTTTGATGTTGACAAGTGGGTGCATTTAAATTGTGGTTTGTGGTCAGATGGTGTGTATGAAACTGTCAATGGTGCCCTTATGAACTTAGAAAATGCCCTTCAACAAAGTCTCACTCAAGTTTGTGTCCATTGCAGCAAATTGGGTGCTACAGTTCGTTGTTTTAAAACTAGGTGCTCCAATGTATATCACTTATCTTGTGCAGTTAAGGACGGTTGTGTATTCTATAAAAACAAAACCACTTATTGTACAGTTCACATACTCAAAAACGAGAAAGACAATGAACTCACAACCCTTTCAGTGTCGCGTAGAGTGTATGTAAATCGGGATGAAAATCGTCAAGTCGCGGCTGTGATGCACCATTCAGACACCAATAATTTGCTGAGAGTTGGAAGTTTGATTTTCTTAAGTGTTGGCCAGTTGCTTCCACATCAGTTACAAAATTTCCATAATCAAAACTACATTTATCCCATTGGTTATAAAATTATCCGGTTTTATTGGAGTATGCGTCATATAAATAAGCGTTGTAAATACATCTGTTCTATCCATGAGTCGTTCGGCAAACCGGAATTTAAGGTCGTTATTCAAGAGGGTGTTGAAGAAGATGTTGAATTTAAAGACATCAGCCCGAAAGCCGTCTGGCATAGAATCTTGGCTCAAATCGCATCAATGAGACGGGAAAACCAGTGCATCCATATATTTCCTCAATTCGTTAGTGGCGAGGATTTGTTTGGTCTGACTGAGCCTGCGGTTGTTAGAGTTTTGGAGAGTCTACCGGGTAGGTTTCGTTGACTTTTCGTGGACTTTTAAAACAGCTTCGATTTTTTGTTTTAGGCATTGAAACGTTGACGGATTACAAATTTAAATATGGCAGAAATCCTTTATTAGAACTTCCATTGGCAATAAATCCATCTGGAGCTGCAAGAACTGAACCAAGATCCAGAAGTCAGTTACATTGGAAAAGACCTCATACGCAACGGACGGCTGGGTCATCTGTGAGACCCTTATTTGGACCAACGCCTGCATTAACCAACAACAATACTTTGGCTGAGGGTGCATGTCCGTACACTAAACAGTTCGTTCATTCGAAGAGTTCACAGTACAAAAAAATGAAGCAAGAGTGGCGGAATAACGTGTATTTGGCGAGGTAAATAAAATTATAAGTATTTCTCTTAGTAAAAGTAAATTTAAAAAATACGTACAGTAGAAGCCCTATTATGCAAACGCTCGGCAATGGCTTATCGCTCGTTCAACAAAAAATACAACGGTATTTACTGGCTAACTTCAAGGATTAAGATTTAACTTTGATGTAAGCTTCCATAAAGGCCATGAACAAATTAAATTTCGGGACATCCAGCTAACTACAAAAATAAATTGCTTGTTCACACTTGTTTGTTTTGTTATTTTATTTAGGAAGATGATCAATTTGAAGTCCGCTTGCAATAATTTAAAAACGTGCCGGACTCGAGGAGGCCCGTACTATGATATTTGTAACCAATTTTTCATTCATGTCCCTGGCTAGCTGGTAGTGGAGGTGTTGCAATTTATATATCATTCAGTATATTGCAGGTTTCAAAGAGTGAGATCTGCTCAGAATCAGACTATATTATAGTTCCTCACATTGAGGAAATAACCTATTGATTGAAGCCAAAAATCAGAGTGAAGAACAATATTACTTATAATTTCAGGTCAAAAATTCAGGGGTTGGGCTTGTACGCAGCGCGCGATTTGGAAAAACATACGATGGTAATTGAGTACATTGGTGAAATAATCAGAACTGAACTGGCAGAAACCAGGGAGAAAAAATACGAGGCCAAGGTGTGTTTTTTACTTTACCTGCAAATTTATTTTGTAATAATCAATGTATTACAGAATAGGGGAATTTACATGTTCAGATTAGACGAAGAGCGTGTGGTTGATGCAACACTCAGTGGCGGTCTGGCCAGATACATCAACCATTCATGTAATCCAAACTGTGTGGCCGAAACTGTGGAAGTTGACCGGGACTATCGAATTATTATATTTGCCAAACGACGAATCCAAAGAGGTGAAGAGGTAAGTTTTTAAGTGTTCAATTAGCATTTACTTTCACTATATAAAAATACTCTTCAGCTGGCTTATGATTACAAGTTTGACATAGAAGATGACCAGCACAAAATATCTTGCATGTGCGGGGCCCCCAATTGCCGGAAATGGATGAATTAACTTTTTAGCAGTTATGTTGTTGAGTACTGTTCATTTGCTGATAATTTCCCTTACTTTGAGACTAAATGCTTACCATTGACAGAGACAGAACTAAAGCAGACTGTTTGC
Source organism: Diaperis boleti (assembly GCA_963583935.1). Taxonomy (NCBI): domain Eukaryota; kingdom Metazoa; phylum Arthropoda; class Insecta; order Coleoptera; family Tenebrionidae; genus Diaperis; species Diaperis boleti. The sequence goes on along the minus strand of OY757242.1, from coordinate 39,847,791 downwards.
AGTGCCATTACCTATCCCATATTTTATAAAGTACATTCCATAGTTCTTATGTTTCATAAGTATAACCTGGATAACGTAGGATAAATGTGCATTTATATATTTTGTTACATAGTGTCGTAAAAAGGACAGTGGCTTAGGGTTAGGGACCAAATTGATATTGTTGTTTCCCCAACCTTATAGAGAATTTTGTACATACGTAACATCCAAATAATTTATTTCATGTATTTTGATCATGATTCTACCATTTTAGAATTTGTTAAAGCAAGTTTGTAACACAAACTTACTGCAAAACATCTTTATTATGTATTATTTATTGTATAGCAAATTGTTGTTCATTAAGTCGTTAGTTTAATTTATTCATTATGATAAATCACTGCGTTTGCAGCAAAGATGGTGATCAGTCTGCAAAGAAAATAATACAAATCAGCATAGTTTAAATTCATAATTATTTTCTTTGCACTATTGTAAATTTGCTGCTTGTGTTTATATAATTGGAGATTGCCGTGCAATATGAGTTTGAAGCATCTTGTGTGCGCTTACTTTTCTTTTAATAAGTATGCATTATAAATTTCATATTGTAGTTACATTTTATTGGGACTATGAGTCCATTGTTGTTATTTTCTTTTTGATGTTTTTTGTATATATTTTTTAATTTGCAAATGTGAAAATATAATGATTTTTGTAATTAAAAGAGATCTAGGACAATAAAAGTTTGATGTTGGATTTATTTGGGTCTACACTCCACTGAGTAAATTCGATTTAATTCCGATTTCACACCAGTTTTTGTTGCTTTTAATAAATTAGGAAGGTGACAATCACTATTGTAGTATAAGTTGTAAATGAAAAGCACTACCTGACTAATGTAATCTATTTATGTACAAAGGAATTGTATAATGCAATATTGTGTACATATAAAAAATTTCGTATTAGAAAATTTACACATGTCTAAATAAAGAAAAATAATACCAAACAATCTATCTTAATTACATCACGGTAAGGATAACAAGGTCGCATATTTAGAACCGGAAGGGCACGCATGAAACACTGGCCGGTTATTTCTAGATTGAACATCACGGAAATTGCCCTGAAGAGGTTCGTCATTGGCATCCAACAACGACCGCAGTTCGTCTACCTGCAAACATTTAACTGCACATTGCATACAATAAAAGACTGATGATCGCTACTTGTTCAGAGGATACTCCAACTGGCTCTCGGGTTATCAACCACAGAATGTAGTGCAAACATACAGACGTGGTCACAGAACCCCAATACAAGAAGTAATCTTTCTCAAACTTTTTTACAAAGCTGCTGAGTGGCAAAGGCTCCATCTTCATGGAAGTGTGTGGTTTCTGGATGTTCATGATGTTATCGATCAGGATTTGGAACTCGGGATTTTTGCGGCCCTGTAGCTAAATGAGGAATAAAAACAAAAGAATTGTCAGCGTGCACATGGTGGGGAAATTGAAATCGATCACACCGTCCTTGTTGTTGAAACTAGACACAACGCCAAAGCCCGGATGATTCAGAGGAAATTTAATCAAGTATGCACTGCAGATTTAGGCCTCGCAGGTAGGTCTCGGGATTTGAGAGAGTCCAAGCAAATTAGACAAAATCTCCTAAATGACGTTGAAAAATGTGTATGTTTTCAGCGTGAAGGCAAAAATTAGTCCACTCCCGTTTTTTGCAGCGATTATTTCGAAAACTATTAGTGGGAGCAAGAAATGTATAGAAACAAAATTGTAGAGCAGTTTTTTCTGTACAACCTTCATATTGAATAAAATATTTGCAATAAATTGTTATTGGTCAAAAACTGTGCATTTTCTTTTTTTTTTTGAGCCTCAGTTGACTAAACTTAATAAATATGCATTCATTATTATTATTGTCATATCATTGAAGAGGTTGTTTGCGAATAATTCATTGGGGGAACTCATCCCTAGTCGTCAAACATTGGTAAAGGCGAGAGGGGAGAGGTGTAAGAGAAGTTTACAATTGCAAGCAATTGAGACTTTTTAGACTAAATAATTTATGAACTCCCAGTAGGGACCTAAATAAAGATCCAAAGAGTTCCCACCCCCGCGGGGAGCTTCATCCCCTTTTGCCCGAAAACCGCCCCCGAGTGTGAGCTAATGAAGGTTTTCCCCATTTTTCTCCTAAACGGTAACTCCGACGAGAAAATGTTATAGGGTTTATGTTCCCCATTAAATTCGGCATAAAATTGGTCTCATGAAGTTTTTGCATATCTCCCACGCAACGTTCATAAATGACGTTAGAAAATGAGTATAGTTTTCAGCGCGAAGACAACCCCTGTCTTTTGAGACGATTATCTCGAAAACATTTGCAATAAAGTGTTATTGGTCAAAAAACGGGGATGGATTAATTTTTGCTTTCGCGCTGAAAACTATACTCATTTTTCAACGTCATCTATGAGCGTTGGGTGGGAGATAGGCAAAAGCTTCATGAGACCAATTTCATACAGAATTTAATGGAGAATATAATAATAAGTCCTGTAACATTTTTGTTAGAATATCGAAATGAGCTATAGATTAGCATAGTGTGCGCCTAGCAATTCGAATGTCTAATTAAGAAAATACGTTGTGTATCGTGTTGGTCTAAATAAAATAGTTTTACTTTGGTCCGTCTATCCCCAATTCCCGTCAGGTTATGGGCCCAGAACTCCCAGAAGTCCCAGAACGCCCAGAAGTCCCAAAACTCCCAGAATTCGAATAACGAAAAACAAAATATGGCTTCAACTACCGGTTTTGCAAATATTGAGAAATTAAATGAAAACAATTTTGAATTATGGAAGGTTCAGATGAAAAGTGTATTAATAATCAATGATTTGTGGGGATACGTTGACGGTATCGAAGTAAAAACGGAAGAAAACAGACAAGAATGGACCAAGAAGGACTCTAAAGCACTGGCGTTAATAAATTTAAGCATCACACAGAGTCAATTGAATCATGTAAAGAAAGCATCGTCTTCAAAGGAAGCGTGGGACGGACTCAAAGAAGTTTTCGAATCAAAAGGTCCGGTTAGAAAGGCTGTTTTGTACAAACAGTTGCTTCGTATGGAGAAGAAGTCCAATGTTACCATGGCGCAGTATGTAATAGAATTTAAACGGAAAGCGGAACAACTTGAAGAAGCTGGAATTGTAATTCCTGAAGATTTATTATCAATAATGTTGCTAGGTTCTTTACCGGCCGAATTCGAAAATTTCAGCGTAGCAATTGAGACCCGTGATGAAATACCTTCGTTCGAAAATTTGAAATTAAAATTAATTGAAGAAGAAGCACGGCTGAACGAAAAGAACGCCATGATCAAAGATAATGAAGATACAAACGACGCGTTACTGACGAAAAGACCATTTGCAAATTCAAAAACAAACACGCAAAAATGGAAACTAAAATGTTACAATTGTGGAAAATCAGGACACAAAAGTCGATTTTGCAGATCGAAGCGTAGTGAATTCAAGAAATCAACCGACGACGCCATGACAGTAGTTGCATGCAATACGGAATTAAGAAGTTTGGGGAAGAGAACGTGGTACCTTGACAGTGGTGCAACTAGACACATGTGCAACAATAAAAGTAATTTTGCAAGTTTGGATGAAAATGAACAATCGAAAGTGTATATGGCAGCAGAACATTTTGTAGGATCAATCGGCGTTGGTGATATTTATTTAGATGCGAAATTAAATGGACATCACGCAGTAAACACTGTAAAACTAAAAGATACATTGTGTGTTCCAGATCTTCGTAACAATCTTTTGTCTGTATCAAGCGTTACTGATAACGGCTACACTGTTACATTTGACAAAAATCGGGCAACAATCAATCGGAAAGACGGTACGGTAGTTCTCACAGCGATAAAACGTGATCAGCTGTACGTTGTCAACGAAAAAGAAGAATATGCAGCTTTGGCAGGTAGAAATGGAGATGAAGAATTACGAAAATGGCATCAGAGGTATGGACACTTAAATGTAAGTGATTTGAAGAAAATGAAGAAAGAACATATGGTGTCGGGTATGAAGTTTTGTGACAATGGCAATGACATAAAGTGTGAAATATGTGCGAAATGTAAAATCACTGTTCAACCATTTAAAAAATCTGACAATCGTGCAAGCAAACTTTTAGGGTTGGTACATTCGGACATTTGTGGACCAATGAGCACCCAATCGCTCGGTGGTGCAAGATATTTTGTAACCTTTATAGACGACTGTTCTAGGTATACAGAAACTGTTATGCTACGACATCGTTCTGACGTTCTTCAGGCTTTCAAAGATTACAAACGAAGAGTAGAAAAACAGACTGGTCAACAAATCAAAAAACTACGTACAGACAACGGGACAGAGTATCTGTCAAGTGAATTCAACAATTTCATCAGAGAAGAAGGCATTTCGCGACAGCTGACTGTTGAATACACACCTCAACAAAACGGAGTGGCAGAACGAGCCAATCGTACGCTCGTGGAAATGGCACGTTGTATTATGGTACAAGCAAATCTTCCTGCTTCGTTGTGGGCCGAAGCAATTAATACGGCGACATATTTAAGAAATAGATGTGCAACAAAATGTCTAAATGAAATTACTCCTTATGAAGTATGGTCAAAACGTAAACCTTACGTTGGTTTCTTCAGAACAATAGGCAGCAAGACCATCGCTTTGAATAAAAGACAAAGAAGAGGTAAATTTCAACCGAAAGGAGATGAATATGTGCTGGTGGGTTACTCGGATGAATCGAAAGCGTATCGACTATGGAAACCAGGAACAAAAACAGTAATTAAAGCTCGAGATGTAAAATTTTTTGAAATAATTCAAGAACCCCAAAAACTATCGGAAGGAATTTTTGAATTGTCAAATCCCGATATTGATAGATCACAAAATCAACACCAAGAAGACAGAAATCTCGAACATGGTCAAGAAGTTGTACATTTCGAAGACGACCAAGATCAGCAAATTGAAGAAGAAAAGGTCTGTAAGCTACTTAAACCATTGTATGGTTTAAAACAATCTGGCCGCGAATGGTATAAAAAACTAGACAGTTATATTAGAGAAATTGATGGTAAGCGTACTTCTGCAGATCCCTGCGTCTACGTATTTGGTCAAAAAGAAGATAGAGTTATTATGATAATCTACGTGGATGACTTGCTTTTAGCATCGAAGAAAATCGAAAAATTGGAATCTGTAAAGCTGAAAATGCAATCGAAGTTCAAGATGGTAGATTTAGGGCAGATAAACAACATTCTTGGCATTAAGATTCAGCGAGATGGAGCGACAGGAAACATGCGTCTATCGCAGAAGAAATATGTGCAACAATTAATAGAAAAATTCAATATGGATTATGCAAAGGTAACATCAACCCCAATCGAATCTTCTGTGAAACTTACAAATGAAATGAGTCCAACAACAGAAGAAGAAATACGCGAAATGAAGAATCGACCTTATAGGGAATTGGTGGGTGCTTTAATTTACTTAGCAAACGCAACTCGTCCAGATATAGCATTTGCGGCAAGCACATTGAGTCGTTTCTCTGCGAACCCTGGTAAAGAACATTGGTCGAATGCGAAGCGAGTACTACGATATTTGAAAGGAACAATTAATTATGGCATAACATACGTCAAGAATTGAGAGAACGGGTAGACCTGGACGTCCAAAGAAAGTTTATCAAACCAAAGAGAAAAGTTCCGATCCAGAATCTATTTCGTAAATTTACTCGCGAATTGGTAGAAGATAAAGAAATTGTGTACAATCGATGAGTAGAGATATTATGTTTAGTTAATTTTAGAAACTGAAGTAGAAGAGCGCATTTCGATAGAGGGGGTGTTAGAATATCGAAATGAGCTATAGATTAGCATAGTGTGCGCCTAGCAATTCGAATGTCTAATTAAGAAAATACGTTGTGTATCGTGTTGGTCTAAATAAAATAGTTTTACTTTGGTCCGTCTATCCCCAATTCCCGTCAATTTTCTTGTCGGAGTTACCGTTTAGGAGAAAAATGGGGAAAAGCTTCATTAGCTCACATTCGAGGGCGCTTTTTGGGCAAAAGGGGATGAAACTTCCTCCGGGGGGTTGGGAACTTTTCGGATCTTTATATGGGAGTTTATAACCAAAATTTCAAAACTAAATTATTTCTTATATTCGTCGTTTTTTCGTCTAATTTGCTTGGATTAAGATTCGAGATTAGAAATTAAAGTTTCGAGACTCCAAATTCAAAATTCAAGATTATATTCCCAAATTCCAGATTTTCCGTTCCAGACACGAAAGTGTTTTAGGTTTGAAAATATTAGATTCGAAATTTGATATTCGATGTTAAGGATTAGAAATTACATGTGTATTTGAGAATCTTTGGACTCCGCATTCGAATTTCGAATTATTATACATTATACATTGCAGATACCAAATTCAAGATTCGAGATTCAACGTTCGATATTATATTCCCAAATTCCAGATTCCACCGAGTATTCTAGGTTGGCAAATATTAAATGCAAAATTTGATATTCGAGATTAAGGATTAAATTACATATTTGAGATTCTAGGATTGCGCATCCGAATTTCGAATTTTACATTATAAATTGCAGATACCAAATTCCAGATTTTCCATTGCCGATTCTACAGAGTATTTTAGGTTTGCAATATTAGATTCACAATTTGATATTCGAGATTAGGGATTAGATATTTGAGATTCTAGGACTGAATTCGAATTTTGAATTATACTTTTTACATTGCAGATACCTACCAAATTCCAGATTTGAGATTCGAGATTCCGAACTAACAATACCTTAATCACTATACATTCCCTGGTATATCTTCGAAGTCTTAGGTACAGTATCAATGAAATTAAAATTGGACTACCTTGGAGCTATATCAGTACCGCGTGGCCCCAGTACCGTATTGCGCCAGTTGGTTATACTCTTAAATCCGATATAGCATGTCAGGAAGATAAGGCAGAACCGGACTGCGGCGCTATCTTTCGCAGGCAGTGGGTGGCCAAAATGCACCCCTAAAAAGATTCCGACAATAATTTATAAAAAAATATTATACATTTATTTATTAATGTTTCATGACAGTAGTTTATTTCGTTTTTATATGGAAAGATGCTCTTTGAACAAAATTTGAGAAAGTAATTTTTGACCAAGAAAAGGGCTTCTCCTCGGTTTCTTTTAAAGTCTATTTGTCGAAGAGCGCCATGAACTGCCTCTATATTCATGGGTAGCCGTGGGAGGATTCGTCGTCTAGCTCTTACATTCTTGTTTTAATGGAATTAACATTTGATATGTCCAAGTTATTACCAAAAGCAGATTTTTTTTTCAGTTCTTTATGTTATAACTTCGCAGGTCTCGCAAATATCTTCTGCTGCTTTTCTTTTCACGCTATTTGACACAATTTGTCGGTTTAGTCTCTGACTTACAATATGATTATGCATGTCCTCTGGCTTCAGTAACACTGGTTGTAACATTCTTTTAGTAAAACTTACACGAAGCGAGAAGAATTAATTCTTTGTCTCTTTCACTTAGCACAAACTTCCATATTGTTGCTGTACTATTCATTTTACTGGAAAAAAATTAATGCAATCTGTGCACCTTTATAAGAGAGTTGGAAAAGATACTAACCAATGAGAAGTGGGTGCAATTTTGGATTTTCTCGGATTCCAAATTCCATTAATACACTGGACCGGCACTGTTCATTAAGACGGTACTGATAACAAACCGCCGCAATAAGCCTACACCCCTAGCAGGTAATACCTTTGCCCTCGCCGTAGAACGGTTATCATATACCTGGGCGTCTACCACCCTCGCCGCAGTCCGGTAATCACGTTGAACCCACTCGGTCAACAAAGAAGTTATGCCCCCACATACATAAAAAATATATGAGCAGACGAATTTCGAACCTCCTCCTTTTTTGAAGTCGGTTAAAACAATAGATAGAAAAGACCAAAAGAGGAAACAGGACATCATGAACCAATTGTCGGTGTGGGATAGAACATTTTGAAGGACCATATTTTACGTACATCATCGGCCCAGAAGCGATGGAGCTTATTCCTGGTTATCAACTATTTTCAACCAACCTTGAAAATATAAGCAAGGACCACAATTCCGTCTTTTTCTTTTAGCGCAGACTCTTGCGTCAAATAATTGGCTTTGAAGAACACCACATGCATTTCTACTGGGTACTTGACATCGTCCAAAGTGTGTTCACTACCTTCTGCGTCATTGCTCCCCCAGTGAAAATGCAGTTGCGAAAAAACGTAATTCCCCATAAGAGGACCATCAGAAATATATGGTCTTTCTTGGTTCCACTTGCCACTCAAAATCACTAAAATAGATGAGGCTACAACGCTATAATTTAATATTTGTAGGTGTCCACCTGTGTATCCCGTATTGGTTATCTTCATTTTCTTTGGCGGCACCTCCATGTTATGCCAAACTAGAGGAGGAACCTGAATTTCCGTTGTATGACTGATGTTAATGTTAATTGGTGACTCGTGAACTGGTTCTTTGTCGGCAAGGATTTGAATGAAATGTGGAGATTCCAATGGGTTTTGCAGATATGATCCACTCTTTGAGAGGTCTGAAACATAAAAGAATAATATATTCCTCTTTTTTTTTTAATTATTCACTTCGTTGAATTGACATTTTGAAGAACACAAAAAATTTACATAAATGGAAATGACAGTTTTTGACATGGACAGCCGTCGCAACAAAGAGAAAAAAGAAGAGAACCGTTTATTAAACTGGGTAAAATGGGAGGAAGAATGGAAGAAAACGCAAGCCATGGTCACAGACCGAATGGGTGTGCAACCAGGGAATCTTTTAATGAATTTCTCCGAGGGCTTAAGTCTAATAAACGAAGAAAGACAGCTTTTGGAATATGCTAAAATCCCTACAAAGTTTGATAAATACAGGGGAAAACCCAATTTCTACAAATTACCAGATGCATTAGCGCCAAAACAATGTCCCTGTGTGGTCGCAGTATGTAAATGTAGATGTGGCTTTGAGCATAAAAAAGTTCACCATAGATGCAGCGATAACGGGGAATATTTCGCAGTGGAGACTAAACAGCAACGTTTTATAGTTCCATCGGTAGAGATCATTGGCTCGCCACTTTATATTCAGCAAGAAAAGAACATTTTAAGTGGAACTAGGTAATTTGATTTTATTCTTTCCCCTCTTTCATTTTCAAAAATTATAGGAACATATACGAGAAATGGAAAAGTAGTAGTTATAGAAAAGAACAATTAGAAAAGTGGTCAAAAGAAATTGCAAACATAATTCCTCATTTTCCGAACATTGACGAGCTTATGATAGTTGGAACAACACTCGTACCTACCGACATTGATGAAAGGGATAACTCCATCAGTAAAACAACAGACGGGAGTGTAACTCCGGAATTGGAGCAAATGCAAAAGGTGACTGAGGAACCGTCTACACCTACAATTCCTAAACTCAGTCTCAAGTTTAACGACATCACTTTCGACGACAATGAAGCAGCTATAGGAACAACAAGTCTCCGTGTATTTTTCCAACACAATATCTCTTCAAATACAATTAGTAGGGATTCCTTAACTTTTGAAAATAACGGCGCTTCAACATTAAGAATTTCGTGGAGAAAAATTGAAAAGTTTCGTATATTTCGTACCTACACTTTACATCAACCTGATAAATACGGTTTTTATTTTAACAAAAAAGAATTAGTGATACTACCAGGACGAAGAGTTGATGTACCAATTTGGTTTAAAACTGAAACACCAGGACATTTTTCAGAATGTTGGGAACTCACGACTAACCCTAAAATGTGGGGCGAAGAGTTCCATGTAAAATTAGTTCTCGAGAGTTTTGCCTACTTTAAAGACTATAAACGTAAAGTAGATGCTCTCATGAGATACATAGACATAGAATCGAAAAATATATTGATTAAAGATATTCTAAATGAGTTAGTAGAGCAAACAAAATATGTTGAAACTTCAGTAAGATTTTGTGTATATGGCGAGCCAGAATTGTTTGAAGTAGCTAATCTTGTAAACGAGCATCCTTTGTTCACGTTCAATCAAGAATTGGTGGACGCATTAGTAAAACTGTATGATAAGGTCAAGGTGGATGAAACCAAATGGGATTTTTGTGTCAATTATTTAAAAAAATTGACACACAAAAAAGATACGTCTTTATATGGTGAAAACAAATTGCTGAAGTTAAAACAAAAACTACTTCAAATGCAAAGTGGCAAAATTGAAGGAATTCATCTGAATGATAAGGCTAAAAAGGAGAAGAAAATCAAACCAGAAACAAAAAAGAGTAAAACGTCAGTGGAACTGGGTGCCCCAGCCTTAGCGGCTGTAGAATTCATAGAGAAAGAACCTTACGAATATTCAAACCAGTTGGAATTGTCGAATATTTTAAGAAAGTTTGATTCTCCAGTCATACCAAACACAGATCGAGAAAAATATTTCGCTTGTTTCGAAATGTTTTGTGTTCATATTAATATTATGTGTCAGCAATTGGAATTGCTTGAACACGAAAATAGTATTGTTACGGACGTACAGTTTCCGCCCTTCAAATACGAGCTCATTCCTGTTTCGGAACAACCTAGCAGATTAGTGTACGAATATTTTGAACATTTTTATATTCCAACTGATCCGTACGATGTATGTTACCCGTTTGAAGCAAAGCGTAAACCAAAGATTCTTCAGGATATTGCAGAAGGCGACGTTGAAGATTTATACAGAATTTATTTTAATAAAAGTCTTCCACTTGGAAAGAAAGATAAAAAACAGAAAGCTGATAAATCTCCAGTAAGTAAAGATAAGAAAGCTAAATTGCCAAAGGGTGCCAAAAAAGAGGTTTCTTTACAAAGTTTTGATCCATATGTTGAAACTTTCGTTTATGAACCTCATTTGGAAGTATCTGCCGCTTCAAAAAAAGGAAGCCCAGTTGCTGCTAGAAAATTACCAGATGACTATAAATACAAGCAGTATTTAGTAGCATATTCTTCTTTGTGTAACGCGGTAGATGCTGTTGTTGACACATTGCAATCATTTGATTGTATCGTTCCATATAATGTCGTAAACGTAGTAAAATCCCAATTTTCTGATAATGATAAGAAAAACTGAGAGAAATACGATGGGATAAAATTATACTTTATAAATATAGGCACTTTATTGAATTCTTTACATTATCCGATAATAAATATATATAATAAAAATAATTATTTAGTGTTGTGCAGAAATTATGTTATTCGCTTTGTTTCCGATGGGACCTAGCGTAGATGATGTCTAGTTTTTTATCAACTGCTGGTGTTTGGATCGGTCTTACATTCTTCACGATGTTGTGTTGTTCACAAGGAGTTGATTTCATTTTTCTAAACTCTGAAACCTGAGACTTTTGTTAACAAGCATTCCTATCAAGAAAATAGAATAATGTAAACATCATTAAAAGTTACAAAAATTAATTGGTAGTTTACACCATAAGACTTGGAATACAAGCAGTACCTGTTGTCTTGAAACATGTATTGGATTTGGATAAATAATCCACGTAACACTTTCAGTGTATGGCTCTGTAGTTAAAGATCCTTGATATGTGTAGTATCCTTTGCATTGTGCTACATCTTTAATCCAAGTTAAACAATCTAAAATTAAACCTTGATATAAAGAAACATTTAAAATCATATCTATACCGCTTGGCACGTCAGTTGTGGCATTAACTTTGACGATTTTTTTAACCGCCTCCGTCATTTTATTAAAACATGCATGTTCATCGTCGTCTGTTGCTTTCAGAAAAAACGCAACCACCGCGAGTCCATCATGTTTATCGGCTGCATCTTTGAAACTCTCATACTTTTTATTGTAGTGAACCGCATGTGCTTCCATGGAGTATCTAAAGACACACACGTTCCACACGAACATATTATATTATTTTTATACTCACATCTGTCCTTCGAAAATGTGTTCGCATCCGCTGTGGTCATCATCACTCCAATGGAAATGCAACTGCTCAAATATATATTGGTCTTCATGTAGGGGTCCGCCTATTAGCAGTGGTAATTCACGTTGTTGAAAGCGTAGAGTTGCTGAAATGTTTTTTAATATAACAGGCGCTCAGTATATTGTGTTTACCAACCTGTAAATCCATTGTTGCTCAATGTTGCTTCACCACCTTCATCCCAGTGTCCATGGAATTCTAAAGGTTCAAAATGATCGTAATGATTGGTCTCGTCGTGTTTCAAAACAATGGGTGATTGAACTTTATGCAGCCTCCATTCGGGGACTGTAATATGTGCATCTTCGTCCACTATAAAAATGTAAAAATATTTTAACACTGTTTTTTTGGTATTTTCGTGTGATAAAACAATTATAAGAAAAAAAACATTATTCCCAGTATCGTTTATTCTTTTCTAGTAATTGTATTAAAATATTGCCGACATATCTACAGTCTGATTGAATTTTTTATCTAGCTGGTGCGTCACAGATGTTTGGCGATGATAACTACTCATTATGATTAAATGCTTACTGGATAATTCAGACTAATCAACAATATATATCAAAAACAAAACAATTGTCTGGATCACTTTTGGTGGTAGATAACTACTTTTAATAAATTTTCCCTAAAACACCAAAAACAATTTTTATTATAATTACCGACGCACGTTTCGCCAATAATGTTGGCATCATCAGGGTGATGAGTGAACTAATAATACATACATATTATTACTTTTAACTAGGCAACAATACAGTGTCAAAAACACCAAAAATATCGAACCGAAGCAAAGGTGAAAGGATCAGTGAAAGTATGTATTGAGAAATCCCAAATTTGGCCATGTTTTTTAATTCGCCGTTGAAGAACAAAAGCTGTAATTCACACAGAAGAAAATCGGATTGCCTACCCGACCTGAGGGACGGTGATTCAGCCCTTACGGTTTGGTATGTCGAACGAGAAACGACTCCCGCAACAATCTCTTGATTTTTAAAAAATGTGTTAAAATAAATGTTAAAAATGTGTTTTATTTGCACCACGAGTTTTCAATGTTGTTTAAAGTTGTGTGTTCAATTTAAAAATCGAATCGTTAATAATTCACCTTGCGAAACTGTGACGGAAGTAGCTTCCAAAACCACGTGACGAGTGTTTGAGTCACCGGAAGTAAGTAAGTACGAGGGGGTATTGATATCTAGTTAGTCTTGGCCGTTTCCTTTGAACAAAACAAAATCGTTTTACCATGGCAACAAATAATAATGACTTATTAGAAATGTCATTGTAAAATTTCACTTCAAAAAGTTGAAGCATTGCTGAGCAGTAAAATTTAAGAGAAAGCATGTCGGCCCCCATTGTGAAAATTCAGGAATTGGGAGTATCGAGCCATTAAGTACCTGTATTTGAAGGGGTCTCCGGGGTAAGGATATTTACGACGATATGCTTGAAACACTTGGTGATCAGTGCCCTTCATACGCGACTGTGAAAAATTGGATTGCGTCTTTCAAAAGAGGAAAACTTTTCGTCGATGATGACAATAGACCAGGAAGACCGAAAATATTGATGCAGTTTACGACATGATATTGTCAGACCGTCGAATTGGGCTTAAACATATAGCTGAAACACTAAAGATCTCGTATGAAGGTGTCCATCATATAGTTCACGTCGATTTAGATATGAAAAAAATTTCTGCAAAATGGATCCTCAAATGCCGATCAAAAGCGAGCAAGAGTGGAAGCATCGCGCTCAATCTGTGCCCGTTTTGAAGAAGATCCAGACTTTTTGAGCCGTGTTGTTACTATGGATGAAACTTGGGTCCATGTTTAAGACCCAGAAACAGCAGTCGATGGAGTGGACGCACCGTGGTTCTCCACGGCCAAAGAAGTTTCGAGTCCAAAAATCCGCTGAAGTTCTTGCTTCAGTTTTTTGGGATACTCGTGGAATAATAATGATTGACTATTTAGAAAAGGGCCAAACAATAACCACATTATTAATCACCTTAAAAGAAAAAAGACGCGGTATGATGGCAAAAGGTATGCTGTTTTTGCAGAACAATGCACCTGTGCACAAATCGCACATTGCCATGAATACAATTCGGGATTTAGGGTTTGAATCATTCGCCCTATTCTCCAGATCTAGCCCCCTCAGACTATTATCTATTCTCTAGACTGAAAAAAAACTCTAAAAGGACATAAATTTTTGTGCAATGAAGAAATCATAGAAGCTGTGCAAAACTGGTTTGTGGAGCAAGATTTTTTTTTAAAGGGTTAGTTAGAGGCGGTGCAGGATCGCTGTAAAAAATGTGTTAATTTAAGAGGGGACTACGTTGAATAATAAAATATTTTGAGTTCCAAATTTTAGTTGCTTCTATAGTAGGCTAACAATATATCAATACCCGTTTCACTCGTGCTTTTTTAAACCCTCGTACCGGAAAGCACCCAATTTACACAGGAACTCGTATAATAAATAACTATTTTGTAATTTCACAGAACAATAAAGCCCATAAGCTCCTTTGTTTATTTAATGTAGTATTTTTTTGTTTTTGTTTTGTAGCCGTTTTCCAGTATTTTCTTGTGGAAAAATATGTTGGGTTAATAAAATTTCTTTCTAATCTTTTGTTGATTCATTAATTGATTTTCCCACGATTTCATTGTCTTTCTTCGGCAGCAAGAAGATTTCAGCGAAAAACGGTTTATAGTGGAGTGCTCGCGGACCCCTAAATCGCTTAGAAAACGATTCTGTGGGCCTTTCAAATCACAAAGCTCCAATTTTCAGGAATGATAACTAATGCCCTAAATATATTAAAAATATGAATTCGTCAAACAATCGTCCTGTACAAAAAAAAGTTATTCAATTTTTTTTTCAATATGATAAATTATTACTTGATACTTGGTTTGATTTTTCCGATATTTTTTCAAAACATTTTCTGTAGCCCTTTGGCCAAAAATAAATAAACAATTTTTGCAAAAGCATTGAGTTTCCTATCTTGTGGCAACTTTAAATCCGATTTTCTCGACTTTACGTCCGCTCAAAATTAATTACTTTATGTAATTTTTGCCGTTTCTATAGTAGCCTCAAGCTTAAATTGTCACGGGGTTGGGAGGGAAAATGATGCACAGCCAACTTATTTATTAACGTATACAAAACTAAAACCTAGATAAAAAAAAATGTTCACTTGTAAAATTATTGCCCCATTTATTGTGCTTCCAGCAGAACCACTTTCATTTTTGTCGTAAATAATAAACTAGAAACAATTATAAATGTAGAATGATGTGAAATTTCGGATTCTCGGGATCGGCCCCGATCACTCTCTCTGTCTCCACATACCTCGCCCTCAACCCCATCAGAATAACTTTCCTCATTCTAAATTTTGTTATCGTTTGTATATGAATAATCAAGTTTATTTAAAAATATTCGCAACTTCCTGTCGGCCAGTGGGGAAAACCCAAAGGGCCATAAATTAGACTGGGCCCGCAGAATCCGGATCCAAAAATATCATTTAAATTATAAATTAGAGTCTGCTGTGAAATTTAAATTAGGTTGGCACTACTAACTTTTGACAATTTTATTTAAAATTCGAATGTCAAAGTGACTTTTCAAAAAAAACGGCAACAGAAGAGATGAGAACATAAACGTCACAATGTTTACGATAACTGCAAATTCTACTGTCAGTCTAAGCAGTCAGTCAATTTGCAGGCTGGGCATGCAATAAAAAAGCCGCCTGCTCTAATTTATAATTTAAATGATCGCACGGTATGTAATAAACTCTCTAACTTACGATAAATGTTGACACACCGACACCACACATCTTCGAATACTTAAAAAAATTATGTTCAATTTCCAAAACGCGATTACATCTGGGACGTCCGAGACACAAACAAGCGGCGGACTTCATTTGCATTACCTAACACTGACACCATAGAAACTGCACCATAGAAAAAAACATTTTCGTGGAAATTACAATGAATAAATTCTTAGTATTTGCTTAAGAATCGATGAATCGATCACAGGTTGATGAGAAATGTGTTTTAGCTTTACAAGACCAATTTAACCAGTACAGGGTATTTACACATGATGAAGATAATCTATGTATTATGTATTTCAACAAGTACTATATTCTACAAGAAACTAAGAGATTTAATTTTAAATGCTTTGGAGACTAGAGAAGAAGCACTAAAGAATTTTCTTGAAGTTATTGATACAAAAAAAAATTATTATCAAGCCTTAACAAGAATAAATATGACTAAATATAAAAATGAAAAACCGAAAGATGAAAAAAATATAAAAATCGAAGTGTTACAAGAATGGCCAGGAAACTGTACAACGATTGTTGGTAGCAAAGGACATGGGGAGAGACATCAGTTATCAAAAAAAATTCAAACATAAGTTTACATTTGGCACTGGCTCCAAATGGCACACAAGCTACTCCTTCGAACAAAAGTGATTTGGGTGAAATTATCGAAAGTCATATTGGAGATAGCAGCAGTACTTTCAAACGAAGAGATAATGACAAAATTTGTACATATTTGATGGTATATCGATAATTCAAAAATTAGGCAGAATTTGGCAGTTTTTTTAAATGTTGTTTTCAAGAATGAATACCAAGCAAATCGCATAGATCTGGTTCTAAACCATTGTCATGAAATAATGTCAATAAAGAATTCAACAAGATTGAAGAGAGGTTTAACCGACTCAATTGATAAGATTATTATCAGTTCAGGTGATGTGCCACTTCCCCATCAGTGGAATTTATTCATCACTTCTGTATTCAATAAAAATCAATTGACGCATTTTCTGTCTTGTGAGGCTACAGAACATTCCAAAAACAAAAATGTGGCATGGTACAGGAGTAATGTAATATTGCTTCATATTCTTTCCGCTAAAAATGCTGGTTATAACAAAGGCATAATGTAATGATACAGATGTTTTAATTTTGCTTCCCCACTTCAAAGGGTATCTGATTCCTGTAGATGAAAACAAAAAAACCAGGCAGCATTCGCTTTATACCCATTCACCATATAAATCTTGAGGTCAAAATTTAAAAAAATCTCCCTGCTTTCCATGCTATCACAGGGTGCGATACAACAAGTAAGTTTTCTGGTTTGGGGAAGAAGACTTGTTGGAAAATCAACCATTATTGTAGAAGAAGATGATATTGACAGCAAGTAATTTTTGTTCTTATTTCGTTTGATTTGTTTTATTTTTTAATAAAAAATTGTCTGTTTTTTTAATTCCTACTGAAAAAAAAAAACAGAAGTATTATTTTGAGATCTGTATCGAAACTATCCACCAAAAAAGGCGAATAACTTTGATATTCGTATATTCGTTCCAAAGATTCCAATTACTACAAGAGAAAAGCATCTAAATGATTCTTTTATAATATTTAAATATCCATCTTAATATTGCCATTCAAAATTTTTTTAAAAGTATTAAAGAGAATGTACACATAATAATATATAATTTCGAATATATATTTTTAAAAACCTGCCCGAGATGCAATTACGATGGGCGAGGGACGCTGCGGGGACAGAGAGGGTGATCGGGGCTCTGTGCTTTGCCGCCTGGTTCCGAGAATCCAAAATTTTACATCACTCTACATTTATAATTGTTTTTAATTTATTATTTACGACAAAAATATGAACGTGGTACTGTAGGAAGCACAATAAAAGAGGTAATAATTTTACAAGAGAACATTTTTTTGATTTAAGGCTTAGATTTGGAGATACTGAGTTTAAAGTTGCTACAAGATAGAAAACTCAAAGCTTTTGCAAAAAGTGTTCATTTATTTTTGGCCAAAGGGCTACAGAGAATGTTTTGAAAAAATATCAGCGCTACGGTCTGGGCGTACCCTTGACCCGTTACTACACTGACTGTATAAAACCATTATCCCACTGCACTGCACCACTGCACTGCGCTATTTATTAGACGTTGTCCTGTCTAAACTTCAATACATTTGTTGTTCGACAGATCGCGAAACAACACAGAAGTAAAGACAAATGTAATTTAATTTTAATTTAGGCTGGAATGCGTTTTTCCCTTTTTTTTTTTCGATTGAAAACATTCATTTGTGTTATTTTCCAACGCGGCAACATAACGAACAAGATAAAAAAAATTATGATTCCTTTATAATTGTGTTAAATTTTATTTTCCTGAAAACTTTTCCAAAGTCATAACGAGCAAAACAGAAAAAGAATTACGCATATTCATCGTTCGAATCGTGAGTTAAGGTCTTGAGTTCATACAAAAATCTCATAGAAAAAGCACTTTTAGTAATTTTCCAATTTTCCGGGCTAGTTTTCTAATGTTTCTTTCCGTAAGAACCTTATTTGGACTACGAATATTAAGAAAAATTTAGCCAAATCAGTCCAACCGTTCTCAGGTAATGCGCTTACCAACGAACAGCATTTCATTTTTATTATACAGTGGGGAAACTAAGTAACGCATAAATTCAGTAATTCCGTCGATATTAATTTTTGGAAAAGAATTGAAATTGAAAAAAAAAGGAATATAGCGATTTTAACTTCAGCAAATATTTTCAGTTTTTTATGTTATGACGTCATCGACTTTTTCTTTAAATGACAACCTATACTTTTTATTATTGATTTTGGTAGTACTTTTTATTCCGTTTCCAACCATATAAAATTTTCAATTTGTTATATTTGAAAAAAATCGAGAAAAACAGTCTTAAAGTTCAAGTAAAATAAAACTCAATTGAACATATAATAAAGTCCTAGTTCGATTTTTCAACTATTTATATAATTTCAAAATAAAAACGAATATGTCGTCGATAACTTTCCGACAAACTTAGGTGGCTATACATTACAAAATTTATATCAACGGAATTACTGCTTTTTTTATAAAAAAATTATAAAATTGATAT
Organism: Diaperis boleti; assembly: GCA_963583935.1. Taxonomy (NCBI): domain Eukaryota; kingdom Metazoa; phylum Arthropoda; class Insecta; order Coleoptera; family Tenebrionidae; genus Diaperis; species Diaperis boleti. Next base: position 39,828,956 of record OY757242.1, on the reverse strand, counting down.
GTTAATTAAATTATAAGTTATAAATTGATAAGAGGTAAGTATCATCAGAAGAGACTACGAAAGAACGAGTTTTGGAACTGAACGTGCGTTTATCGCCTAGAAAGAACCACTTTGTCACTATCCGACATTAGATATAGAAGCGGTGCGGTAAACACTATCAGAATACACTGCCACCTTGATTTTCATCAATTTTCGAAAGAACAAGTTTTGGAACTAAGGGCCTCAAATGAACTGTCCTTTTTTTATGTTTAACTAAAAATGAAAATAAAACTAACTTAAAAAATAAATTGTAGATATATTTTATTATTTAAGAAAAATATTGTACCAAATTCATATAGTAAATAGGTATGTTCAACTTGAAATTAAATTATAATAATAATCATCCATGATTTTTATCGAAGCATCTAGTCCAATTTTTATTTTATAATCTTAAATTATTTACTGCTTAAAAAACATCAAGTGCGTTCTATATAGCCGAGACAAAAACCGATTTAATTTTCGTTCCAGGTGCCGCACCATCTATTACCAAAATGGCTTGCAGCATTTCGATGGGAAATTGTTTCATTTCATTTTTCGCTTGACACCCCATCTTACGGACAACCACAAACTACCGAAAAGTCACGTGACGGGGATCGCAAAAAATTATTGATATTCAATGGCAAAAGGTAACTGCATGAACCTTAACCACAGAGATGGTTGTTATTTTTGTTTAATAATATCAATACTATTAATAGTATAGTTAATGCTCAGAGGTCAAGGGCTGCCTTATTGGCCTATGGAAGCGTCGGGTCCCTGGTTAAGTGCACTTTTTAAAACTAATAATTCGGCAAAACCAGTGAGAGAGCAAATAATGTTTTATATACATAGTTGTTTATATAAGTTCAGCTTCGTCACTGATCTTACAACTAAGCTTATTGTCTAAAGAAATGTACAGGGTGGTGTTGGTAAAATTGGTAATCATGTGATTTGGTTGACAGCTACATTTAAATTTGCACAAAACAAACATACCCTTGCATTAGCGAATGCCATTTTGCCAAATTAAATTAAAAATAAATCTACACTTTAATCTGAATCTATATCACCAAGTGAAACATTCATTGCTGATCTCAGTTTATATGTATACATAATATAAAAACAAATATATATATAAACAATATAAAAATGGTGCATGCGTGTACTTAACAATGCACTTAAAAAAATAATGTTTCGGGGAGAAAAAATGCATTTTAATTTTTGGTCAGGCGTAGGTACTCCTTGGAGGTAACAATAAGGGTCACCATATAGGTAAATGGCGCATAGAGGCAATTGTCGAACTAGTTTCTTATAAATAGGGACAGTGTTTCTAAACCTTTTTACTTGTAATCAAAGGTTTTTTGTCAGTCACCCTAGATAAACTACGATGATGACGTCTTCTTTGAACATAACTTTACGTGGGTCGTATTTCCATTATTTCAAGAAAATGCGAAAGGATTAAGGGCCAATTGACATTTTATTTTACATAATGTACTCGTATTTCTTTTTCTAAAGGTAGGAAATTGTTGTTCATTTTATATTGATTACAAACAAACTTGAGTTGAAAATGTAAAAGTTATGTTATGTTAAGTGTTTGACGCATGTTTGTCTTTATTAGTAGTGTTGATTAGATTCAAGATAAAATAATTTGAGTAGTTTTAGCACTTGCATATTTTAAAGCGGCAAAATTTTTACATGGTTTCTATATACAGAATCAAATAAATAAACAATTTTTTTCATTGATATACCGTTAGGTATTCATATTTGAATATTGGCTGAGCAAATAATAGTAAACGCATTAGTCATAAAATATATGGTAGACAGTAATTAATCTTTTTTATCAATGATAACAACAGAAAATAAATACATAGTCATTCATCGGCAATAAAATACGTTTTTTAATACACGTGCTTTAACTCTTTTTCCTTCTTTTACAGGTTCTGCACGCGCAATAGCTGTTGTAACAAAACAATGTAAATTTGCATTAGTTCAAAAGCTGTAAACGTGTATGGAATATGTAATTACCATTTATTACGGAATTTCCTGCGGGATCACACAAACATTCACTTTTGCTTGGAACTATTGCTGTAGGACCCGTCATTGTGACAATACTTTATGTAAAAAAATTAATCGCCAAGCGTACAATATCCACCTTTCAACTAAGAGATAAACATTAAACTGACCGGACCGGAACCACCACTGGAAAGAGTGGTTGGGTTGGAGTGTGTTTGTGTTATACCGCCCAGGCACATTGTTGTACATGCTCAGAGCAAGATGCGCAGAAGTATACATTCCACACTTTTTAAGCCATAAAACATCTTTTGTGTCGTAAAGGTGCTATTACGCAAATTGTGAAAATAATTTAGGATGTTCTGTCGCTGAATTTTCTAATTGAAGGCATTAAAGCAAATATTTGATACCGACGTATTTAAGAAATAAATAATTCTGGGCAAGAATTAAAATTATCGCTGTTCAAATTAGTTTTTACAAAAAGCAGAAAAGATAAATGAATGCGCACTAACATTTAGTTTGTTTTTTAATAAAAGTATTTTAAGACCACTTATAAATAATTGGCGCTATTTAATTTATATACAATTTTTGGATGACATTATCGGACAGCAGTAATAAATATTGAAGGTATCATGCGATGCTCAAAATAAGCTTCACTTTCATGCGGGTGTCACACAACGATTATTTTAATTATCTATATTCGATCTCCATTTCTTTATTTTCATGGCTTCGTTCGCGTGATCGACGAATACCATCAAAACCAAACTCGGATCAATAAAATAACTTTGAAAACTGAATTCAAATGTTTAAGGTCAATAAATATCACTTTGGCGATAAAGCCTACACTGTTTAAGTGAACCGAATTTGTTATGGTAGTGAAATTAGTTATGTATTCTGCTATTTTTATACGATTAATCGCCTCTTTAACATAAATATTCTTTATCTGTTAACAACATGAACGATGCTTATCTAACAGAAATCGGCCACATTTTTCAGTAATCTTTCTTTCAATTTGCTGAATAATTTGATTAATTGAACGGATAGCGATTTTTGCTTTCATTATCAGGAGCTGACCCAATTTATTTTATTTATTCAGAAAAACAAAATTAACGTATAACATGAAAAAAAAAACAATTTAAGGAAAGCATTACACATTTTCTATTCATTACAATATTTTCAGTGAGTATCCAAAGGCCGTAAAATTTCTTTGTTTTTCAAAGGGATTAGGATGTTTGAATCTTTTATAGACGCTCTGTATAATTGATTCAGTACTTATTGATATTGATATCAATCTGATTTTCTTATCCAAACACAATTTCTTAAATATCAATCTCATAATGCTATGGTATACCAATAAAGTTGTTTTATGGTGAATTGTTTTTCATTGTCTTTATTATAAATCTTCTAACTTCTTTTTGTTACTGTTTCAAATTTATTGTAATATACGATCAGATGTAAACTTATTTAGCTGTGATTATAAAAGAGGGTTGAGATATGACATTGAAATTACATTGATAATAACCCTTCATTATCCACTTTAGAGAATTTAAAAGTGACGGTGGACATTAGAACATGGACGACCTCTATTAGCTGTTTGTTGTGTTAATGTTCGATGAAATGATACCTAAATAATATACAGGGTGTTATTGAAATGCATGTCAAAAATAAAATCGGTAATTGGTCACGATGAGAGGAAGTCGATGGCAAAAATTTTTTCTAATAGAAGTTTTTTCGTTTTCGAGATAAAAATCATTAAAAATTTGGTGAAAATCCACCGTCCGCTACTGTGCTTACTTGCTAACTTTATTACTTGCTACATGGTGATTAAAAATGTCCTCTCCTTTGCTTAGCAACAATAGTAACAGGTAAATTTGAGTTTTTTGAAGTGTCAGTTTGCCGTCATAATTATTGTTCTACATGGAAGCTATACAAATGCTGAGATGACCGACATGGTCTTGTTGTATGGAAGAGCCTTAGGAAATGCTCGGGATGCGGAACGTAGGATTTTGGACGCTGAGCCAGACCTCATTGAAGAGGAACCAGGAAGTAGCATAAGCAGGTTGTTTTATCGTGTGTGTGATTCGCCGTTTGTCGTGTGGCGAACATTAAATGAACAGGGCACCCCAAACAGATCCAAAAAGTGCAGGCATTGAAACCTGAGGTCCTCCCTCGACGAATAAGATTTTGTGAGTGGTTACTCCAAAGAAAGGAAGAAGATCCTCGTTTTGTTGATAAAATCTTATAAACCGACGAGACAACGTTTATGGGATGGTTGGCAACAATTTGATAGGTCTATACATTTTGCCCCCTCGTTTAACTGGCGCGGCGTATTTGAGTTTTTTAAATGAGGAGCCAGGAAACTTATTAGAAGATGTACCTTTGATTACTCGGCGTGATTTGTGGTATCTTCATGGTGGAGCCCCTTCTCATCACGCTCGCGAGGTGCCGACCTGGCTTGATCAAAATTTCCCGGGGAGATGGATAGGAAGGATAGTGTTTTTTTTGTGGGGTCCCATGAAACAATTAATTTATGCAATGCCTGTAAATACCGTTGAAGATTTAAGAAACCGCGTTCAAAATACTGCCGAAGGAATTAGAAGAAACCCAGAAGTAATTGCCAGAACGCAACAGTCGTTGCTTCGGGGTGCTGAGAAACGGTTAGCGGCATTTTGACCATCTATTGTAGTTTTCTGGTTTTTGTTTATTTGTTTATTTTCATTGTTCTTTAATCATTTTTGCACGTTTAAATACAATAAATTTATTTTCTTCGAATAATGTGTTTGCAATTGACAATAAATCTGAAATAAAATTAATTTTGGCATTACACTTGTCAATCATTAATTGACAATTAACTATTGGTTGTCACTTTATGTTGCCAGGATACAACTGCAAAAATGTAATTATTGTATCCGCCTTCAAAATGCAATCGACAGTGACGTGGACTATGCGTGGAAATGGCTAATTTATCCCCATCGTTTTAGACCTGAAAAAAATGGACTATTGGGTTTCATTGAACCTCTAGATGGTCTAGATTTCTTATTGACATGCATTTCAAAAACACCCTGTAGCAATATTTGTCAGAAAAAAACTGAATCACATCTAGTAGATACCTAATTGAGGACGATTTTCTAACTTCACTTCAAGTGTTGAAATCTTTGATTACCATACCTAGTTTGCACTTTCTAACAGCATGTGAATGGGATTTGAGCTCTACTCTCTTTTGCTACGTCAGATATAAGATCTTCGACCGATGATGTAATTAATAACTCAAATGTCCATTGGTTAGGGAATGATATAAAATAGTAATTTTACAAAACAAAAACAAAATAGGCTCGATTCAAATAAATAAATAATAATTGTACGTCAAGAACTATTTTAACCCTATTTATTACAATATTTATGTATTTCTTTTCAAACAGATTTTTTTTGCCAAGCATGAACGCAGTTGAAAGTCCAAAACTAGATATAGCACCCTATTTGCAGTAATTTGAAAATCAAATTCATAAGAAACACATTAAGTCTTTCCAAATAAAACACTTATAAATCTGTTATCTAATATTCAATAAATACTATATATTTTACGCATCTTTTTCTATAGTTTTAGAATAATATAATTATTATAACCAACTCCCTTAAATATGCAACACTTTACAATACATTAAAATTATTATTATTATTCAAGGTTGCTACATAAAATTTTTAGTTATTCTGATTCCGGTAATTCTTTTTTCAAATAAATTATTTGACATTAATAGGAATTATGGCAACCATAATATGTAATAACAAAAATGAAATATGTGTATTTATTTTGCAAAAATCAGTATATTAATATTAATATATTTATATATCTGATCCACTCCTGAGACTGCTAAATTAATATCCTTTCTTTTCATAACGGTAACATTTATTAACAGTTGTGCATAACTGGAATAATAATGTCGACGCTGAAATAGACAAGTCGCATGCGTGTTGTTGCGTTTCTGGGTTCAATTATTTATTTAAAGCCTATGAACAATTTATTTTCGATTTCTTATATCGTTAATATTATTACATAAAATACTGTCCACATTTCGGGTCATGTACAGTCACGGCCATGGAATTTTAGCCGTCACTTCAATGTCAATTAAAAGAAAACGGATGTAGTCCATGCTTTATTGTCATTATGATTGACTTTTTGGAATTGAAATCTAAAAATTTGTCACTGTTAGTGTTTTCATGCGAATGAGTCAGTGTCAAAATGACAAGTCTTTGAAATAGCAGAAAGTTAGGTTACGAATACTTAAGGGTCGCCTTACATCTTATGACAATCAATGATAAGTGACGGCCAAAATTCCGTGGCCGTAACTGTACAGTGTACAGGGAAATATGACTTTCTTGGAGTATGTTTCTTTAAGTGGTCGAGCGCGTAGCGTGAGGCAGCAATTTCAATAATAAACGGAAAAACAGATGAAAAACTTCCGTGGATCATTGAAATAGGTGCCTCGCGCTACGCGCTCGACCCCTTAAAGAAACATACTCCAAGAAGATCGTATTTCCCTGTACATGACCCGAAATGTGGACAGTATTTCATATTGTAACGTAGCCTGAGCCGGGCGGGTTCGAGGATTTAAAGAAATATTCTGGCGCACACCGTATTTACAAACTTTTATTAAAAAGACTACTAAGACTAACTTTTCACAATGTACAGACTTTCACAATATCACCCGCTGATCACTTGTTCACGATGCTTCCAATAGACTGACTTGCTCCGTTGTTTGATCCCTTCTTATACCGCTCGCTTCGTTCTCGACTTCTTCTATTCCCGGAATCATGAGATCATGTTTCTGACGCAATGGATTATTCGAGAATAATGAGATCAGTCTCTTGTACGAGCGTGGTATAGCATGAGATCACCGCCACAGAGTCTTCTAGACTTATGAGAGCATCCCATGTGAATAATTATTCCCAGACGTTCTCATGTGGACTATTCCAGATTAATTACGTTACCATACGTGGTGAGATCATCATGACATCATCCGCTTCCGGGCCGTCGCGCCGTCGTCTCAATATGTTAAGTTTGGGCAACAAAACGGATTGAGTGACCGTTCAGACTATAGTATGGTTCAGGACTACAGTGACTTTCAGGGGCTAGACGTTAGTCAGATCAATTTCGGTTTTAAAATGACACTTTTTGACGTAACAATGTGAGCTTCCGATTGCGCATTCTGCGTGAGCGTGCATTTTTTGGTGCTCCTATTTTTGCTGATTTTAACTTAACTCAACTCCTTGCAAGTACTTACTTTTCTTTGATATTGAATCAATTATATTATACTAGGGTTTTTGGTTCATTAACAGTTGCAGACATCTTATCTACGAATTTCTCGTGCGATATTTTTATTCATAGATGCAAGCCTATGAACAAAAAAAGAGAAACCGGTCGTTTAGTCAGGGAAATTTAGATGCATTACTGGAAGAAAAGAAAAAAAGGAAACAAACCGAAGAGGGCGGAACAGGAAGATAAGAAGAGGACGAAGAGAAGATATTTAAAATAAGTAAAATGACAGTGAAATGGAGGAATCATGGATAAGTTGGAAAAAATTAAAAAGGAACTAAAGGAAGAAATGAAGGAGATACGAAGAGAGAACTAGGAAATTAAGAGAGAGTGAGAGGGAGAGATATTGAAAGGGAAAGAGAGGAATATAAGGAGAAAGAAACGAGATGGGAGAGAGAGCGGCACATCTGGAAGGGAGAGTAAAGTATAATGAGGAAAGGACAAGGAGGAAGAACAATATTGTGATAATAGAATGAGCTGGGGAAAGGAAAAGGAAACAGCAGGCCAAAGAGGGGATTCGCAGAGATTCGAGATTCGTGGGAAATTTACAGATTTCTTAACATTTTAATATGATGCGTCGTTTGTGCCATAATTATATGAAAAATAATATTGCTGTTTAAAAAATAATATAAAATATAAAAATAAAAAAACTAAAATAATATATATATAAAAATATTTTTTAATTTTTTAATATTATAATAAATATATTTTTAAATTTTTTATTTAATTTAAAAAAAAAATTATATTTTATTATTTCGAATTAATTTTTTTTATACTAAACCTATACTACAAGTAGGTATTACAGTGCCTGTTACAAGACAGGCACTGATCAACTCTAGAATTCAAGAAATGTTTTCTAGTGTAAGATCACGGGACAGGAGACCACAACAGTCACTATCTATGCAACAAATAATGTATTTTTTCACATGAAATTTATAAAAAAAAATATTCCAAATAAAAAAAATATATAATTTATATAATTACATAATTATGTATTAAATTTTTTAATAAAGAATATTTTTTTTATATTATTTTTGGATTTTTAATTTTATATTTTATTTTATTTTTTAAACAGCAATATTATTTTTATCGTTCGACACTGTCAGAATTTTCAAATTATCGCTTGTGTAAACACTGTCATGAAATAATTAAAATGACAGATAAACGTCACATTATTTTTATGGATTTTAAGCAATTTAAACGCTTACTCGGGGCTCACAAACCCCTTGAGGCGTAAAGCGTCCAATTTACACAAGAACTCGCCTCATATTTTAGGACTCAAGATACTGAGATCTGCATATTTCAAGATGAAAAAAATTGTAATTTGTATAAGGTTCACGTATTTAGAAATTGTTAAAAAAATTCAAAAAATGTGCACATTTCTAGTAATTCCGTGTTTTAAGATTCCAAAGTTATATAACTATAATTTCGAAATTTAAATGTTGCGGAACTTTCAAGGTTCCAACGACTGGAAGATAAAAAAATCTGCGTATTTTAAATTACATATAGGAGCTTCCAAAATTGTGAAATTAAATAGAATTAAATTAAAGTGTCAAAATGCCTTGAAATACTGGAAATGGTTTGAAATTAAGTATCAAAAAGTTTTAAAAATTTTGATTTTAGGTGGTGTTCGGTAAAACAATTTTATTTCCCCCTTCTAAGTAAATGACAATGACAATAAATGACATTACAGGTATTTATGTAACTAAGTAAATGTCTAATTACCGAAACATACCTGTAAAGTTTTACGGGCTTGTAGAAGAAACCTGTAAAGTACAACATCATGACAACGCATCGTCACAAACTGTCCTGCCGTCAGATTACAGAATTTTAAATTTAAATCTATAAAAATTGAAAAAAAGTCGTTTGAAGGTGGAAATAAAAGTTCGTACGGGGTTCGCCTTGCAATTAGTCTTTACTGGGCTACGCCGCCGGGTCGCTCCTTCGTCGCTCGACCTACAATCTCCCGGCTCACCCGTAAAGACTAATTTACAAGGCTTTTCCCGTAAATAACTATTACTGGACTACCATAGTTTTCTTACTTTAGATTACTGTTTATCAGTTCGCTTAACTGTTCCATTACTGTTCATAAAGTTTGCGAATTTTATTTTTACAAGTTGGAACCTTCAGTTCTAAAAATTTTAATTTTTTAAATATTGAAACACGCCTTGAAGAATAAAACATCCACATTTTGAAAATCTTATTGTATCGCTGGCATCGTTTAACATTTGACTAGAATTTTGGAATGAGAACATTTAAAATGGACGTTTTAAAATCTCAATTTTTAAATACAATGGCGACTTATCTTTGATAAATTTTTAGTTTTCAAGTTTTTTACAATTTTCAATTTTACGGCTTCAGCGGCTTCAAGGGGAAGTAGTAGATACGAAAGAATGCTGGAGAAGCACCAGTTGGAAATGGAGCTTCTACAACGCCCTCGCGAAACATGCGAACTAATGTCCCTGCAAATGGAGCTACTGAAAAAAAAGCACGAAGCCCGTGAGCAGCAAAATTCTGAGAAGCATAGAATAGAAATAAGAATTGTAGAAAATAAATGTATATGTAGAAATAAGTAGGCACATTAGGTTATAAATAAATGTATATTATATAGAAGTAGGCTTAATTAGTAGTGTAGTAATTCTTATGTAGTTTTGTATTTAATTTTAAATTATACAGTACTTTTTAAAATTAATCTGCAGATCTAGCTTTTAATTGTTTACCAATAAATTTGCAAAGTGGTTCACTATTAAGTCATTTCTACGCATGTTATTCATAATATTAATTTCATCATGAATCTCATTGTTTTGATGGGGTACATTATTATCTTCATCTTCTACTTTATCGACTGGTTCTTCATTATTTTCGTCAATTGCAATATTATGTAGCACAGCTGGGGCGACATTGCTTGCGACTTCTGCAACGAAACACGCATGCCCAGAGATAGAACAGGAAATCTTCGTTTCCACACTCCAAAACAACGCTGTACTACATTTCTGGTTCTTATTTGACTTTCATTATACAAATTCTGAGCCTGTGTAGTTACATCCAGATAATTGGTATTTGCATATCCACTCCTAATAAAATAGAATAGAATTTGAATTTCCAGCTTCAAAAGTTGCTTTTATTCAGCTGGTGTTGAAAATATGGGAGTCATGGTTGGAACCAGGCCATCTAACAGCGATATCTCTTATGTGTAATTCAGCATCACATACAACCTGCACATTCTAGGAAAAGTAGCCCTTTCTGTTACGATAATGCTCTGCATTTTGTCCACCAGGAGACTGCAGTCTTACGTGTGTGCAATCAATTGCACCGACCACACAAGGAAATCGAGCAATTTCATAAAATCTTGCCATCATTTATCATGTATCTCGTCATCAGTAGTTGTCATTTTAATATATCTAGGTGCTAGCATTGCAATCGCTTCACTGACCTGCTTTACACTAACACATGCGGCCGCCTTATTATCTGACAAATAATATCAATTATTGCAGTGCTTACTATGTGCAAACATTTGACTGAAATTAAACGTTCGGCAAAAGTACCATTTCCTATGTCTCTAGAACTAGTTCACCTCGAGGCTACGCTACGTTCTCTCGACAGGAATGGAATACTTTCCGCCTCAATATGTAATATACTATTATACTGGAATATCTGATTTTCCATTACTGTTACATAAAAATTGTTTTGCCATAACTATAAATGTACGATATGTTTACGAATTAAATGTTAATCATTCGGATCAATGCTCCTCATAGCTTTTATAAGCACCAAGCATTATTGTTCCACAATATTTCAACCTCATCAAGAGATAATAAATCACATCAGAGATTAATAATACCGACCACGTAATATTATTCTGCGCGTTGTAAGAGTAATTAACTTGGCAAGTTGAGCTGTGAGGATTTTCTGAGAAAAAATGTAGGAGAGGTCAAAATCAAGGACAGTTTCAGTATAAAATAGAGATCAAGTATTAGTAGAAATGGAAGATTGGGAAGGAAAGCAAAAAGTAACCAAGCAAAAAGAAAAATAGAAAGAAGAACAAAGCTGGGGAAGAAGAAAAAGATTGCAAAAAATATAATTAAAGTGGGAAGAAAGGAAAAGCGACATGGGGAATATTTACGGGGATACAAAAAATAAAAAGAAAGGAGAAAAGGAAGGATACATGGTATGAAACGTACATATAGGCAATAAATCGTGAAAAATAGTGATAGCAAAGAGATGAAGACCACAATAAGCAACACAGAAGAATAATTAAAAGACAACAAAGAAGAATATGTACTTCTGGAGGGAGAGGATTTCAACGGGAGAATCGAATAATCGGTTTTTCCAGAAAAATGCTAATATAAGATACTAACTTCTTCTACGACCACTTAACTAATAAAAGATCTAATACTATACCAAAATCCGAAACACAAAGTTAGTGTTACCATTTAAAAAAAATCGTTCATGACGTCACTGTGCAAAAACGGCTATAAAAAATACCTTGTTTTTCAAGAAAACATAAATAAACGGAATTATGAATTTTGTGCGGAATTTTATCAGCATTGTGTTATCTAAAATTATTACTAACAGGGAATCACTAACCTGGAATTTGATGAAAATGTACATTCCGACAGTTGTCTAAACATTTGTTTATACTTTTACTCATATTAAAACAAATATATCACCACACAATTATAAACTGTAACATATGGAGGTTCATACTCCAATTTTATAAAGCACTGAGGAACATCCCGGAACAACAACAGGTCGATCAATAAAACTAAAATTAGATACATGCATTAAATAAATGATTTTCTATAATCGTTTTTATATTAATTTAAACATGCATATACTTACATATGACAAGTATAATTTTACATGATCTAAAGGGCCATTTTAATTTTGAATTAGTGTCAGTGCGTTATTTGGGTAGGAAGTCCAATTTTAATCTAGAAAATCAACTGATAAACTTATAAAATTAATTTTCTGTTTTGTGAAAAAGAAACATCTGTAGTGTACTTACATGAATGTTATTGAGAGACAAGTGAAAGTTATGTTCAGTTTTTAAGGAACAAGAATTTAAGCTGATGTCATGCAAGCTGGTATAATAGAGATAAATTACAAAATTTACTTGTTCCGGTATTTCACAAGACCACTCAAATTGTGGTTTATAAAATTTGCATTTTCAAGCGTTTGAGTCTAAATATAAAAACGAAACTTTAAATTCAACTGATATGTAGGTATGAAGAAAAAATTATATCAAAAGTATGGGCTAACTCGCAGGATAGGAGGAACCCTGGAAAATCGAGAGATTGCGATGGGGGTCCTTTCTAGACATAGAGGGTGCTTTCGACAACATCTCTTTCAACTCTATTGCGAAAGCAATTAAGAGGTGTGGTATAGCCCTTGTGGTAGTGGAATAGATCGACTCTGCCTCAAAAGGCAGATAGAGTTCATCTATCGTCGGCCCGGTGACTTGGGGGGTGGTGGCGGCCACAGGGTGCCCACAGGGAGGCGTTTTGTCGCCTTTACTGTGGTCACTCGTGGTGGAAGATTTCCTGGGGAACCTGGAGCAGACAGGAGTTCATGCACAAGGATATGCAGACGATATCACCATTCTCGTAAGCGGCAAGTTCGAAGGGGCTGTATCAGAAATGATGCAGCAGGCTCTGACAGTCGTCGAGAGATGGTGCAATGAGAAACAGCTGTTGGTTAACTCCGCTAAGACTGAAGTTATGGTCTTCACAAGAAGGAGGAATCTCAACGATTTGAAGAGTGTGGGGAAAAAAACTGCGGATAGGGAAAGAAGTCAAGTACTTGGGACTAATGCTAGATACCAAACTTGGCTTCAAACCCCGTCTAGAATACGTCACCACTAAGGCTACTCGGGCCCTGTGGGCCTGTAGAGGCATGGTGGGAAAGGCGTGGGGATTAAAACCAGAAATGGTTTACTGACTCTACACCAAGGTCATAATTTCCCACGGTAACATACTCTTCGATGATTTGGTAGCATAAGGCGCCTGGAAAGCACGCTACAAGGCTATTAGGGAAGCTGCAAAGACTTGCCTGCCTTGTAATAAAGGGAGCAATGAATACAACACCTACCGCAGCCACGGAAGTGCTCCAGAACCTGCCTCCGCTATACCTGGTGGTGAAATCGGTGGCAATGAAGGCAGCATACAGGCTTGCGAGTGCCGGATATGGTAAGATCCACGTCACAAGGGGCTACCACACCGAGATATTTGGGAAAATACGGAACGATTGCGTACTGAGCATGCAATCGGACCGACTCAGGACCGAGTATGACTTTTGTAAACCCTTCGAGGTAGTCATACCGAGAAGGGAGGAGAGGGTCGATACCCGGATACTGAGGAGTAACAACGGAACCATCTGGTACACGGATGGGTCCAAAACAACAAAGAGCACTGGGGCAGGGATAGCCGGAGAAGCACCGGGGGATGACATGAGCATCAACCTGGGCTCCTTGGCAACCGTGTTCCAAGCAGAAATCACTGCAATTGACATCTGTGCTGTGCAAATAGGCGTATCCATATTATGATTGACAGTCAGGCAGCGCTGAAAGCGCTGGAGAGTGTCGAAGTACGCTCCAGAGTTGTGAAAGAATGTCTCAAATCGCTTGTGAAACTGGCAGAACACAACAGAGTGACTCTGTGGTGGGTGCCGGGACACAAGGGATTTGAAGGAAATAAAAAAGCTGACCTCCTAGCCAAAGAGCCCATTTGTGAGATCGCACATGAGACCGCAAAAAAGGGTGATTCAGGGCTATATCAACAGAGAACACCACATCCATTGGAATGACATTTCTGGACAGAGGCAATCGCGGATGTTCATGGAAGGCCCGTCGAAAAAGCGGTTAGAAGAAATCCTGCGATTGAGCAGGAGACAACTGAGAAATGAAACATCTCACCAGAATCGGGGTGAAGCAAGATCCTGATTATAGGATGTGCAAGGAGGAGGAAGAAACTCCACTACACATACTATGCGAGTATCCAGCGATTGAGGGGGGGGGAGGCTTCGACACTTCGGGTTGACGTATGTTGAACCGAATGACATGAAACATAATTATGCCCATAGAATCTGTGCTGAAGTTCATCAACAGCACAGGGCTTATGGAGTAAGCTTGCTAAGTGGGGCACAATAAGCTGAAGCTTCAGTGCAGCAGGGTCTAAACCGCGCCCCTTAAGAATAATAATAATAATAATAATAATAATAATCTCTCTTCAGGCAGGCAGGCCACATAACATCTTTGGTCTTGGTGAGTAGCGCCACCACCTTGCCGAGCTGAAGGTGCAAATCGGACCGGTAGCTCTTGGCGCACCTGGGAGGTCAAGCCATCTTGACCCCAGTACCGGCCGGGGTTCCTTTTGGCTAACAACCAATTGGAACCCTAAACTGTTGTTACTACCCCAACAGGGAAAGACCCCCACGACCGGTCCCAGTCGGATAGGGACCAAGGTGAAGGTAGTGGGGTCTCGGAAAACGAATCACCCGTTGACGACTCTGGCAATGCCCATGGACGCTTTGAGTGGACCAACACTCTAAGGAATGACTTGCTCGACTGCTACGAGACAAGCGAGCCGCGGCGAAGGGGTTACATGGCAAGGATGCATGCTCTGTGGGGTGAGAAACACCCGGAGCATCACATTTTTGCGCCACAAAGATAGACAAGAAGATAGAAACCGCTAGGCAGGATATTTCTCGAATTCAGTGTGTGATGGAATTCATCAAAGAGATGAAACCTTTCACGCGCGTCTTTTTCGCCGGACCCATCATACACTGAATGCAGCGGTGCTTGCTGTTGAGAAGCAGCACTGCATGGATAGAGTTCGCAGTCTTGTGGCTGCAAGAAAGTCCCTGGTAAGGAGTAGGCGAAGGTTGGTCGAGAACAACAAGTTCAAGACAAATCCCTCGAGACTCTTCCAGCGGGCAAACTCTATCCCAGAGAAATTGCCGGCGGTGCAGGAGGTCGAAGTCTTCTGGAGGGAAATATACGAGGGATCGAAACCGTTGCGTGAAGACACTCCAGCCCTTGCACAATTTGAGAACTTCGTAAGAAGATCTCAATTAAGACCAGTGGTGTGCAATCCGATAACCCCGGAAGAAGTTGGCGAGACTCTTAAGGGAATCAAAAATTTTGCCGCATCAGGCCCGGACGGAATTAATACCTTTTGGTGGAAGAAATTCCGAAGCACGCACAAGCGTCTGGCCAAGGTATTTAATTCCTGGCTTAATGGTGAGCGGCCCATTCCGGAGTGGGTTGTCGAGGGGCGAACCGTTTTACTACCTAAAACGGGTGATTTGTCTCAGCCTCAGAACTACCGGCCAATAACTTGCCTAAATGCGTGCTACAAGATTTTCACCAGACTCCTGTACTACCGAATATTCCACGCTATTAACCCCGTGTATTCGAAAATTTTCGAACAGCGAGGCTGTAAAAGGGGCGTGGACAGATGCAAGGAAAACCTGCTGATCGATAGGTGCGTCACGCAGGATGCCGTCCAATATAAGCGCAACCTATCTATGGCTTGGATCGATTATCGTAAGGCATTCGACACAACATCTCACGAGCTGATTATTCACTTGCTCGAATGTCTTGCGATACCCGATACACTGGTGAGATGCATCAAACAACTGATGTCACTCTGGAAGACTCGGTTCTCGATAACATCCCGACGGGACCGAGTTCAGACAGAGTTGATATCATTCAGAAGAGGAGTATTCCAGGGAGATTCCTTGAGTCCTCTTCTGTTTTGCATCTCACTGTTGCCGCTGTCCGTAGCCTTGCGCGGTGCAAAGGGTTATAGCTGTGGTACACCCGGTAACCGGAAGCATAAGATCACGCACTTGTTTTACATGGATGATTTGAAAGTGTATGCTTCCGGAAAGCAAGAACTGACGCAGTCATTGCGCATAGTGCAGGAGTACACAGATGCTATTGGCATGGAGTTCGGTTGGGACAAATGTGCTCAGGTTCATCTCAAAAGCGGACGATGCGAGTATTTCGATGAAGATGCTCAACTCATTGACGGAAGCGTTCTGAGACATCTGAACGCCGGAGAGACTTACAAGTACTTGGGTGTGGAGCAGTGCCACATCCAAGCGTCACACCAGGTAAAAAAGTCTCTCTGCGGCAAGTACAAAAATCTACTCCGACGAATCTGGTCGTCAGAGCTTTCGGGGAAAAACAAGATTTTTGCCACAAATATGCTTGCCGTTCCGATCCTGCTCTATTCATTTGGAGCAGTTAAATGGTTAGTGGATGAGTTGAAGCAGATTGATCGGGATACTCGAAAAATGATGCATCTACAGCGCAGTTTGCATCCAAAATCGTCCGTTCCGAGGTTATATCTTCCACGAAACCAGGGAGGCCGAGGACTTTTGAGTTTGGGGTGTCTTCATAACAGGGTAATCTTGGGTATAGCCTGTAAGATCATCCAAAGTTCGGATCCCTTGTTGCTCTTCTTGTCAGGGATCACGAGAGGCGGGGAGTCGGGGCATTTTTGTTTAGGGCGGCACAAAGAGCAGCAGATGAACTCGGTCTTGACTTTGACGTTGAGCGAGCTCGGCCACATTCTATTACCGAGCTCAATTTGCTCCGTCTTACAGCCCACGTCAGAATCTCTGAGCAAGATATGCTTATGAGAAGGCATATGGATAAGTCAATGCATAGTGTTTTCTTCAAGAACATTGAAAACCTTGGCTTATCCAAAAGGCATACATTTGCCTTTCTGAGATCAAGTGGACTGAAGTCTGAGACTGAGGGATTCATTTGCGCTACGCAAGATGGTGTAATTAACACCTTGGTCTATCGCAGCCGCGTGATGGGTATAGAGGTGCCGAATGTGAGCTGTAGGGCCTGCCACAGGGCCTCTGAAACAGCAATGCATATATCGGCGGCATGCCCGGTGTATGCAGCTTCGGCCTATATCCATCGCCACAATGCGGCATTGAGAGTGTTATACTTTCATTTAAGACACCATTATGCGATAGACCAGACACCAGTGCTGCCCTATGTCCCGAACGATATTGAGTCCGTTGTGGAGAACGAAAGGTGCCGAATCTATTGGAACTTCTCGTTCTCCACCGTCAGGCAGATAACAGCGAACAAGCCTGACGTGGTTCTATTGGACCACTCCTCCAAGCAGATGTTTGTTATTGAATTTTCGGCGCCTGCTGAAAATAACATCTGCGTCAAGGAGGAGGAAAAGCGGACAAAATATCAAGACCTGCTCTTTGAACTTAGGAGGCTGTACTTAAGTTACTCAGTGAAGCTCGTCGTTTTGGTAATTGGGTGCATGGGAGGCATCAAGGACTCGCTCGTCTCCAATCTCAAAATCATTTCTGCCTGCCGTAAACCGGCAGAGACCTTTGCGGCTGGAATGCAGAAAGCGGTCATCTTGGGGTCATTGCGTCTGCTCAGGGCACATGATTCACGGGATTCATAGCTACTTACCTCATGGTTTTGAGGAGTGGCTATGATGTACGAATAGGACCTGACCAGCAAGGAACCCCGTGAAGGTCGGAATCACGGGAAGCTCCCTCTGGTCAATACGCAAAAAAAAACAAAACTATATTAGCCCTTTGGACCGGCTGTTGCTACCGGGACATCAAAAATTATCTTGGTCAAAGGTGGTCCTGGATTGGAAAACGTACGTCCAATTTATTTCATGCGGCATAAAATAATGACATTTTGAAGTTTGAAAATTAAAATCAAACTAACGTTTTTATTATAAAAAAAACAAATTAAAGAAACTGTTGGAAATGTCCCCCGCGTTGGTTAATGCACAAGTTTACGCCCCTCTTCATGCTATCAAAAGCATGTTGCAGCATTTCTGGTGTTATGGTTGCACATTCTTCGATAATTCTTTGTTCGAGTGCTTGCAGATTATTTACAGGAGTTCTGAAGATCCGATTTTTTTTGAAATTAAAAAAAATGGGTCCAATTATTCTCCTGCGCGAAGCTGCTATCCAAATATCAATTTTCTGAGCATGCAGTGGAGTTTCAACAAAAATATGCGGATTATCAGTGCTCCACATTCGCATATTTTGAGAATTGATGTACCCCGAAAGATGTACCCAAGCTTCATCAGAAAAAAAAGTTAAGTTCAGCAGGTCGTCATTCATTAAATTGTCGACAAACCACTGGCAGTACGCAAAACGTCTGGGGTGATCTGCGGGTAAAAGGGCTTGATGTGATTGCATCTTATATGGATGCATGCCCAAGTTCTTCTTTACAATGGTTCGGCATGTTCCATAAGAAAGTCCAATTTCTTGAGACAGACGTGTCAACGGTTTTGTAGGGTCTTGTTCAATACGTTGACGAACGTCATTTACAACTTTTTCAGTACGCACGATTCTTCAGTACCAGCACCTTTTTTATGAGTCACAGAGCCAGTTTCACGAAACACACCAACACAATTTGTAAGGCATGCATAAAAGTCCTTCGGCATTACTGCAAAATGTGGGAAGTGCTCTCGAAAATTGTCCAAGCATAAACGCTGACTGTATTCCCAAATTCCTTTAACTTGCACACCAGTTCCAAAAAAGGCTTCAATCATATAAATTTTGTGCTCTGTACTGAAAACCATAATTAAAAAATCGTTTGACAGATTTTTGACATTCAAAAAATGATTGGCACAAATGCACGATCTAGCTTCGACAATTATTTGAAAATCCATGACCACCTTTGACCAAGATAATTTTTGATATCTCGGTAGTAAGTTAGGTTGCGTGCTAATACTGTCGTCTATAAAGACGGACATCGCAAAGTTGTAGTGGGGATTTGATGTGACAACGTCTTACAACGTATTCGCTCAAAAAAGTCCCAAAAGGAAATTGAGGAACCCATACTAGAGACACTGGCATATTTGTTAGCCAAAGTAAAATCTGTTCTTCAGTTCGTATTGAGACGACGGCGCGACGGCCCGGAAGCGAATGATGTCATGATGATCTCACCACGTAGGGTAACTTAATTAATCTGGAATAGTCCATATGAGAACGTCTGGGAATAATTATTCACATGGGATGCTCTCATAAGTCTAGAAGACTCTGTGGCGGTGATCTCATGCTACACCACGCTCGTACAAGAGACTGATCTCATTATTCTGGAATAATCCATTGCGTCGGAAAACATGATCTCATGATTCCGGGAATAGAAGAAATCCAGAACGAAGCGAGCGGTATAAGAAGGGATCAAACAACGGAGCAGTCAGTCTATTGGAAGCATCGTGAGCAAGTGATCAGCGCGTGATATTGTGAAAGTCTGTACATTGTGAAAAGTTAGTCTTAGTAGTCTTTTTAATAAAAGTTTGTAAATACGGTGTGCGCCAGAAAACGTCTTTAAATCCTCGAACCCGCCCGGCTCAGGCAACGTTACAGTATGTTTCTTAATAGATTGTGTATTCAAGGTTGTTACAACGTTCATTATAGAGTCCGTAGACTTGTTAGTGAACATTCGTGGGCCCAAAACGCACATGTCACCAGTGAGATATTTAACAAAAAAAAACATCTTTGTACTTCAAATTTGGAAAAAATAAAAGTAAATTTGGCCATTCAAATATTTTCGCCCCCAGTAACAGCCGCTTTGAAGTATCTTGCTCATCATGATGGTGAACAATTTTCCTTCTTTAAACATTGTACTGCAACAGTATCAAATTCACGACGTCAGCAATAGAACACAGCATGTCCATCGACGAGATCCCAATACCGCTCTCCTTACACTGACACTGAAGACCCACGACTATCTTGGTTGAATGAAGACTTTCCCCATTTTATTGCCATTTACATTTACATTGAATCTACTTCGGCTGAAACAGATATGCGTGGCTTAACAAAAGAGGCCTTAGTCTTCACTGCACGCAGCACATATCTCTGCATTCAATAATTGAAGTCACCGTCTCTTTCTAATCTAGGAAGCCGTGCTACGAAGGGTCAGTAAGGACGGGGAAGCGTATCCTGGAGCTGTTGAAAACATTGGCAACGACACGGTTATGATTGTGGCGAATGAACGCATGAAGACGTGGCGGTTGTATTGTATTGTACTCTGGGGTCGTAGAGCTATTCAGCCTCTCAGAACGTCGACCATTGGTGATCTTTTGTTCAACCCTACTCTCATTGTTCCTTCTTTGCAAAGTTCAGAATGTCACTAAGAGGCTTCTTCTTCAGGCGTCAGCCTAACACTTTCAAAGCCTTAGGTTAGCTAATGCGTCGCACCTGCAGAGTATGTGTTCGGCTGTTTCTACTTCGAAATTGACTACTAGTCCCATGTTTTTGAGATTGTATCTTACAGGGCAGTGACCTGTGAATAGACCTGTAATGAGCACGACTTCTTTCTTTGATCCACGGGGCCTGTGCGGAAAAATGTGGCATGACTGAAGCGTTATCACTTTGGTACGCGTCAAGGCACTGGGGAAACACGATGGATCTCAAAAGAATGAGAGAAATGTGTTCCAAAAAAGGGAGGCAGGATCTTACCGTTCTAGTTATTGGTAAGATGAATAAATTGCTGATACGAAAAATTATCGGGTGCGTGTGGCGTAAAGGAGAGAACGCACTAGACGGTCGCGGTCCCGTCGCATCGCGAGCTGAGCTGATCGCGGTCTTTACAGGACGGAACGCATTAGATGGTCGCGGTCCCGTCGCATCGCAAGCTCAACTGATCCCATTTGACAATTGCACACAAGCCTGTCCGCGCTCTCCTCGTTGTTTAAAGAACGGTTTCAGTTAAGAAAATGAGTTCCATGGAAGATGTCTTTTTATTGGCTCTTCTGTTTGAAGAGGAAGAAAAGTGCCAAAGAAAAAAGCGCACGAGATTTTGGATTCCTCCAATTAACAGAAGCAGGCAAATAGAGGGTGAATTTCTAACTTTTTATATAAAAAATTATTACTGGACGAACAGCGATTTTTCCAATACTCGTATCTGGAAATTATAATGAGCTACTAGATATTATTTACATTAAGACATTCAACTGCAAAATGCATTCCAAGCATAGTACGCGATCATCAAAAACGCACGTACTAGACGTTCGCGAGCTCGTCTCGGTCGCATCGCGGTCTCTGAGATTCTTTCGAAACCATCGGAGGAGACCGCGATGCGACCGAGACGAGCTCGCGAACGTCTAGTGCAAATGCATGCGTTAGAAAACATGGGAAAGATCATCACTGAGCGCGGTCGAGACTAGCTCAGCTCGCGATGCGACGGGACCGCGACGACCGCCTAATGCGTTTTAGCTTTAAGAGTGTGGTTAAACTTACTCTGTGCTGGGCGGGAGTAGCAAGTGGCAGTGCTACCGCAGATACTCTTGAGAAATTTAAGACTTGTATGAATGTGAAGGTCTTCTTCAAGACAAAGATTGGAGACTTCACCGTCCGTGTGAAGGACGGGGAAGGGAAGCAAGAACTTCTAAAGAGGATGCCCCCAGCACAGAACGAAGGTAAATGTGGGAGTGTAAGAAGTGTCAAGAGTTTATCCGAAATGGATGAACTTGTGGTGACCATGAGACGACCATTAAGGAGGAAATTCTTCTGGCAGTGAAGAAGATGTACGAAGGTGTGAGGACAAGACCTTGAGTGGGATGGTTGGAGTGTAAAGTTAGCGAGGCATTTTTGAGAAACAGACGCGTAGGGGAGTGGCGTCGTATCTCTTAGAAATGGTGGTAAGCTAATGAGTTGTACTAAATGCAGGAGTGCTTACAGGAGCACAGGGGAGAAGCTTATCCAATATGGGAGGACCATATACGGGGAAGATGAGAGTAATGTCTACGGTGGTCCACTCTGTCATGCTGTATGGCGTAAAGGCATGGACAGACTACTACTGCACTAACAAATATAAGAGATTGTTAAGTGCGCAGAGGAGAATGCTTATCATAGTGTGTGAAGGCCGAGAAGACAATAAGGAAAGGAAAGATCCCTTTCCCATCCGCAAAGCCGCTGGACAAAGACGGAGAAGGCATCATGGACCAGAACCCTCAAGACTTAAACCATGGGGTCGCAGGTTCTTGGTGGAATGTAAGGTTGTCGTGTAAAGGCATAAAGGTGGTGAAGTCATGCCTCTAAGGAGATTACGCCACCTCCTCCCAGTATGGCGGGGAGGTTTTGAGTCGGTGAGAATCCGATACTACCGTTCGGTCCGGATCGGGCTATGTATTTTTTTTAATTTCGTCTCCCAACCCTAGAAGTTTTCACGAGAGCCCCCTACTCGACCTCACAGAATGTCCCGCACTGTTGCACTTCCTCCTGGGGACCACAATCTTGGATCAATATCAATATTTTTTGTCTCATATTAAGATTAAATTTATGTTTATAATTAATTTAAATCGTAAATCTGTTGGAATTAGCTTTGATTACTTTGATTGAGCATAGTCTAATTTATCGGTTTGGAAGTGGCTGAGGTCCTAAAAGGGTTGTCAATCAATTATAAATGAATGAATTTGTCCATTGAAATCTCTCATTATAAATTTCGTGTTCTTTTTTTTTCTTTTAGTAAATCATCATATTCGTTTTTCTCTTCCACTGATGGTGCTTCAATTTTATGTTCAACGTCCCATTTTTCAAAACATTAAATGTTACATCCTTCATTAGTAAAAGTCGTATTAGTGTGTCAAATTTAATAACTAATGTTCATGCTTAGGTATACCCATTTCTAATATTTCTAGATCGTGATGTTTCATTTAAATTTTTCCTGAACTTGATTCAGATTATCAAACTATAATGAAAAAATGACGTGTGTCGTTTGACATATCATTGTTGATAATTTCAGAAAAATGTCAGTGAAGTAAACTATGTTGGAAATTTATCTTC
The DNA here is from genome assembly GCA_963583935.1 of Diaperis boleti. NCBI lineage: Eukaryota > Metazoa > Arthropoda > Insecta > Coleoptera > Tenebrionidae > Diaperis > Diaperis boleti. Next base: position 39,805,819 of record OY757242.1, on the reverse strand, counting down.
CCGAAATTATATTTTTATTGATACTACTAGCCATTTTGTACTATGTCTTGAACAGGTTTTGTGAATGCAATACTAATGAAAAGCAAGTACTCGCCTATGGATACGACGACAATGATGGTTTAGAAAAGTATCCCTACTTTCTCAATAGTATTAATATTCTTTTTAGGACCTCACACATGGAAGTATCGCTTTCAAATTAAGGGAGAAAATCAATCTCCTATCAACATTTTATCAGTTTGTGCAATAGTCGTTCCAAGTGAAACGATTGCTCCCCTGGATTTTACAATGGAATATCATACACCTCCAGCAGAAATGAAAATTGTGAACGATGGTTGCACTGGTACGTTTAATATATCCAATAGACTAAAAAATAACTTGTTCTTACAGTTGCTATATATAGCACATGGCCGGGAGGTCGAAAACCGATACTGTGTGGAGGTCCTTTATGTGACGAGTATAAATTATTCTCCATGAGATTTCGCTGGGGGCCGAATAACGAAGAAGGTTCAGAACATATGATAGATATGCGAAGATATGCCATGGAACTACAAGTCACTTATAATAAATGTACTTGTAAATGCACCGATATGGCAAAATCGACCAGAACTTGTTCTGTCGTCGCAATAAGCTACATGTTTGAGGTAGGGGCATTACGAAAACATTTTAATTTCAACTTCATTATAATTATTTTTAGGCAACAGAAACCGATAACCCTTATTTAGAAACAGTTATTGCTGGGCTCAAATATATTCGAACTCCTTGTAAAAGTGTTAACATACGTCCTCTTCCAGTTAGTTTGATAGCACCAATGTTTACAAGACGATATTTCTCGTACTTGGGATCGCTCACATATCCGCCTTGTTCAGAAGGAGTCCGATGGATCGTGCAGCCAGAGCCACTGACCATTTCAACGGTGCAAATTCGCGAGTTCAGAAAGTTGATGGGATATTATGGGTATATTTTGAATAATACAAGACCAGTACAAAATACCAATAACAGAGATGTCATATTGTATGAATAAATAAATGCGTTTGTCTACAAACAGAAAATTTTATTTACGTCCAGAATTTAAAACGGTGACTATTCTTGTCCTAAACACCCCATGGACTGTTTGTTTCAGGTCTACTAGCACTAGTCTACTAGAGATTGTGTTCGAGATTTTATCTCCAGTGTCGTGTTCTTGAGTTTTTCGTTTTGTTTTTGTTTTTCTAACTAACTACCTACTACCAATTTGTTACTAATTAGTTCCAACTTTTCTACCTACTGTAAAGATATAATGATCGATTAAATGTAATCCAATAATAAAGTCACTGGAAGTGATAAGTCTATCGAAACGCCAAAAATGTTTCAAAACATATACAATAGATTTAAAAAAAAATACTACCTGGGAAGCTAGTACATGGAATTGTATTATTTTGTAATTTAAGTTGCTTAATTGAAATAACAGCAGGAGGACCATTTTTAAGAGATTACTGGTTTCACACAAAGCTTAATTGATTGTTACAACAATTGACTGATTTTCTACCAAGTAACTTAGCTACACAAGATGGCGACCATTTTTAAAAACATCCATTGAAGTTTAAATTCTGGAAATTTTCGTTAAATCACGTGTTCGGAAATTTGTGTTATATTCTAATTCATGTAATAGTATTTTACATTACAAGCTAGGTAAAATGGTTTTTACTGGCGAATGGAGTCGAAGACGAGTCAGTTACCTCCTTGAGCCAGTAAAACCGGTTACCTGGCGTGTCTTGTATAATATTTTATTTGTTACTAAATTGTAAACAACTAAATAAAAGTCGAATAAAATTAAAAATGATCAAATTCTGTCTTCTTCCAAATTATTGCTCAAAACTCAGAAACTCAGTACAATTACTATGACAACACGCCGTTTGTTCAAATTGTTTATTTCCGTCAAGATTTGTTCTCAAATGAACGTGCCAGAAGAAATCAAAAAGCAAGCTATAAACGTGACTTCCAGTTTACTGCCAGCGAAGTCTTTAGCAAGATATGAACGAGAATATAAAGAATTTAAAAATTGGCAGAAAAACAATTTTGGTGTATCTTCACCAACTATCAGAAAAATTTAGCCCCAATTCTTTGTGGTCGAAATGGTCCATGTTAAAAAGGTGCCTGGAGATTAAAGAAAATGCTGAAGTTCGCAGGTTTGTTTTCCTATTACAATCAAAAAAGTGATATTTTAACTTAACATTTGTAGATTTCATAAGGTAATTGCCTTTCTCAAGAGAAAAAATGAACGTTACGTGCCGAAGAAGGCAAGGGTTTTAACAAAAAAGCAAGTAGAAAAATTTCTTGTTGAAGCTCCTGATGACGATCGGTTGTTATATAAACTGATTACAATTTTTGGAATTTTTGGTGCTTGCCGGTGTGACGAGCTTCTCTCGTTGACGATGAAGGACGTAGAAGATGTTGAGAAATATAGTATCGTCACTTTACGGAATACAAAGAATTTAACAACAAGGAGATTTACGATCACAGATGAGGGCTGCAGTTTTCAACCTTGTGCTTTGTACAGAAAATATGCAGCTCTTCGTCCTCGTCAAGCAGACCAATTACGTTTCTTTTTAACCTACCGTAATGGTAAATGTATTTCCCTCAATGTTGGCCAGCACACTATTGGCGGTGTACCGAAAAAAATTGCAACATACTTAGGGCTACAAGAACCTGAATTATACACTGGTCACTCATTTCGCCGATCAGCAGCAACGATGGTTGTGGATGCCGGCGGAGATATTTTGACACTAAAACGGGCGGGAGGATGGAAAAGTAGTGGAATTGCGGAAGGTTATGTGGATGATTCTATCAATAAAAAAATTGAAATTGCGAAAAAAATGTTTCCTGGACGAAACTCAACAGATGTGGCTTCCACTTCGATAAATGTGGCTTCTACTTCGGGAGGTTCTACAATTAATTGTCCAATGACGAGCGAATTCACTTCCGCTTCAGGAATGTTCGGCTTTAGCGGATATTCTAATTGTACATTTAATTTTAATTTGTATGAAACAAAGAAATAAAAATGTTCAAATGTTAAAAACGCTATCTTTTTAAAATTTAAAATTTCTCTACTAACTTGTTAAATTCATAACTGGTCTGCTGTCAATTTAACACTACTAGCCAGTTAAGGCATGTGAAGACATCAGAGAAAGGGAAACGGACACAGAGATGGAGAAAAAAATATTGTAGATGTTGCAAGAGTTGAAGGAGGAGATGAAAGAAATAAGACGAGAAAACAAGGAACTCAAGAGAGAGATAGAGAGGCAGAGAGAAGAATTTAAAGAGAAGGAGAAGAGATGGGAAGGAGAGAGAGACTGGTGGAAGGAGAGAGTGGAAAAGCTGGAAGAGAGAATGGAAATCGAAGAGAGAAGAAAGAGGAAGAACAACATTGTGATAACAGGATGGGATGGGGAAAGAAAAAGTCATGTAAAAAAAGAGGATGTAGAGAAGTTTTTGAAGGAAAATGTAGAGGATAGTAAAGTAAAAGATTGTTACAGGATTAACAAGGATCAAGTATTGGTGGAGATGGAGGGATGGGGTGAGAAGGAAAGAATAATGAAGCACAAAGGAAAATTGAGGGAGAAGAGGGAAACAAGGGGGATATACATAAACAACGACCTCACAAAGAAAGAAAGAGATTTACAGAAGAAACTAAGAAGTATGGCGAAGGAAAAAAGGGAAGAAGGGAAAGAAGTAAGAGTGGGATACAGGAAATTAATAGTGGACGGGGAGCAATGAAGATGGAATGAAAAGAGAGAGAGAGACTAGAGGTTTTCCAATAAGAAGAAGAAGGGGAGGAGGGAAAAAGGGGGACAACGGCAAAGTAAAAAGGACAATGAAACGGGAAAAAAGAAACAAAGAAGGAAGTAGGAGGGAAACTAAGGAAGAAGGGGGAAATCAAAGAAGGTAACGAGAAAAACAGGGGTGAGGGCACTATTTTGGAATGTAGCGGGACTAGGGAAAAAAGAAGAAGATTTTTGGGACTATGTGAAGGAGTTCTATATTGTTGGATTAACAGAAACAGAAAGCTGGGAAAAAATAGAAAAACTGTTACCAAATTAGTTCAAGTGGGAATGGCAAGGGGCGAGAAGGGGAAAGAAAAAAGGAAGAGCAGCAGGGAGAATAATAACAGGGGTAAAAAAGGAATAAAATAGAATACTAAAAAGAAGGGAGAAGAGGAAGGTCACATGGTGAGAAACGTTAAAATAGACAGTAAATGGTGGAAAATAGTGAGTGTACAGCAAAGAGATGAAAGAAACAATAAGCAAGATAGAAGAAACATTAAAAGACAACAGGGAAAAATGTCTGCTTCTGGGAGGGGATTTTAACGGGAGAATTGGGGAAAGAGGAGCCAGGGATTGGGAAGAAGAGAGAGGAGAGGGAAAAAGAAAATCCAAAGACAAGAAAGAAAACGCGGAAGGGAAGAAGTTGATGGAATGGATAGAAGAAAAAGGATGGGAAGTGCTGAATGGAAATAAACAAGGGGACGAAGAAGGAGAATGGACCTACATAGGCGGTAGAGGAGAGACGGTGATAGACTACGGAATAGTAAACGAAGAAGCATGGGAAGAAGTCGAAGAATTCAGAATAGGGGAAAGAGTAGAGTCAGACCATCTGCCTATAGAGATAAGTATAGGAAGGGGGAGAGAGAAGAGAGGAGGAGAAGAAAAAATAGAGGAAATGCGGAAGGTGATAATTAAAGTATGGGACGAGCAAGGGGTGGAAGAGCAGTATAAGAGAAGACTGGAAAAAGCAACATTAAAAGAACAAGAAGTAGGGAAAAATGAGAAAGAATTGGTAGAAATATTGGAAAAAGCAACGACAAAAAAAGAAATAACAGTAAGAGGTGGAGGAACAAAAAGAAAGAATAAATAGTGGGACAAAGAATGTGAGCAACGTAAAAAGGAAGCAATAAAAGAACTAAGAAAGTGGAGAAAGACTAAAGGGAACAGAAGTGGCTTTTTAGAAGCGAAAAGAAGATACAGAGAGACATGCAGGGAGAAGAAGAGGCAGAAGAAGGAGAGAGAGCAGGAAGAGATAAAAGCAATAAGAACAGAGAAGGAGGTATGGAACTATATTAATAGAGAGAGAAAGAAAAAAGAAAATGGGAGCGAGGAGATAACGATGAATGAGTGGGAGGAGTACTTCATGAGACTGCTGGAGGGAGAAAAGGAAAAAAAGAAAACGGAAATAGAGACGAAGAGAAACCGAGTAGAACCTGAAGGAGAAGAAATTACAATGGAAGAGGTGGAGAGGCATGTGAAGAAACTGAGGAAAGGGTAGGCACCAGGGAGGGATAGAATACAGAATGAGTCGTGGGTGTATGGGACGAGAAGAGTGCTAGAGAGGCTGGTGGAGGTAATGAATGGGGTGTGGAGAGGAGAAGGATTCCCGGTAGGGTGGAGAGAGGGGGTAATTTACCCCATTTACAAAAAAGGGGAGAAAAATAAAGTAGAAAATTACCGAGGGATAACTCTCCTAAACACAGGGTACAAGTTGTATGCATCAATTCTGAATGAAAGGATGAGCAGAGAGATAGAGGAAAAGGGAGCATTACCAGACAGCCAAGCAGGATTTAGAGAGGGAAGGGGAACTATGGATAATGTATACATTATGTATGCATTATTCGTAGACTTCAAGGCGGCTTTTGACAAGGTGGACAGAGAGAGGATGTTTGAGTGCCTGAGGGAGAAAGGGGTAAATGAATGGCTGGTAAGAAAGGTGGAGGAGATATATGAGAAGACAAAAAGTAAAGTGAAGGTAGGGGAGAGGGAAAGTGAATGGTTTGCGACAACAAAGGGAGTGAGGCAAGGTTGCCCGCTCAGCCGATTGTTGTTCACGATGTATGTGGCAGATATGGGCGGAATGTTAGAGAGAGCACAAGCGGGGGGGTGTGTGGTAGGTAAAAAAAAAGTGTGGAGCCTGGCGTTTGCGGATGATGTGGTAATGGTGGCAAAGAGTGAAAGAGAAATGAAAGAAATGATAAAGAGTTTAGGAAAATATGTGAAGAATAAAAGACTAGAAGTGAATGTAGAGAAAACAAAAATGCTGGTGTTCAATAAGAGAAAGAGGAAGAACGAAGAGAGTGATTGGAGGTGGGAGGGAGAAGTAATAGAACAAGTAAAAGAATTCAAATACTTGGGGTATGTGTTCAATGAAAGAGCCACAGATAAGGCACATATTAGAGAACTGGCAAGAAAAGCGAACAAGGTGATAGGATGTGTATGGGGAATAGGAGAGAGAAGGTGGGGAGGCGATTTTAAGTGGAGAATGATGATGTTTGTTTTATTGAAAGCGTGTTGTTGTACGGAGCAGAGGTCTGGGGATGGAAAGAACAAGAGGAGATAGAGAGGGTGTAAGAGAAATATCTGAGGTGGGTGCTAGGGGTGGAGAGAGAAACGCCAGGGTACATAGTGAGAGAAGAATGCAAGAGGAATAGGTTGAGAGTGAAAGCGGGAAAAAGAGCGGTCAAGTTCGAAGACAGGATGGAAGGGAAGAAAGAATGTAGGATACTAAAGGAGTGCTGGAGAGAAAAAAAGAAGAATTCGGAGGAGAATGATAGGGAGAATTACTACAGGAGGAATGGGTATGCAAGCAAAGAAATAGAGAGACTGAGAGAAAGAGGCGTGTGGATGAATGTAGAACTAAGTGAAAGAGATAAGGATACGGATAGACAAGAGAGGAGAGAAAGAATTAGAGAATCCAGATACAACGGGAAGTACGGAAGATGCATGATCGAGGAAGTACATAAGTATTTGGGGAGGGAAAGCGAGAAAGAAAGAAAGATGATGGCGAGGTTTACGTGCGGAAATGAAGAGAGGGAAAATAGGCATTGGGCAGAAGATGGAGGAAGAATGTGTAGAATGTGCTATGAGGAAAGAGAGACGATTGAGCATATGTGGAACGAGTGCAGTGAGATGAAACAAAGAGAGAGGAAAGAAAGAGAGGAAATACTGAATGTAGATGGAAGGGAAATTAAATGGATGAAAGAGGTATGGAAGAGGAGGGAGAAGGGAGAAGAGGAAAGGGGAGGAGAGAAGAAATAGAGAATTTTATTTAGTTTTTTTTATTATTATAATTGTTAAGTTTACTTGTATATGTATAGGAATCAGAAAGCCCGTAGGGCAAATAAAGATTATTATTATATACTAGCCAGTTAAAATGACTTTTCAACGTCAAGTGACGGTTCGAATAAATGACGTTTACAAGTTAGTAACAAATAAATTTAATTTAATTAAATGGTAAATAAAGTACCTATTTGGTAATTCTGAAACAAATACCGGATTGATTGGATTAATTTGACACTGCGGACTTTTATACTGCGGATGCTACACATGTTTTTTATCCAAATTGTTATTTGGAGGGAGGACTACTTAATTCAGCGAACCGTTCTCGTTTCGCGGGTAAAGTCATAAAAGGTTCCCAGTGACAAATTCTTGATAGGGGTATAATGGCGATTTTATACTAAACCTAGATGTAACAGTTGATTGCAACACTATAACTTAAACAAACTAACTTGGTAACAAAATAATAGAGCAAGTCTATAAAATTCTCGTTTGGATGGTCAGTCCCGGATCTACGATTTTTTCGAACCGGGGAAAAAATTTGATAGTGGCGCCCCCTCCCTTCAGTGTTTGAGAAAAACTCAAGAAAAACCCCATAAATCTGCCGCCCAGGGCAAGTGCCCCGATTTGTCGATACAAGAGCGTGAAGTAGTGTAATGCGCAACCGCACTAAGAACACGACCAGTCCAATAGAAACCCAACTTTCATCGCGCGTTGTTTAAAAAGGGGCATAAAAGGTTCCCAAAGCGTGACCAAACGATGCCCTCCGGTTCACATTGATGGGTTGGAACAAAATGAGGAGAAGACGTGTTATTATCGCAACTAATTGTCGGGAGTTGTTTTTTGTTTCCACTGCGTCAGCGACATGCGGCGACTTGTTTCTGTTTCGCTGTGTTGCCGATTTTTCCTTTGATGTTACCGCTAGAAATGGAAACCGGCGAAAAGTGGGAACAATCAACATTTGTTTCCTAAGCAATAGTCTAGTCAAGAAGTTGAAAATCTGCGAAAAATAGTTACAAGGATCCGAAAAATATCAGCGATAGCTCCATTCAATGCGGGATTTTATTCTGAGAAAAGACGTTTCTTTTTGGCTGGAAATTGTTATTAACAAAAAACTAAAAAAATAAGGGGTTTAGTTTTTTGGCAATAACACAAAAACTGTAAGTGATCCCGTTGGAAAAATCGATTTAACTTCATTTTTCAATAAGTTAGGCAATTGTTAACAAACTTTTATGGGACCTTCGCTCTCATTGAAGATAACATTTTCTTTTTTAAATTGACCTATATAGTTTTCATTTCTTATATATGCACTCAAGAAGATCATGCTCTAAAAGTTTTTAAAAGTGTAGCAAATTTCCGCGTAGTTCCATTACGCTCCACAGCACCCTTTCGGTTAGCGCCACCGAGCCAACTCTACGCACTAGGACGAAAACCCACCCTCGCGGTCCGCCCGAGCTTGCTCCTACCCACAACCCCGTTATATAAACGCCTCTCCTGTCAGTCGAGAGTCAGAACACACACTAAAAAACCAACAGCACCTCCCCGATAACAGCACTGGTCTTTTTATGTAAATTGTATCGTTGGCAACTCAAATTTTGAATTTCAATAGACCTCAATGGTCGCGGTGGAGACCAGAAGTGGAAGCGTAAAGTGCAGAGTTGACGGAAGTCTCTATGTTGCGACGTGTATACAGGGTGTTATGGAAGTCCTAGCAGAAAATTTAACCCTAAGTAGAACTCGTCAAAATAAACATTTTTTCTATTTACCACTTTGATGAAATCCGCAATTTTTTTGAACATTTTCCTGGGCCCTTATTTCACCCTCCGCCTATGACTAAATTGAACTTGAACGCATGAGAGTGTTTTTGCCGAACGAGGTAAACACCTTCTAACTTTTTTGGGAAAAAAAAATTGTCGATAATAAATTTTAGTTATCAGTTGTGTCGATTCTTAAGCAAATACTAAGAATTTATTCATTGTAATTTTCACAAAAATGTTTTTTTCTATGGTGCTTTGTGTCTCGGACGTCCCAGATGTAATCGCGTTTTGGAAATTGAACCTAAAATTTGTAAGTATTCGAAGATGTCTGGTGTCGGTGTGTCAACATTTAACGTAAGTTAGAGAGTTTATTACATACCGTGCGATCATTTAAATTATAAATTAGAGTGGGCGGCTTTTTTATTATGCAATGGCCCAGCCTGCAAAATGACTGACTGCTTAGACTGACAGTAAAATTTGAAGTTATCGTAAACATTGTGACGTTTATGTTCTCATGAAAATAAAGGACTCACAAATAATGTAGAATAATTGAAAATTACAGCAGTGTTCAAAGGATTCTCCCGCATCTTCAATTCATCTGTTAACTCCATTCACCATTCTGTTGCCGTTTTTTTGAAAAGTCACTTTGACATTCGAATTTTTGATAAAATTGCCAACCTAATTTAAATTTCACAGCATACTCTAATTTATAATTTAAATTATCGCACGGTACAAACCTAACCCCTTCAATATTATGCATATTATGGTAGGTTAGTACATGTTTCCAATGTTTAAATAATTAGTTAAGAAATCTTTTGTTTTTTAAAAATTATTATTTGCATTTCTTAAAAAATACCAAAAAAAAAAAAATCATTTATACCCGACTAACATCTAGATTTTTGCCACGCAAAAGGAAGGTATAATGGAGTATTTCTCTTACTACTGATATAATGATAAAAAGGGGTGAATTACTATGGTTACACAATGGTAAGAATGAATAATTTTTTAAAACGTCATTTTTACATTTTCATTTTTTTTTATTTTTAACTTTTACAAGAAATTACACGTCGGGTATAAAACGTCGTACCTTACACGTGACCGAAATGACGTTGTAAGCTCGTGAGATGTGTATCACTCGCTGACAATGAAGCATTTCTGTCACTTGTAATATAATCTACTATTATCTTACAGGTGTAGTTTTTTAGGTACCTTATACCATTGTTTTCGGTGACAGAAATCAAATCCTAATCACAAGTGAGTAAATCTGACAGCTGTCGGTTGTAATTAAAAATTGTAATTATTAATTGTAATATAATTACATGTAATGTAATGTAATTCTCTGCCTTCCTCTTCACGAATAGATCATACTCTTTCTCGTCCATGTGTCTCGACCTTACCGGAAGCAAACTGGAAACAGCGGCTTCCACGTCTAGTTGGAATATCTTTCAGTAGAAAGTCAATTTTTATTACCTTTTTGAAAATTGTGAAAAACAACGAGACTGTTTATTTCATAACTATAACAATAACAGGTCACTACGAAAACTGATATTACAACCATGCTAATGTTACAGGCGGATATTTACTTGAATAAATATTTCTTGGATTGTTATACAATGCACCTGTAAGATAAAACGTCGTATATCACACGTGATCGAAATGTCATTATAAAGCTAGTGAGAAGTGTCAAAATTCTCACTCGCTAATAATGATGCATTTCTATCACTTATAATATAATGTAGTTACTATAAAACAATGCAATTTGTTTCATGAATTATTATTAGAAACGAACTAAATGAAAATTGTTAGACAACTCTATTTGTATAATACGAGTGACAACATTATGGCAAACATTATAATAAAAATCTTGCACATTCATATATTAAAGTTGAGCTGCCTTTATCCTCATATGAAATGTTACTAAATTAAAACTGTTGTATTGAGCGACGTTACAAGTGCTTCCACTAAATGTGTAAATGTGCCTATATAAAATTTTACCGATTTGATATATAAATAATTAGTTAATGTACTGTATTTATTTCTTATTTATCTAAGCCAAGATGTCTTATTGTTTGCTCTGTAACGCGTGATTTAATGTTTACTGATTAGAAAACAAGTTAAATTACTACGCTATGTTATAAAACATACAATGAAAAGAAAATAATTGATGTAGATATGACAAAATACACTACTGCAAAACAAAGGCAGGTTTGGACTTGGTGGCGCGGCCCCTTTTTCTTTTCTGTCCGATTGGTATGAGTCCCAGGATATATTATTCCTACACACATATTTTTTGAAAACAATGGGGCAACTGCTAGTGCCCTTCTTCCACTCAGATTTTGGCAGGGTGGTTTTCCAGAAAGCAAAGAAATAGTGCACAAAAATGTTTTTTAACGTATGCAGTTAGCAACAGGTATAATAAACGCAGCTCACCTAATATTTTTTGTTGCCCATTTAGTTATATTTTAATTATATTTATACCGCACACATAATTTGGGTGCACCTTTCTGATATAATTGTTACTTAATTTCAGCAGCCCATTTTTGACTTTTTTAGTACTAACCAAAAAAAAAATACCACTGCACAACCATTTTAAAATTTTGTTGAATAAATTTTGCTTGGCGCATTGACGCCTAACTTTCAAAATATTTAAATTTGACACATAATTGGCGAATTAACCGGTTGAGATTTTTAGTTCTACAAACTCTCGGGCGCTTCAAGCGAGGTAAAATTAAGGTCACTAGATGAAAAATTCTCTTTCTAAAGGTACCACCAACAGTTGCGACATACATGTTTCCGTCTCTTTTAATTTCCATGAACATTCATTTCCATTAGAAATAGAATTTTTCATCTAATGACCTGATGTCAAAATTCAATAGTGGCGCCCAACACTTGAACTTGGGGGAGCGATGCGGCCAACAACTTGTTCTGACTTGTTCAATACAGTTGGCCTTGTTTAAATTTAAATCCGTGGTTAAAAACGAAATTCTTTAAATATTTAAAGATTCCACTCTGAAGATGGCGCTAGTGTGAGTAATTCGAATTGGATGTCAATAAGAAAATTTGACAGGTCGAAAAAATCTTGTAGATTTGATTTCAAGTTTGTTTGCAGTATTTGTGAACAATATTTTTGAGTAATGCAGTCTTCAAGCGCTGCGTCTCTTCTCCAGTGGAGTCCGGACAAGAAGCATGCAGATCCAGAAAGGTACAATCCCATAACCTCACTTTTACATATGTTAAAAAATGAATTTTTTTAGGTGGATTTGTATCTACCCAGCTTATATAAACAGCAAGAAGACCGTAGCCCAAGGTAGAAGAATTGCAAAAGAAAAATGTGTAGAAAATCCTACACATCAAGAAATGAGAGATGTTCTTGTAGCTGCAGGACTTAAAGTGGGTGTAGAAAATAAACTTTACAGTAGAGAACGAAGCAAGGAACTTCTTTACAGAGGCCGTTTACGTGTACAATTAAAGAACAATGACGGAAGTCCAATTAACAACGACTTTCCTACACGTGAAAGTGTTATGCATCATTTGTGTGAAATGATTCCAAAACTAAAAATTAGGCAGAATAAAACTGGAGGAGAGCAGCCCCAAAGCAATACAACTTCAGGTAAGGGAAAAGGAAAAGGCAAGGGAAGACGATAAGGTTGCGTTACAACAAAATGATTTAGGTGTTTTTATACATATATTTTCAATAAAAATGTATCAACATTAATAAAAATAAATAAATATAAAACATGCATTTAAATCATTCTTCAATTGAGGTTGCGTTTTGAGTAATAATTTCATGTTGTCGTCTTTTAATCTGGAAAATATGCTTTATAGCATCATGAACTTCGGGTTTCTCTGTTGAGTTGTCATTGAAATTTGGGAATGGAGCTGGAGCAGCAACTACATGTGAAAGTAGCAGTCTTGGCCTTAGTGGTCTTTTTCTTGATTCTTCAATAATATTTTTGGACCTGGATCTTGACTGTGGGGCTAAAACAGTATTAGTTAGTTGTCTCAGATTACTTCTGATGGCTTGAATTTCAGATTCACGAATTCTTTGATCAGACATTTGATTGAGATGGTTTAAACGCTCGTTTATTTTTTGTACAATAATTCGCTGCTGATCCATCGTGATCGGCCTAGGTTCCTTCTTCCGCTTTGGTATTCGTTCTTGATTTCTCCTTGGAGGTGCTGCGGACTGTCCCACAATTATTTCAGTATTTACGTCAGTTGTTTCCATGTTTGTTGTATTTGCAGGAATCACCTCCGTTGTAGAAAATATGTCAGTAGTTGAAAGTGATTCTTCTAACACGTCTTGAGGTGGAATGGTTGTCATTTCAGAATTTCGTTTTCTAATATCAACTTTATATTTGTCCATGTTTAATTCTTTAATTAATTTGTCATTTTTATTAATCAAAGCTGCATCTACGTCTAAAAAAGTTCGAGTAAGCATAGTGTTTACGTAAGTCATCACTTACCGTCCAAATGTTTTGATAAGCGACAATTACATATTTTGGTGGCAGCATTAAATTCAGCTTCACCCATTGATGCACACATACGTTCACAGTCGGGTCGAGTGGAAATTGTGTCTAAAACATATGAAAAGCTGCTCCCTAAAATAAAAAATATAGTCTTTATTTTAATGAAATAGCTGATACACATACCTAACTCTACTGAGAGTATCACGCACAACAATAAGTTCTTCGAAAACATTGCTACAAATTCATAGGAACAAATTGTCCGGCGGTTTAAATAAGTCACAAAAAAGCTGAAACTGCAAGAAGGAAATAAATATATTTTGTTTGTTTTCATTACATAATGTTTGTCGTTTGTTGTGTAACAACTCTTTAACTATACATAAACAAAGTACAAGTTCTGTTATTTATTTTTGTTAAAAGTTTTCAAATGTAAATAAACTTGTTTAAAAACTACTAAAAAATATAATTTAAATAGGGTATTTATTCTCATTATGTGGAATATTAAACGCACATAAAACATTCTACAATCATAATTAGAAAACAACAAATAACCAGAACAACAACAAAAAGAGAAAATAGTATTACGAAATTTATTAAATTTTACCAAATTATGTATATATTATTGTTTTTCTTCTTGGTATCCCGATTTGTTTATCTTTATTATAAACAATTCTATTCGAGCTAGAGGGAGTTTCGAGTTATAAGAGTTCGGGTGACTTGCGTTACATTTTATTTTGTTTCCTAACATAATTCCTTTCATCAGTAATCTTGTCGTCCGCTTTTTATTCATCCTATACCTATATAGAGAATGTTTCTTAAGTAAACGGCAATCTCCGAGATTATGAATGTCAACGACAAAAAAAATGTATTGGTAACTTCTTTTCGTTTCTAAAACGTTTGGTTTAAAAATGCCGATGGTTTTAAATGGACCAACAAAAAGATAGAAAATAAATTCGCACTAAATAATCTATCAAGTTATCGATGTTAGACAACAGCGATAAATTTGTCAAATGTGACGTTTCCTCAGTGGCGTTCTTGCCGTGTTTTACGAAAAAAATGCAAAAAATTGAAATTTGAAAATTTTCATAATTTTTCTATAGTTTCTAAGAGTTAGTGGCTCGTTTACTTATTACGAAACACCCTGTATAGTGAGCGGCAACGCACCTCGGAGCAAGCTGTTACCATTTTCTTAAAATTTGTTAGATCTTATTTTATTGGCACCACGACTTTTTCCTGTTTAAAGTTGCGCGTGTTCAATTTAAAAAACGAATAATTCATTTTACCAGAGTGTGACGGGTTGCAGCAGATTCCAAAACCACGTGTCACGTGTTTGAGTCACCGGAAATACAGGTAATCTCTTTATGTATTTTACATTTATGCCAAATCTAAGTGTACATACGACAATATAATTTGCAAACGATTGTTTTTCTCTTCATATATGAAATTCTCAGCTAAGTCATTCCAATTTTGCAGTTTGTTCTGATGGCGTCAGGTCATAAACGTATCCGCCATTGCTTTACATTTTATGGCCTATCTCTATGAGACTTGCTTGTTTGTGCCAGAGACTATATACTATTTGCTAGGGTTTGTTAAAATATTGTCATGTACTCCTATTTGATAAAACACAAACCTCTTGTTATGATAACCAAGTCAACTTGGATAGAACCAGCAATCTTTCAAAAATGGCCCCTCCGGTACTATCAGTTAAAGCGACGCAAATTACAAATTAAACGGTTCCATGCACTCGCGACTCCATTTAGCCCTTTCTTAGGAACTAATCATTGGTTGAGTACTATATAGGTATAACCTTTTTTTCTTTTAGAAAATAATGATTGCTTAAATGCCATTTGGTCTTTTTCAGGAAATTCTCTCCTAAAGGGCACGCGAAGCTCTTTTAGTTCCAGTGGCTGCTTCTGAATTTAAATCAATCAATATTTGTGTACAGTTGTGAGCCAAGTTTGAGCTATTAAAAAAATATAATTAGTAACTCGCGATCTCCGCCTGGGAAGATATTGGCACATTTCCCTATGGTTGCGCTGAGATTGCAGTTCAATTCGGGAATGTGAATTTCAACTCCAGAGTCTGGTTTTGTTTTTGATCGATCCGTGAAGATTGAAATGTCAACCTGCATTGCATAAGATATCGAAAGCATATTGAGAACAGATACGGTCCCACCCGGCATCATCCAAGAGAGGTACTCTGTGGAGTCCCTCGCTCAGGATGCGGGTGTGCCCGTGTTCTAATTGCCCAGCATTCCACAAGTTACCTTGCGCAGCGTGTTATCCATTTACGGTCTGCCTCCTGAATGCTTAATGAACCTGGGGGTTTGCCTTTGTATTGGTTAAGTTCAAATTTCCCGCCACTGCTTTATCCTGTGAAAGGAAAAACACACAACGTTCCTCTTTTCTTTTACCTGGCCAAATTTTTAATTTCGTGGTTTGTTTCAAATTTTCGAATTACAACCCATATATCTTTCTTGATCGGATTATGGTGTCAGAATCAGTCAATACAAATTCCACTTTTAGCGCACAAAGTTTAAATGTAAGAGCTAAAATAAATAAAAATAACAAAGCCACAAGCAGACTCTTTATCTTTATTGTCTGACCATCTCAAACAAAGAACCAAGCAAGGAGCTTCTGACTCCATACTGATAGACAATTAAAATTTTATTGGACCCGCCATGGTTTATGACCGAGCGAGCTTGCGAGCCACGCTAATAAAAGGACAATAATGCATTTTTATTTACTTGTAACTTACATGGCTTTATTTTTGACTCAACAAAAGGATTCCTTCTTCTTTTCCCTCCATTTTAAGATGATTAATAATAATTTTTAGTAGACATTGCCGTATTTTCGCATTCATATGAACTGTTTGACAAATTAATCTTTCAATTTGTGAATTAGGTTGTTGAACATTAAATTTTGTTGAATCTTCACTGATTTTCATACGGAATGAGAAGATCCAAAACATCCCATCAAAGGCAAGGGAGCAACTACTGCCGAACAGATAACAGATTTATTTTACAATATGTTAAGTTATACTCCAAATTACTTTACACTCCAATAAAGTAGTAATTTATGGACAGTTATTGCAAGTGTCATAAATCACATTTTTAATTATGATTGAGTTAAAATTAAGAGTTATGTACCAAGTCAGTAGGTAAAGTGATAATTCCTTTATTTTAAAGGAGAAGGGAGTAAGTTATAAAGTTAAAATTATCAGGGATTAATTGTGTTAATCTAAGAAAGAAATGATTACAGTTTGGTGAGCAAACAACAACAAAAGCAACTAAGGAAAAAAAGTAAAAATATCTAACATCATTACGGTTGTTTATACATACATTCCTTCTCTCTGTAGGGCATACTAGGTGATCAATTTCCTCCTGTAGGTGTGTAGGTTATTCCAGGTTTCCTGTAGATGACGTCGTAACTCGAATAATGTGTTAATAGGTAAACTTCACTAAGTTCTAAAAAATAATGTGCACATTTTCTTGTTGTAAAACCTTCAAAAAATATATGCAATATGAAGTTAAGCGTTTACCTATTGAGTTAGACAAAGATGTCCGCTGTCTCACCAGAATGGTGCTACAGCCCAGCGTTCGTGCAATATGCGGACACAAGAATATAACAAAATACCTTTGTACATATTCACCCTCTTTAGAACTATGGTAATTAATAGGTAAGAGTTCCACGGATTCGTGGTATTATTAAAACTCAAATAGCAAGAGAATAGATTTCTGTGTAGCTGTCCCTTTACTTATGATGTTCTGTTACCAGAAACATTGTCAGAACATTTTTAAAGAACTTTACACGTTTTTGTTTGTTATACATTTGTTAAGAAGTATACCTGTATAACCGACTGAATTGCCGTTATCTGATTGGTTCAGGTTCAGCGTTAATAGAGAGTAGGGCGTTACCACAGCATGAATTCGCATTTACAGACGCCTTTGTTTTAAACTAGATTGTAATGCTCTCTACTCCCAGTAGCTATCTGAATTTATGTATTGAAATGTATTTAGAATTTTGGTCGTAAGATGGCTCCAATATTACGATTGTTTTCGATTACAATAACATGGAGCATTTAATAATAATTATTACTATAGCATCTTAGTAAACACATTAGGTACCTACTAGAAAAAATTAAATCTGCAAGTTCAATTCCTTGAGGCGATTCATGTTACCATTATTTGTTTAATTGATTTCTTGGGCAAGTTGAGAGAACGCGTTGTGTGAAGTTCGTAGGAGTATTAAGGATTTCTTATAATTTTCAAGGATTCTTTAAAATCCTTCAGAAATTTTCGGGACTTTCAAGATTCTGCGACATCCCTCAGAATTGATAAGAACCATTTAGGATTAAGTATCCCAAGTATCCTTAAAATTCCTCAGGCTTTTTCACAACTCTTCATGTCTTTCAGGCCCCTTCAAGATTAGTCTTTAGAATTCATCGCGATTTCTTAGAATTGCTCAGGGATCTTGAAGAGTCTACGATTTTCAAAACTAGGATTTTAAAAAATTCTTTTTTTTTGAGATACACCAGAATTGATCCGAAACTATTTATTTAGAATTCTCGAAGAGTTATTAGGACATTTAGATTTCTTGACAATTTTTCAGTGTTTTTCAGAATCTTTCAGAATTTGATTTTTAAAGCTCTTCAGGCTTTGTCACAATTCTCCAGAGGTCTTCAAGATCTTGTTTGAAGTTTTTCAAATTTCTTCAAGTCCTCAGGACATTTTTGACATTCCAGGTTAAAATGTTGTGGTCTCGCACTCCGGCTGTTAAGTGTAGCTCGGCTCTACCGATGGGGTCTCGGCGTCCATCCCCATTGTAGTCACAGAATCCTCTTTTGGTGCCGACCGAGGGCCAGAGCCGCCGCACAATCTCTGTCAAACTTTCAAACAACACTCCCACTCAAATTGATAACGCGGCTTTGAATCTGCGTACGCGACACATGCATAATAAATTTCTCGCCCCTGTTGTCTACACAACGATACTAAAATTACATCGGGTCTTCACAGCCTACTATCAATCATTTATGAAAACTGTATACAGAATGCCCATTTTACCTGTTCACGCCTGAAGATTCCGAATTGGGCAACATATTAAACATTTCATCAACAACTATGTTTTTAAGGATTTACATTTTAAATTTGATTAAAAGATGTCTTTGAATTTACGTTTTGAGTTTAATTTTAGACTCGATTTAAAAAATAAATAGTTTACGCAGTGATCTGCAAAATGTTTAATATGTTGCCTATATCTGAATCTTCAGGCGTGAGCAAATAAAATGGGCACCCTGTATGTGTGCAAAGATATAAGCAGTTAAAATGTAAGATGGTTTTGGTTACATTTTACAAATGTCCCCTAATGACCGACTGACGTTTCACGTCAAAATTCTTTAATTAACGAAAGTTTGGAAAGTAATTTACTCTTGTCCCATCAATTCATTTAAACCTAATTACAGTGGACTCCGCTCATAACAGACCCTGGTATAAAGGACACCCGTTTATAGCGTACTTATCCTGTGGTCCGTTCAAACTCCTATGAGTGGCCTATACAGGGTGTTATGGAAGTCCTAGCAAAAAATTTTACCACAAGTAGAACTCGTCAAAATAAAAATAAAATTATCTATAATTTTTTCGCAAATGCTCCCTTACGGATTTAAAATTAAGAATAGTTTGACACCTAAAACCAATCCCCGCCTATGAACTCCATGTGCTTCGATAAAGAGGATGCACAAGAAAGTTATCCGATAAAGGAATCAAAATAAAAACTGTTTAAATGGAAACACGTACTAACCTACCATAATATGCACACGTTGAACTAGGTTACTAATAATAAACTCTATAACGTACATAGGGATGTAATCCTTTTTCGTGTAACGTGGTGTAAACAATAAGAGTTGGCACACCGACATACTTAACACATCTAAACGAACGCTTAATTAACAAATTATTATTAGTATTTGCTCAAGAATCGAGCGAAGATATAACACATAGCCCGACACTCGACTGAAGACTGCTATCGAAACGACACCCTTTTTTTTTGTTCCAAAAAAGCTAGAAGGTGTTTACACCCATGGTACAAAAACTTCGTCTTTCATTCAAGTTCAAGTTCCCATAGACGGGGGGTGCAATAAGGGGCTACAAAAATGTTGAAAAAAATTGCGGATTTCAGCAAAGTGGTAAATAGAAAAATGTTTATTTTGACGAGTTATACATGTGTGGTTAAATTTTTTGCTAGGACTTCTATAACAGCCTGTAGAAAGTTTTCTGCTATAACAGACTCTATATAACGGACACTCCGGATGTAAGAGACAAATTTTCCCGTCCCGAACCGTTCCAACAGGTGTTCCATGTGAAAAAGAAAGTTATTATACATTTTGCGAACACCCTGTATAGATATATCCATTTAGATGACTTTCAATTTAATAGAGACTATTAAAGTTTGAGCCTATACAAAATTATTTACAGAAAAGTATTCAGTTATCTCTGTTGGAATGGTCTCTGCAAATTTTTAAAAAAGCACTAATTTTGACCTAAAATTCTTTATAACTCATAATAATAAGCTCTTTCAATTCAGTCACTAATATACAGGGCCACTAAAAAAACATAACTTTAGTATATTACTAATATTAGAACACTCTGTATATGATTTCTAATAATTTTAAATTGTGAAGGTATCGTTTGGCTATCGTGCCTCGAAAACCCCGTTTTAATATCTTTCAAAATAAGGGCGTAAATAATGGTCCACACACCTCTGGGACACCCGGTATGTATGTATATTACCGCATATATATTTTATTTGACAGCTGTCTAACCTTACCTCAAAATTTGATGTTAATTCGTTTTTTTCTCATTTTGCGTGAACGAATACAAAAAGCGCTGTTCAATACTCGTGCGCTGTCACTTTTCAGGGGCTCGTGCTTATTGCAGCACTCGGCTTCCGCCTCGTGTGTTAAAACAACGGTTTTTAGCATTTCCTTTAGGCGAATATAAAAAGCACAACTTTCCGCGCTCGATTTAGATTTCTGCTTTTAGATCAATATGTAAAAGTGTTTTTTCATGTATGGAATAAGTTCCCCACTTATTATAATCTTTTAAATGAACAGCTTGAGATTTATAAGCAACTAAATAATTTGAAAATGATGAAAGTGACTTATGGAGCGTTCTGGAGCTTGAATTACAGCGTGATAGATGAACTAAGCTGGTGCAGGAGTATGTCCCTGTGGGATGGCGATCGATATGTTAGTGTACGTTTATTTGTCAATTGTTCTAATTCGTAAATTCACTGTAATTCACTAAATGTGGCAGTATCTGGGTTCATAAAGCATTTGTCGAATTTGTCAGAGACATTATAATTTGCGAACAAGTTTTTAAACTTGGAAATTTGGATTAAAAAGGTGCTTTTTTTCATCAGGAATTAAAACTATATGAATATCAAAACCGGTTTTGGGTTTTATTATTCATGACCCATCATCAGGTGATCTACAATTAAAATTACAAAAATACAATTACAAACAAATTGTGTATTTTTCCGACGATATAAAAGTACACGGAATCATATCACAAATTTGCCAAAAATAAACTGAACGTCATATATATTGCCATTTTTGTCTTTATAGCGTACTTCAGTTCTTCTGGAATTGACTGACTGATATTTTATGATTTTGTGAATGATAAAGGGAAAATTAAATTTTCACAGACAACTTTCGTGGATCACTGAAATTGGTGCCTCGCGCTACGCGCTGACCCCTTAATAAAGAAACATACTCCAAAAGGGTCATATTTCTCTGTACCTGAAACTCAAAATGTAGACAGTATTTCATATTTTAAGTTTGGGCAACAAGACAGCACGATCGTTCTACCCCTACCTCTATCAGAATTGCCAGAAAAAAAATCGTCAGTTATTTTTCCATTTATGTATGTATGTATATCACATTTAAAATTTGCCTCTGGATGTAAACCAGGTCTTTTCATTGTATCGGTCTTAGGTAAATTGCTGTAAGCATATAAAAGCTCAAAGTGGTAATGATACCAGATAACTTAACCTCACTCATATGGTACACCTGAATTTTTGAATTGTATTAATGTTATTCTCGGGATAACTAAATTGTCCACCTGATGAAAGTATTGCAAATTGTAAGATGGAATTTGTTGGCTGTAAATTGTTATTAAACTGAATATGTTAATCACAACAACCCACAAAGAAGTCGAGGGAACAACGACGGGTGGTTTATCACAGTACAGTAGCATTATAAAAAAATCTATATAAAATAAACACGTAAAACGGTCTTATTTTTTGACTGACAGAGTTGTTTTTATAATTAATCTCAAAATGTCACTTAAGCAAATCATTATATGAACACCCGGCCAGTCTAATTAAGTTCTTCGTAAAAGCGAGAACTTCAACGTGTGAATGTTTTTCGCACTTATGATTTATGACACTACGTTAGAACTCTCGAGAAAAACTTTTAACACCTCGCAAAAGGGTTCAGTAAGTTATTGATTTGAAATTCTTCGTGATCAAAAGAATTTCAAACTTAGTAACTAACTTATTACACCACTATCCATTGGGATACAGTCACAATTTCAAATCAATATTTTGAATGCAGCATGCAAAATAAACTTCGAAACCTCTCTCTGCAGATCAAAAGATTTATTACTTTCTAGCTAAGAAGCTGCAAAATTTAGGGCATGTGTCATATAAGCTGAAGTTTGAAATGTTAATCATCTGAAAATTCGCTCGTGACGTCCTCATCATAAATGCACAATCACTTCCGATGTTCACGTCAAAGAGATTGTTGGCAAAGCAAAGGACTGTGGAATGGTGCAGATTCGTTATTGGGGAAGAAGCACAGTACTCGAATGCAGTTCAGTATTTGAAAATTTTAATAAAGTTTTGACTCCAGTGACCTGCTTGTAATAAATCGGAATTCAGGTAACGTGGAAACATATTGCAAACTTTAAATGCTTTGCCAGAAATAAGATGAAATGACATTTAAAATACAAATTAAAATTAGGTACAGTATTAACAATAATTTTTATTAATAAATATTGACAAACCTATCTTAAGGAGTTACAGCTTTTATTTAAGTTGGGTTAATGCTATCATGTTTTACCATTTCGGGATCGCTGACCAAAGGTCTTGTAACTTATTACCCAACTCTAGAGTATCAGTCCTTGGAGGATTTATCGGGCCCTTGGATTATTGTTATCTAATAATTATTTATTGTTCATTCCACGAACACTTTAGTGGAACAAGTTTAAAGCGTCAGCGTCAAGAAAATTAAAACGCTCAGAAATGGGGGAACACCACACTCGTTTTTGTTATTGTAGAAACGACAAAAAATATTCTCTTTAAAAACCAAATCAAATTCGCTTCCAATGGTGCTAGTGTCGTTAATAGTAATTGACAATCGAATTGAATAAAAACCAGATCAGGAACAAGTATCGACGGAGTATTTTTTAAATATTTATTTATTTAAAGAAATGTAACACTTTTTGCTTCAAATGTGGCAATGGGGGTGGTACAACTAACAACTCAAGAATACCCGACCTCTCAGGGATGAATCCCTATTCCTTTAGAGGAAGAGATGTTATACTAGAGAGGGATTTGCACCACTTGCTTTGTATGTTGCCCCCTAAACAAGAAAACGGAAAAAACAACAAGAGACAAGGACCCACCTTGACCCACAACGCACAATTAAAGTCACAATTATTATATTCTCGATCATATCTGACCAAGAAGAAAATTACCTGTGATTTAACTCGTAAAGCAATAATAGTAGATTATACATAGAGGGAGAGAAATGTATTATTCTTCATGAAGTGCAATTTGTAGCCTGAGCGAAGCCCGAGGGCTGCAAAGCAGCGAGGGAAGGATAGCATTCTCCCCCGAAGTGTATAATATATTAAGCGAAACTACAAAAACTTGACAATTCAAGAGAAGAATAAAACTTTTTGGTAAATCTGCACGTAAAATATTTGTATGTATTCCTTTTCTCCCTAGAGAGAGAATATGTCACATTTTTCCCTAGGATGTTTATATTATGTACCTACCACAACTGTATATTGATAGTGTCAGAACATAATATACACTCCCTAGGGAGAAAATGATCCACTTCTGTTACGATTTTGACAGCAGAGAAACTGATTTCTACTCACGCTTGCGTAAAAATACTTGAATTTGTGGTATAGTTGCGGCCACAGAATTTCGTCAGTAGTTGTCGGTCATCTGACATTTGTTGTGAAACAGTCTTTAATGACTTATAACCTTAAATTTGAACTATTATGAGGTACTGTATATTGCTGGCATTTTTACAAGCACTTCCACGTGACAGACGAAAATTTAGTGACGTCATAATGACAATAAAGCATAGAATACATCCCTTTTTTGGAAATGACATAAAAGTGACTGACAAAATTCTGTGACCGCAACTGTAGACAATCTAATTTTACTGCTGATATAAATGTTACGCCTTGCATGATTTATCCACATTTAATTTAGTTTCCCATGACCACGTTACAGTATTTAGTGAAACTCCACACTTCACACAAAACCGCAGTTACTGGATACCTCTATTTTTGTGGTCCTGGGAAAATTTTTCTTGAATATTGACACTGCAAGACTTACTTTGGCGTATTTAAGTTGTTAATTCAAATTAAGAAATAGTTCTCACAAGAAAACTTTACAATTCATATTCCTTATTGAAACATTGAAGAAGCCGCCTTTTTTAAAATTTTATATAAATTAGGGCTACAATAATTGTATTAGAAGCATAAATAAGCGCAATAACTATCTATATTATGTCTTGGGCGCCATTGATTGCACGCTTGTGAAAATTTAATAACTACTTGTTCATAAGTATGGATACGTTAATTATTTTAAGTCGATGTGGAATAGGAAACTAACTGTAAAACAAGTATTATAAGTAATAAGAATACTGGGAGTCGAGTATTACCGACTGATGCAGATAAAAGTGAAGTAAATTTTGAGAAAAGGGCAGAAACAATTAAAAAAAAGCAGAAGAGAGGTACCAGCGAAAGGTAGGAAGATGATAGCTAATAAGTTAACACAATATTTATTGATTCTGAGGCGGTACAAAGTTTGCCGGGTCAGCTAGTTTTATACTAAAACTGATATATTTTATATGATTCCGATTCGAGAAGTTGAGCCGAGCGGACGTGGTTTGCGGCGCTCGAGAAGATAAGCGGATAAAAAATCGTGAAAAAGTGAAAAAGAAATAAAACGAAAAAAAGTGGTAGTGAGGGCTATAGTGAAGAAGATTACAAAAGAAAAAGAGAAGAAGGACGAGAGTCGGAAGAGAGGATTAACCCATTTAGGAAAAATAAAAAGTTAGAAAGATCACCGGTTAAAAAGGCAATGGATGAGGAAATTAAAGAGATACTGAAAAAGATTATGGAGGATGTAGGGGAGAGAAGATAAGCGGATAAAAAAGCGTGAAAAAGTGAAAAGAAATAGAATGAAAAAAAGTGGTAGTGAGAGCGAGAAAGAAGAAGATTACAAAAGAAAAAGAGAAGAAGGACGAGAGTCGGAAGAGAGGATTAACCCATTTAGGAAAAGTAAGAAGTTAGAAAGATAACCGGTTAAAAAGGCAATGGATGAGGAAATGAAAAGAGATGCTGAAAAAAATTATGCAGGATGTAGGGGAGATAAAGGAAGAGAATCGGAAGATGAGCCCGGAACTGGAACAGTTGAAAACTATGATGCGTGAAAAGGAAGAAAAATGGGAAAAAGAAAAGATGGAATTAAAAGAAAAAATGAAAAAATTGGAAGAGCAGGAAAAAAGAGTGAGAAAAAAGAATATTGTAGTAACGGGATTGGACAAAGAGGAATGCGAGAGCGAGAAGAAACTGGAAAAATGGACGAAGGTGGAATTAGAGGTAGAAGTGACTGTAAGAGAGATGTATAAAATAAATGGAGGAAAAATGATTGTGGCGGAACTTGGGAGCTGAGGGGAAAAGAGGAAAGTTATGGAAAATAAAAGAAAACTAAGAGAAAAAAAAAGGAAAAAGAGTATAGATAGAAGATGATCTGACAAAGAAGGAAAGAGATATACAGAAGGAATTAAGAGCGATAGCGAATGAAGAGCGACAAAAAGGACAGCGGGTGAAAGTGGGTTATAAAAAGATGTGGATAGAGGGAAAAGGGCTTAGATGGGACGAAGAAAAGGGGGAGTTAATTACAGAAAATTTTTGAATAAGAGCACAAGAAAAAGACGACAGGGCAGAAAAGGGAAAACGAAGACGGAGAGAAATAAAGGAGAAAAGGAGCAAATAAGAAGTATTCTGGAACGTAGCGGGAATAAAAAACAAAGAGAATGAATTTTGGGAGTATTTGAGAGAATTTGACGTAGTGGGAATGGTAGAAACGCAGGTGGAAGAAAAGGGGTGGGAGAAATTGGAAAAGAGAATGCCGAAAGAGCTTAAGTGGAAATGTCAATATGCAGAGAGGGAAAGCAAGAAAGGGAGAGCTAAAGGTGGTATAATAATGGGAGTGAACGAGGGACTGGAAAGAGAAAATGGAACTGAAGCAAAAGAAGAAAGAGGGATTATGGAAAGAACGGTGAAAAGTAAACAGAGAAAATGGAAAATTGTAACAGTGTACAGCACAAGTATGACGGAAACGAAGAGAATAATAGAAGAGCGAGTAAAAGAGCAAGAAGAAGGAACTTTGGTGATTGGGTGGGGGATTTTAATGCAAGAATTGGGGGAAAAGGAAGACGGATAGAAGAGGAACAAGAAACAATAGAAGGAAGATCAACAAAAGATGGAACAGAAAACGCAGAAGGGAGAGTACTGATTAGCTTAGTAGAAGAAAGAGGGTGGGACATACTTAATGGGAACTGCACAGGAGATGAGAAAGGAGAGTACACGTATATTGGATCAAGAGGGGAGACAGTTATTGATTATGTTATAGTAAATGAAGAAGCATGGGATGAAATAGAGAAATTCAAGGTGGGAGAAAGAATGGAGTCGGACCATATGCCTTTAGAAGTGAAGACAAAAGGAAGAGAGAAAGATAGAGGAAGTGTGAATGAGTTTAGAAGAAATATTGTGAAGAATATTTGGGCGGGAGAAGAAAAAGAAAATTATAGAGCAAGACTTAGGGAGGCAAAATACGAAGAAACAGAAATAAACGAAAAGGTGAGGGAACTGAGCGATAACATAAGAAACGCAACAGAAAAAAAAGAGATAGAGATAAGAGAGAAGATGGGGCTGTGGAAGAACGAGTGGTGGGATAAAGAATGCAGGGAAAGGAAGCAGGAAGCAAGAAGGAAACTAAGAAATTGGAAAAAAGAAAAAGCAACCAAGGAAGAGTACAAGAGCGCACGCAAGAGGTACAATTTAGTATGCAAAGAGAAGAAGCAAAAAAAAAAAAACGGATGGAAGAAGAGCTAAAGATGAAGGGTATAAAGACGGAAGAAGAGGTATGGAGATACATAAATAAGGAAAGAAAGAAAAAAAGAGAGAGAGTGAGTGATGGAGTTACTATGGAGGAATGGAGAGAGTACTTCAGTGAGCTGCTGGGGGGTGATGAAAACAGACAAGAAAAGGAAAAGAGACAACAAAGAGTGGAAGAAATAGAAGAGATAACAAGAGAAGAACTAGAGCAGTAACTAAGAAAACTGAAAAGAAAAAAAGACACCGGGGAGGGATGGTATACAGAATGAATCGTGGATATATGGAACAGAAAGGGAAGTTGACAGATTGTTAGAGATAATGAATGGAGTGTGGAAGGGAGAGGGATTCCCCCAAGAGTGGAAGGAGGGGATAATATGCCCCATATATAAGAAAGGAGAAAAGGATACAGTCAGTAATTATAGGGGGATCACTCTCCTAAATACAGCATTTAAGGTATACGCGATGATTGTGGAAGAGAGGCTGATGAAGGAAATGAATAAAAGGGGGGTGTTACCAGACGGACAGGCGGTATTTAGGAAAGGTAAAGGGACCATGGATAATGTATATATCTTGAATCACATAGTAGGAAATGAGATAAAAAAGAGGGGTGGCAAGATATATGCATTCTTTGTGGACCTGAAGGCGGCTCTTGATAATGTGGAAAGAGATCTACTGTGAGAATGCTTGAGAAAGAGAGGGATAAATGAGCATCTGGTAACAAAAATAGAAGAGATATATGAAGAGACGATAAGTAGAGTGAGAGTGGATGGAAGGGTGAGTGAATGTTTCAAAACTTATAAGGGAATAAGACAAGGTTGCCCACTAAGCCCCAGTCTGTTTGCAGCTTTTTTCGGAGATATAGAGGAGATGTTCAGGAGGGGCAGGCAGGGGGGGGTTGTGGTGGGCAAAGAAAAAGTGTGGTCTTTAGCATATGCGGATGATTTGGTGTTGCTAGCGAGAGAGGAGAAAGGTATGAAAGAAATGATAGGAAACATGGAGAAATTTATGAGGAGGAAATGAATGTAGAGAAATCTAAGATGATGGTGTTCAGAAAAGGGGGTGGTAGGACAAAAGTAAATGAGTGGAGATGAATTTAAGTATTTAGGTTATGTGATGAATGAAAGAAACACAGCAACAGCACATGTGAGAGAGTTAGTGAAAAAAGCAAATAAGATAATAGGAGCTGTATGGGGAATAGGAGAGAGAAAATTTGGACATGATTTTAGAAGGAGAGTAATGATGTTTGATAGTTTGGTGAAAAGCGTGATGATGTATGGAGCGGAAATATGGAGATGAAGAGAGCAAGAAGGATTGGAAGGGGTGCAAGGAAAATATATGAAATGGGTGCTAGGGGTAGAGAGAGAGACACCGGGGTATGTAGTGATGGAGGAAACAAAGAGAGATGGAATAAGAATAGAAGCAGGAAAAAGAGCAATAAGATTTGAGGTGAGAGAGAGAGGAGAGTGCAGAATTTTGCAAGAGTGTTTGAAAGAAAAAAGGAAAGAAATAGGAAAGGGGATATGGAAAGAGAGGGAGGCATATTTCGAAAGAAGCGGGTATGCAGGCGCGGAGATAGAAAGAATGCGAGAGAGAGGCAGAGTAATGACAGATGAATTAGTGCAGAGAGATAGAGGTGTGCAAGTGCAGGAAAGAAGAACGAGAATTAGGAAATCCAGGTACAATGGGAAGTATGAAAAATTAATAACGGAAGAAATGCCAAAGTACCTAGGAAGAGAGAGTAGAAAAGAGAGACTGATAATTGCAAGATCTAGATGTGGAAATGAGGAGAGAGAGAATAAATATTGGAGTAAGGATAATAATAGAGTATGCAGGATGTGTGGAGAAAAAAAGGAGACGATATAGCATTTGTTGAAGGAATGCCTAGAATTGAGAGGGAGAGATGAGAGTAGAGAAGAAATTTTGAATGATGACGGAAGAGGGATCGAATGGATGAGGAAGGTTGAGTGGAGAAAAGGGACAATAAGTGGCAAGGGATAAAAGCTGCTAGTTATTGTGTTGAATTATTGATTTATTTAGTTTTGTTTATGATATTATATTTTATTTTATTTGAGTTATGGGAAATGTATCGGATACTTTATAAACCTGTAAAGGTAATAAATATACATACTACTACTGATATATTTTATGTTTTCATATTTCCTTTTTGTTCAAGGATTTCAACCTATTTTATTGATTTTCTGGACATCACTTGCATAATATATAAGCACTAAACTGTATATGCATGCTTGCCCAACGTTTAATAAAAAGGTTTTTAATAGCAATTATAAGATAATTTTTTTTTTTTTTGTTTTTTCCTATTCCTCTGTACTTTATTTTCCTATTCCCCCCTTTAGTTTGAGTTAATAATTACTTTCAATAGCATTTAATAATATAATTTTATTATAGTGGATGCCATTATGAGATTCTTCGGGTCAAAACTGCTTTAATCAATACAAATAAACACTTCGCGTTAAAAAGGCAGATAGCAGCTTGTTTGTGCCACAGAATTGAGTGAGGGTGCTTTCAACACGATACTTTTAGATCAAATATGAGTTTAATGTCTTCTTTCATATTCTATAATTCATAGTTCAACTTCTGAACTCTGAGAAAACTTCCGAATTTATGTAGATCCTTTAAATTTCTCTTAATGCGGACCACTTAAAGACGGAAAATGTGACAACCGAACGTGTAGACAAAGAATAGGAAAGACAAAACACGCAAGTTAAAATAGATTTTATAATGTAAATTTCAGATTGGTAGTGGCTTGGTAGAAGTACCGCTGAATTATTTATGCGGTGGAACGCATTTTTCTATTCGATTCCTACACGGTGCGGTGTTGTCTCAAGGGAACATTTCAAATACGGCAAGGCAATAAAAACATGTTGAGACCAATTCGGGAAAACGGGAATACAATTCGTGAAAGAATCTAATAGGGAAGGCGATGAGTAATGCGAAATGATAATGCAATCTAAGTAATAGAGAGAAAACCTGACGAACACTTGCCATGATTGATACTCTGAATGACGAATGCTTCGAACAGTGGCGGAGCAACCAATTTGTCTGTCTCGGTTCCAAAAACTTAACACGCAGCCGTTGTCTGAATATTGAATTAATCGAAGTGGCAGCATCCGTCTTAATAGACTTGCTGAAATTAACAAATTCCTGAGAAAGCAAAGATGTCGAAATGGAAAAGGAAAATACGTCAATTTATAAAAAGGGCTTAGCGTTTTTGTTTATAAATAAAGCGCGGAAAAAGAAATTTACAGTTATATCTTCGTTGTATAAAGTGTGAAGATTGATGTGTGGGGAAATGGGTCAGCCAATCGCGGGAACATCATATAAAATGTTATTCCCATGTGAATAAAACATGTCCGGAAAATTGAGCAATAAAACAACAAAATGCAGTCCTATGGAACGACAAATCACAAAGAAAATAAAAAATATCGTAGCACTGTAGAATCAGTATGTTTTGAAAACGTGACATGGGGGAAGAACCAAATCAAGATAGTGATGGACTAACTTAAACTAAAAAAGAATTATGAAATTATATTATCAATTTGATCTATTTCTCGAATTAAAAAATAATAAAATATGTCCCCCAAAAACCTGTTTTGATATCTTTCAAAATAAGGGCGTAAATGATGGTCCACACAACTCTGGGACACCCGGGATGTACATATGTGGAATTAATGTATTGAGATGAAAGAAAGAGAGAGAAAGGAAATACAGAATGTAGATGAAACGGAAATAAAATAGATAAAAGATGTAAGGAAGAGAAGCGAGAAGGTAGAAGAGGAGAGGGGAGGGAAGAAGGAATGAAGATGCGGAGTTTTGAAATTAATACGGAATGGAAATATGTTATGGGTTATGTAATGTAATTTGCATTGAATTGTTTAAAAATTGATTTTTACATGAAAAATTACCATGTGTATTTGCATGCATAAATAATTAAAGGTTATAGTGAAACATGGTTGTGTTTTTTCAGGTTTTATGTAAAGTAAAAATTGATTTGAATTAGTTAAAAACTGTGCCATCACAAGGAATTGAAAAAATGCCAATATGTAAATTTTTGATAAGTACATGGTGATTTTTGGTACAGGAGTTCGTTTCATTTCTAAAACAGCAACGAATTGATTCCATTGTGATTGGAATTAATAAATACTATAATCCTCATAAAATTTGCCAAGAATGATGTATAAACCTCTGTTTTTACAATTTCAGACTGAAAAGTGTACAAATTTGGCGTTTTATTGCTAGATTGAGCTGAATAGCAGGCTTCTCTTTACTCTGTAGCGCGAAATAGTAACAATCTGACATTATTATATTCATAGGAACAGTTCCTGGGTAGAAAAATTGCCGATTTTAAATGCAGGAGTTATATTATTGTAAAATAATACGAAATGGCGGATGCGCCGGGATAACATGGCAATAATCTTTGATTCGCCAGATGTAGAACGTCGAGTAGATGTCGAAAACACCCTCAAAGAGGTGCCATTGTGTTTACAATTAATAAATAATAAATAGTAAAATTATGATAAGGAAAGAACACACCAAATTATCATTTCAAAGTAAACATTTCAACAAGTTGATTTTTGAAAAAGCTTAATTCAGTCGATTAGGTATTAGTCCGGTCAATCTAGACAAAAAAATGAGAGTGAAGGTGCATAAAATCCCAACAAGCTGAAAATCAGTAAAATTGTTCAAAACATAATTATAAATAAAATTTAAAAGTTCCCCATGATTCCCGTGTATGGAAAAAAATTATTTGAGGTCAAAGGTTAAAGAAATGAGTTTTTTGCGATTTTCAGCAAAACTGTAAGTTTTATCATAAAAGTAGTTCAGACAAAAATTGTAGATCATAAAATTATCTATAAAAAATGTATCAATACTTTTTTTCCTACGAGCCACTGTTTCTGAGATATAACAATTCAAAAAGTTGTAAAAGTTGTTATAATATGCATGAGTACGCCACGTATAATAGGAAAAAAAGTATTGATACATTTTTTATCTTACAGGTGTAGTTTTTTAGGTCCCTTATACCATGGTTTTCGGTGACAGAAATCACAAGAGAGATAAACTTGTCAGTTCTACTCACAAGTGAGTAAATCTGACAGCTGTCAGTTGTAATTAAAAATTGTAATTCTTAATTTGTAATGTAATTACATGCGATGTAATGTAATTCGCTGCCTTCCACTTCACGAACAGATCATACTCTTTCTCGTACATGTGTCTCCACCTTACCGGGAGCAAGCTGAAAACAGCGGCTTCCACGTCTAGTTGAATATGTTTCGGTAGAAAGTAAATTTTTATTACTTTAGTGAAAATTGTGAAAAACAACGAGACTATTTATTTCATAACTAACAATCACAGGTTACTACGGAAACTGATATTAGAACCATGCTAATGTTACAGGCGAATGTTTACTTGAATAAATATTTCTTGGATTTTTATACAATGCACCTGTAAGATAAAACGTCGTATATCACACGTGATCGAAATGTCATTACAAAGCTCGTGAGAAGTGCCCCACTCGCTAATAATGATGCATTTCTATCACTTATAATATAATGTACTATTATAGATAATTTTATAATCTACAATTTTTGTCTGAAGTACTTTTATGATAAAAATTACCGTTTTGCTGAAAATCGAGAAAAACTCATTTCTTTACCTTTGACCTCGAATAAAAAAATTTACATACACGGGAATGATGGGGAACTTTTAAATTTTATTTATAATTATGTTTTGAACAATTGGAGGTGGGAGGGAGAAGTAATAGAACAAGTAAAAGAATTCAAATACTTGGGGTAGGTGTTCAATGAAAGAGCCACAGATAAGGCACATATTAGAGAACTGGCAAGAAAAGCGAACAAGGTGATAGGAGGTGTATGGGGAATAGGAGAGAGAAGGTGGGGAGGCGAATTTAAGAGGAGAATGATGATGTTCGAAAGTCTTATTGAAAGCGTGTTGTTGTACGGAGCAGAGGTCTGGGGATGGAAAGAACAAGAAGAGATAGAGAGGGTGCAAGAGAAATATCTGAGGTGGGTGCTAGGGGTGGAGAGAGAAACGCCAGGGTACATAGTGAGAGAAGAATGCAAGAGGAATAGGTTGAGAGTGAAAGCGGGAAAAAGAGCGGTCAAGTTCGAAGACAGGATGGAAGGGAGGAAAGAATGTAGGATACTAAAGGAGTGCTGGAGAGAAAAAAAGAAGAATTCAGAGCAGAATGATAGGGAGAATTACTACAGGAGGAATGGGTATGCAAGCAAAGAAATAGAGAGACTGAGAGAAAGAGGCGTGTGGATGAATGTAGAACTAAGTGAAAGAGATAAGGATACGGATAGACAAGAGAGGAGAGAAAGAATTAGAGAATCCAGATACAACGGGAAGTACGGAAGATGCATGATCGAGGAAGTACCGTAGTATTTGGGGAGGGAGAGCGAGAAAGAGAGAAAGATGATGGCGAGGTTTAGGTGCGGAAATGAAGAGAGGGAAAATAGGTATTGGGCAGAAGATGGAGGAAGAATGTGTAGAATGTGCTATGAGGAAAGAGAGACGATTGAGCATATGTGGAACGAGTGCAGTGAGATGAAACAAAGAGAGGAAATACTGAATGTAGATGGAAGGGAAATTAAATGGATGAAAGAGGTATGGAAGAGGAGGGAGAAGGGAGAAGAGGAAAGGGGAGGGGAGAAGAAATAGAGAATTTTATTTAGTTTTTTTATTACTATAATTGTTAAGTTTACTTGTATATGTATAGGAATCAGAAAGCCCGTAGGGCAAATAAAGATTTATTATTATGTTTTGAACAATTTTACTGATTTTCAGCTTGTTGGGATTTTATGCACCTTCGAATGTCTAAATATATAATAAATAATTATTATTTAATCAAAAAATTTCTAATGGAATACCATACTTCAAATGCATTGTTCAATTTAGAAAAAAAAAAAAAAACTTGTAAAATGCATGAAAGATCATCATTACATATAAAAGATAAAATTTGTCTATTGTTTCATTCAGATGTCACAAAATATCTTGTAGAAATTAGCATAGAAAGGAAAAAGTAACATAAACAAAAGGTAGGAGTAGATAGAGTGCGAGGAGTGGAGAAAAACCAGAGGAAGAAACAGTAACGTCAACAACAAAGAACGCCGGCAACACAGGTTGCGGACCGGTATGAAACCGGGAGAAGACAAAGGAGGAATTCAAGAAGATAAAGAGGAAATTAAAAGAAAAAGAGACATAGAAGAATGTCCAGTAGCCTTTTAAAAAAGTAAACAAACCGCAAGATCTCCAGGGGAAGAAAGAAGGCAAGAAGAAATCGAGAAGGAGATGGAGGAAATGACAAAAAAACAGAGGACCTTAAGCAAATCAAAGAAGACACAAGAGAGACGAGGAAAGAAGTGAAAGAGCTGAAAAACGACAACAGACAGCGCAGGGAAAATATGGAAGAGCTGAAGAGAGAAGTGAACCAACTGAAGAAAGCGATGGAAGAAAAAAAAGGTAAGAAGCTTCCTACAAAAGAAGGCAGTGAAGATAACAGAGGCCTATCCTATAAAGGGAGAAGAGATGATAATAGCAAAAACTGAGAGTTGGGAACAGAAGATGAACGTCATGAGGAATAAAGAAAAACTAATAAATAAGACAAGGCTGAAAATCTTTGTAAACAACGACCTAACAAGGAAAGAAAGAGAGATACAGAAAAAAATAAGAGCGATAGCGGGGAGGGAAAGGGAAGAAGGAAATACGGTAAAAGGGTAAGCTACAGGAAACTTCGGGTACAGGGAAATTGGAGGAAATGGAACGATAACACCGAGCGACGGGAAAATTTTTAAAGGAGAAAGGAAAAAAAAACGGAAAGGAAAAAGCAGACAGGAGGCAAAACGAAAAAAAGTACATGATTCAACGGAAAAGCAGCAGAAGAAAATTAAAGGAAAAATATAATTGGTATATTGGAATGTAGCGAGGATAAGAAACAAAGGAGAAAATTTCTGGAAATACATAAGTGAATTTGAAGTAATTGGAATGGTATAAACGTTGGTAGATGAAAAGGAGTGCAAGAGAATGCCTAGAGACTATGTATGGAAATGTGAAGCAGCAGAAAGGAAAAACAAGAACGGACGAGCGGAAGGAGGCATCATCACAGGAGTAAGGAAAGAAATTGAGGACGAAATAAAAACAAAAGAAGAACTACAGAGAACTGGAATAACAGAAAGAAATCTAAAACTAGGAACAAAAAAAGTTTAAATAATCACAGTATACAGTAAAGAGATGAGTAAAACAAAACAAATATTAGAAGAGACCATAAGTGAGACAGAAAAAAGAATTGTAATAATTGGGGGCGACTTCAATGCGAAAATTGGGACAAGATTAGGAAGACGGAATAATGAGACAGAAGATGCGAGAAGAACATCGAAGGGCAAGACAGAAAATAAAGAAGGAAGAAAAATGATCGAATTTATAGAAGAGAGAGGATACGAGGTACTGAAAGGGAACTGGGAAGAGGATACAGGGGATTTACGTACGTGGGGCCGAGAGGAGAATCAGTGATTGATTACGCAATAGTCAATCAACATGCATGGGATGAAGTAAGAAGATTCGAAGTGGGAAACAGAGTGGAATCAGATCACCAACCGTTAGAAATAGAAATCGCCGGAGAAGAAATAAAAAGAAAAAAAAAACGAGAAAGAAACAATTATAAAAACAATCTGGGAAGAAGAAAGCATACAAAAGTACAGAAGTGCGCTATAACATACTCAAAAGAAGAAGAAGAAGAATGAGAGAAGCGGTGACAACAAAGCAAAAAAGTAGAAGTGGGAGAAAGTATGGGAAGAAATAGATGGTGGGATAAAGAATGCAAAGAAATGAAAACACTAACCAGAAAACAAATGAGAAAATGGAGAAATGGGAAGGGATCGAGAGAAGAATACCGGACGCAATTAAAGAAATACAAAGATACTTGTGAGAAGAAGAAGGAAGAAAAGAAAAGAGAAGAAGAAGAGGAAATTAGATCAATCAACACAGAAGAAAAAGTTTGGAAATACATAAACAGAGAATGAAAAGAGAGAAAGAAGGCAGACGAGAAGATAAGGAAAGAAGATTGGAGAGAATACTTTAAAGAATTACTAGACGGAAAGGACGAAACGGAAAGACAGAAGGAAGAAGAAACAAGAGAACAAGAGAAAGGGGAAGAGATTACGAAGGAAATGATTAAGAAAGTGATAGGAAGAATGAAGAAACGAAAAGCGGTGGGAGAAAATGAACTGCAAAATGAAGCGTGGATCTATGCAACAGAAGAAATAATAGAGATAATGAGGAAGATAGTAAACGATGTCTGGCAAGGGAAGGGGTTACCAAGCCAATGGAATATGGAGACAGTGTGTCCGATACACAAAAAAGGAAAAAGAGAAAAGGTGGAGAACTACCGAGGAATACTGAGCACGGCGTACAAGATCTACGCAATGATACTGGAAGAGAAATTGAAGGAAGAACTAGAGGAAAAAGAGTTGTTACCAGATGGACAAGCGGGTTTTAGGAGAGGGAGAAGCACTATCGATAACGTGTACATCTTGAAACATTTAATAGAAAATAAACTCGATAAAAAAGGAGGGAAGATGTACACGCTGTTTGTAGACCTGAAGGCGGCTTTTGATAGTGTAAATAGAGAGACAATATGAGAGTACCTAAGAGAGAAAGGAATCAACGAGCAGCTGGTGAGCACAATAGAGGAAATTTACCTAGAAACGGGAAACAAAGTAACACTAAGCGGGAAAACGAGTAAAAGATTCTGGATGACGAAAGGAGTAAGACAAGGATGCCCACTCAGCCCCAGTTTATTCGCGGCATATATAAGCGACCTGGAAGAAAAACTAAGACTAGCGCAGGCAGGGGGAGTGGTTGTAGGAAACACGAAAGTGCATTCGTTGGCATACGCCGATGATATGGTGCTAATAGCGAGGGAGGCAGAAAAAATGAAGGGAACGATAAGATGCCTAGAAAAATACCTGAAAAGAAAAAAAGCTAGTATTAAACGTGGAGAAAACAAAAATGATGATTTTTCAGAAAGGAGGCAGAAGAAAGAAAGAGGAATGGAAGTGGGAAGGAAGAGAACTAGAAACAGTAAAAGAATTTAAATACTTGGGCAACACCTTTAACGAAACTAACAACGAGAAAAGTCATATAAAAGAACTAGAAAGAAAAGCGAACGGTGTGGTAGGTCAAGTATGGGGAATAGGCGAGAGAAAATTTGGACGAGATATAAGTAGGAGAGGACTGATGTTTGAAAGGCTAGTACAGAGTGTCATGATATACGAAGCAGAAACATGGGAATGGAAGGAGCAGGAAAAGTTGGAAGCAATCCAAGCTAAGTACTGGAGGAAACGCCAGCATATATCGTACTGGAGGAAGTAAAGAGAGACAAGATAAGAGTGGAGGCAAGAAAAAGAGCAGTAAGATTTGAAAAGAGAATAAGAGAAAGAACGGAATGCAAGATCTTGCAAGAGTGTTGGAAAGACATAAAGAATGGGAAGATGGAAAAAGCAGGAAAAGAGGGAATAAAATAGTACGAGAGAAACGGGTATGCAGTGGAGGAGGTAGAGAGGCGAAGAAACAATGGAGTAAATATACTAAGAGAGATCGTTGAGGTGGACCGAGACGTACAGCAGCAGAAAAGGAGAACAAGGATAAATGAGTCAAGGTACAATGGAAAGTATAGGTCACTAGTCACGGAGGAACTCCCAGCATACCTGAGAAGGGAAAGCGAGAAGAACGATAAGAGAGTAATAGTAAGGTTTAGATGTGGGAATGAGGAAAGAGAAAATAAATACTGGAAAGAGAGAGAGACGAGAGAGTGTGCAGACTGTGCAGAGAAGGAGCAGAAACAATAGAGCACCTGATGAAAGGGTGTGAGCAGCTGAGAGAGGAGATAGAAGATTGGAAAGTACTGATAGGAGAAGAAGGGAAAGGACTAGGCTGGATGAAAGGAGTATTAGATAGAAGAAAGAATGTAGAGAAAAGGAGGGAAGACATGGAAGGAAAATAACATTAATTTAGCTATTGTTATTGTTTGTTTTATAGTTTTAACTAGCTGACCCGTCCCGGGTTCGCACGGTGATTTTATTTTATTAAGTATTTTATTTACTACTTTAATATTTTAAAGAAACCGTTTCTTAGTGAGGGCCTACGTGCTAAAATAAGTAAGTGTGCAAAATTTCATTCCAATCGGTTCAGTGGATCTAGAGATTACTCCCCCGCCCCGTTACCCCCTCTGGAATGGAATTTTGAAAAAACGTTTCTTAGTGAGCTCATACGTGGTAAAATAAGTAAGTGTGCAAAATTTCATTGCAATCGGTTTAGTAGATCTAGGAATTAACTCCCCCGCCCCGTTACCCCCTTTAGGGATGGAATTTTGAAAAACCGTTTCTTAGTGAGTGCCTACGTGGTAAATGAGTAAGTGTGCAAAATTTCATTCCAATCGGTTTAGTGGATGTAGAGATTACTCCCCCGTCCCGTTACTCCCATTTGGAATGGAATTTTGAAAAACCGTTTCTTAATGAGCGCCTACATGGTGAAATAAGTAAGTGTGCAAAATTTCATTCCAATCGGTTCAGTGGATCTAGAGATTAACTCCCCCGCCTCGTTACCCCTCTTTGGAATGGAATTTTGAAAAACCGTTTCTCCGTGAGTGCCTCCGTGGTAAAAGAAGTAAGTGTGCAAAATTTTATTGCAATCTATTTAGTAGATCTAGGGATTACCTCCCCCGCCCGGTTATCCCCCTGTGGAATGGAATTTTGAAAAACCGTTTCTTAGTAAGCTCATACGTGGTAAAATAAGTAAGTGTGCAAAATTTCATTGCAATCGGTTTAGTAGATCTAGGAATTAACTCCCCCGCCCCGTTCCCCACT
The DNA here is from genome assembly GCA_963583935.1 of Diaperis boleti. Lineage (NCBI taxonomy): Eukaryota > Metazoa > Arthropoda > Insecta > Coleoptera > Tenebrionidae > Diaperis > Diaperis boleti. Next base: position 39,767,194 of record OY757242.1, on the reverse strand, counting down.
TTGGAATGGAATTTTGAAAAACCGTTTCTTAGTGAGCGCTTACGTGGTAAAATAAGTAAGTGTGCAAAATTTCATTCCAATCGGTTCAGTGCATCTAGAGATTGACTCCCCCGCCCCGTTACCCCCCTTAGAGATGGAATTTAGAAAAACCGGTTCTTAGTGGGCGCTTACGTGGTGAAATAAGTATGTGTGCAAAATTTTATTGCAATCGGTTTAGTGGATACAGAGATTAACGTGGTATTTGGATTTTATATATACAGATTACTGATTATTTATTTATCTAGTATTGTGTGGGAATAGGAATCATTTTCAAAGCAGAAAGGCAAGGAAGTAAATCTTATTATTATTATATAAAAATGAATGTTTCTTTGTTTGTCCGGTATGCATTTTTATACCATTTATCCCATTGCGATGAAAATTTGGTTGTACGCACGCCCGGTTTCTGAATATAATTTCTGCGAATTATAATAGGTGGTCCGCAAGTTCGTAAGTAATTTAGAAAATTCATTCACAAAACATATTGTGTAGCCAAAAGCATTTCTTTCTTTGGGTAAATTGAACACCCACAGAAGGAAGGCGCGGGTAACAGCTGGTTATCTATATATCGGGTGTCCCAACTATAATTTGTACCCCCCAACAATTCCAATTTCGAAAGACTCAGAAGAAAACGCTCGAGCTGGTCAATGTTGTTATCAAGGGGGACCTAATTGTACCAAATTTTTCAAGTCTTAGATCTCACTCCTTGAGCCAGTGGAGCCACCCCCTTAAAAAATTTAAATGGCATAGGGGGTCGTGTGATACATCATTTTAAAGCTTATTCAATTCTCTATCCAAATCTACTTTTATCGATTTGTTTGTACAAAAAAAAAACTTGAATTTGTTATTTGCTTTATATATTTTTTTTTATTAAAAACTGCTTTAAGCGGTTGCACCAATTCCAAATATAAGCGCCAGTAAAGCCGACCCCAACTTACGCGGGCAAAGCCGCGGGTAACTGCTAGTCTTAATTAATAAAATCCACATACAATTAATGCTCCATAACGAAACATGGATATCAAGCTATTTAAAGAATTTTATTTGTACAGGCAGAATATCCGTGCAGGAGAAAAACGCGTGTTCAAACAATCTCCGTGCCACCACGTAGATAGAGCATATTTCCCAAAAGTGACCTAGTCCCTTTCAACTATCCCAAGCGACCTTATTCCAATTTACCGTTTACATATCAACGTGCTCGCGGCTGAATAGGTGAGTTAACATTAGAGCAGGAAGTCTCCGAACGCACCAGTATGACACCCAAATTCTCTGCAAACTCGGTGAGACGACGACTTCCGTGAGAAGAATTTAATTTTGATCCCAGAGAAAATATGTGATTTTCTTGTTATTCGCCACTTCACCTTTACTATTATTGCGCTGCTCCAAAATTAACTTTTGCAAAGAAAAGTTGTTAGAGCTTTTAAAGAAATATTAAGTGCCTTTGTTGTTTACTTTTCTCAAGAGTTTTTATTTTTGTTAAAACACTTTATTTAGCTCATTAGAATTTATTTGTGCTTCTTAATTAACACAGTCGAATAGGTATTTCAAAGTTTACAAGTTTTACATAGTAGGTATAAGAGTGGAGCCATGTTGACGCGTTTAGTGGTTTATTAGAAGATTCAGTAGGTTCGGTGTGCTCTAATGTATTAGAAGCGCCTTCAAATTTATTGATTGTACTCCTCCGTGTAAATATATCTCAAAAAGTTTTGTGGAAAAATTTAATTCCAATAAAATTACTGAAGATCTCGTTTCTTTTTATCAAAATTAACGGAAATCATTATAAATCAATTTATCATGTTGTATTTATTTTATTCGATTTATTAATCATTATCCATACTCATAAATAAGTATACGATGTCGACTGGATAATCATATGTATTAAAATTGCGTAAACAACATAGATAAATAAAATAAGTAAAAAACATTTTTAGTTAAACAGTTTTATATTGTAAAAAACATAATAATGATGCAGATAATGTACTAAAAGCTAAAAAATAATTAGGTAGGTACCAGGTACCAGTCGTCACACCACTCTCCTCATCAATCTAGAGTATTGATCAGGCTAAAATTAAATCGTGGGGCGAGTAAAATTTCTGTTAACTATAGTCAACCGCTCATATCATTAGAGCTACGTTTTGAATGCATCTTCTCAATAGACAACTTATCACAGAACGATCATTTACATATTTACTCAGGTTACGCTACGATCCACGATTTTACTTTAGTCTGATCAATACTAGATTGATGAGGAGAGTGGTGTGATAACTGGTACCTGGTACCTACCTAATTATTTTTTAGTTTTTAGTACATTTAACCGTTTAACGAAAAATGTTTTTTAATTATTTTATTTTGCAGCTTTTAATACATTATTTGCATCATTATTATGTTTTTTACAATAAAACTGTTTAACTTTAAAATGTTTTTTACTTATTTTATTTTCAAGTTTTTATATTTTCTAAAGTGTGATGTGTTCTACTTGTCAAGCCCTTTCATTTGATACCCATATTGAGGGAATTGAAAACAAAAAAAGAAATAATCCGCCATTTTGTGGTGGGGGCCATCTTGGATTTTGAAATTTTTCGTGGTGTACTATATTCTACTGGTAGTAAAGGTACAATGATTAAGAGTTCAGCAAGAAATTTTAACGTTATCATGTTTTTTTTTCGGTTCTTTATCTTAGATTAGGTCGGAATATTTCAACGGATATTGCATATACCGCCGTTTAAGGTTTTTTGGCATCCACTCTTATCGACCGTTTCTATGCCTCCCTCGACATCGAAACGAGTCCAAATTTTGTCTTTGGAACCACGATGGCCGCAGAAGGGTGACACGACTACGTGGGGAACGACGAAATTTGGAGTTTGCCACGCCATACAGCCCTCACACCGGGGGTGATGGTTTGGGGTTCTATTACTTGGGGTAGTGTTGCCGTACCTTCAGGGATTAAATGAGCCCATTTCTCAGCAAGATAACGCTCGCCCGCATATTGCCCGAACAGCTAGAGACTACTTAGAGGATAATAATGTTGAACTTCTCCCTTGGCCTGCCAGATCCCCTGATCTATTCCCGATCGAATAAGTATGGGATATTATTGGAACAAGACTCAACAATTTACTCCATCCCCTCAACACTTTGGAGGAGCTGCGACATGTTCTGCAAGATGCTTGGAATGAAGTCCCTCAGGAGTCCATACACTTCAAATTTTATTCGATTATTTAATTTGATTAAAGGCATACTTCACTAAAATGTCAATCCCTTTATTCCACTTTTTCTGGGTGTTTTTGATGAAACGCAGTATATTTTGTAAAATCGATAAAAGAACATCTTATTTCAGGGTATGACGGTATTACAAACACCATATCAGCATTTGTTTATTCATGAAAAAATGAAAAAGTTGCTTATTTTTTACGAGTATAAATGAATGGCTTTGTTTTCTTTTTCTGAAAAACAACGCACAAATGGTAAATTTTAAATAGACGTTAGTCTGTAGGAAGAGTTAAATTTTCGTTAGTAAAAAACTCGCGTGACTTAGCTGACGGGTATTGGGGATAGACGGACCAAAGGAAAAGTATTTTATTCAGAACAACACGATACACAACTTGTATTTTATTAATTAGACGTTCGATTGCTAGGCGCACACTATGCTATTCATTCTACAGCTCATTTCGATATTCTAACATTAGCATTGTTGTTCGTGAATAAAATTCAATAATGTTTGTCGGGAAAATTATTTCTGAAGAAAGCTTAAAATATACAGAAAACTGTATAATTGGGTAGAAACTTGGGTAGAAAATTTAGAATTTATTAGCACGGAAGATGTCGTATTTTACAGTGGGTCATCGACCTGGGGTCAGGTAAGATCTTCTAGATGCTCTCTACAAAACCCATCATAATAGCTATTTATTATACAAGTGTCTTATAAGGCAAATAAGTCACGAAAGAAATGTGTAGCCACGAGAACTTGCTCGACACGTGTGTAATACATAGTTTTATCTAACACCTCCTTCTGTAACAGTTCTTAAAACATTCATCAAAACCCAAAAAATTTTGACGTTCATTCGACGTTCAAAACTGTTGGCTTATGAACTGGTTGCTATGATAAATTAGAAAACCGTTGAATTACGGGTAAGTTTACAAGTTATAAGTAAAAATACTTTGCAGCATTTATCAAAAAAGTTGCTTGTCTCTGTATAAACGATGAGACCAAGCAAATACAAATAAACAGGATTATCATATGTACAAGTAAATTAAAATTAATGCCTTAACTATATTGTAAGCTGATTCAAGGACAATTAGCAATTTGTCAAAATTTCTTTTGTTTTTTCGTTGTATACTCCGGCGATCAAAATGATTTATAATTGAAAAAAATTATATAAATGAAATTCTTTGGCAAGAAATTAAAAATATTTTTTGGAAATTGTACAGCATACAAAAAATTAAATTGACTTGTCCGAGCGATTTGCTTAAAATCGTTACCATCACACTGTATGTATATTAGGGAGGAAAGTAATTTTACGCACAACTGCATCTTTTATACTTGTTTACATCTTGGTTACCATGATTGAAAATGGAACATTGCACCCGTAAAGCAAATGCCCGTAAAGTAAAAGCCCGTAAAGTAAAAAGCCCGTAAAGAAAAGGCCCGTAAAGAAAAAGCCCGTAAAGAAAAAGCCCGTAAAGTAAAAAGTCCGTAAAGTAAAAAGCCATCAAAATTATCACAAAAGAAATAAACATTTATTTATAGTTCGCTGTCAGAATTTTCAAATTTTTGCTTTGTAAACACTCTCCTGTCAGGCAATAAGAAAATGTCAGATAAACGTCACACAATTTTTATAGATTTAAGCAATTTAAAGATTTGCCGCGGTTATGTCGAACTATAAAACGTTGTATTACACTCGTTCCTGTGTAAATTTGGGTGCTTTCGGGCACTCCAGGCTTAAAAAAGCCCTCGTTTCACTCGTGCTTTATTAAGCCCTCGTGCCCGAAATGACCCAATTTACACAGGAACTCGTATAATAAATGATAATTATAACTATTAATTGTGCGTAAAACGTTGTACGAACCTCTGGCCGAAAGACCGTTTACGCCCTCGGCGATGATCTCAAAATAATTTAAAAATTTGGTCATAATTTTTTTAGGCGATGTTTACCCAAAATATGTTGGCCTTTTTTTTTTGTACCCATAAAGTTTTACTTTTTTGTACACATTTGCCAAATTCTGACAGATCAGTCCCAAAAAAGTAGAGATTGACATATCAGTCCCAACACAGTAGAGTTTGACAGATGTGTACAAAAAGTAACACTTTACGGCTCCCACGATTCCAGTTTACCTGTTTCGTAATCATCGCCTAAAAAAAAATAATTGAGGTTTTTGTTAACCAAAAAAGACATTTACTGTGTATTTGTGCTATTCAAAAAGAAAATTGCCAGAAAAAACTCTTTACTTGTTACACGTCAAACATCACTGGTAATTACATAAGTGCTTCAAAAAATGACACGAGAATTGCGTTTTAATCAACTGGGGTATTACAACAGATTATTTCAGAAGCACGAAAGTAATTAGGTAAGATTATTTCATGAATAATGTTGTTTAAACATCAAAGAATGTTCCCCAAAACGATTTATGTTGAAATTTGACATAGTAATATTAAGTACGAAGGCGCAGAGATGACATATAACTTTATTTCTCATTATTTCGACTTTTATAGTCAAAATTTTGACTTTAATCTCGAAATTTCGACTTTAATCTCGAAATTATGCACGCGCACACCCATTAACACATTTCGAGTTTTACGTACAGGGTAATATGACCTTCTTGGAGTATGTTTCTTTTAAGGGTCGAGCGCGTAGCGCGAGGCACAAATTTCAATGATCCACGGAAAAGCAAATTTTCACAATGGGTGTGCGCGCGCATTTGGTAGGAATGAGAGTAGGTGGTGAGCTATTTTTTACATGGACATGGGGGTCCAGGGCGGCCCTTTGGGCTGGACCGATTTGTATTATGTTTGATTTGTTGGATTTGTTTCCGCCCCGAATAGCAGAATAACTATTAAAACATGGAGATGGAGGCCCAGGGGGGCGCCTTGGGTTTATAACTCAAGAAGGGCTTTTATGATATTTGATTTGTTGAATTTGTCTCCGCCTCGAATAGCAGAATAACTATCTGGACAGGGAACTCAGGGAGAATCCTCGAGAGAAAGTCGAAATCTCGAGATTAAAGTCGAAATTTCGAGATTAAAGTTGAAATATTGAAATTAAACTCGAAATTTCGAGATTAAGCTCGAAATTTTGAGATTAAAGTCGAAATTTCGAGATTAAAGTCGAAATTTTGAAATTAAAGTCGAAATTTCGAGTTTAAAGTCGAAATTTTGAGATTAAAGTCGAAATAATAAAAAATAAAGTTATATGTCCTCTCTGCGCCTTCGTAATTCAGCGTTGCCTTGAAAATGATAAATAAAAACATTTGAAAAAGGAACACAAGGGATTATCGAATTATCACTATAATCCAAAAAATTAAGTCCTACGATTGGTCAAAAGGATGATGAATAAAATAATCTATAATACACCGACTTTCTAAATTATTGCACCTAAGTTAGGGGTCTGAAATTTCCCTGGCGTACTCAGGGTCCTTCAATATGTCAATTTATTATTACCTTTAAGAGTTTTTTTTTTTGACAAAAATAAGAAAACTATCGCATTTCTCACAAAATCCATGGATGTCACAGCAACAATTTTGATTCCAGTGGACTTAATAAATTGTTCATTCCACAATCTTGGCCAGACGAGTTTTAATTAACTGTACCCTGTTCTCTGTGCATTCAAGGCAATACATTTTCCCGTAATCTTTTTTTCAAATTTACAAATTTCAAAAAATCGTTCTCCAGGTGCAAAAATCTATCTTTTATTAACACACTCAAAATTTCAGGCGATAATCTTCAAAAACAAAAAAATTATCTTCAACGCCCGGCAGCAATGTGAATGCCGCAAGAGAGCCCTCTGCCAGAGACCTGTGAGTGGACCATTCAGTTTAAACGTTCCGAAAAACATGGGTTGTTCGTTTCTCCTCAAAAGCAAAAGGACACTGTTATACCACAAACCAAATCCGACCCAGACATTTTAGTTCTTCTATTCTGCACGAGGTTGCACCATCTCGCAGCCAACATTCAAGATTTTATCTCACTTTAACATCGGAAGAAATTTGTCTCTTAGTAAATGACAACCTTAAAACAGGTATCTACATAAATTAAAGAAATGAAATTTGCTTGTACATTTTAAGTGCCAATCAATGGCAACTTTCAACTCATAAATTAAAAGAATAGAGGAATGTTAAAACAACGACCAAATAATGAAACAATACTCACCGAATCTTCACGTTATTGAAGCAACTTGTCGGTTAATTTGACAGACGACAGGAGAATTGTCGGCTAAATTTGATACACATGCGCAATGTGAGAGTGTGTTGAAATGACCTTTTTGAAATGCGTTTTTCATAACGCGCCCAAAGAAGTATAACTTAAAAAATCTGGTGGTGCGTTAATTTTGTGAAGTATATTTCAATTTAAAATTGAAATCTTTAACAGTAGATAATGAAGTCTGAAGTAAGACACCAAGAAATTTCATCATTGACTGAGACCCTAAAATTTTCGTTCTCCTGTTCTCCCATGTGAAATACATGTGCACATTTTATTTTCTCAAATTTTCATTTCCTGCAGCAACGCGTCGATATGAAACATCATGTTTTATAGGACACGAGAACAAATTTCCCTGTCTGATTGCGACACATACTGACAGAACTAGCGCACCCAAAACAGGAACGAATTTTAATGGGTAGTAAAATAATTTATGAACACTTTTTGTGAGCTGTCATAAAAATAAGTTTGAATAGCAAAGTGCATCAAATTTATCTCGTGGCCGCAGTTTGTGGATTCGCGTTTTTATATTTTTATCCGAGAATAAAAAATATTTTTCCAGCAAGATGTATATTTTTCAGCGGTCGTCATTCGCAAGTAGCGCAGTGGCGGTGTTGAATACCTTTTTTCTTTTATTTGGGTCAGCAAGTGATTGATTGCGATTTAAAATTGATTACCTATAGAGAGCGCCACATATAGGTGTTTTGTGGAAAGTTTCGGCGGAAATGGCGAATTGACGTTTCTTATTGACAAAGCGGCAGGTTTCTTGGATAACTAGTTAGGTAAAAATTAAGTAAGTTTATGGGTATAGTTGACGCAACGTTTTGCACACGCAGTTTTAACAGCTGTCATTTTATTTTTTTATTTAGGTTATAAATCCAGGACTTTACTGTGATGTGATGACTCTCTAAATTATAAATCGAAAGCTGAACTTCAAAGGCCCCTAACAAAGCTAAAATATTTATATTAAAAACTCCACAAACTCTGCATACTACATGAAAGATGAGATGCAGGCGGAAAGCCAGTAGTTAACACTACTTGTTTTATCGAAAACATGTATCCTTGACTCAGGTCTTTGATAACTACAACATTCATTAAATCATTCATTGTGTGATTGTACAATTGTACAACTATTATAGCTTAAAGTACAGAGTGATCATAAAGTTCCGCACAAAATTCATAATTTACTTATGTGATGTTTTTGCGAAAAACGCTCGAACAGGTCGTTTTTTGTTTTTAAATTGCCATCTTTTGCCATCTTTTGACATAAAAATGTTGATGATGACGTCATCTGTTTTTGAACTATGACACCGTCATCAATTTTTTGAAATGGCAACCCCCAACTTTTTTTTGGGTTTTAAATGCACTTTTCAATTCTCTATTCAACAAGAGTAAAAAAGTGATACCTTGCATAACTTGCATGAATCCGTGGTGAAATGGCACAGATTAGTCCCGAAGTGATTGAACGAAGTGTTCAAAGCGTTAAAACACGTCATCTAGACGTTGGTTGGGCATAAATATATTTTTTCTTCAAACGTCAGAAAAACGTGAAATTGTTTACGTTAGTCAGTATTGACATTTCTCTGCCATGGCAGACAAAGTCCTCTAGCGGCGCATATAGAGTCGTCTGGCGGCACATAAAGTAACCTTGAAATTACTTTATGCGCCGATAGTGGTCAGTCAAGTTTTATCAAATCAAGGAAAAGTGGATTTTCGTAGCTCGTTGTATTTGTCAAACAAAATACAAGGCAAATAATAGTATATTATTTATCTAGAACGAAAAGTGAATGTTAAAGTACACAAAGTACAAAAATCAACGAGATCTTCAAACAGTTACATTTCTGTCACTTACTTCGCATACATTCTATACCTACATGCATCTAGACAATAAATTAGAGAAAACTAAGAAAACTTAATTCAATATAGATAGGTATACATTCAGCACACTGAAAAGAGTTTGAGTCGGCAGCTTTGACATGCCTCATTAAATTATCTAATTGCGGTGGTACGAGGTCGCTTCATCCGGATATGAATAATCAGCTTATAGACAATAACGCCTAGCCACTTAAAATTGTACCATGATTGATGGAATACACGTCCGCCGAACCCACCAAACTAACCACATTATACTCGTCTTGCCACGATAATCAAATTATAGAAGTGCACGTGCGTCTGTCACTACGTACGTCATACACGAGGAAACCGTCTTCACTAATGGCTTAAAAATTGATATTGTACAGGGGGTCTTCATAAATGATTTATTCATCTGATAGGTTCTGAACCTCAAAATTCTAAATCTAACTACTTCAACAATTTTATAAGTGTTTTTATTATATTATTTAATCATCAGTCAAATCTTTCTTTCGCAGTGGTAGAAAAACTAAGGGACAAGGAAATATTCCGTATGTTATTGTTGGGTAGAGTTTTGCAGTGAGTTAATAGATTTCCCAATCGAATATCCAAAATTTAGCCAAACCCTTGACATTGCCGAATTTTCCAGAAGCTGATGGTGAAGAAAAGAAAGTTCAGGGTACCATGAGATCATTTAAATTATAAATTACAGTAGGCAGGTTATTTATTATGCAATAACCCAGCCTGCAAATTGAATGACAATAAAATTTGAGGTTACGGTCTAGACACTGTGACGTTTATGTTTCTCATGTTAAATTGTTTTAATTTAAAGAAAATAAAACACTAACAAAGAATCTAGGTTTATTGAGAATTACAGCAAATGTGCAGAGTGTTCTCCCCCAGCTTCAATGCAGCCTCTTAACTTTCCGTTTCTTATTTTCAAATGCATTTTCCAACATCTGGAAGGTAATAGCCTTGCATGCATTAAAAATTGCCTCTTGCAGTCCTTCAAAATTGTGCGGGTTATTTTTTATAAATTTGTTGGTCTAATTTTTAATCTGCAGGAAAATTAGGGTAGGTATTTCGAAAAACCTTTAACACAGCGATCTATAGAATCTATAGAATATCTTTTATTCACCATTCTATTGCCGTTTTTTAAAGTCACTTGACATCTTTGACATTCAAATATTAAACCAAATTGTCAACAGTTAGTAGTGCCAACCTAATTTAAATTTCACAGCCTACTTTATATTATTATATATTTATAATTTAAATGATCGCACGGTACAGTTAGGGGAAAAAAATGCATCATGGCCTCCTCCAAATATATTTTCAGTTGAACACGCATTCTTATTCAAAAAGTTAATTCCAATTTAAAAAGTCACCAAACAACACTCAGATAAAGTATACTTCTTGTATTTCTCCAAATACCAACTTGCTATTAATGAGTAATTATCATGTTGTAAACTCCATAGAGTTGTTATATCTTATTCATGAAACTTTTTGAACACAAATTTTAAAACTTGGAATAGTATACTATGCACATAAACCTAAGCATAAAAATAACGAAGTGTCAAGGCGGCAAAACAAAACTAAAACAGTTCTCGTTCAAGAGGTATGGAGAGTAACATAGGCGGGTCGTCAACCCCAATATGTTACCTCTTTTTCGTAAAAAAATATTTAATGTTCAAACCAGACGAAAGTGAGAAAGTACTCTGTCAGATGAAAATGACAGTTTTAGACATAAAAATCGTTTCACAAGGGAGGAAGGAATCGTGTGGTGAAGTCGAGAAAGAAGTGGCAAAATTTATTGTGGATGTGTGCAGGATTGCTTTGTAAGTGGGCGCAACTTTAAGTTCTTGGATAAGATGTGCAGTCGGCAAGTAACGCTAACCAATTTATAATGCTAATTTGCTGTTCACTAAAGTCGTCTGGAGAAAATGCGGTTTAAGAGATTTCAGATCAAAAACTGCTTCTTCAACTTCAAGATCTGCTGAAACACTTGAACAACATAGCGTCCATTGAAACGACCATACTCAATGGAAAATGTCAGGGAAAGATGTGTTCATCCCACGCATACCAATGGTTCGATTTGCCTTTCGATTTCAAACGGCTTCGATTTCCAGTGTAGGCGCTTTCGCAATTATCATTAACAAAGCCCAAGGACAGTCACTCAGTGTCGCTGGGGTCAATTTGGAAAGTTCATGTTTCTCACAGGGCGAATAAAACTATATGTTGCTTGCTACAGAGAGGGAACACCGGAAACGAAAAATATTGTTTACTCGACTGCTCTAGAATAAGGCGAAAAAAAAATACATATTTCAAGATACTGTTCACTAAAAAAGAATGTGTTTTATTATTTGTATGTTTGTCTGTTACTATGTTCCGAATAGGCTATCCTACACCAGTCAACGCATCGATATAAAATTGTGACGACAAATCAAATACTATTCGTCAAGAGAAGTGTGTAACATGAGCGTAATGCCATCACCCGTATCGGTTCGTTGTGTACCCATCGTGGTTTAACGGTTCGTTGCACCGGTCAAATCGGATGAGATGTGTTTTACTTTATTTTTGGGGCGTAGCAACGCGCGCCGGGTTCCAGCTAGTTCTCAATAATTTTTTCAAAGAATAGAATTTTTCTATGCCATAATGAAATTTTTGTGCTATCTAACCTGCAAATAGCAGATATCATTTAACATTTTTTACTCCACTGTTATGAGCCTTGCAAAATAAAATAAACTAATCCGAATCAATTATTATCAGTTAATAAAAGAATATTTCTATTTTAGTAGCTAGACACAATAAGTTTAAAAGGAGAAAAATTTAATTTTAATTTTAACGTCATTGACTAGCTATTTACCAACATATTTTCTGGTGGAATTCTAATAATTATTTATCAATAAAGATTTAATTTCAAAGAACGCAGCACAAAAAATGACAACAAACGGTTGACATATAAAACTAGTACAAAGCTGTTAAAAGAAAATAAGGAAAATGAAACGAATATCCTTTGAAATTTGCCGTTTACACCCCAAGATTATGTGCTATGATAAATGGATGATACTATAAATAAAAAATGTATCGACACATCACATGTAACTCTTCCGAAAGGCGAATAGCATAACTCGCTAACATGCAGATCTCCGGCTACGCCGTCGAGCCGCATTAATGCTCGTTGTGTTATTCGCTAACTTTCGGCACTGCTGAAATATTTTTTTATCGAAAAAATTTTGCTTTCAATCCTGTATTTGAACTCTTTGAAATAGATTATTCTTTGAAAGTTTTTATAATTTTTTTAGTTTTAAGGCAAAATCTATTGATTAAAATTCAATTACATAACTGTGAAATTGTCTTCTTGAAAAGCTCCAAATGATTGTAATTAGTAAATTTCCTAATGTTTTCTAATAATCTATGGGATATACCTACAAAAACAATGTTCTCGATGAAAAATTTCCATTTGAACTGTCAAGGATAGTTACTCAGATTATTTTGTTAAATTTTTATTCGAATGTTTTATCAAATTCCCTATCTATACCAAATTGGTTTTATTATGGACAACTACAGAAAGATCGAAAACGGAATTAGTTAAAGATATCCATGCGCCAAAAGCCCCTTGTCCTAGTTTAACAAAATTATTTATGAAATGTCAAATTTAATGTCAACCTGACATTTCATATAAATATAATTCTATCAAACCACGACAGGCGGCTTTTGGCGCATGGCTACATTCGACTAATTTAGTTTTATCTACATCTCTCTGTATAGCAATGTATCTCAAATACAAGGGGCACTACGAAAGAAATATACCTAGCCTAATTTGTCAAATAGCGGCATATATTCTAACCTTACCTGCGAAATTTGAATGAATTGTGATAATTAGTTTCCAATTTATAAAGTAAATTGTGGGGAAAAATGTGTAAATTGCGCAGGTTGAAAATTTCGGAGTCTTTCATCAACGATTCTGACTTTTTGGCACAAATTGTGACGGCGACGAGACTTGGGTGCACCATTGGGATCTTGAGTCAACGACAGAATCCAAGCAGTGGGTTCATAAAGTTTCTCCACCCCCCAAAAAGGCACGGACTCAACCCTCTGCTGGAAAATTGATGGCAACAGTTTTTTAGGACATCCTTCTTATTGAATATAAATACAGCAATAAATGCGGACGTCTACGCGAACACCTTGAAAAATTTACGAATAATAACACTGCGTTACAAATTAAAAAAAAAAGTACCCACTTCAATTTTTCCTGTTTATCTATTCATACACATCGCTTAATCCGAATACATAGGTATTTTTTTTGTATCACGTACTGTTTTTTAGGTATGGTCACTATAACAATTTATTAGTACAAAATTAAAGTTAACGACCAGTATACACATTGCTTCATTTAGTTATCAATAATTTGAGTAAAACTGACGATAAAACTTGTTATTAATATATTTGCACACATTAAACTATAAAGTATATGGTAATATGTATATATTGTACACAACAAATTAAAAATATTTAACTTTTCCTTTTATGTTGGGAAGTATCTTCTTCATTTAAACGCCAGCAGTAATCTCCTAACATAGGTGCGCCCCAACGACCTTGAAACCTTCATGAAACCTTTCTTCAAGATTTTTTACATCCTGGTGAAACCGCTCTTCTTGTTTATCACTCAAAATTCCAAGATTTTAAACGAAAAAAGTGAAATGAGAATGGTGACAATGAATTTTTAATTGCAATCTTTTTATATGCATTTAATAAATTGTTCACCAAGAGTTCCCCGTTTTTGGCTCTGTAATTACCTAAAAAAGCTTCTATCACAGCTTTTAACAACGTTCATGTACATAGTTCTTTGGCATTTAGTTTTTGATCGACATTTTGATTCTTCATTAATAGGCGTATTTGTGGACCGATAAAAATCCCTTCTTTTAACTTTGCGTCACTTAATTTTGAAAAAATATACTTTAAATATCAAAATCTTTCACCATTTTTATCCATTTTCTTTACAAAATGAGGTTCGTTTAAAAAAACACTTATCGATGTGTACCTCAAAAACAAGACGTGATAGAAACAAAAGACATCCTACATACTGGGACTAATAGAAAACTATAATAGCAATCAGTTTTTCGGGTACCGAAATCGTGTCACGCAGTGTAATTAATCAGGAATGCAGCTACGTTGATATAGACCATCCTCCCTATAGTCCGGACTTGGCTGCGTCTGACTTTTATCTCTTTCGATTGATAAAAAAAAATCGTTTTGATTCTGATGAGCCTAAAAGAAGTCGGAGAAAGAGAAGGAGAAATGGCGAATATTAGAAAAATCGTACGTCTTTTATTTCATAGCTAGGTAGATTTCTTTTCTAGTGCCCCTCGTAATATATCCATATATTTAATATGTAAGAGGATTGACTGTGTTTATTGAATATTTTGTTTTCGAATATCTTATTCCTTGCTTTTCCACTCAATTTATAAACATGACAAAAAATTATTACTTGAATTATATATTTCCACAGTCAACTAAACTCCATCTGGCTACATCTATCTCTGTTTCAGGAATAGGAAATTGCCTCGTCGTCAGTAAAATACTTCCTGTAGGGGAGGAAAAATCCTATTTATAAAATTGATACACGCGAAAAAACAACTTCTCACCACTTCAAATAACTCCCGTATTTCACATATCAACGCATAAAATTAAAACACTTCATATAAATGTCGACTGTATGTTGATACAATAATTCCAACGAGAAAAATACCATCCAAATTTAAATGGAACGGTTTTTGTATGTACCTACTGTGCTATTTACATCATTCAAAGGTAGAGAGGTATATTCAAACAAAAACCTAGGCTCACAATGAATGCTACAGTTTTTGTTTTCACCGGATCGATTCCGCCATTCTATAACATTGTAGTACATATTACAAAACGGAAGAGAATGGAAGAAGCGAATCTGAATGTTTCCATGTGAATTTCAGTCTATTCGTTAAATACAGTGAAACCAGTCATTCGGAGTTATGGCGTGACCTGTAATGGAAATATCTACGGCCTAGTTTATGAATTATACATTATCAAGGACATAATTTCCTCTACTTTTAAACTGAGTTTTAAATATATTGTTCTTACTTTATTATTAAATTATATCATGTACTGTTTATTCAACCAAAATATCATAAATATTAACTATTTTCACAAAAAGGTATTTATGTTTAAATTAAATTCCAGAAATTAACCTATCAATTCAAACTACGAAATGGAGTGGTCAACTAAATATAGTTCTCCGAAGCATAATTTAATTTGTCTTTGTTGTAGCTTCAGGGCACAACCGAAACTACACAAAATGATATACCTCCACATTTCAAAGAGCGTCGCAACATTAATATTCATTTCTGAATATTGATATTGTGTTCAACTCGACAGAACGTTGCATCTTGTCGTCTTCTAATCGCAACATTTCCAAAGCATTCACCTTTGTTCACTTTGTAGAAAGCAGTCTGGTTGTTGGGCAATACAGCACAATACCCAAAATATACAGGGATGTACTTGGGAAACAAGGCAGTACCTTGTACCTGTTATAAAAAAATACTGTTGATAATAATAATTATTATTATTTAGTTACCTTTGTTTTGACGTTGTAAAGAAATACTGAAAAGTGTCATAAAATCTCGTGTCTGCCACTCAAGATATAAAATATAATGTTAAACTTCATGAATATCTGTTTTTTTTTTCAATAAAAAGAAAAAACAAAACACTAAGGCAAATTGAAGAATTTATAATTTTTATTTATAATACCAAATTAGAAAAAAAAGGCGGAAATACCAGAAATGCTTAATTAATAATAGACTAATAATAGATTGAAGATGAAGTATGGAAGCGGAATGAGGCGACTAAACAACTTCAAGAAACTGATAAAAAACGAAGACCTCCGAAAAACTAATTATGTATACAAAGATACGACAGACGCAAAGTCTTGAGAATGGATAAAGGAAAAAATAAAGAAGGATTAATAATAGGAATATGGAATATGAGAATGACGTCCGAAATTAGTAAATTGAAAAAGCTATGGAGAAAAATGAACACGTGTAGGTAAATTGGATGTATTGGCAGAACAGAATAGGGGGAAGGTAAGTATTGTCACGTAGTAATAACTACGTTTGGCTGGGGTGGTAGAAAGTGTAAAGCCCTTATTCCTTAATAGACTATTTATTAATACTACTTCTAACTACATAATTATAATAACACTTACTTCATTCAAAATTACTCGGCAATAGCTCGACCCCTCCATGAGGCGACAAAGCTTGATGCTTCATTCTTATGGAACGAGGAAAAAAATCTAGCCTGCGAGACACTAAAGGAGAAACTAACAAGCGCACCTATCCTTAGATGTTTTAATCCTAACAAGGATTATGAACTAAGGGTCGATGCGAGCCTTAAGGGATTGGGCGCTGTTCTCCTACAGGAAGACGACAAACACGAGCTACATCCAGTGGCTTACATCAGTACATTCATCACGAAGAACGAAAGGAATCTGGGAATAACGGAACTTGAATGTTTAGGATGTGTATGGGCTCTAGGATATCTGCGACACCTGGTATATGGAAGGCATGAGACCATAGTGACAGACCATAGTGCTATAAGATGGTTGAAAACAATTAAAGATCCAACGGGTAAACTGGCAAGATGGGCTATCAAGTTGTCAGAGTATGACTACACGGTAGTTCACAAAAGCGGCAGTAAACACAAAGATGCTGACTGTTTATCGAGAAACCCTACATCCAACGGCACCAAATTCGACGAAGAGGAGGCAGAAGAAATACCAACGTATCTTGTCACAGAAGATGATTTAAAACAACGCCAACTCGAAGATAACGAATTACGTGAGATGATAATGGCAGTCGAATATCCCGACAACAGCGAATTATTAATTGCAACTAGAAGACGAGCCAAAAATTTTACATCGATTAATGGAATTTTATTTAAAAAAAAAAACACAAATAGCTTAGGGAGAGAAAATTTGCTAGTTATTCCGTGTGTCTCGTGGGAGAAATTTTGTATACACATCACAGCGATCCACTAAGCGGCCATTTAGGTATAACAAAAACTTTCAACAAAATTAAAGAAAGGTATTATTGGACAAAATTTAGACAAGACGTTGAAAAGTTTGTCAAAGGATGTCCGGACTGTCAGGCATCAAAAGGAGAGGATTTCAAAAAGAAACAGGGATTATTACAGCCAATCCCTGTGGGAAATATATAGTCAATGGTCTCCGTAGATCTATTGGGACCATTTCCGAGATCACGTTCAGGAAATACAATGATAATTGTTTGCACGGAATACGTTTCTCGTTATGCAATAGCTGGAGCTTTAAAGGACGGAACAGCCAAGAGTGTTGCAAAATTTATTTTCGAGAACCTTATATGCATATATGGGGCCCCTCGCTGTTTTTTGAGTGACCGAGGTACAGTGTTTAGAAGTCAGATGGTAACCGATCTGTTAAAATTAATGGGGGTTGTAAAAGATTTTTATACAACAGCTTATCACCCCCAAACAAATGGATTAGTAGACAAATACAACAAAACCATAGCAAAAATGTTGTCCGTGTTCACAAGCACGGATCAAAAGGATTGGGACTTATACGTGAAAGCCGTCACATTTGGATATAACACTAGTGTTCAGGCTACATCAGGATACCCACCGTATTTAGTACTCTTTGGGAGATTACCAACTTTGCCAACAGAAGCGAGTTTAAGGGAAGCGGATATCGAGCATGCGGATATTGTGGAATTACGGGAACGACTCCTGTGTATACAGTCGCAAGCTATAGATAACATCACTAAACGACAAAAATACGATAAACAACGGTACGATTCGAAACATCGCGAAGTAGAGTTTCAAGTTGGAGAAAAGGTAAAAGTCTTTGTACCAGTAAAAAAGAAAGGCAAGAGTCCAAAGTTAATGTGCAGATGGTTCGGTCCTTACGAAGTACGCAAAAGATTAAGCGATGTTAATTACGAATTAGAAACCGGACGTAAAGGTAAAGCCAACGGGGAAGTAGTACATGTGAGCCGAATCTTAAGATATGCCGACCCATGGACGTCCCCAGTGAGCGGTAACTAAGTGCGGTATCGAACTCAAAGTGTGTAGGGTAGATTTTAATATTAAGATTATTATGTATTTAGTTGTAATTTTTTTCCTTTGTTTCTCGATTTAATGAGTTATGATAGCAGGAAAAAAAATATGTTTAATTGTTTTGACGCATGATAACGCTAAAAATCATTATGGGAGCGAATAAAAGAACGTGAAATTATGAATAAAATAAATTTGTCTGAAAATTTGTTGAGATGTAAAGAATGTTTGAAAACCCAGCCTGCAAGAGAAAATTTGAAGAAAGTAGGACAGTAACAGCTCACACAGAAGAATAGAAAAATACGAGTAACGTGGACGCTGTACATGGACTTCATTAGGTCAGTGAAGTACCATGATGTCGGTGGGACCGATTGACGTCCCATTTAGGATATAACCCATTGGATTGATACAGGTTTCCGCTCCAGTGTTGATGCATGGGGCGAGTAACGGTCCAGGACCAAGCGGTGTTCTGCAATTAAGGGTATGTAGTGTGAAAGTTTTGTTCCAGAAGGGGATCCTATCGAATGAAGAAGGTAGAAGAAGTGTCAAGTTGAGCTGCCAACTCAACTGTGCCTATGTTCGAGGGACGCCTCAGAGTTAGGAGACACTTTATTGACGCTGGCACGGGGAAAAGCGCCAGCGTGATTTTAGAAGCTATTGGAGACGAGGGCGAAGGGAACTCTTAGGCGAACAAATCATATAGTTAGGTACGAAACAAATTTTCACATAAGGGAGGGGAAGAATAAAGTAATTTTAAACATTCCAATAAAAATTAGAGGTGCCATGAAAATATTGTAATCCAGATGCAGCGACATTTCAAAGAATGTGCTGACACTAATCGCGTCATAACAGAGCAGGCGTCAGGTCAAAGCCGTGTACCGAGATGACAACAATGAACTGTACGCCAGACATTTCCTTGTTGTCATCACGTTTCCTAATGAATAAGTTGATATGTTTGTATAATATAAAACAAAAAATGAGAGAAATGTAATTAATGTTCAATAGTTCTAAGAATTTCCTTTTTGTTTTCATGTACATATGTCACAAGAAAATCAGAGTACGAAAACCTCAGAGTACGAGAGTTGCAGGAGTACCCCAGTGATAAGCCATGGAGACGAGTACGACCAAAAGGAAGTGTTCAAAATCATCACGAACCGAAAGGGGAACCACGGCACACGATGCAACCCAGTAACTTTGAGCTGGACTAGGAGGAAGATCCACTATTGGGACCACGCAACAGCTGAACGGGATGTGCCCTCGTGATAACCGAAGCGACTACCCCTTTTCTCCTCTTGTTCCAAAGCACCCAGTACCCGAAAGTTTCATCCCTTCCGTAATTAAAAGTAAGAGATCCCTTTATCCAAAAGTTGAGATCCTTAGTAGTAAATCCCAAAGTCGCAAGAGGCGTAGAGGTGTAGCGGTATCCGGTCATGAAGTAAAAGGCCGCTAGCAGTTTTGAAGATGGAGCTCGCGGGAGCTACGTCAAGTGAACGGATGTGAAGAGACATCAGAGTTTTAAGGGTTCGCAGTCACGTCACCAACTTACCAACCTGATGAGAGAGCTAATACGGGGGATCCCAGGTGGACGACATCAGCCATCCCTACTAGGAACAATATTTCTCGAGAAGGCTGCATCGGCATGGTTTCAACGGTATACTGCAGATCCGGCGAACGCGGCTAAAACGTGGAAGCAAATGACTGACAAATTTTTGGCGGAATTCGGAAGTGGTGACTCTAAAAGGACATCTAGAACAAGGTTTGAGAACAGGAAACAGGGTATTAATGAGGACATAAAGTCTTATTATTTCGAGCTGTTGGCGTTGCAACAGGAATGCGATCCAAACATGACGGACGACACCTTTAGGACACATTTTGAAAGGGGACTTTTACCATCGTTGGCGGAAACATTCTATATGTTTGCAAGTTCGGGTATGAGTAAGATGGACATAAAAAATTTGGCGTTGAAAATAAGCGAAGTCAAAAAACTAACACTAATTAATAACATATCCACAGATAGTGCATTCTTGTCAATGCAAACCAGGACGTATCCACATCAAGGAAGGTACCAAAGAGAATCTCCAGAAGTTGTGAGGAGAGCGTCTAACTACATACCACCCAGTAGGACGAAGGACGGACGTCCAAAGTGCTTCAATTGTGGAAAACCGGGACATTTTGCTGCAGCATGCCGGAGAGCGCCCGAAGGCCGACATCCGGAGAATACGAAAAAATGCTTTGCCTGCGGAAAAGTGGGACACATCGCAGCGGTTTGTAGAAACCCAACTAAAGGTAGGACATTCAATGTAAATAAGTCAGGAAGGGGGAATGGCCCAAAAGAATAAAGACGACATCAAAAACGCGTCCTGGTGTCGTCCTCGCTAATCAATCGGAATGTACAGGGACGCCTTATAATGTCGTAGTGATTTCGGGAAGAGTTAGAGAGAATGACTTAGATATTATTGTAGATACGGGATGTAGCAGTAATTTAGTAAGTAGCAAGGCAGCGAATTTATTAAATAAGCGTATAAATAAAAGTGGATTATTTTTAAAGACAATAGGGGAACATAGAATTGCGACATTGGGTAAAACGCGCATTGATTTAATTTTGGGGGGGAATATATTCGATACAGAAGTGGTGGTAGTAGAGAAACTACCAGTTCCAATAATTTTGGGTGTTGAATTTTTGAACCGGGAAAGAGCCGTGTTAAATTTTTCAGAGAAAAAATAATGCTACTAGAACGCGGCGTTTCGTTGCAAATTGTTTCGAGTCCTAGGTCAGCACTGCGAAGTAGGTCAATGTTGTTATGGGATGAAATTACACCAGCTGGGTCGACGGACATCATTCATGCTGACAGCAGGAAAAGTAAATTAACAGCCACAGAAAATTGTATTGTTTTACCAGGGAAAGAAACGAGAATAGGGTTAAATACGGAAATTTCAAAAATTACCCATGAAATGATTAAAAATGAGAAATTTTTGGTTCCCAGAGGACTATTAGTAAATTTTAAACGGTCAGGTAAAAAGTTCGAAGCAGAATTAAATAGCAGGTCCACTATTCCCATTAAAATTTTTAAAGGAACAACAGTGGGGTGGTCCCTTAATGAAGAAGCTGAAGAGACTACCTCAGAGATAGTGTTACACCTAAAAAGCGATGACAATACTGCACAATCGACAATTGAGTCCTAAATTGGTAGCGAGTTACCGGAAACAAAACGACAGAAATTAAGGAAAATGTTAACGGAATTTTCCGATGTGTTTGCAGAAACATCTGAAGATTTAGGAAGAACTGATTTAGTTGAACACGAAATTGATGTGCAGGGATCTAAGCCAATTAAATGTAAACCATACCGGGTTTCCCATAAAGAAAGAGATATCATAGATGACCAGATAAAAGATATGTTATCAGCTGGAGTTATTGAGGTTAGTTTCAGTCCTTGGAGTTTTCCAGTCGTGCTAGTTAAAAAGAAAGATGGAAGTACAAGATTTTGCGTTGATTATCGAAAACTAAACGAAGTAACGAAGAAATGTAACTGGCCTATTCCAAACATCGATGATATTTTAACATATATTGGACATGATAACAAGTGGTTTTCAAGCCTCGATTTAAGGAGTGGTTACTGGCAAGTTTCTGTGAGAAAGGACTGTAGGGAATATACAGCATTTATAGCACAAGGTCAAGAGCAATATCAGTTTAGAAGGATGCCTTTTGGATTATGCAATGCACCTTCCACTTTTCAGGCATTAATGGATAAACTATTTTCGGACATGAAGTGGAAAGATATTCTTATATATCTGGATGATATTATTATTTTTTCGAGAACTATCGAGGAACACTTGGAAAAGCTAGAAAAAGTTTTCCAACGTCTGCGCCAAGCAGGTCTTACTTTGAAGCCAAATGAATGCACATACAGACCGTTTCAATCGAAACGAGCCACCCTCAATAACTTTTTAAGAAAAATCTAAAAACAGGTCAATTTTTATCTCGAGGGGGACATGTTTTGATGCAATAGTAAGCAGGCTTGGTGCAACCACATACCCCTGACAGGAGCAACCTCGATTTTTTAAATAGGGAATAGGGGTCGAGTAACATGTCGTTTGAAAGGTCTTTTAATTGTCTTTTCGGCCACATAATTATTTTTTTATTTGCATAGTCTATAAGTTAGTAATTAAAAATGAAACATTTTTTTTACGGATTTGTTTTGTATTTAGGAATGCCTGCAATTAACGATAAAAAGCTTGTAATAAGCATTATTAGACAATTTATTATTGATCTGAATAATGCTGTAATCAAATTTGTCGTCATCCATACTCATTTATACCCATTCTTAACAATAAGTAAATAAATAAACTGAAAACAAAATAGTCGTGTTTAATTTCCTGAGCCATAAAGCAACTGTAGCATTGAACATTAAATTTGATTTCATATGAAATGTTCAAAATGATTCCCATCGACTTCCATGCACTCGTACAGACGATTATGAAATACGCTTTTTAGGTTACGCAACGTTTCCGGTGTTATTTGTCGAGATTCCAGGATAATCTTTTGTCGAAAATCTTCCAGAGAAGCTGGTTCTGTCGCATAAATTTTGGACTTGAGGTGTCCCCACAAATAAAAATTTAGGGGAGTCAAATCGGATGATGTAACTGGCCATTCTACAGGACCATGTCTACCAATCCAGTGGTCGGGCAAGTTATTGTCCAGAACTGCCGTACTGGTGCAGTATAATGAGGTGGTGCTCCATCCTGTTGAAAGACCAATGCGTTCTCTAGCTCTAGCCAAAAACCGATAAGATAATAAATACGCAAATAATTGTACAAAAACACAGATTGTCTAACATTGTTGATTGCAAGCTTTTTATTGTAAATAATTGCAAGAATGTCTAAATACAAAACAAATCCGTTAAAAAATTGTTTTATTTTAATTACTAACTTATAGAGTATGTAAATAAAAAATACTTATGTGGCTGAAAAGACAATTAAAAGACCTTCCAAATGACATGTTACTCGACCCCTATTCCCTATTTAAAAAATCGGGGTTGCTCCTGTCAGGGGTATGAGGTTGCACCAAGCCTGCTTACTATTACATCAAAACATGTCCCCCTCGAGATAAAATTTGACCTGTTTTTAGATTTTTCTTAAATATCTTTTCCTAAAAAGTTATTGAGGGTGGCTCGTTTCGATTGAAACGGTCTGTATATGAAAAAAGAGATAGACATTTTAGGTTTTAAAATAAATAACGAAGGCATTAGCGTAGATCCAGATAAAATCTCAGGAATTGTTAAATTCAAAACGCCACGAAATAGTAAGGACATCCAACAGTTTTTAGGCATGTGCAATTACTACCGAAAATTCATTCAAAATTACCCGGCGCCTCCACCATGTCAAGTAGTAATAACTACGTTTGGCTGGGGTGGTAGAAAGTGTAAAGCCCTTATTCCTTAATAGACTATTTATTAATACTACTTCTAACTACATAATTATAATAACACTTACATACACGTAACACATTAATTAATCGATTAAGGTACTTACATATTATAAGAAGGGCCCCGCCACACAAGGCTAGAGCTGTGGTACAGCAAACATTGTGATTACATGTTATATTTTATTTTATTTTATTTTATTTTATTTTATCAGTTGAGTATTAAATGGTTATATTTTATAGTTTGTTTTAGTGTAATGTCAGAGTAGCTTAAGTTTAAGTTTAATTTTGTTAACGGGGTGAAATATTAATTAAATATTAAATAGAAAATATTATTTGATTTAGGTTAGTTGTTTATTTAGTTGCATTTGTGTTCAATTAATATGGTAACTGTAATAAATTGTCCTGTAAATGGATTGTATCTGTTGGGCAATAAATTAAATTAAATTATTAAATTAAATTATACACGAGCACATAGCAGGAGGGAGTAGCAAGCATGAAACCACAAATTACAATGGACACAGATTAATATGTTTTGCATAGTCTTTTGGTGGAAGGACGCACACCCAAAAATAACTGACCGTGGTGCATTAATTTGGGGCATTACACAGATTCCTGATAATTCTTATTTTCACCTTGTGATCGATAGAGTTATAATAAATACCATTATAAGAAATTTGCTCTTTTTAAAACCTAAGTAAACAAGATGCCATTACTTGTCTTCATCCTGAAATCTATCAAATTTATTTATGTCAAATTTAAAGAATCACAGTTCTTAATCTGTGGGTACAACACAAGTAAAAATTATTTTGACATTTCTTGTGACTATTTAAGT
Source organism: Diaperis boleti (assembly GCA_963583935.1). NCBI lineage: Eukaryota > Metazoa > Arthropoda > Insecta > Coleoptera > Tenebrionidae > Diaperis > Diaperis boleti. The sequence continues at coordinate 39,742,531 of OY757242.1, read as the reverse complement.
TAGTTAAGTTTTTCTTGCTGGCCTCCTTTAGTTAATACGATTGTTCTCTTTTGTGTTTAGCCTTAAGTGGATAACATTACGCACGGCCTTTGACCGTCTTTGTTGGTTCTTACTTCTTTGGAACGACATGCTACTAAAAAGACCACATCACTTCTACCTTTACTTATTCTGCGTCTAGACTCTGAACGGTTGCCCTGTGCGCATTTCGAGTTCCACGTACAGGGAAATATGACCTTCTTGGAGTATGTTTCTTTAAGGGATCAAGCACGTAGCGCGAGGCACCAATTTCAATGATCCATGGAAAAACAACACAGGGCAGATTGAGAGTGACCTTTCAGGGGCTAGACATTAGTCCTTTCGTTGATTCGAGTACTATTTGTTTCAGACAACACACGAAGATTCTCGTCTTCTAAGTTGACGTAAAGAAAATACTTAATTATTTAAGTAGTTAACTATTATGCGTTATATGTAGCACCGCGAGCAGAAAATAATAGGACAACGTGATCTTGTAGGCACTTAGTCGTTAGATTCTAAAAGCTCCGAGGTATTACTTAATAAACAATATCTGTCACTTTTGATAATTCAATCAAAAGAACAACTTCATCAACTCAAAATTTGGCTGTAATGTCCTTTTGAGGTTTGCCCTTTATAAGTGTTTATAGAATTGTAATTTAGAAAACTTTTAAATTTTGTCTGACAATGAGTCTATTGACAATAGGTACTTCAAAGGCATTCAGATCGTAAAGTGTCTTTGTAATTTGGGTTTTAATTTGCGTCTAATGATCATTGCATTTTTACTAGTACACATTATGGGGCCGGTTCTGAGAGAAACACATCTTTCTCTCATTGTTTGAATTTAAATTTGGATCATCAAAAGTCCAATCAAACTGTTAAAACTGTTAAAACCCAATAAACATATAAATCCGTAATTTTTGTGTTATCAATTCAGCCTCCTTCCAATGCTACACTCCGAGCATTTAAAATTTTGTCCTGGTTTTTGGCAGGTTTGTTTTTAAATTCGCGCCACTGACTTTTCATGTTAAAAAAGAAACACAACGTATGTCACTTATTTTTCAAGACGACCATAACTTTCGTTGGTTTTTAATTTTCGAATTGGACGCTTTTTGGCTTCATGGCGTTTGATGTTTAAAAAACGGCAGCAAACCCAGTTGGATCATCGCAATAGATACATGTACGAATATGCGCTTTTACTAAGATGGTTTGGGAATACTGGAAGAAGGAAGGGGGTAGGAATATGTCCAATATTTAAAGGGATAAACGAGTAACTTCTGGGGAATCGCACTACTATAGAAGGTATAGAAAGTATTGTCTCAAACCTTACGAACCAAGATAAATTCATGTATTATGTAGGAGGATTCAGTAAACAAGAAATCTTCGACAAACCCAAGCAAACTGTTTGTGGTCTTTCTAGATTTTATACAAGCATACCATAAATAGAAAACAGATGTACTGTGCCTTGAAAGAGTTTAAAATTCTTAGCGAACTAATAACTAAACTAAAGTTTAGTTAATTTATGACGTTACTTTACTTGAAGGTCGATTGGTTTTTTCCAGCCTTACCGAAGTGCGACCATGATTGACCTTTGTTCCAAACCCCTACGTAATTATTTTCTCAGAAACTCCAGCCCTTTTGCAAAGTCAAGAGTGTTTCTAAGAGGCTTTTCTTTCCGCAGCCCCCATTAAGCCAGGACTCTTGAATTATCTGATTCTTGATAAACCTCAAATACGAGGTACTTTACGCTGCCTTTGAGTGTTAAAGGATTATCTGGATACACTTTATTACCATGAAGAGGGTTATTTGGTGGCACCCTTCTTTGGGTTAGGTTTCTGAGACCTGGGGGTTGAGCTACCTACCAGGCGCGTCTCCAGGTGGCGGATAGGAGAATGGCTAGAGTCTTCACCGACTTTAGTTAGTGGGGGGTTAGTAGGGAGGACCAAGGTCTAAAACCCTTGCTGCGCCGAACGAAAGCCTCTCGCCGCGGACCAGCTCGCGACACATACCGTAAACCGCCTGACCTGTGCAACGACCCTCCACACATGGTGGGGGTAGTGCAGGCAGGGGGCACGGGGGCTTGGCTTCATTGTCTGGCCGCGTGGATGAGGTACCACTATAAAAACCTCCCCAATCTTAAGGTATTGCGCGCGCCGAAAAGATGCATGGCCGGGGGGCAGCTCGGCCACTAGCGGCAGACCTCAGGGCACCAGGCGAACCCTGTTGTATGTAGCCTTCTATGCGTACAGAGGGCACTGCGCATAGTGACCACCCTTTCCCTCCTACTCGTGGGACCATTTATGGATACCGAAGTAAACGAAAACCAACCAAACACACCCCTGGGAGGAGGTTCCGAAAGGACGGATCCACCCAGGAGATTGTCCGGAGCTGCCAAAAGACGGCTCCAGAAACAAAAACAGAAGGGTTTGCAACCTGCTGGTGGACAGGGGGCCGCAAGGACCCCAGGCTCTACAGCGGGCACAAGCTCGACTGCGGAACCGGGAACCAGTACCGGAAGCAGTCTCTGGCAGTCGGGGGCAAAAAACGCCGACGACTGCCAGAGGGCACTCCCAGCGACAAAATACGTCCGCCAAAAAGGAGGGGTGGGCCTACCAGGCCCACTGTATCATTTGCGGCGGCCGTGTCGGATATCCAGATGGCAATTTTGCCGCATGGATATCCAGCAAACGTCCTCAGCGAGGATCAGGCGGATCTGATCAAGACCGCACTGATTCAGGCTCTGGACGAAATACAAGAAGGGGAGCCTGCACCCAGGTTCTCCGCCGTAAATTTCCGGGGGGGGCTACCTGCTCGCCTCCTGCGCCGACCAGCCCACCAGGGAATGGCTGGTGCGGGTGGTCACAGGTAGCGTACCCTGGGAAGGGGCGGAACTTAGTGTTGTCGACGCTAAGGACGTCCCGAAACCCGTGAGGGTGATGACATGGATTCCGGGGCCTGAACAGGAACCGGAAGTCGTGTTGCGGCGTCTTAAGACACAAAATCCAGGTCTTAAGACAGAAAGCTGGTCAGTAGTGAATAGGAGGCTGGACCCCAGGGGACAGCAACTTATCATCCTACTGGATGAGCACTCCTGGACTAAAATCCGGGAGGAGCTGCAATGCAGGCCATACCTGAATCTCTCCAGGGTGGTGTTTAAAGCCCTGGGGAGAGGCAGGCAAGAATCCGAAGGGATGGAGGTTGAGGAGGGGGGGACCGCAAGGAATACTCCCGATCCGACACCCGAATCCCAAGGAGACGAACAAGGGGCCGAATAGGACCCTTGTGTCATCCGAGGGGATGAAGAAAAACGTGGGCATCTTCAAGGCCTTACAGATAAACATGCATCACTGCAAGGCGGCGTCAGCTGCTCTGCAAAGATACATAACTAATAGCGATATTGATATCGTGCTGATTCAGGAACCATGGGTATATAGGGACCAGATCAGAGGACTCAGGATGGGGAACGAATGGGAGCTCTTAGCACCATTAGGAGGAAGTCATCCAAGAGCTTGCATACTTGCAAAGACAAAAACGAATACACTGCCAATGTGGGGGCTTAGTGGTCAGGACCTCATGGCAGGCAAGATAAAAATCACTATGGCAGGAAGCGAGAGAGAAATAATAATCGGATCCGCATACGTACCATACGATCAAGCGGGACAACCCCCAACACCAGAGGTTAGACGACTGGTAGAATACTGCGAAGAAACCAACACGCAGCTAGTGCTCTGCTGTGATTCCAACGCCCATCATATAGTGTGGGGAAGTTCAGGGACCAACAGAAGAGGTGAGTCACTTTTAGAATTTATTATTAGTAATAAGCTAGAAGTAGTAAACCGCGGTAACGAACCTACCTTAATCACCGCGACAAGGCAGGAGGTTATCGATATAACGTTAGGTACGCCGTTCGTGTGCCGAGTTATTCGTGAGTGGCATGTTTCATCTGAACCTACGCTCTCGGATCACAGGTACGTAAGATTCGATATTGAATCCCCGCCGGAGACGGTCGAAAGGTACAGAAATCCAAGAAACTGTGACTGGCAACTCTACAGAGAGGAACTAGTCCAGGGGTTGGAAGAATGTCCCTCGAGACCTCAAACTCCGGCGGGAGTTGAAATAATGAACGAATGCATTACAGCAGCCATAACGAGAGCTTATGAGAACAACTGCCCACTCAGAGAGAGAAAGGTCAAACGGGAGACCAAGTGGTGGAACCGTGAACTTTCCGAGATGAGAAGGGAGGTACGGAGATTGTTTAACAGGGCCAAAAGGACTGGGAGATGGGAAGAATACAAGACTTCCCGTCTAGAATATGGTTACGCAGTGAGGGAGGCGAAAAACACCTCATGGAGGAGGCACTGTGAGGAGACTCCAGAAAGCCTTGCTGAGGGACAATCGGGGTAAGATTGGAACTCTGCAAAGACCTCATGGGGGATACACTGAATCGAGTGAGGAGTCTCTGGAACTCCTTCTAGAGACACACTTCCCGGGGAGTGTATCCTCGGCAAATGCAACAAACATTCCAAACCTAGACATACCGAGTCATCGGGCGTCCAGGGAGGAGTGGAAACTTGCCGATAGGCTGGTTAACAAAACAAGACTTGGATGGGCAGTGAAATCTTTCAAACCATTCAAATCTCCAGGAATCGACGGAATTCTTCCGCTGATGCTTCAACAGGGATTCGAGGAATTAGCCTCCCCCCTTACTCAGGGCCAGCCTGGCCTTGAAGTACGTGCCAATGGGCTGGAAGAAAGTGAAAGTGGTATTTATACCAAAACCAGGGCGAGAAACATACGCCCGGGCGAAATCCTTTCGACCAATAAGCCTAACATCATTTCTCCTTAAGACCTTGGAGAAACTGATTGACAGGTATATCAGAGACGATGTTCTGGTAAACGCCCCTTTACATCGGTACCAGTTTGCCTATCAATCTGGAAAATCATGCGAGATGAGCATCCACGAGCTTACTCGTAGGATAGAAGGAACCCTGGAAAATCGAGGGATTGCGTTGGGGGCCTTTCTGGACATAGAGGGTGCTTTCGATAACACCTCATTCAACTCTATTGCGGAAGCAACTAAGAGGCGGGGTATAGCCCCTGTGGTAGTGGAATGGATCGACTCGGCCTTAAAAGGCAGAGAGATTTCATGTATCATCGGCCCGGTAACTAGGGGGGTGGTGGCAGCCAGAGGATGCCCACAGGGAGGCGTTTTATCGCCTTTATTGTGGTCACTCGTGGTCGACGACCTCCTGGGGAACCTGGAGCAGACAGGAGTTCACGCACAAGGTTATGCGGACGATATCACCATACTCGTAAGCGGCAAGTTCGGAGGGGCGGTATCAGAAATGATGCAGCGGGCTCTGACAGTCGTCGAGAGATTAACTCCGATAAGACTGAAGTCATGGTCTTCACAAGAAGGAGGAATCTCTTCGATTTGAAGAGGCTCCGACTGTGGGGAAAAGAATTGCGGATAGGGAAAGAAGTCAAGTACTTGGGACTAATGCTAGATACCAAACTTAGTTTCAAACCCCATCTAGAATACATCACCACCAAGGCTACTCGGGCCCTATGGGCCTGTAGAGGCATGGTGGGAAAGACGTGGGGATTAAAACCAGAAATGGTTCACTGGCTCTACACCAAGGTCATAATTCCCACGGTAACATACTCTTCGATAATTTGGTGGCATAAGGCGTCTGGAAAGCACGCTACAAGGCTTTTAGGGAAGCTGCAAAGACTTGCCTGCCTTGGAATAACGGGAGCAATGAATACATCGCCTACCGCAGCCATGGAAGTGCTCCTGAACCTCCCTCCGCTACACCTTTTGGTGAAATCGGAGGCAATGAAGGCAGCATACAGGCTTGTAAGTGCCGGATATGGCAAGACCCACGTTAGAAGGGGATACCACACCGAGATATTTGGGAAAATACGGAACGATTGCGTGCTGAGCATGCAATCGGACCGACTCAGGACAGAGTATGACTTTTGTAAACCCTTCGAGGTAGTCATACCGGGAAGGGAGGAGAGGGTCGATACCCGGAAACTGAGGAATAACAACGGAACCATCTGGTACACGGATGGGTCCAAAACAACAAAGTGCACTGGGGCAGGGGTAGCTGGAGAAGCACCGGGGGATGACATGAGCATCAACCTGGGCTCCTTGGCAACCGTGTTCCAAGCAGAAATCACTGCGATTGACATCTGTGCCGGGGAAATAATGAGGAGGGGCTGTGCAAACAGGCGGATCCACATTATGACTGACAGTCAGGCAGCGCTTAAAGCTCTGGAGAGTGTCGAAGTACGCTCCAGAGTTGTGAAAGAATGTCTCGAATCGCTTGTGGAACTGGCAAAACACAACAGAGTGACTCTGTGGTGGGTGCCGGGACACAAGGGATTTGAAGGAAATGAAAAAGCTGACCTCCTAGCCAAAGAGGGAGCGAAAACACCTTTGATAGGCCCAGAGCCCACTTGTGGGATCGCACATGAGACTGCAAAAAGGATGATTCAGGGCTATATCAACAGAGAACACCACATCCATTGGAATAACATTCCTGGACAGAGGCAATCGCGGATGTTCATGGAAGGCCCGTCAAAAAAGCGGTCAGAAGAAATCCTGAGATTGAGCAGGAGACAACTGAGAAAGGTAGTTGGACTCTTCACGGGACACTGCTGTCTCATGAAACACCTCACCACAATCGGGGTGAAGCAAGATCCTGATTGTAGGATGTGCAGGGAGGAGGAAGAAACTCCACTACACATACTATGCGAGTGTCCAGCGCTTGAGGCGGGGAGGCTTCGACACTTCGGGTTGACGTATGTTGAACCGAATGACATAAAACATATGCCCATAGATTCTGTGCTGAAGTTCATCAACAGCACAGGCCTTATGGAGTAAGCTTGCTAAGTGGGGCACAATAAGCTGAAGCTTCAGTGCAGCGGGGTCTGAACCGCGCCCCTTAAGAATAATAATAATAATAGGTTTCTGAGGGCCCCGAGGTTTTTAGCCGTCTTTGGGGTTCCGCTTGGTCGATGCCCGTGAAAGATTTGGTTTTATCCCTTGAGGTCCCTGCTTTTCGGCAGGATCCTTGGGGCATTCACCAGAACTCTCTTGAGATGCCTTCGAAGTAGAGACTCCATTCTCTTGTTGAGCTATTTTTTCGACCTTGCTTCCTTTCTGGTAAAATTGAACTTCACAAGTGACAGGTTTTTTCATTGGGGTATTCCTGACTCCCCGGAAAAAATTTCTGTTTGAGACATTTCTGCCTCTCCCATCACATTGAGGGACGATCCTTTCCAAGGCAGCCCGGTCTTTTGAGGATCTGGTGAAAACGGGACTTTATTGCAGCCTCCTTCCCCTTTTCCACAATTTTCTCCAGCATCGCCGTCTGAATGGTTTCTAATTGCTATATTGTCAGACGTGAATCTGGAAAGTTTGAGGGTATTATAACAACCCAAGTCCAGCTGCGATTTGCCTGAAGGAAGGCTTAACCTTTGCAGGTAATTTTGTTCTCATGCACCTCGGGCGTATTGTCATCAGACCGATTCCTTTTAAGAACCTAATCTGTGGCAACCATACCCTTCCTGGCTTCTTCAGCCGGAGCTCCTGTTCGTAGGTGGAATTAAAAACATTTACGAGCTGCTCCACTCAGACGCCCCCTATCAACCCTTGACTGTTGAGGGTTTGTTGGCGTCTTTTTCCCTGCTCGCAAGGAGTTCGTCATCACCTTTTTGGCCTGGCTGTTCACCCAGTTCCATAGGCTCTGTCGTGGTTGAAAGGCACGCGTCTCGAGGTGGCCGATAGGAGAACGGCCGAAACCTTCAGGGGATCTGGCTAGTAAGGGGGTTAGTAGGGAGGCCCGGGTCTAAACTCCTCACTGTGTTGAACGAGAGCCTCTCGCCGCGGACCAACTCGCGACGCATACCGTAAACTGCCTGGCTTGGCTTAAGTGTCTGGCCGCGTGGATAAAGTACCACCATAAAAACTTCCCCATACAATATGGTGACTGGTGTTGCAGGTGCATAAACAGTCACTCTGGTGATTGAGCCTGATCTTGGCTACGGCCTCGTGAACCAACACGCCACTTTGGCCCGAATTTGACCCTAGACGGGCGGTCGAGACTAACCCATCTCGATCAATCGGCTGGGTCGTCCTGTCAGAGGGCCGAATGGGTGAGCCCTTGGGGAGTATTGGGGCATGCGACTGCGTGGGCGGCCTCGGCTGACTGCGTGGGCTGTCTACAAGCTCCTGGGGGCTATATCTCTCTAATATCCCTGGCGTCGAAGGTCGGCGTCCCCATATGGGACTCCGTGGAAGGTGGAGAGCTTGGGAGATGAAGTAAAAAATCCCGGTATGGTGAATAAAAACGACAACTTCAACCAGGCACCGCAAAGTCCCGAAAAGAAGCTACAGAGGCAAGGCCGTGAAGGCGCCATCCCTGATGCAGCAACACCAAGATCTGACATAGGAGCAAACGGACGCCTCACGGGACAGAGAAAACTTTGCATTACACCCCAACCAACATGCATATGTTCCGAGGAAACCTACCGAGTCCACTCTACACGACGTTTGGAGTATTAATTGACATCGAGGGGGCATTTGACAAGACCACCTTCGATAGTGTCGGGCGAGCACTCAGAAGCTTGATGTCTCAGGAACAGTATGTGACTGTATTCAGCGAGTCTTGGAGTGCAGAACCGTACAGATAAGTGTATCAGACGCAACCACTCGAGGTGGTTACGAAGGGCTGTGCTTGGGGGGGAATTCTTTCCCCATTCCTATGGGACATAGTAATGGACGACCTTCTATGCACACTCAACGAGGCGGAAATCTACACTATCGGATACGAAAATGACCTGGTCATACTGCTTACTGGTAAGTACGAAAATGCCTGGTACATAAATGGTGTAAGAAGAAGGCTCTGGCTGTGAATCCACAAAAGACAGAGATAGTCCTCTTTACGAACAGAAGGAAGATGAGACAGCTAAGGCTGCTCTCCAGGTCAAGGATGGGGTCCGCGACTCCTCGGTGGTGGAAACGGTGCCGTAGACCTGGTGCTGCTGCCTTGACGTTGTGGTCCACCGGACCAGCAGTGTTTGGGGTCGACGAGTTGTTAATGAGAAGACATCAGTTGGTTTTTGTGGACTTTATTCAAACACCTCTTTCGAGGTCCGAATAGAACTGCCTCGGCGCCCTCTTTGATCTGCGGTTCTGCCGTTTCTTCTTGCGCTTTTTGCGGGTGGCGAGATCGACTCTTGGTTCGACCGTCATAGCGCCGCAGAACTCTTGCCGTGGTTGTTTACTGCCTCGGCGCAGACCTCTTCTTTGGGCCACCCATCCTCGTTGTAGAGGTAGCCCATATCTCCGCCGTAGTATAGCGGGTTCGGATCATGCCAGCGGGCGTCGATGGGGGCGATGGAGGTCGCGTAGTCCTCGCGGCGTAGTTCCGGGTGGCGATTGCAAGCTGGCGTATCCCTGGGAGCATGGCCCTTATCGCTGTATTCCGTCGCCATTGAACATAGCTACTCGACGTGGTGTTGCTGGTAGACGTCCTCGTCGTACTCGCCCCTGTGCGCCCTTCTGAGCATGTCGTAGACTTCTTCGACGTGCTTTCGGCTCTCCAGGTGTTGTTTAACCCCTCTTGGGACGTCCTCAATGTATTGGAGGAGGTAGGTGACGCACGTTCTTTGGATTTCTTCGTCGCCGCCTTCCCAGAGGATGTAATGGCTGGCGTCTTCGCTGACTTCTTCAATAAAGTTCTCAGGGTAGTGCCTGAAGCGAAACTATGGAACGCGGAAGTTCGGCGAGTACATCGTAGTGGTGGTAACCAGGTGGAGTTGTTGATGTCTTCTTTTGGTGTATGGTCGCTCCCTACTGGCTGGTGTGGTCGTAGCTGGTGCACCAGGTTGGTGCTGACTTCCTTCTCTCTCCTCTTCGACGCGGTTTTTAGTTTGGGGTTCCCCCAGGTGCCATTCTGGAGAAGTGCCCCACGTTGGGCGCCACGTGTCGCAGGAACACGATTTCCTCCAGGTCACGGATGGGGTCTGCGACTCCTCGGTGGTGCCGTATACATCGACCGACGTCGAAGAAGGGTGTCGGTGAGAGCGGATGCTCGACATGGTGCTGCTGCCTTGACGTAGTGGTCCACCGGACCAGCAGGGTTTGGGGTCGACGAGTTGTTAATGAGAAGACATCAGTTGGTTTTTGTGGACTTTATTCAGATACCTCTTTCGAGGTCCGAATAGAACTGCCTTCCAACCAGAAAGTGACATGCCTTTATACCTGCGACTGATTGGCTGCAGCCTATTCTCATTAAAATCTTACATTAATTAAACTTAAATCTACTTAAAACTAATATGTCCTAATAGCACGAGCGTTAAACTACACTATTGCATTACTTATAATAATTAACCACTCGCGACTCAAAGCGTAAAAAACGCGGAATCGCGAGAGCGCGGAAGTGGGAGGGCCGAACGATAGACAGAATCGCACGCTCGCTCTCTGTTGCAACCTCATGCTATGCCGCAACAGGGTGCGTGGTGTCTACATCTAATCACTTATCTAACCTATGCTAAAACTTAAAATTAATCACTATCACTAAAGCGAGAATCCGGTCGCGAATTCACCCCATACAACAGTAGGAGGTGAAGTACCTGGGCGTTATGTTGGATCATAAGCTGTGTTGGAAAAAGCACCTGGAGAGCAAAATAGACAAAGCGAGCGTCACACAGTGGCAATGTAGGAGAGCGGTGTGAAAGTCCTGGGGTTAAACACCCAGGATTACCCTCTGGCCTTACACGGCCGTCATTAGACCAATGCTGAGCTACGGAGCAATGAGGTAGTATACTAAAAAATAAAGTTTTTGGAAAATACAATAATCATAAACTTCATTGAAAAGTGTATGGTTTAGCGCTATTATGGTGAAATTATACTTACTGAAAATGCAAAAAAAAATGAATTGAAATTCGTTTAATTTTTTATGAGAGAACTGTAGTAGTTTAAAATACGTCACTAGTGGCCGGCATCTGAATTAAGTGAGGACCTACGCCTTTCTATTTCTCACTCTCACTCATTTTTTATTAGAAATTCTTTCCTTTTCGCTCTTACTCCCTCTATGCTCGGAAACTAGTGACGTAGTTATTCGCCCGCGAAATAGCTTTTAATTTATTTCATGAAAACGGTTATGATTTAAGCAAAACTAAAAAATAGGAGTCCTCTATTTTAAGCAGTTTCATTTATAAAAAAAGTTTCAAAATTTTGTATACTACCTCATTGTGCGGTGACCATATCTGTCCTCAATATGCTTTCGACAATCCCTATGCAAGGAGAGCATCCAAAGGTTGACATTTCAACCTTCACGGATGGATCAAAAACAAAAGCCGGCTCTGGCGCGGGAATTCACATTAACGAATTGAACTGCAATCTCAGCGCAACCCTAAGGGTAATATCTGCCAATATCTTGTAGAATCAGATTGCGGCCATTCTACGGGGTGTCACACAAATCACATTAGTGATAGGTTCATGAAAACGTTCTTTTATTCCGTTACTCACTAACTGTAGCTCTTCGTATATAATGCTTTTCATTGCTCTCGTGGCTTTGTCATATTATGTGTATGTGTATATTGTTAATTAATTTTAAGTTTTACTCTAAACGGCCTTTCGTTACTATATTTCATCGATACATTGTTGAAATCTCCTATGCAGAAGCATCCCTAAGCAAATCACCGTTTATCTTTCTTCTTCCCGCTATAGACGAGAATATAATCGTTTATTATCCCAGTTCGTTTGTCTTTCTTTTTCACGTCCGTTATGCTGCATATGCCTAGGTGTTTCTCCCAAATTTCTGTACCTAATTATCTTTTGGTCTTTGCTGGTCCATGATTTAATGTTCCAATTCGTAGTACTCGTTGTTTTTTCATTCTCTTATTCCTTTTTCGCTTCTGTGTTGTCTTCAAGTTATTTGTCCTGGTTCCGAGGCTTTATATGGTCCTATGAGTTTTTACCCAGGCAGAATACTATCCTAACCTTTAACTCTCCTCTTTTACCCGTGCTTGGTCCGGCACTGGTTTCCAATAAGCTACTCGATCCGCTTGTTGGTCCCCAGTGGCAGATTTAAAAAATTCTATATCCATAACTTTCACCAGTTTTTATTTTATTGACTGAATTTATTAGCTCATTCTAGAAATATTTATACTAAATATATTAAAAAAATTACGAAAATTCTATACCTATTACGAAAGATAAATTAGCAGTATGTACCTACTGACCATTTAATGCTTTATTTTTCAAAATTTAAATTTTACCAGAAGATGCAAAATGGCTTTGCATTAAGAGTAAAAACAGCCATGTTCCATTCGAAAATTTGCCATCACGAAGTATCCTCAATATAATGGGGGAGGTGTTATCTCTACAAACGCGCAATATCCCGCTTCTGCCGACCCATTTCCCACCGCTGATAAAACACATTTACGCACCTGCATCACAACCGGCAACATTCTGCAAGTGAGCATTTTGGAGCTTGATGAAGATCCCTGCCAGAAAGAAATTAATCACTATTGATTGCCGCGCGAAGTAATAATATTGTTAAATTTGCTGATTATATTATTTAGTTACTAATTAAATAACATAATTTTTATGTGGAAATATTTTTAATTAAATAACACAAAGAATTAATTCAAAATTAAGATTTCTCTTCCAAGAGCAATTCTCCAAACCTCCTGTCTTTATATCGCCCACCTCGTTGAAAAATCCAGAATTTCTTGGCTGGTAAAAATCAGACTCGTATAAAATTTGCGTACGAAATCAGTTGAGCAGATGAGCGGCTCGTGTGCGTGCGTGCTTATTTTTGGCTAAAAGGGTGCACATTCGATAATAGTATCAAGGGTTGTAAAGTGAACATGAACCACACGATAATTCAGAGAAACGCTCTCGTGAAGTGGCGATCTCGTTATCCCAAATATGTATGGAAATTGAATGTAAAGTATCTATCCAACATTTATCATCCATAATTCGATTGATTCCCATTCTTAGCGCATCTTTATTTCGATCACGATCTCCGTTGTAAAACCTATTACTACTTGGAAATGAGTGGTAGAAGAAAGTTGATTGCACTGTCGGAAATAAAAGAACAAAGTTTTATCTTCTAGGCAAAATGACATTAATTCATATTATGTCTAGTAATCGAGTCGGGTAAGTCCGTTTATAAGAGAACGGCAAAAGTAATGGAATTTTATAAGAATGAAGTTGTCGGATTAAACAGAGATAAATAAAGTTGGAGCTTTTCATATGGTAATATTCATCCAATATGGTTTCGTTTTATATCTTTAATATCTCCACATGTCACCATGTCACGTCAACCCGGAAGCTGGCATGCATAAAATTTCAAAAGAAAGGTCCTTTTAATAACACCGTATTATCCGAACGCGACCAAACCTATTTTAATAAGTATTCAGTCTGGTCCAACGTGCAAGTTAATATTTAAAAGTGACAAAGTGCCATTTCACGTCTGAACCACAACGGAAATTCTTATTCCACATCCATATTAAATTTAATAATGCTATTTCCGAATCGCATTACTTTAGAACGCAGTCATTTAATTTGTATCAAGCGTTATTTATTTTAAAAGAACCAGATGGTTAAAGCGCGTCTAAGCTCAATAAAAATGTGTCTGTAAGTTAAAATGTTACGAATGGCGTGGTAACAGCTGACTTAAAGAGCACTTCTGTTTTAGCTTTTCCGGGCTCCATAAATAAACCTCTAATTCAATGATCAACTTGTTTTAAGCAGTCAGAATTAACAAAGATATTTTGAAATAATGGGTATAAAAGGGGAACGATAAAAAGCGGACTTAAAAATGATTCAATACATAAACAAAGAAAAATATTCTTGAAACGTACACTTTCCGATTCATTTTGCCAATTTATCGTTTCCTCACACAAAGCGAATTTGTCCCCTTCTTTGTGCACAGGTGTCTCGGAGCTGCCTTATGCACTGATGTCATTTAACACACCTCTTCTCCAGGTATATGTGGAGCGTTATTTGTCGCGACCAGTGGAAGATCACGTAGTGAGCAGTCTGTCGCTTAATCAGAAACTAGAGCCTCTTTTGGATATACTTTTTTTTTAAATGTACATTCTGAAATTCGAATCTGCCGTAAAACTAATTTCAAATGAAGGTACTGCGTGCCGGAGAGGGTAACCCAGGTCAGGTCAGTCGCCTGTGTGAAACTGTGCTACGTCGGAGAGAGAGTGGTAGTGTTTGACGGTTTGACAGAGGTTGGTCGGACGGTGCAAGGCAGCTTCGGGCGGTAACAGAAGATAATTCTGCGACTAGAATGAAGATAGACGTTGAGACCAGCCTACTAACATGCACCAGAAAGACCCAGGGTACATTCAACAGCCCGAGTGCAAGACCTAGAACGATGCCAACTTTAGACATTGCACGTAACCTACTGTAAAAGGTTTCGGTCAACGAAAAAATATTGTAATCAACTCGTACGTTAATGGGCGATTAATAATTTCGACAATTAAAGGCACACAGTCGTTGACCGATTATTATTATTAAGAGCCATTTTAACGTTTGATTTTGACTAACAAATCGATGGTTAACGTACCTCATTAATGTACGATTTTACATTAACGCATGATTTTTCATTAACGCACGATTTTGCAATTTCTCACCAGAGAACATAGAGTTGCAAGATTATAATCTGCTAAAATACATTCGGAATAGAATCGGAAAATTCGATAAAGGTTTTATCTGACGAGTGCAGAATTATTTTATACCATTCAGATAGACGTAACCCTGTTAATAGACGACCAACTGAAGTGTCGTGTATTCAGTGTATTTTTTGGGCCCTCAAGTACAAGTACGGTTTGGAGCGAAATAATGGGCGCACTGAGTTGGTTGGATTTCCAGGAGCTCATTCAATAGCTTCACGTTCATTAGGGTTCAAGCACTCCACACAGAATAGAGTCTTATCTAAGGCAAGTAGATAGTGAGAACCCCAACAGGCCCCAAATTTGGCAACGCAAAATCCCACTGAGGCAGCTAAATCAAATAGAAAATGCGCTACTAAAGAAACGGGAAAACTTGCCCCAAAATTTAATTTACAATTATTGAATTATTATTATTATCACTTATTGAAAACTATGCCTCGACGTTTTCAAGCCGTAAGGCAGGCACTGGAAGGATCTCCAAGATAATTATTAAGTCTTGTTTTAAAGATATACGGGGTCTTCATAAATGTTGTCTAAAAATACAGCAAATACACTAACAATTAACGAAGAACAAAGCTCAGAAGCATACCAAAAAACAGAAGAAAACAGTAAAATCACGAGAGTAAAGAAAAAGTCAAAAAGAAATGGGGCTGAAAATGGAAGAGATGATGGAGAAAATGATAGATGATCTAACAATAAAACAAGTAAAAGAAGATACAAGTGGAACCAGGAAATAAATGAAAGAGGTGAAGAACGACAGCTGAGAAAAGATATGAAAGTACGGAAAAGAGAAATGAATCAACTGAAGAAGGCAGAAAAGGAGAGATGACAGAGAGAAGAGAAAATTTTCCTAGAAAAGAAGATAGAACAAATGGAGACGAAGATTATAGTAATAAATGGGCTGAGCCTAAAGGAGAGACGAGACAAAGCTTGAGCAAAAAATGTGAAGAAGTTGATGGAAGAGTAGTTGGAAACAGAAGTGAAGATAACAGGCCTATGTTATAAAGAGAGAAGGCATAATAGTACCAAAAACAGAGACATGGAAACCGAAGCAGAATGTCATGAAAAACAAAGAAAAACTGAAAAGAAAGTAGAAAGAAAGAAAGATAGGATAAGATCGATAGCGAAGAGTAAAAGGACAGAATGAAAGACGGTAGGAATAACTTAGGACGGAGATGGAATGACGAAATCCGACGAATGGAAAATTATTGAAGGAAAAAGGAAAACAAAAGAAACGACATTGGAACGGTAGAAACGTGGCTAGATGAATAGGAACAGAAGAAGATAGGAAAGAGAATGTCGAGAGACTGCCTATGGAGATCTCAAGCAGCAGAAAGGGTTTGCGAAAGGAGGCATCATTGCAGGACTAATATAGAATAATAGAAATTTAAGAAGAATGAGGAAACAATAACCACATAGAACTGGAATAACAGAGAGGAATATGAAACTCGAAAAAAAAGCTAAAATAGTCACAGTATACAATAAAGAGATGAGCAAAACAAAGCAAATGTTATAAGTGCGAGAATCACTGCGAGAATTGGGACAAGATTAGGAATACATAATAATTGGACAGAAAAAGGATAATCGAAGGATAAAACAGAAAAGAAAGAAAGAAGAAACATGATTTATAGAATTTATAGAACAGAATGAGGTACTAAATGGGGAACGATGCATTGGAATTTACGTAAAGAGGAAATGAATGAGATGCTGAAAAAAATTATGGAGGATGTAGGGGAGATAAAGGAAGAGAATCGGAAGATCAGCCGGGAACTGGAACAGTTGAAAATTATGATGCCTGAAAAGAAAGAAAAATGGGAAAGAGAAAAGATGGAACTAAAAGAAAAAATGAAAAAATTGGAGGAGAAAATGGAAGAGCAGGAAAAAAGAGAGAAAAAAGACTATTGTAGTAACGGGATTGGACGAAGAGGAATGCGAGAGCGAGAAGAAACTGGAAAAATGGATGAAGGTGGAATTAGAGGTAGAAGTGACTGTGAGAGAGATGTATAAAATAAATGGAGGAAAAATGATTGTGGCGGAACTTGGCAGCTGTGGGGAAAAGAGGAAAGTCATGGAAAATAAAAGAAAACTAAGAGAAAAAAAAAGGAAAGAGAGTATACATAGAAGATCATCTGACAAAGAAGGAAAGAGATATACAGAAGGAATTAAGAACGATAGCCAAAGAAGAGCGACAAAAAGGACAGCGGGTGAAAGTGGGTTATAAAAAGATATGGATAGAGGGAAAAGGGCTTAGGTGGGACGAAGGAAAGGGGGAGTTAAATACAGAAAATTTTTGAATAAGAGCACAAGAAAAAGAGAAAAGGAGCAAATAAGGATAGTATTCTGGAACGTAGCGGGAATAAAAAACAAAGAGAATGAATTTTGGGAGTATTTGAGAGAATTTGACGTAGTGGGAATGGTAGAAACGTGGGTGGAAAAAAAGGGGTGGGAAAAATTGGAAAAGAGAATGCCGAAAGAGTTTAAGTGGAAATCTCAATATGCAGAGAGGGAAAGCAAGAAAGGGAGAGCTAAAGGTGGGATAATAATGGGGGTGAAAGAGGGACTGGAAGTAGAAAATGAAACTGAAGCAAAAGAAGAAAGAGGGATTATGGAAAGAACGGTGAAAAGTAAACAGAGAAAATGGAGAATTGTAACAGTGTACAGCAGAAGTATGAAGGAAACGAAGATATTAATAGAAGAGCGAGTAAAAGAGCAAGAAGAAGGAGCTTTGGTGATTGGGGGGGATTTTAATGCAAGAATTGGGGGAAAAGAAAGACGGATAGGCAGTGTACTGATTAGCTTAGTAGAAGAAAGAGGGTGGGACATACTTAATGGGAACTGCACAGAAGATGAGAAAGGGGAGTACACGTATATTGGATCAAGAGGGGAGACAGTTATTGATTATGTTATGGTGAATGAAGAAACATGGGATGAAATAGAGAAATTCAAGGTGGGAGAAAGAATGGAGTCGGGTTATGTGCCTTAAGAAGTGAAGACAAAAGGAAGAGAGAAAGATAGAGGAAGTGTGAATGAGTTTAGAAGAAAAATTTTGAAGAATATTTGGACGGAAGAAGGAAAAGGGACATTCCATACCAAGTGAGCCACCTAAAATTTAGATTTTGTTCAAAATTGGCATATTAATAGTACTTGTAAATAGCAACTCCCAAGCGCTATCTGAGATTTTTTAGGCTGCTTATTTTTGATATGCATGGGGGTGAATTATAGATGTTAAGATAGGACATGGGTAAACTTAAATGTGTTTTACTCAGTTTCTTCTGATATTATTTCCAATTTCATAACTGTAATAGAGTGACAATGAAAAACCCTTTCAAAATGATCCCATGCAGTTTTGACCTAATCCAATATTTTGACCTTGAAAGAAATTTTAAAAATGATTATTTTCCATCTTATGGCTGCTTTTATTTGCTTCAAATATTACCCAAAATCTAGTTTATGACGTCTTCTTTATTGATCATAAGTTTTATTGTGGGCCAAGTTTGGGTCCAGAAGATATATTTTTTTTCAAATGTAAAGAGCAACAAATCGACAATTTCACGTCGTAAGGGGTATTTAAAAATTTTATATCTTCTGAACCCAACATCTGCCCACAATAAAACTCATGACCAATAAAGAAGAAGTCATAAGCTACATTTTGGGCAACATTTGAAGCAAATAAAAACAGTCATAAGATGGAAAATAATAATTTTTCGTATTTGTGGGTCATTTTCAAGGTCAAAATATTGGTTTAGGTCAAAATTGCATCGGACCATTTTGAAAGGGTATTTCATTGTGCCACTATTACAGTTATTAAATTGAATTAAATGTCAGTAGGAACGGAGCAATCAAATTAAAGGTTACTCATGTCCTGTATTTTCATTTATAATTCACCTCCATGGATATCAAAAATAAGAGGCCTAAAAAATCTGAAATGGCGCTTGAGCATTGCTATTTATAAGTACTATTAATATATGAAATTTGAACGAAATCTAAATTTTAGGTGGCTCACTTGGTATGGAATGTCCCAAAAGAAAATTATAGAGCAAGACTTAGGGAGGCAAAATACGAAAAAACAGAAATAAACGAAAAGGTGAGGGAACTGAGCGATAACATATGAAACGCAACAGAAAAAAAGAGATAGAGATAAGAGAGAAGATGTGGAAGAACGAGTGGTAATATAAAGAATGCATGGAAAGGAAGCAGGAAGCAAGAAGGAAACTAAGAAATTGGAAAAAAGAAAAAGCAACCAAGGAAGAGTACAAGAGAGCACGCAAGAGGTACAATTTAGTATGCAAAGAGAAGAAGCAAAAGAAACGGATGGAAGAAGAGCTAAAGATGAAGGCTATAAAGACGGAAGAAGGGGTATGGAGATACATTAATAAGGAAAGAAAGAAAGAGAGAAAGAGAGTGAGTGATGGAATTACTATGAAGGAATGGAGAGAGTACTTCAGTGACCTGCTGGGGGGTGATGAAAACAGACAAGAAAAGGAAAGAGACAACAAAGAGTGGAATAAATAGAAGAGATAACAAGAGAAGAACTAAAGCAACAACTAGGAAAACTGAAAAAGGACAAAGGCACCGGAGAGGGACGATAATATACAGAATGAAGTGTGGATATATGTCTCTCTGTTTGATCAGCTAACAATTATCCTGATCTTTTTCAGAAGGAAATGAATGAGAGGGGGGTGTTACCAGACGGACAGGCGGGATTTACGAAAGGTAGAGGAACCATGAATAAATGTATATATCTTGAATCACATAGTAGGAAATGAGATAAAAGAGAGGGGTGGCAAGATATATGCATTCTTTGTGGACCTGAAAGCGGCTTTTGATAATGTGGAAAAAAATTTACTGTGGGAGTGCTTGAGAAAGAGAGAGATAAATGAGCATCTGGTAACAAAAATAGAAGAGACGATAAATAGAGTGAGAGTGGATGGAAGGGTGAGTGATTGTTTCAAAACTTATAAGGGAGTAAGACAAGGTTGCCCACTAAGCCCCAGCCTGTTTGCAACTTTTATTGGAGATATAGAGGAGATGTTCAGGAAGGGGCAGGCAGGGGGGTTGTGGTAGGCAAAGAAAAAGTGTGGTCTTTAGCATATGCGGATAATTTGGTGGTGCTAGCGAGAGAGGAGAAAGGTATGAAAGAAATGATGGGAAACATGGAGAAATATATGATATATAAGTTGACGGTGAATGTATAGAAATCCAAGATGATGGTGTTCAGAAAAGGGGGTGGTAGGAGAAGAGTAAATGAGTGGAAATGGGAGAAAGAGAAAATTGAAGAAGTGAAAGAATTTAGTATTTAGGTTATGTGATGAATGAAAGAAACACAGCAACAGCACATGTGAGAGAGTTAGTGAAAAAAGCAAATAAGATAATAGGAGCTGTATGGGGAATAGGAAAATTTGGACATGATTTTAGAAGGAGAGTAATGATGTTTGATAGTTTGGTGAAAAGCGTGATGATGTATGGAGCGGAAATATGGGGATGGAGAGAGCAAGAAGGATTGGAAGGGGTGCAAGGAAAATATATGAAATGGGTGCTAGGGGTTGCAAATTAAGGGTGTATGTGTATAATGGCGCTTTGATATAGTTCACTAAGGACCAGTCAAGAATAATACAGGTTACGGTAAAAATATATAAACGTTTTTTAAAATTACCTTCTACAAGATAACCTCTATAAGCCTTCTAACTTTGTTCAATACGGCAACATTGTGGAAATATTGTGCAAAAGGCAAAAAAAGATATACTACACAAATTTGTTTTCATGAGTAATTGAGAAGGCAATAATTTCAGTAAAATTTTAATTAACGAAACTAACTAAAGTAATTGTTCTGACTCCAACATTAATATATGCTTCCGCCCTTCTGATTGATGGCATGTTGTGTTGTTCACTCCAACATTTCGTCGTCGATCGTTCCGGTCACAGCAAAAATACAATTTAACAAATCGTCACGCCATTCTGAAGACGTCTTATAAACCCTGTCTTTCATATACCCCCAAAAGTCCAATGGGTTAAGATCTGGACTCCTTGCGGGCCAAGCAAATGGACCATTGCGAGCTATCCACTAATTTTGGTAATTTTCGTCCAATCATTCCCGCACCATTCGCTTCCGATGTGAATTGAGATGGAGAGATGAGAGTAGAGAAGAAATTTTGAATGAGGACGAAAGAGGGATCGAATGGATGAGGAAGGTTGAGTGGAGAAAAGGGATAATAAGTGTGAAGGGATAAACGCTGCTAGTTATTGTGTTGAATTATTGATTTATTTAGTTTTATTTAGTATATTATATTTTATTTTATTTGAGTTATGGGAAATGTATCGGATACTTTATAAACCTGTAAAGGTAATACTACTACAATTATTTACGTTCTACAGAAGTCGTCTCGTTGGTTCTCGCGGTGGCGGGGTGGTTAACGTCAGGGGTGGTACGGGCTAGCCAGCAGAAAAGACCGGCCTGATGGAACCGGAAGGTTGAATAGCTGTGGGACTAAGGCTCCCGGGACAGCCGAGTTCACCCTTCTCGGTGACCAATAAGTACCGGCATCTGGAGCGCGCTTCTTTACTGGTCAACATGATGCAAGAAAAATCCCGGTACGGCACCAGGAAGCATTTACTTTCGACGGATTACTGGTTCGATGCGAAGGGCGTGGTCCGACGTGACAAGGGGCGGTGACTAGGGGTGGTCGTAGCGGCTCCGGGATAGTTTCATTCGCAGCGCGCTATTTTTCTGATTATTACCGGAGTGAAAGAATTATTTGCACGACCTTGGTCAAACAGTGAGACGGCGGGCCGCTCAGCCTCGAAAAATGTCGCTTGAGAGCGTCGAACCTGGCTGACGGTACTCCAATCTTGGAAATTTCGGTAACTTAGTTACACCAACAACCGTTAGAAATAGAAATAGTTGGGCAAGAAATAAAAAGCACGAAATACAAGAAAGGAATAATCATAAAAACAATCTGGGAAAAAGCAAACATACAAAAGTACAGAATAAAGAATAGAAAATAAAGAAAACAAAGAAAAGATAGAAGGAATAGAAAGAGATTAAAATTAATTTAGATAATGATGTCAGAAGCCAAGAAAATAAATCTTATCGTATCACTAAAAATTAACGCATAATGCTAAAAATTGTAGAATGTATGCTACATGTAAATTTTGTTCTCCGATGGCAATATGGTGTATGAATCATTTATGAAGACCCGATATTTGCAAGTTTATTCATTATGAAACGAATTGTAAGATTTACTTACTATACGAAATCAGATCAACAACTGTAATTTTCGATTTTCTTCCAGGTTGGGCTTTAAGACATCCATCACAACCGCTGCCTCACTCATTCTGTGAGCGAACTAAACCCGATAACAATTAGTGAGAGCTTAATCCAGCCAAAATCTTCCGTAAATTGCTTTTATAGTTTTAAATCCAGTCTTTAATTTATGGAGTGGTTAAATCTAATTTAAGGCAGATGGTTTGAATCAGCACCTCAGCACCAGAACAACACACCTCTACACCTCCGGGAAGCCGCAATAGCTTAGGTTCTTCGCTAAGCTCCTTCCCATTTCTCAACTAATTAAAAGTTAACCCGAATGTAATACATCTTCCAGACTGATTAAAATAACAAGAAAAGTGCTTCGGTAATTCTAAAAGCTTTGAATGTGACGAGAATGTCTAAACAGAAATAGAGGAAACGGAGTAATTTGAGCACTTTAAAGAGGATTCAATTTTATCATTTAATAATACAACGTGTTACAAAATGATATTCATCTAGTTGCCTTTAAATGCAGCTTTATGAAAATAGTTTAATTCTTTTAACGAGGAACAATCCGACAAAGCATCCTCTGTAGCCGTTTTTTCGGGGCCTGGTCCGGTTTACCATGACAGTGAAGTGTACTCATTTCGATTACGGAGCCTCAAATGAGTCCCGTATCTTCCTTGAATTAATTTAATAAAATTTCGTTTCATTTGACAACCAATGCGTTATTAACAGAAATAGCAAATGCACAGAAAAATTTACATGTAAACAAATTCCAAAGTGAACTAGATGAAAATCACGTAGTATGCTACTAAAGACCGCGGGTACAAACTTTTTATAGGTTATAGGTATTTTCTCAATAATATCTCTTGGACCCCTCCCCTATATTCTACAATGATGGAGTAAAAAATGTTAATTAATTTAATGAAATTCGTTACTCTGGTGTGATGCTTTTGATACGTTTTGTTTGTTTAATTGTAAGTGTAATAGGTATTGGAACAAAGAGAGAATTTTGACCAGAAATGTAACTGACTAAAATCTAAAATTTTTCACTTCACACTTTACACAAAAACATAGCAACTTTGTTAACTCCTTTGTTCTGGACTACTGATTTGATCCACAGTGGAATTAACGACCTTGCGTAATATACCTTCAAATGACTTTTTTAGCACAAGCCAGTCTAGCTGTACATTTTCGTTTCCTCCATACCCTCACATGTCAGATTCTTTCCTGTCCTAAAAGTCAATTTATGTGCTTTCGTGCCAACATTAAAAGGTTGGCTATATGTTCCCTAATAAGTCTAGACACTGTTAAACATCTTCTATATCTAAAATTGACAGCAGTAAGCCGCCATAGAATTGTAGCTCCAAGGTAAGTCTTCTAATGTTTAAGTTTAAGTTATGTTTCGGTTGTATCATAAAAAATTGCATTTGTAACTTTTGGACGTCCATCAGTCGGTCTTCTATTCAAATTTCGAGATCTAACAACTTCCGGTTGTTGACGTCTTGACACTGAAACTCGTCATTCACAACTTACTGACATTTCAAATTTGAAATTAAAACGTTGTGAAATTAGACTGAATGGGGCATTTTGAGCATTACCTTTAGTGTGATTATCGTTCTGTATTTCAAGTTTAATTTCTGCTTCGTTTAATTTCCTTAAATTAACAGAATTTCTATTTACCTAACCTACAATTTTCTCTCAGTTGACGTTACGTCAAATATGTGTATCCGGCTGCAGTGTTACAAATAGCCGAACAAAAAAAGTATCTTAAAAGTAATACCAACTCAAAATACCAAGTCCTTCTTAATCACTCTGTAGTAATGACGAGTGTTCATGAAATCCGGTGATTTTTGAAGCACGTCGATTTTCCGTATAAAAGTCCAAAACTGGATGGCCGGACATTTTTGGACAAACGCAGACATATATCGTTTTCGAGATTTACACCACATTGAGAAATTTTAACAAATTTGGTATCAGTAGACGATAACATTATTGACTGTGTTCTCCTAATCATAATAAAAAACTGCAATTTGTGTGTAATTATTCTTATAAAAAAGTTATCCGGATAAAACTTCTTGCTTTTATTTTACAAATGGGGTAGTAGTTTTAACGTCGTGTGTATATTAACATAGTAATGGAATGCATAATTATGTTTTACACTATGTACTTAAATAATTCACAGGTATATAGGGATTTATCCGACATTCACTGTAAACACTTTATACTTTGATTGTTGTAAAATATATTAATAAAATTCAAAACGCAGATATGATTTACATTTAAATATAAAATATGCATATTTACGTAACTGGTAAATTTATTATATTTATATTATGTTTATATTTGGTGTACCTAATAGAAGTTCGGTTAATGCAACATTCATAATTGTCTCGCTAATTTTATCGATGAATTAAAAATTAATCTCGGTGTTACACATCTTGCTGTGTAATTAATTAGAACAACTATATGGACATTTCCATTGTTTTTGGTAGCACAAGAATGCCCAAAACGCAATAGTTGTACATGAAATATGATTTCAAGGGTTTTTTAGAAGTAGAAACGGGTCGATCGTCCCCTATATAGTCCCGGCAGATAACCCTCATTTGTCATTGCAATCCATCTGGGTTCTCTCTTTATCTCTTTGCTCACAAATATTCGAAAGCTTACTATAGGAACCATCAGGTATAATAAATTAAGAGAAAACACTCTTACTTTCGGTTGGTGGACAGTGAAATCGATGAAAAGAACGATCTGAAACAACATTGCAGAAATATTTTGCTCTCTGAATCGATGGATTGGACAATTATTTGATTTATTGGGTAAGATCTGATGATTTAATGTAGAAGCACGGATAATAATGATTAATTATAACTTGGGAACAAGACCAACTGCTAAATATGTTTTTTGAATTTGTGGAACACCATCGGTTCTATTTTTATTTATTGTTTATTTGTATAGTTGAAATCTTTATTTGAAAATATTTTGTAACAATAATTAAACTCATTTGAGTTACAAGGATTTTAGTTTTTAGCAGTAATAGCAATATTGACACATTTCCGGCCGTTTGCACCGGTGTTTGTTAAGTGTTAATTAATTTTAAGTTTTAGTATTGGAACTAATTCTGTTACATCATAATAATTAATAATAATTAAATGCGTAATTCTTAGTTGAACTAAATTACTACTTCAGTGGTAATTAAAGTATTTGATCACGCATTGTCAAACAGAATTGTCACTTTGAATGAACAATTTTGTAATAATAGTAGGTTATGGGGCCTATTCTGTAATTTTTAGAGGGGCGTTAAAATTTTAGCGTCCTTTAAAATGTAAAATTTCAAACCCTAATTGGTCATTGCTATGACAATTTAATTTAACGGCCTTTAAAATTTAGAGGAGCAGTTACAGAATACGCCCCTATAGTTATTATTAAGAGCATAAGTTGCGCTTTATGTGCTGAGCCTGGACTGTTGACTGGTTAAGTCCAGGCGAAGCACATAAAAGCGACTTATGCTCTGAATAATATATACTATTTTATCCGCAAACCTTGCTCAGAAGCCCCCTTGGTCATGAACACCCTCGTTCGGGTCCCCCCTTTGTCAAGGGCCCCTTTGGTAGGGAGCCCCTGTAAATAAAACAAGGAGGCCCCCAAGAGGCGCCTCCCCATTCCCTACCTCGATAGTTTCATTTTCAATACATTAGAAAACAACAGTTTATATAGTATGTAATAAATAATTTGAAAGAATTCATTGACAAGGTAAAAGTGTCACTTACTTTATTTGATTAAGAACATAAAATAACACCTGTTGTCTACTTTATGAGCCTAATCAGATAAAGTGACACTTTTACCTAGTCAATGGAGGCACATAAGTTGTCACTTTTGTGACGTTTCAATATTATTTGAAGTTATAGAATAATAGAAGTGAATTTACTGAAAATTGGTTCTAAGACAGTGATTTTTCTAAATTTAATTGTTCCTAGTCTGGCCTGACTAACTTACAAATCTATTCTCTTAAATCTTATAATTAGGTCCTTCGTTAATTCTGAGCTATATTTTAACACATTAATATTAACTTTTTTACTAAACCAACTCGTTTTATCTGACGAATTATCAAGAAGCTGGCGTCTATTGGGATAAGTTTCGTCACAATAATCTCTTACAATTTGACCAAAATGGGGAGCTTTACGATAATAATCAACTTGAAACTCTGGCGCCAAACCTCTAATGCTTCGTCCAGGTGCAGATATTCGAAAGAGTATCTAAGGGGTTGGCAATGTTGCAAATACTAACGGATTTTCTTGGTATCGAGGAATTGCGTCTTTAACATCTCTTTTACAACTTTGTTTTCATTTTTTAAGAATTATTCTTAAAAAACTTGATTAAGTTCCTCATTATCCTACCTTTTAGCCATAAAATTATGAAACAAATATTAAATAAATTCATTACAGTTCATTGTACTCAAAAAGGAAAGCTTATGTCTCAAGAAATAAACTATAAATTTCAATTTGGATTTTAAATTTATCTTTAAGTTAATATCCTTTACAAGATTTGAGTAAATTGGACGACATTTTTTCATCAGCCTGAATAATATATACTTTTGGCCGTACACCCCTAAAAAAAACCGTCCAAAGAGGCTTCAGGATTTGTTTATATAATAATAACATTTATTTTCTTGCCTTCCGGCTTTGAAAAGTATTCCATTTTTTCTCATGCAATAATAAATCTTAAATATTTTTTTGTATATTTGGCAGGTATGAAAATAGGGGGTAAGCTATTTTTCACATCGACATGTGGGCCCAGGGGGGCCCCTTGGGCTGGACCGATTCTTATAAAAAAAAAATTGTTTACTTGATAGGTATGGGAATAGGTCGTAAAGTATCTTTTACATGGACATGGAGGCCTAGGGGGGCCCCTTGGGTTTATAACTCAACAAGGGCTTTTATGATATTTGATTTGTTGTATTTGTCTCTGCCCCGAATAGCAGAATAATTATTGAAACATGGTCAGGGGCTCAGGGGGAACCCTTGGGTTTATATCTCAAGAACGGCTGGACCGATTTTTATGATCTTCGATTTGTTGGATTGGTCTCCGCCCCGAATAGCAGAATGAGTATTAAAACATGGAAAGAGGGCTTACGGTGCTAACTTGGGTTTATAACTCAAGAGCGGCTCTAACGATTTTTATGATATTTAATTTGTTGGATTTACCTACGCCACGAATAGCAGAATTACTATTAAAACATTGGAAAAATTACAGGGGGCGGGCAGCTAAGTACAGGGCAACGACAATAACAAAGCTCCCTGGTACAGGGCAACAATAACAAATAACGCCGGCCACCAAAATTTGTATTACCTGGATTTAAAAATGAAAATCGATTTTTAAGGAGTAAACTCCAAAGTTTCACTTCTATTGCGCGTGAACTCCACACACATTTTTTTATGATATCTCGAGAATGGATTGACTGACGTTTTTCGAGGGCGAATAACTATTAAAACATCAGAAAAATAAAAGAAAAAAATTTTCTCAAACATTTTGTATGTAACGCCATCTTTGATACATGACAGAAACAAAAATGAACATGGCGTTATATGCTGGTTCCGGTAATGCCAGTAGATGGCGTTGTGTGCATTATCCTTTTATATAAAAAAAAAATTTAATTCAGCTAATAAGTTGTCACAACATTTATTGATTCTGAGGCGGTGCAAAGTTCGCCGGGTCAGCTAGTATTAAATAAATTAATGAAACATAAATAACAACATAACAATAATCGCTACATTAATTTTAATTTCTTTCTTTTTCTTCTATTTTTTTCTCTGTGTTCTTCTGTTTAATACTCTCTACTTTTATCTAGCTTAGTCCTTTTTCCTTCTTTTTCTTCTAACAGCATTTTCCAATCTTCTCTCTCCTCTCGCATCTCACCACATTCTTTCATTAAGTGCTCTATCGTTTCTGCTCATTTTCGTCCAGAATCTTTCTCTGATTCTCCCGTTTACTTTTACTCTGTTCTCTGTTTCTAGGTAGATTTCCTCTATACTGCTTACCAGGTGTTCGTTTATTCCTTCCTCTCTCAGATGCTCCCATAATCCCTCTCTATTTACACTGTCAAAGGCCACCTTCAGATGGACAAACAATGCGCACGTCTTCCCCCCTTTCTTATCGAGTTCTTTATCTATTAGATATTTCAAGATGTACACATTGTCGATGGTGCTTCTTTAGTTTCTTAGGCCCACTTATCCATCTTCAATACTTCTTTCTTCTCTAGTTCTTTTTCAATTTGTCTTCTAGTATCATTGCGTAGATACCCATCCTTTATTGACTTAAGAATCGCTCGCCTTGCCAGACGTCGTTTATTATTTCACTCATTGTCTCTATTATTTTTTCTGTTGCATACATCCACGCTCCGTTTTGTAGTTCGTCTTCCCCTGCGGCTTTCCTCTCTTCATTCTTCCTAGTATGCCCTTAAATATTTAATTCGTAATTATTCTTTCTCTTTTTCCCTTTCTCTTGTTTATTCTCTCTTCTGTCTTCTTCCCGTTTCTTCCTTTCCGTTTAGTAATTCTTCGAATCCGCCTTCTTTTCACCTTTCTTTCACTGTTTATGTATTTCCAGACTTCTTCTTCTGGGTTGATTGATCCAACTTTCTCTTCTTCTCTCTTTTTGTCTTCCTTCTTCTTCTCACGTGTCTCAAGTGTCCGCACGGTATTCCTCTCTCGCTAACTTACACCATTTCTGCATTTCATTTTTCATTTCTTTACATTCTGTGTCCCACACACCATCTGCTTCTTCACATTCTGGCTCTCACTTCTACTTCTATTTTCTTTTTCTACTTTCTTTCATTCTTCTTCTTTGATTTTTCTTTTGGTATCTTTTTGTTTTCCTTCTTCCGTTTCAATGTGTTGTAGCGTATTCCTGTGCTTTTGTATGCTTCCTTTTTCCCAGATTGTTTTTATGATGTCTTGTTCTGTTTATTTCTTGTCCTATTACTATTTCTATTTCTATTTATAAGGGTTAGTGGTATGACACCACTCTGTTTCCCACTTAAAATTTTCATACTTCGTTCCAAACTTTTTGGTTTACTATTGCATAATCAAGCTCTGATTTTTTCACCCGCACGTACGTAAATTCCCCTGCACCGTTCTCCCAGTTCCCATTTAGTACCTCATATGCTCTTTCTTCTATGAATGTGATTAATTTACTTCCTTCTTTATTTTTTGTTTTCTCCTTCGATACTCTTCTCGCTTCTTCTGTACCATCATTTTGTCTTCCTAATATTGTCCCGATTCTCGCATTG
This sequence comes from Diaperis boleti, assembly GCA_963583935.1. NCBI lineage: Eukaryota > Metazoa > Arthropoda > Insecta > Coleoptera > Tenebrionidae > Diaperis > Diaperis boleti. The sequence continues at coordinate 39,713,270 of OY757242.1, read as the reverse complement.
AAGTTTTCCCAATTATTACATTTCTTTTTTCTGTCTCACTCATGGTCTGTTTAAACATTGGTTTTGTTTTACTCATCTCTTTACTATGTACTGTGATTATTTTAACTTTTTTTGTATTCAGTTTCCTCTCAGTTATTCCAGTTCTCTGTAGTTTTTGTTTCGTTATTATTTCTTTTTCAATTTCATTCCTTGCTCTTGTAATGATGCTTCCTTTCGCTATCAATTTCTTGTTGTTCCTTTCTGCTACTTGACATCTCCATACGTATATCCTCGGCATTCTTTTTTCTATCTTCTTCCATTCATTTTCATTTACCCACGTTTCTACTATTCCAAATAATATGTCGAATTCACTTAGATACTTAGATAAAATTTTCTACTTTGTTTCTTATCCCCGTTACATTCCAATATAACAATCTTATACTTCCTTTTGCTTTCTTCTGTTGCTTTTCCGTTAATCTTATATCTTATTTCACTTTGCGTTCTGTCTTCTTTTCCTTTTCTCTTCAAAATTTTTCCATTCGCCCGGTCATTCAGTCACCGCCAACTTCCCTCTACCTGAAGTTTTACTCTTCGGTATCGCTGTTATTTTTTTCTGTATCTCTCTTCTTTCCTGTTAAATCGTTGTTTATGAAGATTTTTGATCCTGTCCTATTTCTCGTTTGTCATGACGCTTCTATACCCATGTCGATATTTTGGCTGCTATCATTGTCTTCTCCCTTTATAGGTCTCTGCTATCTTCACTTCTGTTTTCAACTTATCTTCAATCGACTTCAGTCCACTTCTCTTTAGTCTCAGCCCTGTTATTACTATGGTATTTCTTTCTCCATCTGTTCTATCTTCTTTTCTATGAAGATTTTCTCTTTTCTCCAGTTTTTCTCTTTTTCTTCCATCACCTTCTTTCAGTTCATTTATTTCTTCAATTCTACCTTATTTTCAGTGGTCTGTCTGTTGTCGTTCTTCAGCTCTCTCATTTCTTTCCTGGTTTCACTTGATATTATTTTACTTGTTTTTGGTCATCAATCATCTTCATTTTTCTTCGCCTTTCTTCTTGTTTGTAACTGTACAGTGTATTGTTGGTTGCAGGCACATTTGGTATCACTGTTTCTTCCTCCGTAGGTATATTTCTCCACTCCTCAACACCATTCGTTCTTCCTACTTTTCTTCATGTCCCTTCTTTGCTGTCTTCCTTCACTTTTCTTCAATTTTCTCCTCGTTGCTTCTCTCCACGTGTTCTCGTTTCGGTCGGTAATCTAGGAATTGTTTATAAGGATTTGTTTATAATATCAGCTTATTATACAGGATGAAATCGAAATATTACTGATACCTTATGATGATTATATTATCATCCCGTTGCATCTAAAGTTCAATGTGCCTCCTGTTACGAGAAAATAATGTTTAAAGATTTCGGGAAAAATTTAATATGCACCTCGGCACTAAAGTCATTTTTCATTACTAATGTGTTTTATTTGCTTCGGCCATTGCATCGGCAACTAAACAGACATTCATAATGAAAAGAAAAAAAAACACTTCAGTGCCTTGATACATAAATGACTATTTCAGTAGCGTTTCTGCTAACTGATGATGCATTTAACTATGATGTCCAAGTTGTTGATCTGAATGAAGGAACAATGGTTCCATAGCATTTTGTTAGGTCCTAACATTATCTCAGAGAAGTCCCTGGTATTGATTCAAATTGTGAAATGTTACTGGATTTGCTTTAACGAGAATAACCCATCTGGAAGGATATTATGCAATTTAATTTCACTAATGTGAACAATTGATTTCGACTGACTGGAGTTGAGTTACGATAAATGGACCCCGTAATTTTTTTTTCCAGTTGTTTACTCGAGATTCTACTTTTTATAAATGTAGCCTTCTAACATTACTTTTTTGTGGCGTCCGATTTCTATCATTTTTTTATAAAATCGTTTGCTTTGGAGGGTTGATTACCGCTGAACTTTATCGTACAAATTTTGAGTATGAGGGGTATTATTACCACGTGGGCAATTATTGTGTTTAGTTACTCTGTTTCATTATACACAAAGTGGACCTCAATCAACGATACTATGGTATACCTATATTTACATTTAAAGTACTGTTCCTACTTATAGAAGAGTAGCTAAACAAAGACCGCTTAGTTACATTGACATTGAGTTTTTGTGCCGTATTAAAATATAAAGATTGCAAAATCTATAGAAAAACCAAACTTGCGCAGAATAGATTAATGTATATGCATACATACATGTTATTATTATCGAAGATTTTAAGCCAATTTTTTCAATAAGGTGAGTATAATTTATTTTATTGTTTCAGTTTCAAACTTTTTTTTGTTTAAATTGCATTTGACCACATTAAATTACAACTACAATTAGAATAAAGTCTGTTTTGACTAAATGAAAGAGATTTTAGTGACATCTCACTGTTAGGTACAATTATCCCAGAGTTGCAGCCGAACGCCTGAATAGTAGATTCGACGAGAGATGTCTAACTCTATTATTTCAAAGTATTAATGTTCACGAATATTATTAATTGAATATGTGGCTGAAAGTTTCTGGGTTAATGTGACAAATTATCCGTAGATGAGTACGGAAAGATTTTATTGTGGTATTGCAATTAAAACGGAAAGATAGTGTCTAGCTTGATAAATGTCACCGGTTATTACATAGAGATTGTTACATGAGTGTATCTGCGTGGGTTTAGACAGTTCTTGTTTATGATGGATTTTCTTAATTATTTAGCCGGAAGTCTGTTTTGAGGATATCTGCTAAGAACTGAATGTAAATGTGTTTTAATATTTACTTTGAAATGGTTTATTTATTTATACATAAATATACAGGGTGTTTTTGAAATGCATGTCAATAAAAAATCTAGACCATCTAGAGGTTCAATGAAACCCAATAGGGGATAAATTAGCCATTTCCACGCATAGTCCACGCCACTGTCGATTGCATTTTCAAGGCGGATACAATAATTACATTTTTGCAGTTGAATCCTGGCAACATAAAGTGACAACCAATAGTTAATTGTCAATTAAAAATTGACAAGTGTAATGCCAAAATTAATTTTATTTCAGATTTATTGTTAATTACAAACACATTATTCGAAGAAGAAAAATTGATTGTATTTAAACTTGCAAAAAATGATTAAAGAACAATGAAAATAAACAAAAAACAGAAAACTACAATAGATGGTCAAAATGCCGCTAACCGTTTCTCAGCATACCCCGAAGCAAAGATTGGCAATTACTTCTGGGTTTCTTCTAATTCCTTCGGCAGTATTTTGAACGCGGTTTCTTAAATCTTCAACGGTATTTACAGGCATTGCATAAATTAATTGTCTCATGGGACCCCACAAAAAAAAACACTATCCTTCCTATCCATCTCCCCGGGAAATTTTGATCAAGCCAGGTCGGCACCTCGCGAGCGTGATGAGAAGGGGCTCCACCACGAAGATACCATAAATCACACCGAGTAATCAAAGGTACATCTTCTAATAAGTTTCCTGGCTCCTCATTTAAAAAACTCAAATACGCCGCGCGAGTTAAACGAGGGGGCAAAATGTATAGACCTATCAAATTGTAGTCAACCATCCCATAAACGTTGCCTCGTCGGTTTATCAGATTTTATCAACAAAACGAGGATCTTCTTCCTTTCTTTGGAGTAACCACTCACAAAATCTTATTCTTTGAGGGAGGACTTCAGGTTTCAATGCCTGCACTTTTTGGATCTGGTTAGGGTGGGGGCCCTGTTCATTTAATGTTCGCCACACGACAAACGGCGAATCACACACACGATAAAACAACCTTCTTATGCTTCAGCCTCCAAAATGCTACGTTCCGCATCCCGAGAATTTCCTAAGGCTCTTCCATACAACAAGACCATGTCGGTCATCTCAGCATTTGTATAGCTTCCATGTAGAACAATTATGACGGCAAACTGTGACACTTCAAAAAACTCAAATTTATCTGTTACTATTGTTGCTAAGCGAAGGAGAAGAAATTTTTAATCACCTTTAGCGCAGTAGCGGACGGTAGATTTTGACCAAATTTTTAATGATTTTTATCTCAAAAACAAAAAGACTTTTATTACAAAAAAATTTGCCATCGACTTCCTCTCAACGTGAGCAATTACCGCTTTTATTTTTGACATGCATTTCAAAAACACCCTGTATGATAATACATAATAATAATAATTAACCTTATTTTGCACAAAATACATTAAAAACAGAATTTAAACAGATAAACGATGATAACAGAAAGATAAAAAGTCAACACGTCACAGTGTAGGTAGTAGTATTTATTATTATATTTATTACCTTTACAGGTTTATAAATTATCCGATTCATACATTTCCCTTAACTCAAGAAAATAAAATATAATATAATAAATAAAACTAAATAAATGATTGAACACAATAACTAGCAGCTTTTTATCTCTCCCCACGTATTGTACCTCTTCTCCACTCAACCTTCTTCATCCATTCGATCCCTCTTCCGTCCTCATTCAAAATTTCTTCTCTACTCTCATCTCTCTCTCTCTCAATTCTACGCATTCCTTCAACAAATATGCTCTATCGTCTCTTTTTTTTTCTCCACACATCCTGCATACTCTATTCCTATCCTCACTCCAATATTAATTTATTCTCCGTCTCCTCATTTCCACATCTAAATTTTGCTATTATCACTCTCTTTTCTACTCTCTCTTCCTAGGTACTTTGGCATTTCTTCCGTTAGTATTTTTTCATACTTCCCATTGTACCTCGACTCCCTAATTCTCGTTCTTTCCTGCTCATGCACATCATTACTCTGCTTCTCTCTCACATTCTTTCTATCTCCGCGCCTGCATAACCGTTTCTTTCAAAATATGCCTCCCTCTCTTTTCATACCCCCTTTCCTATTCCTTTCCTTTTTTTCTTTCAAACACTCTTGCAAAATTCTTCACTCTCCTCTCTCTATCACTCTCTCCTCAAATCTTATTGCACTTTCCTGCTTCTATTCTTATTTCATCTCTCTTTGTTTCCTCCATCACTATGTACCCCGGTGTCTCTCTCTCTATTCCTAGCACCCATTTCAAATATTTTCTGTGCACCCCTTCCAACCCTTCTTGCTCTCTCCATATCCATATTTCCGCTGCATACATCATCACGCTTTTCACCAGACTATCAAACATAATTACTCCCCTTCTAAAATCATGTCCAGTTTTTCTCTCTCCTATTTCCCATACCGCTCCTATTCTCCTATTTGCTTTTTTCACTAACTCTCTCACATGTGCTGTTGCTGTGTTTCTTTCACTCATCACATAACCTAAATACTTAAATTCTTTCATTTCTTCAATTTTCTCTTTCTCCCATCTCCAATCAGTTACTTTTCTCCTACCACCCCTTCTTCTATCATCTTGGATTTCTCTACATTCACCGTCAACTTTTTCCTCCTCATATATTTCCACATGCTTCCTATCATTTCTGCTGCAAACAAGCTGGGGCTTAGTGGTCAACCTTGTCTTACTCCCTTATAAGTCTTGAAACATTCACTCACCATTCCATCAACTCTCACTCTACTTATCGTCTCTTCATATATCTAGTCTATATTTGTTACCAGACGCTCATTATTATCCCTCTCTTTTGGGGTTCAAAGGATTTTGCTTACAAGCAATCCCAACGCTTCTCTCACCTCCACGTGGTGAACCCTGGGCAACGGCATGACCTAGCCATGACGGCTAACGAGAGTAAAGTGGCCTGGAGAAATCCTGGTTCATTACAGGTCCGTAACGTGACTATAACCCAAGTCAAGGTGTAAGGTAACGTGCCGAGGACTGAATGACCGCAGGGTTTGTTGTGCGGTCGTAAACGTTCCCCTGGGGGCACACCCCCTTGTATCACAGCCTTATCCGGCCATGCGGGGCTCTGGTCAGGCGGATCTTATTTTCCCTAGCTGCTCGTGGGAATAATATGGAAAATAAGCAAGAACAAAAAGATAAGGAATTGGACCAAGGGACTTTAAAAGCCGGGACTGGCCCGAAATCCCTGAAGGTCAATATTAGAGTCAACTCCCTGGAGGAAGTTGACCTACTCTCCGACGATGAAGTCAGGGTTGCCTGTCTTTCGGGAGCTTCAAGGGCAAAGGTCCAGAAACTCACGAAAGAAGGCAAGAACTACGTCGATGCCAAAAGGCAGGTCATCAGGGAAAATTTTCTGAAGGCCACTACCTCAAAAACATCGGCGAAAGCAAAACAGCCAAAGAAAAGACAAAGATCAGAGGGAACCAGTCCACCCACTGTCAAGCCGCAGGCAAAAAAAGCTGAAGTAGGGCAAATGTCCTACAACAAAGCCATCTCTGCTGTGAAGGTAGCGGTATTGGAGGAAGGTTACCCCACGACTCAGATGGCAAAGGAAAGGCTTGAAGCTGTCCAAAAAGCCATCATGCGAGAGCTAGAAGGTCCACAGGTACGCTTTGAAGAGTGCACCTTTAGGCCAGGGTACTTTTTGATGACCTGCACCGACGAAGGCAGCTGGGGATGGCTGAAGGAAATCGTCCCCACCTTGAGACCTTAGGAGGGCGCTGTCCTCAAGACTCTGGTGGGAGGGGAGATCCCAAAGCCGGTTTCATGCACGGTGTATGTGCCGGACGACCATGATGGCGAAAGACCCTCACAAAGGCAGATTGTGGCCAGGCTGAGGGTTGGGAACCACGGTCTAAGGGCACATCTATAGACGGTGTGGAGACAAACGGCGATGCCAAAAGGCCAGGTTTGGACATTCGCCATAGATGAAGAATCTCTTCAACATCTAAGAAAGGTCTAAATGGCCCCTTATTTTGGCATGGGACAAATTAAGTTTCGTGTCAGGGAAGACAAAAAGTCTGGGGAGGAAGAGACGAGAAAGGGTGAAGTCATCCCAACGGCCTCCTCCTCTACCACAACAACCGAGAAAAGCCAGCCCGAAAAGCGGACAAGCAAAGAGCCCCCAGTGGGCAAAAAGTCTGCTGGAAAAGGCAAGAAGGGCACAGGAAGGAAAAAGGAACAAGAGGCCATTCCTACGCAACCTCTCCTGCAGAAGACACAAGTCCACTGCTTAGGCTCTCGAAAGCTCCGCAGCACTACTCTGTTCCAACGGAAACGGAAGAGGAAAAACAAAAGGAAGGGCCAAAGAACGCTCCAGAATCCTCTCAATCATAGTGGAGGGGATCAGGGTTCTACAGGCGAACCTCCACCACACAGTACCCTGGATAAACGCCGGAGTCGTCCGCGGCTTACGGCCTCAACGAGGTAAGCTGCTATACTACACCAAGGCCCTAAGACCGCGAGCATGTATAGTATGTAGTAATAAGGTTAGCTGCACGCTAATTCAGGAGCTCTGCTCCGATGACTGTGTTACAGCTGTCCTAACGGCAACTACGGAGGAAGGAGCAAGGACCTGGGTGGTGTGCTCCGCCTACTTTTCCGGCGATGAAAAAGAATGTTCGCCGCAGTTCCTGAGGGAAATTATCATTTACTGCGGATTAAGGAATCTCCGGCTGGTGATTAGGTGCGATGCAAACGCTCACCACACAGTGTGGGGAAGCAAGGACGTCAACAATAGAGGTGAGTCTTTATTAAACTTCATTCTAGGGGAAGGGTTACAATTTGCCAATATAGGTAAGGAACCCACTTTTGTTACTGCAGTAAGACAGGAAGTACTAGACCTAACCCTGTGTAGTAACAAAGCACACAGCAATATAACCAAATGGCTTGTATCAGAAGTGTATCACCACCATTGACGGTGGAAAAATTCCGGAGTATTAGAGAGACGGACTGGCAAGGACATGTTAAATCCCTCATGGAATTGCTCGATAGGTCAGAAGTTGCCATAAAGGATCCGGAAGGCCTTGATCTTGCGGTGGAACAGATGAACGAGGCCATAAAGAGCGCCAATCAGGACAACTGTCCGGAACGGGTAAAGAAGCATAGGGAAAATACAGTCTGGTGGAATAATAATCTAAAACGACTAAAAGTCCAGGTGAGAAGGCTATTCAATAAAACCAAGGTCAGCCACGACTGGAATACATACAAAATAACACTGACGCAGTATAACAAAGAGATCCAAAAAACCAAAAGGGACTCGTGGTTCTGTCAAGAATTAGAAGAAACTCCTGCAGTCTCCAGAATCCACAAGCGAGCAAGGTAGGCTTCCTAAAGAAAGCTGATGGAATCTACACAGAGACGACAGAAGAAAGTCTAAGAGAACTAACCGAAGCCCACTTTCCGGGCTCATCGATTTTGTCAACTACGGAAGGACCTATCCAGTCTGAGGAGGAACCGAAAATGCTCAAGGAAACAGACTGGAAACTTGCCACCGAAGTTGTAAAACCAGACATAATCAGATGGGCTCTGAATAAATTTAAGCAATTCAAATCCCCAGGGGTGGACGGGATCTGTCCAGCACTACTTCAAAGGGGAAAGGACGTTTTAATCCCACATTATGTGCAAAATCTACAGGGCTAGTATAGTCTGGGGTTATGTGCCAAAAAAGTGGCGAATGGTGAAAGTTGTGTATTTACCAAAGGTAGGTAGATTAGTAGAACATACACCAAGGTCATTCAGACCCATTAGCCTTATCCTCTTTTCAACTGAAGACGTTGGAAAAACTCGTGGATAGGTACATAAGAGACAACGTACTGATCAGATGGCCATTGAGCTAACGTCAGTACGCGTACCAGCCGGGAAAGTCAACGGACTTGGCGCTGAACGACCTCAACAAGCTATTATCCAAATAATTGGAAGACAAGGAAATTGCTTCCTGGATATAGAAAGAGCATTTAACAACGCCTCCACTGTGTCCATAGTGAATGCTCTTAAAGAAAGAGGAATTGCCCAACTAGTGTGTAGATGGATAAATGCCGAGCTAAGAGATAGAACAGTGGTGTTCCAGCTTGTCACGGCTACCATAGCGGCACAAACGGGGAGAGACTGCTCGCAGGGAGGAGTGTTATCGCCACTATTATGGGCAGTCTTGGTTGACGACCTAATCTGCAAACTAGTCCAAGAGGGCTATCAATGTCTCGGATACGCAGACGATCTGGTATTGGTAGTCCGAGGAAAGTTTCCAGGGGTTATAATAGAGCGAACATAAAAGGCGCTTAATATGGTGGACAAGTGGTGCAAGGAGGAAGGGCTGTCGGTCAATCCCAATAAAACCACAGCTGTACTATTTACAAGAAGAAGGGCAGTAGATACCCTAGCGCCACTAGAACTAGGGAATGTACAGATTTCACTTGCCACGGAGGTAAAATATCTCGGAGTCATCTTTCACCAAAAGCTTACGTGGAACCAACAAATACAAAAAATTACGCATAAGGCTTACATCGCCTTGGGGAGGCTCAGGCAGCTATGCGGAAAGAACTGGAGATTGAGTCCAAAAATGATTCTGTGGCTATACACAAGGGTAGTGAGATCCATGTTAAACTATGGATCAGTGGTGTCGTGGACAAAGACGCTGCAAGTAGGGGGGATAAGGCTATTAAGTGGCGTGCAAAGGCTTGCATGTCTGAGCGCCACGGGAGCCATGAGAACCGCTCCTTCAGCAGCACTAGGAGTCCTGATGGACCTGCCACCACTACACATTCACATTCAGGGACAAGCTAAGGTCGTCATGTACACACTAAAGCAAGGGCAAAAACCTATCAGTCAGAGGCACGGTGGGGCACACCTAAAACTCTGGGTGGAGCAAGAAAGGGATACCGTTCTCTGGATGCTCAGTGATGCAATGACTCAACTTCGAAAGAAATTTCATAGTCATTATACCAGAAAGAGCAGACTGGGACAAAGATCCCCCTGTCAAGGCTAAACTGGTTTGGTACACCGATGGCTCGACGACCGAAAAGGGGACTGGAGCCGGGATCTACGGCGAAAAATCTAAGAAAATGATCCAGATATCCCTAGGTCAATTCGCAACGATTTTCCAAGCGGAGATAGTGGCAATTGACCACTGTGTGAAGGAGTTATCAAGAAATGCCGTGCAAGGCAAAACGATCGCCATATACTCTGACAGCCAAGCGGCAGATAAATTCACGGCTGGTATGGGATTGCATACGCTCTCTAAAAGAAGTGGGCAGTAGGAATAGATTATTCCTTGCCTGGGTACCTGGACACGCGGGTTTCAAGGGTAATGGAACGGCGGTCGAGCTCGCTAGGGCAGGCTCGATAAGCCCCCTAATTGTCCCGGAACCCTTTTGTGGCATAAACAGAAGTACGGTCAGGACTACAATAAACAGGTGGATCCGTACAAAATCTCAGGAATGGTGGGGGAATACCCCAGGACAGAGAGAGGCAAAATGCTTCCTTAAAGGGAGAAAACCTGAACTAACAGCAGACCTCCTAAGTCACGACCGTAGGACAGTGAGAATAATAGTTGGATTGCTCACAGGGCAATGCCGACTTAATAGGCATTTGAGCCAGCTAGGCTTGGCAGAAGAAGACCTGTGCAGATTTTGCCAGGATGAAGAGGAAACAGCCCAACATGTGCTCTGTCACTGTGAGGGCCTGTGTAGGGTAAGGTTTCAAATACTCGGCGAGGAAAAATCAAGTGCAGAGGAATACATGCCGGGATCGCTGTCCAGGCTCTGGAGTCTAATCAAAAAGACCAAACTTGACGGCGTTCTCTGAAGACATGGAGGATCAACAATAGACCTCAATGGTCTCGGTGGAGACAGGCCCAGAAGACCGCCTCCTAAATCCAATCTAATCTAATATAAATCCCTCTCTTTCTCAAGCATTCCCACAGTAAATTTCTTTCCACATTATCAAAAACCGCCAGTCCACAAAAAATGCATATATATTGCCACCACTCTTTTTTATCTCATTTCCTACTATGTGATTGAAGATATATACATTATCCATGGTCCCTCTACCTTTCCTAAATTCAGCCTGCCCATCTGGTAACACCTCCCGCTCATTTATTTCCTTCATCAGTCTCTCTTCCACAATCATCGCGTATACCTTATTTAGAAGAGTGATTCCCCTATCATTACTGAGTGTATCCTTTCTTATATATCGGGTGTCCCAACTAAAATTTGTACCCTCCAACAATTCCAATTTCGAAAGACTCAAAAGAAAACGCTCGAACAGGTCAATTTTGTTATCAAGGGGGACCTAAATGTACCAAACTTTCAAGTCTTAGATCTCACCCCTTGAGCCAGGGGAGCTACCCCCTTAAAAAATTTAAATGGCATGGGGGGTCGGGTGATATATCATTTTAAAGCTTATTCAATTCTCTATCCAAACTTACATATTTGTCGATTCCTTTCTACAAAAAAAAAGCATAAATTCGATATTTTCCAAATCTACATAATACTCAACTAAAATTTGTACTCTGTATGGGACACCCTGTATGAGGAATATTATCCCCTCCTTCCACTCGTGGGGGAAACCCTCTCCCTTTCACACTCCATTCATTATCTCTAACAGCCTGTCAACTTGCCTTTCAGTTCCATATATCCACGCTTCATTCTGTATATTATCGTCCCTCTCCGGTGCCTTTGTCCTTTTTCAGTTTTCCTTTTCAGTTGTTGCTCTAATTTTTCTGTTGTTATCTCTTCTATTTCTTCCACTCTTTGTTGTTTCTTTTCCTTTTCTTGTCTGTTTTCATCACCCCCCAGCAGCTCACTGAAGTCCTCTATCCATTCCTCCTTAGTAATTCCATCACTCACTCTCTCTCTCTTTCTTTATTTCCCTATTTATGTATATTCATACCTCTTCTTCCGTTTTTATACTCTTCATCTTTAGTTATTCTTCCATCCCTTTCTTTTGCTTTTTCTCTTTGCATACCCTCTTGCTTCCTGCTTCCCTTTCCCTGCATTCTTTATCCAACCACTCGTTCTTCCACAGCCCCATCTTCTCTCTTATCTCTATTTCTTTTTTTATGTTGCGTTTCTTACGTTATCGCTCAGTTCCCTAACTTTTTCGTTTATCTCTGCTTCTTCGTATTTTGCCCCCCTTTAGTCTTTAGTCCTTTAGTCTTGCTCTACAATTTTCTTTTCCTTTTTCCGTCCAAATGTTCTTCACAATTTTTCTTCTAACCTCATTCACACTTCTTCTATCTTTCTCTCTTTCTATTTTCTCTACTTCCAAAGGCCGACTCCATTCTTTCTCCCACCTTGAATATCTCTATTTCATCCCATGCTTCTTCATTCACCATAACATAATCAATAACTGTCTCCCCTCTTGGTCCAATATACAGGGTGTTTAAAAATTATCAGGTACTGGAATTAACTGTAACAATAATTGTTGAGAATTGTCAATTATTTTTGAAGTTTGTAATTTTTTATAACAATAATTGAAGGAACAATTTATTATTTAACAGAACATTAAAATACAATTCACAGCAAATGTTCAAATTGTCGACCATTGCCCGTAAGACTAGCGTTTGCCCGTCTCTCAATATTGGCCTGTACTCGTTCGAGTATTTGTTTGGTTGGAGTTTCAGTGGGTCCAAAAATTCTTGCGAGAAGGTGTCGCGACTCTCAGGTGCTGTTACGTAAACCAACGATTTAAAATCACCGCAAAGAAAAAATCTAAACGATTAAGGTTGGGCGAACGGGGGGCTAACGCATTGGGCCATCTCGCCCAATTCATCGCTAAGCATGGCCAGGCCATCACAGAACCGGATGATGATGAACTGGTGCTTCATTCAGTTGAATTCACATATCCCTTAATAGAAGTATTAGAGACACGTCATCCATCCCACAATGTCAGCGTGACTTTTTTTAAAAAAATCTGAAAAATTTGTTACTATGCATACAATTCCATTGTTGCATAAAAATATCCATTGTTATAACTATTAAAATGTTGCCGCATTGATTTTTGCATAAATCTCGATAATTTAAGATTCGTTTAAATACATTTATGTTAAAAACAAAAGGCATTGCGTGAAATAATTATTGATCTACATTTTGTTTCGCATACTTTAGCAGCATTTTGGGTGTAATTTACTGATAATAAATAGCTGTAATCAACATTCGAAGCTCCCTAAAAGAAACCCACATACACAGAAGAAATGAACACCAAGTATTTTTTAAATATTTTTCTCTGACTTACCAAATGGACCTAAATAACGTACGATTGCGTTGGTGCGGCAATTTTTAAACACCCTGTACGTGTACTCCCCTTTCTCATTTCCTGTGCAGTATGTCTCACCCTCTTTCTTCTACTAAGCTAATCAGTACTCTCCCTTCTACGTTTTCTGTTCCATCTTTTGTTGATTTTCCTTCTATTGTTGCTTGTTCCTCTTCTATCCGTCTTCCTTTTCCCCAACGAAAGCCTTTTTTTGAATAACCTTTACGATGTAGCTTAACGCAACAATCTCTTTTGTCGGTAACGGAAATAATGATCTTGTTTACAATTAGATAAAAGCGGGAAACGTATGCTACTGACCAGATGTATTTTTGGAAAACATCAAAATATCAATTGGACATGTTAACGTAGAAGAAATGAAAGACATTTCAACTCGCTTTAGCTCTGGCAGATTTTCTGTAGAGTTTGAAAACGATTGATATGACCACTGTGATTTATCAAGCGACAACCAAGCTCGACCATGCCACCATATCATTGAGTCTAGTAATCCTCCTGGAAAGACTGGAAGACACTCAAACCTAATTCGACGGGATTGTCTGTTGTTGCTACATGATTCGATGTACACAATAGAACTATAGAATCACACCCAAGGACTTAGTCATAGTGACGCGTAAAAATTCTCTCCCCATGCAAATTAATTTGAACAAAAGATTGACTTTTATGAGTCAACACTTTTTGCATAGGCACAGGCAGGGTATGCAATTTCACTGGAATCCGAAAACTCATATAGTTTAAAAGAGACTGGATTTCTGGAAACAATGTGTCTAGATATCTCGACATTATTTAGCGGAGATAATTCTGTGTGCATTTGTTTCTATTACCTAGTTTTTCTTTTCATAACAACTGAATAGTGGTTTTTCCAACAATGGTGCTTGGACCGAGCAGTCCTGAAGAACAGGAGGAGAGATTTTGTACCTCAATGTATAATTGGAAGGTAATTGAAATAATCCTAACGTCTTTTTTGTTTCTTGTGGAGCAATTTTCTTGTGGACTTGATGGCCCGAGAACCATTGGGAAATTCCAAACTATTTTCATTGTCTATTTCCATGAGACATCATGTATATATCTTTTACTAGATGGCCCGTCCCAGCTTCGCACGGTGTTTTTATTTTATTATTTGTAGTCAAAATTTTATTGCAATCGGTTTAGTAGATCTAGGGAATAACTCCCCCGCCCCGATACCCCCTTTTAGAATGGAGTTTTGAAAAACCGTTTCTTAGTGAGCACCTACATGGGAAAATAAGTAAATGTGCAAAATTTCAAGTATCTTTTTCAGTTTGTAGTTCTTCACCCACCTGTAACTTTTCAGCTCTTCTGTTATCCGTATGTCTTTTATGATGCAGTTTATGCTTGTAGACGTCCGAAGGGAGGTCGTCCTTCACCCATCTCCTTACCAGATGAAAATTGTCTGAAAGCTGCAAAATACAATGTCCGTTTTAGCTTGTCAATCAAATGTCAAAATGTTTGACGATAAAAAAGTTACAAAGATCTTAGAAAATAATGTAACAAAATTGTTTTACTGTTTTGTTAAATCTATGTTGACTATAAATTATTTAATACTTTTTGTTGGAGTTAAAAATCTCTTTGCTTGCCATTTTATTTTCCGTACCTAAGTAGTTGCCAAGACTGGAAGAAAATAACACTTCCACCAAACTTCGGCATGAGATATATGTTTCGTGCTGCAACTATCCAACTTTCTTGCCGTTATTTTTTCATTCTCATTTGCTCTCCATTGCTAAGCATTACATTTGATAAGTGTAGGTCGTATACACCGAAAATTAATTGTTTCCAAAAGCAACATGTTTAATATTACTACGTTTATTATAAGTTAGTTTTGGGATAGAATTAATTATATAGAAGCATTAGAGTATTAACTTGCGGCAAAATCTTAATGGGACACACTAACTCATTTGACCCTTCTACTAACGTCGTTTTACAGTACCTAAAAGCAATTTACTTGTTTTCGATTCATTTATCCATTACGGCTTTTATTCAGGTTAACTCTCTAGAATCTTATTGTTGTGTTATGAAATTGCTGCGAATTCGTGTTTTCCCTAATAAAACACTTTATTAGCGTCCGCAGAACTTTAATTGCTTCTGGCTAGATGGAAAGCTTGCCGAGGATTTATCGTTTTAAGTGAAAATTTTTAAACGATTTGATAAAAGATGTGACCAGAACTTTTTGAGAGGAGAAAACGTTGCTAGTATAGTAAAAGATTAAGAGAAATTACGATTGACAAATATAGATTTGTTTCTGTAAAAAATGTTGTGCCAGAGGTTATTTATAATTTTTAAAATAAATATTTATTATATATTAGTATATTTAACACACAAAAAGGGTCGACAATATTGAAGAGAACGTAAATATATAGCGCAAAAAGGGGCTGATGAAATTATAATATATCCGTTAAACATTCAGGATACATTTTTCAATCAGTGAGGATCTGAAATTACCCATCAATTATTCTGTTCATAACATTGTAAATTATTGACACAAATACTAAAAGTTAAAAATTAAAATTAAATTTACAAAACGTATTTGATGAAAGCAGAGCAAAATGTATAATAGCGTGCACGTTTTCATCTGACTGACACTGACGCTTCTGGTTAGATAACGCTTTGCTGTTAAAAAACATATATATTTCAAATATATTAGATTATGTTAGATTTATCGATTTAATTTGATCTAGTCCGTTTGATACAAAAATCTTTATTTCTCTGGACATATCTCCGTTATTATTCCATTGCCTCAACAAGATAATTTTCTTAAAATGCAGCCGTACGACAACTCAGTGGCAATAAATGCTTTCTTCCAAAGTAAAATAAAAACAGAAGCTTTTAATCCCATTATCTTAATTGATTCTGGGATTATTTCGGAGGTTTATGTAGAGGAAACACTATCCAAATGATATATGCGTTGTTTTTTATCTGTTTTCATTTAAAACAATGTTGTAAATATTTATAAAGCTTATATGTTTGTTGGTTCCTGACAGTATAATGTCTCAAACTGCGTTATTTCTTTTTCTATTTTTTTTTTTCAATCTTAAGTTGCCGAAGACTTTGATGCCCATTTGAATCTATCGGTCAGATGCACTTTAGATAAGTATATTGTTTTTAGAAATAGGTTTCTTATCTTTTTAGTATCTCCAGTTTTAGAATATCAATATCATCAGACATTATAATGTATCAATTTTCCCTCTGTGCATGTCTCGTTTTTTACTTTTAACGGTTTGTTACTGGTTCAATGCGTCCCTAATATTAATTATTATTATTATAAGAATAAATATTGAATTGTCAGTAAATTAATTTGAATGGAAGATAAATATTTTGATTAAATTTCATAGCTGAGCACGACATTCCAGTGAAATAAAATTCTTCATTTTACTAGTACTATAAAGAACCACTTTATGACCGGAAAACTATGGCACAAATACCGCTTTTTAATTCAATCCTACATAAAGTACATTTATGCATACAGAAAAGACCACAGAATTTCTGAATATAAAAAGTGCATCAAATCAAATAACATTTCAATTAATCATAAAGCATTCTAGGTTCAAAGTTAATAAATGCATTTGCAGAATGCATCAGGCAATTGGAAATGTGCACGCATACATTTGAAAGCAAACCTGCAATACAACACAGACACTATTTTATTCTCTTTAATGTCAACGCAACGCAGTAATAAATGTGTGAACCATTTTCAGAACGAAATAGCTAATATCTCAAATTACTTCATGCATACATTATGGTTTTTATCAAATTCACATTTAGGCTTTGAAAAATTTGCAACAATCTCATAGCTACCTTATTAATAGATTAAATTTTCAGGCTATATTCAGTTTTTCCTTTTGAAATATTATATCCAATGTGTTTTCGGTGCTGAATTTATCATAACGAGCTCACAAAAATTAAAGGAGCAGAAAAAAATTACAAATTTTTCGGTGATTTTTGACGGCCTGTACTTATGTGAAAAATGGTCGTACCGAGGATTTAAAAAAAGCGTTTGAAAGCTATAAGATTCTAGTTTTCCGATCTTTTGGTCAAAAATTTTTAGGAGCCATGTTTTCCACGGAATCCAAAGAAATAGCGCGTAATTTTTTTTTCCAAATTTTTGACCTTATTTTTCTTACTCCACGGGCTCGGAAAAATTATTTCGGGTTGAACCATCATATGGACCGCATAGCCCGTTTATTCAGCTTCAATTTACTTTTTTTAGATTGTATCTACGACCATTTTTCGCGTAGATATCCGATATTAAACGAAAAAGGATCCTTTTGCCTTCAACCATCGATATCTCAGCAAACAATGATTTTATAGGAAATCGAAGGACAGTTTCGAAAACTGGAACAAATATTCTATGAAATCCAATCAAAACATTTAAGAAAAAAAAATTACACCCACAATATCGAGTTGAAAACAGTGGAAAAATCGGCTTTTTCCCTGGTTTTGGTAAATCCACCGCATCTTCACAAATATTGATGAGGAGGCTAAGGACCTTAGGGATTTTTACACCTCAATGTACCCCCAATAGCTCTGTGAAACGGCAAATCGATCCTTCGAGCGGTTTTTTTCCCCGATTGATCAAAGTTTAGGAAAAAATTAAAGGAGCAAGATTTTTGTTTTTAAAAATCGTGTAATCTTCATAAAAATGGAAAAATCTATTTTTCTTCAACTTTTTTCACAATTTTGAATCTGCTACTGGAGAAATTAAAAAAAAAAAAACAAAAATTTTGATTTTGAATTTGAATATCAACCGCCGCCATTCACGTTACCCAAAGCATACCACGTGGAGGTTGCACGGTCGGATTTATGCTTCTTATGTGCTTTATGTGATTTATGTGATTTATGCTTCCATATCGAGGATTCGATCCAAAATAAGCTAGATATAGGTAGCAAGAAAAATACAATCAGGACCAGCAAAAAACATAACTACTAGTATGGACAATAATCTCTCTTACTGAAAATTTGAAGCTCGGTTATAAATCACTATCATCGGGAATCAATATTTCCACAATTCATATTAATATTTATAATCAATAGTTTTGAATATATTTTTCTTTTCTAAAGTATCTTTTTTATTTTGCGTCGTGTACTCTTTTTTCTAATTTGCTGTTGTAACAAAGCCATTAACGCATCTATTTTGAGTGAGGTAATAACCCATTAACGCACCCAAAATCTAGAATTTCTTTTTCCATTGGATTGGGTCTTCCGTCTTCTTCTGCAATGAGTTTAAAGTTTGACATTGAATGACACTGACTTCTGTTCATGCCCAGCAAAGCTACTATGTTAAAAACTTTATCATGGTAAAAAAACCATTTCTGGTTCCGTAAACTTTTCGAAAAAAAATTGACACGCTCAGAAAACGGTCCTTTTTCTAGGAAAATTGTTTTCGCTCAAAAATGGATCGGTAAATAGCTATTTAATCAATTTAATTAAAAATAATCCGCAAAAGGTTGCTATGACGACTTTTAGGGACTTAGGCCGTAAATTTACCATTTTACGGACTCAAATAAATCTCTAAAATTGTAATTTTGGGGAGCGTTTAATTTAATTTTCCTGCGTCTAAATAAGCAGGAAATTGTTGTTTCCAAGACGATTACCAGAAAAAATTATTACAATTTGACATTTCCATATTGTTAGTGTCTTATTAAAGTAAAATGCATAGAGTTGAGCCCTCCAGGGTGAACTCACTGAGCCATCGTTGGTTGTTTGTATGTTTTCCTAGGTTTGTAAATATACAGACATATTTGTATTTTTGTACATTTAGTATTTCAGTAAATGGGCTTTACGTGGTATATTATTCTCACTCTTATTTCATTATCATCCTACAAAACGTTCAAGCAAAAATCAATTTATCTGCTCCATTATTTATCCACCTCAAACAATTAAAGAAAGTGTACCCCAACTAGAACACGTTATTTATCGTTAATTTTTACGTTCCTTCGAAGAATAACAATCAGACTTTCTTAATATCTCAGAGAAAAATCAATCTCGGCCACTTAGAACTTCGATAAGTTAGTTTTCCTTTTGTTAAATGGATACTGAATTTTGTTGATTACTGTGGATCATCACGGAAAACAAATTCTTCTACCGTTTATTACTGTTAATTATGTATTCTACAGAAAAAAACAGTTTCAGTGGAAAAAACTCAACGCCCGCTTTGTTTATTCCCGTGTGAAGCTCGAGTCTTTCAAATCACTGAGTCAACGAAGGAATACTAATGTAAAGGAACACTACTTGGTTGATTGGATTAATTAAGAAGGTGAAAGCCTTACACAAGTTTGATGATGAATTATTTCATCGTCAGTTTCTTTTTGTTGTTGTGGTAAAAATATACGAACATTATAGCTTTCGATTAATTAAGTTTCGAAAAGAAGGAGTAAATTTACAACTCTCAAAGAGCAAACGTTGCTGCAACTTTGCTTACCGGATTAACTTCCTAGTTAATATAATAAAGAGCAGGAACGCATTTCTCTGCCCTTATACACGCAAAGTGTAATCAAAGCAGCCAATAAAAGCATTCCTCACACTTCCATCAAAAAGGGAAACTGTTTCTGTTGGAGTAAATTAAAGCGGCGTATTAATTCAAGAGTGCTAAAACTTCTGATTCATACTAAAAAGTGTTTTATGGGGAAACGAAATGTCTCTCATTAATTTTAAAGTGATGACAGCTACACAGTTTGGGTTATAATAGAGGAAAAATTTTGAAATGTTAATTCGAGACTTTAGAAAAATGTCAAATTTATCGTTGTAAACTGTGATGTGAATCGGTTTGTGTATCAGATTCTGATATCAAACGGCACGGAAGTTACGAACGTTGTTGCATTCTGAAATCCTGATAGAGGGGACTAAGTCTTCGACCATAAAGTTACTAGACCCGCTACTCATTCCGATTGTTTGTAACCAACATCCAACCTGGGGGGAAACCGGAAACCAAGAGAAGTAATCAAAATAAATAAATCAAAAACAATGGTTTTATTGAAATTAGGTTCCATGTTCAATCATTTGAACCACTTCTTGCGCTGTTCTGTATCTCGTGGAAAGCTAAAAGATAAAAATTGTAATGATTTGTTGTATTGTTTTGTACGGTTTTACCCGGTCTATATTTTCTGACGTCGTTGGACTAAATCAAAAGAACAAACTTGCGCTGGTATTCCTATCGATGCACAAAGCGGTCGACTTAAGAACGAGGGCCTACGGTAAAGTAAGCCTTGGGATCCAGCTTTGGGAAGGTAACCCGTGGACGTTTCCGTCGTAATGGCACTGAGTCCGCGGAAGAAGGCATCATGGCAAAGCGACGGGGGACCGTCGTTCCCAGTAAGATAATCCATTAAAAGCTAAAGCTGTAGCACTGCATTAAAAACCTTCATTTCTTTGGTACTTTGTGTTAAACCACAGATACTCTTTTACTAGTTCCCACTTGATATGTGCTTCTAAATATAGATATCGAAAACTAAATATGTCAAAGTCGGCTATGTACGAAAAGTCGCTTGTCGTAGTTTAATACTTCTATAATAATTCGGTTAAACTACGAGAAGCGCTTTTTCCTGCATGGCCAACTTTAACTAATTTAGTTTTCGATCTCCTATAAAGCTCATGGGGAAAACTCTTGTTGACCAGTAAAATTACTGTGTGTGTTTTCTCGTTATTACTCCATTCCATCCTTTTGAATTAATCAAGTTGCAATTTTAATATTCAAATTATAGATGTTTATTTTTCATAATAAAAATTAAGCAGTCTCTCAGTAAGTGAATATTTCCTGTAAATTAGAATTGAAATTAATGCCTTCAAAGAAGCGTAAGTACGAAAATGTCAATAGGAAAATTTCTTACGACATTTAAAATGAAGTAAATATTTATTAATAGGATATTCTAACGATCCATCCTTTTATTTTCTAATTATGTATTGGCTTCATCCTTTTTCTAGAATTCTAGGTTTCTAGTGTTATTTCCTGCTCGGAAATAACAAATTAGATATCTCTGATTATTATTAACTATAAATTGTGAACTGATTTTAACAGCTTGAGTTCATACCAAAATGGTTCAATTTTAATGTTTGGTATTTGTTCAGACAAACAAATATAGAATGTGTAAGACGTATTGACGTAGACCCGAGATGACTCATCGCTGTAGCGGCGTCATGTGATAGAATGTGCTGGATTTATACTACAACATACTCGAGTATGATATCATCATCAGATCGAAAGCCCCATGAAACATCCGGAGGCGTCTAGATAGATTTAGCCGGTATATTTATTAGAGGACGTTCCAACGGGAGTCAGTCTAGTCGTATCAGTGAGTGTAGTCGTATCATCGAGTCTAGTCAGTCGAACCAGTCGCATCGAAGTCGAAGAACAGTGAGTCGAGTCTTACAGTTGCTTTTATCTATCCGGAGTGCCGCGTGATGTGTAAATAAATAATACGAGACCTGCCGGTGAAGTAGTAAATTGTAAATACTGTAAATAATGTAAATAGTGTCATATTAGAAGTATAAATAAATTGTACATAATGTTTAAATAAATAATCGAACCCAGAAACGCAACAGTATGAATCAACATGGTTTTCCAAGATGAAGTCAGAAAGCTTCCGTTTCTTTTATGACAAATGTTACAAAGTGAGTGAGTGAGTGAGTGAGTGAGTGAGTGAGTGAGTGAGTGAGTGAGTGAGTGAGTGAGTGAGTGAGTGAGTGAGTGAGTGAGTAAGCGAGTGAATTCAGAAGACGCAAAAATTCAGGAGACGCTTGGTGTTAGCCTACGCCGTCTGCGCATACCGCTGTGCGTACGTTGAGGGGATAACGCGTTGTCATGAAGCTTGGGTGTTCAGGAGACGCTTGGATTTGAGTTAGTGAGTGAGCGAGGGAGCGAGTGAGCGCATGAGGGAGCGAGTGAGCGAGTGAATTCAGGAGACGCTTGGTAATGGCCTACGCCGTCTGCGCCTACCACCGTGCGCACGAACCCTCAAATTCGATGTTTCACATCTGCCGGGTGTCCCGTGACGGCTTAATCTTTTTTTGACATAAATATTTTACTTTCTGTGACAATGGTTTAATTGATTAATTAATTTTAAATTGATAGCGTTTACGATCAAATCCTTTTTCTAGTGACTGTGAATTGAAACCGGTAATAAGTTAGTATAATAAACAAAGCTCAATTGATATTATTTTAGTCATTGTAATTACGAATATACCAGAGGAGCTGCTCCAGACCGTTCAGTATTGTGGAATTGGCCACTTAGACAGACAGTTATAATTAATTACACCGAACACTTCAACATTACATTAAAGTAGGTCTTTATGAAATAATTTTTTAGATTTTAGAATGTGTTATTATTGCAATAAAATTCAGTTACATATATACTTTTTTAGTTTTGTAGTTTTGAGTAATAATCGTAGGAAAAGTATAGCGCACAGCACGTGCTAAATGATATTTCAAATTCGCGTGACAGCATGACCCGTTAGAGAACTCTTTTCCACTGACTTAGTTATAATTTATAACACAATTGCGATGAACCTGAATAGAAAACAATTCCTTTTGTTCTGTTTTTTGGAACAAAAGCAAACCCTGATTGAATTGTTCGCTTTGAATATTTTTTTTATTATGTAGATTATTTAAAAACACATTGAACAACTATTTTGATTTACTATTATTATTATTTTAAGTGCACTACAGAATTCGATTTAACATCGATCTAGTGGGGATGGAATCGATAACGATTATTAAAGCTGAGTAAAAATTTGCGTTCTCTCAAGATTGCGCAATAGAAGCAGGTATAACATGTAAATATATAAAATATACATAGTGACTGATAATAAACCTTTGACACTGTACCTTGTTTATTATTTAATCGAATTTGAACAAATGATACATCAAATAAGATAATTTTTCTGCATCCCATAGCCGAAAGTCGGCCTCGCAGCAGTAAGAACCCGACCGAAGTGAGAAGTTTCAAAGATCACCGGTTAAAAATAGATGAGAAAATGAAAGAGATGTGGAAAAAAATTATAGAGGATGTAGGGGAGATAAAGGAGGAGAATCGGAAGATGAGCCGGGAACTGGAACAGTTGAAAATTATGA
Organism: Diaperis boleti; assembly: GCA_963583935.1. Lineage (NCBI taxonomy): Eukaryota > Metazoa > Arthropoda > Insecta > Coleoptera > Tenebrionidae > Diaperis > Diaperis boleti. The sequence continues at coordinate 39,690,093 of OY757242.1, read as the reverse complement.
TGCGTGAAAAGGAAGAAAAATGGGAAAGAGAAAAGATGGAACTAAAAGAAAAAATGAAAAAAATTGGAGGAGAAAATGGAAGAGCAGGAAAAAAGAGTTAGAAAATAGAATATTGTAGGGATTGGACGAAGAGGAATGCGAGAGCGAGAAGAAACTGGAAAAATGGATGAAGGTGGAATTAGAGGTAGAAGTTGACTGTGAGAGAGATGTATGAAATAAATGGAGAAAAAATGATTGTGGTGAAACTTGGGAGCTGGGGGGAAAAGAGGAAAGTTATGGAAAATAAAAGAATACTAAGAGAAAAAAAAAGGAAAGAGAGTATACATAGAAGATGATCTGACAAAGAAGGAAAGAGATATACAGAAGGAATTAAGAGCGATGGCCAAAGAAGAGCGACAAAAAAGACAGCGGGTGAAAGTGGGTTATAAAAAGATATGGATAGAGGGAAAAGGGGTTAGGTGGGACGAAGAAAAGGGGGAGTTAAATGCAGAAATTTTTTGAATAAGAGCACCAGAAAAAGACGACAGGGCAGAAAAGGGAAAACGAATACGGAGAGGAATAAAGGAGAAAAGGAGCAAATAAGGATAGTATTCTGGAAAGTAGCGGGAATAAAAAACAAAGAGAATGAATTTTGGGAGTATTTGAGAGAATTTGACGTAGTGGAAAGGGAGAGCTAAAGGTGGGATAATAATGGGGGTGAAAGGGGTACTGGAAGGAGAAAATGGAACTGAAGCAAAAGAAGAAAGAGGGATTATGTTAAGAACGGTGAAAAGTAAACAGAGAAAATGGAGAATTGGAACAGTGTACAGCAGAAGTATGAAGGAAACGAAGAGAATAATAGAAGAGCGAGTAAAAGAGCAAGAAGAAGGAACTTTGGTGATTGGGGGGGATTTTAATGCAAGAATTGGGGGAAAAGGAAGACGGATAGAAGAGGAACAAGAAACAATAGAAGGAAGATCAACAAAAGATGTAACAGAAAATGCAGAAGGGAGAGTACTGATTAGCTTAGTAGAAAAAAGAGGGTGGGACATACTTAATGGGAACTGCACAGGAGATGAGAAAGGGGAGTACACGTATATTGGATCAAGAAGGGAGACAGTTATTGATTATGTTATGGTAAATGAAGAAGAATGGGATGAAATAGAGAAATTCAAGGTGGGAGAAAGAATGGAGTCAGACCATATGCCTTTAGAAGTGAAGACAAAAGGAAGAGAGAAAGATAGAGGAAGTGTGAATGAGTTTAGAAGAAAAATTGTGAAGAATATTTGGACGGAAGAAGGAAAAGAAAATTATAGAACAAGACTTAGGGAGGCAAAATACCAACAAACAGAAATAAACGAAAGGGTGAGGGAACTGAGCGATAACATAAGAAACGCAACAGGAAAAAAAAAGAGATAGGGATAAGAGAGAAGATGGGGCTGTGGAAGAACGAGTGGTGGGATAAAGAATGCAGGGAAAGGAAGCAGGAAGCAAGAAGGAAACTAAGAAATTGGAAAAAAGAAAAAGCAACCAAGGAAGAGTACAAGAGAGCACGCAAGAGGTACAATTTAGTATGCAAAGAGAAGAAGCAAAAGAAACGGATGGAAGAAGAGCTAAAGATGAAGGGTATAAATACGGAAGAAGAGGTATGGAGATACATAAATAAGGAAAGAAAGAAAAAGAGAGAGAGAGAGAGAGTGATGGAATTACTATGGAGGAATGGAGAGAGTACTTCAGTGAGCTGCTGGGGGGTGATGAAAACAGACAAGAAAAGGAAAAGAGACAACAAAGAGTGGAAAAAATAGAAGAGATAACAAGAGAAGAACTAGAGTAACAACTAAGAAAACTGAAAAGGAAAAAGACACCGGGGAGGAATGGTATACAGAATGAAGCGTGGATATATGGAACGGAAAGGGAAGTTGACAGGTTCTTACAGATAATGAATGGAGTGTGGAAGGAAGAGGGATTCCCCCAAGAGTGGAAGGAGGGGATAATATGCCCCATATATAAGAAAGGAGAAAAGAATACAGTCAGTAATTATAGAGGGATCACTCTCCTAAATACAGCATATAAGGTATACGCGATGATTGTGGAAGAGAGGCTGATGAAGGAAATTAGTGAGAGGGGGGTGTTACCAGACGGACAGACGGGATTTAGGAAAGGTAGAGGAACCATGGATAATGTATATATCTTGAATCACATAGCAGGAAATGAGATAAAAAAAAGGGGTTGCAAGATATATGCATTCTTTGTGGACCTGAAGGTGGCTTTTGATAATGTGGAAAGAGATTTACTGTGAGAATGCTTGAGAAAGAGAGGGATAAATGAACATCTGGTAACAAAAATAGAAGAGATATATGAAGAGACGATAAGTACAGTTGGGGGTTGTGGTGGGGAAAGAAAAAGTGTGGTCTTTAGCATATGCGGATGATTTGCTGATGCTAGCGAGAGAGGAGAAAGGTATGAAAGAAATGATAGGAAAAATGGAGAAATATATGAGGAGGAAAAAGTTGGCGGTGAATGTAGAGAAATCCAAGATGATGGTCTTCAGAAAAGGGGGTGGTAGGAGAAAAGTAAATGAGTGGAGATGGGAGAAAGAGAAAAAGAGAATTTAAGTATTTAGTGATGTGATGAATGAAAGAAACAGAGCAACAGCACATGTGGGAGAGTTAGTGAAAAAAACAAATAAGATAATAGGAGCTGTATGGGGAATAGGAGAGAGAAAATTTGGACATGATTTTAGAAGGAGAGTAGTGATGTTTGATAGTTTAGTGAAAAGCGTAATGATGTATGGAGCGGAAATATGAGGATGGAGAGAGCAAGAAGGATTGGAAGGGGTGTAAGGAAAATAATGAAATGGGTGCTAGGGGTAGAGAGAGAGAGACACCGGGGTATATAGAGATGGAGGAAACAAAGAGAGATGGAGTAAGAATAGAAGCAGGAAAAAGAGCAATAAGATATAGAGAGGAGAGTGCAGAATTGTGCAAGAGTGTTTGAAAGAAAAAAGGAAAGAAATAGGAAAGGGGATATGGAAAGAGAGGGAGGCATATTTCGAAAGAAACGGGTATGCAGGCGCGGAGATGCGAGAGAGAGGCAGAGTAATGACATATGAATTAGTGCAGAGCGATAGAGATGTGAAAGTGCAGGAAAGAAGAACGAGAATTAGGGAGTCTAGGGACAATGGGAAGTATGAAAAAATAATAACGGAAGAAATGCCAAAGTACCTAGGAAGAGAGAGTAGAAAAGAAAGAGTGATAATAGCAAGATTTAGATGTGGAAATGAGGAGAGAGAGAATAAATATTGGAATGAGGATAATAATAAAGTATGCAGGATGTGTGGAGAAGAAAAGGAGACGATAGAGCATTTGTTGAAGGAATGCGTAGAATTGAGAGGGAGAGATGAGAGTAGAGAAGAAATTTTGAATGAGTACGGAAGAGGGATCGAATGGATGAGGAAGGTTGAGTGGAGACGAGGGACAATAAGTGGGAAGGGATAAAAGCTGATAGTTATTGTGTTGAATACTTGATAAACCTGTAAAGGTAATAAATATACATACTACTACAGTAAGAACCCGACCCACTTTTGCAAAACTTAAACGATATCCGAGGTTTTTACTGGCCGGGGCTGGCTGCTGCAAGCAGGCCACAAAGGCGGCTGTTCCTCAAGCGAAACTCGGCCGGAAAGACCAACTAGAGGTTGAAGAAAAATAGTATACAACACGCGGCCAAAAAGTTGGATGCCTTGGCGTGTATAATATAGACAGATTTTGATACGTGTTGATTAAAAGAAAATTTATTTATCGTCTCATTTTATGAAGTGACCATATCCCAACTATTATAACTGTGATCCCATTAAATCATGTATGTTAAATGTTATATAGAGTCTAACCAATATCTTTGTTACTTATAATGTCATTTATAGAAAATTAAATTAATGTAGACAGACGGAAATGTGAACTTTAAAAACGTAAGCTCCCTTTGCTTCTATTTATGCTGAATTTCAAAATTGTTATTAGGGTCTTCAATAAAAATAACAATAATATAAACGAAGAACGCTTCTATTAAGACAAAAGAAATGAATATGATTTTTCAAAATTTTTGTTGATGATCAAGTTAATATTGGAGTCGTCATACATATCTCAATGGATATGTTGAACCATCGGTTCCATTTAATTTCAATAAAAGAATGTTTTGCGTGTAAAATCAGGATAAGTGCGAACTAAAAAACTCACTCTTGTAAACAGTGAGAATATAGCAGAGATGGTAATTCGTGATACACTTAGAACAATAGTGCCACTTCCATCTTAATTAACATCCCGCAAAATTATTTAAATGAATTTTAGGATTGTACAAAATTGTGCTTGGCAACAGTATCTTCTATTTGGGTAACAATCAACTAAATGAACTACATACATAAATTTAAGATATTAAATTATTAAATAAATAAAGCTATAACTATCGCTGCAGTAGTAGACACTTTAAAGTTCAACATCAAAAAATCTAAACATAAATTAATATAATAGCGATATGACCTCTTTAACGTACAGTAACATCGACACTGGATGTAAGGTTTTTTAGAATTTGCACACGCAACCCACTCCACCGAAACGACCCCGTTTTAATATTAGCTAAACTTGGCTGACGGAATCCGAATCTGTAGCTCCCAGCCCTTTGTAATTCATTTTCGGATTCACTGATTAATTATTTTAAGCAAAAAGATGAGTTCATGTGTATAATTCAGTAGTCATGTCAGTTCACAAAATGTCACAGGTGAGAATTGAAAATAAAACTTATAAATAATATGTGATGTAATTAATATTGTAATACATTCAGTTGTTACAATTTTTCCGCTATTACGTATGTAACTGCATATCGTCGTTAAGATAATATTTATACTTGCAGCTGAATTTGCCAATTTAATGCTGGCTGGTGTATTACAATGTGAGCAAACACAGTCGACTAGGTAAAATTAACAGTGCGATCGTTAAGAGAATACTTTTGCCTTTGCCCACTATTTGCTTAATCTTATCGATTTTATCCATGAATCATGAAGGGGTTCAGCGTTTAACCACCCTTTCCTGCTACCTTTATCGTTTCACTTTAATTCTAATAAATTATGTAAGGGATATAACAAAGTGTTTCGGATGATCACCAACCCGACCACCCAATAAACCTAAGCCACGCCACTTTAGCCAAAATACCTCTATATTAATAAGATTATGGTGAATTATACAATGAATGGCTAATTTAATATTGATTCCCTTGAGCGTTGTGAGATTTACCAAATACAGATTTATCCCCAAAGTGTTAAGTAAATATTTTTTATCTGTATTACAACGCTTCTCCAGCTTTAGTTTTGCTTGCAGTCATAAACTACTTTAATCGGCTTTTGGAAAATCCATTTAGAGTTTTCGCTAGGAAATGACTCTTTTCACTTCCGCGACCTCCTGTTTCGGTGTTATCTTCTCACTGAGGCTTCAACGCTTTCACTAATTTCAGATTACAGTGTAGAGAGATGCATGTTAAAAGCATCATCCATTATTGTTTGTCAGATTTTTTTATATTTTATATCTATAATGCAAATTTATACTTCATTTATGCAGACGTCTTAAGTTCCTGTCTAAATCTGTAGCACACATAAGTTATTTACCTACATAGTGTAATAATAATTTTATAGGAAGTAGTCAGTAAATATTTTATAACAGCAGTCTGGCACTTCGTGATATCTTTTTGATTTGATTAATCGTGTTTTATGTAGGCATAAGTTGTCTTAACGTAGTAGTTACTGATATTATTGTAACAAAGTATACACGCTATCTCAACGAAAACTGTCCACCTGAATTTAGAAAAAAAAAATGGAAAAAAAACATTGGAAGTGCCATTTATCTGGTAAATTTGAGCAAAAATTGATATTCCGAATATCTTCAAGAAAAAAATAATTTTTATCCCGCAGGAAGCAAAAAATACACCATTGCATACAGAATCAAAAGATCTTTTCAACGATAAGTCGTATGCCCCACTTTGCCTATTTAAAATTTAAGGGTGGGAGTCAGTTCTCCTCCTACAGATAAAAATTGACATGTCTTGGCGTTTTTCGTTAGTAAATATTTTAACCTACCGGCCAATTTTTTGTGGTTTTGGCATTATCGGTAATAATATCGGAATAATAATGTATTTTAATAATAAACTAGCTGACCCGACATACGTTGTCCTGTATAAATTTCAATAAATTGACATTACGGATTGTTACTCTCAATGCTATCGTCTTTCTTCTTAAGGGCTTCTCTTACTCCATGTTTGCAATTTACATTTATAAAAATCGCTGTATTGTTAATTACTGATCAATAATCTTCAAATTTTGAATAGTTGTAGAAAAAGGATTGCTTTAGAACCTACGCATATATTTTTTCAAAACTGTTTTGCTAACTATGCAAAAATGTCGAACGGAACATACGTAACATTTGTCACCATTTTATTGACACTTACGAATTTAAAACCTACCAAGAAACATGCGTATCGCCTTGCTTTTTTTAGTTTTTTCTTATTTTTTGCTTCATTATTGAAGATGGAAGCGCAAATACAAGTATGTACACCTATACAGTCATGCTACAAATTCGCCGTGTACAGTCCCAGTAAAATCTTAGACCTCTACCTAAACAAAATTATGCGGGACGGAGAGCCCCTGTTATCTTAGAACTTCGCGGCCGTAAAAGTTAGCTTTTTTGGACGCATCTGCTGTTTGTGACCGAGGCGTGAGTCGAGGTGCACACGACGTTTTTTAGGCGAAGATAACAATAGTATAATACAGTGTATACTCAATATACGAATTTGGACCGTGTCCGAATAAACTGCTCAAAACTAGAAATGAGCATTGAAAATGTCCCAAACCCGAAATATTCATTCCTACCTAGTATTACGCTTTCAATTACACCTATTTTTTTTAACAGATCGGTGGGTATCTTACTTGATTTGTTGATATTTTTATAAAATTTTGCAATATGAGGAGTCTATTTTTTTCAATTTATTTAACATAGATAATTACATCACTAATAGCATAGCAAAAAAATTCGCTGGCAAAAGAAGCAGCAATGTGTTAAAAAAAAACTTTGCATCGCGAAGCCCTACGACCATAAATTTCCTATAATAAAGATAGAGTGCGTAAACCATTTACTACGTAACTACTGTAGTAAATTGAGAGACATAGACATTATCAGGTCTGGCCTTTTTGACGACATTGAGTAGTGTGGAAAAAGACTTGTTCAAAATGTCCATAGTCTAATTTTGAATATGAAAAATAATGCAGCAGAAACTTATAATTCTATCGTCTGTAAACTTATAGAGGACAATTTCATACATTATAATAAAAAGGAAGAATATTTTGTCCTATTGCACAGGAAAATTTTGTAGTCCAGGAAAATTCGCTAAAAACTATATCGCGGGACTGAAAAGAAAACGCGAGTATAATAAAACTTAAGTTATTTCTACGAATTAACAAAAAAAAAGACTGATGCTCCACCCAATGAAAATTACGATCTGACAGAAATTCATCTAGATGAAAACGAATTTATTAGAAATACGTCAAAGCTATCTCAAAATATTGTCTGTTTTGAATTTCAAAAGAGCGCAGCTATAATGATGTGGGGAAGAGAACATGAAGCAAAAGCACTTTAAAAAGACTATGGGGTACTTGTGCGTAAGTGCGGACTGTTTATTGACAAGGAAAATTAATTTATCGGTGCCAGTCCGGATCGATTTATTATTGATCAAGATCATATTGTGAAAATCAAAAGCGCTTGGTCCATTCGAGACTTAAATCCCCAACAAGCGGTCAATGAAGAAAAAATTAATTACTTAAAAATAGACCCAAATGGGGACGCTAAACTAAAGCAAAAAGATAATTATTACTTTCAGGTTCAGGGGCAATTGCCAATTTTTGGTGCTAACAATTATTGCTACATTGTTGTATGGATTGTATCTATTGGAATTGTTGTGGACAAGTACAAACATTTATTCAATAGCAATTCTATTTTGTATGTTCTTTTGCAGATTGAAAAAGATAATTATGTTCTTTTGGGACAACGTTGTGCCAAAATTTAAAAAAATATATATTTAAATGTAATGGCCCGTGAAATACTAAAAAATAGTTGAACTGTTTCTCCCATTACTAGTACGACCAGACTAGTAATTTTATGGACTCCGGTCAATAATACTTTTATAATCCCGAATGTCGTCTCGGGTGGTGGTTGAATTTAGAATATTGTATTTGTATTGTGCAAGCATTTGGGTCGTTAGACAGGTAGAGGTTTATGACCGTTTGTCTGTGCTTTGGGTTTCACAACTGGCCGCTGCAAATATTTCTGAACAGAAAGCATTGTTTCACAGAATGTACTTTTTCTGTGTCTCGCGTGGATTTTTGTTTACGTCTTACTACTTATGTCACAATTCGAACTTTTTGATCAGTCTCACCCAGTAGTTGCTCGTCCTGGCGAAATGCCCCTTAATTCTTCGCTGTGCTGTTATCTGGTTGGATCGTTTGTTCTGGAAGTATGCGACAGTTTTCCCACTGCCTAAAACGCAAGGGGGCTAAATAATTAATGGAACCTCGACTGGGTAATACTTACCCTTAAAAATTTCTTTGTGTTCTGTCGGAAAATATTCAAGAACTTCTTTTGTTTACATCTACATAACCTCACACCTGCCAGTACTGTCAAGCAGCGGTACGTTACCCCAAACCAAAGTTTCAAGGCCAGATAAGACATCTTGTGTTGTCTTCTTATCTCATTATTTTTTGTTCTTTTTTTGTGGTTATTGACCACCGCAATAATTTAAAGTAATAATAATCGTATACAGTATATAACTTACGAGGGGGTATTTATATATTGTTAGCCTACTATAGAAGCAACTAAAATTTGAAAATATTTTATTATTCAGCATAGTCTCCTCTTAAATTAACACATTTTTTACAACGATCCTGCAGCGCCTCTAACCCTTTCTACGCGCTCCACAAACCAGCTTTCCACAGCTTCTATGATTTCTTCATTGCACAAAAAATTATGTCCTTTTAGAGTTTTTTTCAGTCTAGGGAATAGATAATAGTCTGAGGAGGCTAGATCTGGAGAATACGGTGGATGATCCAGTAATTCAAACCCAAAAAACTGAAGCAAGAACTTTTCCAGCGGATTTTTGGACTCCAAACTTCTTTGGCCATGGAGAACCACGGTGCTTCCAGTCCATCGACTGCTGCTTCTTGCACTCTTGCTCGCTTTTGATCGGCATTTAAACATTTGGACATCCATTTTGCAGAAATTTTTTCCATATCTAAATCGACGTGAACTATATGATGGACACGTTCATACGAGATGTTTAGTCTCTCAGCTATATGTTTCAGCCCAATTCGACGGTCTGACAATATCATGTCGTAAACTGCATCAATATTTTCGGGGTAGACACCGAAATCGGTGTTCCTGGTCTCTTGTCATCGTCGACGGAAAGTTTTCCTCTTTTGAAAGACGCAATCCAATTTTTCACAGTCGCGTATGAAGAGCACTGATCACCAAGTCTTAGTTACCGCTTAACCCCTTCAAATATAGGTACTTAATGATGGCTCGATACTCCAATTTCTCAATTTTCCGAATGGGGGCCGACATGCTTTCTCTCAAATTTTACTGCTCAGCAATGCTTCAACTTTTTGAAGTGAAATTTTACAATTACATTTCTAATACGTCATTATTTGTTGTCATGGGTAAAACGATTTTGTTTTGTTCAAAGGAAACGGCCAAGGCTAAGTAGATATCAATACCCCCTCGTAGCATCAACTAAAACTAATTAGATCGCCAAAGCGTCGTTGACTGATACATAAATTGTTTACACTATTTTTATGCGGCGAATAGCTATAAATATTATTTAATTTCAATTCGGTATGTTTAATTTCAGATATTAGTTTAATGAGTAAATTCTTATTTGTTTTTTGAAGTAAAAACTTCTTTAGCCGCGGCAAGCACTTTTTAGGATGGGTAAAGAATGTTAAACTCGCGTCAGAACACGTGGCCTTATCGAAAATTCGTAAGACGGAGGGAGAGTAGACCGCCGCGCCGGTGCGGCGTAGGAGGGGAGGTAATATCCCCCTCTCTTTGTTCAGTTTCAGTCGTTGCCACTCTGGTGATAATCAGTTCATTATTATGGTTGCCGTTTACATTTCTCCAGATAAGCCATTGCGTGCTATACGAGACTTCTTGTATGAAAATTTATTCTTTTATTTTCATGACGCATCTGCATTGCTTAAAAAAAAATGGGAAAAGCTTTGATGATTTGCCAATGATTTTGAGTGGAGATTTCAACATAAACTTTGCAGAGGATAAAAATCAACAATTAATTCAATTTTTAAATAATGAATTTGGTTTAACGATGTCAAATGATCGCAATCTTAGCACAACGAAATACAAAACTACTATTGATGCGGTCTTTATTAGACATTTAAATAGATTCGAATCAAAATTGTTTGTTTCTTACTTCAGCTACCATAAACCTATTGTATCAGTTTTAGAGATTGGCGATGATGATGCTGGTAATGATGATGGTGAAAAAGTCGTTGAAATTATAGATGAAAGTTGATTTTTCTGAGAGATAAACTTTTTAATGTAAAATAATTGTAATAGTTCTGAAGTGTTAAATTTTTAATGTAATATAAATTGTCATGTTTGTGTACATAGCGCAATAAATGAATATTGTATTTTACCACATAAATGATAATACTTTTATACTGATAAATAAAGCAATTCGTGCGAAATTATTCCCTAACCATTCAAAAATATTCAAAAATGCACAAGGTTAATGTTCAAGTTTTCACTTCTGCCGGCACTCCCGGAGTGCAACCCGTTGTTTTTTTTGTAACCGAACTTTGCTGATGAATTATCCTATTGCCTGACTATTTCATTTAATTTATTTCCATTGTTAATTGAGAAATATGTTTATTTATATTCAAGTTTTTTTATTAAAGTTTTCCAGTTTTAAAGTTTAATAATCTCGTAGCCATCCTCTTCTGCGGTAAAAACTGGTGGTGTCCATTTAAGTAAAGAAAAAAACAAGTAATAAAGATATATAATAACACTAGACCCAGCCCATCTCCATCGAGCTAGATTTGGGCCCGTATCAAATCAATTTTTGGTACGCAACAGATTTTCCGAAAATTTTCTTTCATACAAACGTTGTCCTGACAATTACGAACACAACAAAAAAAAATCAGACAAATCGATCAAGCTGTTCTCAAGTGATAATCTTTTATAGATGCGGCAGATGATTTTTATATATCATGATAGAAAAGACTATATTAAAATACTATTAATCATTGTTGGCCATGCACGAAAAACTACATGTCCTAAATTTGACAGTTGAATTATTGACAGTTGACAGATAATTCATTGGCGGTAGCGTTGTGTGCGAGCGTACGTTTTTGATGGTGCACTTTGTACTCGGTAAAATTTGTGATCAAAATTTCTAACTTGAATTAACCATAAAGTACTGTACCCTGGCATAAGTTCAATAGGCGACGGCAATGTAAAAAGGACAAAGAAACGGGACAAAAAGAACAAGGGCGAAAGTAAGAGAGAGGATGAACAGAGGGAGGGAAAAGTTAAAAAGGCATCGGAATAAAAAAGAGATGGCACTAAAATGGATAGAAGAACAAAGCTGGTAAAAAAAAGAAAAACTGTACCAAAAGAATTCAAATGGGAATGACAGGGAGCGTAAAGAGGAAAGAGGAAAAGAAGAGTGGCAGGAGGAATAATAACGGGGGTACAAAAAGAAATAAAGGAGGAAAATCAAACGGAGGGTGAAGAAAAAAATTACATGGTGAGAAATGTACATAATATAGGCAATAAATGGTGGAAATAGTGACAGGGCATAGCAAAGAGACAACAATAAGCAAAATGGAAGAAACATTAAAACACAACAAAGAAGAATTTATACTTCTGAGGGAGAGATTTCAACGGAAGAATCGAAGAAAGAAGAACCCGGGATTGGGAAGAAGATTGAGCGGATAGAGGAAAAATGGTGGGAGGTGTTGAATGGAAATATACAAGGAGACGAAAAGAAATATGAAGAGGAGGAGGAGCTATGAGGAGAGAGAGAGAGAGAGATAGAGACGATTGAACATATACATATGTAGAATAAGTGTAGTGAGATGAGAGAAGGAGAGAGAAACGAAGCAGACGAAATACTGAATGTAGATGGGAGGGAAATAAAAATTGGGATAATCGCCGCAAAAACGGGAGTTGACTAATTTTTGCCTTCGCGTTGAAAACGATACACATTTTTATAACGTCACTTATGAGCGTTTGGTGGGAGATAGGCAAAAACTTCATGAAACCGATTTTAGGCAGAATTTAATGGAGAACATAAGTCCTATAACATTTTATCGTCGGAGTTACCGTTTACGAGAAAAATGTAGAAAAGATTCATGCAAAAGGGCAAAAGAGGATGAAGGATTTTTATTTGGGACCAAAATTTCAAAACTTTATAAATTATTTTCTCTAAAAAATTCTAATTTGCTTGGACTAGGGAGAAGAAATGAAGATGCGTTGTTTTGGAAATAATACAGAATGTAATTTAGGTTAAGGATTATGTTATGTAGCACAGGAATCGGAAAGCCCGTGGGGTGTTTATTCATATTGACAGTTCATAGTATTAAATTTGATACTGAATTAATTATGTTTTTCAAGCTAATTTTATTGTAAGACACTCTTTAAATAATTTTATTTTCGATCTCGTTGTGCATCTCAGTCTGTATGGATAGTTAGAAAATCACTATTTTCACTAAACGTTAATAATGTCGTGTTTTAATATATTCTCTGCGCATTGCTTGCCGTCGGATCGAAACAGAATTGAATTTTTTCCTGCGAACATAAACAAACACATTGGAGTGTTTTCTGGTAACACAATTTCTGTTTTCTATTTCGATTGTGGGGGCGCTATTTCATTTGCAACTGATTTACATTTCAATTTTTTGATCCTATAAAGTAGTGTAATGTCTCTGTTTGCTTGCATAATCCGCTAAAAAGGTTATGATGTATCTATATTTTTGATGGTTTCTTGTTCATGTTACTAAAAAAAGATTTTTTCCTTGTTCTGTGAAACTTGGAGTTTTCCGTTTTTTACGCTGCTCTATGTGCTTATGACAAATGCTTAATGCATAATTTTAATACCTCCGTCTACTTTCTGAGAGAGTTGAAAGTTATCTTAATGATTTATTATCAAAATATGTAAAATCACGATAATCCCATTTGTACAATTGTTCGAATGGATTTACATTAATTGAAAATGGGTATCTGCTAGTTGAGTTCATTTAAAACAGTTAAATTGTGCATGTGGGTAATAAACAAGCGTTCCGTAACATGGACGACAAGCTTAATAAAGCCTGTGTTTCTACTGGTGCAATTTTCTCTCAACGTTACCATTATTTACGATTTTGGTTAGAGAATATAATTTGATTTCTATTGTGTTCTTTAATTTTAATTTACAGTCGAGAATAAAGAAACGGTAAATCATAACCACCAAGTAATATATACAGCGTGTAACAGAAATAGGTATCAAAATTTTAACCAGTAACGAAACCTGACAATAGCAACAATTTTTCTTAATACACCTTTGTCATTAACTCTATGGTTGTTAAAAATGTTTCAAAATGTAGCACAGAAATCATCGTACGCCGTAACAACAATTAACCGTAGCTGGGCACAAGCAAAAGTTTTTCTTTATTATCGAAGGTCAATTACCGTAACGGGAGGTAATTTATTATTGTGATCAAATTAAAATTTGAGGAACGGGATTTTACAGATTATTTGTGGAGAAAATGTTATAAATCATAAGTCACACTATTGCCCAATGAAAACTTTAAGGACAATTTAACTTCTGTTTTTGTCAACCAATGCGATGTTGCAATTTCAAATTAAACGACCAATAAGACAATTTATTTTAATGGCAATTTTTCGAAAAGCTTTATTTCAGCGACAATTTTTTTGTAGCTAATTTTTCCATGACTACGTCTCCCGCGAAGTCAGGGAGGCCGAGGACTTTTGAGTTTAGAATGTTTTACAACCTGAAAAATTATTATCAGAAGTTCGGACCCCTTCTAGCTATTTGTCAAGAAGCACAAGAAGCAGGGAATTGGGGCATATAGGGCACATGGGGCATAGGGCAAATGAACTCGGTCTTAACTTTGAAGTTGAGGCAGTTGTCTTGGAGTCATTGCGTTTGTTCAGAGAACATGATTCCTTGTATTCATAGTTACTCTCCCAATGGTTTTGGAGAGTGTCTACGAAGCGCGATACAAAAACATTTGAACAGCAAGCAATTTTGTGAAGGTCGGAATCACGAGGATTTCCATTTGATCAACTTAAAAAAATCTATTGCACTCGACAGCAAGATAAAACAGTTTGTTTATTTGGTTTTATCCAGATTTTGTAACATTATAAGCGCATTTGTCCGCCTTTGAGTACTGAAATGTCAATTTTTTCTAAAGGTGGTCTAAAAAATAAAGTTGTAGACACATGGAGGAGTTTGGAAAAGTAACAAACTTAAAAATAATTAATTAATACTTTTTTTATTCAATGCCTCCATGCCCTACGCTGATGATGACAGCAGAAAATTAGACAGGTACATAGACAGGTATCTATAAGGTTACCGAAGTAAAGGTGCGATACTGTTCTAATTGAAAGCCTATCTGCAACGAATAAATATTAAATCTTTGGTGTCAAGCTGCGCTCTTATTACATCAAAAACGATTAAGCGATTTCACTTAAATTATTCTATACTCATAATATTTGAATACAGACTGATCAAATAAACAATTAATGTTTCAGTTGGTAATAGCTTCAGATAAAAGTGTAGATTTATTTTTGGAAGAATGGCATTTATAAATGCAAGGTTATGTTTGTTTCGTGCAAATTTAAATGTAGCTGTCGTCGGGTCATCGGCTAACAACCAAATTTGGATGTAAATTGTATTGCTGCCAAATCAAATTTTTAATTTTGATTAAAAAATTAATTGACAAAAATAATTATGACGACAGTTTTTTGATATTAAAAAAACAAAAACCCTAAAATCTCATGAAAGAAAATAAACCAAGTGTCGTCGAAGAAGTGTATAGGAAAACTTTAATATGTTTCACAGACAGTAATCAAACTACTACTACAACGCTACTAACATCCTAATTAACAGAACAGGAAGAAGGACAACAATAAAGATTTACAGAACTACCGTCCAATTTTGCTTTTACGATCACGACTATAAACCGCTAACAAGAATAATAACAAACCGAATATTCAAAAACCGCAAAAACTTGGATGCATTCCAAACGCTCGAAGTGTGCTTTTCTTAAAGACAAATCAGCCGTGGTCATAGATAAAACATAATATTGCATTCGCATATTCTTGTTTATTGTACTTTTCATGTACTCAGATGGCTACTGTTCTGCTAAAAAGGTCTTGATGTCTGGCAGATATTAATTTGATTCACGCACCTAAAATTATTACGTTTTAATCTCCTAGAAATTAAGTTTCTGGAGAATTCCTGCAAAAAAACAAAAAATCGACCGTTTATTACAGAAATCTTGAGCGCGGTAAAAACAACTGTAGTTCTTATACCATGGTCTTAAGTAACATTCATATTTGGTTGTTCCCTCTTATAACCACCACTGCCCATTTTCCCGCAGAACTTGCTACAAACTTACTCAGGTATTTATCGCCAATAAAAATTCATAGCTCTTTACTGAACCAAACCATAAAAAAGGCAATTGTCAAAACGGTCGGAGGCATTGTGCGGTAAAATAATAATTACGTTTAATTTGAGTTTGCTACAGTTGATATCACCCTCACACACTGTAGTTAATATCAGAGGCTTGCTCAATACCCTTGACACTGGATTTGGCTCGAGAAGATAATCTCTGCTACGTTATACGGATACATGCCCTACAAAATTAATCTATACACACTGACACAAGTTTCCAACAAATGTTTACTAAGATATACAAGACAGAAGTAATACTGAACTTTCCCTAAGAGAGATTTGATAACGAAACTGTTTCAGAAGTAATACTACACGTTAATGATTTAATTATTATAATTATTATAGGTCCTGCACAAGCCGGGAGCTGAAAGGTCACTGCTGTGGCAAAACAATCATTTTGAATGATGGATGGCCAGCTCTAATATGCATGAAACTACATGTACATAGTATTGATCGAAGGTTTTCACAGATTACCTATTCTTGAAACGGTCTGGAGGGCAAGGTAAAGCCAAATTAAGGAGTTAACAAACGGAATGAATTCTGGAATTTTCATTATTATTATTTCCCCATTCAGTCGATATTATTGTCGACACTATGCAAATTCTAAGAATGACAAAACTAAAAGTCTGATTAACCCCGGGATACTCAAGGCAGAAGAACTGTCATAAGGGCAGACTGGAGAACGATAACACAAACACCACATCATCCCTTTGAGCGATTAAGGATAGAGGAGGAAGAGGACAATCTTAACATCGGAATCCCTATTAATCTCTTAAAAATGCGATAAAATGAAATTGAATTTTGATTGATTTATTTCAGTGCCACTACTATAGACTTATTAACTGCTGTTACGAAAAAGCAACTCATTTGTTTTTTCCTTTTTATTGGAATCAATTCCCGATTCCTGTTTGATATGCTATTTCAACGTCTCAGAAATGGAATATCTTATCTTGAAGATCTAGGAATAAATTTTAATAAACCCACCTGAAGGTAAGACTTTCAATAAGTTTTATGCATATTATTACTACATACGTTTTAAAAATACGAAGCATACAATAGGTAAAACCTTGTAACTACATATTCACAAAGAAACACATTGTGAAATTTTGCAAAAGCTCTTGTCAATAGAAATGACGAATATGAAAACTCGGCTGACCCAATTGTTCCCTGCCGTAACAAGAAAGCTTTTCCTTCATTTCTCCAATTCCCTCCAAAGTGCATTTAAAATTGCCCCATCAAACACAAAACACTGTTCTTGATTTGCATAGCCGGTTGGAGAATAACAAACACCCCGGTTGAAAGACTGTGGTTTGGCTAAAGCCCCAAACTCTCTAAATATAACTGTGGCGGTGTGCTAATCCGGCTACAAACAATGGTGCTATCAAGACAAGCAAGCTTCTGGAAAAAGATTTGACCCCGATTTCGTTTCAATTATGCATTACATTGCTCTACACCGACCGGATTGCAGATGCAGTGGCGTACCATCAATGTGAAACTACCTGAAAAGTTGGTGAGTTAAATATTGTAAAATAGAATTTTGATAGAATTTCAAATTATTATTACACAAAGTAATACATCTGAAGTTTTCTTTTGTACTTTTCTTCTGAGACGAGAAAAACGTGAATAGTTGGAGTTGGAGTTTCACATTATTTTTATTTTCTAGTTCTCTACTTTTTTACTTTCTTAGTTTTACAATTGAATCCCGGAGCTTCTAAAGTGTCAAGCTTGTTTTAAAGTAAATCCTCAAACTATAAATCAACTCATGGGCAATTTACCTGCAATACGTGCCACACCTCAAGGCCATTTCTAAATTGCGCCGTGAATTATGCAGGACCTGTTATGATAACGGGAGGTAATCGTTGAAGTAAAAAGACAACCAAATCTCACGTTGAAATACTGACATATGCTACATGTGAGGCATTTCTGGCGGCTTTTAAACATTTAAGGGCATACGAGAAAAGTCCCCTTCAATTTATTCAGATAATGCGACATATCGTTATTTGTTCCGCGCAAGTTTTAAGGCAGGCTAATATAAGTTGGAATTTTATACCGGCTCGTTCTCCACACCGCGGAGGTATTTAGGAGGCTGGTATTAAAGCCATGCAATTTCACTTAAAAAGATGAAGTGTGACGCTTTCCACGGTCGGGTTGCCTCGAGCGCCAGTTTTTTACGTGGTATGCCCCACGGCACCACGGGTGGCTAAATCAGAGTACAGTGTACAGTGTAGCTGTCTAGTTTGGCGGTAGGGGAATAAGTCAAATACGGTGTCGGTGGTCAAACTTTATTTACAATTTATATACAGGGGGGTCAATATGTACAGGGGAATATTTACAGTGTGCTACTAGGACTCCATTTGGATCACCTTCCCTTGCACGACCCACAGGAAATAGGTGGGCTAGGGTGCAGCTAAGACTCTCCGGCCTCGATCCTTCCTGCATCAAGTCGGCACCGAACGTACCTGGACTGATCCCGTCTTGTTAGTAACGGGAAGGCGGTGGCAGGTGGCTGGAGCTTCTACCTTATTTCGTTCGGGTCGCCCATCCCCAACTGCTACCCAGGTGCTGGATCGGTGCACTGGTCACTGTTCTTGGTCACTTGTCACTTGGTGCACAGCTGTCACTGGTCACTTTTCACTATTACGCATTGGTCCACTGGTCACTGTTACGTATCGGTTCACTGGTCACTGGTTCGACGGGTTAAAGGTGCGATTTAGGGCGTTGGGTCGTCGGCCTTGGCCAAACAACAGGAGCGAGGCGACTCGGCTACATAGAGTGACGCGGTCGTAGCGGGTGTACTCGTACCTTGAAATTTCGGTAACTTTGTTACAGAAGAAAGGCTCACTCTATTGATACAAATTGAGGCTGGACAGTTCCTTGTTGGAGACCGACTCACGTCCAACATAGAACCAGACATTACGCAAGTAAAGGAAAATACTTTGTCACGGCGGCCAAGGGTTTAACAGCTGACGCAAGGGTTTTGGACTCGCTGTAGCAAAGAACATCTTAACGCTTTCCAACAACGAAACAAGTCGCGCCAACTTCCCCAACAACCTAATGAGCTCCCGTCCTTCTAAAGAAGAAAATCTACATCCACTTTTCTGGCGCAGGGGTGTCATCCTTGAAATGCATTATGTACAAGATGGACTGATCCGTACAGCAACCATAAAAAACATCGAACGGCACTGTCACAAAAGCTAGTAGCTGTTAGTAGAATTATTATAACACTGTTTTTGTCTATTATGACACTCAAAACCGTATCGTAATAGCCACAGTACGAACGCAAAGTAGAAAATAGTATATTATGATACGAGTTTTATAAGAAGCATTTTGTCGCACGCACGGGTTAAAAGAGTAAGTGCGACAAAATGCCTTATAAACGAGTTATCATACAGTATTTTTTCTACTTTGCCACTTTTTTATACAAAATAATCAAATTTCACAATCTAGGGAATTTCGGGGCGGTTGGCCACATTTGCGAGGTGCATTAACGGCGGCTATGAAAAGGAATTAATTTGAAACGTCAATAAATGATTCTGGGTGACTGTCGGATAAACGACCCAAAAAACTACAAGATTTTCTATAGAAATGATCATACCAAAATATTCTACACATTTTTATTGAGGTACGGATGAACACGATTCGTTTGTTCTAAATATTTTAAAACAACACAAAATCTGCACAAAAGTTTGACGTTTTGAGGTTGTGTAATCTCCCCATCCAGAAATTGTTTGGAATCAAATCCCGCCGCACAAACAAGTGGACCACCTTATCCGCGTCATCACTGACCGGAGATACAAACACCTTCAAACATCACAATTATTATAGTGGCATCACAGTCTTTGGCAAGCACCATCAGTGTACTTGTTTGTGTTACCAGCTTGACCATCACCAGGCAACAAAATTGCTCAAGTGCCCCAAAAGCACGTGAAGCCACCAAACAAGTGCCAACAATATAGTAATGTAAATTCCCATCAACAGCTGTTGCTGTTGTTCCCTCTGCCAGCCACTTGGAGTTGACACCTTGACAGCGAAGTATTATAGGTTAGGATTGCTCTGGGATTTCCAAGTCTACCAATATTAAAAATAGTACGTTATATTATAAGTGATAAAAAAGCATCATTATTAGCGAGTGAGAATTTTGACCCACGAGTGCGCTAAGCGCACTCGTGGGGCACTGCTCACGAGCTTTATAATGACATTTCGATCACGTGCGATATACGACGTTTTATCCTCGGTTTTATCTTACAGGTGCATTGTATAAAAATTAAAGAAATATTTATTCAGTTATAATATAATAAGAGTTGAGATTTCGTCAGAAAAATTTACCGATTGTTACGAGAGTTCGCCTAGCAATTTTGCGAATGACATTTTCATAAAAATCACGAAACGCAGTTGAGTGATTTTTGATCAATGTCATGAGCAAAATTGTAGAACTCGAGTCCACAATTGGTAAATTTTTTCGCTGAAAAATGAGGTACGTTGTGTAATAGCGACTGTTCATTGGTCCGTAACCCTCGATAAAATTTTGACAAGTTGATTTTTTCAATTTAAATTTTGATTCCATTGTTGAATGATCACATATGATTGGTTAAAATATATATGAGTGAAATAGTCAAGTAAATATCTGCCTGTAACATTAGCATGGTTCTAATATCAGTTTCCGTAGTGACTTGTGATTGTTATAGTTATGAAATAAACAGTCTCGTTGTTTTTCACAACTTTCACTAAAGTAATAAAAATTCACTTTCTACCGAAACATATTCAACTAGACGTGAAAGCCGCTGTTTCCAGCTTGCTCCCGGTAAGGTCGAGACACATGTACGAGAAATGATCTGTATGATCTGTTCGTGAAGTGGAAGGCAGAGAATTACATTACATCGCATGTAATTACATTACAATTAATAATTACAATTTTTAATTACAATTGACAGCTGTCAGATTTACTCACTTGTGAGTAGAACTGACAGCTTTATCTCTCTTGTGATTTAAAATTTGATTTCTGTCACCAAAAACCATGGTATAAGGTATCTAAAAAACTACACCTGTAAGATAAAATAAATTATACTATTTTTAGTAGAATTATTATAACACCGTTTTTGTCTATTACAGTCGTCATCATAACTTATTGGACATCAAATAAATGTCAGAATCAAAAAGTCTATGTAGTTCAAGTTTTATTGTCACTAACTGACACTTTTCTTAGTCATATTTTTTGAAATGCCATCGCAAAGCTGTAAGGTTAGAATAATATCCTTGGTAGAAGGTGATATGTTTTATGGGCAAGTTGCAGCGCTCTTAGGTGTACCCCGTAGTACTGTTCATGCAGTTCATAATAAATGGAGAAATAACCAAACTCTGAAGAGGAGGCCAGAAAAGACCAAAAGTTAGGTTAGTAAATACTAAAGCTTCCTTTACAGTTGATGATTAGTGCTTGACATTGATGTCCAAAAAGTTTTAACGACAACTGTATGACACCCAAAACTGTATCGTAATAGCCTCAGTACGAACGCAAAGTAGAAAAAAATTATTATTAATTAGATTTATAGTTCGACACTGTCAGAATTTTCAAATTTTTGCTTACGTAAACACTCTTGTCATACAATAATAAAATGTCAGATAAACGTCACAGTATTTTTATGAATTTTACGCAATTTAAAGACTTGCCGGGGTTGTGTCGAACTATAAAACGTTGTATTACACTCGTTGGATGCTTTTCGGCACTCGGGGCTTCAAAAAGCACTCGTTTTACCCCTAGCGCGAGAAAACGTCCAATTTACACAGGAACTCGTATAATAATATACTTTTATTTGAGAAAGATGATTACATTTATTCAATAATATCGATATCGCCCTTTCGGTATTGAATCAGTAACATAACAAAAAGACCAGTATTTTAACATCTGCACCGAGCTTTACGTTTTGTTTTTAATTAAATTTAATTAAGTTACTAAAAATATGTTAAGTCAGAAACATGGTGAGTCACACTGTGCTAGACTGTGAGTTTTTGCTGTTGTACCTACTTACCCGTTTCCCCTTCTTTAAGCTCGGAAGTAAGGGCGGTTAGTTCGAGAAGTAGCTCAAATAACGAATGAAGGTGTGGCGGCGAAACGGCGTAATCTAGGGACGGGGAGGCAAACACCTTGTTAACTGCCGTTTTATCACGAGATGCTCGATTTCCCCACTGCATTATAGAATTCTTTGATGGGGTGGTTTGTGAGGAAGACAATAAACTATTGTTGTTTTGCCTCGTTTGTTTGGATCCTTAAAATGAATCATGCAACGGGGATTTGTGAAACACGTTGCAGTTAAACAGAGAAAATGTTCGTGCATACTGATATTTGTCTTTGACTCATTTTCAGACCCGAAATATTAAAACAAATTACTCGACAGTATACATTGCGTGCTGGTTGATAAATACCCAATTTTGGGCACGTAGGTGTGTCGGCACAAAATGAATCAGTTCTAATTTACGTTTAATAAGTACAATTTGTTTCAAAAAGTTACATGCAAGCTTTGTTAACACCTGTTTTCCAACTTTCGCAGATGGGTAGATGGTTTAAGTTAACCAGTCGGCTTGCATCGTTTCCCTCCAATTCAATTAGATTTTAAAGCACTTCAGGCCGGAAAGAGCTGACCAAGGTTAAGTGTTAGCAATTCTATCAACCGGAGTTAAAAGATATCCTCCGCTCGAGTACAGTTACTTCGTATCTATGATGTTTCGCTATTGATTTCAGTGTTTAAACAATTGAGAGTAATTCCACTTCTTCAGCTTTTTGGCCAATTTCATCATTTGATGATGATGCTTCAGGAGAATAATTTATTTGAAACTCACTGCGCTTATGTGATAACAATTACTTTATATTCCATCGCATTATACAGATACTATTTTTATATCTAATCTAACATCTATTTGTTATTCACAAAAAATGCTTACTTAATTCAAATGCCCATTGGTACCGTTACGTGTTGGGCTGGGTGAATTGGTTGTAGGGTGTTTTATATTTCCTCCTCCATAAATTCCTGATGTATTGCACTTGTAATAATAATAAGATTTATTTCCTTGCCTTTCGGCTTTGAAAAGGATTCCTATTCCCATACAATGCTAAATAACTAAATACTGATTAAATAAAACTATAAAACATAAACATTATCAATATCTAAATTAATTTTATTTTCCTTCCATCTCTTCCCCCCTTTTCTCTACATTCTTTCTTCTGTCTAAAACTCCTTTCCAGCCTAGTCCTTTCCCTTCTTCTCCTATCAGTACTTTCCAATCTTCTCTCTCCTCTCTCAGCTCCTCACATTCTTTCATCATGTGCTCTATTGTTTCTGCTCCTTCTCTGCACAGTCTGCACACTTTCTCGTCTTTTTCTTTCCAGTATTTGTTTTCTCTTTCCTTGTTTCCACATCTAAACCTTGCTATTACTTTCTTATCGTTCTTCTCGCTTTCCTTTCTGAGGTATGCCGGCAATTCCTCCGTGATTAGTGACCTATACTTTCCATTATACCTTTACTCATTGATCCTCGTTCTCCTTTCCTGCTTCTGTACGTCTCGGTCCACCTCAACTATCTCTAGTTAGTACATTTACTCCATTGTATATTCGTCTCTCTACCTCCTCCACTGCATACCCGTTTCTCTCGTAGTATTTTATTCTCTCTTTTCCTGCTCTTTCCATTTTCCCATTATTTATCTCTTTCCAACAATCTTGCAAGATCTTACATTCCGTTCTTTCTCTTATTCTCTCTTCAAATCTTACTGCTCTTTTTCCTGCTTCCACTCTTAGCTTTCAGTACGATAGATGCTGGCGTTTCCCTGTCCAATCCTAGTACCCATCTTCAGTACTTCGCTTGGATTGCTTCCAACTTTTCTTGACCTACCACCCCGTTCGCTTTCTTTTCTAGTTCCTTTATATGACTTTTCTTGTTGTTAGTTTCGTTAAAGGTGTAACCCAAGTACTTAAATTGTTTTACTTTTTCTAGTTCTTTTCCTTCCCACTTCCATTCCTCTTTCTTTCTTCTCCCTCTTTTGTTTTCTCCACGTTTAATTTTAGCTTCTTTCTTTTCAGGTATCTTTCTAGGCATTTTATCATTTAATTCATTTCTTTGGCCTCCCTCGCTATTAGCACCATATCATCGGCGTATGCCAACAAGTGTACTTTCGTGTTTCCTACTACCACTCTCCCCCTGCTTGTAATAATAATAAGATATATTTCCTTGCCTTTCGGCTTTGAAAAAGATTCCTATTCCCATACAATGCTAAATAACAGAATACTGATTAAATAAAACTATAAAACATAAACATCACCAATAGCTAAATTAATTTCATTTTCCTCCCATCTCTTCCCCCCTTTTCTCTACATTCTTTCTTCTGTCTAAAACTCCTTTCATCCAGCCTAGTCCTTTCCCTTCTTCTCCTATCAGTACTTTCCAATCTTCTCTCTCCTCTCTCAGCTCCTCACATTCTTTCATCATGTGCTCTATTGTTTCTGCTCCTTCTCTGCATAGTCTGCACACTCTCTCGTCTCTCTCTTTCCAGTATTTGTTTTCTCTTTCCTCGTTTCCACATCTAAACCTTGCTATTACTTTCTTATCGTTCTTCTCGCTTTCTTTTCTCAGGTATGCCGGCAATTCCTCCGTGATTAGTGACCTATACTTTCCATTATACCTTGACTCATTAATCCTCGTTCTCCTTTCCTGCCTCTGTACGTCTCGGTCCACCTCAACTATCTCTCTTAGTACATTTACTCCATTATTTCTTCGGCTCTCTACCTCCTCCACTGCATACCCATTTCTCTCGTAGTATTTTCTTCTCTCTTTTCCTGCTCTTTCCATGTTCCCATTCTTTATCTCTTTCCAACACTCTTGCAAGATCTTACATTCCGTTCTTTCTCTTATTCTCTCTTCAAATCTTACTGCTCTTTTTCCTGCTTCCACTCTTATCTTGTCTCTCTTTACTTCTTCTAGTACGATATATGCTGGCGTTTCCCTGTCCAATCCTAGTACCCATCTCCAGTACTTCGCTTGGATTGCTTCCAGCTTTTCCTGCTCCTTCCATCCCCATATTTCTGCTCCGTACATCATTACACTCTGTACTAGCCTTTCGTACATCAGTCCTCTCCTTCTTATATCTCGTCCGAATTTTCTCTCGCCTATTCCCCATACTTGACCTACCACCCTGTTCGCTTTCCTTTCTAGTTCCTTTATATGACTTTTCTCGTTGTTAGTTTCGTTAAAGGTGTAACCCAAGTATTTAAATTCTTTTACGTTTTCTAGTTCTTTTCCTTCCCACTTCCATTCTTCTTTCTTTCTTCTGCCTCCTTTCTGAAAAATCATCATTTTTGTTTTCTCCACGTTTAACTTTAGCTTCTTTCTTTTCAGGTATCTTCCTAGGCATTTTATCATTCCCTTCATTTCTTTGGCCTCTCTCGCTATTAACACCATATCATCGGCGTATGCCAACGAGTGGACTTTCGTTTTTCCTACCACCACTCCCCCTGCCTGTGATAGTCTTAGTTTTTCTTCCAGGTCGCTTATATATGCCGCGAATAGACTGGGACTGAGTGGGCATCCTTGTCTTACTCCTTTCGTCGTCCAGAATCTTTTACTTGTTTTCCCGTTTACTTTTACTTTGTTTCCCGTTTCTAAGTAAATTTCCTCTATTCTGCTCACCAGCTGCTCGTTGATTCCTTTCTCTCTTAGGTACTCCCATAATCTCTCTCTATTTACACTGTCAAAAGCCGCCTTCAGGTCTACAAACAGCGCGTACATCTTCCCTCCTTTCTTATCGAGTTCTTTATCTATTAGATGTTTCAAGATGTACACGTTATCGATGGTGCTTCTCCCTCTCCTAAAACCCGCTTGTCCATCTGGTAACAAATCTTTTTCATCTAGTTCTTCCTTCAATTTATCTTCCAGTATCATTGCGTAGATCTTGTACGCCGTGCTCAGCAGACTTATTCCTCGGTAGTTCTCCACCTTTTCTCTTGTTCCTTTTTTGTGTATCGGACACACTAGCCCCATCCTCCATTGGCTTGGTAGCCCCTTTCCTTGCCAGACGTCGTTTACTATCTCCCTCATTATCTCTATTATTTCTTCTGTTGCATAGATCCACGCTTCATTTTGCAGTTCATCTTCTCCCGCCGCTTTTCGTTTCTTCATTCTTCCTATACCCCTTTTAATCATTTCCTTCGTAATCTCTTCCCCTTTCTCTTGTTCTCTTGGTCCTCCTCCCTTCTGTCTTCTTTCCGTTTCGTCCTTTCCGTCTAGTAATTCTTTAAAATACTCTCTCCATTCTTCTATCCTTATCTTCTCGTCTGCCCACTTTTTCACTTTTCGTTCTCTGTTTATGTATTTCCAAACTTCTTCTTCTGTGTTGATTGATCTAATTTTCTCTTCTTCTTCTCTTTTCTTTTCTTCCTTCTTCTTCTCACAAGTGTCTTTGTATTTCTTTAATTGCTTCCGGTATTCTTCTCTTGATCCCTTCCCACTTCTCCATTTTCTCATTTGCTTTCTGGCAAGTCTTTTCATTTCCTGGCATTCTTTATCCCACCATCTATTTCTTCCCATTCTTTCTCCCACTTCTACTTCTATTTTCTTTGTTGTCATCGCTTCTCTCATTCTCCTTTCGAGTTCTTTCATTCTTGTTTCGGTGTCTTTTTGTTTTTCTTTTTCTCTTTCAACATGTTGTAGCGCACTTCTGTACTTTTGTATGCTTTCTTCTTCCCAGATTGTTTTTATAATTGTTTCTTTCTTAGGTTTTTTTCTTTTTATTTCTTCTCCGGCGATTTCCATTTCCAACGGTTGGTGATCTGATTCCACTCTGTTTCCCACTTCGAATCTTCTTACTTCATCCAATGCATGTTGATTGACTATTGCGTAGTCAATCACTGATTCTCCTCTCGGCCCCACGTACGTAAATTCTCCTGTATCATCTTCCCAGTTCCCGTTCAGTACCTCGTATCCTCTCTCTTCTATAAATTCAATCATTTTTCTTCCTTCTTTATTTTCTGTCTTGTCTTCTCCCCCTGCTTGTGATAGTCTTATATATGCCGCAAATAAACTGGGGCTGAGTGGGCATCCTTGTCTTACTCCTTTCGTAGTCCAGATTTTTTTACTCGTTTTCCCGTTTACTTTTACTCTGTTTCCCGTTTCTAAGTAAATTTCCTCTAACTATTCTGCTCACCAGCTGCTCGTTGATTCCTTTCTCTCTTAGGCACTCCCATAATCTCTCTCTATTGATAGAAATAAGATTCACGATTCACGATAATTATCAATTTATAATAATTAACACCACTCCAATGCCAACAAATTAAATGTAATGCACACAACGGCCCGTGCTCAACTGACTCGTCCTTCTCACGCCACCTCATTCGCAACTGGCGGGAACGGGGCTTCGCTACGTCATCTTAACCTTGGGGCGCGGCAATGACGTCAGGGGGTCGTTTTTCATCGCTAACACGGCCTTCCTGACGGGACTTCGATCTCGAAGGATCATGCGAAGCGGGATGGTCTTGGGACGGTCCGCTGAAAATACCTGCAAAGCTTTGGGTAGGGACACTACCCAGGAAAAAGAAAGGATTAACATAACTGACGATCTCGGTCAACGTCAAAATTTCCTGATCAAGGATTTTATTATTCCAAAACACAAAACTTGTGGGACCGCAGCCTCCACTTCGGCTCTACCGTTAACGGGACAGAGACCGACTCTAAACAAAAACGTATAAAACAAAACCTAACCGCTAACGGGACAGAGACCAACTTCAAACAAAAGCGTATCACACATAAACCCTGGTAAGACCGCAGCCTTCACCTTGGCTCTACCGCTAACGGGACAGAGACCAACTCGAAGCCCAAACTAATATTTTTCAATTTACCTTAACTAATCATCGGGCTCATCTAAATCTGCTATCAAATCGCTCAATTCCTCACACAAGGACCAGTCGGTTGGCCACTTCCTGAGTTGCTCTTTAGCAGCTTTCGTGTTGACATTGCTGCCAACCTTCTTCAATTCATAACGCTCACCATCTAACTCTCTTATGATTTCGAACGGGCCAAGAAACTCATAATTACTCTTGCTAACATGCATTTTCGAGTCACGGTGTACCAAAACAAAGTCTCCCGCTGAAAACTTTTGATTATTTCTGCGCTTGGCGTTTACACTTTCCAAATTTTGACCAGATTCATGCAGAACTTTAACTACTCTCTCTTTGTCGAGCTGGCGATTTCTTAAAGGAGACAAGTTGGTCGACATATCCCGTAATAAAGCTTGTATGAGAGGAATTCGACCCTCAATTCCCAACATCAGCTGCAACGGCGTCATTTGCGTCTACTTTTGGACTGTGCTGTTTAACACCAACTGAATCTTCCAAAAACCACTCGACCATTCTGACTTCACCTTGGTTTCGATGCGAATCAAGTTCATAACAGTGCGCATGTACCTTTCAACCTGGCCGTTGCCTCGATGTAAGTCAGGCGTCACAAAATGACATTCAATTCTTAAGGCCTCCAAGAATTTTGGGATGATCGTGTTTTTAAAATTTGAACCAGCATCGGAAATTACCCTTTTCGGAGTTCCAAACAATGACAACACAAGCTGCAACTGTTCTCTCGTTTCTTGTGCAGTTACAGTCTTCATTGGCAAAAGTAGACAATACTTCGTAAATGCATCTACTAGGACAAATACGTGCTTGTGCCATTGACTAGTCAATGGTAAAGGTCCCAAACAGTCTACATGGATAGTTTCAAACGGGCTTTCGGATTTCTTGATACTGGCGATGCAACCTTGCAACGGTCCAGTGCGCGTTTTCTTAACAGCGCAAACCAAACAATGCTTCACATAGAATTTTACAAAGTGCCTCATACGAGGGAACCAAAAATTCTGAAAAATAGAGTGGAATGTTTTGTCGGCGCCTATGTGGCACTGCTCATCATGGTAAATTCGCAGAAGACCCAATCGGCTTTGCCTTGGAACAAACCATTGCATGTTTATGGAACCATCTGGATTATGAAACAACAAACCGTCCTTCTCAGCATATTGATTGCAGTCCAACTTTCCATCTCGAAGTTTCTCTAAAATGTCTTGAACCTCAGCATTGCCTCTTTGTTCAATATGAAGCCATGTTTTGTTCTCCACTCGACGAACTTGTGTTGGGTTTCGGCTTAAGTAGTCAACATGTGGAAGATAGCTTCCCTTGCGATAGACAATGTCAAACTGGAAGTCTTGCATGTAAACCCATCAACGTGCAACCCTTGGCAAAAGATCTTTCTTATTAGCAGTGGCTTTCACAGCATTACAGTCAGTGACTAAAGTAAATTTTATGCCAATAAGGTATGTTCTAAAGTGTTTCAAAGCGTTAACAATAGCAAGGGTTTCCAACTCATACGAATGGTAATTCTCTTCACTCTTATTCGTGCGACGGCTAAAGTAGGCAACAACTCGGAAACCTTCAGGGTGCTTTTGCAACAATACAGCTCCATATCCAATGCTACTGGCATCAGTGTGTAGCTCAGTGCTCAATTTTGCATTAAAAATGGCAAGAAGCGGTCTTGAAGTCAGACAGTCGATAATGTATTTTCGAGCATTTTCATGTTTGTTCGTCCAGGTAAACTTCTCGTCTTTCTTCGTGAGCTTTGTTAAAACTGAAGTTTTTGTAACAAACTCAGGCACGAATTTTCTGAAATACCCAGCTAAGCCTAAGAATTGCCGAACTTGCTTGACATTAACAGGTGCCTTTGAATCCACTAGTGCCTCAATTTTGCGTTTTCCTGGTCTAATGCCTTCAGCAGAAACTTCTCTGCCTAGATACTCAACAGAAGTTTGCAAAAACTTACACTTTTTGATATTCAGTGTAAACCCAGCCTCATCTAAGGATTTTAAAACTTGTGCCAGATAAACTAATCCTTCCTCGGGTGTCTCCGAAGGGATAAGAATGTCATCAACGTAAACGATAGCAACGGGTTCTTTTAAATCTTTCAAAGCTTGGTTTATGGCTCGCTGAAAAACAGCCGGGGCACTAGCAAGACCAAATGGCATTCTTACGTATTCAAAATGGCCATCCGGTGTAACAAAAGCCGTCTTAGAAATGGAATCCTCATCGATCAAGATCTGGTGGAATCCGGATGCCATGTCCAGAGAGGTAAAATAACGTCCTCTGCCCAATCGATCTAGCTGGTCTTCTACTAGGGGTAGCGGAAATGGGTCCTTGACTGTATAACGGTTAAGTTCTCGGAAATCTACACACATACGATAAGTCCCTTCTTTCTTCCTAACTAGCAGAATAGGGCTTGCATAAGGCGACTCACTTTCCCGAACTATGCCATTCTGCAACAAATCAGACACAATTTCTCGAATAGTGGCACGCTCACTAGCAGCCAATCGGTAAGGAGAACGATTGACAACAACATCTTTGGTCAGTCGAATGGTCAGGCTCACGTTCTTGATCGCACGGACTCGATTTCCTCGGCTAATGAGCTCAGGAAATTGTTGCAAAAGATTTTGAACTTCATTAAGGTGTTCTTCAGGCACACATATGTCGTGGACAAAGCTCTCCTCTCCAGAAACTCGGCTGATTTGCAGGGGTTGTCGAATAACCATAGTTCCACTTTGATTGGTAACAGTTGCGATCGTCTCATCAACGTATAAGTTTCTGCCAATAAAAACATCGAAATCGAGAACATCATCTGGGACCACTAGAAACATCAAAAACAATTTTTGTCCACTAATCTCCGTTTCAGCAGTAAATTTCTTAGTAACATGAAGAGTGCCTGGAACTACGCTTTTAAGTGGATACGAGCAGGGCTCAAGCTTATCCTGAAACAGACTAGAAAATTTGTCACGAATGAGAGACACATCTGCACCTGTATCGATTAATCCTCTAAACTCATGTCCATCAAGTTTTATTGGAGTTGCCACAGGTGGTACTCCTACGGAACAAAAGTTAACACTCTTGCGCTTATCTATCGCAGCCTTAGTAAAACAGTTCAAAACATTATGGCCTCGTTTTCCACAAAAATCACACTGGTTACTGGTCGAGGGAGCGACATCATTTGGAGTTCTCGTTTGGACAGAATCCGATCGAAACTTGTTTGTAGTCCTAGAACGGGAACGGCAATTGGCTTGGACATGTCCTAATCGGCCACAATTAAAGCATCGAACTGAGGAGGAACGTTTTTCAGTCTTCTCAAAACGCGGTTTCTTAGTGGGAATTGACTCAGAATTATCGCATGGGCGCTTCTTCACGAATGTCGACAAATAAACCAGCAACTCACTCACGGTCTGACAATTCCGATTTTCTGCAGCATTACGAGTATCCATTTCTGATATTCCATGAACAATAAGTTCCACTAAATCAGGTTCGTTCCATAAACATCGGAGATTTTTCAACATGGACAATTTCTCGTGGACATATGTTTCGTACGTATTCACGCGGGAACTATTAAACAGGGCGGCATCTTCAAATAGACGGCCAAGATTTCGTTTCGGTGGAAACGCCTCTAGAAAGTCTTTACGAAATGTGTGAAATCTCGAAGTTCAGGGGACCAGCACTCATACCAGCGCTTAGAACTACCGAATAAATACTTATTTAACCTTACTAAAATTTGTAAATCGCTCCAGTTAAATTCACTTCGAATTTTCTCCACAAATCCAATCCATTTCGCTGCATTGTCGGCTTCAGGACGGAACAACGGCAAGTCCACTTCGGGAGCATTGAATTTTGGGGTTTGAAGTGCCCGCACCAGTTCCGTTAAAATTGCGCGGGACGGATCATCACTAGGAGGTTGATTTCTGTTCTGTTCGTTTTCGTTAATGTTGTCAGGTGGATCCATAATGCTTGTGGACGTGGTGAATCCCACTTATGATGATAGAAATAAGATTCACGATTCACAATAATTATCAATTTATAATAATTAACACCACTCCAATGCCAACAAATTAAATGTAATGCACACAACGGCCCGTGCTCAACTGACTCGTCATTCTCACGCCACCTCATTCGCAACTGGCGGGAACGGGGCTTCGCTACGTCATCTTAACCTTGGGGCGCGGCAATGACGTCAGGGGGTCGTTTTTTGATGATCATCGCTAACACTATTTACACATCTTCCCTCCTTTCTTATCGAGTTCTTTATCTATTAGATGTTTCAAGATGTACACGTTATCGATGGTGCTTCTCCCTCTCCTAAAACCCGCTTCTCCATCTGGTAACAAATCTTTTTCATCTAGTTCTTCCTTCAATTTCTCTTCCAGTATCATTGCGTAGATCTTGTACGCTGTGCTCAGCAGACTTATTCCTCGGTAGTTCTCCACCTTTTCTCTTTTTCCTTTTTTGTGTATCGGACACACTAGCCCCATCCTCCATTGGCTTGGTAGCCCCTTTCCATGCCAGACGGCGTTTACTATCTCCCTCATTATCTCTATTATTTCTTCTGTTGCGTAGATTCACGCTTTATTTTGCAGTTTGTCTTCTCCCGCCGCTTTTCGTTTTTTCATTCTTCCTATCCCCCTCTTAATCATTTCCTTTGTAATCTCTTCCCCTTTTTCTTGTTCTCTTGTTCTCTTGTTCCCTTCTGTATTCTTTCCGTTTCGTCCTTTCCGTCTAGTAATTCTTTAAAGTGTTCTCCCCATTCTTCTATCCTTATCTTCTCGTCTACCCTCTTTTCACTTTTTCTTCTCTGTTTATGTATTTCCAAACTTCTTCGTCTGTGTTGATTGATCTAATTTCCTCTACTTCTTCTTTTTTCTTTTCTTCCTTCTTCTTCTCACAAGTGTATTTCTTTAATTGCTTCCGGTATTCTTCTCTCGATCCCTTCCCATTTCTCCATTTTCTCATTTGCATTCTGGCTGGTCTGTTCATTTCTTTGCATTCTTTATCCCACCATCTATTTCTTCCCATTCTTTCTCCCACTTCTACTTCTATTTTCTTTGTTGTCATCGCTTCTCTCATTCGCCTTTCGAGTTCTTTCATTCTTGTTTCGGTGTCTTTTTATTTTTCTTTTTCTCTTTCCATATGTTGTAGCGCATTTCTGAATTTTTGTATGCTTTCTTTTTCCCAGATTGTTTTTATAATTGTTTCTTTCTTTTTCTTTTTATTTCTTCTCCGGCGATTTCTATTTCTGACGGTTGGTGATCTGATTCCACTCTGTTTCCTACTTCGAATCTTCTTACTTCATCCCATGCATGTTGATTGACTATTGCCTAATCAATCTCTTATCTTCTCTCGGCCCCACGTACGTAAATTCTCCTGTATCCTCTTTCCAGTTCCCGTTGAGTACCTCGTATCCTCTCTCTTCTATAAATTCGTTCATTTTTCTTCCTTCTCTGTCTTGTCCTTCGATGTTCTTCTCGCATCTTCTGTCCCATTATTCCGTCTTCCTAATCTTGTCCCTATTCTCGCATTAAAGTCGCCCCCAATTATTACAATACTTTTCTCTGTCTCACTTATGGTCTCTTCTAACATTTGTTTTGTTTTACTCATCTCTTTACTGTATACTGCGATTATTTTAACTTTTTTTGTTCCTAATTTTAGATTTCTTTCTGTTATTCCAATTCTCTGTAGTTCTTGTTTTGTTTTTATTTCGTCCTCAATTTCTTTCCTTACTCCTGTGATAATGCCTCCTTTTGCTCATCCTTTCTTGTATTTCCTTTCTGCTGATTGACATCTCCATACATAGTCTCTCGACATTCTCTCTTCTTCCACTCCTTTTTATCTACCCACGTTTCTATCATTGCAATTACGTCAAATTTACTTATGTATTTCCAGAAGTCTTCTCCTTTGTTTCTTATCCCCGCTACATTCCAATATATCAATTTTATTCTTCCTTTTATTTTCTTCTGTTGCTTTCCCGTTGAATCATGTACCTTCTTTCTTTTTGCCTTCTGTTTGCTTTTTCTTTTCCGGTTTTTTCCTTTTTCCTTTAAAAATTTTCCAGTCGCTCGGTGTCATCGTTCCATTTCCTCCAATTTCCCTCTACCTGCAGTTTCCTGTAACTTACCCTTACCGTCTTTCCTTGTTCCCTTTCCCTCTTCGCTATCTCTCTTATCTTTTTCTGTATCTCTCTTTCTTTCCTTGTTAGGTCGTTGTCTACAAAGATTTTCGCTCCTGTCTTATTTCTTAGTTTTTCTTTATTCCTCATGACGTTCAGCTTCTGTTCGCAACTCTCAGTTTTTGCTATTACCATCTCTTCTCCCTTTATAGCATAGGCCTCTGTTATCTTCACTTCTGTTTCCAACTCCTCTTCAACCCATTTCTCGATTTCTTTTCTCATGTTTTATCCCGCCCCTTTTAGTCTTAGCCCTGTTATTAATATGTTATTTCTTCTTTCACCTCTTTCTTTTTCCTCCATCAGTCCTATCTTCTTTTCTAGGAAGCTTTCTCTTTTCTCCATTTTTCCTCTTTTTTTTCCATCGCTTTCTTCAGTTGGTTCACTTCTCTCTTCACCTCTTCCATATCTTCCCTGAGCTGTCTGTTGTCGTTTTTCAGCTCTTTTACTTCTTCACGCACTCTATCTCTTCCTACCTTTTGTTTATGTTGCTTTTTCCCTTCTCTGCTGTTTTCTTCACTTTTTTCTGCTTTGTTTGCTCTATTTTCTTGAATTTTCTTCTCGACACATCTTTCCACGTACTTTCGTGACGGTCGGTAATATAGGAATCGTATTGCACTTGTATTGTTCCAATGTTTTTCAAGGTCTGTCTTTTTTGTTTTCCCTTCAGGTATAGCTTCAAACACTATTCTTGTTATACCTATTATCTTTACCAAGCTACTCCATTCGTTCTTCATCATAATTATACTCCCTAGTTCTATATAGTTGGGGAGCCGAATAGGCAATTTTGGGATTTACACAAGCACGGCAGATTAACATGTGGGGGTTACCTTGCACCCTGTTGAGTACAGTCACGGCCATGGAATTTTAGCCGTCACTTTAATGTCAACTAAAAGAAAATGGATGTAGTCCATGCTTTATTGTCATTATGATTGACTTTTTGAAATTGAAATATAAAAATTTGTCACTGTTAGTGTTTTCATGCGAGTGAGTCAGTGTCAAAATGACAAGTCTTTGAAAGAGTAGAAAGTTGACGTAGAGTGGGAGTGGGAGTGGGAGAGCCACAAACTTGCAAAAAAAGTCACCTCGACATTCTCGAGCGCGGTCGATTTTTTAATTATTTTTTTTGAAGGAAATAATTCAAGGATATCAGGAATAATACAATCTGCCGATTTCCACAAGCCGAAGTAACAAAAATCGTCAATAAAGTTTCGCGCGTACAGCTGCGGTGAAGCATGTATTCCCCACCCCGCGTCTCTCTATCCCTTTCACTCTATCTCTCATTCTCTCGCATCGTCCCCACACTATACTCCAATGCCTAATATAATTCAAGATAATATACTTTCCGTCAGCCATCACTCCATCATGGCTGAAGTTTAAAAAAATATATTTTAAACATTTTTATTTTATTCTAAAATTTTTTTGTGGATTATATAAAGTTATTACCCATCAATAAAGCTATCAAATTTTTTTAAAATATCGTTTTTATTAAAATCGGCCATAATCTTTTTTACCTTTTATTTATTTATCATTTGTAATTTTATCAGAGAAAGAGATTACCGAAAGTATATTAAATATAATAGATGTGTTATATGTATTATAATAAAGTGGTACATGATTGCTATCTGGCACTGTCGGGAATAGCACTAAACAATGTCGTTGAGCTAAGGTGGATTCGAGGACATAACGGTAACGAGGGGAATGAGAGGGCCGACGAGCTGACTCGACAGGGTGCGACGGGAACACCGGTTGGTACCGAACAACCCATCCGATCGGCCAACCGCTACCTCTCAAACCTGATCAAAACCATTCTAGACACTGTCCCAGATGGCAAACGACAACAGGCTGTAAACGTAGCAAGATTTTTATCAAAAATCCTTGCTTTAAAAGAGCCAAGTCCTGTCTACATTTGTCAAGGGACAGTCAAGAAACACCTCCACGTGATGGGTGGTAAACGACCCAACGTGTAGGGGGTGTTTAGAGGAGGACGAGATTGTCCAGCTCTCGCCTTGAGCAGAAAATCCATAGTGGAGGAGGCAAGGCCCAGCTGAGCCAACTAGAAGTGTACCTCGCCTGGAACCATCCTAGCTTTTTTAGATGATGTGGGATGGCTGGATGAGAGACAGGAATGAGGGACACGAGTGGGTGACACAATGGGCCCGCGGTGTGGTCTAAGTGTCGGTGAGAGGAGCCAATTCTCTCACACCTCAACACCTAATCTAATCTATATGAAAATCGGACACGCTCGAGTATTTCAAAACGGCGAGTTTTTAACATTTTTAAAAGGCCGCAACGAGCTTGCGTCACATCAGCTTCCGCCCCCAACGTGTAAACCCCCAACGGCAGATTAACATACCTCCGTCATCGGAGACACGTGGGGCATATACACTATCAATATCTTACACTAATATTTGTTAAATAATTTTTTATATTCTTTAAGTAGTGTTCTGCCGAAACATGTTCCATTTGTAATTTTACACTTATTAAAGTTTGTGGAGTTCGACTTAGATATATTTAAATTTTAATATCTACACGCTTGAGTATTTCCATGTGACTGTTTTTTTTACATTTTTGACAGCTTGCAGGCCACTCGTGAAAGGGTATACATGAGATATAGATGCTGACGTTCTTCTAAAGCAGTGTCCTGTATAGCGGCTTGTATTTGGAAGATTTAAGTACTTAGCAATAATGCTTGGCACATTAGCAAAAGTGTGTATCCCGACAACTTCATTTACATACATAGATCTTATATTAACAAATTGTCGTTATGTGTGCACGTGGTCGGAATTCTAATTACCAACATTATTCTTAACTTGTGACTAAATAAACACAGTATTAATAATTTCTTTACAGAATTAAACTGCGCTTAGGAGTTACAATTGAAAAATCAAACAGTACCTACTGTTCGCGTTCCTGAGGAGTTATTTTATTATTTATGTATTCGCAACACGACGCGGCAAACTCTGTGGTCCCGAATAAATTTCCGTATCAGATAATCTGACAGCTCACTGCACATCAGCGATTCTCCTGTTATACCATTTTGCCACTGAATTCATCTCGGCACAAACCACTAACGAAAACTACTACAGGAAGTTTCCATTAAAGATGTACGTTGCGCTAGGTTAATCTCAAAAAGTGAAAAATGTTGCATTCCAAAACTTATTTATTTACTAACAAAAAGGATAAATTATGTTTCATTATGTTAGCATTTATATTCATCTCATTTCTCGTTACATATTCGCATATTATCGCGGCTCTCGTCGAAATTTTTTGAGTTCACACGTTTGTAAGTGAAGGCATGCAAATTTCCCTGAAATAAATTCAAAAAGAATTTTAACGTGAAACGATTTTTGTGACAGATTTATATCTACATAAATTCGTCGTGCCTTAAAATTAATATATCGATTTTAATTTGATAGCAGGTTTAATAGCTTAATAGGTTTATAAATATGTAATTAGTTTGTTAACAATCTTCTTATACAGTCCGTTTCAATCGAATCGAGCCACCCTCAATAACTTTTCAGGAAAAGAGATTTGAACAAAATCTAAAAACCGGTCAATTTTAATCTCGAGTTGCAACGACAGGAGCGACCCCTATTTTTTAGATAGGGGTTGAGTAACATGTCGTTTGAAAGGTCTTTTAATTGTCTTTCAACCACATAATTATTTTTTAATTACTTATTCTATACTTATTAAAAAAAAAAAACAATTAAAAAACAACGTATTTAGGCCTGCTTGCAATTAACGATAAAAAGCTTTCAATCAACATTATTAGACAATTTATTATTGATTGGATTAGTATTCTAAATTAATTTTGACGTCATCCATACACATTCGTATTATGTAATTATTAACACAAGAAATAAAACATTTATTAGAGTTCGACATAGATATATTTAAATTTTAATTTATTAGACTGTATAATGAACTAGCATTTATGTACTTTGCTTATTGTTACAATAACTTTCCCGACCACTGGATTGGTAGACGAGGTCTTGTAGAATGGCCAGCTAGATCGCCCGATTTTAAACACCTAGATTTTTATTTGTGGGGACACCTCAAGTGCAAAGTTTATGCGACACAACCGGGTTCTCTGAAAGATTTGCGACAAAAGATTATCCTGAAATGTCGACAAAATAACACCGAAAACGTTGCGAAAATAATGTAAGAAGCGCAAGACCTTTCAAATGACATGTTACGCAACCCCTATTCCCTATTTAAAAAATAGGGGTCGCTCCTGTCAAGGGTATGGCGTTGCACCAAGTGTGGCTACTATTGCATAAAAACATGTCACTCTCGAGGTTAAAATTGACTGGTTTTTAGATCTTGCTCAAATCTATTTTCCTTAAAAGTTATTGAGGGTGGCTCGTTTCGATTGAAACGACCTGTATATACAGGCTGTCCCATTTAAACCTCACCAGTCCAGATTTCTCCGAATTGATTATTTTAATTGAAAAATCCTCGAACAGGTCGATTTTGTTTTCCGGGGGCACATCCTCTCAGGTCCCTTTCAAGTTCCGGCATTTCGCCCTCTTCGCGATGGGGCTGTCAGCCCCAAAATCTTAAATTGCACTATGTGTCGAGTGATACCTCATTTGAAAGGTATTGGAAAGGCCTCTAGAAAGCCCTTTTTCAAAATTCCATTCCAAAGGGGGGTGACGGGATGGAGGAGTTAATCCTGGATCCACAAAACCAATTGCATGGAAATTTTATTATTTATTTATTTTACCACGTAGGCGCTCACTAAGAAGCGGTTTTACAAAATTCCATTCCTAACGGAAATGAGGTGAAGTAGTCTCTGGATCCACTGAACCGATTGCAATAAACTTTTGCAAACTTTCTTATTTTACCACGTGGGTGCTCACTAAAGAACGGCTTTTCAAAATTATTAAAGTATTAAATAAAATAACAAAATAAAATCACCGTGCGAAGCCGGGGCGGGTCATCTAGTTTATTAATAAACGAAAGTAGAGCAGAAAACAAACTAGTGATATAATTGGTGCAAATTTTCAATTTCATATGTACTTGTATTATTTGACTATGAACAAATAAACTAATCAAAAAAAGTTAAGAAGATGATTTTTGTACATGGAACATAAATCATACAGGGTTACTGATACATAATATTGGAGCTTTATGTTGTTTAGTTTTATCCCGATTTAAATTTTCTTCACTTTCGATGGATGACTGTCAACTTTATTTTTCAAATTGCGATGTACATATTTCTTTAATTGATTCTTACCGAAAAAAAAAGTTGTGTCATCTGCCAAAAATTAAATGTTAAAAAATGGCTTAAAGTAAAAAGTGGTTCTAAACCGATTCACTCGTTCAAATCGGGTTAACGATAAGCAATAATCATGTTAACAATTGTTTACATGTAGATCATGGCTCTCGAGGTATCGTTGCATAATATCAACTATTTTTTACTTGCTATAGTATTTGAAAATATCGAATTCCGTAAAATGCATTGAAATGAAATGATTTCTTGCTGTTTGTCCTCAACCTGAAGCATTCCAAAGACTATTCTACTTTTTTCTGTGTTTAACTTAAATCGCACTAGAAAAATTTTGAAACATTCCTATTCCTTGCACAAACGCGATAAAGATAGCAACTTTTAGAATGTACAAAATAAAATTCGTCAAAAAATGTTTAAAAAGAGATTGTAACTTTCATTATGTACTATCCTTGTTCTTATTAAGGTTTAAAATAAAAACCACATCATTAAATTTTTTATTATAATATTATTTTAAAATCAATATTTGTATAATACCTTTTATGTCCAGTCGGGCCTTTTTTTGTCTTTTTATGAACCAGTTCTTAGAGCGTAATTTAGTATGTTAAAGCCCTAGGGCCGTAAAATGTCAATAAAAAAATCTAAAAATTCTATAGATTAGGTATTGAGGGGTGTGAGGGAATTGGCTCCCCTCACTGACACGTAGACGACACCGCGGGTCCATTGTGCCACCCCCTCGAGTCCCTCATTCCTGTCTCTCATCCAGCCATCCGACATCATCGAAAAAGGCTAGGATCGTTCCAGGGGAGATACACCTCAAGTTGGCTCATCTGGGCCATGTATCCCCCAGTATGGACTTTGTGGTCGAGGCGAGAGCCGGACATGAAACATTATTAATAACAATTTATAATTTGAAACTTCGACCGGACATAAAATGTTGTATGTACCACGGGCATAATTAGCGTCTTCATTAACGCAGCGGGCCATAAACGCCTTCATTACGCCCTTAATACATAAATAAATTACTATTATGTTACGTACCTAGAAAATGAAGAATGTACTAATCCCTATCTGCAAGTAATGTGCGCTGTTGCCGTCGGTTAAACTGGTCAGAATTTTGTTGAAAGCACGTAGATGAGAATCAGCTCCTGAATTGGGACTATCTAAATCCTCTCCACCACAGTCAGATGGTGTTTATTGCAAAAGTAAGTCACTAAGTGTGAAATAAAGACAGAAATGAAAGACTACATCACGGTCAAGTGGGAGATAAAGATGATATGTTGCTGACAGAAGCAACCGGACCCCAATCTGGAGGATCGTTAAGCGGAATGACCTCTTCGCCTAGTCCGACAGTCACTATTACGTACACAAAGAGTAGTCAAAGGGATTTCTATAAACGCCAAAGATTTCAAAGGGAATAAGCAAATGAGTTAAAAATGACTTGTTAAATCTAGATTAATAGGTCGAGGACCTCTTATGTCTTCAGCTAATGAGGGTAGAGTGGGGATCTCGGAAATTTCGTGTTCGCAGATAAAAGGAGATTTCACATCGCACGAGTACATAATGAGGTGAGTGCAGATTGGATTATATGCATATATAGGGACGATTATGCACTCATTTTAGGATTATGGGAGTTTTTAATATTTTATCAAAGCCTTTTTAGAAGCAATTAATGCGATAAGACTGCCAAGCTCTTGCATTAAGTACGAAAGTAACGGCAAAATATAATGTTGTCTCATTGAAAGAGGTATTTTTTCGGCCTAATCGCAGAAGTGAGAGTGTGTTAAACACATTTTGTGTGCATGTACTCCTATATCTACTTAAAGTTTTATTACAAGAAGGTATTACAAATCCTTTTTAACGAAATGTTATTTATCTGTAAACGTCACAAAATTGACAACTTATGTGTCTTCATTGACAAGGTAAAATTGTCACTTTATCTGATTAAGCTCTACTTAAGCAGGTAAAGTGACACTTTTACCTTGTCAATGATTTCTTTCAAATTCGTACTAAATTACTAGCAGAATGCCGGGCGTTGCCAAGGAGGCGTAGCTAGATACCACAGATACCATAGGGGGGACCCTTGGGTCAGGGGGAGTAGCTACCATAGAGGCCCTCCTTGGGACAGGGGAGCGTAGCTACCATATCAATCACACTACTATAGACGCTGACACTTTTTCATGGTTTCTACCCTTGTTTTAGTATTTTTTTACAAATTGTTTCGTGCATTTATTGTCATTCAAAAAAACAATACCTACAAACATATTTGCACAAAAATTTGGTAAAATGTTGTCTCTAAAAAGACCAACGAACCCAATGTTTTTAGGAGGTAGTCCTTAATTTGTATAGACTGGACTCAACATAAAAAAATACAAAGTACCAGATCTGAATCCAATAAAAATGCCAGCCTTCGAAATCTAACCTCGGAAGTTGGTTATCAAAGACGAGATGAATATCTATCAATAGATGTCTAGACACAATAATTATTATTAATTGGATTTAATTCCCCACCAGAGGTTCAATATTATTTTGAAAATAACGCTCACTACAGTAAAAATTATTCTATTGGGTACCAGTTTCGGCCGTTACGGCCTTCTTCAGCCTGTATAATAACAATGTTGACCTATGAATTATAATCTTACATTTGTTGCTTACGTCCTAAATATTCCCAATATGCTCATAATCCGCGTCTTGAAACAATTAAAAAGCACAATTTAAAACTAAAAAAGGAAATGAAGACACGGTTATTAAAATTAAAATTAAGATGGCGATTGACCTCTGTTATTTGTTGGTAGCGATTGCGCGATCGTCTTCTCTTTGATGATTCCTTTCAGCGGATGTTATCACTTGTTTTTGTGTGGTTGGTGGCCTATCGTTATATAATATGAGAGTTTTGAATATGGGATTGTATTTTAATTCCACTTCCAATTCAACGAACAAGTGGAAAATATCAAATTCATCCTTTTTCTTTGTAGAAAGTAATCAATAAATGTAGGTCTGGATAGGGAATTGAATAAGCTTTAAAATGATGTATCACACGACCCCCCATGCCGTTGAATTTTTTGAAGGGGGTGGCTCCCCTGGCTAAGGAGTGAGATCTAAGACATAAAATGTTTGGTACAATTTGGTCCCACTTGACCTGTTCGAGCGTTTTCTTCTGAGTCTTTCGAAATTGGATTTGTTGGGGGGTATAAATTTTAGTTGGGAGACCCGGTATATAAAATCCAAATACCACTCACTGACTGACTCATCACGAAATCTCCGGATTGACTGGACCGATTGCAATGAAATTTCGTACACTTACTTATTTTACCACGTAAGCGCTCACTAACAAACGGGTTTTCAAAATTCCGATCCCAAGAGGGGTAACGGGGCGGGAAGTTAATCCCTAGATCTACTAAACCGATTGCAGTAAAATTTTGCACACTTCCTAAGGGAGGTAAGGAATTAACTTATTCTTCAACGTGGGCGCTCACTAAGAAACAGTTTTTCAAAATTCCATTCCTTATTTAATAAAATAAAAACACGGTGTGAAGGATTAAATGAAATAATAAAATAAAATCACCGTGCGAAGCCGGGACGGACCATCTAGTATATTATAATGAAAATCGGTAAATAAGCTGCTCCACATTATTCTATAGGATAAATGGTAATCATATTGTGCGATACCAAGATATTTTCTAATATAGTTTCTACAAAATTAATCACAGAAAAACTCGCTGAAATACGAACTTAGCGCCATAATGGGGACCAATGATAATCGAGCAGCCGACCATCTGGCAACGCTGCGAAACTGACGATTTAATGGCGGGTGACTATGTTTACGTTATTACCGAGATTTTCTAGTTTTTCTGCGTATTTAGCGCTACCTTCCAAACTTTCAAGTGAAGTTGCCACAGAACAGTGTGTATTAAATTTGAACTACAACT
Source organism: Diaperis boleti (assembly GCA_963583935.1). NCBI lineage: Eukaryota > Metazoa > Arthropoda > Insecta > Coleoptera > Tenebrionidae > Diaperis > Diaperis boleti. The sequence continues at coordinate 39,647,134 of OY757242.1, read as the reverse complement.
GACCCAGGATTTGTGACGACAGATTCATAATTATAACCTGCCACAAGTAGCATGCGACATGATAGATCGTTTTTGCGAAGAAAATGCCAAACATTTTATTGCTATAATATTTTTACGACTCATCACTTGCCTTTTCTTTCTGTTCTTAATATAATAACTATCATAAGTATCGTAACCGTCTCGTCGTCGCGATCGGACGTCTCTTCGAAAGCACATCCTTACTCCTTACCTTCCTAACCTCAACAATTGACTTTGACGTTTCGTTGCTTGGGCCGATATCGTAGTCTGTGATATCGCCATGCGGCGTTCCCAGATTAAAAAAACTAACTACGTCACAAACTTTTATTTTCACGGGGGTTGGAAATTTCAAAAAATTATTTTCAGCGTATTGCAACCTTTACGCACCAACTGATTTGACTACATTATACAATATATCGCCAACATCAACATGCAGTAGTTAAAAATCACTTGTATACTACCCCATTCACAGTTTACGTCATAATGACGTGATAGGAAATAAGCTGGTTTCAATTTAAAACATTAAACTGATTTTTTTAAATCTCCAATTTAAAGTTCTAAATTTGTCCACTATTAATGATTGTGTAGCTGTCATCACTTTAAAATTAGTGATGATAAAACGATTTTTATTATGAAAATCAAATTTTAGCACTCTTGAATTAATACGCCGCTTTTATTTCCTTTTATTACTTTTGTTATCAAACGCAACATGAACACTTATGCTCATCATGGTTATCAAACTTTACCGAGGCTTCGTAAAACAGGAGATCATTTTTCGGTTGTTATCCGTAGGTATTTTCTCTGTTGAAAGAAACTTTGTGTAAGTAGGAAGCTTATAAGCTTTATGGAAATCGAAAACTCTCAAAGTCTGAATAGGATTTGCTATTCAATATTGGTTTAAATAGATCGGCAGCAGACGTATACGAACAGACAGACACACCCTGCTTGTTCGAAGAAGGTGTTTATCAATAAAAGATGTTGGTAAAACAACAGAGGAAACGTTTATTCGGAAATGGAGGCCGGCCGCGCCTTTGAATCCGGATCACAATACAAACATTTGTTTCCGATCGATGTAAACGATTCTTGGTGGGTAGTCTCTTAATTCGAGTTTCCTTGATTTTTTTACATTTTATTAAAATCCATGATGTTGTATTATGCAGGGTTATTCACGAGTTCTTACGAGTCTAACATTGGTCAGATGCAACCCAATACACATATTTCATAAAACACTGGATATTACTAAAAAAATATATATTTAATAAAACTAAGTCATATAATTTTTTGACATCAATCCATAAAGAAGAGCACCTACAGGTAGCCTTTTTAAATGCCTAGAAAGATTCCTACCTGAATTATGTTTTTGTATTGTTTATTAATAAATTCAAAAAGTATTTTCAACTTTGCGACACTAGATCCTTGCAAGGCTCAGAATGTCAAATGATAGCTGCTATTTGCCAGGTGATGCCAGCTTGATGAATCTCTGCTCCCAGTTCATGTCATACTAATTAGTTCATCTCATAATATGTTCATGTTCATTGTGTCAAAATATCACAAACGTGTCCTGAAGGATACATACCAAAAAGTCTAAAATATTTGAAAAACAACCATGAAAGCTCATTAGCCATGCCTGTTCTAGGACTAGACGTTGCACTAGGCTCGACTTTGGTGCCGCATTCATGCAGCATGTTTATACCTAGAGTTTTTTTGAATACGTTGGTATCTGGCATCTTCAAGTACCAGCTGGTGCACGTTTCTTTCCAAGGTCAACAGAGCTTGATCGATTTATATTTTCTTAAGCATGAGTATTATCGGATCGTGGGCTTCAGGCGTCCGGCACTTTAGATTTTGTCGAGAACCTTAAATACCGGGATAATCCAGGTTTATATTGAAACGCGATCTGTTTTTAATCGCGGGTACGTGCTTCGATAGAGAGTTCGGAATTGCAGATGATTACGGTCCGTTGGATGTCTTCCTCGGACTAAGAGCAGGAAGAATCCAACTGGAGACGCTCGGAGCTCGAACGGAACTGAACTCGGACACTCCAGGATATTGTACTTAAAGTTCCAGGTTCCAGTTCTCTAGTGCTGTGTACTGATTGGTCGTTGTCTCGTGTTGACTCGCAGGAATTCTGCTGAACTAACACTATCACTTATTGAAGGTGAGATTGGCAAAGCAGTATAGCGTCAGCACTGAAGTCACTGTGTGGCAACAACAGAAACGGCCGCTGTGTTGGCATCAACCCCATGAGAAAAGTATCCAAACAAATTGAAAGCTAGCGTTAGCGCCAACCTTAGAAAAAAAAATACAAAAGCTATGGAACGAGTTTGGTGTTTCTCACACAACCATATTATGTCGGGAAATAAAGAAAAATAATTTAAAATACGGAAAAAGAAAAAAGTGTCCCAAATAAATGTGTGGTCACTCAAATACAATGAATGAATTTTATGACAATAAAGACATTTTTTTTTCCGTATTGATCAGAAGGAGCGTACATCATAGCCACTCCTCAAAACCATGAGATCAGTAGCTATATATTCCGTAAATCATGTGCCCTGAGCAGACGCAACGACTCCAAGATGACCGCTTTCTGCATTCCAGCCGCAAGGGTCTCTGCCGGTTTAGAGCAGGCTGGAATAATTTTCAGATTGGAGACGAGCGAGATCTTGATGCCTCCCATGCACCCAATTACCAAAACGACGAGCTTCACTGAGTAACTTGAGTACAGCCTCCTAAGTTCAAAGAGCAGGTCTTGATACTTTGTCCGCTTTTCCTCCTCCTTGACGCAGATGATATTTTCAGCAGGAGCCGAAAATTCAATAACAAACATCTGCTTGGAGGAGTGGTCCAATAGAACCACGTCAGGCTTGTTCGCTGTTATCTGCCTGACGGTGGAAAACGAGGAGTTCCAAAATGTACGGCACTTTTGTTCTCCACAACGGACTCAATATTGTTCGGGGACATAGGGCAGCACTGGTGTCTGGTCTATCGTATAATGGTGTGTAAAATGAAAGTATAACACTCTCAACGCCGCATTGTGGCGATGGATATAGGCCGAAACTGCATACACCGGGCGGCATGCCGCCAATATATGCATTGCTGTTTCAGGAGACCTGTGACAAGCATTACACCATCTTGCGCAGCGCAAATGAATCTCTCAGTCTCAGACTTCAGTCCACCTGAGCTCAGAAAGGCAAAGGTATGCCTTTTGGATAAGCCAAGGTTTTCAATGTTCTTGAAGAAAACACTATGCATTGACTTATCCATATGCCTTCTCATGAGCATATCAGTCAAGACCGAGTTCATCTGCTGCTCTTTGTGCCGCCCTTAACAAAAATGCCCCGACTCCCGCCTCTCGTGATCCCTGACAAGAAGCAACAGGAGATCTGAACTTTGGATAATCTTACAGGCTATATCCAAGATTACCCTGTTATGAAGACATTCCAAACTCAAAAGTTTGCGGCCTCCCTGGTTTCTTGGAAGATATAATATAATCAGATATTGTCGTTTTCACTAAAACACGGTTTGAAATTAAATACCAAGAAAACATTTGCCTTAACGCTAGGATCAGAAAAACATCGAACAATAATCGAAGCGAATTTTCATTTAAACATAAATAATGAGGAGATAGCATGGGTAAAAAGTGTCAAAAATTTAGGAGTTTGTATTGATGGATCACTATCATTTGATTTGCACGTTGACAATGTTTATAAAATTGCCATGGCTAAGTTAAGGCTTCTTTACAAATTTAAGTATCAACTAAAGCAAGATGCAAAACTAAAACTTGTTAAAGCACTGGTTTATTCTCATATATATTATTCTTCATCAGTATATTATTATTTTCTCACCCAGCAGAACCGTCAGAGACTTCAAAGAATTCAAAATGCCTGTATGCGGTTTGTTTACAAAATTCCCTTTAGACAACATGTTCCACCATACTTGCGAAGCTTAAATGAATTGAATACTGCACAAAGAAATCAGTTTTGTTGGTATGCTTAGTGTTTAGTGTATTAAGAAACAAGTCACCAGTTTACTTATTACATTTGCTAAGCAGAAGATCGGATGTACATAGTTTAAATGTTAGAGTAAATTACTTTAATGTCCCTCAACATGTCACGACAAAATTCGAGGGTTGTTTTTCATATATTGCGCCAGTTGCGCTCAATAAGGTTTTAAATTACTTAGATTTATCTCCTAATCAGTTCAGAGTTGCAGTAAGGAGCAGGTTAATGTTATAACTATAAGTTTATTATTAATATTAGATTATGTTATCAAGGGACGGTGGTAGAAAGGTTATCCTAACCGTACCCTTTTGTAAGGATGCTTTTGTGTGTAAACTTACAATAAAGTTATTTTTTTTGCGTATTGACCAGAAGGAGCTCCCCGTGATTCCGACCTTCACGAGGTTCCTTGCTGGTCAGATCCTGTTCGTACATCATAGCCACTCCTCAAAACCATGAGGTCAGCAACTATGAATCCCGTAAATCATGTGCCCTGAGCAGACGCAACGACACCAAGATGACCGCTTTCTGCATTCCAGCCGCAAGGTTCTCTGCCGGTTTACGGCAGGTAGGAATGATTTTCAGATTGGAGACGAGCGAGTCCTTGATGCCTCCCATGCACCCAATTACCAAAACGACGAGCTTCACTGAGTAACTTGAGTACAGCCTCTTAAGTTCAAAGAGCAGGTCTTGATATTCTGTCCGCTTTTCCTCCTCCTTGACGCAGATGTTATTTTCAGCAGGAGCCGAAAATTCAATAACAAACATCTGCTTGGAGGAGTGGTCCAATAGAACCACGTCAGGCTTGTTCGCTGTTATCTGCCTGACGGTGGAGAACAAAAAGTTCCAATAGATTCGGCACCTTTCGTTCTCCATAACGGACTCAATATCGTTCGGAACATAGGGCAGCACTGGTCTCTGGTCTATCGCATAATCGTGTCTTAAATAAAAGTATAACACTCTCAACGCCGCATTGTGGATATAGGCCGAAGCTGCATACACCGGGCATGCCGCTAATATATGCATTGCTGTTTTAGGGGCCCTGTGAAAAGCCCTACAGCTCACATTCGGCACCTCTATACCCATCACGCGGCTGCGATAGACCAAGGTGTTAATTACACCATCTTGTGCAGTGCAAATGAATCCCTCAGTCTCAGACTTCAGTCCACTTGATCTCACAAAGGCAAATGCATGCCTTTTGGATAAGCCAAAGTTTTCAATGTTCTTGAAGAAAACACTATGCATTGACTTATCCATATGCCTTCTCATGAGCATATCTTGCTCAGAGATTCTGACGTGGGCTGTAAGACGGAGCAAATTGAGCTGGTAATAGAGTGTGGCCGAGCTCGCTCAACGTCAAAGTCAAGCCCGAGTTCATCTGCTGCTCTTTGCGCCGCCCTAAACAAAAATGCCCCGACGCCCCGCCTCTCGTGATCCCTGACAATAAGCAACAGGGGATCTGAACTTTGGATGATCTTACAGGCTATACCCAAGATTACTCTGTTATGAAGACACTCCAAACTCAAAAGTCCTCGGCCTACCTGGTTTCGTGGAAGATAAATATAACCTCGGAACGGGCGATTTTGGATGCAAACTGCGCTGTAGATGCATCATTTTTCGAGTATCCCGATCAATCTGCTTCAACTCATCCACTAACCATTTAACTGCTCCAAATGAGTAGAGCTGGATCGGAACGGCAAGCATATTTGTGGCAAAAATCTTGTTCTTCCCCGAAAGCTCTGACGACCAGATTCGTCGGAGTAGATTTTTGTACTTGCCGCAGAGAGACTTTTTTACCTCGTGTGACGCTTGAATGTGGCACTGCTCCACACCCAAGTACTTGTAAGTCTCTCCGGGGTTCAGTCTCATGTCTCAGAACGCTTCCGTCAATGAGTTGAGCATCTTCATCGAAATACTCGCATCGTCTTCTTTTGAGATGAACCTGAGCGCATTTGTTCCAACCAAACTCCATGTCAATAGCATCTGTGTACTCCTGCACTATGTGCAATGACTGCGTCAGTTCTTGCTTGCCGGAAGCATACACTTTCAAATCATCCATGTAAAACAAGTGCGTGATCTTATGCTTCCGGTTACCGGGTGTACCACAGCTATAATCCTTAACACCGCTCAAGGCTACGGACAGCGGCAACAGTGAGATGCAAAACAGAAGAGGACTCAAGGGATCTCCTTGGAATACTCCTCTTATGAATGGTATTAATTCCGTCCGGGCCTGCGGCAAAATTTTTGATTCCCTCAAAGGTCTCGCCAATTTCTTTCGGGGTTATCGGATTGCACACCACTGGTCTTAATTGAGATCTTGTTACGAAGTTCTCAAATTGTGCAAGGGCTGGAGTGTCTTCACGCAACGGTTTCGACCCCTCGTATATTTCCCTCCAGAAGACTTCGACATCCTGCACCGCCGGCAATTTCTCTGGGATAGAGTTTGCCCGCTGGAAGAGCCACGAAGGATTTGTCTTCAACTTGTTGTTCTCGACCAACCTTCGCCTACTCCTTACCAGGGACTTTCTTGCAGCCACAAGACGGCGAACTCTATTCATGCAGTGCTGCTTCTCAACAGCAAGCACCGCTGCATTCAGTGTATTTTTGGCGTAAAAGGTTTCATCTCTTTGATGAACTCCATCACACACTGAATTTGAGAAATATCCTGCCTAGCGGTTCCTATCTTCTTGCCTATCTTTTCAAGGCGACATTCGAATTTTCTCTCAGCCTCAGTGCTCTCACCACGTGGGACCAAAGAAGGCTGCCTCGTTGCCTCTCGATAGACCATCTCCTTCAGGAGCAGGATGTCTGGATCCTCAGGGAGGTTCCTATCGAGTGATTCGTCCGCTGCAACTACATCGCTGGCTTTGGGTGGTGGAATTTTGTGGAGAGACTTTCTGTTCGGAGGCATCTCCAAATTTACCAAAACTGCGTGGCGGATCTCCGGCTCATCCGGCTGTACCTCCACCAACTGCTCCGGTGCTCTCTCGTATTGAATGCGACGAAGATAAGTCACATAGTCGCGGAGTTTTTGTGGCGCGAAAAAGTGATGCTCCGGGTGTTTCTCACCCCACAGAGCATGCATCCTTTCATGCAACCCCTTCGCCGCGGCTCGCTTGTCTCGTAACAGTCGAGCAAGTCATTCCTTAGAGTGTTGGTCCACTGTTGGACGTGTGCGGGGTGAGGCTGTAAATGCCAACACTTATACAGGCTGGTCCCGATATAACCTGCCAAAAAAAATTTGTAATAAAGTGACGATGAGTAGAACTTAAATACAAAAAAAGTTTCTAGTAAAAGTCTTTTTGTTTTTCAGATAAAAATTATTGAAAATTTAGTCCAAATTTGCTGTACGCTAGTGAATTAATCGGGATTAAAAAGGTAGTTCTGGTTGCTTTGCAACAATAATTGCAATTCCTTTAACAACGGCACCTGTGACACCTATGACATTAATTTGTCAAGTTTGACTTTAAATTTGCGAATCCAAAATGAATTTCACAAAACAAGAATACGCCGATATGTTATTTTAGTGTTATTTCTTATTTTTAAAGACCATAATTATACGCTAATTATAAGATTTTATTAAAGTTTCTTTACATTTCATTTTGTGACGTTTATATTTTTCCAAAAACTTTCGTTCCATACGTTAATCATGAAGGTAAAATAAATCAAGCTGTAACTCCGTAATGAAACAGTCAGTTTTTAAGTTTAATTTTATAATAGGACGGAAAATGTTTATTACATGGCACTAAGATGACTGTAGTTTATAGATATCATGTGTTCATTTAAAAAAGTCATCAAGTCGTCTATGAATTTGACATAAAATTTTAACGTACGTCTGTTGCCAAATTAATAATGTAGTGTGTATTGCTGGTTGCAGGCTTTCAACTTGTAGATAAAACAATAAAACCCATGCGTTTTTCAATTCGTCTTCGTCACTCAAAAAATCACAAGCAACTTGATGACTTTTTTAAATGAACACATTATACTATTACGAAGTCTAAACTCATATTAGTGTGACATAATAGTTTTTAAATACAAACACAAGAACTCACCAAACTTTGGTGATACGAGAACGCATACGGGACAAGCAAAGAAACTTTCATTTTTATTTTATGCAGATGTTTCAAAAACGGACAGAAATATATCTTTCTTTACTGTTTGATGTTAACGCAACAAAAATCAAATGACAGCTCTTTAGTGGCCACAAACTGTTATAAAAGATATTCTGTGACATGAACATGATTTGCAATGTCAAACAATATTATTATTGATATATGTTTAACAAGTGTTTTTTTTTAATATGACGTCATAGTTGGCGGTGACTATCAATTTGTTGTGAACGGGCCACAATTTTTTGCCTGGTTTCATTTAAAGTTTTAGACGATTATGTGAATTTACAAAACATGCGGATGTGGAGTTCAGATAAACCAAATTTTATCGAAGAGGTGCCACTGCATACCGAAAAGGTAGGAGGATGAATGGCTATTTCAAGACGCGAAAATATAGGGCCAATTTGTTGTCAGTACCGCAGTTGTTCAAAGAGTCCGCAAATGCCTTCAAGTCGATGGAGCACATTTTGATTATTTGTTACAAACCTTATTTCCTCATTAAAGTTTTTTTTTATAACTATGGTTCGGCGGTCGGGATTTATTTCATCCCAACGCTCTTGCAGTGGCGTCTCACGCTTGTTCTTGTTTACAAATTTCCGAGTTGCCGCTACGTACGCCGCCGAACCTTAGTTATAACACTACAACTGCTTTTAACCGCATTAACGGGTTGCACTGTTGATTAATTAAATTAAAAGTGAGGTTAGATATAGGTTCCGATGTCAAATTAATAATTGTTCGACGTCGACGCCAAATTTTAAAAAACACCCGTTATATCCTTTATATATTCTAATATCAAATATGGTTCAAGCAAGAAGCAACTAAGTATAGTTTTAATTTTTTATAACCATTAATGGAGATTTAATGGAAACGTTTGTTTCTAAAAGTTCCAGCACTTTAACACAATCAAGCGACTATTATACCTCAACTACACACTACTCTTTTCATAAACTGCGGCGAAATTGGAAATTTAAAACTGTTTATCTCAAACTTGACGTATTGTTGGGAACCTCTTATCTGCTGACTACATCAAAAATACATCTCCTTGGAGATAATTGTGAGTTTCTGCTTTCTAAAATAGTGGATACATGAGTGACAATAATGTTCCATTACAATGCATTCAGAACATATAAATCCCAACTAAATATAGAACTCACCCCCAACTAAATATAGAACTCCCTTAATGGCACTCCTCGTCATGACGTGCCAAAGTCATCAGCATAAGTTACAAACATTTTCATCTATTTTACGATTAAATCCGCGGAGATGAGATTCACGTTTTACAACTTATATTATACTTAGATTTAAAGCTCGTTTTTAAAGTCTATTCCTTAGATGTATGACTGGAAAAGAGCTTAAAATTTCTCTAATTCTTGAGATATGAAAGAGAATTTTTGTAATTGATTATTATACTAATAACAGTTCAAAGTAACAGAGATCTTAGTTTCATTATAATATGTATCTAAATTTTTTGAATAGTCATCAGATTCTTTAAAAGAAAACAAACGTGTACTATAACTAATGGTGCAATAGTAAACACATAAATTAGGTTTCCCTCTTTTCCGGTGGAATTCATGACAGGTTAATGCTGAGATGTGGATTTTATAGAATTAAAATTTTACGAGTTGTTTCAAAGGGAATAATGTCAACAGCTTTCATACACTCTTTCATGAATGTTACAATTTATTAGGTAGTTAGATAACGTCATACTGCTATGCAGCTGTTAGTACTAAATAAAATTAGCCATTTTAAGAATTTATAGGAAAATCTTATTTAGATAATCCTTTTAGTTTTAGTTGACGGAAATGATAACTTTGAATGAGAGCTGAATGATATCATTTTACTGATGCATTATGAATTGATCTAGTACTTAGTGATTCGCATGGTAATAATATAGGTTTTAAATAATTTTAAAGTTAATTAAAGAAAAAGACTGCTGTTGGCAGACGTCGAACATCAAATTTTTGGTAACTGAAAATCTTTTATCCCTTCAATATGTCTCAAATAATGCATCGTATAAGTTCAAAACAGATGGCTCATTGTCACAATTGTTTCGTTGGTATACAGGGTATTAAAAAAAAAATACTAATAAATATAATAATATATCACCTCATCAAAACAGAAAGGCAATCAACATCAGTTTGCGTAAAGACATATGCATCATTCTGGAGCGTTCAACAAAGAGAAAAAATGTAGAACATATTTGGAAGAATATTACTCTTTAGTTTTTGTGTTGACACAAAGTGAGGTTATGTTGAAATGTGCCGTAAATAAAGAGATAATTATCAGAGTAGAGTAGAATAAACTGATTGGGCTTTAGTCTCAACTCCCCAATCTTCTTCCATTCCAAAAAAACAATATTGATAAAGATGACAGAAAAAAAAAGTTGGAGACGATCGGTTTTTAACTGAGTGTTGCACGATGTCTGCTCACATCTATCATTAGTTAGGTATAACATAAATAAGTAAAACAATATTTTTTTTTATTTCAAGTAATTAAAAGTTTATGATTGAAAGTCCAACTGTCAGGTTAAAAAAATTGGCAACAGACATACGTTAAAATGTTATGTTAAATTCATAGATGACTTAATGACTTTTTTAAATCATTCCTTCGCCCTTGAAAAGTGACAGCCTTAAGGTATCGAACATTTTAAATTTCCATTTCAGTCATTGCTTTTTGTTGTATTAATACCTACGTACAATACAATTTTAATTAACAGGAAAAGGTACCTACAGATATATTTTTAGCCTCAACAAAACCAATAACAATTTAACAAAATACTGAAAAATATTCTGGTGCAAATCGAAAATTCCCTCTGTGAATAAAATTATTTCGAATGGTTTCACAGTAATGGTCACGGTCTGTATTTCAGTTTCTGTGATTGTATTAGAAGCGTGCGGGAGCGGTATTAACTAGCTTCACATCTAATGCAATAACTTCTAAAATTTCCATGTTTCATTCCAGAACGGATTCCAAAGAAAGTCATCCAGAACGAGTTTTTGTCACACGATATGAAAAAATTAATAATACGTTTCGACATGTCCTGGAAAATTTCTGAAAGATAAAGAAAACAATGATGCAATTGTGCGTGAATTTTATATTGCAGATCTTTCCTAAGAAAGATTTTTCAGAGACCGATTACTTTTCAATTAAGCGGAGGACGAGATCGACCGATATAATTTCAATCTGAGATTTTCCCTGATTCTATCACCGATTTCTGATTTGCTTTTCCAATTTTCCGGTACGATATTTTCGCGTTTCACTTGAGCTTGAGCACGAGCTTATGTTTAATTTGATTAAAAAGCGTTTAAAGAAAATTAATAATTATGAATTACGTTTCCGGAACGGTTAAGGAATTTCATTTTGATACTCGTGTATTACTGGAATTCATGAACTAAGGATGTTTAGTCCTTTAATTAATTAATAATTTTTGGTTTTCAGCACATCTGTCAAACTATAAATATACTGTAAATACATATGCGGGAATATTTATATCTTAGTTATATACCAACTCTTTCTCCATTATGTATTTCACAAAACAAATAAAAAACACAATTTTCTATTAAATACAATTTTTTTTTTAAACAAATTTTAACTTTTCCTTAAGGTAGTTTTGTATTTTCCAGTAAACGGCCATTTTTTGAAGCAAAGTTGGCACTTTTTTAATAAAATAAGGTAACACATGAAAATCTATTGATAAGTAAAAAAGTTATGAGCGATTCATTACTGAAACATTTGGTTAAAATATTTATTTATTAAATTTTTATTACGTAGTATGTACTTGATTATATTTTTATATACTGGATATAACTCTGATATAATTTTAATTTTCAATTGTACATTGGTTTAAAAATTATTATCTGATAATTCGTTCGTGAAAAGTGAATCTATTGCATATTTTTATATATTGGATATAACTCTGATATAATTTTAATTTTCAATTGTACATTGGTTTAAAAATTAGTATCTGATAATTCGTTCGTGAAAAGTGGATGTATTTCATCAATACCTGTAAATTATGCAGAAGAACAGAGGCTCATATTTATTGAGCAAAACCTCCATCGATTCTGAATTACTGCATCAAGGACAAAGTTCAGCCAATCAATCACTCGAATATGAGTATAAAAATGAAAACGACGTCAACAATAAAATGGGATTTAAATTAGAACAACCTCATTTAAGTGTCTGATAGGATTTGTGGGATTAAATTGGTAGGTACTTTTATTTTTGCAACTTCTCTTTGATCTCGTTTTTAATTAAAAATGTCATTTTATGTATTCCATAAGAGCGGATGTGATCTGTGTATGTGTGTAGACCAATTTTCTCGAGTGTCACAGTAAACCTTGTCGTACGGATTATCTGCTGAAAGAGACAGGGATGATTTGGTGCTCAGCTTTGATGTAAACGCTTGAATATTATATTTTAACCTTTAACGTATGTATGTTTTGATTTGGATTTGGCTGCTATTAACATAGCGTCATAACGCGTATGTACATAATATGAGCTTTATCTAAAATAGAATCAATATAGGACAGGTTAACAGGATATTGCGTTGGGGAAGGTGGGGCAGAACCGTACAGCTAAGCCGATTCTCTCTAATATTTTCCATAATACAGGGTGATTTTTTGAAAACGATCCACCCTAAATATCTAGAAAACAAAGACGTTATGAGCAAAATGCCGAAACCGGTCAATTTTGGTTGTGAGGGGGACACTTAATTAGTGTAGTTTTAGACCTGCAGGTGCACCCCCTTGGCCGGGGCAACAGCCCCCTCAAAAATCTTAAATGGAACGGAGGATTAAAAAATTTATTTATTGAAAGGTCCATTTAACCTCTTTTTGGCTATGTAGTAGTTTTTTATTTCTAGGATTAGTTTTTGAGAAAACCGCTTGTTTTGTAGCACATCCCACGTTCATGTTTTTCCTGAACAACATTGTTGTTAAGCGCCTATTGTTAGTAAAATCAACGCTTGGGAATGTCAATTATCAAAGAGATATTGAAATGTTTTGATGAAACTAATGTTTGAACCGCTGTTTAGATTTTAACGTCTAGTAATCAGTTAAACTTCAATTAATAAGTAAAGAAACACACCATCAATGATGAAAAAAAAAACTATCTTTTAAAACATTTGAATTTTACAAGAGATGCTCGAAATGGGCACCGCTTTATCCCAGGCAGTAGTAGATCCGGTTTTCAAATTCAAATTCTAACTTTTTGAAATCTTTCTCGCGGAATTCGCCTGCATTCATCAACAATTCGTTGTCTGACTTCAAATGACCAGAGAAAGAAATCTAAACTTGTCAAGTCTGGTGATCTTGCTGGCCACTCAATTGCATCACGTCTGGCAATCCAATGGTTCGGCAATCGGTTGTTAAGCCAATTGCGAACGTTTAAGACATAATGTGGTGGAGCTCCATCTTGTTGAAATTTCGCTTGTTGCTGAGTTGACCATTTTTTCATCCGAGCGTATGCAGATTTACTTTAAAGCTGAATAATTGTCAATGTCAATAAATAAGAAACAGTTTTTATTTAAGAAAATACTTGATATTTCAGAAAAAGATTAACGTTTTTAACTTCCAAATTTTCTCACAAAAGTGACGTTTTCTTAAAAACTAATAGTAGAAATAAAAAAACTACTACATAGCCAAAACGGGGTTAAATGAATCTTTCAAAAAATATACTTTTGAACCCTCAGTTCCATTTAAGATTTTTGAGGAGGTTGCTGTCCCGGCCAAGAGGGTGCACCTGCAGGTCTAAAACTACACTAATTAAGTGTCCCCCTCACAACCAAAATTGACCGGTTTCGGCATTTTGCTCATAACGTTTTTGTTTTGTAGATATTTAGGGTGGATCGTTTTCAAAAAATCACCCTGTATTAAGAGTACTTTCAGCATTGAATATACAGAGTGATCATAAAGTTCCGCACAAAATTCATAATTTAGTTATTTACTGTTTTGCAAACAAACAGATCGATTTTTGTTTTTAAATTGCCATCTTTTGACATAAAAATTTTGTTGATGACATCATCTGTTTTTGAACTATGACACCGTCATCAATTTTTTTAAATGGAAACCCCCAACTTTTTTGGGTTTTAAATACACTTTTCAATTCTCTATTCAACAAGAGTAAAAAAATTACACTTTGCATAACTTTTTTTTTTCGAAAAATTACGTTTTACATCAAAAGTATTTTTTTTTATTTCTTCGATATATAAAACAAGTCTTGTTTCCCAACCTATTACAGATGCTGCTCCCTAAAGCTCCGAAGAATTTGCTCGGTAACTCCGTTCTGACCAGCATCCATCCATAACTACAGGGATACAAGGAATCCCATTGTCATCAAGATTGCCTTTTGCAATTGTAATTTCTTTTTCTTTATTAGCAGCTTCCCCCATTTCCTTGATAGCAGCCTTTTCCCATACCGAACTAGCTCTATGGTGCTTATTGTAGGTCTTCAGTTCATGCAGGATAATTCGCGAGTCTTCCTGTAATAGTTGAATTCTCTAATCCAGCGTTTTGGAGTTTTTCGTGCCCCTAAAATATTTTAATATGTTAAAATTGATTGAGTATGCTTGACTTTTAAATTTTTCACCCCATGCTAACTTTCTTTGGGACAAACCCAAGATTTTGACCTAAATCGTATTTTCGACAATTATTTTGGTATTAAAATCAAAAATACCTCAAAAATAAAATAAACATATTCGGAGTTTTAACGATCTTATTGTACACATTACCTATTGAAGTAATTCTAGCGATGTGTAACATAATGGGAATGTAGGAGTCTTAGAAGAGCTTGTATTTCATAGCCACCTACAGTCTGTGCTACTGTTAGTAACAGCGATCCCAATGTTAAGACAGGATGCACTTTGAAAGACAAAGTTGATAAATTAACACAAGCTGTACACTCATTTGCTTCAGGCGATCACTCTTCTAACAACAGTGTGGGATCCTACGGTATATTTCCTCCTCATCGCGAGCCTCAAACACAATGTTCGGTTGCGCCTAAAGTTTCCTTCCAACATAAAAATTCTTTCAATAACTATCCGCCACAAGACGCACTGCCGTGCTATTATCACAAGAAATTTGGCGCTAACGCCTTTAAATGTGCTTTTCCTTGTGCGTTTCAAAAAAAACTAAATTCGAGTTTGTTGTACAATAATTTTCCCTTCGTACAACAAACTAAATTCTACCGTGGGAATTTTATTAATTTCAATTTCATTTTTAGTAGATACCGGTGCCGCTTATAGTGTCTTGCCTAATCTACATTTTCCTCCCCAATCTTATAGTCATTTATAACCGTTGATGGCTGCGAACAACAGCGTCATTCCGGTTTTGGGCCAGCATAAACTTGAACTTAATTTTGATTTTTCTTATGATAATTTTGTTTGGAATTTCTTGGTTGCAAATATTCACGTGCCGATATTAAGGTTAGATTTTTTGTCATATTATAATATTATTGTTGACTGCACTAAACAGTTGCTTTATCAACAACCCTCTTTAAATTATAACTGTAAATCAAACTTTACAAGAACGAAAGGTTGTAATCAGACACATAATTCACAACCAAACCTTACAAAATCAAAATCAAACATATAATTCGCAACCAAACGTTACGGAAAGTAAAAATCGTGATCAAACGCATTATTCAAGACCTTTACACCCATTGGGAGTAAACACTGCATTTTCCTCAAAGAATAAGTCTTCTTTACAACTCGAAACAAATTCTTCCGCGCCTAAGAAGGAAACTGTTCCCTCGTTACGATCTGATACAACTTCTTTGAAATACTTTTAGTAAACGTTATCAACAGTTTCTATTCAGCATAGAAAATATCGATTAAACTTCCGAGTCATGAGACGTATTTTGCAGAATACGTCGAATGACGAGGATAGTTTAATCAGTTTATTTTCAATGCTCGAGTGGTATTCATTACGATTATATAACAAAAAAATGCGAAATCTTGACGGAATTTTTTTTCTGACGTTTATTAACCGTCATAAAAAAATCGTTCCTATGGCAAAATTCATTGTTGGAGCCAGCCGAAACACCGAAATTAATATACCCCGTCGTCAAGGGTATACTCACTTATATACATCGTAATTATGAAAAATCTGTAATTGCTATTGGCTCACTTTATTTTGTGTTATATAATCAACACAATACAATTCATCGAATTGACACTACTGGTCCTCCGATTGCTTCAGAATGTCGCAAAATAAAAGCTGCGCAATTTTCTTTTTGGCAGAAACATTTATTCAAGAATTATTGGCTAGCGGGATTATAGTTCCTAGAGAATGACCATGGTCTTCCCCCATTCACATGGTCTTAAAACCAGATGGAACGTATAGGATGTGCGGTGACTACAGAGCTCTCAATGCCGTTACCATTCCTAATACATGTCCCATACCTTTTATTCAAAAGTTTAATCATAAAATTTCCGGCTCTACATTTTTTTGAAGATTGGATCTTTGAATTTTGGTCTAAGAAATGCTCCTGCATCATGGTCGAGATTCATTCAGGAGGTGTTGCAAGGGTTGTGTTTTGTTTATTTTTATCTTAATGATATCTTCATTTTTAGTAGAAACGAACGCGAACACTACCATCATTTTAAACAGGTATCTGAGCGTTCAAGTACCCACGGTTACTGTTGAATATCGATAAATGTCTTTTCGCTGTCAAAGAATTAGATTTCTTAGGTCTTAGGGCATCATGTTTCTACTGTAGGTGTCTCTCCTCAACCCTCCAAAGTTTAAATATTCTCGACTTTCCTTTGCCACAAACGCAAAAACAATAAAGAAATTTTATTGGTTTGATTTCTTATTATCAAAGATTCATACGACATTGCTCGACACTTTTAGGACCTTTACATGATTTAGTTATTCCCGGAAAATCCACTACACAATAACCGGTTCCTTTAGATAGTTGCGTCGTTTTACAGCAATTTCATAACGGAATTTGGGAACCATTGGCATTTTGCAGTATAAAGTTAACATCAACGGAACAGAAGTATAGTGTTTTTGGAAAAGAATTACTGGTCATTAATTTTTCGATTAAGAAATTTCGTTATTGGGTTGAGGGACAAACATTTACCATTTTTACTGACCATAAACCGTTATGTACTGCCATTAAAAAATCCTCAGAAAATTATTTACCTCGTGAATTTCGAGTTAGAATACATTTCCGTTTCACAACAAATCGTGATTCACTTCGGCCTTATATTCCTAAAGAATTTAGGTATAATTTTTTTTTAAATTACATAATATTGCTCATCCGGGTATTAGAGGTTCGGAATTATTAATTTGTCGCCGTTATCTTTGGATTAATATGAATAAAGATCCAACAATGGGTTCGATCTTGCGTTAGTTGTCAGAAAAAGAAAGTTACAAAACATTCAAAATTCCCACATCAATCAATAACTGAGCCCGATTTTAGATTTGAGAAAATTGCGACATAAACACCATGCTACAGAAGCTCCAGGAAAATATGCTGGAAAATTCTACCAGTTTGAAACGAGAACTTCTGTAAAATTCTACAAATTTAGAGCACAAGCTTCTCGAAAATTCTACCGGTTTAAAACAAGAACTCAAACAAGAATTTCTAGAAAATTCTGTAAACCTCAAACAGAAACTTCAAGAAAGGCTTCTAGAAAATTCTACCAGTCTTAAACAAGAACTTCTAGAAAATTCGGAAAAACTAGAAAAAAAATCCATTCAATCGAAGAGAAGTTTCTGGAACAATCGGATGGTTTTAAGGAAAGTTTTCAAGACATTTAAAATAATTTCGATGATAAATGGACAATGATTGAAGAAAAGCAGAGAGAACTTGAGAGTAAGTTTGCGAAGAGAAGACCATGGGCAGTACTTGGAGATGCGCTGTGGACAGACACACCTTGTGCATGTATACACTTCTCAGCTGCGAAATCGTTGCCAGAAGCCAATGGAATCTCTACAAGAGTTTGAAGCAGACATAGCTTGGTTCGGCTAGCTTTCCCAGACGCTTCAGAGGATATGATAGAAAGAATCGCTGTGAAAAATTTTACAGACGGCATTCGAGATGGTGACACGAAACAGGCATTGATATTAGCTCGCCTGGCAAAATTAGCTGATGCTATAGCTCGGGCTTTGGAGTTCGAAACAAGTAAGGCCGGTTTGAGAAGTCAAGCCCGAATTCGAACCATTGAAAAAGAAGCTACGAATGAAATCGAAGAAAAAATGGAAGCAACACTTAGGAGGGTGCTAAAGGATATTGTGCCAAATAAAAAGAAAACGAATATTAAGTGTTGGAAGTGTGGAAAGGAGAGTTACAAGAATAAGCGATGCACCGTCAACGTCAAAAAGTCCAACGGAGCCGGCATAAGAAGGCAACGTCAGAATATCCTGGAAGCAAGTGTTGCATGCATCAAACACCAACTTAACAGCGCGTTTGTGGATGGATTTCTGGATGGAAAGCTATGTTCGCTGTTGGTGGATACAGGAGCAACGAAGACGATTGTAAGGGCTAACGTTTTAAACGCCGACAAGGACATAAGGACATATTACCCACAAATTGGAGACTTAGTACCGCTACTGGGGACTCGGATACCACCCAGGAAGAAATCAACGGCGTTATCACAATTGGGAGTACCGCTTTCCACCACAAGTTACTGGTAGCGAATATCCAGGATGAGGTAATACTAGGAATCGACATTCTGGGTAGTAAGGGCTACTAATTAGACTTCAAACGTGGCACGTTGAAAATAAATGGAGAAGAGGTCGTATTACATCGCACTAATGAGGAAGCCATTCGTGTGATTTTGACTGAAGACACTTCAATATCAGAACGGAGTGAAATGATTCTGGAAGCTCAGTTGGATCACAAAGATGGAGAGAGAAACATCAGGATGTTTGAACCCAGATGTAGTGACAATGAGATAAGACGAGGATTGGTACTGGGCAAAAGTTTGTTGCATACGTCTGGTGTAGTAACAATAAGAGTGATGAATGTAAACTTCTACGCTCTCACCCTGAAGAAAGGCACTGTATTAGGGTATTCTTCTCCTATTTCATCCATCATCCGCCAAATAAGAATCACTGAAGAGCCACAGAAGAGGATTGCATCCAAACTAGTCAACCTGGTCAAGACAACGTTGAGGGAACTTAATGACAACCAAAGGAAGCAGCTTAAAGTAGTCGTAAGCTGTTATCAGGACATCTTCGATACCGGGAAGGGCAAAAGAGGCAGAACCGATATCATCAAGCATCAGATCAACACTGGGGATGCGTGCCCGGTTAGAGAGCTTGCTAGAAGACTACCTCTTGCCTAAAAGGAAGAGGCCGACAAAATCATTCGGGAAATGGAGGAAGAAGGAGTGCTTGAACCATCGAGCAGTCCATGGGCCTCGCCTGTTGTTCTAGTAAAGAAAAAGGATGGATCAACTAGATTCTGTGTGGACTACCGTCAACTGAACAACGTGACGAAAAAGAACAGCTATCCACCCGAATTGATGCTACCCTCGATACCTTGGCGGGTGCGAAGATCTTCTCTACTGTGGACTTAAAAAGTGGTTGCTGGCAAGTTGAATTGGCACCTCAAGACAAACAGAAAACAGCATTTACCGTTGGCACAGGCCTGTGGCAGTTTACTGTAATGCCGTTTGGCCTTTGCAATGCTCCTGCAACTTTTGAAAGATTAATGGAGACGGTGTTGAAAGAATTATCGTGGAAAACTTGTCCAGTGTATCTGGGTGACATCATAGTGGTCGGGAAATCATTCGAAGATCACGTGAAGAATATAGGGGAAGCGTTTCAACGCCTTCGAAATTCTGGATTGAAGCTTAGTCCGAAGAAATGCCACTTGTTTAGATAAAAAGTGCAATATCTAGGGCAGGTGGTCTCAAGTCAAGGTGTCGCCGTCCACGAGCAGAAGGTCAAAGCCGTGAAGGAATGGCCAGCCTACAAACAACCACGACTTGCGCAGTTTTCTCGGTTTATGTACTTACTACCGCCGATACGTGCCAGGATTCGCCAACATTGTTAAACCGTTGACTAGACTAACTGAGAGCGAAATAAGGTTCCAATGGGACGAAGATTGCAAAGAATCGTTTGACCAGCTGAAGAACGCACTGACCAATGCACCGATTTTGAGTTATCCGTTGCCACAAGAAGAGTTTGTGTTAGACACAGATGGTAGCAACGTGGGAATAGGCGCTGTATTGTCCTAATTACAGGAGGGGCCAGAGTGTGTCATTGGTTACTTCAGCAAAACCTTGTCAAAGCCAGAACGAAATTATTGCGTTACTAGACGAGAACTGTAGGCCGTCGTGAAGTCCGTAGAGCACTTCTATAAATACCTCTACGGAAGAAAATTCTTGTTGAGGACGGATCATGCAGCGTTGAAGTGGCTTCTAAACTTCAAGAATCCTCAAGGACAAGTAGCCAGGTGGATCGAGAAGCTGCAAGAGTTCGATTTTGATACGGTACATCGTGCTGGTATGATTCATCAGAACGCCGATGCGCTATCACGAAGACCGTGTGCAGAAAACTGCAGTCACTGCCGACGTGCTGAGGATAAGGACCTCTCCGTTCGAAAGACGAGAGTTATAAACGAACGCTGGAGCCCTGAAAAGATTCGAGAAGACCAAGAGAACCACCCCGATTTGCTATTGGTGCTGGGATGGAAGAACGAAGACCGAAGACCGACGTGGGAACAAGTTGCGCAATACTCACCCAGTGTGAAATCGTATTGGGCTCAGTGGAACTCCATTGTCTTGAAACGCGTGCTAAAAAAACCTGAGGGTCAAATAGAGAGGAAGCAATTGTTGATCCCCAAAAACAGAATTGCGGAAGTTCTGGAGGAACTCCATTGTGGAGGTGGACACTTGCGAGTGTTAAAGACCCTTGGGAAGCTGCGGGAAAGATTCTACTGGATGAACTGCAAGGGGGATGTTAAGGAGTGGTGTAAGAAATGTGCAACTTGTGCCGCAAGTAACGGTCCACAAAAACACAGGAAGGCTCCGATGAGACAATACAACGTGGGTAGTCCTTTCGAGAGAATTGCTGTGGACATTGCTGGTCCGTTTCCCCAAACAGATGACGGAAATAAGTACATTACTGTAGTCATGAACTATTTCAGCAACTGGGTGGAAGCATATGCCATACCGAATCAGGAAGCTGCCACAGTTGCCGATGAAATTGTAAAATCGCTTATCTGTCGATTTGGTGTGCCGTTGGAACTACATTCCGACTAAGGTAGAAAGTTTGAATCCGCCTTGTTTCAGAAGATGTGCAGCACTTTAAATATTCGGAAGACAAGAACAACACCGCTTCACCCGCAGTCTGACGGAATGGTGGAACGAATGAACAGAACGATAAATCGATACTTGTCCAAAGTCATGTCTACCTTCACCTATTCCTCATGGCATACCGATCATCCGTGTATGAGTCAACCGGACAGACACCAGCTAGCATAGTGATGGGTCGCGAATTACGTCTTCCCTGCGATTTGCGATTTGGGTGCCCACCGGTTGAAGAGCTAGCTGACGACGACTATGTCAGCGAACTGCGAAGAAGGATGTCGTTTACCGCATAAGAAAAAGGCCAAACGGAAAACCAAAGATCATCCACTTTAATCGTCTATCACCATACCATGGAACCAACGAAGACCGTCAGCAAGGAGAGCAGGTGCGGCAATTGATTCCAGTGGAAGACTTGTCATTCAAAGAGTTTATGTCTCTGCAAGTTATAAGTCCCGATTTGGAGTCACCCAAAAAGTACCTCAGGACATTTTTAAAGCTCCAGCAGACTATTCACTAGTGCATTGTGTGTCTCAAGATCTGGACATGTCGAAAGGGATCGCCAATGTGTTCAAAAGGAAGTTTAGCAGACTCGACGAGCTTCGAAAGCAAAAAACACAAGTTGGAGGGTTACTATGTCTGGCAGGCACTTGGCAGAATTCAAGAAGAAACATCTTCTATCTAGTCACGAAACAATTCACGAGAAGGCTACCTACCAAAATGTTTGGGATACTTTATATGTGTTAAGAGAAACCGTTCTCTCTCAAGGTATCAGGAAATTAGCAATCCAGAAGATCGCCTGTGGATTTGATTGCTTGGATTGGGGGCTAGTCCGAAGTATGTTGGAAATGCTCTTTCGTTTAACGGGAGTGGAGATCTTAGTGCATTACATTGCATAGGCGAATCTAGAAAGCCGCTTTGCTCTTTAAATACGATGCGAAAGAGGCCGTCCGACTAGTCGAGTCAAAGTCTGAATAAGCTACTGAGCGACATAATCCGTGTGACTCGTGCGAACTGTTAACTGTCGTTATAACTGTGATCTGTAAATAGTCTAGTGTTTAAATAAATTGTACATTATTCATTATTACTGGATGTTCTTAGTATATTTTAAATCATTGGGTGCAGATCTACTTCGAATTTTGTGGAATATTTAGTTTCTGTTTTCTTGGCTGCTCAGAAATTAAGCCGGTTTTGAAATTGGATTCACACACGGGGCGAGGAGCCACTAAATTTTGGTGCATAGAGTCTGGATCCTAAAAAGTTAAAAAAACCAGGTTCCTTCGAGCCTCGACTCGAGCACAAAATTCTGAATTAGGAGAGTTGCCACGACGCAAAAGCAAGGCAGGAGACCCAAAGACAAGTTATTAACTTGCACACTCTCCTTTTGGGATAGAGAAAATATTCTGATAATATAATTACACCCTACAAACTTAAAAAGCTTTCACCAAAAATGTTGCTTTGCTTGTCAAGACTGACATTTTTCCTAAGGTATGCCACTGCTGATTTCTGCTATTTTGGCAACTAAAACCAGTTGTAAACAATAGTATATTGTATACTTAGGCGGTAAAGTGGTTGTTTTCCAGGACGAAAGAAGATATGGAAGATATGGCCACTTCTTGAGGCCTGGAAAACTACTTTACTACTGTGGTTTACACATTATTTTTTATCATTCACACATTACCGTAATATTTTTTCCAATAAACAAAAATTACAAACAAAAACTTGAATTTTTTCAGAAATTGTAGTACTACCTGAAGATGTTTTTTCTTCACCCATGACTGACGTTACAACAAGTGAGGTACAACTGTTAGGCTCATCTATATCAGGAACAGAAGACTTCTTTGATCGTGTAGACATAGCCTTCTGCTGCGATAGCAGATTTACATCCGCCGTGTTGTTTTAGTGATAAAACGCAATGCCCCACGTTTCGGGCTGCACATTATCCAGCATGATATTTTACAAATAACCGTTGAGAAGTCATTTTGCAAGGACGCAAGCAGAAATACTTTTTGCAAATTGATACAAAATCAATAAAGTTTTCCTTGTCGGCATATACATACCGTAAATTTTCGTTGCATAAATGATTTTTAATCTGGAATATTAATGATTAAAATATCGTCTGTTCTGCAAGAACCCGAAACTCCAATAATGATTAATACCACCTGAAACAATACTGTTTAATTTCTTTCGCTCTGTCATTTATTTCTGGAGGAGTGCAATACTCCATTTCTTCGCAATCTTCATCCATGTCCACAAGTGATGCCAACACCTTCGCAAGAACAACCAAGCACAGCACAACAATGCACAATTTTATTAATAATAAGCAGTATAGTGCCCTTCACGATAATTCGTTAGAGCAGAAGTCCATGAAAAAAAAATAAAAAATTGTCGTAGATTACGTTCTAAAATTATTCTAGCACCCTCTGGTGGTATACTGAGTAAATTATTTTACTGCCTAGCCGTTTTTTTGCATTTTGCCGGGCTAGCCGTGGAAATACATGCTTTCTCCTCTCTGAAAAGCCGGTAAAATTGGATTTTCTAATAATGTATGATAAAAAGTAAAATAAAAAAAAACGTTACTAAATAAATATGGGTGCATACTTTAATTTGCTCGCCACTGTACCATGAGACCGCGGGTACTATCATAGCATAAGTGCTTTGTTAATTTTAAACATAACTACAAGTTAAAATAAAAGCAAATAGCTCATTAGTGTATATCACTAGATTGCTATAATAAAGGTTGTTTAAAATATAAAAAAATAGAAACAAAATTTAATTTCATAGTGTGTCGGCGAAAGCACTTACAGCTAATGATTTTTTTGTTTCAAAATTGGTCCAAAGTTTGATATTCTGTACCACCACCGTCGTTATGAAAAGTGTGCATGAATGGGGATCCACAAAATGTCAAAGGAAAATATTCTCAACCGTAACCCGGAATCTAAATTGACCGGGTGATTTCTTCAATACCGCATTCACTTGTGAATGTCACGTCTTAGCATTGTTTGGAGACTCTCCAGCACAAATCTTTGATTGTTAATTTTTCTGTTTTGTTCGTGAGGGAAACATAAGTTTAGCATATCTACACTTTTAAGACTATTGAACATAAAAGCTACTAGGGTAACAAAGATTAAAATAGACGATAAGAGAGTGATTCAAAGAACGTGAACCACCCCAATTCAGCTTATAAATAACTTCGTCAATAACTAGCTTACGCCCGCAACTCCGTTCACATTGGCAGACTCATCCAGGTCTACAATGTCACACTCCCGCATTGTACGAAGCTCTAATTTCGTTATTAACTTTTCAGAATCAACAGAAATTAGCAATAACAATCGGATCATCACAGAATTTAGATAGGCGTCTACAAGAATGTATGAGCGTAGATTAACAGCTAAGGTGAGCGCCAACCTTAGAAAATAAAGGGACGAACAGTTACTGAATAAATAATAATATATACAGGGTGCCCAAAATGTATGGAATAATGGTTCTTCAGCCGTAACCGTACATTTTATCACAAAGCTTTCAAGACAAAAGTTGTTTGACGAAATAATGTGCACATTGTGTATATGTCAGAAAAAATATTTTGGTTGTCAATTTTGAGATATCAGCAGTCATCGGCAGTTTTTTTAAATCGTAAATTTTTTCATGATTTTTATTCCTCTTTAAATTGTCTAAATGACACTAAAAAATTAGATACTTTGCAAAAGAAAATTTTCGAGAAAAGAATTATTTAAAGTTGGAAAAAAAACCAACTCAAATGAAGTAGGTAACTAAAATAGATTTTTTTTTTGCGTTTTTAACGCAAAAAATGCTCAAAATGCGCATCATTAAGAGATTGGGCTCGAGAAAGCTCTCGTGGCTCAACATTTCTTTCGTTACTTATTTGCCTTATAAGACAATAATATATAATATAAATAGCTATAAGAGGTATTATAAAAGCACTGAAACCCGTAATCCAACGTGGATACAAATTATAATCGAACTTACCGGATTAACAAAACACTCCACACTTGCACCCAACACTATTTTTTTTTATTTTCAACTCATAAATAACAAAACAAGACCACTTTTATCACATAAAAATTACCATCACCAATCTGACATTTATACTTTGAAACTACCTACTTGATTATTCAGTATTTACTGAGTGCAAAAGTCCGAGTCTGTTCTGAGAAAATTATTATCCGTCAAAAAGACGCAAAATGTTGTTCGGCCCGTCATTAATTAATTTAAAAATTCTCCGATAAAAGTGAAAAAAAAATTTTCATATTGTGGGAAGAAAACTAGTTAAGTATTCATAAAGACACTTAAATTCAATCTAACGTCGATAACCAAGGCAAATACGAGTTTTGAAACACCTAAATACTCTTATGGAAGTCTCAAATAATAATTGACACCGCGCTCATGTAAAACTGATTCTCACAATCTCTTATTTAGAGTCCATGAAACACCACAGTTCTGGAACACTTGCATAATGATGATTCGGTGCGGTGTCATCAGGAGCAAAAGCTTCCACAAAAACTGATTTTCTGGACAGACCGGCAATGCTGTTAAGAGGGTTCTCCAGTGGCAGGTTGATTTCTGCCGGTCGAAGTACATTTTCCCGCAATATCTTTTTTTAATTTACAATTTTCAAAAAAATCGCTCTGTAGCTGCAAAGATCTGTATTTTATCAACACGCCCACAAAATTTCAACAAAAAATCTTCAAAAATAAATCAGTTATATTCAACGGCGCGCAAAAATGTACAAAAATGTGCGGCATTGAATGTAACTTTTTTATTTTTGAAGATTTTTCGTTGAAATTTTGTGGGCGTGTTGATAAAATATAGATCTTTGCAGCTACAGAGCGATTTTTTTGAAAATTGTAAATTAAAAAAAGATATTGCGGGAAAATGTACTTCGACCGGCAGAAATCAACCTGCTACTGGAGAACCCTCTTAACACTTGATGATTCACACATCGTGTGCCGAAGAAATGCCCTTAAAAATGTATCTCCCTGCTGTCGAACGAACACACATTTGTCACATAGAGACCCCACACCACCTGTCATTGTCATTTATACTCTGAAACTACCTACTTGATTTTTGGAAGCAAAAACCCGAGTCTATTCTGACAAAATTACTCATCAAAAACAACGGGTTAAGAAGTAAAAAAATTAAATAAGATTTGTGTGTTGGTGAGATCAAAGAACAAGATTCATTTAACAGTTTTATAATAGAGATATTACCTTTTTGTGTATTTCTATCTATTCCTATGTTGCTCTTAACAGCCATGCCTTGTTTATATTGCAGCTGTTTATAGAATTTTTTTGTAGTCTGACCATACTTTTCTGTTTTATTTTTCTATCCTCCAAGTTTCCAAATATACTTCTCTGTTAGTTTACTATAAAATAGTTCCTGGCTATTACCGGCTGTGCGGGTTCATCGAACTTTCTGTATCTTTTTTTTTCTTCTTCATTACACTTTGTATATCTTTGTATAGCAGCAGGTTTTCTGTTTTCTGGTAGGCTTCATGATCTTCCCGATTCTGATCAAATTTTAGTTTGTTCCTATATTGAACGTCGAAGATCGCAAAGCTCGATATTGGTGGGAAATGATTTATGATACAAGAATGAAAAAATTGATACAAAATTATAAAATTGCAACCTGTGCTGCCGTGTCCCTTAACATCAGCCGCCACTGCGTTGTTGTAGCGGCCTGTCTAGACAAGTTGTCACTTTTTAAAAACACCCCAGACTCGCATGTTGACCCATAATAATGTCAGGTAGCAGTTCTCATGCACCACCGTAATGTTTGTTTGTTTAATATTTCAGAAATGCCAGCAAGTTTCACTTAATTGAGCTTCCCCCTTCGCTAGTCACATACGTTCCGGTTTGTTGCTTTTTGAGAAAGTAAAAGCTTTCAGGTCGACGGTGGCTTTTTAAGCAGAATATATAGCACAGTAAAAACACACCTCCTATCCTCAACCTCAACTGCACCCTGGCAATAATGCAACACAGCCACGTTTTGGTGAACCCTTATATGTACTCTTGATGCTTTCTAATGGAAAGTTCAACGCTGAATTTTAATTAACACACTGCACATGAATTGTTTCTAAGTAAGCTCATCCACGCTTCTCACGATTTCGTGTACACGTAGACGCTAATTTTTTTATTCTTGGTCAGGAAACTTGAAAAATTAATTAAAAAAATTAAAATGTTGCCGTGGCATGATAATATAATTAAACAATTTTAATCAAAATGTAAATTTTGCTTCCTGAACTTCTATTCATGTTGATATTAATCAAACACGGCCTATATAGCGTTCGTTGGTCAGTTTGTTAAAACATAATGTAATCTTTATTATACCGGGTGTTACACAAATACATATTTTAGTGGGTGGTCCGGAACTCGTCATTTTAAGTAACTTTTCTTAATAACAATTTTGCGAGAAATCCTTAATTCGAGAGATAAAATACAACAGAATTTTCGCACTCAAACGTGCGCCCGCTACTGATTTATCATGTTTGTTGTGTACGAAAAACTATGATAAGAGTTCTTGTCTGCAAAGAGACGTTTCGTTTCATTAGTGTTTTTAGAACTCGCACTTGATGCATGAAACGACGCGTCAATGTTAGAAGAAGGTAAAATACGAAAGAAAGAGAGATTCGGAAAGTTGAGAAAAGTTGCTCAAATTGACCAGTTCTATCTAATTGATTTTGATGATAAAGTTTTTATTTATTTGCTAATTAGTAATTACCTAAGTTATTTTCATTTTCCGATACATCTGAAATTAGTGTTACACACGCACAAAATTCACAATATTTTTTTCTTTATTTATTTGATTGACAAACTGTATTTTTGCGCAATTAAAAAAAAAAAGCGTATAGTATTAAACATAGCTCACCGTTAGTAATGTGTCATTCTCCTGACTTTTATGTAAATAACTATTACCCGAATCTGTCATCTTATAGTGTTCTCCTTTGAGAAAGAAATGCAACACCCCGAAATCATTGTCCAATTTTGCGTATTATGCAACTCTCGCGTAAGCAGATTAAAAGTGTGCTATAGGCAATACGTTTGTCAATTCGAGCCGTAGTGATCGCATTTCGGGCGGTTCTTCGACTGCATTGGAGATGGACGACTAGACCAGCCCATTTTACCACATTTTAACCTTTTTTTTTCTGGACCTGTAATATCAGTTCTCTCTGGAACCAAACACGAAAGGAAGAACTCCAATCAAGAAAAAAGATAAGAGAGTTCAAAATATATTCTGCGAAAAGTTAGCAGAAAGTATCGAATTATGACATTGACAGTCCACGGTGGAAAAGATTAGTAAACACGAGAATTCTAAAGAAAATAGGCATATTGAATACGATAAAAAAAGTAACTGAAAGGACCAAACTGCAAAACAACCAAATAGATCACGTTCTAATTAAGAAAGCAAAGATGGGAGGTTTATTAATAATGCACGAAGTATGAGAGGAGCAAACTACATACAAACAGTATGTTGAATAAAGTTTTTTCAGTGTAGTTAAGTGTTTTATTGTGGTGCAGTGGTTTTAGGTTACGAAGTATTTTTATGCACATCAGGTTACGAAGTTCTTAGTTTCTCAGATTTCTCAAGACTTCAGTGAAAATTCTTTTACTAGAATATTCATAATTTTTTTCTGCAACTGCTGCTGTAGACGTAGAAAGAAGAGGTAAAATTGAAGGTAATGTTGATTGACAGTTCACACAATTATTCTGGTGGCGATGAAACATAAAAAACTGTGGCTCAAAATGCGATGTTTGATAATGTTAACTTCTCTGAGCAGCTGGCCAAACGTGTCAGATCTAAGCAGTTGTTCTTCATTAACTTGAAAAGAAGAAAATGCAATACAGAAAGAAAGACATTTTTTTAGAAGTTTTCGGTATCTAGGTTCTAAGCCTAGGTCTAGGTTCTATCTAAGTTTTTTTGCTCCTTTTCACATTGTTGGATCTCAGAAGCCAAATGGGGTTTTATAAGATGATTCAGGTCCGACAAATGGGGTTTGCGCACCTTTATTAGCCAGGGAGTCCGCTATTTCATTACCTTCGATTCCTTCATGCTCTGGCAAACCAAAGGAAAGTGGTGTTTTTACTGTGGCCAGTTGCTTGAGGGCCTGTTTACAGTCCTAGATTGGTTTCGACTGACAAGTGGATGCCACAGAGCTTTTATCGCAGTCTGGCTGTCTGACAGTATATAAATCCTTGCAACCCTAAAAGGCCTTGCAAGGTACTCCTGTGCGCCAAGATTTATGGCGTAAATTTCTGCTTGAGAAATCGTGGGGGCGTTACCTAGAGGTAGTGAGGTCCTACATTTGGGTCCATACGATTTCGACCCATCCGTGTACAAGATGAGAGCGTGTTTGGGAATTTTGATGGCCACTTCTAATGGTGAGTCGAGTCATACTTATTGTTAGTTCCCATCAAATATAAAATTACCATTCGGCTTTTTAATGCGTCCGATTCCATTTGAGTGGTCTTTAGATAGAACTTTTTGGACTTGTACTCCTGGGATAAGTATTCCCTCGTAAAACGTTCTCCAAGAGCGCCTCCTAGACTGTCTTAATTCTTTATTGTGTTCAGTCAGACCTTTTATGTAGTCGTTCCAGACGCGTATTTTTTTAGCTTTGTATAGTTTCTTTACCTTTACTTTGAGGCGAATAAGTTCCTTATTTGAACAGGGTACGTTTCTCAACGTCACCTTTTGTTTCAAAGGACAGCTTTTCTCATAAGACAATATTGTGAGATCACGAAGATGATTAAAAGATCATCAGATTCAGACTTTATGTGCTCCATATAGAGGCCCCAGTCTGTTTTCGTAAGTATTCTGCACATTTCGGGGCCTTGTGTGGTTACCGTTACGTCGATCTGCTGATGATCCGACATCGGCGCTTCATCCACTACGTGCGAGTCTTTTATTAAATGTTACAAATGGACTTTCTAGGGTTAAGTATAAAACCTCTTTTCTAATCGCGTTCGTAAGGGTGGGTGAATAAGGGTTCATAAGGCCAGCCTCAAAGAGAGAGAGAGAGAGAGCCATGTGCAAAAAGACCCAAATTAGTTGATTGTTCCCCTTCTTGCACCACCTGATGCGTTTTTTAAAATCTTTTGAAAGTGGGTCATCTGACTCGCCTAGAATGTAGGCAGAGGCAATTATAATTTGCCTTTTGCCCCCATCCGTTGGTACCACTGCAAAGTCCCTCGTAATGAAGTCTGGAATTGGAGCCAAATTAATATTGTTTTGGAGCAACAAGACTGCTCTCGGTTGATTGTTTTGCAAGAACCGCTAACTTGGCCGCTGATCGTTGATCCAAGTATGGGACCTACGTTTAATCCTCATTCTTCTTATAAAGCACGCTTGAAGCTGATTTTCTATGTTGGAGGTTCATCTGGAGGGACCCTAACTTACGCCTCATTTTGGTTTCGGTTTAAGCCTTTTAGATGTTTTGTCCTTTGATTTCCGTCCGATTATGACGTGACTTGTGCGGCCGCAAGTTTAGGTTTGAGGGTAGTTTTTGCCACTTTTGACTTATTTCTTTCCGCTTGGTCAACACGTTGTGGTGCTGACCTTTCAGAGGCTCTGCAGGTTTCAGGCTGTGACTTGGCATGAGTTGCACGTGGCCGAATTTGTAGTACACCATCCGGTTCATGGTTTTTAATTACTCTGCTGATTGAGGGTCAACATACGAAATGCTTTCTATTGTGGGGCCTATTGGATTGCTATTAAACACTCTTTAGAGTAATCTTGACTATGCGGAAGATATATACCAGTTGTGACAAAGTCACTGAAGAATTCCAAGAAAAGAGTCTCCGAAATGATGCTCAATGCTCTGAAGCGAAAATTCTCCGCAGTCTAGCAGACCGCTCTCCCACTGCTCGACAAGGTCAAGCACCCTACGCCCAAATCGACATCTTTAACCGCTTCTTAAAAATACTTCTGGACCTCCGATCGGGATGAAACTTTCACCGTTGTAACCGGAAAAATAGCGCGCAGCTTATGCAACTTTCCGGAAGTCGCTTCCCATTATCGGATTGGGATGGGACTTACATCATTTTGATCAGCAAGGAAGCGCGCTCCGGATCTCGCCGCTCCGGAATCGCTAACTTGTCTAGAGTCGCTGTCGTTTCGTCCGGAAGAGAATGCGGTGATAAGATTTTCTCCCTACTACATTTGCAACAAGCCGCGCGCGTCTGCTAACGTCATCGTCTCCCCTCCAGCGTGTCCATAAAAGAAGCTCCGCTCAGCCGCAGAGGTCAGATGTGAGTCGCACCTCTACAGAATAGAAAGTCCCTGCCCACCATCCTCCCGGTTCCAGTCCAAGTTCCTGGTACCTTTCAATTCCCGACCACGTTCTTTCCGCTCTCCACTTCCGATATCTAGCCGTCATCTGCCGGTGTTTAGTTCCGGCGTTTTCCGGTTGTCGGACGGCGGGAGAGCGTCCCGCCATTGAGAGAAGAGGAAGTGACGAAGATGGTGAAGATAGTGGTGTTGTAAATACTAAATACATTGTATATAGAGTGTTCATTAAATACTGTCACGTTGTCTTAAGTAATTTTTTTCATCCTGCCAAACTAGACAGCTGACCCCTGGCGTACCGTACTCCATTGTAGCTACCCGTCGGCCCGTAGAGCATACCACGTAAAAAAATTGGCGCTCGAGGCAATCCGACCCTATTAAGCGTCACACAGTATATCGGCATGAGGCATTTTGGCTTTTTACACTACCTTTAGTCATGCACCTTTCCGGGGTTTTATATCGTTCCCAATTCTCTTAAGCCCCTGAGAGGTGGCTGCATCGGTACAGGTTACAGATAACCACACTGACCTGGTTTGGATTCATAGGAAGCAGGATTTGGCAGCAACTTCTTGCTCAAGTTTCCGAATTATATACACAATTGCTTCCTGTATAGCCTTTAAGGGGCAAATCGTATATGGAAAGTCGGAAGGTACTGTTCCAACTCTTATGCTAGTGGCTGCTTGGCGACATGAGGGCTTCTTTAGCTTGGAGGGGTGAGTCTCTAGCTTTTCGCCGTTTTCAAAGGTTTTCCCTCTGGCCTTTCCAAAGGCTGCTACAAAGTGTAATGAAGAAGAAAACAATAGAAAGATATACAGAGTGCAATGGACCTGCACAGCTGGTAAACGCTAAGAACTTTTATAGTAAACTAAAGGAACAGTATTTGGAAACTGTTATTCTGTCATTCTGTCCCATTATAAAGTTTTACGTGAGCGCGGTGTCAATTCTGTGAAACTTTTATAAGAGTGTTTAGGTCTTTCAAAACTCCTTTTTGCCTTCGTTATCTACGTTAGATTGAGTTTAAGTGCCTTTTTCTACTTTGCGTTCGTACTGAGGCTATTACGATACGCTTTTGCGTGTCATAATAGACAAAAGCGGTGTTATAATAATTCAGGCCCTAAATTCCAAAACTTGTTCTTTCGAAAATTTATGAAAATCAAGGTGGCAGTAGATTCTGATAGGGATTACCGCACCGGTTCTATATCCAGTATCGGATAGTGACAAAAGTGGTTCTTTCTAGGCAATAAACGCATGTAAAAATACGTTCAGTTCCAAAACTCGTTCTTTCGTAGAGTCTCTTCAGATGATACGTAAATTTTTTCAATTTCTAACCTATAATAAGTATTCACGATTGATAAACAATGTAACTATTTACCTAATATTGATAATTAAACAGTTTAAACAAATAAATATCAAATATCAATATCTGGTAAAAATAAATAACAAGATCATAAACTTGATGTTTCATCATTCATTTTATCAATATCATGTTGTCAAAACTAGTTTTTTGAAAATTCACAGTATCAAAAGTGCTTTTTTTCGAGTATTAAGTGACAAAACTCGTTCTTTCAAAATTTGGAAAGGCTCTAGTTTTTTTTTAATAAGTAACTTTAATTCTTATTCTGCAGGTTAGCTCAGCAGTGTTAGTTACGTAAAGAGAAAAAATAAGGAGTAAATACACCTTCAAATTTTTTGGTAAACAGTTTTTCGCCTTTTGCCAAAAATCACTTAGAACCGAAAGAACAAGTTTTGGAATTAAGGGCCTCAATTACACTAAAAACAGTATTTTTTTTTAATATTGGAACCTTGGCGATCCTAACATGATCCTAACCTTACTTCGCTGTGTCAAGTCCAAGTCGATATCAACGGCTGTCAATGTGAATTGGGATTTTAGCGGTTTAAGCCATACAAACAAAAGCACTGATTGCGCTTGAAGAAGATTGTGGGTCAGGAAATGCTTGTGGGTGTCTCCGATGATCACGCGGATAAGGGGGTTCCACTTGTTTGTGCGGCGGAATTTGATTCTAGACATTTTGTGGATAGGACGATTAAGAGTTTCCAGGGCCAGGAAATCTCGCTTGTCCTTGTCAATGTCTACACCGTGGATAACAAAGAAAAAGAACGGGCCTGTGCGAGTTGTTTGTGGTATGGGGGCGTTTGTTACGGAGGTTATTGTGAGGTGCTTCAGTTACAGCTGAGTCCGACGTTTTTGGAGGTCGTTCGGGGTGGGTTAAAATTCACTACCACGTTTTTGATACATATGAAAAGGATAAACAAAAATACGTGTCACATACGAGTATTGACGTTTCAAATTAATTCTTTTTCATAGCCGCCGTTAATGCACCTAGCAAACGTAGCCAACCGCCGTGGAATTCCCTAGATTGTAAATAAAATAAAAAGTGGCAAAGTAGAAAAAATACTGTATGATAGCTCGTTTATAAGGCATTTCTACTTTGCGTTCGTACTGAGGCTATTACGATACGCTTTTGCGTGTCATAATAGACAAAAACGGTGTTACAATAATCCTACTAAAAATAGTATAATTTATTTTTTAAATATTGGCAAACTTGGCAATCCTAACCTATAATGCTTCGCTGTTAAGTCCAAGTGGCTGATCAACAGCAACAGCTGTCGATGGGAATTGGCATTACTATTGTTGGTACTTCTTTGGGGGGGTGGCTTTACGTGCTTTCGGGGCACGCGATTTTGTTGTCATTCTGCCTGGTGGTGGTCAAGCTGATAACACAAACAAGTGCACTGATGGCTGTGAAGACTGTAGATTTAATTCTAAACATTTTGTGGATAGGAGATTGAGACTTTCTACGGCTAGAAAGATATAACGTTCCTCAGTGCATACCTCGCGTGACTCAAGGTACCACATTGCCAATCGTATTTTCACCAGTTCGTATTTCTGCGGGCGTACATTGAAGAACTTTAGAACTTATTTATTGACGTTTCAAATTAATTCTTTTTCATAGCGGCCGTTAATGCACCTTGCAAACGTGGCCAACCGCCGAGAAATTCCCTAGATTGTGAAATTTGATTATTTTGTATAAAAAGTGGCAAAGTAGAAAAAATACTGTATGATAACTCGTTTATAAGATATTTTGTCGCACTTACTCTTTTAGGACACGACGAGCGTAGCGAGCCCGTGCGTACGACAAAATGCTTCATATAAAACTCATATACTATTATGAATACTCAATTTTTCACAAATCTATCTATACAATGTGTCCCTGGATGGGGTGCCCATGAGGTGATTTTTTCTAGTAAGTTGTTTGGAGAAGAATATTTTTGGTCTTGACTGGTTTTGCTTATTGTAAAATTACAAAAAAAAGATAAAACATTGAAAATCATAGTTGATATGTTTTAATTGGGGGCTTTTTTCTTCGAATAGGATCCAATTTTTGTCTAATTGTAAGTCCCAATATTTTTGATAAATCTAGTATTTAAAGCCCAAACACTGCCTAGCAACGCCTAAAAAATACCATTGAAACTTTATGAAACTTCATTGTTGTCAAAAAAAATCGGAATACTAAGTCGTCAGCAAAGAATTTTTTAAATTCAGTGTTACGGTCTTGGCAACGTATCATATCAACACATAATCCAATAATTTCAAGAAAAAATTCCTGGGGTGCAATTGAGCCACAATGGATTGTTCAAATTGTTTCGTTAATTATTTTACTCGAAATAAGGTATTAGCCGTGACTGCCACTGTGTTCAGGTTGCTAGACAACTTTGCCTTCAACCGATTTTTATGATCTTTAATTTGTTGGATTTTCCTCCGCCCCGAATAGCAAAATAACTATTAAAACATCGGAAAAATTACAGGGGCGGGGAGCTTGGCAAAGGGCAACGACATTAACAAAGTTCAGGGCAACAATAACAAATAACGCCGGCCACCAAAATTTGTCGTACCGGGCTTTAAAAATGAAAATAGATTTTTAAGGAGTAAACTCCAAAGTTTTACTTCTGTTGCGCGTGGACTCCACACACAATTTTTTTGATAATATCTCGAGAGCGGATTGACTGACATTTTTCGGGGGCGAATAACTATTAAAACTATTTAAAAAAATCCCAAACATTTTGTATGGAATCCGTATATAACGCCATCTTTGATACATGACAGAAACAAAAATGAACATGGCGTTGTATGCTGGTTGATTCTGAGGCGGTACAAAGTTCGCCGAGTCAGCTAGTAAAAAATAAATCACTTTTATCGAAGATGTTTTGAAATAATATAATTAATGATGGGTCGAACCACATTTGCCATCTTTTTGACGAATAATTTTTTGTCTCATAATAGACTCCGCCTTTTACAGCCAATAAATATTGAATAATCAAGTAGGTAGTTTCAAAGTATAAATGACAGATCGGTGAAGGTTATTTTTATGTGATAAAAGTGGTCTGGTTTTGTGATTTATGGGTTTAAAACAATAACTATGGTTGTTCAGTGCAAGTGTGGAATCCTTCATTATTCTGGTAAGTCCCATTATTACGTGTAATGCTATTTGACGTGGGCACGGTGAGATTTTTATGTGAGTATTTAGGGTTTTCAAAACTAGATCTATTTGTCTGTTTAATGTTTTCTTTTTGTAAGAGCATCACAAAAGAACTACTAAACGGCGGATTCTAATGAGGTTTAACTGTTAAAGTCCGTTTCTCAACTTAAAAATGTCGATATGTTTCATTACAATCGGTTGAATAACGACGCAATTACAGCTTGATTTATTGTCAAATAAAAGCAGTTTTTTTCTAAGGTTGGCGCTATAACGCTAGTCCATCGAAATCGGAGGTTGGCGGAATAATGGCATTTGTATTGTTGCCAACTCAATTTTTAATCTTGATCACTCAGTATATAAGTACAGTAACTTAATGTGAGTCGATATCAATCTTGCTATTCTAAAGATGGTACACATGATTTTGAAGCCCTATGATAATTTAGGACATAGTTCTGGTGTTATACTTAACGTTAGTCATACTGTACATGCGAAATGGGTGCAAAAGAATTGGTGGTAACAAATTAAGAAAAGGCTTTTTGACGATGCAGCACCTATACATAGTTAAAAAATTCAGATGCCTGTCAAACTGCCAATATAGCTCTAATCTCTTAAAAAGTAAAGAATTTAAATAATTAAAAAAGAATTTTGGCAGAGTATAAATTGGGAATCAATTTCCCGTACATATATTTAATGAATGAAATTGTACCGCTGCGGTTGGAACCCGGTTCGCAAAACTCGAGTTGATAATTAATTTCGTCTGACCTGATTGGATCCTACAGTTCAGTACGTCGTAATAATAAGGCCCTGTTGGTATTACAGTTTCCTTGAATAAATTCGTTTATTTTGCAATTAATTATTAAATATTTTTAGAATTCAATATAATGTTACAAAATATGTCATGCAATGTGTGCAATTCAGATAAAATTTACAATCAAAAACTTTTATTCAATTGTTTAATTATAAAATTCCATTTAATTTATAACTAGTTTACCAGTATTTAATAAAGTTTGTTTTTTGTGTAGTTTGTTGTCCGGTCGCCATGTTTAGTAATTTTGAACAATGTATCATTTTTCCATTTTGCGTTAGACAGAGAAATGATCCGCCAAAACATGGAACAAATCAAATTGGTTCGAACCTATATACATCTACGTGATTAAAGCTTCAAATTGGAATTGGTCCTTGTTCTCATGCGAACAAACCAGCTGGAGGGGACGCCCGGCTTTCCAGTGGTGTAAATCCTGCTGCAGTCTACTACGGAACGTCGTCGTGTATGCGTCACTTTCCCTTATCCTGCAAAGCGCCTCGCGACGTCTTCAACGATGCTTTGTAAAACTGGAAACTTACAAGTTTTTACGACGCCATTA
Organism: Diaperis boleti; assembly: GCA_963583935.1. Lineage (NCBI taxonomy): Eukaryota > Metazoa > Arthropoda > Insecta > Coleoptera > Tenebrionidae > Diaperis > Diaperis boleti. Next base: position 39,609,580 of record OY757242.1, on the reverse strand, counting down.
ACGGCTGTCGTTTATAACTTGTTGACAACCGTAACGTCTTGAAGTGTGAAGTGTGTGGTTGTTTGCACTGAAATCCTGCACAAGTGTTGGTGCATCTTTAAAAAGTTAATAATGAAATAATGGACTGAGACGGCAGTTTCTCGAGGTTTGTGTACATTAATTTTCATAACACTATTTGTAATTTTTTAAAAGTAAAAAAATATTATGCGATAAGAAATGTGGAAGTGGTGGCCAGCCCAGAACGATAATTTTGAATATCAAATTTGTGTGATAAAGCGTAGGTAACATCAATAATTGGTCGTACAACATGTCTTCAGATTGGGTATTTTTGGTTGAAGTGTCTGAGTTTGAAAACTTATCTGATATATGATATTATTGAACTACCAGAATCGGTATTAAATTAAAACAGCTTTAAGAGAAAGTACAAAAACTTCAAAATAAAGTTAAAAATTTTTAAGACTAAGAACGAATAAGTTTGATACACTATGAAGCAAGGTTTTGTATACTGGTCTTCATAAATGATTCATTCATTTAGTAGGCTTTGAACGTCACAATTCTCTACAGTCAAGACCCGATATGTTTTAACTTAACCAATGGTAAATTATGAAGGAGGGATATTGGGAACATTATTTGAAACATAGATATTATATTTATTTGTTATTGTAACAAAACTGGAGTATTGTAATTAATTATTATTGTTATTGTATTATATTATTATTAATAATAATATTTAATAATGACAAACATTTTCAGATTATTTTAATATAAATTTTATTAGTTGGTGTAATAATACAATAATAATAGAATTGATATTTTAATTAATTAAAGCAAAAAATAATCATGTCTATCTAATAATATTTTATCCAGAAATCACATTCAGTTTCATCCGACAAAGTTTGCGGGAGAGGAAAGAAAATACGCTCCATAAAGACACCAATTCTGCAAGGTTTATTAGGCAACAACATTCAAAATTCTTTATGGCGTTGAGAGGTATGCACGAGAAATAATTTCCGACTTTGACATTGGACTTTGCTATTCTGACGTTTTTCCTTGATGCCCAGTTTTGTAAATGTAACTTTGGATATTATTATTCCCTAATTTTAATCAATCTTTTACTCTCTATAAAAGCAATTTCAGAACATAATTTCCGTCGTTTTACTTCAGTGCATTAATAGGCACTTTCATTTCTCCACTTACTCGTAACTTGCAATGATCTTTTAGTTACTTTTAGCTCTTATATAATAAATTAAAAATTATCTGGCTACCGATTAGTAAATTCCTGTTGCAATTTAAAATCAATAAGCTGCGGAACTCATCCTCTCGACACAACCGTTTATCAGGTATAAATAAATAAAAAACATTAAAAAATGGCGGATGCGCCGGTAAATTTTCCAGAAACATTAAGGTAGAAATTAGTAAATCAGTAAAGTCGTCTCAGTTTGAGAGCTGCAGTAATTCTGTTAAAAGTTGGGGCCCATCTCTCGGTACAGATTAGGGTGGGGGTGGAAGTACCAACGAGAACAGATTCTCTTGCGGCACTCCACTAATTTAAGAAGCCTGATTTATTAACAAAATCTTAGTTGTACTTTTTCTACTTATGAAAGCAAAGATTTGTAAAATAATATAATAAAACACTGAGGTCATCATTTGTTTCACTATTGAGCTTTTTGTTGAGACGTATGAACGAAAGGCAATGTATTTTTCGCAGGACCGGTTCTGACTGCTTTCACAACTTGCGACTCGTTTAAAATTCTTGAGATTCGAAGAATTTATTCACGCGTAAATTCTCCTAGTTACAAAGTGACTAAAAGTTTCAGGAATACATGTGAAGTACGTAATTACTGGAGGGCTTCAATATTTTTATAACATGTTGAGAAGCTAAAAATATATAGTTGCTGATTTTGGATATTTAAATAATATCTGAATCGTCAAACTGAACTCTTAAATTCTTCAACAAGCACTCAAAAAATTAATTAACAAGCAACTACAACTGAAATTGTTGGCGAACTATTTACAAGTAGCATTATAACCACATAACTTCAAGTGACCAAATATCTGGGGATTTTAGACTCTTATTTCGATCACCCGTTTGCGGCAACACTGATAACGAAACTTTCCGGTCGCACGAACTGTAGGTAAGTAATGGTAAGGACATAATTCTTGAGTTACACTTTTCATTGTTCTACATGTCCCGGATGACGATAAAAACGAGAAGCGACGTTACAACGGGTTTGCTTGTCGAGCTAAAATATTTTTGGAGAAAACGGAAATTTAGAAAAAGAAAAGTTATATCCACCAAGGATATTTGCATTTTAAAAATGAAAAATTCAGAATCAAGATATTGAAAATGTATAATAAAGGCGAGCCAGGCAGGCAAACTAAAGCATGTCAGTTTGATGCTGTTATTGAGAGTTCATATAAGCATCGAAGTAACTTTATGATATTATATTTTGTATTCCATTGCATTTCGTGATCACATACGGAATAATTTCTATGCAAAATATTATGTTCAGTCATGTATCGGTCAATTTTAATAGTAATTATACACCAAGGCTGAGAAGACATTTTTCTTAGCCAAGTAATTTTATTGCCCAAGAGGCGAAAGCAGGGATCTCAACCGTGGTTTATATATTATTTTTTTCACTATTTTGTTTAACTTTTCTTCAAACGATAATCATGATAATGCCTAAAGTCGGAACTAATTTGAGGTTATTTTTTGAGAGTGACATTTCTCAGTCAGAAACCGGGTTTTCATGCATTTTGGAAAATGGAAACTAGGGATTTTTCAATGCAAGCTTTTATGTTTGTTGGATTTGTCACCGCCCCGGTGATAACTACTATTAAAACATAGGAAAAATTACAGGGGGCCCCTTGGTATAGGGCAACAACAATAACAAAACCCATGCGGGGGGGGCCTTCCGACAGGGGGGCCCAAGAGGGCTCTTTGAGACACGTGGGCCCCCATGAGGAATGAGGCCCCCCTACAAAAGTGAACAATGAAAATCTTTTGTCGGCCGAAAAAGTTTCGTTTATCACACGGCCCGAAACTGTTTTGCAAGTGCTTGCACTTGTGAAGTCTCGGCTACGCCTCGCCTCCACAAACTGTGCTCGCACTTGCAAAATGACATTTTCTGGCCTTGTAATAAAATATATTATTGATCTTGATCCCTCAGTTATATACCACTTTCTCCATTATGTATTTAATTTAAAACACAATTACCACAATTAATTACCTAAAAATAGAAAAGATTTGTAATACATTGTCTTTTAATTTACTGTGCAAAAAGTACATGATATTGGCGACATGTTTTATAAATAGGAATTATACTGCAGCTTTAATATTTCGAAATAGTATGTATAATGTTTTCCTTCTTTCTCATAAATATTACTCCCGAGTGTACCATCAAACTTGCAACCATGCACGAAAACTAATATTTGCACAGTACATAGTAAATAACTACATAACATTCACGTTAGTTTTCTGTCATTTAACAAGAACGTCTGTCTGTCTCTAATGTCGGCACTTAGTAATCTGTCGTAGTTAATGACGCGTGGGCAATCGAATGTGTGCACTTAGTTGGTTGATGCATCTCGAATATTCCCCGGCAATCAGAGTTCAGGTTGTTCCATATGTTGGTTTTAGATTAAAAAACGCAGTCTATACCAATGCGAACAAGTCGGGGATGTAAGCTAGTGTTAGCATAATTTATTCCGAAATGCAACGACAAAAATATAAAAGGTCCGAGCTTGTGGTGTCTCTGCTCCCAGTTCATGTCATGCATAAGTATGTTCAAACACAAACCACAAATAACTTTTCTTGACATACAGAAACGGCCGCTCTGTTGGCATCAACCCCTTGGGAAAAGTATCCAAAGAAATGATCTCAATCGCAATTATACTTTTTACGTAGATTTAGTTGTGTATGGTTCCTCGATTGCTAACTGCAATCGTCAAAACTTCCAAAAAAAAACTCGAAATAAAATTCGAGTTATGGAAACATGATTAAGATCAATTAAAACCCAGTCAGTTAAGACATTGTATTCTTTAATTGAAATTATACTTCGTATTGTTTCGTATACATAATTGTTTACCTTTCGGACTTTGTATCGCGCCCTTTATTTTTACAAAGATTCAGACCACTTCTCGGTCACTTGAGAACCCAGGGTGTTACCTGAGTCGCCTATTTAGACGACATTTTAATCATTAGTCTAAATCCCTATAAAACATTCGAAAATGGTTATTGACGCGTTAAACTTTTGGGATTATTATTACATTTGAGAAAAGTGCTTTACAACATCGCAGGTTTGATTTGGGGTTTATCTTGGATTCGACCTAATTATTGTTTAAGCATTCCCTACGTAAACAGAAAGAACGTTGTGTTAAAAGATACTATATAACACAATGTAAACAGCCAGTTTATTAATCCAGGTATCGGGTATTTCTACAATTATTGAGTCCGCCTTTCCTAGCGTCGCTATCTTGCTTCGAACCCATGCATCGAATAGCCCGGCCCCTCCCGTCAGCCGGGTCCAAGTACTTCCAGTCGACCAGTCAATCCAGTGGACCAGTTAGACTCCATGAACATAGTTGTACTCTCTGGTCGCTATAGTTCAGGAGTCAGGGCGTGCTTGGATATACAATCTCTGTTATTGTCCATAACAGCCGCCCCATCAGGAGTTGGATTCCATGAACCATAACAGCCCCATCAGCAGTTGGATTCCATGAACATAGTAAGTTGATTCTCTGATCGCTATAGTTCATGGCGTGCTTGGATTATTACAATCTCTGTTGCTGTTCATACTGTTCATACTAGTCCCCTCAGGAGTTGTTTTTTTTTTAATTGAACATTAATGTGCATCAACCACTTAGGGTTATTAGCACAGCGATAATGATAAGGGGGAAAACGGAAAGGGTATAACACTTTTCACGTCAAGAGGCCAGTGAAAGTTATAGGAATTATATTTCCTTGAAAAGATTTGTTAATTTTATAAATTGTATGACCCTTTCGGGATCCTTCCTTATCTAGGACAGTATAGGGACTGTTTGTCATGGAGCACTGCTTTCTTTCATGGTTAAAATTGGGGCATTCAAACAGGAGGTGTTTGACACTTAGTATGCAATGACACCTTTCGCAGGAGGGTGAACGATCTTTTCCGCCCTTGAGGCACTTAGGGTAGGGGGTACTACGCACCCCCACCTTACCTTTTCTTTTGGGGTGGCTCCAGCCACACCACTCATTCAAAATCTAAATCTTCACTAAGACGGAGCTTGCTCCTAACAATGTCCTTTTTATGAAATGTACATAGTGTAATTATGGTGTGTTAAATAAACGGGTCATCACCCAAAAGCGGATTTTACTAGTACTTTGTGTCCACAATTCAAAACAACAAACATTGGTCCTTCGAGCCGGATTCAAGTACTCGTAAACCCAGGAGCTTTCCGTCGACGTCTCCAGAGGAAGAGGAAAGACTTCAGTGTCATCAACACCATAACGAACCAAATCAAGAAAAACCCACGCCTCTACGAAGCAACATTTCCACGGCATAAGGTCAGTCATCCTTCTATTTATCCTTCCTTTGTGTTACACGCATGTACATTTTCTCATTCGTGACAAATTGAAACATTATTACGATGGCCGAACAACTCGAAAAACTCGTTAGAACTAGGGGCACTCTTAAAGGGAAATTAACGCGTCTTTACAATTGGATCGATAAATTTGATACTAACAAAGACAGTATTCATGGAATTGCGGAGCGCCGCCAACAAGCCCAAGATGCTTTTCGAAATCTTGAAAACATTCAATTTGAAATTGAACAAATCGACAAAACCTCTTCGCGAGAAAAGCATGACGAAGAACGCATACATTTTGAAAACGATTACTATGCCATAGCGGAGAAAATGACTAAAGTTCTTAATAAAGCAGCGTCCCAGTCGACTTCGCAAAAATCCGATAATAATTCAACGCGACAAACGTCCGAAGAAACAAGCGAACGTCGAGCGACACCCCACGTAAACTTGCCGGTGTTAGATTTAAAAACGTTTTCCGGAGAATACCAAGATTGGCTATCATTTTATAATTCCTTTACTGCTGCGATCGACGATCCAAAAAACGGTTTAAATGATTGTCAACGATTACAGTACTTAAAATCGTGTTTACGGGGCGATGCACTAAAATCAATAGATGCTGTTGAAATCGCCGAAGCAAATTATCGTACCGCATGGCAGATACTTGAAGAACAGTTTAAAAATACGCGATTAATTGTACAGGACCACGTCCTCGCTATTCTAAAGCATCCCGCTATGTCTAGGCAGTCACATACTGCACTACAGGACTTTTTGAATATACTTAAGGTCAATATAGCCGCGCTAAACAAGCTGAACATACCAATTCATACGTACCATGCTTTATTAGTACCGATAGTAGTAGAGAAATTAGACTATAACACGATTAAAGAATGGCAAATCACCTTAAATACGGAAGTTCCAGAATTCGAATCTTTAAAACGCTTTTTAGAAAAACGATGTCAATTATTAAAATCATTAAACGCGATCGGTAACAACAGCACTCCTTCAAAACCATATGTCACAGATCCCAAATATAAGCGGGTACTTTCCCACACAGCGGCAATAAAAGTAAACTGTGTCCTTTGCAAGGGTGATTGCCCCAAAATTAGTGCTTGTGCAGAATTTTTAAAATTAACGGTGGGCCAAAGATCACAAAGGGTACGACAATTAAAACTTTGTCTTAATTGCCTCCGGATTGGGCACCACGTTTCCAGATGTTTGATTCGCACCAATTGCCGAACGTGCAACAAACGGCATCACACGTTGCTTCACGATCAAGAACCTCAAACCAGTGAATCTGAATCGCCAATCATAAATCACGAGGTTTCCCTAATTTCTAATAGAAAGAACCAAGACAAAATCGCGCTTTTACCAACCGCTCTAGTTTATATCCGCGACGCGAACAATAAGTGGCACAATTGTAGAGTCTTGCTCGATTCGGGGTCCATGTCCAATTACATTTTGGCATCGATGTGCCGAAAATTAGGATTGAAACGATTTAATACCGATATTTCGGTATGCGGTATCGGTCAAATTAAAACGAAAATAAAATACGCGGCCCAAGCCTATTTTAAATCAAAATACGATGATTTCTCTGGTCACATAAAATGTTTCGTCATCGACCAAATAACCGAAAATTTACCTGTTAGAACAATTAGCAAATTGGGCCTAGAAATACCAAGTTCAATAAAATTCGCGGACCCGAATTTTACGACGTCATCGTCGGTGGACCTTCTTATCGGCTCAAATTTATTTTGGAAATTACTCCGTTCGGGTAAAATCGTAAAAGGGCCAACTGTCCTTCAAGAAACACATTTAGGATGGGTCGTCGCAGGTACTTTATTGGACGTTTCCGACCCGCCTATTTCAATGCATACAACCACTCTATTGACCTTACAACAGCAATTAGAGAAATTTTGGAGACTAGAAGACGAAGGCAATAAAGTTATAAACACGTCGGGTATTGCTAAAGAACATCTGGAGTGCGAGCGGTACTTTCAACAAACAACTCAACGGGCGACATCCGGTCAATTCGTAATAAATCTACCCTTCAAGGATTACCCCCCGGATCTAGGCAAAACCAAGGAAACAGCTGAAAAGCAATTTTTATCTTTAGAGCGCCGATTAGCTGATCAATCCAATCTTAAAAAGGATTATATAAAATTCATGCGCGAATATGAGCATTTGGGCCACATGCAGGAAGTCACACAAAATGAATTAGACGATTCAAATGCATTTTACTTACCGCATCACGCCGTGTTAAAAGAATCGGTTTCAACAAAATTACGCGTCGTTTTTAATGCATCTGCTAGAAGCACAAATGGGTTGAGCTTAAATGACAATCTGATGGCTGGTCCGACAATCCAGCAAGATTTGTTTGCAATTTTAACGCGATTCAGAACGTTTCGATACGTAATTAGTGGCGATATCGCAAAAATGTATCGCATGATTCTCTTGCACCCCGATCATAGTAAGTACCATCGGATATTTTGGCGTGAAGACAAATTACAACCGCTAAAGATATTTTGCCTTAAAACCTTAACGTACGGTACCAAACCGGCATCCTATATCGCAACGCGCTGTCTTCAAGAACTAGCGGACTTGAACGCGAAAAACTTTTCGGACGCAAGCGATGTCATTCGACGCGATTTCTATGTCGACGATTTATTAACCGGTCACGACGATCTAGAAAAACTCTCAAAAATAAAAAATCAAATCATTGCAATTTTAAAACAAGGCGGATTTGAACTCCGTAAATGGGCATCTAATGAGTTTTCTTTGATTAAAACACATGACGACAATAATTGTAAACATGACGTGCGATTAGACAAAAATGAATTCACAAAAACCCTTGGACTTCTGTGGAATCCCGCTTCAGATTCGTTAAAATACCAGGTCAAACCCTTAATCAATGCAACCAAAATCACAAAACGAAACATTTTGTCAGCCACAGCGCAGATTTTTGATCCATTAGGACTCTTAGGTCCCATCATAATAACGCCAAAAATAATTATGCAGAAACTATGGCAGCTCAAACTGTCATGGGATGAACCCGTACCTGAAGACATGTGTCACACATGGAATCATTTTTTACGCGAGCTTTCATCGCTTAATAATATTCGAATTTCAAGAAAGGTTCTGATAGATAAACCCAGATTCATTGAGTTGCACGGTTTTAGTGACGCTTCTCAAACCGCATACGCGGCCGTGTATCTTCGATCACTAAATTCTAATAACGAAATTTGCGTTCGGTTATTATGTGCTAAGTCACGTGTATCTCCTCTCCGTGTGATAACTATCCCAAGGTTAGATTTGAGTGCCGCGGCACTTTTGGCGCACTTGGTAGAGTCCGTGGAAAAAACATTAAACCTCAACATCGCTAAAAAATTCTTTTGGACGGATTCAAAAATAGTTCTGGCCTGGATTAAGTCCAGCTCCGGACAATTTCAAACCTTCGTGGCCAACCGCGTGTCCACAATTCAAGCGCTGTCTAACGAAAACGATTGGTACCATGTTAAGGGAGAAGATAATCCCGCCGATTTACTCAGTCGCGGCGTCGCGCCCTCCAAAATCAAAGACATTTCAACTTGGTGGGGTGGCCCAGCATGGCTAGCCAGACCCCAAGATACGTGGCCTACTGATAAATTTACTATTGACAAGGAGTTGCCTGAAAGGCGCACCGTTTCCATGACATCCGCTGCGTCGGATAACTCAAATTTAAACCAAATGTTGACAAAATTCTCGTCCTTTGTCAAAACCCAGCGCGTCGTGGCGTGGACTCTACGGTTTTGCAAAAATAGTCAAAATCCCAACGATAAAGTTTCCAACAAGTATTTAAGCGCAACGGAACTCAGAGAAGCTACAATAAAGATTGCGCAGCTTATTCAAAAAAACGAGTTCGCCAGTGAAATTGCGTCATTATGCAGTAATAAGCAACTTCACAAATGTTCTAACCTACTGTCCTTAAATCCGTTTTTTGATCCTGTCGACAAGGTCATAAGAGTCGGGGGTCGATTAAAAAACGCGGCGATACGATATGAAAGTATGCACCCCATTTTATTGCCAAAAAGCCACCACATTACTCGATTAATAATTAGGCAGGAGCATCACAGCCAATTACACGCCGGAGTACAAGGTACCCTATCGGCTCTACGCCAAAGATTTTGGATCATTTCTGGAAAAACCGCGGTTCGGCAGGAAATACACAATTGTATAAAATGTTATAGGTCAAATCCTAAACGCACAAACACATTTATGGGTGACTTGCCTACATTTAGGGTAAAAAATGCGCGCCCTTTCACGGTCAGCGGAGTCGACTTCGCTGGGCCGCTGCTAATTAAGGAGTCTCACGGTCGCGGTAAGCGAAATGTTAAGGCTTACGTCGCTGTCTTCGTCTGCTTCGCTACGAAAGCTGTGCATCTCGAGCTTGTAGGTGACTTGACGACGGCGTCCTTTTTGAATGCATTAAAACGTTTGGTTTCGAGACGGGGGCACGTGTCCCACATCTACTCAGACAATGCCACCAATTTCCGCGGTGCACAACGCGAGCTTGGCGAAATGCGCCAGTTTTTAAAATCAATCACCTTTAGTGACGTAATTGAAGATCTCGCAAGCAAAGGCATAACGTGGCACAATATAGCACCTGGTTCGCTCCACCTAGGCGGACTTTGGGAAATTAATGTAAAGGCCGTTAAATTTCATTTAAAGCGCATCCTCGGGATGTCATTTCTGACGTATGAGGAAATGTACACGCTCCTTACACGCATCGAAGCGATCCTAAATTCCCGACCAATTACCCCGCTTACTTCCGATCCCAATGACCTAGAAGCTCTAACTCCTGGACACTTCCTGATCGGACAACCAATGACCACCATCGCCGAAGTGGACCTCACTGATGTCCCCGAGAACCGTTTGAAGAGATGGCAGCGAGTGGAACAAATGCGGCAGCATTTCTGGAAACGTTGGCGAAAGGAGTACCTATCCCAACTTCAGCAACGACCCAAAAAGCAATCGACCAAGGGAGTGGAAATCAACCTTAACGATCTCGCAGTTATCGTCGAGGAAAACTGCCCTCCGCAGAGATGGCAACTAGGACGCATCATCGAACTCCACCCTGGACGTGACGGTGTAGTGCGCGTCGCAACGCTAAAGACGCCAAGTGGTGAAATAAAACGTGCAGTGCGCAAATTGTGTTTGCTACCAAAACTATAAAAGTGATTCCGTTCGTTGATCCTGCGTGATCATTATTACACCTACATAATTATGTTTATTTTCTTGTGTTTTAACTTTTTCAATTAGTGTGTAGCTTATATAGTTAGTTTTTTATGACTCATTTTCGTATATTGTTTTATATTGTTTATTCTATAAATTTATACTTTTGTTTATTGAAGTCGGTGACTTCAAGGGGGGGAGAATGAACGATCTTTTCCGCCCTTGAGGCACTTAGGGTAGGGGGTACTACGCACCCCCACCTTACCTTTTCTTTTGGGGTGGCTCCAGCCACACCACTCATTCAAAATCTAAATCTTCACTAAGACGGAGCTTGCTCCTAACAATGTCCTTTTTTATTAAATGTACATAGTGTAATTATAGTGTGTTAAATAAACGGGTCATCACCCAAAAGCGGATCTTACTAGTACTTTGTGTCCACAATTCAAAACAACAAACAGAGGGTATATCTGAATTTGGGGAAAATAAATAGCTATTTGTTAATCGAGTATGGCCGAGACGTAGGCGCGCTAGTACTATCTGTTCATTTCGTTGTTGAGGAGTGGGAAGAGCTTTTATTGGATCTGGTTTTATCTTTTGCAACCATCCGATCTTATTTTTCCATGAGGTACTCCAATCTTCATTGATTCTGTCGCGAAAATATCGTTTTACGTCTTCAAAAAGGCAGATGTCTGATCTTACACTGTCCATGGACGAGGAGGCTTCTTTTGCATTCTTGTCTGCATCTTCATTTCCCTGTATTCCGACATGAGATGGGGCGTATACGAAGGAGACTGTTTTGTGTTCGGCTTCAATGAGAGCTACTTCTTCTCTTATCGTTTTCACTAGTGGGTTACTGGAGAAACGTGATGTTAAGGATTGAAGTGATGACAATGAGTCAGAGCAGATTATCCATTGCGAGCGAGAGTTGTTTTGTTTGATGAAATTGAGAGCCTCTAATATGGCGTATAATTCTCCAGTGTAAACGCTGGCGAATTTGGGAAGACAAAAAAGAAGAGTTTGATCTGAGGTCACTACTGCGCAGCCAACCGAGGCGTCTGTTTTGGATGCATCTGTGTAAACGATGTTTGATCTAGGAAGGTTGTCTATTATGCTACGAAAGATGTTTTGCAGTACGAGATGAGGAGTTTCAGATTTTTTCCATTGACTCATTTGGGTATTTATGAGTAGTGGGGGGAGTAGCCAAGGTAGTGTCTTATTGATATTCCTGATGAGCATATTGGGGATACTTGTGTTGAGTTCGTCATTAAGTCTATTTAGTCGCTCATAGAGGGGAGGTATTGTGTTTGGTCTTGAGGTCTATATTGTGTGGAACCGATTTGAGAAGGTTATGTTTCTTACTGGATGATGATCAATAGATCGGACGTTTGCAGCGTATGACATTGTTAAGAGTTTTCTTCTGTATGTTGTTGGTAACTCACAGGAAAGTACGTGTAAACTCAACGCTGGGGTGGTTCGGAAAGCACCTAACGCAATTCGTATAGCTGTGTTCTGAATAGGGGCTAACTTTTTCAGATAAGACTTTCTGCACGCAGAGTAGGCGATACAGCCGTATTCTAACTTTGAGCGTATTGAAAAGCATGCATTTTGTCTTGTTGACAGAGAAACGAAAGCCAGATGAGTCAGTCCACTTTGTGATAGCTGTCACGGCTTTTTGGAGAGTGTTCTCCATAGTACTAAGATATTTCCCCTTCATGTATAATAGGATGTCGTCTGCGTATAGGCTGCATTGTACGGGTCGGTTTATGACACTGGATATATCGTTTATGGCTATAAGAAATAAGGTGGCACTAAGTGCTGAGCCTTGTGGGACGCCGTTTTGGAGGGTTTTGCGTTTCGAAAAGCTACCGTTTAATCTTAGTCTGAAGGTCCGTTTGCTTAGAAAGTTGATAATGAAAGCTAGTATGTCTTCGGCTGATTAATGATTCTGTATCTCCAGGTCATGTCATAGGCTTTCTCTAAGTCAAAGAAAACTGCCAGAAGTTTTTGCTTGTTGGCGAAAGATGGATTTCGGATTCTAAATTAATGACGCTGTCATGTGTTGATCTAAATTTCCTGAAACCGTTTTGGTTAACGTTTATTAAGTTTTCTTTTTTTAGGTACCACATCAACCTGTAATTAACCATTCTTTCGAGGATTTTGTATAGATTACATAAGAGCGAGATAGGACGATATGAAGAGGGTTCAGTTTTGGGTTTATTCAGCTTTAATATCGGGATTACGATTGCCTCTTTCCAAATTTTGGGAAAAAGCTGTTTACTCCATATTGAGTTAAAGAAAGATAAAATACGTGTTTTCGCTAGCACTGATAGGTTTTTGATCAGCGCGTAGGGGATCTCATCACGCCCTGTTGATTTGCTATTGCTTCTTGACAGAGATTCTAGTAATTCATCTAGTGTGAAAGGTGTGTTCAAGGGATGTTCATAATTAACTACTGGTTTTATAACTTCTAGTTCTATGATTTCCTTTGTTTGTCTGAAAGTGTTAGTATAATTCTTATTACTAGAAGTTTGTTGAAATTGGTCCGATAAGGTTTCCAATATTTCTTCTTTGGATGTGATTGGTCTTCCATTTACGGTTAGTGTCAGTAGTTCCTTATTATTGTTTTGTTTTCCTTTGAAGCAACGAATTTTGTTCCAGACTAGATTTGCGGGAGTAGACTTGTTGATGGATGAGGTAAAGTTATTCCATGATTCTTTCTTACTTCGTTTATATACGTATCTGGCCTTGGCTCTTAAACGTTTGAAATTCATGAGGTCTTCGTTAGTTCCGGATCGTTTGAATTTATTGAACGCTGCTTTATACTCTTTAGTAACCATTTTACACTCGGCGTTCCACCAGGGGACCGTTCTTTTTTTGTAGCCGGATGTTTTGCCGATGTGAATATTTGCAGCATTTAGGATCGTATTCATGATATATTCCAGTTGGTGGTCCACGTCCATGCCGAAAGTGTTCTCGACATCAAATTCCCTAAGAGTCCGGTCCACTTCACTTGAAAAATCTTTCCAATTTGCGTTTGCTATATTCCATCTATTGAGTGGAGTTACGGGAGAAGATGTTATGTTCGAATTGTACTCGATCAAGATTGGAAAATGATCGCTACCATACAGAGAGTCGAGGGTGGTCCAGGTGAGATCAGGTGCTAACTCTGGGTGGCTTAGAGAGAGGTCTAGGACAGAAAATGTTCCAGAAAAAGAATTGAATCTTGTTTTTTTTTCAAAAATACTAGGTTGTGTCGATCAAGAAATTGTTCGAGTAATGTTCCTCGTTAGTCTGTTATTTCTCCCCCCCCAGAGAGTATTGTGAGCATTGAAATCGCCTATGATTAATGAGTTTTTGGGTAGCTGATTAAGTAGAATGTTAAGTTCGTGCATGGTGAAGTTTCTATTTGGCGGAAGATAAATGTTGCAGATACAAATTTCTTTTTCTAGTTGTACTAGGACAGCGGAGGCCTCAAGATCAGTGATGAGTGGGATAGCTTTAGCTGAGTATTTTGTGTTAATGTATGTACCAACTCCTCCACTGGCTTTGTTTCGGTCAGTTCTATTTTTGGCAAATGAATTGAAATTTCTTGGTGTGTAGCTCTGGGAGTTTTTAAGATGGGTTTCTTGAAGACATATGACGTCAGCAGGGAATTCTGTTACTAAGAGTTATAAATCTTGCAGATGGGTGTACAACCCATTTATGTTCCATTGTAGAATTTTGAAAATGACGAGGGAAAAGACAAGAAAGGTGGATTATAGAGAGCATGAGCGAGTTATAAAAAATAGAGAGCGTTTAGTATTCGTCCGCACTGTCATCTTCTGTGTCTTGTTCACGATTTAACTGCTTTTTGAGCTTGTTCTGGAGTTTTGTAAATTTGGATTTAATACTTCGATGGGAGAGGTTTGGATAAATTTGGTATAGCATGTTGATAAATTGAGGAATGTCTTGTGTGTATTGTCTTACTATGCTTATTGGATCCTGGGATCCTGATACATTTTCAAGTAGGTTAAGGAGTTGGTCGTAGTTGATGCAGAAAGGTATTGAAGCTTTTTCAATTATTTCTTTGGCCTGTAAGAGCAAATCACTCATAGGTGTTAGACTTTCTAAGGAAGCGCTCTTTTTAGGCAATTTGGAAGGTTTGTTTAGGTTTAGTACTTTTGTGGGGGACTCAGGAGTTGTGTTTACGTGCTATACTTTGACTCTCGGTTTCGGGACTTTTCTCTGCTCACATGTGTCGATCGGTTTCTGAAATTGTCTGCACTCGTGTATTTTGTGTAGACTTCCCCTTAAATGGACTCACACACACACACACAACAGCCCTCTGGTTCGGTGTAAACCTTTCGTAGGAGTCAACAGGTTGGATTACATGAAAATAGTTGTATTCTCTAATGGCTATCGTTCAGGGCGTGCTTGGATATTACAATCTCTGTTGTTGTCCATAACAGCCTCATCCGGACTTGGATTACCTGAACCTAGTTATTCTCCGATTATTCTCTGATCGCTATAGTTCAGGGCGTGCTTGGATTATTACAATCTCTATTATTATCCATGCCTACCAGCCCCATCCGGAGTTGGATTCTTACAATCTCTATTGTTGTCCAGAATACTTCATAACTCCCGATCTAGAATCGCTGCTGGGCACTAATTCAACTTGGTCAAAAGGGCTAGAAGTGCCCATAGAAGTCACGACACTATCATCATGTCTTCATCCAATCTTGTCACCGGTCACCCACCCTTAGCCAACTACATCGCCTTAGTCCCGTCGGTCCTTAACGGGGAAGTTTTCAATTTCAATCCCATTATTGGACCCTGCTGTGAAACAAATTAGTGATATGATGAAGATGATATAAAACTCCAAATGGGAACTATCAAACAAGTCGACTCATATAAATACCTAGGAGCAAATATCACAAACAATGGAACATGCGTAAAAGAAATTAGAAAACGTATTGAAGAAGGAAGAACTGCCACAAAACAACTTACTGAATTCGGTCTTATGGAGTAAGAATATAACCAACCATACGAAAATACGAATATATAAGACGATTGTGGAAAACATTGTGACATATGGAGCAGAAACTTGGACTACACCGGGCGTGATAAAAAAGAAACTACTAGCAACAGAAATGAACTACTGGAGACGAGCATGCAGACTTACATTAAAAGATAAGATAAGAAATGAAGAAATAAGAGACCGCATGGGAATAGGAATCACTATACTTGACACTATAGAAGCTAAAGGACTAAGATGTTATGGGCATGTCAGACGCATGGGCCCAGAGCGATGGCCAAAGAAGATAATTGATTGGGAGCCAACCCGTAGGCGAAAAGGAGGACGTCCAAGAAGGAGATGGCGGAATGACATAGAAAAGGCCATGCAAAAAAAACCTAGAGGAGGAAGATTGGAGAAACAGGAAAAGATGGATGTTAGGATGCGGTTATAAACTGTAAAAACCCGCAATAATATATATATGAAGAAGGAGGAGGGGAGGCGATACCAATTGCTGGACGCTTAAGTAACTAACACGATTTAGACTGGTGGAGTGAGTCACTCTCACACAATCGGGGAACGAACCTATGTAATAATTTTGCCCTAGAAATCTATTAAGATGCTTCAAAATCTGGTTGGGGCGCCGTTATCAATGTTCTTGAATTAATGGCCGCTTTTAATGCCTTAAACTCCTTTGCCAAAGGAAGGTCCAACTGTCATATTCTTCTTAGTTTCGACATACATACAACACACAGGCAGTGTCAGATTCCCCAGGTTCAACACGATTGCCAGGGATATATTTTGGCAATGGTGCGAATAACGCAACATTTTTCTTACTGCTTCCTATATATGTACATACGAAACATAGTGTTCAAGCAGACAAAGAATCCCGTTAAAAAAAAACATGAATTATGTAATTTTGCATTTCAACAAGTTTTGTAGACATTTTGATACCACTTCGATTGAACTGTTTGCAACCAAATTAAACGCCAAATGCGTTTAATGTATTTCGTGGAAACCGGACCCAGACTCGCAAATAACGCATTTACGGTATCTTTTGCAAACAATTTTTTTTATGCCTTCCCACCATATTCCTTAATTTAAAATTGTTTAAAATTTAAAATAATAGATTAACGGACGACGGGCATACTAGTCCTACCAACTTAGGTTACACAACCTTTGTACCCGGTTTATCGAAAGCTATTACTCAGCCCCTTCTTCAACCAACTAAGAATCCACTTTTTTATTCCTTTTAGGAACAGTCATCCCCTATGGAGAAAGATTATCCTGGAGGTTAGAATTTTATCAGGACCTCAATTATTGAAAAGGCATATGCAAAATCAGGCTTAACCGCCATTAAATCGTCAGTCTCCGCAGACAATGAACCAATACAGTGTATACCTTCACAAATGATGAATATTTTCTAAAGATCTACACTGTAACTCGTAATTATTCAGATTGCATAGACACAGTTACCATATTATCCTTCAATAATCAATTTACATCTGACGCATTGTATTCAACTGTGAATTCAGCGCAGTCAGCACTTTCCTTCATTTTTGCAATTTCTGAAGAACATCATAATTTTCTTAAAAGGTTTTGAAATCAGACCATCAAAACCCAAATACCAAACAATCTGGGATACCTCATCAGTTCTCTCCTATTTATCAGAGTTCTATCCTCTAGAGACAGTCTCAATCTCTATAATCTTATAATCAAATTAGGACCTTATTAGCTCTGATATCAGCACATCGACCACAGACTCTGTCCAAGATTAGACTGCACAATATCATAAGGTGTAATGATAGAGTCTAGAGATAACAATACCCGATAGAATTAAAACCTCTTCGGTAAAGAACTCTTAATCAGTATTAATTATTTTGTTTTTCCCTGAAAAACCACATTTATGCCCCGTATCATTAATTGAATTATCCATATCTAGGGCTCAGGCGTTGCGAAGCCAGAACTATACACGTCCTAATATTAACCTACAGGAAACCGATTTCTCCAGCCTCTCCCCAAAGAATTAGTAAATGCTTTAAATTTGTCCTCTCCTCGGCGGGCGTTGATACTACTTGTTTTTCAAGCCACAGCATTAGACATCCCGCTACTTTAGCCGCATGAAGAACCGAAGTTTCGATTGAAAAAATGGAAAGACCGGCTGGCTGGATCACTAACTTTCAAATGTTCTACACACTTTTGTCGTCAACTGCAAGCAGTTTGCTAGAGGCACAGTGGGCTAAAGCTATTCTGTAATGTTCTGTTTTATGTACCATGGAAATCAAACGTTATTAAATTTGGAAGTTTCATCTTCCCTGTTACAACCCCTAGAGCGTTAACTTTGAACGTCTACAAGTTGTCATGGTAATTAGAGAACGGCAATACGAAATATAATTGATAAATCAAGTGACTTACCTGTAAGGATAGTTGATCGAAATTATATGAGTATTGCCGTTCGAAGAATTACAATCCCCCCAAACATCTCCCTCGCGTGGGGTCCTTAACGCTCTAGAACTACCCTCAAATTTGCAATGAGAATATAATACGTGCGAGACAGGAGCTGCATGGAGTCAGCATATTGGGTAGTGGTGATAAGTGGATTTAATTTATTTTAAACAATTCGTGGTGAGCCCAAGAAATTACGACTACAAGTTGTCACTGTAATTCTTCGACCGGCAATACTCATATAATTTCGATCAACTTTCCTTACAGGTAAGTCACTTGATCTATCAATAAATTATATTCAATTTAAATTTATTTTGTAATATTATTTGCATTTATTGCTTAGTAGTAGATGGCCTTGATTTTCTAAAACCATTTCTTTTAGTTTTTAGAACTGTATTAGTTAATGAAAGGTTCTTTTCAATGTACATAATGTAATACAGTATTGAAACATGAGCACATAAGTCAAGAGTGTAAAGCGATTGAAGTTAACTCAATTAGAATAACAAACTAAAGAAACAAAAGGGATAAAAGAGATGACAGATATAAAAGATACTCCAAAGGAACTAAAGCGACCAGTCATATTTCATGTTTGATATTTGATTTCACATCACAAATTTCACATCTCATATTAAAAACAAATAGATTTTATATTTCTTTCATATTCCACATTTCATAAATCATTTTGCATTTGAAGATTTGTATCTCATGTCATATTTCATGATTTGAAATCCGAATTGAATCTTGGGTTTCATATCGTTCCATTTTAGATCTCATATTACGCATTCTGCACTTCATGTTTCGTTTTTATATGCGTTTCACTTTTCGTATTTCATATTGACTTTCGTGATGTACACCTCATATTTCTTTTTAGGATTTTAGTATACTTCAGCATTTCTCAAGACATTTCAGGACCTCTAGTATGACGCTTGTTATGTTCGGAGTGCCTTGAGCGCCAGTTGGTGGTATGTTCCATGCGACCACAGGTAGCTTAAGCTGTTAAGTTACCGGGAGGGAAATAGAATACTCGGTCGGTATTACGGTTTTTATTGCAAAAACACCCTATATATAAACGAACTTACTATTTACAGTATATACACGGTCTTACTACTTAAATATGTAGACACTCTTACCCTGGAATTCGCGGTCGGCGGTGGAAGCGGGGTTGCGGGGCGAACCGAAGTGGTGCGGGCGGGAGTGCTACCTCAGAGTTGTAGGGCTCCTGCCATAACGGAAATTGGTTACGGGCCTCCTACGGGGGCTCCTGCAGTATAGCGAGATGGTCAATAGATCGACTCCCCGCAGCAGAAGTTGGTCTCCGATCAGTCGAATCTCTTCTCCGCCTTCCTTCTCAAAGGGCTAATGGTGGACTCATCCTGCTGGTCACAAACCAGTGGTTTTACTTACAATATATAGCGTTGCGCTGGAGTGTCGATGAAGTAGTGAGTGGGGATTTGCGGTTCATCGTTATCAGCGCGGCCTCAACTCTCATGATTTGGGGGCCGCTGGAGTTTTGGACGTCAGAATCGGAAGCGCGGTACTTCACTTGGTAACTGGGAGAAGGAACGGTTTCGGTACGGTATCGGGAAGTATTTTATTTTGGTATTTGTGCCACTGCGGTGTCGGGGAATATTAAAAACTTGGTAACTTCGTTACACTAGCACAAGATTTTCATTAATCTTCAAGATTTTTCAGGACTGAAATTGAAACGGTATATGATATGTGAAACATTAAATGTATATAAACATTCTATAAGTAGGAAACAACAAATAATCGTAACAACAACAACAAATAACCAGCAGCGATAGTCCATATAGTAAGACTTTTCAGGTTTTGGGGCATCGTATTAATATTATATTAACAACCCGAAAATACGGTTGTGGTATTTAACAACGAATGGAAATCCTATGATTAGTATTCGCGCCAATAGGTACAAAGAGATCGAAAACTAATTTAGTCTAAGTTTGCCATGCACGAAGGGCTAAAATGCATATAACTTTTGAGTAAGGGACGGTGATTTAAAAATATTCGAGTTAGAGAAACCTTCGAGCTATGGGAGTTCCACTGTATTTGTATTTGACGTTTGAGGTTATAATAATATGTGCGAAGAATTGACATCTAGCGTTAGAACCAATCTAGAAAAAAACTCATTTTCTGACAATAGTTGTGAAGATAAAATAAATCATTAAACAGACAACGAGACTTAGCTTCATTTTACAATTTTACAATACACCTCTTTTTTGTCGCCTGTATTACACCATGTTTCTACTTTCTTCAATACTCAATTTTTCTTTTGCTTTCACAAGTTTATGTTTTCTGTCAGCAGGCTCACAAGTTTAAAACCAATATTAACGCTCAAAACAGCATATTTGTTTATTTATCCAATAAAGTTAACGAGATGTATCAATAAATACCCTCACGTGCCATTCTGAAATACCGGTAATTATTAAAGTAGAACTGTTTGTCGGATATTTCTTTCCTCTATATAAATTATTTTATTTCAACCCGAACTCCAATATTTGCTCTTTGACCGCAAGAGAGACAAAATGAGCTCTTGCCTCTAATAAAGCTTTCTCCATTTGACGAGAAAATGTTTTTGGTAATCACTTGCGATAACTCGTTTCCCACTTAAATTGTGCTGTTTGAAGATAAAACGCTTCATAACCAGTCACTAGTTTCTATAGACAAGACCATATGCCATCTCAAATGTAATTATTTAAGAGATTTCAAAGCAGTTTTGCAACGACGTAGTCCTTGGAAGTTGTACTCAAGTAAATGTCTTTCTGGTGGTAGTTTCATAAGCTTCCATTCCTACACTCCAAAGCTTATATATCAAGTTAATTATCGTTGATTCAAAGAAGAGTTCTTTCATAGAGTCTTCGTGCTCTTGTTTGCCACTTCAGCGCGTTAAGGGTTTGGGAATTGAATGTTAAAATTAGATTTTTTCGTATTCTGGTTATTAATTTGGAAAATGCGAAAATGTCTTTTCATCAGTAAATTTGAATGTTTTATAATGATTTAAAGAAGAAATCTTTAGAAATGAAATATCTAACGTTCTTACAAACGATATTATTATTAAATGTACTTTTTTGTTTAAAAGTTGGCAGGATATCACTCAACATTCCTTTATCCTTCCTTGTGAAAGCATTATGTTTTTTTTTTGTTTCTACCCTTCAGGGCCGTTTGCACCGTTTCAATTTTATAAACGACTTAGTTAAGATCTTCTTAAATTAAAGTAAGTGTAAAGTAAGTCCTACGTTAAATGGAAGCTGTCCTTTGTCCGGACTTGAAGCATAACTTGAAGGGATGTGACATCTGAAACGTCAATTGTGCAAACGAATTTTGGAATTTAATCATGGCTTAATTTTAAGTCCGTCTTAAAGGTGACGGTCCAAATGGGCATTAATGTTTTTTTTTGTGATCAAGCTTTTATGAATAAGCTTCTTCGGCTTTAATTGAATAGTAGGTAATAATAAGTTTAGCAAAATTCGAGATATACGATTTCTTCACACATGATACATTAAGTAAAATTATTTTAAGAACACTTTAAAAATGTATTTTTTCTTTCTGCCAATTTTTGACAGATGATTAGTGATTTTTATATTGTTTTTTTTTTCTGCACAGAGAAAATGTAACAATGACAATCTATACATTAAAAAGTAATAAATAATTTAAAGTGACAAACAGCATTTAAAATATGTAGATTCAAACAGACTACTTTCTACATTAGTAAATTACTCGCGAGTACATTGAACTTGTAACACATAATTTTGAAATTTACGTTGCTGTAAAAGAAATGAGGCCCTACATTACAAATAATTTGTATGGTTTTCGCAACAAATGGTTCATATTTTCACTAATAGCATTGAATGGTAATATTTAAACAAATTTTAGTAAATAAGCAAAGTCTCTGGTACGAATAAATAAGCCAGTTTCATAGCGACGGGCCATAAAATATAAAGCGATGGCGACTACGTTTATGACATAAATGCCACCAGAATACATGGTCGAAATAAATGGTAAAATTTGAATGATTTACCTGACAATTTAACATACGGACAGAAAAATAATCGTTTGCAAATTAAATTGACGCGTCCTTACGTTAGATTTGGCAGAAACATAAATAGACTACCTGTATTCACACAACTTTAGACACATGGAAAACTCGTCGTGGGAATAAAGTCAGATTTAACAAATTTTGAGATAAGGATAAGAGTTTATTGTAAAGAACAAGTTAAAACAGTGTAAGGGCTGAACGTGTCCCCTCCCGATATTCTTCCCTCTGCATCAGTGCTGCCAATCTCGCCCCAGGTTAGGTAGACAATCCGAATTTCTTCTTAGTGAATTACAGGTCCCGTGTACTTCAACGGGAAATTAAAACATATTAAAATTTGACATTTCTCAACAGTATAATTCCATCAAGTAATAGTCCAGACGTATTTGTGGGAGGATTGCGTGAACCTTTGAATTTTGAAGAAAATTGGCGTTGGATTTGTTGCAAGCCCAAATTAGAGTACTTGTTAATCTAGCAAGTATTCCCAGAGTTATAAAACAATTAAATAGAGAAATGTATAAAATTGACGAATCAAAGGAATTGGTGGCTTACGCAGTGGAAATCGAAGATTTTTCGGATGTGACAAAAAGAGAAACCAAAAAATCTCGTAATTTTGCAAATTGGCATTACTATTGTTGGGACTTGTTTGGGGGTGGCTTCACGTGCTTTTGGGGCACGCGATTTTGTTGGGTGGTAATTCTGCCTGGTAGTGGTCAAGCTGGTAACACCAACAAGTGCTTGCCGAAGACTATGATGCCATGCGGGTCAGGAAATGGTTGAGGGTGTTTGTGTCTCCGGTCAGTGATGACGCGGATAAGGGGGTCCACTTGTTTGTGCGGCGGGATTTTATTCTAAACATTTTGTGGATGGGGAGATTGAGAATTTCTAGGCCCAGAAAAATATACCGTGCGTCAGTGTATACTTCGCGTGACTGAAGGTAGCACATTGCCCATCGTATTTTCGACAAAGCCCGTATTTCTGGAGGCGTACATTGAACAATTTCAGAACTCATTTATTGACGTTTCAAATTAATTCTTTTTCATAACTGCCGCGAAATTGCCTAGATTGTGAAATTTGATTATTTTGTATAAAAAGTGGCAAAGTAGAAAAAATACTGTATGATAACTCGTTTATAAGTCATTTTGTCACACTTACTCTTGCACTTACTAACCCGTGCGTGCGACATTTGGTTCTTATAAAACTGTTATCATAATATACTATTTTCTACTTTGCGTTCGTACTGAGGCTATTACGATAAGTTTTTGCGTATCATAATAATAAAAATAAGTATACTATAAGTATAATCTTGGCAGTCCTAACCTGTACTTCGCTGTCAAGTCCAAGTGGCTGACAACAGCTGTCAATGTGAATTAGCATTACTATTATTGGCACTTGTTTGGGGGTGGCTTTACGTGAATTTGGGGCACACGATTTTGTTGGGGCATTCTGTCTGGGGGTCGCCAAGCTGGCAACACTTGGCGCATATAATTCTAAATGTAGTAATATGAAAAGTTTTAATATATTGAATTTGTTTTTACCCTAGGGGGTAAAACAATTCGTGTTCCTTTAAAATCCTTTAAATCAACCATTGCCTTTAAAAGGTAAAATTATACCGTACCGTGCGATCATTTAAATTATAAATTAAAGTAGGCTGTGAAATTTAAATTAGGTTGGCACAACAAACTTTTGACAAACTGACCGTTTCCTCTGATCTGATTTATAATTTGAATGTCAAAGTGACAAAATGTTTGAATTAGAGCATACAATTTCTCTTACTGAAAAGTATTTTAAGAACGTTGAACGGCAACAGAATGGTGAATGGAATTATTCTATAGAACACTGTGCTAATGATTTTCGAAATACCCACCCCAATTTTCCAACAGATTATCAAAAATTAGTCTAACAAATTTATAAATGTGTGGCAAGATTTCGTGATATTGACTGTTGGTCGAAAAGCGGGTAGCGGAGCGCCCAAGAAAGAACTCCTGAGATGGTGGCAGATGTTGCAGCAGTCAGTTTTTCTATTTAATTTCTGCATAGACCCCAAAGAATATCGAAAATGGAAACGCTTGCTCAGGTATGTTCAATACTTAACATTTATTACTTAATATTAGTAACATTTTTATAGACGTTAAGAACGAGAACCAAATGCAAATTTTAGAATGTGCAGCACGTGTGCACTTGCCATTTTGTAGGTCCAAACAGGTAAAATCTTTTTTTCTGCGGATGGAGGGCGTTTCGACGAATTCATGGGGTTTAATTGCGGACCAAATCCGCATATTTTGTTTATTTACATAAATCCAGAAAGGTGGAACCATGCTTCGTCGGAAAAAAAAGTTAAATCCAAAGGTATTGTTGTTATTTAGGTTATTCAAAAACCACTGACAGTATCCTATTTGTGCAGGAAAATCTCGTAGAAACAGATCTTAAACGACGGTAAAGAGGAAAACGTAGTGATCTGTTCAGAACTAAGTCACCTAACCTAAAAATGCCCAAAGTTTGAGGATTTCCAGCGAATAATTGCTTTTACTCACTTAAAATTCTGTGGTCAACTATGTATCTCGCCTCATCCAATACAAATAAAGTCTTTTTTTCGTTAAATATGCAAACATTAAATAGAAAAACGTAACCTGCAGCATTAACTGATGCAACATCTGCCACAATTTCAGGAGTTCTTTTTTTGGGCGCTCCGCTGCCCGCTTTTCGACTAACAGTCCCAACATCACGAAATCTAGCCACATATTAAATTTATAAATTTGTTGGATTAATTTTTGATAATAATCTGCTGGAAAATTCGGGTAGGCATTTCGAAAATCATTAACACAGCGGTTCTATAGAATAATTCCATTCACCATTCTGTTGCCGTTCAGCGTTCTTAAAATATTTTTCAGTAAGAAAAATTTTATGCTCTAATTCAAACATTTTGTCACTTTGACATTCAAATTTTAAATCAGATTGTCAAAAGTTAGTAGTGCCAACCTAATTTAAATTTGACAGCCTACTCACATAACAAATTTGTTATCTGAGTTGCATATAATCCAAATTTACCTAAAATTGTTATTTTATTTCTGATCCTAATGTAAATTTTGGTATTTATATAGTTTCATTTAGTGCTAAATTTGCACAGAATGCCTGCCTGTTTAAACATTGGTAAAGATTCAAGAGGTTCACCTGTACATTTGTCGATGTACCACATTTCGCATAATGAAATATTCAATCGAATCGATATCCGCAGTACATGTTTATATTACAACCTATTTGAAGTACAGAACATTATGTTGTATATTACTTAATATTAATTTTCAAGAGTACAGTAACAAATTTTTTTTGGGGGAAACGTAGATTTTATTTTTATTAAGTTCTGAAAGCGTCGTATTTATTTAAAATCTCTTGTTGAATTTGTGCAGACCACTTCATGTAACTGCCGTCTAGTCGACAATATTAATTTTATTGCAGTCGTTTGTTACTAAAAAACTATTCATTTTAAGCTTCAATTAACAAAAGTTCGCATACAACTTTCAACTATTTCGTAAAATGGTTATTACTGTTATCACGTCATATTATATTTCGAGGAAAATTCTACTCTTAATTTGATCAAAAAGTGTATTTCAGTGTTATGAACTTCCTACTGAATGTAGTTGTACTAATGACGCGTATACGACCGTGTTCATATATATATTTTTTTATTATTTATGCCGGATAATAAAAATTTTGTTTCAAAGGTGTTTGTAATACGCGCTGAGATTATTGTTTTGTTCATGATAGACTTTCTGAGTCCACCTAGAGATAAAACCAAAACTGCTATTACGATCCAGCTCGAAGAACCAAAAAATGTGTATCGGCTCGTGAGTACCAAATTGAAATGAATTTCACTAACTTTGATATACTTGACTGTACAATAAGCGCAACTTACTGTATTGTTATCAAGCCTTATCCCAACTTGAACCTTAAGGCTAAAACTACCCTACAAGTACTCCCGGGTAATGGGAAAGTAACCATACCCTATGCTGAAAGGACCGAACATCGATTCTTTCAAAAAATTCACATTTTATCTATCTACCTACAACCCCAGCGTTTACTAACATTTGCATTAATTTTAAATATAATCCAAACTTATGAACTTATTAAAATATTCTCTTTCAACATCAAGGATTTCTAAATGTCCTTGCCGTTTTGTTGCTTCTTTTATGGGCGTTCATAACATGCAAATGTAGCCGAGCAGAAAAGACGAGCAACCAAATATATTTCAAGGAAAGCAAAAATGTATCAATATTATATGAAATTGAGTCTATTGAATCGGCCGGTTTATTGCAACAAATATACTTGCTTCTATGTAAACTTTGACCTCCTTACGAAAACTGTGCGTGTTAAAAGAACATTCTAAAAATAATTTTCTTCTTAACGTAGTACAGTTAGTCTAATTTATAACTTCTCCCACTTTTTCATAGCCGCTATTTATAAATAAAATACCCTACTGCTGTATTAGCCTTGCCGGTAAGTGTTCAGTTGTGGTTGTTTTGACAAATGGCGCTAATTAATATTTTTCCAACAGCTGGAGACGGCTGAATACAACAAAAATATTGCTGCGACCTACTGCTTTGTCTTTGTCGAGATTTTGTATGAATTTACATTAAACTAGGCAATACCTCGAAAATAAATCGTGAATTTTAAATTGTGCATAGTCTGGATACTCTGTAATTAATTTTAATATCAAATAACAATTAGATAAATTAAGCCATAAATTAATTTTACGGCAAGTCCCCTTTTTGTGCGGTGTATTATAATTTCTGATCATAATTCATAGCCAAAACCGACTTTACAGGACGTTCATGCAGGGCTAATTAATGTTCTTCGTGGTGTGTGCCGGAATTTAAAAAACAAACTTTTCCTTTTTTTTAATTTCCAGCGTTCACCCGAATAGTCCACTAAAATTATTTCATATTGTTCGAGATAACTGCAACTTTTTTCCCAGAAAATAAATTCTTCGCTGCCGAATAAAGGGTCGTGGCGAGTTTTCAAACAATGCCGTAATCGAGGTCTGGGTCTTGTATAATAGCGGCTCTTTTAATGCCTCCAATAAAAATTCATTTTAGGTTTTTGTTTCATTAGCCGTTGTTAATTCGGGACAACATGCATCGAGATTGCGGAAGTGCGCTGCGATCTTTGTTACCGTTTTGAAGGACTCTCTTGAGTGTACTTGCATATAAATTATTTTAGTAAATTTCAAATGAACCCTAGGTAATTTCTGTCTGTTCTCGCCCAAATTTCTTCATGCAAACACTAGTAGGTAAGTGTTCAATAAATAAACTAATTTGTCGAATAATTACTACCGAGCTAATGTGCATACGGCGGGATCCCATTTGATTTAAAGAGATTGGGTTTCATAGGGAAGTCAAGTATTAATTGGGGTTACATTACAGCCTACTGATTGGTTACGCTGTTATATTTAGTAGTATCTACTTACATCTCTCTTCACAATAAAAGTGTACAATTCGTGAGAGCGATTTTTGGTCTTTGTAAAATAAATTGCCTTACATCTGTTACGACACAACTGTATTTTACTACTCTACTCTAAAGTCGCAAATTTTGAGCCAAAATTATATATTCGAAAATTAAGGGTGTATGTGTATAATGGCGCTTTGATATAGTTCACTAAGGACCAGTCAAGAATAATACAGGTTTCGGTAAAAATATATAAACGTTTTTTAAAATTACCTTCTACAAGATAACCTCTATAAGCCTTCTAACTTTGTTAAATACGCCAACATTGTGGAAACATTGTGCAAAAGGCAAAAAAAGATATGCTACACAAATTTGTTTTCATGAGTAATTGAGAAGGCAATAATCTCAGTAAAATTTTAATTAACGAAACTAACTAAAGTAATTGTTCTGACTCCAACATTAATACATGCTTCCGCCCTTCTGATTGATGGCATGTTGTGTTGTTCACTCCAACATTTCGTCGTCGATCGTTCCGGTCACAGCAAAAATACAATTTAACAAATCGTCACGCTATTCTGAAGACGTCTTATAAACCCTGTCTTTCATATACTCCCAAAAGAAATAGTCCAATGGGTTAAGATCTGGACTACTTGCGGCCCAAGCAATGGTGCATTTGCTAATTGGTCGCTAATTTTGGTAATTTTCGTCCAATCATTCCCGCACCGTTCGCTTCCAATGTGGTGGGGCCCCATCTAACTGGATCCACATATGAGTGCCTGAAAATAATAATCAATCGGAAAACGTCGGAAGACTGCCATTCAACATATTCGGCATAATGTGAGGTCCAATTAAAGGAGTCCCCACAATTCCTGTCCACACGTTAAATGCATAATGGATTTGGTGTGTGGATTTTCCAGGGCCCAGTAATGCAAATTATGGCAGTTCACAAACTCATCTTGCGTAAAAATTGCCTTATCTGCAAACATTATTTTTCGAATAAAGTCAGGGTTTTCATAACCTACTATATGTACATATACTACACTCGAGACATAGGAATGGTACTTTTGCCGAAGTTTGTATATTATTTTCTTCAAAATTAGGTATTTCGAAATTTAGTAATTAAATCTCATTAAGTTACACTATTATAACGTTTAAGTCCAGTCAAATGTTTGCACTTAATAAGCACTGCAAGAATTGATATTATTTGTCAGATAAATGTCAAAGGATTTTTTGGAATTTGTACTATTACAAAAATTATTATTAAATTGCACTTAAGAGTAATTTGTAATGGTAATTTTGTGTGAGTCAACTGCTCACGAGTTGCCGTGAAGCTGCAGAAACAGTTACATGATTGCCTTTACTATCAATCATCATCATCAACATCAGGTCTGTAATGGAATTGGAAGTCGGGAATTGGTAACTTTCCAACCTCTTTTGAAATTGGAATGCCGTATATTACTGACCGATTGTGAACAAAATTGATTGTTGGCGTTGGCATTATTTAGGAATTCAAGTGAGAATGTTACGAGAGGAAGGGAAGAGCCGCACGAATAAAGTAGAAAAATCAAAAGAAAGATGAAAAGGAAGGTTACATGGTGAGAAATGTACATATAGACAACAAATGGTGGAAAATAGTGACATTTATTATTATTATTCTTAAGGGGCGCGGTTCAGACCCCACTGCACTGAAGCTTCAGCTTATTGTGCCCCACTTAGCAAGCTTACTCCATAAGGCCTGTGCTGTTGATAAACTTCAGCACAGATTCTATGGGCATATGTTTTATGTCATTCGGTTCAACATACGTCAACCCGAAGTGTCGAAGCCTCAAGCGCTGGACACTCGCATAGTATGTGTAGTGGAGTTTCTTCCTCCTCCCTGCACATCCTACAATCAGGATCTTGCTTCACCCCGATTGTGGTGAGATGTTTCATGAGACAGCAGTGTCCCTTGAAGAGTTCCACTACCTTTCTCAGTTGTCTCCTGCTCAATCTCAGGATTTCTTCTGACCGCTTTTTCGACGGGCCTTCCATGAACATCCGCGATTGCCTCTGTCCAGGAATGTCATTCCAATGGATGTGGTGTTCTCTGTTGATATAGCCATGAATCACCCTTTTTGCCGTCTCATGTGCGATCCCACAAGTGGGCTCTGGGCCGATCAAAGGTGTTTTCGGTCCCTCTTCGGCTAGGAGGTCAGCTTTTTCATTTCCTTCAAATCCCCTGTGCCCCCGCTCCCAGCACAGATTCACTCTGTTGTGTTTTGCCAGTTTCACAAGCGATTCGAGACATTCTTTCACAACTCTGGAGCGTACTTCGACACTCTCCAGAGCTTTAAGCGCTGCCTGACTGTCAGTCATACTGTGGATCCGCCTGTTTGCACAGCCCCTCCTCATTATTCCCCCGGCACAGATGTCAATTGCAGTGATTTCTGCTTGGAACACGGTTGCCAATGATCCCAGGTTGATGCTCATGTCATCCCCTGGTGCTTCTCCGGCTACCCCTGCCCCAGTGCTCTTTGTTGTTTTGGACCCATCCGTATACCAGATGGTTCCGTTGTTACTCCTCCGTTTTCGGGTATCGACCCTCTCCTCCCTTCTCGGTATGACTACCTCGAAGGGTTTACAAAAGTCATACTCGGTCCTGAGTCGGTCCGATTGCATACTCAGCACGCAATCGTTCCGTATTTTCCCAAATATCTCGGTGTGGTATCGCCTTCTAACGTGGGTCCTGCCATATCCGGCACTTACAAGCCTGTATGCTACCTTCATTGCCTCCGATTTCACCAAAAGGTGTAGCGGAGGCAGGTTCAGGAGCACTTTTATGGCTGCGGTAGGCGTTGTATTCATTGCTCCCGTTATTCCAAGGCAGGCAAGTCTTTGCAGCTTCCCTAAAAGCCTTGTAGCGTGCTTTCGAGACGCCTTATGCCACCAAATCATCGAAGAGTATGTTACCGTGGGAATTATGACCTTGGTGTAGAGCCAGTGAACCATTTCTGGTTTTAATCCCCTCGTCTTTCACACCGTGCCTCTACAGGCCCACAGGGCCCGAGTAGCCTTAGTGGTGATGTATTCTAGATGGGGTTTGAAACCAAGTTTGGTCCCAAGTACTTGACTTCTTTCCCTATCCGCAATTCTTTTCCCCACAGTCGGAGTCTCTTCAAATCGATGAGATTCCTCCTTCTTGTGAAGACCATGACTTCAGTCTTATCGGGGTTAACCGACAACTGTTTCTCTCGACGACTGTCAGAGCCCGCTGCATCATTTCTGATACAGCCCCTCCGAACTTGCCGCTTACGAGTATGGTGATATCGTCCGCATATCCTTGTGCATGAACTCCTGTCTGCTCCAGGTTCCCCAGGAGGTCGTCGACCACGAGTGACCACAATAATGGCGATAAAACGCCTCCCTGTGGGCACCCTCTGGCCACCCTCTGGCCACCACCACCCCCCTAGTCACCGGGCCGATGATGCATGAAATCTTTCTGCCTTTTAAGGTCGAGTCGATCCACTCCACTACCACAAGGGCTATTGTGGTAGTGGAATGGATATCTTAGTTGCTCTCGCAATAGAGTTGAATGAGGTGTTATCGAAAGCACCCTCTATGTCCAGAAAGGCCCCCATCGCAATCTCTCGATTTTCCAGGGTTCCTTCTATCTTACGAGTAAGCTCGTGGATGCTCATCTCGCATTGATTTTCTGGTATCGATGTAAAGGGGCGTTTACCAGAACATCGTCCCTGATATACCTGTCAAAAAGTTTCTCCAAGGTCTTAAGGAGAAATTATGTTAGGCTTATTGGTCGAAAGGATTTCGCCCGGGCGTATGATTCTCGCCCTGGTTTTGGTATAAATACCACTTTCACTTTCTTCCAGCCCGTTGGCACGTACTTCAAGGCCAGGCTGGCCCTGAGTAATGCACACAGGGGGGAGGCTAATTCCTCGAATCCCTGTTGAAGCATCAGCGGAAGAATTCCGTCGATTCCTGGAGATTTGAATGGTTTGAAAGATTTCACTGCCCATCCAAGTCTTGTTTTGTTAACCAGCCTATCGGCTAGTTTTCACTCCTCCCTGGACGCTCGATGAATCGGTATGTCTAGGTTTGGAGTGTTTGTTGCATTTGCCGAGGATACACTCCCCGGGAAGTGTGTCTCTAGAAGCAGTTCCAGAGACTCCTCACTCGATTCAGTATATCCTCCATGAGGTCTTTGCAGAGTTCCAATCTTACCCCGACTATCCCTCAGCTTTCTGTCTTAATACCTGGATTTTGTGTCTTAAGACGCCGCAACACGACTTCCGCTTCCTGTTCAGGCCCCGGAACCCATGTCATTACCCTCACGGGTTCCGCCCAGGGTACGCTTCCTGTCACCACCCGTACCAGCCATTCCCTGGTGGTCTGGTCGGCGCAGGAGGCGAGCAGGTAGCCCCCCCGGAAATTTACAGCGGAGAACCTGGGTGTAGATCTTGTATTTCGTCCAGAGCCTGGATCAGAGCGGTCTTGATCAGATCCGCCTGATCCTCGCTGAGGACGTTTGCTGGATATCCATGCGGCAAAATTGCCATCTGGATATCCGACACGGCCGCCGCAAATGATACAGTGGGCCTGGTGCGCCCACCCCTTCTTTTTGGCGGACGTGTTTTGTCGCTGGGAGTACCCTCTGGCAGTCGTCGGCGTTTTTTGCCCTCGATAATTTTCTTCCCGAAAGTTGATCTTGGCTCTCATTAGAGACCGTTGGATTCATGGTTTTAACTTTCAAGATATAGATTCTGGTGATCCTACTGTTTGTAACATAATGCTTTTATTAATACTCGGGTATTGCGAGAGATTCTGTGGCCTCTGGCCGATGAACCTTTCTTAAATTTCGCCGACATGGACTTTAGCTTCTTCTACTTTATCAAAATTAGGAGCCGGAATTTCAAATTAAAATTCTGAAAACTACGAATGGCAATTATTGTGAAAATCGCACGACACTGAAAAATAGCCAATAGAAAAACAGAATTCGGTGTCGTTTCTATAACAATATAAAAATTTCCTGGAAATTTTTTGCACCTAGCTAAGTCAACATGAAATTAATAAGTGGAAATTTTTTCAGCCAATCAAAATCATTTATTTATTAAAAATCTCAAATTACAAAATTAATATTAACTTCAACAATAATTAATTAGTTACTGTTAAAATTGAACACACAATTGTTGTAAGTAATCATATCTGATAGTGATGAAGTTTCATTACAAGAACTGCTTCCAAATGGTTTTGCTTGCTGTCTCATTGAATTAATGATGGTTTGGTGATGCTCCATGTCCATTTGTAAGTATGGACGGATAGAATGTGCGCTGCTATGTCCAGTAATTTTGATAAGCTGCTGTCCTCTTACAGCATGATTAGTGTTTTTTTTGTGTCGATACCAATTTTTTTTGCCGGTTCAGCCATCCTCTGAGATTGTTGGTTTTGCCAATTTGGGTTAGGAGTTAAAAGTAATCTGTCTGTGCTAATAAATTTTGTTCTTTTTTCTAACAATCTGAAAACAAGAAGGGGTTGTTTATAATGTATGGCAAATTGCAAGATTGTAGTTACCGAACTGGACAAATATCTGAATTATCTTTATTCGGCTCTACAGCTGCCGAATTCAATGTCGGTAAATGGATCAAACTTCATATTAAACTTCTTATAGTACATTTCTTGTAATTGTTTGGCACATGATTTTTACCACTGACTTCTATTCATTTCCATTCCTGTTCCTAATGTTAAAAGCCCAGTCTTTCAATATAATTGCGAGCTCTTCTTTCGATACGCAATTTTCAATGTTATACCTTTTTTCTTTACAAAAACTTGTAAACTGGATCCACACACATGTTTTGCTGCGTTTTGTGTTCATTGGTACTGTATTTTCTACCGCTTCATCACTATTTAGCAAAGATGTAGAACCAAAACGTGACATTTTTTGAAATTAAACAACTTTTTTTCCGTTGTCAGGGATAATTCTGTTATATAACTTGATTTTTTTTGCCAGAAATTTATAATTTAAGAATTTAAGAAGTATAATGTCCGTGTCGTTGCGATTTTCTTACCGAATATGCCCTCGTGCATTGATTAATGTCCGGAAATTTTATTCTCATGCATTTCCAAAACGTAATTAGCCCTCGTGTTCCACTCGGGCTAATTAATACGTTTTGGAAATGCATTCGAAAAAAAAAAACACGAATTAACAGCAAATTTTGAGGTTTGACAGCTGTCAAATTAAATATTTAAACGGAAAAGTTTAAATTAATATTTAGTTATGTAGGGGAGACCTGGTTGAGAGGGCATACTTTTTTTCGGATGTCACTTTAACTAATAAAAATTACTACCTTGAAAGCAGTAAATTTTTATGTCATAGTCCTATCTCCTTGTAGTAACAATAATTAAAAATTTTCATTTAAAATATTTAAAAAAAAAGTTTTTAAATTGCTTGCATGTGCATGTGCAAATACCATACTTATTATGCAAATTTTTAACTTTTATTGAAAAATTACAAATTATATGTATATGAAAGTAAACAAAATTTAATTGCACAATTCGCAAGTGAACATTTTTAAAATAAATAAATAAATATTTATTTGCCCAACAGAAAAAAAAAATCCTTTTATAGTACAATGCAAAAAATTAACTTAAACATCACATTGTGGTATACATACAATAAACATTAATAACATTAATTTGGAAAGTGGTACAACTTACTTTCACGTCAGCATATTAACACATTAACGTTAACGGTGCTCTTTTTAAGTCGTCAGTATTTGGTTTAGGAGTAACAAAGGTGCAGAAGTCCGGGCATTTTGGCGTACAACATGAATATTGACATGGCTTAGAATTTCCGGGGAGTTGACTTCATAATGGAGAATTTTCCACATCCAGTTGGCACAGTGATGTTCTCGACGACTGAGAAGACTACCTGTCTTATGGCGAGCTAAAAGCAGATTATAATCAAAGTTTTGTGGAGGATATCAATTTTAAAAGATAGGTATTTCAAAAATCGGCGTTATATTCAAAAGCATCACCGTGCACAGCATAAAAGGGGAACCATACCACCGAAGCATATTCCAGCTTGCTTACCACAAAAGCAAAGTACAAAGACTTTAAAGCACCTATATCACTCATAAACCGATGACATGTTCTACAGATAAAGCCTAGCATTTTAGAGGCAGACAAACAATGTCATTAACGTGGTTATTAAAAGTTAGTTCGGAGTCAAATAGGACTCCCAGGTCCTTAACCAATTGTTGCTTCTGTAGTAACTGACCACACATGACGTAAGGAAAACTAATAGGATTAATCTTCCTTGTGTAAGATACACTACAGCACTTGTTGATATTTAAACGCGGACTGTTATTTCTACACCACTCCTCAATTATATTGATATTCTTCTGAAAACGTACAGCATCACTGAGAGTAGAAATTGAAGAGAATATTTTGAGATCATCAGCATAAGCTAATACCTTTCAGTTCAGGGAAAGTAGTAAATCATTTATAAATATAATAAAGAGAAGAGGCCCCAAATTAGAACCTTGCGGCACACAACAAGTTGACACATAATTGAAAGATTATATCCGTTAAAAAAAACATAGTATATTCTATTTAACAAATAGGAAGCAATTAAAGATAAAAACTTAGAAGCTAGACCGAAGAAACTGAGCTCTTAAAGTAATATTTCATTATCAATGCAGTCAAAAGCACTAGAAAGGTCAGTATATACTACATCCACTTGGCCAGTGTTATCCATTTGGTGTCTGATGAATTGAACGACAGAGATCAAGTTTGTAACCGTAGAACGCCCAGATATAAAACTATGTTGATTACTAGATACAATACCGCCAATATTTTTTGTCCTATTCACACCGGCACATCCTTGACATCTAATTCATGGCCTTGAAAAGATTTGATAAAGATCATCTGTATCAGAAATTTCAGTATCATCATCCAACCGTGCCTTTTTTTTGAATTGAAGATTTTCGTTGTGGTCGGTTCCTAATTCCCGAGGAACATCTGAATCAGTAAAATTTCTTTTTACGTTTGCTGCTACTGTCCGATTTATTTTGGCTTGTTTGTTAGCTTCTTTAGCTTTTTACGTCTTGCAGGGCAGGTGAAGTATTAAGTATCCCAACGACGCCTTTCTTATTGGCCTTTCGTCTGGGGATTATATTTACTTTAGGAAGTGGAGTTAATTGCTCCTCTGTAAAAGATAAATTTAGTGCATTCTCAACTGTAGGCTTCTGAGGTAAAGTAAACTCTTCAAGGTGTGCACTTTATTGTCTTGCTTGCACTTGACATGTTTAACAAAATGTTTCATCCATTTTAGACATATTTCTCCTGGCTTCTAATCAGTTTCGTGACAAAATGCAACTGCTGATGGGGGACCATTGCCCACTAGTTAATTTTTCATGTTTTTGCGGGGATATATGAGAAATTTATTCTGTACAATAACGTTGTTTAAGGCAGCAAAATATTTTTAAATTTTTTGAACTTTGTTGACCTTGACTCTTGCGTTTATATTTAACCATTTCTAGAAAAAGCCGCCGCAACATATGTGTGCCATCTCACTCAAAATGTTAGTTCCAATCAAATATAGGTTTATTTTTAAATAAATCAATGCCATTATAAATGTACTTTGCATATGTTAACGCTAGATGGATGAAAATTTATTTACTTTTGAACAGCACTTACCTTTATATGTCAACAGGAAAATTTTTTACGAACACAATTTCGAAAAACTTGAATTTCAATGAAACGAAATTTGCCAGGAACTTGACATTCACACAGAGTGAGTTTAAGTTTTCCACAGATGTCACTGTATTACTACATGCTAATTGGGTTACATTCGGAAATAATTAAGGTATGCCGTCTCGACCTAGTCTCCCCTACCACTTCCACGATTATGTATTTATTTATTTCACAAAAACACACTCTTCACGTGTACGAAATCAAATATAAAATATGATTAAATTTATGTGTATTACGCCCTATTTTATAATTGGGGCGTTTTTTACGTTAATCTGGATGACAGTTGCTGATGCATGCACTTTTCCATGCAGGGGTTTTTAAGTTTTACTTGAAAATCCTTTAGTTAGTTTTAAAGTAATACTGCGCATAAAATAAGTCTCCGGTTTATTTTTAAGCTTCTCATTAGTACTTTATTTGACAATTTCCTGAGCACATTGCCAGCTGTGAAGTTTCAAATATAGCAAGCCGGTAGCAATAATTAAAGCCAACAACTTGAACAGGGAGCGAAAGGGTATTTTCCCAGTTACGTCAAACGACAGATGCACTCCTCGTGTAATATACTCTACACCCCCGCACTAAATTTTGCTGCTCTCTCACTTTTTACTTTGAGGTTTCAGATGTGGCAGTTTATAAACACTTCACAGACTAAATTCCACAAACACGAATGATGTTTGCTTTATTTTCACATAAATCCTTTATTATTTACTGAATTGATAGCTAGGATTATACTGAAAGAAGAGTCGAAGAACGTCCATTCCGTGTCGCCTGTCTTTGCAGATTTCTTTGTATTTCTTTTGGGATAAGCAAGAAGGTTTTTGAATATACATATACCAATATTTTCCTTCATTTCGACATACTTTGCGCACTGGCGGGTTATGGGGAGTAAAATCAGTCAATGCACGATTCTAATTACGATACCAAAATTATTGCAACCCAATTAGTTGGTCGATTTAGTAATTTTTTTTAAATATAAGATAAGGCAACAATAAGTAAATAACGGGAACTCCAATCCCTTTGGTGGCAATAATATTTAGAAAGCAGTCTCTTTATGACAAAAAGTCTTATGTGACATTGGCATTTAAGATGTAAAGCAGTCAGTTTTAGTTATTGTCAGTGTTAGTCACAAATCTTAAATGACACGTAACGTCATCAGCATCAGTTGACAATTAAGTATCGATTACAATGATTTTTTGATGGAATGTAATCTTGGGTGTGCCCAACAGTAATTGGTTTTACGAGTAAATAAAAGTACTTTTAGTTTTGGTCGGATAAAATTCCTGTTTTAGAAGAACCTCGTATTTACAACAACGTGAAAACCTTTTTCGTTGAAATAAATAATTAATTAAATTTTAGATTTTTAAAACTCATTTGTTTAGGGGGTTTGCCGTTGAAAAAGGTTGCGAACCGCTGGACCGTACCTTTCTCGGCTAACTTCACAGCATTCAAATCACATTCAAATGTTGCACATACAGGCTGATAAAAAAAAGGCGCCCGTGGTAGTAAATAAAATTTTTGGCCTCGTGAAATGTAAACATGAAAATCAACATGAACTGTAATTAAGGAGGTGATGGTTTTTACGCGTCACAGCGTGGTAAGAATTCACACAAATTTTCGTCCTTAAAATATGTTTATAAAAAGAAACTGCTTGTACAACGAAAGCATACTTATTAAAACATTTACACAAGTTTTTAATTGTTAAGTGTGAAAAACATACGAAAATACACAAAGACAATTTCAATGTTTCGGCGTTTTGACGTTTCAAACGAATGGATTCGGATTCATGGCCTTCTCAATGCTTGAACTGTCAACATGACATTGCAATTTTTTTCAAATTTTGTTGAATTAAAACTTTAGTCGGCCAAAAAGTCTAATACAAATCTTACGCGTTAAAAAGCATTTTACAGGGCTCAATCATTAAAGCAAATTGATTTAAATTGATTTCGCCCTGTAAAATGTAAGTTACGGCACACGAATGTAAATAACTATTCCCCTGCGAGGCAAGTGTTACAAAAAATGTCATAAATGGTGTATTCGTGGTCTCTTTTTAATAAAAGTATAATTCTCTGATTAAAAGCAAAAAATGCAACCTTGCCTTAGTTTCTTCAATACAGGGTGTCCCAACTAAAATTTGTAGTCCCCAACAATTCCAATTTCTCAGAAGAAAACGCTCGAACAGGTCAATTTTGTTATCATGGGGGACCAAATTCTACCAAACTTTCATGTCTTAGATCTCACCCCGTTAGCCAGGGGAGCCACCCCCTTAAGAAATTTAAATAGCATGGGGGGTCGTGTGATACATCATTTTAAAGCTTATTCAATTCTCTATCCAGACCTACATTTATCGATTCCTTTCTACAAAAAGGAAACATGAAATCGACATTTTCCAAATCTACATAAAATACTCAACTAAAATTTGTACCCCCCAACCATTTCAATTTCGAAACACTTAGAAAAAAACACTCGAACAGGTCAATTTTGTTATTAAGGGGGGCCAAATTGTACCAAACTTTGAAGTCTTAGATCTCACCCCTTTAGCCAGGGGAGCCACCCCCTTAAAAAATTTAAATGGCATGCGGGGTCGTGTGATATATCATTTTAAAGCTTATTCAATTCTCTATCCAAAAACTACTTTTATCGATTCGTTTCTACAATATATAAGAAAGGAGAAAAGGATACAGTCAGTAATTATTATAGAGGGATCACTCTCCTAAATACAGCATATAAGGTATACGCGATGATTGTGGAAGAGAGGCTGATGAAGGAAATTAGTGAGAGGGGGGTGTTACCAGACGGACAGGCGGGATTTAGGAAAGGTAGAGGGACCATGGATAATGTATATATCTCAAATCACATAGCAGGAAATGAGATAAAAAAGAGGGATGGCAAGATATATGCATTCTTTGTGGACCTGAAGGCGGCTTTTGATAATGTGGAAAGAGATTTACTGTGAGAATGTTTGAGAAAGAGAGGGATAAATGAGCATCTGGTAACAAAAATAGAAGAGATAGATAAAGAGATAAAGAGTAGAGTGAGAGTTGATGGAAGGGTGAGTGAATGTTTCAAGTCTTATAAGGGAGTAAGAAAAGGTTGCCCACTAAGCCCCAGCCTGTTTTTGGGGTTGTGGTGGGCAAAGAAAATGTGTCGTCTTGCATATGTGGATGATTTGGTGATGCTAGCGAGAGAGGATAAAGGTATGAAAGAAATGATATATAGAAAGCATGGAGAAATATATGAGGAGGAAAAGTTGACAGTGAATGTAGAGAAATCCAAGATGATGGTGTTCAGAAAAGGGGGTGGTAGGAGAAAAGTAAATGAGTGGAGATGGGAGAAAGAGAAAATTGAAGAAGTGAAAGAATTTAAGTATTTAGGTTATGTGATGAATGAAAGAAACACAGCAACAGCACATGTGAGAGATTTAGTGAAAAAGGCAAATAAGATAATAGGAGCGGTATGGGGAATAGGAGAGAGAAAATTTGGAGATGATTTTAGGAGAGTAATGTTGTTTCATAGTCTGGTGAAAAGTGTGATGATGTATGGAGCGGAAATATGGGGATGGAGAGAGCAAGAAGGTTTGGAAGGGGTGCAAAAAAATATTTGAAATGGGTGCTAGGAGTAGAGAGAGAGACAGCAGGCTATATAGTGATGAAGGAAATAAAGAGGGATGGAATAAGAATAGAAGCAGGTAAAAGAGCAATAAGATTTGAGGAGAGAGTGATAGAGAGAGGAGAGTGCGGAATTCTGCAAGAGTGTTTGAAAGAAAAAAGGAAAGAAAGAATGCGAGAGAGAGGCAGAGTAATGACAGATGAATTAGTGCAGAGAGATAGAGATGTGCAAGTGCAGGAAAGAAGAACGAGAATTAGGGAGTCGAGGTACAATGGGAAGTATGAAAAAATAATTACGGAAGAAATGCCAAAGTACCTAGGAAGAGAGAGTAGAAAAGAGAGAGTGATAATAGCAAGGTTTAGATGTGGAAATGAGGAGAGAGAGAATAAATATTGGAGTGAGGATAGGAATAGAGTATGTAGGATGTGTGGAGAAAAAAAGGAGACGATAGAGCATTTGTTGAAGGAATGCGTAGAATTGAGAAAGAGAGATGAGAGTAGAGAAGAAATTTTGAATGAGGACGGAAGAAGTATCGCATGGATGAAGAAGGTTGAGTGGAGAAGAGGGACAATATGTGGGGAGGGATAAAAAGCCAATTATTGTATTGAATTATTTATTTAGTTTTATTCATTTACATTATATTATATTTTATTTTGAGTGATGGGAAATGTATTAAGTAATTGGATAATTTATAAACCCGTAAAGGTAATAAATATACATACTAAAAAAAATATATATGAAAATGTGCATTGATAAACAAAAAAATGACAGTCATGCGTACCAATCTACAAAGTGTTGTACAACGAATTGTCCAAAAATTTGATTTTACAATTAGACAATTTTATAATTAAAAATAATCTTCCGCTAATTTTGTCTCGTGCGTGGCTTATTGTTCATGACATATACTCCAGAACAACAGTTAGTTTCTCCTAAATTGTTGAGACAGGAATACAATAACTTTACTAATTGGTATTAAAATTGCATACTTGAAAATTATATTTATGTATTAAATTTAATGTACAGTAATTTATTAACCACATAAATGGTATCAAAAATAAATTAAACATTATAATTTAATACGAAATTCCACAATAAAACTTTTTAATTAAAATTTTCTACATAAAACAAAATGTGTCAAAATGCACGAACTAGCAATTAACATCAAATGCACAAATTGATATTATTTATAAATGTTATAAATGTTACTGGTATAATCAATAAATTTTAACCATTTGTTACAGAGTTGCACGCATTATACAAATCCAAATTAAAAAACAGCAAGTATAGACCATAGACGGGTCGTTTTGGTCTTATTACAACTCTCTTTCCTTTAATATTTTTGGTGGTCGGTGAATTTTATTAATTGTGCGAATAAACTTGATATTTCGTAACAGCGCCGTTACAAAAATGAAAATTCCACCTGTAGGCTAGTGTTTGGGGCGCTGATCAAAACACTTGGACGCTTGAACAAACTATATTCACAAAATCTGTACAGAGGTTTTTTTTTAAAAGCAGAGTTTTAGAGATTGGTCTCTTCCGGCTAACGGTCCTCACCCAGAGGACGCAGAAGCTAGAGTTGAGAGGACCTCTCTTTCTGATCTTGAAACGCCATCGCACGTCGTTTTATGTCCAGGTAGTTCGTAAGGGTTGAGGGTGCGCGCAATGGGTGGCAGTCGATCCGTGTGGGGGTGGAATCAGCAACCAGCGCGCTAGTCTGGTGGGCGCGTGGAGAGCTATGATGCTACACACCTTAATATTTTGTTTTGGAGAAGTTTTTGAATTTAATGAATTTAATTTAATTTAGAATTGTAATATGGGCTGGCGCATTCACCACTTTTTACATTTAATATTTTAATATTCTCAATCTCCCAGTTTCTCAAGTTTTCAGATTTTTGTTTTTTAAAGCTTTATGGTTTTTTAGTTTTCAGGCTTATCTTCGGGTTCGTAAGTTCCCAATATTCAGGTTTTCATTTTGTCAAAGGTTTCGACATGTGAGTTTTTCAAGTTGACAGGTTTATGGGATCTAAAATGTACAGGTTCTTTAATTTGAGGTTTTTAGGATGTACTTCAATCTCTCAGTGTTCTGAGATGTTAAAAATATTGTTTACAATGAAATATTGTAATATTTTGTCTTTCATATATATAATTATTCTAACATAAAAAAAAATTAAACCGTCACCGGGACGCCCGGCAGATCTGGAACATAATAATGGTTATTGAAAGAATTTATAATTAATGAAAAGCAATAAATAAATATGGAATAAACTAAATAAAAACATAGTTTCGATAATAAAATAGTCAGAAAAACGTGACATTGTATACATTGTATAGGTAAAGACAAAGTCAAATGGTCATTTCTCTGCCATCACAAACAAGGTCGTCTGGCGGGGCATAAAGAAAATTGAA
The DNA here is from genome assembly GCA_963583935.1 of Diaperis boleti. Classification (NCBI taxonomy): domain Eukaryota; kingdom Metazoa; phylum Arthropoda; class Insecta; order Coleoptera; family Tenebrionidae; genus Diaperis; species Diaperis boleti. The sequence goes on along the minus strand of OY757242.1, from coordinate 39,567,116 downwards.
ATTACTCTATATGCCGCTGGTGTCAGTCAAGTTTCATCAAATTAAAGAAATCGTCAGATTTTCGACGTTTAAAGTAAAAACAGCATGTTTTATTCGGAGAAAAGTGGCTTTTCGTTGCGCATCTGTAATTGCCACGAAATGCCTCACTTTTGCTCCTATTACTACTATCTGAAAATGTATAAAATAGTATATATTATTCAGAGCAAAAGTTAAGCTTTATGTGCTTCCCCTGGACTTAACCGACTCATTTCGTTCGTCGGTCAACAGTCCAGGCTCAGCACATAAAGCTTAACTTATGCTCTTAATAATATAATCTACTATAATATAGATTTTTTACAGGTACGGAATATTATGTAACGAGTGAGCAACAAAATTCGGAATAACAATTTACACATACAAATGAAACTGACAGTACCATTTGACTGTTTGATTTACCTACTTGATTTTTTGACTTGTTTTTGTTTGTCATAAAAAAAATACAATTTTATTTTTTTTTCTCAAAACTTTTATTATGTAAGATAACAAAATGTTTATACTCGTTTAAACAATTAAAAGGGCTATCTGAATCGAGAAAAAAAATTGGTGGTTTCTATTTAAAAAAAAATATCGATGACGTCATCACTCGAAAACAAATGACTACTTGAAATTTAATTTGGGTTAAAAATATCCATTTTTATAAACCAAAATTGACCCGTAAAAAATAAAAAAAAAATTTGTTTAATTTTTAATGAATTTATTCCATACATTTGCCGCTCACTGTATATTAGATTTTATCAATTTGTGAATTAACCTTAACATAAAAATATGTCGTCGCGGACATTTTTATAGACCTTTTTAAGCTTTACAACTTTTCTATACAAAGCATTCGTATATTAATTTCCTACCGTTAAAGCAGCGTACGTAAAAAAGCGAATTCTTGCAACAGTTTTTTCGTTGACTTTGCAAAAGTGGTCTCCACGAAAAGCCGGAATAATATACAGCGTATGTCCACCCTAAACGTCCATTCTAAATATTGATGAAAGAATGTTTGAGATTGAAAGAGTTGAAGTTTTGGAAATTACTTAGGCAACAGCTTTTCGCACACACATGGGAGAAGAGAGCGCGGGGTGAGAGGTGACGTCACGCCGTTTTTCGTGACGACATTCGATCAGATTTACTACCCTATCGTCGCTATAGATGTGTTCCACATCAAAAAGAATTTGTAATATATTCGGATGGTTAAAAATAGGTATCTACTAATAAATCAAATTGGGAACCTTACGAAAGTAAGAGTAATTTAAAATCTGGAAATAATAATTCGGAGTAATAAAAGTCTCGTAACTCATAATATTCTTCAACATGAAATTAAAATGTAAAATCACTACACTTTTACTTTTACACTTGATGAATAGCAATAAAATTATCGTTTTTTGAGGTCTGACACTGATCTTAATAAAAGAACGAGAAAATTTCCATTCGGGAAAAATATATTACTCGATTGTTTTTTTCAACAAGTTGCGACGTTTTGAACTGTGTAAAATTAGGTGCGCAAACTCAAGTGTGATAAATCTCGCAGCGCATAACAGATGGAACGACTGTCGAAAAAGAGATTTAGTAAAGGTGATATAAAAGAACAGGAAGGGGTAAGAAAAAGACATTCTTCATACGGTATTTCCAAGCTTTACACAATGGGCTCAACTTAGCTTTATCTGGCGATGAATTGCCGAGTTTTGCAAAAACGACAAAACAAAGCTACATATTTTATTTCGTAGGGTCCATCTAAGCTACCCGCAATTTTATCTGCTCAAAATAATTGCTTGGAGTTGATGACAGGACGGATCTGGCGAAGACCGATTTTGCGCCGGAATTTGATAAATATTTCAGGAAAATAGGAGCGTAGGATCAATTTGTTGGCTTGCGCACAGTCCTAGAGTGGAATCTTATCTTGTTTTCTTTTTATCACTGCTAAACACGAGGTGAAGCTATTACTTTTTATTGGTATTGAGGTAAAAGACTGCCTATCAATAATAAATTATTTCATCAACGTTAACAAGTACTGGAAATTAGTTTATCAACATGAATAATTTTGGTAGAAAATGACCTAACAGCCTGATTTCATGTTGAGTTGCGACGGGTCTTACGTCTTAAGATATTTTTTGTTCTTAAAAGCGGTTAAACAAACAGTCCAAACCCGTCTTTAAGTGATATGTTCTACTCCTACGACTTTTCCAATGATTATTCGAATAAGGTCAGTGCAAACTCAACATCAGTTTACTGAAACAAAGTTTATGTAAATACGCCATTTCAGGAAAAGAATGGATGAAAATATGAGCAAGGATATTATTCCAATTTTCCACACAACTCGGTCTTGTAAAAAATACTAGAAACGCTTCTGTATGCACTATAAATGGAAAATTAGCCCAGACGCGTCTACATTGAAACAAATAATGCAATTTTCATGTTAAGTACAATGAATAACTAACCATCAAAATTTTATTACTAGAATAGCATTTTATTTTCCGGCCATGATATGAAAGTTTTTCTTTCGTACATTGTAGTACAGAAAGAAATTACATTCGCGTTTTGCTACGAGTAATATTTTATGATATGAAAGCATGCTGCAACAAAGGTGCTAAAGCAACTTGTTATTCGCTTTAAACATTAACGGAAGCATCTAAATTTAGATCAAAAAATTAAATTACGTGGCCGCAGATGCATTAATGATAATTATGCATGTGGCATTGAAGTTAGTATTGATTATTCAGTAGGCATAAATATTTATAATCATTAAAGTATGAATGAGTGAGTGTAGATTTAACTGCATACTTTGGCAACAACATGTAGCTTTTGAATATACAGGGTGATTCCTAATTGTCGCATGGGAGTAGAAGCGCAGGGTTCCTTGTAAATAAATAATGCCAAAAACACTGTCCGTTTATTTATACATTTTTTTCTCTCAAAGTTATTAGCGGTTTTCTAAAAAGGAAAATGGCAACACTGTTTGACTCGTAGATAGTAGAACAACCATTATTTTCAGATCATTATTGTAAATCGTTTCTATGGTTACATGTAGTAAAAGTAAACTTGGATAGGATCAAGAGTTATTGGTGTAAGCAATTTTTAATTTTTTCATTTACCAGTTGTAAAAATCCTCGTAAGTTAACAGTATAATAACAAAATAATAGTAGTAGCAAAATAATAAGAAAATGTAATTAAAAAACATTTAAACACAACCCAAACAATTAAATCACTATTTAAACGATTTAGAGTGAATGTTCAAAATGTCCTCCATTCATATTTGCACACAACTCTGCTCTATGTAGAATGTTCCTTTGAAATCTTTGCAACATTGGAGCGTCTATCGTGGCTACCGCTTCATCTATTCTTCGTCGAGATTCAGCAACATCTGCGATGGCAGTTGTATAAACAAGAGCTTTTAAATAACACCAGAAAAAAACATCCCAAGGTGTGTAAGATCTGGAGACCGCGCAAGCCACACAACAGCACCCTCTCTACTGATCTATTGGTTTGGGGAGGTTTGCACTGGTGTTTTGCACTACTCTAGCAAACTGAGCAGAGGCTCCATCCATTTGCAACCACATTGTTCTACGTACTTTCAGTGGTACCCCATCAAGTTATTTGCACAAGTTTACTTGTAAAAAGTGCAAAAAAATATCCGCAGAGCATCTATTTGGTAAAATAAAAGGACCTATTAAATTGGATCCCTCAATTCCAGCCCACCTTTGATGAGCACGCGGTCTTCTCAAAGTTGGATTCTTAATAGCCCAAACATGATTATTTTTTGTATTGAAAATGCCATCGCGAGTAAAAATAGATTCATCCGTCTACAAAACACTTTCAGCAAAATTGCATCAACCATTGTTCTTTGGCTGGAAAATCCTGAGGCAATAGTGCTTGTACTATGACGTAGCGGTAAGGATGTACTCGTTCTTCGAGGAGTATTCTGTGAATTCTGCTATAACTAACGTCAAATTTGCGTGCTAGCCCTCTAATACTTCGTCCAGGAGCTTCTTTGATTGCTACAAGAACGTTTTCGTCAATTTCTGGTGTTCGGACGTACCGAGGAGGCCCACGGTTAATGTTAATTGGCATCAATTGGCCGGTTTCTGGAAGTCGCTGTTCTACTCTTCGGATGACATTTCCAACTGGGTGTCGACGCTGCGGAAATCGCCTTACATTAATTTATAGTCTTGCAGCTTCAGCCGCCACACCATTAGTTGCGCCCCAAGACACAACAACCAGCTTTTTGTTAATACATAACTATAACAACCTACACAGCAGTAGCAGTGGTGCCAGATTGGAAGGCATTATTAGATTTAGAAAATGTATTATTTAAAAACGGATTTAAATCGCATTGTTAAAAAAAAAACTTGGACGCGTTGTTATTAATATTGCTAAACGTTTCTAATTACGTGATAATACAGGCCAGAATTCTTTTAATTTACGTCTAAAAAAATGTTTTTCATTTAAACAAAAAAAAATCATATCTCCGTAATAAAATTGCATATTTCATTTTGGTTTTGAATTTCCTATTCTTTCCAGCGTCCACTACACCGCTGTATACACCATATGCGCCATTTAGGAATCATCCTGTATACTGTTTTCTTTTTTTTTTTAAAAGATTTAGGCAGAAATGGAGATCCATCGGTAGAAAATAGAATCCTGCTTTGGTAAATTCAATTACATCCCATGATGTACCTTAACACACATTACATCACTGTTTTCAGATTGGAAACTTCAGTAAACGTGACCAAATTTATTGCGCTTTTAAGTTTTCATGGCTATTTGTGACATACATGGCAAACAAACTCTATCTGATGAATAATTTAATTGGTATTTCATGCTATGACAGCAACTCACGTACTTTTACCAGGAGTTTTCACTAGATATGTCACCTACAAATAATTGTTGTTTCACACATAATTGAAATTAGCGGGGTAATCTCTAAATCATTTTCCAAATTTCTCTAATTGTTGTTTTTCTAGATCTTGTAAACAGTCATACTTCCGTAGAATAAATAATAATAAATCGATGATATCAATAGGGAAAGTTTTACACATTTACCTGATTTCGTTTTTTTTTTTTTATTACAGGTAAGTGCAACGTGTGTTGGGATCATTACTGAGTACAGCCAAAACGTTCTACTCTGTTGAAGAAGGATGAAATACCTAATTTGTGGAGATATCTTCTTACTCAATTAAGTAAGTAAGTATAGACAAGAAGCGTTCAGAACAACCATACAGGTTCTAGCTCAATAATTCTAGTAGTAGTATACTTATTTTGTTTGGATGTCCGAAACATATTTTGTGAGGCTACGCAGCAATATATCTCATTCACCTAATTATTTTGAATGCCTTAATTATGATTCAGAAATTATAACAGTTTATTGCATGAAAATCATTCAGTCAAATGAATTAGCATCAAGTCTATTTTAGCAATACATTATTATACTTCTTCAAAATTGTTAAAACTCAAACTACAACCCATTGTTCTATGGGTTTTTGGCTTTAATCACTCTATTACAAATGCGTCAAATGTAAAACGGACATTAAAATTTACTCAGATTATGAAAATTTGATTTAAATTTATCGTGCTTTGTAATACATCAAGTTTCCGAATTTCTATTATGTATTTCATAGTCTACAACAAATTTGGAGTTTCCAAATTATATTCTGCTATGCTAGCCGATTCTATTTTTCATACAAAGGGAGCAATTTCATTTATTAATCGTGTTTTCTTTCAAGTTTTGAAACCAAATAGCAAAACATCCATGCAAAACTTTCTTCTCATTTTGGTTGTTTAAATTCCTCTTGCAATAAACAGGATGTTCCAGCTCGAGGTTCATGCCACTTTGTCAACCCAGCCTTGCACAAATCAAAGAAATTATATAGCCTTCCGAAACGGAAGAACTACGTCGAATACACAAAAGCAATAATAATAATTAATAACGAATCCTCTGAATTTCTGTTTTAAAGTATGTTCAGGCTCCAGTCCCTTCCACCCCAAAAGTGGGGGTTGTAACACACACCCCAAATGGTTTTAGTTTGTAGTTTTTAGCGACAATAATACCTGTTTCAATGGTGTCTTTGAACCCTTTCTGCTTTTTATCATAAAGGTATGGGTGATTTTGCACTAATTGAATTAATAACTCAATGTCAATCATGTTTCTTTCAAATTTTAAGTCCACAAACTTGTCAAAAAACCGCTCGACGCTTGCGCGTTGGACAGCAATGTTAAGAGTGATGGTAAGATTTAAAATATTTTTTCTTTCTAACATGAGAACTACTTTTAATCAGTTTTCCCTAAAACACCAAAAACAATTTTTATTATAATTACATACGCACGTTTCGCCAACAATGTTGGCATCATCAGGGTGATGAGTGAACTAGTTATCTACCACCAAAAGTGATCCAGACAATTGTTTTGTTTTTCTAACATGATGTTATGTTTAGGGTTACGTATTCTTTAACATTACCATTGGTGTCAACATCATTGTGAACATTAATTTACAAGGCTTTTCCCATAAATAACTATTACCTACCCTATCATGCGGTTTACAAACAAAATGCAGGTAATCCAGTTCTCCGGATGGTATTTGATGATTCCGTGAGAAGCAACAATGGATTATCAATCAAGGATAATCTGCTCGTGGGATAACTACTCCAGCAAGAGTTGTTCTTTATTTTAACGACATCTTCGCCTTTTCTCGCAATTCGATGTTTAAATGAATTAGTTCACAAAGAGGCAGCAAATTTCCCCGATTCCTTCGGAATAACTTTAAAGCGCGTCACACAAAATAGTTAATTAAACTTTGAAAAAATGTATACTCTTGTGACGATGATTGAGGCATGTCTCAATTTCCGTCCAGTGTCCCCTCTCTCCAGGCAGCACTAACTCCCGGTCATTTTTTGGTTGAAGAACCTCCCACCTCACCAGCGGAACCAAACCTTATGGATACCAACACCACGGGGCTATCGAAATATCAGCATCTCCAACAAATGCTTCAACATTTTTGGAAGCGATGGTCCGCAGAGTATAGGAATCAATTTCAGCAAAGGACAAAGTGGACCAACAGCCCAAAGTGGGGGCCCTGGTATTTCTCAAGGAAGACAATCTTCCACCCGTCAAATGGTCTTTAGGACGCATCACTCAACTCCATCCCGGGGCCGACGGATTAGTTCGCAGTGAAGTGGAAAGGCCAATTTCGAAAATCTGTTTGCTTCCGACCAATTAAATTTCACATTATAAACTCCTGGACAAAATTAACGCACCACTACATATATTTTTTTTATTAAAAGTGAAACGATAACTTTTGGTTTACTAACTGCCTGACAAGTAGGCTGTGGGTCTACTCTGTCATTTGAAGAGAATGCTGTCAACAAATATTGTTTAAACGTTACAATTTCATATTAAGTTACGTTTTACCAAAAACTGGATCAAAAGTTGACTGAAAATTCTTATAGGTAAGCCAAGTTATCTTTCGCAACCAAGTTTCTCTGTTATTAATTGCATTAGTTAGGAGTGTATTGAAGCTTAAAAATGAATCGCCCAAGAAATTTATCGTTAGAGGATGTAGTAGGAGCATCAACTTTACTGGATGAAGGACACTCGATGCGTCACGTTGCTAACGTGATGGGAAGAAATCATTCCAGCAAAAGTTGTATGATTAGATGACTCAACGAAACAGGATCTTACTTGCGAAGACGTGGGCAAGGGAGAAAACGCTGTACCAATCCAAGGGATGAGCGTTTTCTTAGGCAATCAGCTCTTAGAAACAGGAGAACCACGAGTATTTGATTAAAAAGAGAACTCGCAACTGCTCGCAATGTTGAAATATCGTCTCGAACGATCAGAAGACGTTTAAAAGAAGCTGGGTTAAGCAGCAGAATACCGGCAAAAAACCATTGCTCACTAGAGAGCACAAAATTCGAAGATTGCGTTTTGCTAGAGATCATCAAAATTGGACTGTTGATGATTGGAAGAAGGTTTTATTCTTTAGTCTCAAATCTCCGGATGGACATGAGCGTGTCTGGCGAAGGCCTGGAGAAAGATTTGCAAGTTGCAATATCTCTCCAAGGGTCCCTTTTGGTGTTGGCTTAGTTAATGTTCTGGGGAGGAATTTGTTTCAACGGCCGCACAGAATTGATTCCTATACGTGCGAGGTCCATGAATGCGAATTATTATCTCGAAAACATCATAGTGGCAAATGTAATGCCATTTGCTCTTTTTGTAGCACCAATCTTTACATTCATGCAAGATAATGCCAGACCCTACGTGGCTAGACAAGTTATAGACTACTTGAATGCTGTTAATATTCCTCTTATGGAATGGCCAGCTAACAGCCCCGATTTAAATCCCATAGAGCATCTATGGGACACCCTTAAAAAGAAACTTCCAAGTCGTATACCCCCGCCTGTGAATCACGATCAACTGGTGGATGCAGTGATTGAAGAATGGGAGAATACTCCCCAGGAAGTTATTCAAAATTTAATTTCCAGCTTGTAGTAGAGGAGGGCATACCCGGTATTAGTGTTACATTTAAATTCTTAATTTTATTGTTTTCATTTTTTTTTTCATGTTTCGGCCGTTTTCAACATTTTTTTTTCTCATAATAAATTATTAAAATATGGTAATGTTTTGCTGATTTCATTGGTAAATGTTTATACAGGCCCATTAATACGTTTTTATGACATTTTGATTATAATATTAATTTTAATATTATAATTATCTGAGTTTAATTAAGTGGTGCGTTAATTTTGTCCGGGAGTTTACATTATCTTACGTTTTATATTCTCATGTTTTGTGTCATATTGTCTCATGTTTTGTGTTATATTTTCACATGCTTTGTATATTGTCTCATGTTTTGTGTTATATTTTCCCATATTTTGTATGTTTTCTCATGTTTTGTTTTATATTGTTTTATGTATTGTGGCACATTGTCTCATATTTTGTTTTATTTTCTCATGTTTTCCTTTGTATTCGTCTCATGTCTTATTCTATATTTTCCACGTTTTGTATATTGTCTAATTTCTTGTTCTATAATGTCTCATTTTTTGTTTTGTTATTAATTTTGTTAAGGACAACGCGTTTACGGGGGGAGCAATGTTCAGGCTCCAGCCCCTTCCACCCCAAAAGTGGGGGTTGTAACACGCACCCCAAAAGGGTGGGGGTGCAGCCACGCACCACTTTTAGTTTGTAGTTTTTAGCGAGAATAAAGTAAGCTTTGAAACGAACAACATCGTCTTACTTCTCCATGTTCAAAGACATCTTATAAAAAATTAATTAACGTTATTGCCCTCTCCTTTCGATTTTACAATAAAACTAAAGGTGAGAAAATAACAGGACCATTATCTGTTAAGGAAGTAAAAGTAAGTCATTGTAAAATTAGTACAACAATTATTATTTCCCGACGAAGCTTTTTCGCAAACAATAAACCACTGTCTAAATCTATTCAAATTCAGTTATCCGACTAGGCGGCAGATTGCTAAATGCAAACATTTTATAGGATAAATTGAGTCGTCTAGTTGCAAAACCAGCTACATCCCAGAAAGAAAATTTTACAGGAGAGCAAAAAAACGTTTTGTTTATTCTGTAGGTACAAGGGATTGAATCCAAAACTACAAATTTGATTTCTCTAGATATTATATTTTCGGAAAAAATCAGCTTTTTAGTTTGGATGTAACTGGTTTTGCAACTAACCCTGTTTTGTACTTTTTTTATTTGTTGTAAAATTTACTGTTAATAAATAATACGAAATGTTTTTATATAAAATAATGCGACTTTTTTATATAAATGTTTTATTATTTTGCAAAATAAAAAAGTAATACTTAAACAACAGAACCCTCTACTAAAGCATCATCAATGTGGCAATCTGGTTGGTTTTCATTTTCCATGTTTTCTTCCTGATCACTGTTGTCTTCTTCTCCAGGATTATCTGCTACTATATCCTTGTAAAATCGTAATGTTTCCATCAGCATCCACTCTTCTTCAAAGTGTTTCTTTAGTAAGTTGGAAACATCTCTAATCTTCAAAGGTGGTTGTTCGACACCTATAGGTACTGGGTTTGGCATCCTCATGTTGGAGGTCATTTTGTTTTTCTTGCAAACACTTTTGAATGTTCCAAATTCGCTTCTGTAGTTGACTTCCCCTTGAATTAGTACGTTGTTTCCCGCAAGGTTCTTTTTGAAAAAAAAATCTTTTGGCGGCATTGAATTTAAAATGCCATTGTCCAAGTTTTTGTGATTGCTTGTACAGCAGATTTCCAGTCAAACACTTTTCCTGCCAAGCTTACAACAGTGCCATGCTCAGAAAACAAATCTGTGTACTCTTTGGGAGTAATAATGACGTCGATTCTTTTGATTTGTTTTTCAATGCGGGCAAAGACCCTATGCGGTGGCAAAAATGAGTGTCCTACAATGGGAAACACAAATTCGACGCGTTGAAGAGTTTTTGGAGCCTTATGGACTAACCAATACGAAATCATACCCATCATGGTGGTATTTTTATTTTGTCTTCCACAACCGTCTGATACTGCTCGAAGTGTCACTACATTTTCAGGAATCCTAAGATGATTGCAGAGAAAATCATAAACTGCAGAGGCTGTTTCGTTTGAACCTTTCGTCTGTTCAGTTTCGTCCCAATGGTATATAAAAACGTTTTGCTTTGTTTGCTGGCATTTAGAATCGCCTGTTAATATTGTTAAATTAAATTTATAAATTTGTCTTGAATAATAAGCTGTTTGATCTGGTACTCGGGGAAGTACTTGATTTTTTTGACAATCAAACGAAATTGTTATAAGATCTTCTCTTTTTTCGTTAAGTGAAGCGTAAAAAGCCTTAGCTTTAAGTTTATGAATTCTTTTCTCTGCTATCAGGTTCTGCTTAGTTGGGTCAGTTGCGTTTGTAATTCGTTCTTGAAGCGAAATGCAGGTCGAACATTCGTCTGTGCGAGGACATCCAAATCCTATATTAAATTTAGTCCGAAATACTTTCCTGAAGTATGATTCTTTCACTTGTAATTCTCTGTCTTCTGTTGACGGCTGATACATGCGCCACATTTTCTTTATATTCAAATCAGAGCTCAAGTAGACGCGTGTTGATGACTTACTGCGACAGTAATGACTTTCTAATACTATAATTTTTTTAACAAAGTCTATTACTGACATTTCTTTGTGTTGGTAGAGTCTAGAACGTCTGTCGAGACCTCTTTTGTCATTTGGGCTTTTGCTAGTGGTAAAGTGTCTATGCACGACACCCTGTATACGAATTTGGGATAATAACGATGTAGATTTGAACGCTACACTGCAGACTTGAACAATTTCTTTTTGTGAATTTGGAGTAAAGTACTGAACAGCTATTGTCTTGACACCTCTATCGTTATTTTCAATTCGCTGTCTCCTAGGATGACTAGCTTGTGTGTATTTTAGAATCAAAGCATCTTGTGCATTTTTTTCGGCAACACTGTAGAAATTATTATGAAAACGTTTTTGGTCTTGATAAGTTAGCTGACTGCATTGATAAACTTTGCCTTTGGTTCTGTGGTTGCATGTAATTCGTTTGGGTAGGCCAGGAGCCGTATATCTTTAAATAATATAAAATAGTTTGTTTAAAATACATGCAATCAGCAAAAAATGTAATAACTTACCTTTGCACTTTTGCACGTTCTCGTTTCCAATTTGATCTGTTTGGAACCCTTTTTCTTGACTTGTCGACAGCGGTGGTGTTAGGATGACACTCCATTTTTCTAACAATCGTTAAATAGAGCACTAAGACCTCAAGTTAATGTTTTGGTTTTATTTACTGATCGAACGGACAGCGCTTACTAATAACTATCACAGACAGCCATATGCAATAATATGGGTAGCTGAGTGCATAAACTCGCGCCGGCGCAACTTACATCAAGTGGATGTAACTGCTTCTGCAACTAACTCTATCATTCGAGAGAACTTTTCGATAGGATCTAATGGTTTTTGAAACATACCGCTTTGCCAACATATAGAGCAATCTTGGCACTTGCGAAAAATCTAATAAAACATGTTTCCCATTTTTGTGGATGTAACTGGTTTTGCAACTAGACGACTCAAATATTTCCCATTATCATCATATTACAAAATGAATTGTGGAATGAGAATACTTGCGTCAGTGACACGCTGGATCTCCATCCACTTTACCCGCAATTAGACAATCATTGGCTCTTAGGCGGTTATAATACCATCAGACAAATGTTGCATATCTGTATACCGTGCAGACACGTGTACCCACTCACGTATGAAGAGATTATGGGAAATTTACCTGAAAAGTAAATCTCGTCATTTCGCAAGGTCACAAGGTCACAAGGTCATTTCGCAATTGTGGCGTCGGCTACGCCCGACCTATTTTAATAAGAGAGGGGTAATTTCGTGGAAAGGAAAGGTCCATAAAAAACGTCTATTTATTCATTAGTATGTTTGGCTACGAAACCAATTCATTTTGAATTGGTTACCGACTGACTGTACGTCCGGAGCCTTTAAAAGGTTCATGTCCCGCAAAGGTAAATGTTATCAAGCGATTACTTTGACAACCTTAAGGGAAGCGATTGTGAATTAAGATTTATTCATCACCAACTTATACAGTCAGTCTTGTTTCAAAATTTTATTACTAATTGCGTTGAGAACAATGTTAATTGGCATTTTATATACCCTCGTTCCCCACATGTCGGCGGTATTTGGGAAGCGGGCACCGGATGAATTAAATTTTATTTTAAAATATCACATTAATTGTAGTCTGCCTTCATTCACGGCCTATAAGTCCCCTGTCCTCAAACCCGATGATTTATCCGCATGTACACACGGCCACTTCTTAATTGGAACCGGCCGAACCTGACGTGAATGATATCAATATCCATTAGATCATCCATAGATTGGGCCAATGGCTAAAAATTTAGTAATTACACGAAAATTTTCCAATTGGGCCACATCAACTCGACCTGCAGCAGTAGGTGACATCGTCTTCATTCAAGAAGTCTGGAGTCTCGGTCGTATACGCGATGGTGTAGTGCAAGGACTAGTGCGTAAATTGAGTCTCTTACCTGTCTAAATCAAGTACCAGGAACCTAATAGCACATGTACTAGAAAATAGCACTTCCTTGATATCTTTAAGTATCTAAACTGAAAGCAACTCCTGGGAACTGTGGTTTTTGATGTTTCTTCAGCTTTCCCTTTTATCTTTTCGGAACACTTGGTTAGCCCTTGTGGGTTGAATGCTAGTGAATTTTTAATGTTGCACGTATTGAACTTGTAGTCTGCTTTAACTACGTTTATTTTAGATTATTAATTACAAACGAAACTTAATTCCTATACGAACGGCGTTACGTAGCCGTCGTGCGTACCCTCCGGTACACTTATGAGTTCTTACAATACTACTTTCTAACACTAAAATCACATTTTTTATACAACATAAGTGTCCGGTGGTCGGAATAGGTCGAGATTCCCGATGGGTCCGATGGTCAAAATTGGCCGGAATTCCCGATAGTCGGAAAATCCGGCTATTTGCATCCATAAACCTTAAAAGCATCATAAAATCCAAAGGGGCCGACAACGAGGCGACCACCATATCCGTCTTGCATTTTCATATAATTATTTACATTACATAACAACACTCTTGGACTTAAAAACTTGTAAAAAATTTATTGGTCCTCGTAGACATTTGAAATTCGCAACAGATGTTCGCAAAGAATGTCTAAATCAAGTACCAGAACCCGAATTTGGATATCTTAATCAGTTCTTAAGTTATGAGTATTCAAATTCAGGAATTATTTCGTTGATGTCTTTAAAAATCGAAATTGTAATTTTCAAAAGCAAGCTAGTGCGTGTAAAATTGTGTAAAATTTCGATTCAGAAAGTCACAAAATATACAGAAATAAGTAAAATTTTCCCAAAAAGCTCCTGGAAAATTACAGTTTTTAAGGTGTCTCGTAAGGCTTTGAAATTTTGAACACATGTATCGGGTGTCTAAATAAAAATCTGGTCAAGATTCCCATGAAACAAAAGCGGTTCACATTCGGCACGTCGTAGCCGATGTCAATATTCTACACCTGTCATTGATTTCCAAGATCTTAGAGATCGGATAACGCCCAAAATCGAAGAACTCAACAATTATAATTTTTTAGATGCTCCAAAATATCGAAGAAGAGTTGTGCGTTGTCAAGAAGCAGAGGGAGGGCGTTTTGAACACCTTATTTAATAAAAAGTTCTTCGTTTGTGTTTCATTTTTGATGTTTTGTTTGTTATCTCTAGGGCACACGTTCAATGTTTGTAATTTTTACCAAAGCAATCTTGACCAGATTTCTATTTAGACACCTGTTACAAAAAGCATGGTTAAATCAAAACTTTTCATGTGTATACACTTGTGGTTATGTCATATTTATGCATGTTTATTTATAATTTAGAGCTTGGAGACATCAATCAAACATTAAGCCTATCATTTTTTGTATGCGAGAGATAGGCAAAATATACAGTGTGTGATCAATAATAATTGAAACAATCATTCAGCTTCGATTTACACAAATCCACGTCAAAATTGTCCATTTAACTCCATGTAAATTTTGTTTTACACCAGCAACGTGATGTATGAATCATTTATGGAAACCCGATCATGTATTACTTCAAGCTCTATTTTTCAAATATTACCAAAAATTGTGCAGAACCTATGATCTGCGATCTACGACATAAAAGCAAAATTCAAGAACAAGAACTTGGGCAATAAATTTCAATATAAATAAAAAAAAAATGCAGAAACTCCGTTTATTTTAGGTGTTATTGACAGACCGTGATATTCACATTATTTTTGTGTCATACATCTCGTTTTTACTTTTCGCAATTTGTTGGAATTACCATCCCAATATTTAAGTGACGCTTTAAGGATACAATACCTGTCTTTTCGTGCTGCGTAGTTATCAAACCGAGAAATTGGTATTTCTGTCCAATTTGACATTCACACAAAGATTTCCATTTCACGTAAACAGTATTTCACCTCAAACGGTAACAGCAATTTATTGATTTTGCATCAGAACGCGGAGATAAACTTGACATTATTTCAGCACCCGCTGATACAATTTAAACCTTATAAGATTTTTCAACAAAACTAACGTAACTGATAAAACTCATGACGCGGCAAATTCTAAAATACTTGGTTGAAATTTACAATCTGCTGTTGATGTTTCCTGTGATGTAGCGCCATTCTGCTCAAATATAAAATCCAATAGCGAATGAAACTATTAAAGCTTTCCTTTATGTCAATTTTTCGTTTTATTGCGTAATAAAATTTCAACTAGTCAGCGTATTTTGGGAAGTCTGAAAACCATCCATGCTCATAAATTAATCAACACTTTTGTATTTAATCGATTAGGAAACTATTTGATCGAATAACAATAACAACCGTGTGCTGAATAGTCTGAAAAAGCGGAAAACGCTCCAGTTCCGTAGTTGTAAATAAATGGACAAACAATAAAACTGAGAGTCTGGTTATTTTTATACTGCCAATCCAACATCTCACTACTCTCGTCTATTTGGGGTTTTATTTAAAACTTTAATTTACTTCCTCTGCTCATTATTCCGTTAGTGAAAGATGCATTACCACCTTTTATGTTGTTCACATCTTCTGATTGCTGCGTTGCCAATTTTGTAATTACACACCCCACGGGGGAAGTCGAACATATTTTTTGTAACGCGTGTTCAGTCATAAATAAATCATTGGGTTTACCAGGTGTGCCTGTGTTTAAATACGGATGGTGTTGTCGCAGGAACCCTCCAATCTGAATGAGGTAGGCGTATAATAATTACATTAGCGACTACCCTATCTTGGCTAATTTCAAGAAATTACAGAGGATCGTCGGAAATTCTCCTTGAAATAATTTTTGCGGTGAGGCTTTTAAGGGCATCGCATTACCCCAGTTTACATACATGAATATGAGGTGTGTTTGGGAATAACGTACTGAGTAACTAAAACAGCGAACAAACGTCTCAAGAATTTACATATTAATGTATTAACAGTACTGGAACATATTTCACAAGAAACGGAAGAGGCAATATCAGCTGACTTATATGAGTACATAGACAGTATTAAAAAATTGTTGAGTTGAATATGCATTAACTACATTTCACGTAAAATGTCTTGTTCTATACTCTACACTTTTAGAAACTCTTCAAAGGATCAATCAAAATCTGTACAACCAAAATACCAAAAGTAATAAAATTACTAAATCAATTTATAGATTTACGGGAGTAAAAAAGGACCTGTTTTCATTGTAACGGAAAGCAGTATATTTTTCAACGTATTTGACAGTTATTTACCACTCTTGTTTGCGTAAATCCAAACCATTCACTTTTAATGTTAAATGATTCATGAACAAAGAAACAATTAATAAATAACTATTAAAATCTGTATTTTAGCGGATTCATTGTTAATTAGTGTTGTCAATAGCTCCAGCCTGATTACTCTATCTCTCTAAAACAGAAACAGTTGGATATTAACTTCAATATTATATGCCCTGCTGTAGAGCGAATTATAATTTTTTAGATGTGTTTGTATTGTAGTGTTTATCATTGTTTGAAGTTATAGATACATGTAACCTCCTAGAAAAGATAAAATTTACTTTTATTATGTTCAATGAAAATATATCTTATACTATTGTACCAAGGTCCAGTAGGCTTTGAACTTTAAAATTATAACGACTCACCTAGACCAACCTACCATTTATAAAAATTGTTCAAAATGACGACCGCCCTAGACTCTGTTGAGCACGTCGGGCGTTTCGCGGATGCATACTTCATTATCTTTCCCGTACCTACCTAATTATTGCACGTTGTTGAGGGGACTCGCATAGACAAACGTAGGGCGTTTTATTCCGATCCACCTTTCGTGTAAATTATTAACTAACCAGTCTGACACTACTAGAATTGCCACGGGTTTCACTGTAGGTCAAAATCATATCGCTCATGTGACTATTTGAAAATAAATGCATTTTAAAATATTTAGTTTGCATTCGTTCACCGCACTCATTCCAACAAAAATGTCCTTTTTTGTTTAGGCCAAAAGGTAAGGGTATATCTATAAATCTTGACTTGTTAAATTGTATTATTGCATGTTATTCTCTGGAGAACTAAATTGTTAA
This sequence comes from Diaperis boleti, assembly GCA_963583935.1. Classification (NCBI taxonomy): domain Eukaryota; kingdom Metazoa; phylum Arthropoda; class Insecta; order Coleoptera; family Tenebrionidae; genus Diaperis; species Diaperis boleti. Next base: position 39,549,968 of record OY757242.1, on the reverse strand, counting down.
CCTGATGAAATGATTGCAAATTGTTAGATGGAATTTATTGTCTATAAATTGTTATTAAATTGTCTAACCGTTGCCAATGAATTGACAAAGTCACTAGAACATTTAAAACTATAATTTTGTGTTATCCATCTGTCTCCTGATTCCTCACGCCATGTATTCAAAGAATCTGGGGTTTGTCTTTGTTTTGGGGTAAGTTCAAATCTCACCCCACTGCTTTGTCTTGTCAAAAGAAACAAAGTTTTTCCTTATTGAATTATCACTGCCCAAACTTTTAATTTCTCGGTTTAATTTTATTATTTTTCTTTGTTGGAGCATTTTATAAAGACTCTTTAATTTGTAGGGGAGGAAAATGATTTAAAAAAATGCGATTTCAAAAAAATGGTACATAGAAAAAGTGTTTGTCTTGATGAGTTCTACCACTGGTTAAAATTAATGTACTTATTTCGCTTACACCTTGTATAATGGCGTGTCAAGCTACGATGTAAAAATTATTATCATAGGTAATTTCAATTAATTACCTACCAATGATTGGGAAGTATAGTAGACCTGAGTTGTTCAGACAAAAAGATATGCACAAAGTAACCTGGAGGTCACCAAAACGCAATACGGAAAATAAAATCGATTACATACTAGTAGAGAGTAGACACCAGAAATACTTGGAGGCGAAAATAAAGAGTATCTCAGACAACACAAAAAAAAAATTTATGAATTTAAAAAACATTGTGAAAATCTGTAGAGAGAAAAAAAGAGGATAGAAGAAAACTTCAACAATAAATATATAAGAAATGTTTACCAGAAAACAAAAAGAGAAAGGGGAGACGACAAAAAAGATATTTGCTAATAATAAGGAAGGAAACCTGATTGGAGGAGCTATAGAAATGGCAGACAGATGGAAATACCATTTTGAAAATACTCTTAAAACTGATGAGGGGTCTGACCATGATGAATAAAATATAGATTTAGACACCTCCCAAAATGACTTAGAGACACCGACAAGAAGTGAAGATTTTTAAATGATCTTAAAGAACAATAAGAGGGCTGGTGAAAATAGAATATGTAACGAACTAATAAAAGAAGAAGAATGTTGCCTACAAAGTGGTTGGAAGACATACATTTTTTTTTAATTTTTAGATAGACAATATACTTTCTTTAAATTACCAGAAGGAAATCCTCGTGATTCCGACCTTCACGAGGTTCCTTGCTGGTCAGATGTTTCAATCGCACGTCGTAGCCACTCCCCAAAACCATGGGATGAATAACTACGAATACAAATTCCGGCCGCAAGAGCTTCTGCCGGCTTTCGGCAGGCGGGTATGATCTTGAGATTGGAGGCGAACGAACTCTTGATGCCTCCCATGCACCCAATTTCCAGAATGACCAGCATCACTGTATAACTTGTGTACAACGTGCGGAGTTCGAACAGCAGGTCTTGATATTTCGTCCATTTTTCCTCGTCCTTAATGCAGATGTTATTCTCGGCAGGAGCCGAGAACTCAATTACAAACATCTGCTTGGAGGAGTGGTCCAGTAGAACCACGTCAGGCTTGTTTGCTGATGTCTGCCTGACGGTGGAGAACGAGAAGTTCCAATAGATTCGGCACCTTTCGTTCTCCACAACGGACTCAATATCGTTCGGGACATACGGCAGCACTGGTGTCTGGTCTATCGCATAGTGGTGCCACAAATTAAAGTATATAGTACTTCCAAGCCGCAAGTATATGCGTTGTTGTTTCTGGGGCCCTCTGGCAAGAACGACAGCTTACATTTGCCACCTACATACTCATATGCCTTCTCATGAGCACATCTTGCTCAGAGATTCCGACGTGAGCTGTAAGACGGAGAAAGTCGAGCTCGGTAATAGAATGTGGCCGAGCTCGCTCAACGTGAAAATTAAGACCGAGTTCATTATTTTGCTGCTCGTTGTGCTGCCTTAAACAAAAAAAAGCCCCGATTCCCCGTTTCTCGTGCCTCCTGACAAAGAGCAACAAAGGGTCCGAACTCCTGATGATTTTGCAGGCTGCATTATACGGTTATGAAAACATTCCAAACTCAAAAGTCCCTGATTTCGTGGGAGATATAGCCTTGGAACGGACGACTTAGGATGCAGACTTCGCTGTAAATACATCATTTTGCGTGTATCACGATAAATCTGCTTCAACTCATCTACCAACCATTTAACTGCTCCAAACGAATAGAGCAGGATTGGAACGGCAAGCATGTTTGTCGCAAAAATCTTGTTTTTCCCCGACAGTTCCGAAGACCAAATCTGTCGGAGTAGATTTTTGTATTTGCCGCGGAGAGACTCTTTTACTTTGTGCGACGCTTGAATGTGGTTTTGTAAGTCTCTCCGGCGTTCAGATGTCTCAGAACGCTTCCGTCGATGAGTTGAGCATCTTCGTCCACTTTTGAAGGGAACCTGAGCGCATTTGTCCCAACCGAATACTCTATGCCAATAGCATCTGTGTATTCCTGCACTATGCGCAAATCCTGCGTTAGTTCTTATTTGCCGGAAGCATACACCTGCAGATCGTCCATATAGAACATGTGCGTGGTCTTATGCTTCCGGTCACCGGGTGTACCACAGCTATAACCCCTTGCACCGCGCAAGGCTAGGGACAATTTTTTTTTGCGTATTGACCAGAAGGAGCTTCCCGTGATTCCGACCTTCACGAGGTTCCTTGTTGGTCAGGTCCTGTTCGTACATCATAGCCACTCCTCAAAACCATGAGGTCAGCAACTATAAATCCCGCAAATCATGTGCCCTGAGCAGACGCAACGACCCCAAGATGACCGCTTTCTGCATTCCAGCCGCAAGGGTCTCTGCCGGTTTACGGCAGGCGGGAATGATTTTCAGATTGGAGACGAGCGAGTCCTTGATGCCTCCCATGCACCCAATTACCAAAACGACGAGCTTCACTGAGTAACTTGAGTACAGCCTCCTAAGTTCAAAGAGCAGGTCTTGATATTCGGCACCTTTCGTTCTCCACAACGGACTCAATATCGTTCGGGACATACGGCAGCACTGGTGTCTGGTCTATCGCATAAGGGTGTCTTAAATGAAAGTATAACACTCTCAATGCCGCATTGTGGCGATGGATATAGGCCGAAGCTGCATACACCGGGCATGCCGCCAATATATGCATTGCTGTTTCAGGGGCCCTGTGACAAACCCTACAGCTCACATTCGGCACCTCTATACCCATCACGCGGCTGCGATAGACCAAGGTGTTAATTACACCATCTTGCGTAGCGCAAAGAATCCCTCAGTCTCAGACTTCAGTCCACTTGATCTCAGAAAGGCAAATGTATGCCTTTTGGATATGCCAAGGTTTTCAATGTTTTTGAAGAAAACACTATGCATTGACTTATCCATATGCCTTCTCATGAGCATATCTTGCTCAGAGATTCTGACGTGGGCTGTAAGACGGAGCAAATTGAGCTCGGTAATAGAATGTGGCCGAGCTCGCTCAACGTCAAAGTCAAGACCGAGTTCATCTGCTGCTCTTTGTGCCGCCCTAAACAAAAATGCCCCGACTCCCCGCCTCTCGTGATCCCTGACAAGAAGCAACAAGGGATCCGAACTTTGGATGATCTTACAGGCTATACCCAAGATTACCCTGTTATGAAGACACTCGAAACTCAAAAGTCTTCGGCCTCCCTGGTTTCGTGGAAGATAAATATAACCTCGGAACGGACGATTTTGGATGCAAACTGCGCTGTAGATGCATCATTTTTCGAGTATTCCGATCAATCTGCTTCAACTCATCTACTAACCATTTAACTGCTTCAAATGAGTAGAGCAGGATCGGAACGGCAAGCATATTTGTGGCAAAAATCTTGTTCTTCCCAGAAATACTCGCATCGTCCTCTTTTGAGATAAACCTGAGCACATTTGTCCCAAGCGAACTCCATGCCAATAGCATCTGTGTACTCCTGCACTATGCGCAATGACTGCGTCAGTTCTTGCTTTCCGGAAGCATACACTTTTAAATCATCCATGTAAAACAAGTGCGTGATCTTATGCTTCCGGTTACCGGGTGTACCACAGCTATAACCCTTTGCACCGCGCAAGGCTACGGACAGCGGCAACAGTGAGATGCAAAACAGAAGAGGACTCAAGGAATCTCCCTGGAATACTCCTTTTCTGAACGATATCAACTCTGTCTGAACTCGGTCCCGTCGGGATGTTATCGAGAATCGAGTCTTCCAGAGTGACATCAGTGTATCTCACCAGTGTATCGGATATCGCAAGACATTCGAGCAAGTGAATAATCAGCTCGTGAGATGTTGTGTCGAATGCCTTACGATAATCGATCCAAGCCATAGATAGGTTGCGCTTATATTGGACGGCATCCTGCGTGACGCACCTATCGATCAGCAGGTTTTCCTTGCAGCCGTCCACGCCCCTTTTACAGCCTCGCTGTTCGAAAATTTTCGAACACACCGGGTTAATAGCGTGGAATATTCGGTAGTACAGGAGTCTGGTGAAAATCTTGTAGCACGCATTTAGGCAAGTTATTGGCCGGTAGTTCTGAGGCTGAGACAAATCACCCGTTTTAGGTAGTAAAACGGTTCGCCCCTCGACAACCCACTCCGGAATGGGCCGCTCACCATTAAGCCAGGAATTAAATACCTTGGCCAGACGCTTATGCGTACTTCGGAATTTCTTCCACCAAAAGGTATTAATTCCGTCCGGGCCTGGTGCGGCAAAATTTTTGATTCCCTTAAGGGTCTCGCCAATTTCTTTCGGGGTTATCGGATTGCACACCACTGGTCTTAATTGACATCTTCTTACGAAGTTCTCAAATTGTGCAAGGGCTGGAATGTCTTCACGCAACAGTTTCGAGCCCTCGTATATTTCCCTCCAGAAGACTTCGACATCCTGCAGCGCCGGAAATTTCTCTGGAAGAGCCTCGAAGGATTTGTCTTGAACTTGTTGTTCTCGACCAACCTTCGCCTACTCCCTACCAGGGACTTTCTTGCAGCCACAAGACTGCGAACTCTATCCATGCAGTGCTGCTTCTCAACAGCAAGCACCGCTGCATTCAGTGTATGATGGGTTCGGCGAAAATGACGCGCGATGCGCCGGATTTTTGGCGTGAAAGGTTTCATCTCTTTGATGAATTCCATCACACACTGAATTTAAGAAATATCCTGCCTAGCGGTTGCTATTTTCTTGTCTATCTTTTCAAGGCGACATTCGAATTTCCTCTCAGCCTCAGTGCTCTCACCACGTGGGACCGAAGAAGAAAGCCTCGTCGCCTCTCGATAGACCTTCTCGTTCAGGAGCAGGATGTCTGGATCCGCAGGGAAGTTCCTATCGAGTGATTCGTCCGCTGCAACTACTTGGGTGGTGGAATTTTGTGGAGAGACTTTCTGTTCAGAGGCATCTCCAAATTTACCTGAACAGCGTGGCGGATCTCCGGCTCGTCCGGCTGTATCTCCACCAACTGCTCCGGTGCTCTCTCGTATTGAATGCCACGAAGATAGGCCACATAGTCGCGGAGTTTTTGTGGCGCGAAAAAGTGATGCTCCGGGTGTTTCTCACCCCACAGAGCATGCATCCTTGCCATGTAACCCCTTCGCCGCGGCTCGCTCGTCTCGTAGCAGTCGAGCAAGTCATTCCTTAGAGTGTTGGTCCACTCAAAGCGTCCATGGGCATTGCCAGAGTCGTCAACGGGTGAATCGTTTTCCGAGACCCCACCACCTTCACCTTGGTCCCTATCCGACTGGGACCGGTCGTGGGGGCTTTCCCTGTTGGGGTAGTAACAACAGTTTAGGGTTCCGATTGGTTGTTAGCCAAAAGGAACTCCGGCACGTACTGGGGTCAAGATGGCTTGACCTCCCAGGTGCGCCAAGAGCTACCGGTCCGATTTGCACCTTCAGCTCGTCAAGGTGGTGGCACTACTCACCAAAGACCAAAGATGTTATGTGGCCTGCCTGCCTTACTTTATTATTATTATTATTATATACTAATTCCAGTATTTAAGAAGGGGGATATAACTTCTATTGGATCACGTAAGTTTATGACAAAAAAAAACAAATATCCTAGAAACATGACCTTAGTCCCTAATCGTATGGCGTTGCCAATTCAAAAAATAAAAACTACTCTTGAGATGCCGTGCGATCATTTAAATTATAAATTGGAGTAGGCGGCTTTTTTTATTATGCAATGACTCAGCCTGCAAATTGCCTGACAGCTTAGACTGACAGTAAAATTTGAGGTTATGGTAAACAATGTGGCGTTTATGTTTCTCATGTTAAATTGTTTTAATTTAAAGAAAATATAAGACTAACAAATAATGTACAATAATTGAGAATTACACCAAATGTTCAAAGTGTTCTCCCGCAGCTTTAATTCAGCTGTTTTAACTCCATTCACCATTCTGTTGCCGTTTTTTGAAAAGTCACTTTAACATACAAATTTTAAATGAAATTTTCAAAAGTTAGTAGTGCCAACCTAATTTAAATTTTACAGCCTACTCTAATTTATAATTTAAATGATCGCACGGTATAGTGGTGAATTTAGCAAACCCTACTTTCCTCTGAATTGTGTATTAAACGGTTTTATTACTATTCAGCAGTTGGACAAAAATAATTTTGTGGTAATTAAGTCGTCAAACTTTACAACGTATTAAGTGTATTACATAAAATGTCAACAAAATGGACAACCACATGTTTATCCATAAAACGCTTGTCAGCATAAACCCGAATTTGCCTTTATTCTGCTGTGTAAGCACCATTTTGATTTTAATTAAAAGTACAAAATAATGCAAATTTTAAATCGTAAAACTGTGCTAACAGTCCTGACTTAACATTTTATTTTAAGCTGGTGATGTTCGTGATTTAAGTAAATAAGATGAACTTTTCATTGTGTATACATAATTTACAGAAAATTAATTCTTATACCGAACTCCATTATAGTAAGTATGCTTTTATTGGTTGCACTTCCTATTTTATTTTTCTTCTCTGTGCAATCAAGATTGTTCATTATGCAGTAAAACGCGAAGAAGATGTATTACAATTTTAATGAAACTTTAGCGTCTCGTAAAAGGACTGCTCTTGAAATATTCATTCCAGACATTAATATTTATTCATGTTAGCTGATAAGCTCAGTGAAGTTTTTTTTGGAAATCGTTGGGAACTTGTAGGTGGCGTTAATCCATGCATCATCATCAATCATAATGAAAGGGGAAAAGATAGAGGAGTTGACGCGAAAGCGAAGATTAAACTAATATGATTTACGCATGTTTCTGATTGCTTTATATTGTTTAAAATATTTAAGATATTCATTGTAACACGCTTCAAATAAAAAACTGTAAATACTAAACTAACGGTAGAGAGTAAATTTTGGGTAGTGATATTGTTCTTCATTAAACACTGCTTCAATAATGGAATTAAAGCAATACAGATATCTAACATCTTTAGTATTGAACAATACTAATAATCCTAAAATAATGCGACTTTGTAATATGTAATGGATTGCATAAAATGTAATACTTATCTAAAAATAGGTGAAACTGCTTACTGAGACGTCAAAGGATTTTAAATGAGGTGAATAAAATCCCAAGAATCTCTTTTAGTTTCAAAAGTAAAATAAATTCAACTTTATAATTGGCGTCTCAGGGAGTACCGTTCCGCCTTTGAATTTTATTTTATTCCGTCTTATTCTGAAACTGTTAAACCTCATAGTTTTTAGACGATAGAAAAAATATAAGCCATGTTCTATTTACGGCACCGTCTACTTAAAGAATTCACTGATTTAGTGAATATAGAACATGCCGCCTATTTAGTGACTTACAGAAAATAAAGAAGTTTTCTTAAAAAAAGCCTGCTTATCGAGAATCATTTGTCGCCACGCGGATCGGACTGTTTTCTTTATAGCAGGTGTGCATGTCGGAAAGCTTTTCTTTATTTTCTGTAAGTCACTAAGTAGGCGGCATATTCTGTACACCTATAAACGTAAAACATCTTCAGTCCATACCTTATAGTTTTTTATGTTTCCTCGATGAGCTGATTGGATCTTTATTATGCTGTTATCCGTTTAAGAGGGGGCAAACTTATCCTAGTTATCGACTCCCTAGGATTGTAAAATCTCCATTACTATAATTACAGTTTCCTAATTTATATCCACTATTACCACACCAACTTACAATTATTGCACGCCTCTCTAGCAAATCCGCCGCAAATGTGTGTACCTAGCTTTCGGATATGCTGATGAATTCAGGAGAAAGGAAGGAAACATTAAGATCACTTTGCCAGGAACGGCTTAATAATCAAAGTTTAACGTGGATCATGAACACAAGTAACTCTTACGATGTCTTGAGATTAAATAATATGTAGTTCTGTCAACACACACACTTCAAGTATATTTGATTGCTTGTAACATTATTGAACTAATAACCATGTTAGTAGTATGTGAATATTTTAGCCTTTACAAAAAAAAAGGTTTTATTTGTACTGTATTTTTTCACTGTCATTCTTTGATCCTTGAAGCCCCTTTATTAATTTCAGCTTTCCTGCAACACAGTCGTTTGTTTCTAGGCAGATGTTTCTTATGCTGTACAAATAGATACAGGCTTTCACATTTAACGAAGGCGCAGAACATTTTCCATGCGTTCTTATGAACCTAATTATTTATTTAGAAGCACAGCATCCAATTAGAGGTGCCGGAACGCGTTAGCAAAGAAATGACGAAGAGCCGCGATTTCATTAATGAGCACAGTGAAATTCATAATTTTACGATGGTTTTAACATCACTGCCGAGTGTAAAATTAATTTTAAAAGCTGTTTACGCAGATTCAAGAAAAATCGTTGTATAAACAAGGTGTTGCGAATATTGCCCAAAAATTAATTAGAGATCTTTCAGCAGAATTTATTACAACATTAAAATTTTGCGGCGATGATTACTCGTGTACCTACTATAGGTAATAGATTCTATGTTCTGTTACAGATATAGAGTCACAAATTGTATGTAGCGGTAGCAGAATGAAGAGAAAAATTAGGTAACCTATAGCAAAATAGGTAATAGTTGTTAATTTCTTATAAGTGAACGAAATAGTCTAAGAAACTCACCACCTAGTAAAAACTTTTACACTAAAAAACGACGACACATTTCACGATTTAAATCTGTAGAAGTCAGCCGATGTACAGTACCCGTTCTTTGGCGATGGCCTTTTGAGCCTACCTGGAAATCACCAACAACTATCAATTATCTAAAAAGTACATAACTAATCACTCGCGGAGTCACGGTTAAAACCAAAGGGCAGAGCCCTGCCAGATTGGCGCCACTTTTATGGCGTGCCGACGTTACACGCCCACTTTTGGGGGGGGGCGTATCTAACCAGACAAGTGCCCCCCCCCCCCGGAACCTTCCTGACCCGGCATTCCGTCCGAGCGGTGCTGTCTTTTTCTCCTGCTCCGTCCCCCGGAATTACCTCTCGGCATCACTTCGAGGGGGAAGTCTGCCTTGCCTTTCAGCTTCTTCCGTGATTGTTCCCGCGTCTCGCCGCACGGATTCTTGTGTCTGCGGCACCGTTCTCTCCGTCACCGCCGTACCTCCAGAGTCTGACCCAACCCCCCCCCCCCCCCTCTCGGACCTTATCTATCACCGGTCCATCGCGGCCGTCGGTGCCGTCATCCCTTTCTCGTCGAGCAGCCCGCGATTTCCGCGTCCCAGGCGTGCTCGATTTCTCTTTCCACACGCGGAGTCCCTACTCTCGGGAGAACGCGTACCGGGCATCAGGCGTGTCGACCGGCGGACTGTGAGTCACGGTCCATCCCTGCCCGCATCTTACGCCTCCATTTCTCTCCTTCTCTTGGAGGATGTTCTCGACCATGCTGAGAATCTCCTTCCAGTTCGCTTCTGACCAAGTCATGGTTTCCACCATGTTCTCTGGCTTGAGAACTGTCCCATCTCCAGACAGCATCTGTGCTCTCAGTCGCTACCGCTCCCACCTTCCGCAATGAAATACGGTGTGTTCCGCCGTGTCTTCCGCTCCGCAGTAGACGCATCTGCCGTCTTCTGCCCTGTGCATCCTGTACAAGTAGTATCGAAAATCTCCGTGGCCCGAAAGCACCTGGGTAAGACGGTAGGTCACCTGTTTTCTCAATCTCTGTAGAAGACGCAGCCATCTACCGACATTTGGTATCAGCCGGTGCGTCCACCTTCCTTTCGTGGATCGATCCCACCTTCCTTTCGTGGATCGATCCCACCTCTCCTGCCACTCCTCAACGGACATCTCTCGAGCTTCTCTCTTGGTGCTCTCCCCTTCTCTGGTTTCTCGACCTTCTCTCATCCGGAGGTCTAATGGCACAGCCCCCGCGATCACGAGGGCCGCATCCGTCGACACTGTCCGGTATCACGAGATGATCCTCAATGCAGTCTTCCGCTGCACGCTGAGAATCATGTTCTGATTCTTTTTCAACTTCAGGGCCGTCGGTCCCCAGACGGAGGACGCATATAGCATGATCGAATTTGTCACTTCTCCCAGCAGGTGTCTTTTCCCCTGCCTTCACATTCGGCATGAGCCTTCTCAGCTTGACTGTCAATGCTTCTGCCTTGGACGTTACTTTTTCTACGTGTTGCACGAACGACATTCTTTGGTCGATATCCACTCCGAGATACCTCACCACCTTTTGCGGCTTGAGGTCGATTCTCTCTCCGCTAGGTAACTGTCTAGCACTCTCCTCAGGCACGCCTAGATGCCGATCTCCTCGAGGGCATCCATGATGTGCCTCCATCCCGACGTGTTAAGGATATTGGTCGCGACTTCATAATACAGGGAGTTTTGCCCACGTCAAATTTTAAAGAAATCTATTTCACATGTCACATTGGCTTTTTCACTCCTACGCATTAATTGCTACACAGTGCGAGGAGAGAGATGACTGCAGTGCAGTCTACCAGCGCAGTTGATGCTATGAATCAGCGGAGTGACCATTCAGAAATTACTGACCGACTAAGGGTCCACATGCGCTATCGACAGGGGCGGACCTGCTCGAAGTATTAATAGATATTGCAATTAAAATTATTATGGGACAGTTCAAGTTTATTTCATAGTAAAAAAAATATCAGAAGTCAAGCCTATATGCATTAAAAAATAAACTAATAAAAATTTAAGGACAAACCAGTTTCGACACTAACATCTGAAACTCAAGTGACCATAAATCACTAGGCCACAATTCTGACGAGTGTCACCCTGTATTGCTTCGCGCCGAAAGTTGTGGACCTAAGAACTTTTTACCATGAACACGCGACGTTCTGTTCAGTAACGCTCGGACTGATTGTACGTCTCCAGTTCAAACGGTAAGAGATAACGCTATTGCATCTTATATTATGTACGACGGAGATAGGAAATTTGCATTGCACTACGAATTTTGGAAAAACAAAGAAACCATTCGGTTATTTCAACAATGATTTACAGATTTGTTCTTATAATCGAAAGCAGCTTCGTACAAAGTTTATTTCATAACTGATTTTTTTCAAGTTTTGGTTGATTTTGGTCTTCTCATTACGGATTCAACCTGTTATCAAATAAGATATTTTTATTTTATTTTGAGGGACATTCTACTTTAGTATTGATCATTATCCAAACGTTAAACCAAAAATTGAAGTGCTAGGTGTGTTACTGATTAAGTAATTCCAAAACTAAACAATAATTTTTTGGACCATCTAGCGTCTTCTTCCTATCCATGTCTAGTTAGGCGATAAAAGAGTGGGCTGGTATGACGTTTAGGAATGTTGTTGTGCAGACAAATTATAGTCAAATGAAGCCGCGTTCAATTCCCTTTAAGGCGTTCCTCACGTCGAATGTGACCAGAGCGCACCAATGTTTCGCCCCGAATTGGCCCACACTGCCGCAATAGCGTCTATGGTTGAGCGTCCCCGTCTAAACCCGAATTGGGTGTCGCTGAGCCCGCCCTTTTCTGCCATTTCTGCCGAAGAATCAGCTGCTCATAGAGTTTGGCCGCTACACTAAGGAGGCACAAGGGACGGTAGTCCTTCGGTGCCGTTCCTTCTTTCCCTGGCTTCTTCAACAGAACAAGTCTTGCTTCTTTCCACACTTTGGGAAAGATCCCGTCACCAAACAGGCCGCTGTACACCTCTCGTAGATACAGGCAGCCCGCCCCGCCGACTGCGATCGCTCTGACTACCTCCACGGGGATGTTGTCAGGTCCTGGTGCCTCGCCGGGCCGCAACTTGCGGGAGGCTTCTTTGATTTATTCGATTTCGAAATCTCTTGCGTCGGCTATGTCGCCATATTCGACGTTCCACCCTGTCACTGGATGCCTCGGAAAGAGCTGCTCCGCGACTATTACACGCCCACTTAATCTACACTAACAATAAGCTGTATTAAACGGGAAATTGAAAGGTATATTTCCAATTTTTTTTTTTCAGATTGACAGAGAGATGCAAATCGGAAATAAATCGTACCCAAAACACAGACCCGTGCGGATGTGCGCAAAATACCACAGTGTAGAAATTCAGATTTGATTCCTTCGGATCTCAGTAATCTGAACAATCTCAGACCTCGGTGTGTTAAAGGGATTCGAGATCAAACGCTTTATCACCAAATGTTCTGGGAAGGAAAAATTCGTTAAAACGATGTTAGAGGTGTCTTAAGAAAAGAGGGAAGCGTCCCATCAGTTACAAAGAATTCCATTTACAAGGAGTTGCTAAAACCAAAATTTGCAAGAACTTTATAATCATCGCTGATAATATAATTACATAATTGCAAACGTCAAAAATACCAACCTGGAGTCAACAAGCGAAACCCATTTTCTAAGCTTACCATTTTCTATTTCTATCCAATAATTTGTAAAAAATCCCGAATTTAGCATGAATAACCCTCGACTCTACACATAGAGGACATGACATCAACCATGATGTTCTGGAAAGGGAAGTCTGAAATACTTGTCGAGAAGATTCCATATCTATCGCGAGAACTCGATGATGTCATCAATGGAATTATCTGGAGGCGCCTAGAAGGATGCAGCCGGTATATTTACAGTCAAGTCCAGATAGTCATAGTTAGAGTTGAAGGTCAGTGAGTCAAGTCAGTCAGTTGCCCTTATCCAAAAATAATGAGACGTGCCGGCGAAGCAGTAATTTGTAAATATGTAGTGTAAATAATGAAGCCGAAAATAAATTGTGCCAAGGGTTTAAATAGAATAACAACACAGAAATTCCACATTGGTGTCCGAAGTCCGAGTCCGAAGATTAGTAATGAATAAATCAATGAAAATGAAGATTAAGAAGAAATGCGAAGCTGGGCACGAAGAAAGAAAGGAGTTCAAGGTTACTTGAGAGCTGGCTGGAGCAACGAGAGTTAATAAATAACTGCAAAAACTTGGCTCCAGAAAAAGCTGCTTGTGGACCTGAAAAGAAGACAGGAAGATGCTGTCACACTTTCGGATTGGATAACGGTGCGGACTGAACTTGACTCATTGAGGAAGAAGTGAAATTTTAGGGGAATGCAAATTGTAAAAATAGACTTCGATGGGGTAATCATGCTGGTATGTTTTTATGGAATATTGAGACTGTGTCCAGAAGATCTTGACTAGAAGAACTTACTATCGTCTTTCTGAAGGACCAGAGAGTTAAACTGGAAGTCGGTATCTCTAGAGTATGTGGAAAGACCCAAATGATGACCCGGACTTGTAGTTGATGCTCGGATGGAAGAACAAAAACAGAAGACGGAGGTAAGTGCAAGTTACACGGTACCGACCCAGAGTAGCATCCTGCTGGACCCAATGGAACTCCATGGTTGTGGGATATGGAGCCTAGATACGTGTGCTGGAGAATCTGATGGCAAAATTTCGGAAATTCTAGAGGAACTCCATTCCGTGGACACTTGGAAGTGTCAAAGAAGTTTGGGAAGCTGTGAGAGGAATTTTCCTTGAAAAATTGAAGGAGCAGGAAGTGTGTAACTTGCAAGCAAGGGTTCATAAAAGCTGTGACAGTTGATAGCGTTGTCCACCTATCGACTTGCAGATTTAAACATTGCAAGTTGAAAGCGTATTCCTCCTGTCAGACCCCCGACAGGAACCAAGAAGAAGCGGTAACAAAGGGGTTCATGTACAAGAAGGCTACTTACCAAAGCGCTTGGAATTCCTTATAGGAGTTGAAGGATAGTGTCTTGTCTCGGGGTATTGTGAAGATGAAAACAGCCAGAAACATGTTGGAAGGAGTTTTCCGTTTCACTTGGCTTAGAGAGTGGTGTACTCCTGCAACCCGAAAGGACCAACGATGTGGACCAAGATGTAGACATCGGTAGAATGTGTAAAATTTCGGGCGAAACATCTTTAAGGAGGGGGCAGTGTAACGGACGTGGACCCTCAATATTACCATATGTATTTTAGGCAGCATATTGACCAATAATTGACAGAAACAACCTCTCGGATTTAGTATGTGTGACCAAAAGTATTCCCTCCTTCTTGGCAAATCCTCTTTGCATTTTTAACGTTATCTTTTTGACTACTAAAATCAAAGTAACGAATTCAATAACTAGAATGATCTAGAACTTTTGACCTCACTTATCCCTTAAGTTGGAACTTGATAAATTTTAAATGATTTAAGTCTAGACTTGGAATAGTGGAATGTTTATTCATATGAACGTCGCAGATCAGTGTCATCTGTTGTTTTGCGTTTTCGGTGGCGGTGTGCTAAACTTCGATTTTTTCTAGGAGGTGAAACATACTTTTTTTTTACAAACGCTACTAAAAATTGAAATTTTTACATGGCATACTGCATTTAAAAATATAATATTAAATAGTGGCGTATTAAAAGTAAATCACGTGGTTTAGTTTTAACACTAGCATTAAAAATGAAATGACAGTCTTTGTCAACAAGACAATTTTGGTGCAATCGATTTTGATTTTAATTGTAGTTAGTATTTTCCTATTTATTTTCTTAACTGATGATGAGAGTTTTGTGGGCAACACACAATTCGTCTCAAGCTTTTAGTAAAACTAACTTCACTTTATCTCTTTAATAATTGACAATTCAACAAAACAGATTCAAACTCAGAACTCAGATTTTATTAACTACAACTAGATACAAATTATTTGGGTATCCTATTTGAAAAAATTGAATGTACAGTAAGTTGTAACAATAGTTAATAGTTAAAAGGTAATAGTTAAACCATGTGAAGAAATATCGTTGACCTGCAAGTTAGAACTTTTGGAGGTAGGGTGATTATTTGAAGTAGTAGGGACTAAATTGTTACTGTTGTTAGGCTGCCCATCAAAACTCCCGGAACCGATAGGTGAATAATCGGGAATAATTTATTTGAGAAGCAATAATTCTTTTTTTGTTTTCATGGCAGTCTTCCAGATATCCTTCGGCAACGGTTGAACTTTTCCATCCACCATGTCGGTTAATTGTTAAATTTGCCTTAGCATCTGATAATAAGCTAGCGGATGTCCGACGGAAACAATGGCCAGTATAAAGTTCACTATTCGGCAATTTTAGAAATTCTGCTATATGTTCAGGCATCTTCCCAAAGCTATTGATGCCTACTGGTTATACGGTGCACTTATTCTCTGTATACTTTATAAAACGTCGTTGGTGGTTGACGTGATTTGGACGCAATTCCAGGTACTTTCGTTCTTGAGACTCTTTTTACTGTCTGGAATGTTTACCACTAGTGTGTTTCCTAAATCTTCAATATTGTTTAATGTCAGGTGACAAATTTCTTCGCGGCGGCAAGGGCCTAGGATACCTATTACAGTAGCAACTTTGAACATTAAATACTTATTATCTGGTGTCTCACTAATAAATTTGTCAATATTTTCCCGCGTGAAAATTTTGGTTTTTTTTGGACGGTATCTTTCTCCTTTGCGCTTCAAGAATCAGTTTATAAAATTTACTGATATCGTGAATGCTGTTGATATTTAACATTGCCTTGAGCATTGAAAAATGTGCCCAAAGTGTAGAAGATTTTCATATTTTCGAATGTTCCTCAAAGTACGCTAATAAAATACTTTCGTTGTATTTTCTTACAACATTCTTCTGGGCTTTTGAAAACGCTTAAACGCTAATTCGTACTGTTGCTTGGATTTAGTCGGTAACAAATCTAGTGTTGTTCTACTCGCGGCTTCTTCTATTTCGATTGGAATTTTTTCACTCATGTTACAAGAATCTAATATTTTTACAGCTAACAACAACTGTCAAAGAATGAGCGAACTTGATTTTAGATTGTTTTGTAACTGTCACAGACTGCCTGATGTTTATGTTATAAAAACTTTGATCACTAAATTATTTAAATACGTGACCAGACGCAGTGAAAAAAATAAATACAGTGACACATACTACAGGGTCTATGATGTACCTATTGGCGCGTATACCAATCATTCCATGTCCATTCGTTGTTAAACATCAGAATCGTATTTTCAAATGATGATGATAGAGATGATAAAAAAGTGGAGAGTCGAGTCCAGAAGCAGAATGTCGCTGCTCAATACAACATACCGGCGAATACAGCGCAGAAGAATGTGGTATAATACACTTTTTTGCAAAAGTGGAAAAATAGTACACTTGTATATATGTATACAGATTGCATGTGCAAAAGGATTTTGAGTTGTGATGAGTAGTTTTTGTTTAAAAAAAATCAAAATTCACCCGTAAGCCTCTTCATGGCATGGATTTGGCAGCGCCGCATCGATGAAGGTGATGAACACACTCGACTGCGTTCTGACAACATTATGCAAAAATACGTCCGCGCTATTTAAATCGCATCTCGTGACTACACAATTTTCAAACGCCTAATCTGGCGACATTTTAGTGGAATTTTGCAACTAACATTGCATAACTTATTAAACGTGGATATGAATTATGACCCACTACTTGTTTTTCTGATTTTCGTATGTAGTATTATACCCCATCGTTGACATCAAACGAAGTCGAAAAATGTACTAAGAACAATTTATGAAATCTTATAATAGGTATTGTAAACTCAAAAGATATATCGTACGAAGGTGGAGTTTCGAGGTACGTAAAAAAGTTGCTCAAAGGTAGCGTGCCAGGATTTGGTCGACAGAGACGAACTCCAGAATTTAAGGTTTCAGTAAAAGACATGCTCGATTCTAATAATAACACTTTCGATTTATGTAGTTCCATTGAACATTTTATTAAGTCTTAATTTGGGCGATACCTAACTTAAAGTGTAGGTGTAAAACTGCATATTCGATCAAAATTGTAGTAAAACCAAAAATCGAAGACGGGCCTGTTTCATCTGCGGGACAAGTAAAACGAGTTTTTTCGCGCCTCCTCTCGTACGATATAAGTCTTGAAGGAACTATACATATTAAATCTTTGTGCTGTTGTTCTGGTTTGTTGTTTAATATTTGTTTAATAATGTTATATGTGGTATAGTTTAATGTTTTTTATTTATTGTGTTTCGATAACTCGATTTTTTTAGGAATTGTGGCGATCGAGATAGAGGAGTTTCACTGTATTTGAAATTGTTAAAAATTGATGTTTTGCTTATATCTTAAAGATTTTGTAATTTTTGGAAGAAAGCTCCATTTTGTTGAAATTTACAGCTTTTTTTGCAATTTTTAAACCTTATTAATGAAACCATCGATACGGTAAGACCGACGTAAAATTTCTGTACGAACTTCAAATTAAACAATAGTATATTTCAAAACAACTGAGCTGTCAAGACACTTTTCAGGGGCGAGAGCGAATTTTTGAAACACGATATGCAGCCGAGGGTTACAAATGAACCCGAACATGTATTCAAATTATTATTCAATTTAATTAACATCAAATTTTGAGGTTAGGTTTGACAGCTGTCAAATTAAATAAATATGCGGGAATTTGATATTTGTGGCTACAGCAATTCATTTCGGTCTCCCGCCTTATTCATCCTCAAAAATGTGTTACATTCTCAAACAAGAATGTTTACTGTCTGCAATAAATTGATTTTTGCACATTATTATTCTAGAATTCTACTTTTTATTACCCTACACGCTCGAACGAGCTTTACATTTTTATGCCGCTTGAAGTCCTAAAAAATCAGAATCAACGTTTTGCCAACGTTTTCTATTTTATGCATTCAGATATTGAATTACATACTACAACTTAATCAAACACAAATCTGAATCCACGCCGCATCTACTTCCTAACCTCTGAGGTATCAATTACTTTTGCTATTAAATTCTAGTCATCCGACAACTTTCTTTAAAACACCTGAAGATTAAGTTTCAAGGGTCAACTGAAGGCTTCCGTACGTCAGAGAATCGACCGGCCGAATTACAAGCCGGAAGCCGTCACTTTAGATTGGATGTTATCCACGATAGCCTGAGACTTGTAACCTTTCTTATTGAATCACGTTCATATAAAAAATGGTCTGCGCCGTCAAAAAATAATATTTAAGAGTTGAAATTAAATTTTATGTCGACACGTCATTCTAAATATCTAACCCACGTAATTCGATTGAAACTTTTTCAGCGCTGGAACCGCAGGATCCCAATAATTGTTCAATTAAATTCGGCTCTATTTTTAAATTTTAAACTGTGTTACAGTGAGGTTTTATCATCATACAGGGTATTAGTGTAACGTCGACAAAAATAATAAATTAAATAAATCTGGCAGTGGACGTCCTAGAGCTATCAATTTCCGCGAGGATTGATTGCGAGGTTGATCTCCAACAAATGACACTGCGCGAATCTTTTATAGCAACACGTTCGGTTTGAGCGCATTGGATGGGTGCTGTGCCATATCGATGGCCACGATTTATCGCAGAATAAATTAGTTTGAACTTTACGCTTACCGTCATTGATATCGCCTACTTCAATTTTGTTCTTCAATGAGTCCAAATTTTATTGTGTTTATGATAATCAGATGGTTGAGAGAACGTAGGGGTCAAAGGCAAAATCTTGACTTTATTTATCGACATCATACCGAAATAACTGCAAGAGTAATGGTGTGGTACGGCATTGCACATGAAAGCCGATCATCTTTAGTTTCTCTTAAAACAGTTTTAACATCTTACCCTGGCCGTCGCGTTCACCGGATTTAAACTCGATCGAAGATGTATGCTAAAATACGCCAGGTCGCCTAATGTCGCCAATAACCATTCTGAAAGAACTTGACACCCTCTAGCACTAGCTTGGATTGAAGAGAGTTGGCAGAGTGTATTAGTAAATGAGATCATACGCATTATTATTTTTTTACATGACTGTTAATATATTAATAATATGGTGGTGTATAACTATTTTTAAATTAAATTCAAGGAATTAATAGTTTTTCGTACAGCAGCTTAACATAAATAACTACAGTTGACACAGTTAGATTAGGCCCCGTTTTGTATTTCTAGGATTCCTTTTCACTGGATAAATGTCCTGATTAACACACATGTTGTTGAACCACACCCCGGAACGCCAATCGTTATTTTATAGGATTATCTTGGGGTAAATCCTTCAGAAGCGATTTATTTCTATGGCAGAATCATTAAATCTTTATTGTAATAAACAATGGACTTTGGAAAAGACCTATGACCGACATAATTCATTGACCATTAATGGAATTCTCACAATATAAATAACCCTCTACTTCACGGCTATCAACCTTAACAGATCGGTTAATTTTAGTTTTAGCTTCCCTTCATTTATCTTGTTGCAAAAGAGCATTTTTACAATATCTTTTATTGCTCTCGGACGAAAAATTTACGTTTAAAAGTTAATAGCCGACTTTCCGTGTCATCGCACATGCTTCAAGTTCAACGACGTAACTGGCAGGATATTAAACATTAAAACACTCGTAGTAAGATTTGTTATAAGGTGGTACCTACTTTGACGCCAAAGGAAATGTGAATAAAAGAAAGTAAGTAAATAAATAAATTATAGGGAATATTATCTTTACAATAACCAACCCAAGAAGAATCTGTTTGATTAATGAGATATGTTTCGAAATTGTTGTAAGCTGTATTTATGTCACTTTATTTAATTTATCATCTTTTATTTTTAGACAAAATCTTTTGGGGGTACGTGAATATTAATCCCCTCATTGTCAGGTTTAACAATGGTTTCTTAAAATCGTTAACTTTTATTCGAGGAAAATTGTGTAATATCTGTGTATTTTCTTTACTTGAAAGGCAGAAACGAAGTTTCATTTTCCATTATATTTAAGGGCAATTAGAATAATTATCTCTGTAAACAATTCCGCTGAACAATTTTTTGCTTTTAAGTGAACCGCCGCACAGCGCAAGCAGAAACAGGTAATTCAAAACTGTTCGTTTAAAAAGAGAGAAATGTAAAGATATAATTATGAAATTGCCCTTAGAGTTCTGTGTTGGAGAGTTTATTGAGTTTGCTACAGATTTTAAGAGCTAATTTTGGGTTTATGCTCCTCGTTAGTTTTGTACCTATATTGGATTCCTCAGTCAAATAATTGCGCATGATGTAACTTAACTTGTTTATAAATTGTGTTATTTAATAAACTTCAATATTAGTTTGTTTTGTGGTTATATGACTAACTTTAGCTGTTTTAATTGAAACCGCACTGACAACCCCCCTTTTTCCGCCACTTTTTGAACAAGAACAGAAAATGGAATGTCAACGGCGTAAAACACATGAATACATAGAGTGAGCAATCATATACTGGTTTTAGCAATTTTGCTGATTTGACTTCGAAATTATTTATTATTGCACTGAAGCTTGAGCTTATTGTGCCCCCATCGGGTCACGTTTATTTTTTCCCTCTCGCCAAACTAGACAGCTGACCTCTAGCGTACTGTACCCGCGGTCCCGTAGAACATACCACGTAAAAAGACTGGCTCGAGCAACCCGACCACATAGAGGGCTACATACAACAGGGTTTGCCTGGTGCGCTGAGGTGAGCTGGTCCGGTCGAAATTATTTAATTTGATTGACAAACTCTAGTGGCTTTTTTCATTTGACAGTTGGCAACAATCAGCCATATTAATAGCAATTTAGTTCTCCAAAGAATAACAGGCATTAATACTATAACAAGTCAGTTGTACCATTTGAGTGACATTATGAATGTGATGTCATTACTACTTTGAGCCTTACATGATTTCAGCAGATTAAACATTGAATGGCTCTCTTAGTTTACGTATTTTTGACAAATTACTACGACAAAGGGGGCTTTGTCATCTCTGGCTTCGACTGTACGGGGTTGTCCCAGAAATGACTACACTAATTTTAACCGGTAGTAGAACTCATCAGTGTTAACAATTTTTCTTAATAGAATTTTGCCCTAAACCCTGTAGTTATCAAGTTAAAATTAGTGGAATTTTTGACGTTAATTTCGACACACTACAAAAAACTTCGAAAAACACTCGGAATGAATTTAAACCGCTTGGCGTAAATAAACAAAAAATTTGAAAACTGACCTACTAAACGTGTTTACTTCAACATCCAATGCTATTGAAAATTGTGGGGCATAATAAATAACATGCGGATTTTCGTCTGCCCCTATGTATTATTTAAGTATTATTGAATCCTCCGGCTGTAAAAATTAGACTTTCTGTACGTAGTAGGGATTTAATTGTTGCTCTTTCAGAATTCTCCAAATTCGATTTGCTAACCTTCGGGTACTGGCGGTTTTTGCAAAACACAATGCACAACGTTAATAGAAATTAGGCACACGAGAAAAAACAGCAGGTAACTGATGCACCCGAGAGTGCAAAAAATTTAGAACCTTGATAAGGACGTTGGCTTTTCTGGACAAAAACAATTACTACTGATTAAAATTAAAGTAGTTATTTCGGGGACACCCTGTATATTCCCATTTCCCTTCCCTCATGCAGTATGAACAATTCAAAAGAGTACGATTGTGCGCAGATACTTTTGTGGTGAAGATTTCTTTTTATCTACGGTTTAGTGTTTTGTGTTTTTTTTTGGTTTTAGTTTTGAGTTTTTTGTTCTAAATTGTAAACAGATAAAGATGGACATAAAGCTAATTTAGTTGCGGTCTATGAACTGGAAGTTTGTAACTCATTGTTATTAGCAAAGATCTTTTTAGTCTCCCTTCGGCTCGATATTATGTCCAAAAGTAAAGTGTTGTACCCCAAAACCAGCAGAGGTCCCCAAACTTTTTTGTCTCGTAGGACCTCCTGCTTACCTAATATTGATTTCTTTGCAAATTAATCAACTTCAAATGTGTTTTTGACAGCTGGTATATATAGTGGCAGTCACTTTGAAAGAATTAAATTGTTAACTTTTAGATTCAGGTCTTAAATTATAACACAAACAAATTATACTTGCGGTAGGAATAAAATCAGAATGAAGAAAAATTTAAGAAATATTAAAATTATTCTGTTATGTTAAAAGGGACCGGTTTCCGCTTTCTTCAGTATGATTTCCCTTTGCACTCGATCCGCAACTTCTTATTCCGTGGGATGCAGGTTAATAATATGTATTTTCTTATTTTCCTCAAAAAATTTGCAAAGAGCGAGTTCATACAGTGCGTTTTTTTTTTTAAACTGGCCATAATTTAAATTTCTCACGCCATGTTAAATTATGTTGGGGCAAATCTCATTATATTGGAATTACTTCAGACTCACCCAGATCTACAATGGTATACACTCCTGCATAATCAAAGTGTACAAGACGGATTCCGATTCGAGCAGTTGAACCCATCGGACGTGTTTTGCGGCGCTCGATAAGATAAGCGGATAAAAAAGCGTGAAAAAGTGAAAAAGAGGTAGAATGAAAAAAAGTGTTAGTGAGAGCGAGAGAGACGAAGACTACAAAAGAAAAAGAGAAGAAGGACGAGAATCGGAAGAAGGGATTACCCCTTTAGGAAAAGTAAGAAATTGGAAAGAGCACCGCTTAAAAAGGCAATGGATGAGGAAATGAAAGAGATGCTGAAAAAAATTATGGAGGAT
Organism: Diaperis boleti; assembly: GCA_963583935.1. Lineage (NCBI taxonomy): Eukaryota > Metazoa > Arthropoda > Insecta > Coleoptera > Tenebrionidae > Diaperis > Diaperis boleti. The sequence continues at coordinate 39,527,112 of OY757242.1, read as the reverse complement.
GTAGGGGAGATAATGGAAGAGAATCGGAAGATGAGCCGGGAACTGGAACAGTTGAAAATTATGATGCGTGAAAAGGAAGAAAAATGGGAAAGAGAAAAGATGGAACTAAAAGAAAAAATGAAAAAATTGGAGGAGAAAATGGAAGAGCAGGAAAAAAGAGTGAGAAAAAAGAATATTGTAGTAACGGGATTGGACGAAGCGGAATGCGAGAGCGAGAAAAAAAATGGATGAAGGTTGAATTAGAGGTAGAAGTGACTGTGAGAGAGATGTATAAAATAAATGGAGGAAAAATTATTGTAGCGGACTTGGGAGCTGGGGGGAAAAGAGGAAAGTTATGGAAAATAAAAGAAAATTAAGAGAGAAAAAAGGAAAGAGAATATACATAGAAGATGATCTGACAAAGAAGGAAAGAGATATACAGAAGGAATTAAGAGCGCTAGCCAAAGAAGAGCGACAAAAAGGACAGCGGGTGAAAGTGGGTTATAAAAAGATATGGATAGAGGGAAAAGGGCTTAGGTGGGAGGAAGAAAAGGGGGAGTTAGATACAGAAAATTTTTGAATAAGAGCACAAGAAAAGGACGACAGGGCAGAAAAGGGAAAACGAATACGGAGAGGAATAAAGGAGAAAAGGAGCAAATAAGAATAGTATTCTGGAACGTAGCGGGAATAAAAAACAAAGAGAATGAATTTTGGGAGTATTTGAGAGAATTTGACGTAGTCGAATTGGTAGAAACGTGGGTGGAAGAAAAGGGGTGGGAAAAATTGGAAAAGAGAATGCCGAAAGAGTTTAAGTGGAAGTGTCAATATGCAGAGAGGGAAAGCAAGAAAGGGAGAGCTAAAGGTGGGATAATAATGGGGGCGAAAGAGGGACTGGAAGGAGAAAATGGAACTGAAGCAAAAGAAGAAAGAGGGATTATGGAAAGAACGGTGAAAAGTAAACAGAGAAAATGGAGAATTGTAACAATTGTAACAGCAGAAGTATGAAGGAAACAAAGAGAATAATAGAAGAGCGAGTAAAAGAGCAAAAAGAAGGAACTTTGGTGATTGGGGCGGATTTTAATGCAAGAATTGGGGGAAAAGGAAGACGGATAGAAGAGGAACAAGAAGCAATAGAAGGAAGAACAACAAAAGATGGAACAGATAACGCAGAAGGGAGAGTACTGATTAGCTTAGTAGAAGAAAGAGGGTGGGACACACTTAATGGGAACTGCACAGGAGATGAGAAAGGGGAGTACACGTATATTGGATCAAGAGGGGAGACAGTTATTTATTATGTTATGGTGAATGAAGCAGCATGGGATGAAATAGAGAAATTCAAGGTGGGAGAAAGAATGGAGTCGGACCATATGCCTTTAGAAGTGAAGACAAAAGGAAGAAAGAAAGATAGAGGAAGTGTGAATGAGTTTAGAAGAAAAATTGTGAAGAATATTTGGACGGGAGAAGGAATAGGAAATTATAGAGCAAGACTTAGGGAGGCAAAATACGAAGAAACAGAGATAAACGAAAAGGTGAGGGAACTGAGCGATAACATAAGAAACGCAACAGAAAAAAAAGAGATAGAGATAAGATAGAAGATGGGGCTGTGGAAGAACGAGTGGTGGGATAAAGAATGCAGGAAGAGGAAGCAGGAAGCAAGAAAGAAACTAAGAAATTGGAAAAAAGAAAAAGCAACTAAGGAAGAGTACAAGAGAGCACGCAAGAGGTACAATTTAGTATGCAAAGAGAAGAAACAAAAGAAACGGATGGAAGAAGAGCTAAAGATGAAGGGTATAAAGACGGAAGAAGAGGTATGGAGATACATAAATAAGGACAGAAAGAAAAAGAGAGAGAGAGTGAGTGATGGAATTACTATGGAGGAAGGGAGAGAGTACTTCAGTGAGCTGCTGGGGGGTGATGAAAACAGACAAGAAAAGGAGAGGCACAACAAAGAGTGGAAGAAATAGAAGAGATAAAAAGAGAAGAACTAGAGCAACAACTAAGAAAACTGAAAAGAAAACACCGGGGAGGGATGGTATACAGAATGAAGCGTGGATATATGGAACGGAAAGGGACGTTGACAGGCTGTTAGAGATAATGAATGGAGTGTGGAAGGGAGAGGGATTCCCCCCATCACGTTCGACTGCAATGTTGGGTCCTTTATTATTACACCGTATACTTACCTCGGATTTCTCTGTCACACATTTCCACTCGCGTGGAAATGTAAATCTTTAAAATTTGCAAACCCCTATTAGGACCAAATTTTTTGCAGACAACCCTATATTAACGTGTTCGCAATAACACAGCGCTTATGTTGATATAAATGTTTTTCTATTATCCAATCAGTGAAAGTAACTGCCATCGACATACCTGTTTATACCTGGCAACCCAGTAGTTCGTCCAGGTAAATAATAGGCAACCCAACGGCTGCACATTCTATACGTGTTATACTTTAAGTCAGAATAAAATCTTCTTATTATCTTGACGTTACAAAATTTAATTAAAATTTTTTTTTTTTAAATAATTAAAAATATTCTGCCCAGGATTTTTTTAGCCAACCCATTTTTAATATATTTTCTGATATACCAAATCTGTTATGAAATATGTTTCATTCTATTATCAGCTCGGTGAAGGTCGATTTAGGTTCGGATCTTCTACTAATATAAGGTATACGCGATGATTGTGGAAGAGAGGCTGATGAAGGAAATGAATGAGAGGGGGGTGTTACCAGACGGACAGGCGGGATTTAGGAAAGATAGAGGGACCATGGATAATGTATATATCTTAAATCACATAGCAGGAAATGAATTAAAAAAGAGGGGTGGCAACATATATGCATTCTTTGTGGACCTGAAGGCGGCTTTTGATAATGTGGAAAGAGATTTACTGTGGGAATGCTTGAGAAAGAGAGGGATAAATGAGCATCTGGTAACAAAAATAGAAGAGATATATGAAGAGACGAGAAGCAGAGTGAGAGTGGATGGAAGGGTGAGTGAATGTTTCAAGACTTATAAGGGAGTAAGACAAGGTTGCCCACTAAGCCCTAGCCTGTTTGCAGCTTTTATTGAAGATATAGAGAAGATGTTCAGGAAGGGGCAGGCAGGGGGGGTTGAGGTGGGCAAAGAAAAAGTGTGGTCTTTAGCATATGCGGATGATTTGGTGGTGCTAGCGAGAGAGGAGAAAGGTATGAAAGAAATGATAGGAAGCATGGAGAAATATATGAGGAGGAAAAGTTGACGGTGAATGTAGAAAAATCCAAGATGATGGTGTGCAGAAAAGGGGGTGGTAGGATAAAAGTAAATGAGTCGAGATGGGAGAAAGAGAAAATTGAAGAAGTGAAAGAATTTAAGTATTTAGGTTATGGATGAAAGAAACACAGCAACAGCACATGTGAGAGAGTTAGTGAATAAAGCAAATAAGATAATAGGAGCTGTATGGGGAATAGGAGAGAGAAAATTTGGACATGATTTTAGAAGGAAAGTAATGATGTTTGATAGTTTGGTGAAAAGCGTGATGATGTGTGGAGCGGAAATATGGGGATGGAGAGAGCAAGAAGGATTGGAAGGGGTGCAAGGAAAATATATGAAATGTGTGCTAGGGGTAGAGAGAGAGACACCGGGGTATATGGTGATGGAGGAAACAAAGAGAGATGGAATAAGAATAGAAGCAGGAAAAAGAGCAATAAGATTTGAGGAGAGAGTGAATTTTGCAAGAGTGTTTGAAAGAAAAAAGGAAAGAAATAGGAAAGGGGATATGGAAAGAGAGGGAGGCATATTTCGAATGAAACGGGTATGCAGGCGCGGAGATAGAATAAATGCGAGAGAGAGGCAGAGTAATGACAGATGAATTAGTGCAGAGAGATAGAGATATGCAAGTGCAGGAAAGAATAACGAGAATTAGGGAGTCTAGGTACAATGGGAAGTATGAAAAAATAATAACGGAAGAAATGCCAAAGTACCTTGGAAGAGAGAGTAGAAAAGAGAGAGTGATAATAGCAAGATTTAGATGTGGAAATGAGGAGAAAGAGAATAAATATTGGAGTGAGGATAATAATAGAGTATGCAGGATGTATGGAGAAAAAAAGGAGACGATAGAGCATTTGTTGAAGGAATGCGTAGAATTGAGAGGGAGAGATGAGAGTAGAGAAGAAATTTTGAATTAGGACGGAAGAGCGATCGAATGGATGAAGAAGGTTGAGTTGAGAAGAGGGACAATAAGTGGGAAGGGATAAAAAGCTGCTAGTTATTGTGTTGAATTATTGATTTATTTAGATTTATTTATTATATTATACTAGCTGACCCGGCGAACTTTGTATTGCCTCAGAATCAATAAATGTTGTGTTAACTTATTAGCTGGATTCACTTTTTTATCAAAACATAATTCACACAACGCCATCTCCTGGCATTGCCGGAACCAGCATACAACCCCATGTTGATTTTTGTTTCTGTCATTTATTCCGATGTTTTAATAGTTATTCGCCCCCGAAAAGAAAAAGAAAAAGAAAAAATGTATGTGGAGTCCACGTGCAACAGAAGTGAAACTTTGTAGTTTATTCCTTAAGAATCGATTTTCACTTTTTAAATCCCGGACGACAAATTTTGATGGCCGTCGTTATTTGTTATTGTCGTGCCAGGGGGGCTTTGTTATTGTCGTTGCCCTGTACCAAGCTCCCCGCTCCCTGTAATTTTTCCGATGTTTTAATATTTAATTTGCTATTCGGGGCGGAGGCAAATCCAACAAATTAAAGATCGGTTCAGCCGTTCTTGAGTTATAACCCAAAGGAGGCCCCTGAGCCCCCATGTCCATTTATTAATAGTTATTCTGCTATTCGGGACGGAGACAAACACAACAAATCAAAGATCATAAAGATCGGTCCAGATGTTCTTGAGTTATAAACCCAAGGGTTCCCCCTGAGCCCCCTGTCCATGTTTCAATAGTTATTCTGCTATTCGGGGCGGAGGCAAATCCAACAAATCAAAGATCATAATAATCGGTCCAGCCCAAGGGGCCCACCTGGGCCCCATGTCCAATGTGAAAAATAGTTTACGACTTATTCCCATTCCTACCAAATATAAAAAAAATATTTCATAAAAATCGGTCGAGCCGAAAAATTGGTCCAGCCCAAGGGGGGCCCCTGGGCCCCCATGTTCATGTGAAAAATAGTTTACCACCTATCCTTATACCTAACAAATATACAAAAAAAAAATTCATAAGAATCGGTCAAACCGAAAAATCGGTCCAGCCCGAGGGCCCCCTCTGGGCCCCCATGTCCATGTGAAAAATAGCTTACCACTTATTCTCATACCTATCAAATATACAAAAAAAATCATAAGAATCGGTCGAGCCGAAAAATCGGTCTAGCCCAAGGGGCCCCTCTGGGTCCTCATGTCCATGTGAAAAATAGTTTTAAACCATCCCTGGATTATGTCGATCAAAACAAATTCAAATCGGTAATGCCGTTCTTGAGTTATAAAATTACAACGAAAAGTGGCATTGATTTTTATATTATATAGATTTTATTTTATTTAAGTTATGGGAAATGTATCGGATACTTTATAAAGCTGTAAAGGTAATAAATATACATACTACTAAATCAAATTGTTAGACAAAGCTCTAATTCCCTCATTAAGTCTTCAAAATCAGCAAGAACTAGAAATGGTAATTTTAAAACGTCAGATCATGACAGCATTTACATAGGCGATTATATTGGATATATTTTTGAATTCAGGAGCAAAATGGCTGTTAAAATCAAGAGAACTAGTGTCCAGTTATGTCAGGTAAAATTTCAAAGTCTAGGGTTTGACCCAAAAAGAGTTATGATGGAGTTACAAATTTAACATGGGAATCCCTGTGGCCAATTTTAAAACATAGTATGTATATCGTACAAGACATAATTTTTTCTATTTAATATTACGTATTTTTTGGACATTGAGATAAATTAAACCTCGTATGATTTTATGAAATATAAATTATTCAAATCGTATTTAATTCTTGGCAACATATTGAACAATTTCTTATAAACAATAATTGATGTGTATGCTGATTTGACAACAAAAGAAAGTAATGTTATGTTGACTTGAATGAAGTGAAAAGCGCCTGAAGACGTTTAAAACCTCATCACACAGCTTTATGCGAGAATCGAGTTGAACTGATGATATGAGATGCTTGGACCTAAACGAGATTTTGATTTTTATGGCCAACAGTTTTAAACAGACTTTAAAAATATCTGTCATAAATCTAATACTAATCAGTTTTAAGCTTCCCGTAGTTTAATAGTTATTTGACAGAGAATAAGTAAATCGTTAAGTTACTCGTTATTTTGACTTCTTCTGAAATGAAGTCACGAAGATTTAGCCGTTTCGCCCGTGTAAAACGCTTTTTCAAACCATAACACTGGTCTGTCGGTCGAGATGAGCATTTGAGGTGACACAGGATCTCTTTGTAATTGTAATTCGATGTAACACCATTTGATTGGTTTTTATTCATTTCGGCATTTTGTTTACTTATAGCTTGGCTTAACCCGAGCCGGACCACTTTTTTTTTTCATTTCATGTGGAAACAGCGTTTGAAATTTACAGGACACGTGCTTTTTTCATTTTAATGAGAGTTGCTGGATGGAAAACCAACACAACGATGGTAAACTATAGTAACCCTCATACAACAAGCTGGTGAATGCCGGGTTTTATTCTAAAAATTGAGCCTCACGAAATTTTACTCTCATTCGCATTCCAAGGTCATCAGACAGCGCGTAAACCCTTATTTTCTTGCAGTTCCGTATGCTTACCAAACTACTTATCCAATTGTAGAACTTTTGCTGCCAGTTTGTGCAGAGTAACTAAAAACATAACCAAGAATTCACTTATTGATCGATAGATGTGAAACCTTTAAATGAGAAAGGATGCAATTTTGACTTTTAATGTTGCTGGCTCCTATGCTGTTCTAGATAGATCAAAACAATGAGAAAAACTCGTAAAACTTAACGAAAAAACAACTGAAACAAGCATTATCTGCTCGGGAAAACAATGCAGGATACTAAAATAATTTCCACATTTTATTCCATTTAACGATTTTATTATTATTTATTTTCCTGTTTTTCATGTGACATTGTAACGAGCGTTCAAAAATAAACTGGTTAAAGGAGGCTGGGCATTTTTATAACAGTGTACATTGCAATTGTTACAAAAACTCACTTGTAATTTAATTCCGTTTAGGTTAGGCAACCAGCACTAAATTGTTTTTGTTATTGAAATTTATATTTGAATCGTTGTTGCTTTGTCAATGGAAGTTGTAACTATTGTTGTAAGTATTGCAACTAGCAAGATGGCAAGTTATCAAAAGACGCGGAAAGGTGCTACAAAGCACTGCTGTTATGGACTTTTGCAGTGACAGTCGCTACAACACGGAAAACACGTTTTACTTTTTGTCGTTTCCTAAACCTTGTTTGCAAGTACGAAATGGTACGAAAACATGAATTTAATACGGTCGCGGTCCCAAAAATGAGTGAGTTATGCCAAAGCTGACCGGTGGGTGAAACGGTGTCATCAAAGAAATATTTTCCGAAGCATAGAAGGTATCACTAAAGACACTTACATATTATGCTCCCTACATTTTCTTAATGAAAGTGGACCTAGTGAGGCGCACCCTGATCCAATAACAGCTGCAAAAGGAAAGGTTTGTCTTTTGCTTCTGAAACGCAAGAGTTAGAAACTTCTACCTAACCGTACTTTTCAGATTTGCGCATTTAAGAGAACAAGTTTGAGTATGAAATTTGGCAAAGTCACAAGTGAAACTGGAGTGTCAACATCAGTATACAGCACGTTATTCAGTGAACCTATGGATTTTGACCCAGAACAGAGGAACTACTCCCTGAATTAACAGCTCGATCACCAACATGTAGTGATAATGTCAAACAATTCCAATCTTTTGTGTTGATGTTGGTAGACAGTCACAGACGTAGATCTTTGTGTATTATTTTGTGCAAGAGTGAAGACAAATCCTGCCAAACTGACACCTCAAAATAATCACTGTAAGTCTGCACAAACCACATTGTCAATTTCGAAAAAATTAAATGAGAAAACAGTCAGTATTCCGTTATAGGAATCCTGGAGATACCCGCAGGACATTGCAGCCCAAACCCTCAAATCGTCTCGGTCTATATAAAACCGCTAACTAATACCCTAACACCCGGTTCCATAAATAAATTTTAAAGTCGACTTTAATTTTAAAAGTCGACTTCACGTAAAACGCTGTTCCATAACCAAAGTCGGGATTTCCGCACTTTAAAGCCGACTTCAGATCAACGTAATCAAACGTTACCTCAAAATTTTTGAAAATCAATCAATCAAGACGAAAATTTTGTTCCTCGCCGTATGAAAACATACAGACCTCGGAGCAATTGTTTATTAAAATACGATGATGTTGAATTTTTTGATCGATTTCGGATGTCTAAAGCAACAACTCTTCAGTTACTTCAAGAAATCGAACATTTGTTAACGAGTCCAACGAATAGGTAGGATACTGTAGATTCAATTAGAATAATTAAGCTAATATGTATTAATTTTTTAGAGGTGGTGCTATACAACCATTACAAAAATTATTGTCAACTTTGCGATTTTACACCACTGGAAGTATGCTCATTGTAGTAGAAGATTTTATGAGCATATCAAAAACATCTGCTTCACGTATAGTACGCCAGGTATCGGTAGCTATTGCTTCTTTGCGACCGCGACCCCAGTACATTAATATGCCTCAAAACGTACATGAGATGGAAGCTACGGCTGAAAATTTTTATGAAATAGCTAGTTTTCCTAGGACAATTGTAGCAATAGATTGTTCCCATATAAAAATTCTTTCACCATGTGGTGAAGACGCCGAAATTTATCGTTGCAGGAAAAGCTACTTCTCTATCAACGTTCAAAGCGTTTCCGATGCAGACAATTTTTGCAAACAGCCGACTAAAACAAGAGTTTGAAGATGGATTATACCGCAACTATATCCTGATAGGAGATAGTGGATATAGACTTCAACCATATTTGATGACCCAACTACAATGAATCTCTTATAAGAACCAGAAATGCCGTGGAGCGACAATATGGAGTTTGGAAACGCAGATTTCCGATTTTAAGTTAAACAATAGCATTAAAACTACCTACTACAGAAGCGATTCTAGCGGCAACTGCAATTTTGCATAACATTTGTATTGAAGCTAATGAAATCATACCAGAGAGAGTCGAGAGGCTTGACAAAGCAGTGGAACTTCGGGAACGTGATCGACCCTCTTGTACCTGTGGTTTTAGGCGTTCATAAGAAGAAGATCGCTCCCGATGGTGTTCACGATTTTGTCTGCCCGTATCAATTTTTTATAACATAATTATTATTTAAAAGAAAACTAATGGACCTGTCTCTGAACACCTGGACTGCGCGCGCAAATGGAGACCAAAGTAAAAGTGGCAACGTTGCTGCAGGTGAATGTCATATTTGACATCTACGGGAGAGCTTTGACAGTTGTCAGCTGTCATAAAGCCACCTGGCGATCATCAATATCGATATAATATGATTTACAACTTACAATGCAGACAATGAATCCAAAGTCCTGAAAAACGCAAAATAAATAGGTACCTAGTTCAGCAAAAACACAAGCTGAAACATTGATATCGATTGTTATATTATTTTCGATTTTTATTTTATTTTATATTTGATATCGATAACACTGTGATAGTGATATGACAAATGACAGCTCTTGTGTAACTACCAACGTTACTACCCTGGATCTAACTAAAGAAAATCCCTGGACTCCGTCGAACCGCGCAGCATTTGTTATCCTCCTTTAGACTGTTATAATGTCATATAAGTTGTACTTTGTCGTTATGTCGGGGATAGATCCATTGACGGTGCACCCAAACTTCTACAAAAACTTGGATAAAGATATGGACTACTACTTGATGCTTGTTAAGGAGACTTTATGTTAAAGCGCGTTCTTGTTTCTTTATGGAACTGTTTGAACATAAAGTCGACTTTAAACTCGACTTTTTGGAAAAGTAGGCTTTATTAAAAGCCGACTCTAAAATTTATTTATGGGACCGGGTGTAAAACACTTATCAACACTTCTTTAAAGATGCATAATCATAATTATTAATAATATTGCAGCCTCTCTGAAATTTTGAGGTTATGTTATCTGTTTACAAGTCATGGACCGTTGTTAATCAGTCAAGCTCTACACTGTAAAAAATAAAACAAAAACGCAATTTCAAAGCTTGCTCTAACCATATTCGTTACATGTTTACCTTGCCTGCACCGATCATTATAAACCTATTAGATTTCATGTTTATTACAATTACGATAAATTCGATTTGGAATTTATGTTTGCTCAATATATTTTTCCCTTGTAAACAGAAAAGTAATATGTGCATTTTTATAAACAGACAGTCGAGCCTATTCTCCTCGATCCTCCTCGTTTAGTGTTTCCTATTCCATTTTGACAAAATGGCTTTGTACATACATCCTAGTATTGATTGAAATATGTCGTATGTAAATTGAGGTTGGCGCAAGTTATTCAAAGACGTAGAGGTATAAATATTCAGAAACAGGTAGTTACCCACCAAGACGATGCTGCGAATCGCAAACAGGAACAATACTAGGTAGTGTAAGCAGATGGCATGCGAAATCAGCTGGAGGTGGCGAGCGGAGATGTTTCACTGTGAGAAAAATGCCAACTCAATAACTGAAAGTCACTTGACACAAAGATTTTTGTTAGATCTCCTTTGAAGGCGTTATCTTCCAGCTTGTGCGTTCTCCGCACGATTGTTTTCCTCAGCACGACGACATTAAAACTTTAAATCCAGGAACGAAACTTCTAACGTGATTATTTCGGGAAGTATTTCTAACAAGCGGTCTTATAAATAACTAAACGAAAAAGCCCAAACTGTTTCCACTTAGCAATTCGTCGAAAGAGAATAACAAAATAACAGTTTTCAATGCTGTAATAATTGTGGAACTAACTTATTAAAATTGTTCCGCTTTTTCTTAATAATATCTGATAATAATACACCACGGCCGAAAACAACTTAAACATTTTGCAATAGATTTAATAGTTTCAGAAATAAATAATACATATCAAATGTCTGTTAGACTTTGCACAGTTCTGACACCATGTGACACCATGTGTATCGGATCTATACTTTCGTTCTCTTTTGTACCTAGAATAACTAAAATAACCGTTTTTTGTCCGCTTTCATTATTATTCGTTTTAGAGTGGCGGCATCTATCCATGATTTTCCACCTTACAACATGATACCGACATTACCCACAATTTTATAATATCTGAATAAAACCAAATAAACAAACTCGTTTAAGGGGGCACTGCACGCATCTTGGAAATCTGTGTTGGTGAGTACCGCAAAGTTCGGAATAAGACATAAGATACCTACGTGCGGAAAATTTTATTGTTGATACTGTTTGATATCTACTACTGCTTGAGTGTCGAGTTACGTCCAGCGCTCGGCTCGATTACTTCTCAGAATAAGATCTGCAGTGAATAATTTAGTTCGGAGCTCATTATCTTCATTTACGGATTGGATTATTATTTGAGTCCTCAGATTGTGGATTTGCCGAAATATAAATATGTTTGAAATTAGTTTGTCCTGGACCAAAGGATAAAACAGATAAATTAAATAGAGCGTGATTAAACAAAATAATGTTTTAATGTATCAAATTATTGTGTATTTACATTTCTAACATAATAGTGTTGCACATAATATCACATTTAACACATTAAAAACAAGTACTTGTACCGCAATGTTTTACAATAAAAATCCTACGTTAACAATTTAAAATTAGTGACACCTACATATTATATACCGGGTGTCCCAACTAAAATTTGTACCCCCCAACAATTCCAATTTCGAAAGACTCACAAGAAAACGCTCAAGCAGGTCAATTTTGTTATCAAGGGGGACCAAATTGTACCAAACTTTCAAGTCTTGTATCTCACCCCTTTAGCCAAGGGAGCCACCCCCTTAAAAGAATTAAATGGCATGGGGGGTCCTGTGATATGTAATTTTAAAGCTTATTCAATTCTCTATCCAGACCTACTTTTATCGATTGGTTTCTACAAAAAAGAGTATGAATTTGTTATTTTCCAAATCTACATCAAATTCATGCTTTTTTTGTCAAAACAAATTGATAATAGTAGGTCTTGATAGAGAATTGAATAAGCTTTAAAATGATGTATCACATGACCCCCATGACATTTAATTTTTTTTAAGGGGGTGGCTACCCTGGCTAGGGGGGTGAGATCCAAGACTTGAAAATTTGGTTCCCCTTGATAACTAAACCTGTTCGAGCGTTTCGAGTCTTTCGAAATTGAAATTGTTGGGGGGTAGAAATTTTAGTTGAGTGTTTTATGTAGATTTGGAAAAAAAACGAATTCATGCTTTTTTGTAGAAACGAATCGATAAAAGTAAATCTGGATAGAGAATTGAATAGCTTTAAAATGATGTATCACACGACCCCCCCCCATGCCATCTAAATAAGGGGGTGGTCTCCTGGCTAAAGGGGTGAGATGTAAGACTTGAAAGTTTGGTACAATTTGGTCCCCCTTGATAACAAAATTGACCTGTTCGAGCGTTTTCTTCTGAGTCTTTCGAAATTGGAATTGTTGGGGGGGGGGGGGTACAAATTTTAGTTGGGACATCCTGTATACATATGTACTACATTATAATTAATGCTTACGTAATATGCCGTGACCGTAGATGCTATACAGAAAAAAATATGTTTCTCTTTCCTATAGAATTATACCTACAAATTAAACACAATAGTCGAGCAGAAAAAATATCAGCTCTTTGTTTACAAGTGGAGCTTGGTTGTTTTAAAAACAGTATCGAGAAGTCGAATACGAAACAGCGTTTCATGTTCCGCGATATTCAATATATCGACTGCCCTACGTCATCTTTGAATTACTTCTCGGTTGCCTATATTAAATTGTTCCAAAACATGGGTTCACTTGAGCCAAGATTACTCGACAACCCTTTGATAGATTTCAAAAATCTTTTGTTTTATGAAAAGAAGAAAGTTCAACGTCGGTACTTACGGAGTCCTTTTTTGATTTTTTCTTTTTGGTACAATCAAAACTTTGATGCAAAAATAACATATGTTTGAGCGTCTTTAACAAAGTCCCTATGGACTTTTCGAAAAAAAGGACTTCGTAGGTACCGCCTTTCAACCTTTCTCAACGAGTCCTTTTTTTATTTTTTTTATTTGGATCAAAAATAAGGTCAGAATCCTGTCCCACACAACACGTTGCAAATTCATAGCTGCAGTACCCCCTTAATCTTACTGTAAAGTGTAATACATACGTGTTGGTATTCAAGTACTAGGTTAGATTTGCTCTCTAAAAACAACGACAGAACTCTCAGAGGAACATTCTAATATATCCATGCAGTGGTGTAATGATATGAAAATTAATAAATACAGTGAGAATGATAAAAGGAACCCTGATCGCAAAAAAGAAGGTCAACATTGGTATTTGTACAATAGCGTATTTAAAAAGACAGAGCAAAGGCTAAAAACCTAAAAAATCCATGATATTCATAAGATCTGAAATAAATAAGTTTTTATCTGAAGCTAGAAGTTAGCGCTGACTGTACGCGACAATTTTCCCTACGCGACGTCCGCCTTTCATATTGTGATAACCCACCCTTACATTACCGCCACTTTTTGAATTTGAACATGAAATGAAATGTCAATGACGTAAACAAGCGTCAAATTTGAAAATTTGAAACAAACCGCGAACTTTAGAAGTTTGTCCAGTGATCCTCAGACAATGAAAGAAAAAGAGGAACCCTACGTTGTGTTTTTTTTTTACAAAACAAAGCAGTGGCGGGACATTTAAACGTACTAAACTACTTAAACTACCCAAACAAAAACAAACCCTAGGTTTTTTGGCTACATGGCGAGAGCTAATCAAATTGATAACACAAAAATTATGATTTTAACAGGTTTTAGTAACTTTGCGTTCGATTGGTAACAATTCAATTTGACAAATTTAACAACAATTTGAGCAATAAATTACAACTGATAATTTAAAATGATTTTATAGTTTAAAATTTAGTTCTTCAGAAAATAGCAAACAATAATACAATTTAACAATTTATGCGGACATGACGAGTGAGGTTAAATCAGCTAACTTTATTCCACCTTTGAGCTTTCGAAGTTTACAGGAATTTACAACGGACAGATACAATGAAATATCTACGTCCAATGCATGCATATTCGCACCTGAGAGGGAAAACAAGAATATTGGAACGCGTGAAATTATTTAAGGAGGAGTACATCTGGGTCGGAGAATGAAGTTAACAAGACAAATTTCTTGGGGGACAAGATTGTAAAGAGTTCACTTCCATGAAAAAAAAAAACTTACACATCCAAATGAACCAGGGGAAGTGAGTTTGTTACTGACAGTTTATTTTACTGGGGTAGAATTTCACTAGTCCGGCTAACTTCCCTGTTTTTCTTTAAGGCACAGAATTTAAACGGGAACACTAGCTCGGAACACCGAGGTACACCCTGAGTGAGGACCCGGGTACCTGTTGGACAAAGACAGGACCACGTATAACTTCCCAACAGTAGCATGCAGCACGAACCATGAAATGAATTAATGCTATTTGGTCGATCTGTTGATTCAATACAAGTATGGACAATCATAATAAAATATACAGTAACGAAACGGTTTTTTTAACAGCGCGACGCAACGATATCTAGGGCGCAAACCCCAACGAGGCGCAACTACCCCTAGGCTACAGCATGCACAAAGAATCCTAGATACAAAAATTGGCCTCACGATGCCTAAGACTAGCTAGATATCGTAACATGCAGACAAAGGTACCGGAGATCGTGGGGGGCGCAACATAACATAAAAAAAACAAACACACAAACAAGAACTGCAACATTGGGTATGGCGCTTTGTCGCTTTTTTCCCTTTGGTTATATTAAGGTCTTGGTGTTGGTTGAAGTGAACAGAGACAAAATAGCTCTTAAAGTTACCACGCTGCTGTCGTCCTTATAGAGGAAAACAGGTACTTAATCAACGATTGATTTGAGTTGCAATCAAGTTATGTCAAGTTAGAGAATCACTTTGTTTTAAATTGAACGCGTCTGTGGTTCGGGCACTGGAACTAGATGTCAAAAACACATTCTAACTTTCGGAAATTGACAATCAATATCTAATAACAAATTTACACCAAGCGAGTTATTTACTCGGACTCATAATGTTGAGAATTCATGTTACTGCTGAGAAAGAAGGACAGAAGGCAGTTTGTACGTGATTTATAAGAAATAATCTATATTGCAATAGTGGATATTATTGAAACAAAGACTAGAATTTTAACAAGAAATGTAGGAACAAAGGCGGATGATTAGCATCCATCATGGCGGCGTTTTATGACGTTGGGAAAAATGGCCGACTAACGTAAAAATTGAAATGGTTTTACCTAAGAATTTCTGGTATGCATGTGGAATAATCGCTAGGAAAATGGCTTCCTCGTACGATCAGTCGGACAGAAAAATATATAGAATAACAAGGTTACCTGTTCTTCCTTCTAGCAGCACGACACATGCGATTTTGAATTTAAATTCAACCGGTCTTTCTGTTAACGTGAATTTTCGACAATGCAATTTATACATAGAACATACTCAACTTTATTGATTTTTTAAATTAGTCGCGTTTACAAGTTTTCCTTCGCGCCATTTCGACTGTGTTGTGTTGTTTAACTTACAGACTTTTACAAATTATATTCTGCCGAATTGTAGTTATTTGTCTCGTAAGTCGTACAGAACGTTTAAATATGATTTATTTATAATGAAAGCCTGATGGTACAGAACAGAATCATTTCTTTCTTATTTCATATTGTTTGCCCAAGTTAAGTTAGATAGCACACTTCTTTAACTTTATTAGGTAACTCTAGTCATAGGTTTAATGCGTTTGATAATGATTTAACCAACGATGGAAAACCATGTTGGCTTTTATTCTATCTGCTGGTTTGAGAGATTTTGGTTACAGGTATAAAATGACTTTCGTAGCGCTTGAATTCCAATTGATGGAGGAGGTATCAGTCTAGTAAATCAGCAGTGGCTAATACCTCGAAAATCGGGAACACAATAAACAATAATTTTTCACCACCTCAATAAAAAAGCCTGGACAGAGACAAATTATGTTCTGCAACGTCAGAAAACCCTAGAAAAAGACAGTGAGGGTTTTATCAAGGTTACCAATAATAGGAACAATAAGGGGACCTAGAGCCAAAGTTATCATAGGAACGGCTGAAACGGACGTCGAACTAGGAGTCGAAGGTTCGGTAAAGAGAAAAAGAGAAGAAAAAATTACAGAATACATCAAAGCGAAATGCCCCTCTGCTGCCAACTTGTCGATCAAAACATTGAAGGTAAAAGGAAAAATGTTTGTCTTTGTGGTTTCTGTGGGACACAGCATGAGAAAATGTGGATTATCTTGAAAGTATAAAATTATCGTTTTTACGGTCAAAACTGCAAGAGATTGAAAAGTAAACGGTCAGTTGTAGAGAGGCATCCAATACCTTTCAAATGAGGTATCACACGACCCATAGTGCCATTTAAGATTTTGGAGCTAACAGCTCCCTCGTCAAAAGGGCGAAATGCCGGAACTTAAAAGGAACCTGAAAAGATGTGCCCCTGGCAAACAAACTCGACCTGTTCGAGATTTTTTTCAATTACAATAAATTAATTCGGAGTAATCTGGACTATAATTAAAGCAACAAACTAATTACAAACCATTACAAACCATCGACACAAGCTTTACCGACTACTTAGCAAACAAATACAATCGATTTTGAATTTAAGGAAGTATCATTCAATGAAATTAGGTCGGCAATGACAAAGAAAAACACATTTCCCGACAGGTTAAAAATTGACAGTCATTCCAATATTAAAAAAATGACCCATCTACATTGTCCAACTATAGACTTATATCGTTAGTTCCAATTCTAAGCAGTTTTCGAAAGTTTGTTGAAGTGTCAATTAAATGACTATTTTGAGAGTTCCCGTCTGTTTCACAGTGCACAATTTGGATTTAGAAACAATAGATCAACAACACTGGCCATCAGTTTTCAAGCTTCGATTTAAGCAAAGCTTTGACTGTGTAAATCACAAAATATTATTAGATAAATTTAAACACTATAAGATTTCGTCAAAAAGCCTTAAATTACTTGAGTCTAACCTCAACAATATTCTTCAATTTGTAGAGTATAATCATATAAAATCTTCATTACGGTCACTAAGCATGGGCGTCCCACAAGGATCCATTTTGTGATTTGCCCAACCGTGTCTCGGAAGGTAAATGCGTTCTCTTTGCAGATGATACTTCTGTCATAATATCTACAAAAGAAATAACTCAAATTGCCCCTTTGGCACAGAAAGTTGAAGCAGACATTGCAACATGGTTTGGTACCAATATTCTTACATCCAATGACCAAAAAATGCAAAACTTAACATTCTCACTGCTCCCCTTCAATAATCTAACCTGGGATGCGCATATTCAGTAACTTTTAGAAAGGTTGGCCCACAAACTCTTTGGCTTACGTAGACTCAAAGAAATGATCTCAACCAAAATGCTAATAATGGTGTACCACGTAACAATCCACAGCATTATCTCCTCCGGTATCTTTGTATAGGGACACTCAACACACTGTATTTTCTCTTTTTCTAAAAAGGAAATGTATTAGAACTATCGCAGGAATAGGCTACAGGGACGATTGTAAACGCTATTTTATTGAACTTCAATTTTAACAATTCCCTGTGCTTACTTCTTCCAATTTTTACTATACATGCATACAAATGTGTCCATTTATGATATGTACAATCATTCGTATACCACTAGAAATAAGACCAATATAAAACCGTACTTTAAGGGTAAGAGTCACGCAATAGTACGTCCTATTACTGTACAAAGTTTTACAACATGCTGACGCTGAATTTCAATGCTACAAAAATAGAAAAACAATTCCTGATTAGAAATGCTTTCTAAAGCATTGACGAATGTTGCTGTTAATAAAAATTTAGAATATTAAAGTATATGCTTATATTATATTTCTATCTGACGAGTGTACATTTCTTGTAAATATTGAACACAATAAATTATATTATTATTTTTATTATTAGTAGAAAACTTTACGTCGAAAATAATAGGACCACAATATGTACTTTGTTATATTTAGTTCAAACTTACAACTGTGAAGAATTAATTGAAGAGTAACATTTTTGTGTGTTGCACTGTAGAACAGATTCAGGAACCATCATTACAACGGCGTACATATTTAGTTAATGAGGTTGCGTTTATATATCGATTTAATTACAAAGGTTGTTAGTATTATGTTACATGTAATTAAACACAATAACAACGCTAATCACTATTACACGAAGGGCCAGTTAAACTAACGGGGTACAGAAACATCTACTTGTGTTTGTTTTTTGTTTGTCTCGCAGTATTGTTATCGCTCATACAGAGTGGTTATAAATGATTCACACATGCTAGCAAAAATCGCCTTTTTGAAATTGGTTCTGCACTAATTTCAGCCCAGAACACGGAAAAACAATTATTATTGCCATCCTTCATTCTGTCTCCTGTTTTTGCTGCCTCCATTTGTTTTGTTTTTACAAGTATTTCATTTCATGGAAGAAACACAGTTAAGTTAGTCTTAGATTATTTATTACTATTGTGCTTTTTTCAGCCAAGCTTCAGGTTTACTAGGGAAACAGCGCGTTTTAAGATGGTAACTGGATATTCTCTTAGTGCTAGCAAACATGATAAAATTTCCAAATGGAAATGCTGTAGAGACAGCGTTAGTTAAAAAGTTCAGAATGGTTTTTCATAGATTCGTTAAAACTAGGAATGCTAGTAAGAGTAACCAAATCCTAACAAACCGATAACGCAACTACTTATCTCTTAATATTTTACGCATATCATAAAATTGTAACGTACGTTCAACAAAAATCTACGACGAAGCAAGCCTTGGAATCTACAAGTCATGTCTGTATTTAGATCATACGCATGCAATGCTTATTAAAGGTAAACAGTGACATTATTAAATGTGGATAGAAAAACGGCAGAAGCCTTCACAAGCTCGGCTAGTGGGGGCTTCGCTTCAGTGTCTGGCCGCGTGGATGAGACACCACCATAAAACCTCCCCAATCTAATAATAATCTGAAATGTCAAATGTCAGATGTCAGGTGAAAATTTGTCACCTACTCCATACGTTTTTTAATCCATGACCCACTTGCCACTTGACGTGGTTTTTTGTTGAACGCACGATACTAAAATGTTACATTGACTAACCAGATAGTGAAAGTCGCAGAATTATTGCAACTCTCTTCTGAAATTTAATAATAGATTGTAGAATTTAAACTTTTTTACAGCTGGAACGTATTTGCATTTGCCAAGTTACGTTAATTTTCTGCATTTGAATGTCAGAACTGCGACACATATTTTGGATGAAACTACAATTCATCCTCTCCGAGGGCATATTTGGGTAGAAGTGTGAAACAGATGAAACCAGTATGTTGACATACAGCATAAGAAAAATTAACTATGTAGAAATAAAAAGAATACCTGTTTGTTATACATATATAATTAACAGCAATATTTTTATTTAACTCTTGTACTTGCTGTATCATGTAAATAGTTTTCGTTAAAGTGTAAGAAACAATATTTCATTGTATAATTTTTAATACATGTGCAAAAATTTCATCATTTCTCTACCTTATTTATTCAATAAGTAGGTACTCCTCACATTATCGCCACATTGCTCCCACATTCATGACTGACAGTCTGTTAATTAGAGAAATTGGTAAATATCCAATAATAATGACGATAAATGAGTGACGAATATAATTAAACACAGCACGTGGGAATTATTACATTATTATTATTGGTAAACGTATGAACGTTGTCATTTGATTTGAGGGCATTTCGCATGAATTATAACGGGTGTTTTTTTTTTTTTAATTTGGCGTCATAGTTGGCGGTGGCTATGAGTTTTTGTGTGAACAGGCCACAATTTTTTAAACAATTGATTTTTGAATTGATTATTTTATTAACGGCCACTGAATTGATAGTCCATTCAAGATTGTTTTCAAGAATTCCGCCAAGAATTTCCCGATGATGACCTACAACATTGATTCACTTCCTCCTATTCTATCCTCCGCAAGCAGTACATCAACTCCTTCCTGTTGATTATCCTTTACGCGTCGTTGCTTTATTAACACTTCTAATGGGAACTTGTTACGACTTTTTCATTATTATTTTCGGAATCTGCACACCAGAACACAGAAATTAGGTAAAATTATTATTCAAAAAGTTTTTTCATCGTTGGTCGGTGTTATTTGTTATAAACCTTATTTCCCCATTAAATAGTAGATTATATTATAAGTGACAGAAATGCTTCATTGTACACGAGTGAGATTTTTGTATCACGAGTGCGATAGCACGAAAAATAAAAAAAATTATGAAATTGTCAAAATGATGTTTCAAAAAATTATTCATATCTTACCATTGCGTAACCATAGTAATCCACCCCTTTTAACATTATTTCACTTGTGAGTAAACTGCTACAACATACGTTCCATTTGCGTGGAATAATAATCATCTTGACGTTGATAGGGTATATAGTTTATTTTTTCTTTTAGTTATAGCACTATAACTGCTTTTAATCGCGCTAACATGTTGAACTGTCGATTAATTAAATTAAAAGTGAGATTCGATATAGGTTCATGTTCAGATGTCAAGTGAATAATTGTCACTTCGATGGTATGTTCAGAGTTATTAAACATTCATGGCCAACTTCGACGCCAAATTTAAAAAAAGACCCGTTATAAACTTTCTGAAACTTCTTTATTACTCGGAGTCTATTATCTTGTGTTATACATGTTGTTGCAGTAAAATTTCGTGTCACTGCGTGCAATAGCAAGCTGCTAAGGGCATTGTTTGCTCTGAATTATACTTTGAACTAATGCATACTAGTGTTTAGCGTATGTTCTAAGTGTTGCCTAAAGTCAAAATATATTATAATGTTTGAGAGTTAAGAGATTTCATTAATTTATAAACAAGTTTTTTAAGTTATTAGCGTTCAACATACTGACAAAAAACCTTTGACGCTGTATCTTGTTTATTATTCACCCCATTTTTGTCAATTGTTACCGGAGGACAGTCAACTTTATTTTTTCAAATTCTATTCTATAGAAGGTAATATAATAAAGATATATTTCTTTAAACCTAGTTACCTTTTTTTAAATCAAGTCATCAAATGACCTAGTAAGCCATGAACAGTCAGCTCTGTTTGTAGTTTATCAAAAAATAATTTTGGTTAGAAGATCTCTATGTATGTACTTGTTGTTATTGATTTTTCTGTTATTTTTTTTCTTATAAGGTCTTCATATTAAAAAATATCTCTATTAGGATGAATAGAAAAATACAGGGTGTGACAGTAATATGAATCGGTAATAGAACTGATCATTGTCAACAATTTTCCTTAATAAATTTTTGCCCTAAACCCACTGACTTTTCCGGACAAAAACAATTGATTCTCATTAGATCAAATTAAAATAAATATCCATATGCGGCTCGTGAATTTGTAGGGGGGGGGGGATGCCAAAAAAATACGAGTTTTCGGAAAAATAATAGATAGAAATTTTGTTGCTCTTGTCAATTTCTGTTACTGGTTAAAATTTTGATACCTATTTCTGTTACATTCCGTATTATATTAAAAAATTAAGTTGACTGTCATCTTTCAAAAATTAGAGCTGTTTAATTTCATATTTTGATCCACAAGGTTGTATGTTCAGAAATACCTCTTTTCTCGTTTTAATAAAGCAAATCGATATTGATAGTAGGCAAATATTTGAATTGTAGTAGTGATAACACGACATTACGATATTCGGTAATAAATAATGTAGAAGGTAAAACCGGATATATATCTGCAAACTTAACTTAACGATCCACCATAACCTCGCGCACTTAAAACTTGTTAATTCGTTGCACTCAACATTTCGACTTCAACCAGTTGCTTTAACTTATATTATAACTTTATTATGCAGCCCAACTTGAAAACTTTCAAAATGTGATCACCTGTCATAATAATATACTTAACGTCAATCATTTTAAATACGGTACAGAAATAACCTTCAATGTTTAATAAACTTCACTTGATAAATATGACAGGATCGTGTAATCACTTTGTAATGAAATTATTCGAAACTAATTTTTAAATATCTTATCTGATAACAGGTTGAATCCGTAATGAGAAGACCAAAATCAACCAAAACTTGAAAACAATCAGTTATGAAATAAACTTTGTACGAAGCTGCTTTCGATTATAAAAACAAATCCTTAAATCATTGTTGAAATAACCGAATGGTTTCTTTGTTTTTCCAAAATTTGCAGTGCGATGCAAATTTCCTATCTCCGTGGTAGTGATCTGATCTATGGTCACTTTAGTTTCAGATGTTAGTGTCGAAACTAGTTTGTCCTTAAATTTTTATTAGTTTATTTTTTTCTAATAATAATGGTAAATTTGAGGAAGAGTGCTATAAAAAAATATCCTTCCGCTCATCGAAAAAATAGACGTTTAGCGCAATTAAAAGCAGTGAAAAAAAACACAGCTAAGGTAAAACTATAAAACCATGTGATTCATTTTATAATTATTATTTGTAGTGAAAGCATACCTACGGTCTCTTCAGACATCAGTTCTGTGAGAAGTGATATGTTGGAAAAAAGGTAAATGATATGCATATAGACTTGACTTCTGATATTTTTTTTACTATGAAATAAACTTGAACTGTTCCATAATAATTTTAATTGCAATATCTATTAATATTTGGGGCAAGTCTGCCCCTGTTGCTGCGCATGTGGACCCTTAGTCGGTCAGTTATTTATGAATGGTCACTCCGCTGATTCATAGCAACAACTGCGCTGGTAGACTGCTCTGCAGTCATCTCTCTCCTCGCACTGTGTAGCAATTAATGCGTAGGAGTGAAAAAACCAATGTGACATGTGAAATAGATTTCTTTAAAATTTGACGTGGGCAAAACTCTCTGTCTTATGAAGTCGCGACCAATACCCTTAATGCTACTGCTTCTAATATCGGCGATATGTGTATAAGTCGTTGCCACTCTGGTGATAATCAGTTCATTATTATGGTTGCCGTTTACATTTCTCCAGATAAATCATTGCGTGCTATACGAAACTTTTTGTATGAAAATTTATTCATTTATTCTTATGACGCATCTGCATTACTTCAAAAAGAAATTGGGAAAAGCTTTGATGATTTGCCAATGATTTTTAGTGGAGATTTCAACATAAACTTTGCAGACGATAAAAATCAACAATTAATTGAATTTTTAAATAATGAATTTGGTTTAACGATGTCAAATGATCGAAATCTTAGCACAACGAAATACAAAACTACTATTGATGCGGTCTTTATTAGACATTTAAATAGATTCGAATCAAAATTGTTCGTTTCTTACTTCAGCTACCATAAACCTATTGTATCAGTTTTAGAGATTGGCGATGATGATGCTGGTAATGATGATGGTGAAAGAGTCGTTGAAATTATGGATGAAAGTTGATTTTTCTGAGAGATAAGCTTTTTAATGTAAAATAATAATTGTAATAGTTCTGAAGTGTTAAATTTTTAATGTAATATAAATTGTCATGTTTGTGAACGATAGCGCAATAAATTAATAATATTATATTTTACCACATAAATGATAGTACTTTTATACTCATAAATCAAGCAATTCGTGCGAAATTATTCCCTAACCATTCCAAAATATTCAAAAATGCACAACGTTAATGTTCAAGTTTTCACTTCTGCCGGCACTCCCGGAATGCAACCCTTTGTTTTTTTTTTCAGTTTTTTCCGGATTTTCAATAGCTCTTCTCTGGATAAAATTTTGTGCCTAGGGGTTTAAGAGGTTTTTTGTCTCTATTTTTGCTCAATTTCAGGTTGATTTGCGACTGGTCGCAAGTGCCGGTTGTTAAGGAAACGTGTTAACTAAAAACTAGTCAGTAAGGATCGATTTCATGTGAAATGAACATGAAATTCAGCCTTACTGCCTGGTCTTTAGTTAAGACGTTTCCATATCAACCGGCACTTGCGACCAGTCGCAAATCAAAATGAAATCGGGCTGTTAGTTCAGTTTGTATGGTTTCTCCATTTCCAAATTTGGTTTATCACATCTGCACTTGACGTTTGAGCGTAGGTTGACAGCTAGCGTTAGCGCCAACCTCAGAAAGAAAACTGAAGATCAAATAAATCAAGGTGTAAGTCCGCCATTGCCTATTTCTTGTTACCACAGCCAAGGTCGTATTTTTATCTCATGTAAATTTTGAATTGTCCACATTAACGTGTCCTTTGTGACCGTGTTTCGTTGGTCCTCTTGATTTTTTACTAACACTGCAGAGCAATTTTCAGCACGTAAAATATGTTGTCAAGATTTTAGCACAATGTTTAAAATGTACATATAAGTAGATAATATCATAAAAATAACAGTGCAAAGGTGACTATAGTGATTGGAAAAATGCATCTAAGGATGAATACATCGGTTCTTGTTATTGCATGAAAATATTTCCGACTTTCCACTATTGACGTTCATGAAATAGAAAACTTCGATCCTATCCCCTTATCTGAAACTAATAAAGTGGCCTGAAAAATTCCAATCTCGGTAATACTCCTTTTATGAGCATCGAATATTTAATCCAACTTGACTAGCTTCTTGGTTGTTGATTCCAGACTTCCCTAGATATCCATTCATCTCCCTTTCAGTTAAATCATATGCAAAACGTCCATTGTTAACCGTACGTGAATGATTAATTAAACACCATGTTTGACGTAATTGAACGTTCACAAAGGAACTTCGGACATAAATCTTCATTACCAAGTTTTCATCTATTCTGCATTGACGCGGCCTAAAGACGACACTTTTAATGGTCACTCACGGATTCGAACGCTCCGCTGCTTGCTGTGTCCATTTACATCATCCCAAGTAAGCTGATTGAATTAGGTTTAATACTATTTAGCGTGAGAGATACCAGATGGAATTATTGACATTGAGGCCAAGATTCTATATTTTGATTAGCGTATAGATTACAACTTTGACAAATAATTTGATATGTTATTAGAACCTGAGATGTTTAAGAAAAAAAATCTGTGAGTGAGTCCAGATTGTTTCCTTATAACGACATCAAGAATAGTTTTTTAGAGGCGGGGAAGCCTGCATCCCTATAAATTTTAATTAGTAGCATGCAGTAACGAGAACGAAAGCTCATATTTTTACAACAATCCTAATTAAAAAATTAATTAATAGTATGGAGCGCCGTACCTGGAGGAGACAAGTTCAGCAATTTATCAATAGACGAGGTACTCCTTCCCCAGGTACCAGCGTCGCCACGAATTCTGTCCACCAGTGTACACAAAGGGAGCAATTGTACTAGTGCGTGCAAACACTCTTAAACCGACATTAGTGATGGTTTATAGCCGTGAGCCTTGGGTTTACCTGCTGGAGTGTCGTGTGCAGGCGGTCCGGTATGTTGAACACTCTGGGGTAAAAGTGGATCGATGTGCAGTGAATATTTGTATGCCAACGTCGTATCGCGTTAAGCCAAGCACTCGGTGTCTTGTTTAAGAAGGCACTCATTATGAACACAAGAACACTTCTGTTTCCATTTGCACACTGTTGTTTTATTACCTAAGGGGTTTCACGTCTTTGCAGTGTTTTCTGACGTTCATCTTGATA
Organism: Diaperis boleti; assembly: GCA_963583935.1. Taxonomy (NCBI): domain Eukaryota; kingdom Metazoa; phylum Arthropoda; class Insecta; order Coleoptera; family Tenebrionidae; genus Diaperis; species Diaperis boleti. Next base: position 39,501,318 of record OY757242.1, on the reverse strand, counting down.
GACACGAGCACGAAAAAAGTCGGGAGGGGAAAATCACTTTTTGATAGTTTGAGAAGCATCTGACTTTTATTGGAATAGTTGAAAACAACAATATCATATATTTTATTATGGATTTTTTAATTTTTGCTCCGTGGGACTCATCAGTGTGCCTCATATTTGATTCATAAAGTGGTCCATTATTGATCTGAAATAATATTGTGAAACCAACAAATACTGATAAAACCTATGCATAGCACAGATGAAAAGGGAATTTTATGAAAAATGCTAAGAGTGAAAAAATATTATATAAAGCACGGTTGTAAACACTGTTATGACTCGAACGCGTATAGTTTATAATCTTAATAGCGTTGGTGTATAATATTATATTATTATAGTTTTGTTTTCTGTGGTTACTCGATCTCAACAGAATATTATTCCTATTGTTTTTATACGGGTAGTCATAAATGAGTCACACATCTAATAGGCTTTGCATGTCAAAATGCATCTAACCACTTCATCTAAATTTTGTTTTCCACATGTAACTTTAATTAAATTTATGAAGACCTGATAGAAAATTTTCTTTTATACATATTTCTATAATTTCAGTTATTATAACGTAAAAACAATATAGAAGCAATTCCGTATCCATAACACATTTTGCAGTTTTTTATAGAAGGCTTACGAAGAATATCTCTTAAGAGTTGACAAAATTTAGCTATTGTTGTTCGATGGCTTATAGATAACATACAGAGTGATTATAAAGTTCCGCACAAAATTCATAATTTTGTTATGTAATATTTTTACGAAAAACGCTCGAACAGGTCGATTTTGTTTTCAAATTGTCATATTTTGACATAAATATTTTGTTGATGACGTCATCTGTTTTACTTCAAAAAATTAAATTTTTATTCCTTGAAAAAATACTATTTCACTACGAATCCGTGATCAAATGGCGCAGATTAGTCCCGAAGTGATAGAACGAAGTGTTCAAAGCGTTAATACACGTCTGGGAATGTGTCAAATAGTTGGCGAGTGGCAATTTGAGCACTTGCGTTAAATTTTAATAAATGATATGTCATTTATCATTCTTCGCCTTTCAAATTTATTGTTATTTGTTAATTTTTTTTCAAGGTATAACAATTTTATTTATCTAATTAAAAAAAAAGTTATACAAGGTTATAACCTTTTTACTCTTATTGAATACAAAATTGAAAAGTGTATGTAAAACGCAAAAAAAGTTCGGGATTTCCATTTAAAAAACATTAATTAGTGTCATAATTCAAAAACAGATGTCATCAACAAAATTTTGATGTCAAACATGACAATTTAAAAACAAAAATCGACCTGTTCGAGCGTTTTTCGCAAAAACATTACATAACTAAATTATTAATTTTGTGCGGAACTTTATGATGACTCTGTATAAACAAACCTTTCAAGCCATTTAAGATTATAAATGAATTTTGAAATTTTCTGGCCAAACAGGACTCAATACAGGCAGAGAAGTTTGCGTAAACTTAGAGAATGTAAAAGTGTAAAACTTTCTATCCTACAAACTCGGAAAGTTTTAATTCATTAAATTCTTGTTCTTCAAAATAAGTCTCTAAAACTAATAACAAAAAAAGTGGTGTGAAGAAAATAATCTGAACAGCAAACGTGGGTTTTTATCATATTAATGGCTCTATAAGTATTATACATTGTATTAATAAAATAAGGACCAAAATTTATAATTGCGTTATTTAATGTTTTTAAACGAAATATGACGAAAATTTTACTTATGACGTCATCTATTTTTCCACAATGACGTCATCATTGTTTTTTTTTTCAATGACAACCCCAATTTTATTTTGCTCTTTGTTTTTAGATGGTCCAACTACTTAAATGTTGGTGTAAAAATATTGTTACCTTAGATAGCTATTGAGACACTAACATTTAAAAATTTGTATTTTTTCACACAAAATGAAAGAAAAACACGAATTAACAGTTTTTAGACACGTTATCAATTGGATTTGTTTTAAGCCAATATCCAACTGAGGGGAAAAGGGAAACCACAGAAGTTAGAATTTCGACCTTAAAATCTCTGATTGGTTCATTTTAGTTGTTCGTTTCGTGCCAGTGGCGTATCAAACTTAGGAAGCATTCGAATAAATTTAAATAAATCAAAAATAATGGTTGATGGTTTATTGAAATTAGGTTCCATTTCAAAAATTTGAACCACTTCTCACGCTGTTCTGTTTCACGCGGAAAGTTAAAAGATAAAAATTGTAATAATTTTTTGTACTGTTGCAATTCCTACAATGTAATCTACCGAGATTGATTTAAGGTTGAAATTCCAAAAAACGTTAATTGAAAATTTGTGCCCCATTCACGACTCTCCCCTCTCGTCAAAGATGTTGGCTTCAAATCATTTGCCTACAAACTCCCGCCTTTGCTGTCAAATTAAATACATAATAAATACAAATTAAATACATATTTGGAAAAGTTAATATATTTGTTTATGTAGCGCTTTACCAATTAAGTATTTTACAAACGAATACAAAAAGTCTATTTCAAGGTTTTCAAATGAGACGTATATCGAGAACTAGCATCGACTATTTGCTTTAACCAGGATGAGTACTGCAAGAAGATACTTGATATACAAATCATTGTGAAGTTGGAAAGGCTTTGTCAATGTTCAAATTACTAATAAATTAACCCAAAGTAACTTAAAATGGAAATTCCTTTTTATCTTTGTGTAGAAGCTAGTTTAAAGTAACAAAAGTTTTGCTTTGTGTACAAAAGAGATGAAAATCTTAAATTGTTTAGAGCTAAAGCTTTTAAATCGCTACAATAACAGTAATCGTGCATATACAAATATACAGGATGTATCAAAAAATGCACACTATAACTCTTCAGAACTATTTTCCTTGAGCTTTGCGGACCTCCAATCACTTTTACTTTTTCTTTGGGCCTTACAGCTTTTGAACTATTAAATCAAATTAAAATGGCCAATGAGAACCCTTTATAAATTTTCAATATTTTCGTTACGTAGAAACCACAAAATTATTGTGTTACCTTTGGATCAACATTATTGGAGGCATTTCATTGGTCAACTTTATCGACTTGCTGTTCGTAAACTATTGCTCTATGGCATGCTATATAAACGGTTTGGGTATTGGTAGGGTCCCTGTTATACCATCTTGAGGAGTTGTGTGAGTGCGCACTTTTTGATACACCCTGTATTGGTGTTTACGTCGGTTTGTATAATTCCTCTCAATTGACCATCAAGTATTGTTCTGTTATTTTCTCGATTTTATTTACTGAATTTCGCTTATTAAATGCTAGTTTTATTATTTCGTGTCTAGTATTTGATCGAATCGATTAGAACCATTTAAGTAATGGACAAGGAACCCTCAAGAAGCTTAATGTAACTTTAATGTAATTTTAAAATCGACCTTAATGGCTTTCCAGTTTCTATCGCGTTTTACTCGACGTTCATTTAAAAGTATTGCACATTTCAGTTTATTCGCTTTTTGTCTGCCGTTCTTTTGATGTCTTTAATGTACAAAAAATTATCAATTAGAAGAGACGATAACAACAGTAAAGTTAGTAGGTACATAGTTTGTTTAATATATTCAATAGATAAAACTTGATACATTAACGTTGAGAACTTAATTTCGCCCAGCAGTTGTTAAAGTGTTAGCAGTGTCTGAAATCGTTGCAGTGAAAAGAAAAAACCAAATAAAAACTATATTTCTTTATAATAATGTTCATTATGTATTTACATATAAAAATTATCTAATGAATATTGTGAGGTTATATTTTACCTTGACAATTAACCACACTTGAATTTATTAAAAATGATTACTGACTACATCCTATCAAGGCTCGCCCATTATGGATTTCCTCATATTCAAGGTCTTTGTTCGGGTTGGATGCTCGCAGACAAAAAAACACCTGACTTATCAGTTTCGACGCTTAATGGATTATCTTACCGGGCTCGGTGGTCCCCCGTCGCATTGGACGATGTCTTCATCCGCGGTCTCGGTGCCGTTGCGACATCGATGGGACTCGTTTCCGGTTGCGTTCACGTACTGATAATTGCACCCTACTTCCACTTGTTTTACATATTAAATTATTTAGACACTGACCGTGGGAAGCCGCCTCCAGCCAGACAATACCGACCGCCCCCTCACCCAAGCTTGAAACCAAGACTTACTTTACCTCAAGCGCTCACTCCCATATCCTTAGGGGATTGGGGGCGCTCTGTGCATATGTTGCCACCTAGGTCTAGGGAGGGCCTCATTTCCTCTGCGGAGACTCGAGAGCGAACCAGAGAGAACGGTATCTCAGTGCTCAAGCATCGTGATTATAATCAATTAATGAGGGTTTATGCATACCTGGTTCGAACGCCAGCAATCCCACGTTTACACCTGGCTCAAATACGGTATGACCGGTACTTTCTTTACGGGTCTTAGATTAGTGATCACAGTTACTTAATGTAAACTTTATTCCTTTGTTACCTGTGTTGGCTACTTGTTACTGAAATCTCCTTCTTCTATACTCCCTTGTCTCCTTCTTCCTATACTTATTTCTATAGGCAGATGGTCTGACTATATTCGTTCCCCTACTCTGAATTCTCCTACTTCTTCCCATTCTTATTCATTTACTATTCCGTGGTCTACCACCGCCGATGTAGGTTCATTCTCCTTCTTCGTCCTCTTGTTTATTTCCATTCAACACTTCCCACCGTTTTCCTCTATCCATTCCATCAGATTCTTCACTTCCGCTTTTTCTAACTTGTTTTTGGATTTTCTTTTTTCATTCACTCTTTCTTCTTCCTGATCCGTGGCTCCTCTTTCTTCGTCTCTTCCTTCAAGATGTTCTCCTTAAATGTCTCTTCACTTCTCCTTCATTTCTTCCCTTAGTTTCCGTTTTATTTCGTCCACTCTCTGTTTCACTATAAATTTTCTTATCTGTTTTTGGCGATCTTTCCGTTATTTTGCTTATTTTAAATATCGTCTCTTTTTCTTGTTTTGTCTTCCTGTTCCTTCTCTGGCTCAACGACCGGTTTCTACGTTCTTTATTCATAGCCTTGCTCTATATGTTTTCTATAATCATTGATAAAACTATCGACTCGTCTTCTTCCCCAGGAATTTTTTTCTCTCCAACCCCTGTATCCTCTTCCTAGCTTTCGATTATATCTCTCTTCTCCTTCTTTGCTGTTTCTTCAATTTTCTCTTTTTCTCCATATTTGCCCCACTTAAACACGATGGACACAAAGTTGGTCATCATTCTCGATTGAATCACGGCCACCAACAAAACCGCAGATGCAAAGGTCCTATTAGAAAAAGCTCTCTTTCGCCGAATTATGACTGTGTTTAAATAATATGTCGAACAGAGAACTTCACTTTTGTGTAAATTAAACAAAGAAAATACAAGAGAATAGACTTATCTTGCCCCAATCCTACTATCCACTCTTTACACTACCGAGTTAATCCGTCTGTGTAGTATACATGTAAAATTAATAGTAGATTATTTAATGAGAATATAATTGAATGAATGGAATGAAGAATGGAACCATTCGAGTGTACAATAGCCACCATTATATGCAAGTGAAATACGACGTTTTATCTACAACTGTACTTTTAGAATTAAAATTATGAATTAAACCTTGTGAAAAACTTGACGTTGAGAAAAAATGTCAACAGTTGTCAATATTCTTTATTTCATGGCCAGTTTATAATAATTCTTAAAAACCGAGTCTGGGGTTGTCTGTGTCTGTGTCCGCCTGGTTGTCAATTATTAATCGTTTGTACATAATATTACTTTATTGGATTCTTGTACCGTTCAATATGGGATTTACAACTAGTAGTTACACCTGAGTTGAAGCCAACTTCATGAAACCTTTCCTCAGAAGTTTGAAAAGCGCACACGTGAATACGCTTTAACATTTCATGCAACAAAGTTTTATTTCGAGTTTTATTGTAGTGATTACATTTTCTAGTCAATTGTGTGTGTGATAAAGGTACTTGCAATATTTTTCAAGGTACGTGAGTAAAATAATTTTATCTTTCATGAAATTTATAGAACTTGCAGACTCAAAATACATTGCGTGATCGTTTTGGTTACCATCGTTTTCATTCTCAAAATATTGATGTATGTCTGTTCAACTGATGTACAAAAATGTTTTACTTTATAATAATAACGTAAGTGTTTTAAGGATAGATTATTTATTTATATTAAAATCCACTTCCTATTACATCATTAAATTTCAAACCTCCCATTATTAATGTAATTGTCTACTTAACCGACATGTTATCGAATGCAAAATATCGAACACAATTTGTTGAAAAACAAAATATCAAAAATACAAATCATCGAAAATACAATTGAACAATGAAATATCGAAATACACAATATCGCAAGTATAAAATATGGAAAGCAAAAATATTAATGTCCTTCTAGCTATTTATTATACACGTGTGTAATACATAGTAACTTATGTTATTTTTATAGAATCCTTGAGGTAAATATGATGAGCTCCTAAACGGTCACTCAATAATTACATTTAGAGTTTCACGTACAGGGAAATATGACCTTGTTGGAGAATGTTTCTTTAAGGGGTCGAGCGCAAAGCGCGAGGCACCAATTTCAATGATCCTTGGAAAAACAAATTTTTACAGACGGCAACTTCACAACCTCAATCAACCTCAAAAGTTCAAACTTTTGTGCAGATTTTTACCTGCGACATTTTGTGGTTTCGATGATTTGTTTTTCAATATTTTGTATGATGTGTCTAAATAAAAATCTGGTCAAGATTGCTATGGTAAAAATTACAAACATTGAACGTGTGTCCTAGAGATAACAAAGTTTTTATTAAATAAGGTGTTCAAAACTTTCGATATTTTGTTTTTCGACAAATTGTATTCGATATTTTGCATTCTATATTTTGTAATTCGATAACATTTCCGCCTCCCCTTATTACATCATTAAATTTCAAACCTTCCATTATTAATGTAATTGTCTACTTAACCGATGCACTGTCCATTTACACCATAATGGTCCGCGTATACAAAATAACAAAGGAACCTAAAATCAATAAATGTTAAACCAGTTTGGTGACGTCAGGTTTTCATCAACAATGACACTGCTTGATTTTACCTCGAAACACAATTAAGCTCCGACTCGATTTTCCAGACTTTATACCAAACTTCTTGCACAAATTATTTTCTTATACTTGTTCCATAATTGGATTGTTCGGCAAGCTCAAGCCTTTATCTTCAGGATAGACAGAAAACTTTCCACAAATAGCGTTTTCCTACAAGAACACATCGGCAACACAAACATCCGGTTCGGTTGCAACTTTTTGTACATAATTTCATTATCTAGATTTTTATTCAGTATCTCTGCACGATAAATTTTCTATTAGCAAATTGACTATGTGTCATTTGACACAGTTAAGCGTAATTTACAACAACATAAATAAATTTACTGCCGCTCGCTTAAAGCTTTTCGATAATTATTAAATTTCGTGTGCAGGAGAGTTAGGATAAGAACAATGTTCTGACTCGGCTGCACCTTCGTTGGGTTTACGTCTCTTACGATAAACTGCTATATGTACCGCCTATTAGATAAATCTCCTTTCTGTTGAAACCGTTGAACCTACAATGCACTTTTAATACATCGCCTTTAGACTGGAAGTTCATATTATGGACATTTTATGGGTTAACTCGGTTTAATTATTTATCTTTCATCTGAAAAACACTTCACACTAAAACGGTAATCCAGACTTTTCATTTCGGTACACGACTAATGAAAACCAAAAGTTCTTAGCAATCGATATAATGGGCTGATCAACACAATAAAAAAGATCGCAAACAATTAACTAAGTTGCAACACTATGCGATTTGCTAAAGAAGTCTAAATGTCAAGAAATGTGTTGTGTTACGATTGGATTGAGCCACAACCTAAACCACTCATTTTTGGTAAATTGCCTCTGGTGTACAAAGTTAAACCATGGTTGTACTCTTGGTTGCATTGTCTGATAATACATCTGAAACTTCGAAAATAGTATGCATAACACTCAGTAAGTTGTGTGGCGCTTTCTACGGTTGGGTAGACCACGGGTAGCTAAATCGTAGTACGGTGTACCAGGGGTCAGCTGTCTAGTTTGGCGGTAGGGGAATAAATCAAATACGGTGACGGTGGTCGAACTTTATTTACAATTCATATACAGGCAGTTCAATATGTATCGGGGAAGCGGGTTAGGGGGTGTCACTGGTGACTATTCACTGACTATTCACTGTTCCGGATCGGTTCAGCGGTCACTTCTTCTTTCCCGGGTGGTGGCTGGTGCAGAACTGTCTCCTCAATCAGAGCGGAGCTTCTTTTATAGGGAAGTTGGAGGGGAGATGGTGACGTTGGCTTATGGCTCCGGGCAACGTTGCAAGTCCAGGATGACGGTATCCGGAGTACTCGTCCGACACCAAGAAGCATTTTATTTTTTCATATAAACGGCACGATGTCGAGTGCGTGACTCAAGGTGACAGGGGTGGTCGTAGCGGTTCCCGGAAAGTTGCGTTCGAAGCGCTCTATTTTTCTGATTACCGAAGTGAAACAGCACTTCTTTCGACGGGATAAAGGTGCGATTGAGGGCATGGGGTTTTCGACTTGGCCAACCAATGGGAGTGCGGCGTCCCGGCCACAGAGAGTGACACGGTCGTAGCGGGTGTAATCGGACCTTGAGAAATTCGGTAACTTTTTCTTTTTGTGGAAATGAAAGAACGACAGAATTTTTGTACTTAAGTTTTAACTATCTAAAGAAATGTACAGGGTGGGGATTGATGGTTTGCAGTGTGTGGGCGAGCTTGAGCCCTTGTAAAATAAATTACTCAATTAATAAAATATGATAATAAACAATATAATAGTAATTATACACCAAGGCTAAGAAAAGGCTTCGCAACCGTGGTTTATATACTATTTTTTTCACTACTAACTCATTTGTCTAATTCTTCTTCGAATGATAATCATGATAATGCCAAAAGTTGAATTTGAGGTTATATAAATATCGTGTGTTCCGCTGAATTACTGGGTGCTTTACAGTACACGCATGTCTTCTCCGTGTTTCGACCAAGGGTCCAGGTGTCCAGAGTCTTATCCAATGCCCCATCTTCGGGGCGCGAGTATGTTCGTGCTCTCTCTTTTATCAGAAGTATAAAAGTGGTATTCTAAACGATATCTTGGACCGCTGCTGCAGATATCATGCGGTAGGGACTAGTAACTCTCAAAAGCGCTTGCCGTTGGACCCGCGTCAGCATGCAGTATATTTTTAACGCTAAAATCCCAACCCAGATAGGGGCCTTGCCTTGCCCTTGTCCCTGCCTTATTTGCAGTTTTTGCTGCATGCGCCTCACATTTCAGATTTTGGTTTCATCCAAGGTAACCCCTAGGTAAGTGACCGTTTTCTGTGGGAGATAACTACTCTATCCTGGAAATGCGGCCTGCACCAGAGAGCGAGAGCAACAATCTTCATCTTGTTCTCCTTTAAACACTCACTAGTCGACGTGAGTCAGTCAGTTAGTCACTAGTTTACAGTTCTGTGCTGTAAACGAATGTGAGTTTCATGTTCAAAGCCGCAGTTGAGCAAATGCCATCTTGTGATTGTAATAACTGTCGGCAGTAAATCTTCTTGTCTGTTTGTCTGTCCAACTGGAAGTTTATAACTGCCTTACAGCTGGGTCCCTTGAATACCATTGCCTCTGTTTTGTTTTCAGCCAATTCTAGTCCGCATTGCTGGAGGCTGGTGCTGTGATAAAAACGTTACATTTGCCTATTACAAAATGTGCTCTTTGGAAAATAATTATTGTTGAAACTGTTTTCGGTTGTAGTCCTATTGTTGTTTTTGAGGGGTCCAGGAGCTGGATTTATCCATGTGCTTACTCAAAATCGTATAAACTTGACTCATCATTACAATCACTAAAACGTTACTTGTTATTCATGCCCTTACCATCTAATTTTGATTAATTTGAGACCAAATTAATACTATAAATAAAAAATACTAGCAGTCCTCTTCATGGTTCTCAAATTTTGGTTTTAATATTGCGCCTGGCTTTGGATATGGGAAGAAATGATTAATTAACTCTAAACTTGAAAATGATTGAAAAAATGACATTGAGTCATTTCACATGACTTTACCTTAACTCTTGAAACTTAGCGCCTAAAATGAACTAAAATCTATTGACGGTCGACGGGCCCTCTAACTTTGCTGTCAAGGCGGGACAATTCGAAACCTTACGGATATCACGTCAGGAAGAAGCTCCATTAGTTGCGAGTTGCAAACTTTCGAGGCGCTTACACTATTGATAGAAACCTGTCACGTCGCCCAACTCTTGTATCTTCTCTGGTGAATATTTGCGGGGTGATACGTTCAACTTTTGGGGAAAAGGCTACATTCTGACGTTTGATCTTTTAATATGCTGGACTAACTTTCCTTACAACTGATAACAGATGTTATCACCAGAGAGAGTTGACTAGCGACACCAACTTGCTACCATGAAGACGGTTCGTCAATGAGTTATGGCCATAATCTTCACACTCGGCAAGAGGCAGTGGCTTCGGACGAATTTAATATTTTATGTCGAATGTTTATTATATTTTACACATAATTTTCCACTTGATTAAGAAATAATAGACATAATCCAGACAATTTATCCACGGAATAAATTAAATACATAATTTTGTATTTTTGACTTATATTCATTAATGAAACATAAAGCTGTTTACTTGCTGTCATTAATTAAACATCAAAGTGCTTATTGTATTTCTTATGGGCGGAGCAATAAAAAATCTAGTTTGTCACAAAATAGAGTCGCGTCCCTATAGTATTTATCGCGCTTTGTTTTGGTTTTAGAATCCCTTTTAAGTAGCAGCAAAAAATGTGGGGTAAACATTTCAGTCATTAGAAGTGGAAAAAACATTTGTCTGCTTCGAAAACTTGAAAGCGCCTGCACATCACGCCGAGTTTTTTATGTTAAGTGTTGTCCTGACAATGGAATGTAATTTTTACTGGCGTTTGTTATACTGCGAATTTTCGTTTAATTATCGTTTTTGCTGGCTTTTGTTTTAAGTGAATGATACGAGAGTTTAATTATTTCTTTCGTCTTTATGTGACACTTCTAATGGAAATTATTACAAATAGCCATTAAGGTCTTGTCACCAAAGCATGAAGTTACATATAATTATATTTCTTAGAAAAAAAGAGACACTTTAATAGGGTACCTTCGCTAGTGATGCTAGAGGCCGGTGTCGTCGAGGTCCCAGAAAGGAGATGATGTGGTTCCAGGAGGTAGAGCTCTGGTCGAGATGTCGAGGGAGCTGCAGGGTGATGGAACCTAAATTTTTTTCATATCGATTTGTTGGGAAAATCCAGAGTATGTTCCAGGTAGTGAGAAGTCTTCCTTTTAAAATTAAAATAGAGTTATCAATTAGAGTTATTAATTAGAATTAGAATTAGACTTATGAATTAAATAAATTCATAAGTCTCAATTAATATAGATCCTAAAAAGTAAAAACTACGTATTTGTGCGGAATGGGACCATACGACGTGTAACCCTAAGAAGGTGGACCCCTTCCAGTTGCTGGCCAAAAACCACTACTCTACTTAATTATTTGAAAGAGAATTTTAAAGAAAAAGAATAGCTTTCGAATGTTTACATAACTAATGGTAATATATTAAGTACATATTTCGTAAACCACACAAACTTGAATAATTCTGTAGGCCGTGGTTAAGTGTAAAATCACAAGGCATCGGTTTTTAACTTGAAATAATTGACATTTTATTATTCTTATTAAATTTACCTTAACCACTCCTAAAAATATGATAGGGCGTGCCAAAACTTAATTTAAAGTTTGTGGGATCAGTTTCGACAGCGTTACTCGCTAGATCATCTCTAGGACATAAAACAGAAAATTAGAATATACAATACTAAAAAAATAAAAGTAGTCACTTTTTTGAACTTTTTTAATATTTTAAGAAATTTGGATGAATCTTATAATATATCTTGAACCATCATTTATTCACGTATTTACTCAATTCTGCTTGAATACTTCTTGTTATAGTCAACTTAGAAGCTCGAACGTTCGAACAATACAAAAACTAGGATAAAAAAAAAATCAAATTGAATTAAAAAAGTCTGCCAACTTGGCTAATTTGTACAAATTGTGACGTTAATAAGTTAATAATTAGCCTTCGTAAAGCTTCTTGGGGAACATTGCCAACTGTTCAGTTGTAATTGGAGGATTTGGACGTCGTCAAGCACGTTTCCCCAATTGATCCCAAACATGTTCGATTGGATTTATGTCTGCGTTGCATGCGGGCCACGGACGTTGTGATCATCAAGATAATAATAATCAGTGACGATTTTAGCAACGTGCGGTCTGACATTATCTTGCATAAAAATTAAATTTTGAGCAACACCATTTGCTCCTGGAAACTCTTGAGGCTCTACAATCTTGTCAATGTCCCCTTGAGCTGTTAGTCCACCATAGCGAATAACGACAAGGTCCGTGCGAGTGTTTATTGTTATTCCACCCCACACCATTATTAACCACCAACAGAAGGGACGGTTTCATCCACTGTACTTGGAAACGTTTTCCAGGCCTCCTCCAGACTCCCGTCCCCCATTACCTAACAAAACAAACTTGGACTCATCGTTAAACATAACAGGAGTCCAATGAATTGCCAATTTAAGTGTTGTCTTCCAAATTAAAATCTTCTTTGACGATGTTCTCTGGTCAATTTAAGCACTTTTGCAGGACGTCTTGCTCTCAATTCAGCCTCTTTTAGCCTACGGTGGACGGTTTGGTCGCCAATTCTTGTTCCTCTTGCCCTCACTAGATTTTCTTGCAAGTCCCGCGCATTTTTTTTTCCGATTATGAGGAGCTTGTAATCGCAGAAAACGATCATCAATTGCCGTAGATTGACCGCCGACCTGTAGGTACCTGTACCTGTTCGCCTTATTACGGTACCTGATTTTTGGGATCGATTCCAAAGCTTCCACACAGTTCCCTGCACAACCCCAATCGTTCTATCGACGATAATTGCTGAACCATTGCTTCTTTTAATTATTGTTAGTGCACTGTCAAACTGGTCTAAAATGGCTCAAAGCGTACTACTTAAAGGTTTTTTTTTTAATTTTAGATTTTGTATTGTTCGAACGTTTAAGGTTCTAAGTTGACTATACCCAGAAGTATTCGAGCACAATTTTGTAATTACGTGAATAAATGATGGTTCAAGATATATTCCAAGTTTGATCCAAATCTCTTGAAATATTAAAAAATATATATCAAAGTTCGGTTGTGAATTAATACACCTAACCTGGACCCAAGGATACTCCACTTTTTTATTCCAGTCCCTTAATTCCACCAGTATTTCAAGTCTTTTTTTAACCGAAAGTTTTCTATTTTGATTTCGTGGTGTTCTTTCTTGATATCTCCTAATTCTTCTCTGAAGATTATCCAATTTTCCTTTTATTCTTATGTCTCTTTTCTCCACCCTTTGCAGTTTGTTTTTTATATCTTCCAAAATCTGTTCCATTTTACTTGTTATTTTCCGCTGGTATTCTTCCGTATTCAACGCTTCGCTGTCTCGTGTCAGAAGCCTACTTCATGCTACCTTCAACACCGGTTGACCTTACTTACCTTACTTACCAGCCGCCTATCATAATCTTTATGCCGACACTTGACTTGGCGTAGCGTATTCGTATTCGCGTATCGCTGTATTTGGCCAACTACTTGATGTATTCGCAAATATTCAAAACATGCCATCCACAAATACAGCAAAACATTCAAACATGCCAAATATGTTTGAAATATTCAAAATCAGTAATGGACGTGTTGACAGCGACAGCAGTTGATTTTTACCTAAATGCTTATTATTACCAATACATGTTAAATTAAATTAATATCTTTATTTGCCCTACGGGCTTTCTGATTCCTATACATATACAAGTAAACTTAACAATTATAATAATAAAAAAAACTAAATAAAATTCTCTATTTCTTCTCCCCTGCCCTTTCCTCTTCTCCCTTCTCCCTCCTCTTCCATACCTTTTTCATCCATTTAATTTCCCTTCCATCTACATTCAGTATTTCCTCTTTTTCTTTCCTCTCTCTTTGTTTCATCTCACTGCACTCCTTCCGCATATGCTCAATCGTCTCTCTTTCCTCATAGCACATTCTACACATTCTTCCTCCATCTTCTGCCCAATACCTATTTTCCCTCTCTTCATTTCCGCACCTAAACCTCGCCATCATCTTTCTTTCTTTCTCGCTCTCCCTCCCCAAATATTTCCGTACTTCCTCGATCATGCATCTTCCGTACTTCCCGTTGTATCTGGATTCTCTAATTCTTTCTCTCCTCTCTTGTCTATCCGTATCCTTATCTCTTTCACTTAGTTCTACATTCATCCATACGCCTCTTTCTCTCAGTCTCTCTATTTCTTTGTTTGCATACCCATTCCTCCTGTAGTAAATCTCCCTATGATTCTCCTCTGAATTCTTCTTTTTTTCTCTCCAGCACTCCTTTAGAATCCTACATTCTTTCCTCCCTTCCATCCTGTCTTCGAACTTGAACGCTCTTTTTCCCGCTTTCACTCTCAACCTATTCCTCTTGCATTCTTCTCTCACTATGTACCCTGGCGTTTCTCTCTCCACCCCTAGCACCCACCTCAGATATTTCTCTTGCACCCTCTCTATGTCCTCTTGTTCTTTCCATCCCCAGACCTCTGCTCCGTACAACAACACGCTTTCAATAAGTCTTTCAAACATCATCATTCTCTTCTTAAACTCGCCTCCCCACCTTCTCTCTCCTATTCCCCATACACATTCTATCACCTTGTTTGCTTTTCTTGCCAGTTCTCTAATATGTGCCTCATCTGTGGCTCTTTCATTGAACACATACCCCAAGTATTTGAATTCTTTTACTTGTTCTATTACTTCTCCCTCCCACCTCCAATCACTCTCTTCGTTCTTCCTCTTTCTCTTATTGAACACCAGCATTTTTGTTTTCTCTACATTCACTTCTAGTCTTTTCTTCTTCACATATTTTCCTAAACTCTTTATCATTTCTCTTTGCCACCATTACCACATCATCCGCAAACGCCAGGCTCCACACTTTTTTTCTACCTACCACACACCCCCCCGCTTGTGCTCTCTCTAACATTCCTTCCATATCTGCCACATACATCGTGAACAACAAGGGGCTGAGCGGCCAACCTTGTCTCACTCCCTTTGTTGTCACAAACCATTCACTTTTCCTCTCCCCTACCTTCACTTTACTTTTTGTCTTCTCATATATCTCCTCCACCTTTCTTACCAGCCATTCATTTACCCCTTTCTCCCGCAGGCACTTAAAAATCCTCTCTCTGTCCACCTTGTCAAAAGCCGCCTTGAAGTCTACGAATAATGCATACACCCTCCCCCTTTTCTTCTTTAACTCACTCTTCGTCAAATGGTCCAGGATGTATACATTATCCATAGTTCCCCTCCCCTCTCTAAATCCTGCTTGGCTGTCTGGTAATATGCTCCCTTTTCCTCTATCTCTCTGCTCATCCTTTCATTCAGAATTGATGGATACAACTTGTACCCTGTGTTTAGGAGAGTTATCGCTCGGAAATTTTCTACTTTATTTTTCTCCCCTTTTTTGTAAATGGGGTAAATTACTCCCTCTCTTCACCCTACCGGGAATCCTTCTCCTCTCCACACTCCATTCATTACCTCCACCAGCCTCTCTAGCACTCTTCTCGTCCCATACATCCACGACTCATTCTGTATTCTATCCCTCCCTGGTGCCTTCCCTTTCCTCAGTTTCTTCACATGCCTCTCCACCTCTTCCATTGTAATTTCTTTTCCTTCAGGTTCTACTCGGTTTCTCTTCGTCTCTATTTCTGTTTTCTTTTTTTCCTTTTCTCCCTCCAGCAGCCTCATGAAGTACTCCTCCCACTCATTCTCTTCTCTTTCTATTAATATAGTTCCATACCTCCTTCTCTGTTCTTATTGCTTTTATCTCTTCCTCCTCTCTCTCCTTCTTCTGCCTCTTCTTCTCCCTGCATGTCTCTCTGTATCTTCTTTTCTCTTCTAAAAAGCCACTTCTGTTCCCTTTAGACTTTCTCCACTTTCTTAGTTCTTTTATTGCTTCCTTTTTACGTTGCTCACATTCTTTGACCCACCATTTATTCTTTCTTTTTGTTCCTCCACCTCTTACTGTTTCTCTTTTTGTCGCTGCTTTTTCCAATATTTCTACCAATTCTTTCTCCATTTTCCTTACTTCTTGTTCTTTAAATCTTGCTTTTTCCAGTTTTCTCTTATACTCTTCCACCCCTTGCTCGTCCCATACTTTAATTATCACCTTCCGCATTTCCTCTATTTTTTCTTCTCCTCCTCTCTTCTCTCTCCCCCTTCCTATACTTATCTTTATAGGCAGATGGTCTGACTCTACTCTTTCCCCTATTCTGAATTCTTCGACTTCTTCCCATGCTTCTTCGTTTACTATTCCGTAGTCTATCACCGTCTCTCCTACACCGCCTATGTAGGTCTATTCTCCTTATTCGTACCCTTGTTTATTTCCATTCAGCACTTCCCATCCTTTTTCTTCTATCCATTCCATCAACTTCTTCCCTTCCGCGTTTTCTTTCTTGTCTTTGGATTTTCTTTTTCCCTCTCCTCTCTCTTGTTCCCAATCCCTGGCTCCTCTTTCCCCAATTCTCCCGTTAAAATCCCCTCCGAGAAGCAGACATTCTTCCCTGTTGTCTTTTAATGTTTCTTCTATCTTGCTTATTGTTTCTTTCATCTCTTTGCTGTACACTGTCACTATTTTCCACCATTTACTGTCTACTTTAACGTTTCTCACCATGTGACCTTCCTCTTCTCCCTTCTTTTTAGTATTCTCTTTTATTCCTTTTTTTACCCCTGTTATTATTCCCCCTGCTGCTCTTCCCTTTTTCTTTCCCCTTCTCGCCCCTTGCCATTCCCACTTGAACTCCTTTGGTAACAGTTTTTCTATTTTTTCCCAGCTTTCTGACCATGTTTCTGTTAATCCAACAATATCGAACTCTTTCACATAGTCCCAAAAATCTTCTTCTTTTTTCCCTAGTCCCGCTACATTCCAAAATAGTGCCCTCACCCCTGTTTTTCTCGTTACCTTCTTTGATTTCCCCCTTCCTTCCTTAGTTTCCCTCCTACTTCCTTCTTTGTTTCTTTTTTCCCGTTTCATTGTCCTTTTTACTTTGCCGTTGTCCCCCTTTTTCCCTCCTCCCCTTCTTCTTCTTATTGTAAAACCTCTAGGCTCTCTCTCTTTTCATTCCATCTCCATTGCTCCCCGTCCACTATAAATTTCCTGTATCCCACTCTTACTTCTTTCCCTTCTTTCCTTTTTTCCTTCGCCATACTTCTTAGTTTCTTCTGTACATCTCTTTCCTTCTTTGTGAGGTCGTTGTCTATGTATATCCCCGTCGTTTCCCTCTTCTCCCTCAATTTTCCTTTGTGCTTCATTATTCTTTCCTTTTCATCCCATCCCTCCATCTCCACCAATACTTGATCCTTGTTAATCCTGTAACAATCTTTTACTTTACTATCCTCTACATTTTCCTTCAAAAACTTCTCTACATTCTCTTTTTTTACATGACTTTTTCTTTCACCGTCCTGTTCTTCCTCTTTCTTCTCTCTTCGATTTCCATTCTCTCTTCCAGCTTTTCCACTCTCTCCTTCCACCAGTCTCTCTCTCCTTCCCATCTCTTCTCCTTCTCTTTAAATTCTTCTCTCTGCCTCTCTATCTCTCTGTTGAGTTCCTTGTTTTCTCGTCTTATTTCTTTCATCTCCTCCTTCAACTCTTGCAACAGCTCCAATATATTTTTTTCCATCTCTGTGTCCGTTTCCTTCTCTTTCTCTGATGTCTTCTGTGTTTTCTTTACTCCAGGAGACCTCGCCGTCTTTTTACTTTTTTGAAAACATTTCTCTTCCTCCTCTTCTTGTTTTTCTGTTCTACCCTCCCCTTTTCTCTTTCTCCAGGCTTCCCTGACTGAGCGAGCGGTTTCTATCGTCTTTGTTCATCCGTTTCCTGTGGCGCCTCCTAGATGTCGTTATCTTCCGGCTTCGCCGATTTATTCTTTTTCCTGACTATATCTCCTCTTCCCTGCCCAATTCTTTCTTCCTACCTTTCTCTAATACCTCTTCTGGCTTTTCTCAATATCTTCTCTAATTTTTCTTTATATCACTTTCTATTTATCTATTTTTAGCTACTTAACCTCTCTACCACGTTGTTTACCTTCAGCTCGGTAATACCAATACATGTTATATCTACATAAGTGCGAAAAGACAAAAAGACCATAGCGAACGCTGAGCGAACCCTAGCAAGTGTAGACGGTGAACGCAAATATTCGGCTTATTTGCCTCCTTTGATGTGTCTTGAAAACCTACAAGTGGACGGAAATGCGTATTTGCTGTTAGCGCTATTCGCCTTATTTGTACAAATAAAGCAAATATAGCGAATACCTCCTCTACACATGG
This sequence comes from Diaperis boleti, assembly GCA_963583935.1. Classification (NCBI taxonomy): domain Eukaryota; kingdom Metazoa; phylum Arthropoda; class Insecta; order Coleoptera; family Tenebrionidae; genus Diaperis; species Diaperis boleti. The sequence continues at coordinate 39,482,799 of OY757242.1, read as the reverse complement.
CTGTTTTTGGGCAAATAAAGCAAATATACGAATACGCCACGCCAAGTGAAGTGCCGTCATTATAGTTTACCGTGTCTTATTTTAAATTAAATAAAATCTACCTTATTTACAATATCAAGCTCTCCTTAACAATCCTATCCTCCACATACCAATGAATAAATTTTAACAGTGAGTCAGACAATTTAAATAATATAGATACTTTTTTAAGCTCTACAACTTTTCTATGGAAAGCATCCTTAAGGCAGCGTTCGTCGCTCATCTTTTTTTCGTCGACTTACTTTGCAAATGTAATCTCCACGAAACGCCCTTTTATTTTAAAGGCATGATATATAGCCTATGTCCATCCTGAAGGGCCATTCTAAATATTAGTGAAAGGATTTTTTAAATCGGATAAGTAGAAGTTTCGGAGATTACTTAGAAACGAGCTGCTCCCACACAACCCTCAATACCTTTTTAGGAAGAGAGATTTCAGCAAAATCTAAAAACCGGTCATTCTTAACCTCGAGGGGGACATGTTTTGATGCAGTAGTAGGCACGCTTGGTGCAACGCCATACCCCTGACAGGAGCGACCCCTAATTTTTAAATAGGGAATAGTAACATGTCGTTTCAAAGGTTTTTTAATTGTCTTTTCAACCACATAATTATTTTTTAAATTGCATAGTCTATAAGTTTCAATAAACATTTGCAATAAACATTATTACACAATTTGTTATTAACCCTATTCAATTCAAAAATAGGAGTCGCTCCTGTCAGGAGTATGGCGTTGCACTAAGCGTGCCTACTATTGCATCAAAACATGTCCCCTTCGAGATTAAAATTGACTGGTTTTTAGGTTTTGCTCAAATCTCTTTTTCTTACTGAGGGTGGGTCGTTTCACATAGGATAATATTCGGAACAAAATATTCAAAACATGCAAAAAAACAATAGGTAGTGTTATTAACCAAACATACCAATTCTTGGAAATATCCCATTAGAACTGTCTCATTGACAGTTTTGACGGAATTTTTGTTTCTCCATTCATCAAATTTGTGCAGTTAGTAAGCAAGTTTGTTTTTATTTCACATAGATTTCTGAACTTAAATTGAAAAATAAAACGTTATATGAATCTCGAGCAATTTGCCCTCGGATATAAACATCTTCATTATGCCCTCGCTACATAAATAACTATTTTGAATTGAGAATTGGTGTTTTATAAACCCTATAAATGTTTGGAGGCAAGAAATATTCTCGAATGATCTTAGGAATAACTTGAATATCTTCAATGAGCTTCTAACAAAAATGTTTCGTTCGAAGGAATTAACTCACAGTTTTTTTCCAACTTTGACTAATTTCGATTTCGATCGCTCTGTACCTATACTTGCACCTATAAAACTTTTTTTATTTTTCCTTTTTATTAAAGTTCGTAGAATAACATGTGCGCCTCGGACCTTGTGTACGACCTGTACTAAATCTTACACGGTTGGTAACAAAGATTATGCAATTTAATGGGTAACGTTATCACCCGTTTCTTTATCTAAATTTTATTCCTTTTTTCTTGGATTAGGGCGAACCCGTAACGTGCATATTTTAAAAGTTAATTAGTTTCTATGTTATTTTTCCCACATTAAACAAGCCACTGCTGAAATTCTCTTTCTATATAGAACAGCATGTTGTACTTATTTCAACATAGAGAATATTAAACCGCCCCTTATAAATCTCCAGTAAGCAAATGAGAGAATAAATAGCACTTATTCTTCAAGCATTTGTGATACGCATCTGCTTTCTTGACTGCAAGAAACACGAGATATTATTTCTGTGGCATAATATATTTTAATTTTAGTCTTACTCTGAGCTTCTATCGTGCGTTCAACAAAAAACGACGTCGAGTGGGCCATGGATTAAAAAACGTATGGCGTAGATGGTGACAAATGTGTCATCAGACATCCGACATTTGACATGTCAGATTATTAGATTGGGGAGGTTTTTATGGTGGTGCCTCATCCACGCGGCCAGACACTGAAGCCAAGCTCCCGTGCTCCCACTAGCCAGAGCTTGTGAAGGCTCCTGCCGTTCTTCTATCCACATTTAATAATGTCACTGACTGTCACTGTGACCTGAAGATTCCAAGGCATGCTTCGTCGTAGATTTTTGTTGAACGCACGTTAGTTAATTAGGCCGGGAGGTAGGGTTGCATTTTATCAAGGAATTTTATACCGAATGAATTTCATTTTTAGCCGTTGATTAATGTTCAATAATCAACAAAATGATCGTCAGCTACCGCACCCGCGGTGTACCAAAAGTTGTTGAAATTCTTTTTATTAACAACCTTCACATGCCCTCATTTCTTGCTCCACCGCTACTGGAGTAGCTGACGTTTGGAGTTCTTAAATATTAGGGGAAAACTATTATTATTATCATTTTCAGTCGGTATCAATGCTCATTTGAATGAGCGTCAATGTCCGCCCCCGGACTAAATGTTCCAACTTGTTGAGCAATTTGTAAAAAATACTAATTGACATTCTAACTAAAATAATGTACTGTTTCTGGGTGTACTAGAATACAGACAATAGGTGCCGACATGAATAAATCTCTTTGGTTAACAGACTAAGGCGCACCCATCGAGCTTCCGTTAACTCTATTCAATTTCATTCATTCTCTTTTATTACGCTTATCAAGTCATTGTAAACAGCAATGTAATTATTCAGGAACAAAACCACTAACTTACACAAATAAGTTATTCGGAGTAGTACTTACTACTGCAAACAACTTCCTCACTGACTGCAGAAATGTTGGTTTTGAGGGTTGATTATTCACCTGGCCGTAATTACGCGTGGAAATTGCACCACCATACAATAAAGTCAATCTCGATTTTATTGTTCATTTTGCTTGATTTGAGATAAACCTTTAGGAAGTTTTTGATTGATGCCTTTTGCTGTCCCACGGAATGACTACATTACGTGCTTCTACCCAACAATTTTAGTTTGCATCAAAGTGGACAAAGGCTTGGCGTTTAAGGGTTACTCGTTAGGGTGTTGAACCCAAACGATTCAGCTCTCTGGGGAAATTATATAATCGAAATCCCAAAACTTTTAAATAAGATTTTTGTGAGCGGATTTAGAATGTTCCTGATTTTGTGGAGGGTGGGGTGAATTTGTAAAAAGTTCATTTGAAATTATTGTATTAATATTCTGTTTTGTTTCAGCTGTTCGGACTATAGTTATTTAATAGGTAAGTTACATGTATATTTTGTGCCTATAACTCCGGTAAGTTTGGATGTTAAATAACTTCAACATCCCATCCGTCTTGTAATGTTTAAGTTCTAGAATCACGAAACTTGCGCAGCAAAACAGTGCTGTGGTTCTCATTGAACAAATTTCTCGAGATTTAACCCGGACAAGAACAGATAATTCGCTATAAACAAACAGATGCACTATATTTATGTTAAATTAGGTAGTTCCTATACTATAACAATGCATCACGGGGGGCACTAATTCATTGGTTGGTATCCCTGCCTCTAGCACACTGCTTCCTTTAACAAACTCTCGTGTCCGCATACACTATTCATCATTTTGCATTATAATCAAATGGGTTGGGTCGAGTTGTGTGCTTTCGGCTGATCTCTCCAGCAAACGTTACCACCAAAATTGAATTAGCACGAGACATGATGTTGATAATTTGCTTTGTTGTCTCTTGTTTGAGTTTTACACAGAAGAACGGAAGAGTCGCTGGATAAATAGAACAAAGCGCTATTTAAAACATGTCTCTAATCACGGGTATGTCGGTACACTTTTATATACACTTTTAGCTAACCAGTCTTGGTTTCAGTCGGGATTCCGCATTGTTTCATATTCGTCTATGCGTTCTTGGGTTTGTGTTATTTTTTGTTCATTGCATTTTGAGTATTACAATGTTTATAAATATACACTCTGGCCAACAATTAACGGATAATGTAAAATTACTCATTAAATAATAATGTTAATGTAAAATAAAAGAAAAGAAATTACCTCAGAAAAGATAATATTCGCATTGAACTTCCTGCTCTTGCCTCACTTCTCACCAGGAAACATCAAGTCGCCAGATTACAATTTGCTATTTTCCGATTACAATTTTTAGCGTTAATTATTATTATTGGACTGTGTATTATTAAATTATTAAAATTTTAATTACTGATTTTTTTGCACATCGTTACGACCTCAAGGCTATAATACAATTATTCGAAAAATATTTAAATGACCTGCTTAGAATGACGAATGCAAAATAATGTTTTGTTATTCTATGCACAAAACGCATAGTACACTAGTTACACTTCGTGCTTTGGTGTTATAATGCATAGTTGCGGTGCTGCCACAGGACTTGAGAATTTTTCCGCTCTCGTGGATTCTTGAGCCAAGACCGAGACGAGCCGGAACCTAACTATAAGCGTACCGAGACCGATATAAGAATATTTACCTCAAGTACAGCAAACACATTTCACATTTCTAGAAGTTGACCATGTGCTAGTGGTTACAAATTTTACTGTTTTTACATATAAGTTGAAACTGGCATCACTTTCAGGTGTATTTTACAACTTTTCAACAAGTAATTTATTCAGACAAGCACCAACTAATTCGTATCAATTACATTATTTTATTTATTATCGTTTAGAATATGCATCATTATGCGATATGTGAAACGATGAACTAAAGAGGCCGTCAGCTAGATAGCTAGAATCCTTTATCCTTGAAGGCGAGGGTTTTCTGCCACAACTTTAAATTTGAATGGTTCAGTCATAATTATATTTACTCTGCAATTTAGTAAGTTCATCATAATGTATCTGAACATCCCACTGAAATATTTTTAATTTATATTATTTATGCAACAAATGTGAAAAGTGGCTGTTTATTGCACACGACGTCAAGGCAATTTTTTTTTACAAAATTCACTAAATGTAAAATATCGATATCAATATCCGTCGCTACTGAACGGTAAGGAAAAATGTACGGAGACAGAATACGCGTAAACAGAACGGTGAAATTTGAACAAAGTAAACTATTTATCGATTACAAATTAAATAGTCATCACAACGTCATCGGCATAACATGTTATTCGCAAACAATTAAACACGTTGATGACTGTGCGGTGCTATGCAATTGCATCATTCTGACCTATCCAGCTGTTTTCAAAATTTTGATGGGACCAGAAAAACGAGAGTCCAGAGAGATCATGGCGACTAAAGATACATAAAGGAAAAGAATAAATGAGACAAGATGACAAAAGGGGCAAGGTAATCAGAAGGATGAAAGAGACTAAAAAAACAAATCAGACATAAAAGGGACCAAAGAGACTAAAGACACTTTATACAGTCACCAAAAAGGATTAAAGAGACTACACAGACTTTAAAGAGAGTTAGGAGACAAAAATTCATAAAAGATAAAAAGACAAATGAGACAAAAGGGCCAAAGATTCCAAAGAGGACAATAGTCAAATAGACAAAAAGCATAAAACATACAAACGCAGTTTTCACACTTAACGTTTTTGGTCGTACGATAAAATATCGTGCAAGCCACATTCTATTTTAGTGACTTGAAGAAAACTTTCACACAAAAAATCACACAATATCGACCACGATATTGTTTGTTGTTTGTTGCATGTGAAAATTTCACTCTGGGAAGGCAAACTTTAAAATATCGGACAAAATTATATCGTTGTATCGCAGAGGTAAGAATAGAGAGAACAAACAATAGGGCCAAAAGATTATAAAAAAGATAAACCGACCAAAGAGCGTAATATAACAAGAAAGACTGAAATAACGAAATAGACAAGAAGACTAAAAGATATCAATTAACACTAAGAGACAAAGGATGTAATAAGAACAAAAGACACAAAGAAAGACAAATAAACAACTTACGAACGATACAACAAAAAGATAGAATAAAGAGACTAAAGAAGTAAAAGGGATGTAAGATACCAAATATACTAAAAAGAACTTAGCAACCATAGTTAAGGAGATCAAAATTCAGAATAAAGCAAAATAAACAAAATTAAGTAGCAATCAGAACTAGAGGGATAAAAATCAAGGTATTGAAGACACTAAATCGACTACAATAACCATAGCAAGCAAACGAAAAAGAAAGAAAAGACCATAGACGACTAAGTGAACTAAAGAGACAAAAGACACTCAAACAGAAAAATATAACAGGTACAAAAACCAACGACAAAGCAAAATTGTGCACAGTGAATCAAGAAACTAAAGACCAAAAACCACTAGATCATTTAGTGAAACGAAACAAAAAAGATCCAAAAAATAAAAAAGAGCAAAGAGACAACACAGACGCTAAGAAGATCAAAAACCATAAAGAGTGGGACAATAAAACAAAAGAAACAAAAGAGTACCAAAAATCACAACAGTCTCAAGAAACCATACAGGTTATAAAGACGAATAGAGGTCAAAAGGAAACTAATAAGGCCATAAAAGACAAGGGGAGCACATAGGTCAAGAGTCAGGTCTCAAAAATATTGAAGACCCTAAAACGACTACAATAACGAACTATAGGGTGAGTGACAAAAACCTTTGACGGCGTACCTTGTGTTACGTACCAAAAATTGGTTTGATACCGCCCCAAATCTAGCTCGATCGAGATGGGCTGGGTCTATTGTCATTTATGCTATATCTTTATTACTTTTTTTTCTACTTTGGTCGATAACCACAAAAACGAAAAAGAGACAAGAAATACGAAGAAATCTGGCCTTGGAACTCTGGTTTGGATGTTTTCCAGAAGGAGACGTCGACGATTTTCCAGCCTCTGGCACAATTAAGTCCTCCTCAATTGTCCCCGCTGGAACTTCCAAGGAATACAACCCTCGATGACGTAGTTCCAATCCAGATATTAATTAAGTGGTGAAGATTCTAGGGTTCACCCCGAGCCAGCACCCTAATGAAGAAGATTCCCTTTTAAGCACCCCGTTTAACGAACAGAAAGGCCCTTACCTCCAATGAGGGACAGAGACAACGAAATGTGTACGCACCACGTGGACGGCTTATTCGGTGGTTTTAATCCCTACAGATCGAAAATGATTCCGTCGATTTACGAATGTTTCAAACGAGACGAAAATCACTCTCTTCGATGAAACGGATGAGTTAATCTCTTGCGGATATTTCAAATTTAATTATAACTACCACCACGTTTCATCAACCACCGAAAAATAATGTCTCTTTTTGACGGAAAACGCCGGCCGGAAGAAGGCCTCTGAAACATGCGCAAGTGACGCGGTGACAATTGACGTACCGCTGTTTGACAGCACTGCCAAGTGTGAGGTTATGTAGATGTAAACAAAAGAAGTTCTTTATTTTTTCCGACAAAAAACAAAGAATTATTGAGGGTAGGTATTACCCAGTCGAGGTTCCATTAATTTAGTCCCTTGGCGTTTTAGTCACTGGGAAAAGTGTTGCATACTTCCAGAACGAAAGATCGAACCAGATAACACCAGCAGAGCGAAGAATGAAGAAGAAAAACGATAACATTGAGAGTAACAATCCGTAATGTCGAACACAATTACGGTTTACAGTTGAAATTAGTCCGAGAAAAAATAGAGTAAAATGTACGAAGAAAACAGCGGCTTAAACTCAAGAGTGTGTTACGCCGAATACCATCTCCCCTTTTGGTAAAATGCTCTAGGATGCCCCAACCAGCAATCCCTTCGCAGCGAGGTGATTCATAGCCAAAACAATTAATCAAACAACCGAAAAATTTCCGGAGAAATTTCACCAAAACAACCCAAACAAGAATGAAATCAACAAAAATTGTTAGCACTATAGCAGTTCCCACTAAACCATTGTAATCGCGACCATGATGACCTCCTCTCCGGCAATTCCTTTCCCTTCTGAAGCGACCACGACCGCGCCAAAGAAACCAACACCACGAGAACGCCCTGCGTCGCGTAGGATGGCATTTTTGCGTCGGTGCAGAACGTCCTCCCCCCTAGTGCTTTCGGGTTCGACGACACCGCCAAGGACACCTCATCCAGGTCCAAAACGCCATTGAGTCCACCATCGCGGACCCTCCCACAAAGAACTACTAATCGAACAAATATAATATAACGATGGTGCAAAGTGTACGACCGCAGACCGACCGGCAGACCCACATTCAATCATGCTGAAGAGACTGTAGGCAGTTCTCCTCGGCGTACTGACCGAACCAAAGCCCGAGTCTCTTCTTGTCCTCTTTCACCCCTCCGTTCTCTCCTTTCACACGTACCTCCTTTCACATCCCGATCTCCTGCGGCCCCCACCCCACACAATGCACACCCGACCGCCTCGCAAATGGACGGGTTTGCGGGATCCCTCACAATCGGTACAATTGATGGAACTAAACTCTCCACGAGAAGCAAGTCCATTAATTCAAAGTCAAAATCCGTGAAACAAAGACCCTCCCCTGAGAATTCTAAATACTATACGGTTCTTTAACCTACGACACGGTACGTGGCAACCCATAAATCCAATTAACGATACGATACGATACGATGCGATACGATACGATACGATGTGATACGAATAACTGATCCGACCTCGGAAACCGAAAAACATAACTCGACAACATTCTCAGGGCCAACGATCTATTCGAAATCCAACTAAAATTGACGTGGCGTCAATTGGGTTTTTCTGACAACAGTCACCCTACAACCATGAGTGGCTTCACTCATTTCGGTGGTTTTGGCCTAAGCCAGGGGTCAGGTTGTTTGAGCCCAATACTACAATGTCGAAGTCAAAGCAAAATGAACCCTAGGTACAAATCCAAAGGAAATTGACGTGGTGTCAATCATGTGTTGTTCGACTGACAACAACCACACTGTAACCATGAGTGGTTTTACTCATTTAGGTGATTTAGGCTTACGCCTGGGGTCTGGTTACTTGAGCCCAATATCCATTCCGACAATCATAAAAAGAGAACAAAATCCACAACCAAAATTGACGAATTTCCGAGAACGTCAGGACGAATTAACTACTCATACGACACAAAACGGATGGACAATAACGAGTAGTACTTTGGTACTCTACTATTCGAACGTTTCGCCAGGGACAGGGAGTCCTTGACCTGCCACCGACGCTTACCCCTATTCTCATCACCTTCGAGAATATATCCATATCTGATCTTACTTTTGATGGGAAACGGACCAACATAACGAGGCGCCAAAGACGATGAAAAGTGCCGAGTGGCGTTGGACAACTGATAATTCATACGCCATACCAAGTCACCAGGAGCAAATTCCGCATGGCGACGCCGAAGATTATAGTGTTAGGCACTCTTATTATAGGCCTCATCCAATCGACGTTGAACCGTTGTAAAGAGCGTATCGAACGCATCTGAGTCCACACTACGATCACCAAACTCGACGTCATCCGTAGATTCCAATTCCCCAAAAAGTTTTCTGGACCAATCGAATTCACGACCGAAATTAAGTCGATATGTTCGAGGTTCGGAGTGCACACGCAAACTTCCCAAGATGAATATCCCAACTTTGATGATCCCACTTGACAAAAGCAATTAACATAGATTTTAAGATTTTATTCACCCGTTCTGTTGGATTCGATTGGGGGTGGTATACCGGGTTAAAGCGAAGTTTTATACCATACCGATTCGCGAGTCGCGTGAACTCTCGACCCGTATATTGAACACCATTGTCAGCGAGGATTAGCTGTGGAGCGCCAAACAAAAGGATAATCTCGTCTTCTATGACACGTGACACGTTCTTAGCTGTAGCTTTACGAAGCGGAAACAATCTACAGAATTTGGAGAATATATCATGCACCACTAAGATGAAAGTATGGCCCTGCTTTGTACGAGGTAAGGGACCCACTAAATCGGTTGATATTATTTTCCAAGGACGATCCGCGCGAGGATTCCTGGACATCAAACCCTTCGGGGCGAACTGCTCAGGCTTAGAGGCCTGGCATGTAGCACAGCCACGTATGTATCGTTGTACATCGCTCCGCATATGAGGCCAGTAATATACTTCCTTGAGACGATTATATGTCTTGTAGACTCCCAAATGACCACCGATAGGGTCGTCATGATTCGCTTGCAACACAGTCAATCGCATTTCCTTAGAATGCTTCCAGAACATATCTACTTCCAAACCCGAATCTTTCACATGTAGATACTTAAATAGTTGGTAACCCTCGACACGCCATTTACTATATTGCAGTGGATTATCCCGTACGGCTGCAAGCATTCGCAAGTACCACCTGTCCTGCACGGGTTCCGTAACACGAATCAACCCTCGATCAACCTCCTCAGTCTCCAGCGCCTTCACCAAAGCCGACGAATTGGACACGGAGCGACTGAGAGTGTCAGGTACCACATTCTAATTTCCTTTTCGATGCACGATGTCAAAATCGAACGCTTGGAGTCGAACAGCCCAACGACACAGCTTCCCTGTGGGGTTCTGCAGCTGTTGAAGCCATGCGTTGTGGCACCCTACGGCGGGAATGGTGACATTACCTATTCGATTATTACAAAAGGTGGTGCTGCTAGATGTTGTGTTGGTTCCGGCCCTACCTCATACCTTGATTTTGGGAATCGATTTCTGGACTCGAATGGGGATCGAGATCAATTAAACAACCGAAAAAAAAGTAACGAAATATGTAATAATATGTAAATAACAGTTCTTGAACCTTCATCAAAACCCAAAAAATTTTGACGTTCATTTGACCTTCAAAACTGTTGGCTTATGAACTGCTTGCTATGACAAATAAGAAAACCGTTGAATTATTTTTTCATAAGTCACATGTGTCTTATAGACCTCATAATCCACTCAAAATCGGCGTTATTATGACTACATAATAAACAAGTGTTGGATAATAGTATATTATGATACGAGTTTTATAAGAAGCATTTTGTCGCAAGCACGGGTTTAGGGCACGACGAGCGTAGCGAGTGCGATAAAATGCTTTATAAACGAGTTATCATACAGTATTTTTTCTGCTTTGCCACCTTTTATACAAAATAATCAAATAAACCAGAATTTTAATTTAAAATAATCAAATTTCACAATCTAGGGAATTTCGCGGCGGTTGGCACTCTTGCGAGCTGCATAAACGGCGCCTATAAAAAGGAATTCATTTGAAACGTCAACACTCGTATTTTTGTCCTTTCAAAAATGAGTTCTGAAGTTCTTCAATGTACGCCCCCAGAAATACGGGCTTTGGCGAAAATACGATAGGCAATTTGCTACCTTTAAAGTCACGCGAGGTATATGGAAAAACATACGCCCAATTTGAAAATTGGCAGAAGAAGAACACGTTCTCTACGATCTCCAAAAACATTTTCCTACCGTATGTATTTTGAGCTGCAACGCCACAATGTTGTCTTATACTATTAAAAACCTTCCTGACGGCGTCCACACACAAAGTCAAGGCGAGCCATCCAGGACTTTTAGTCGCTCCTTGTTTGAACCGATTGAAATCCATAATTCCTACAGTTTCACGAACCCACCACACGCACACATCCACCCTTTTTAGATATCATAATACGTAAAACTAGTCAAAAACGTAACAAACCACAACACTTCAATCCATGTGTTTGACGACTAACCTGACGACTGTACAGTCATGCGCACTAATTTGATGACGTGAAAGTCCTTGAAAAAGGTTATAGCCTCAGTACGAACGCAAAGTAGAAAAAAATATTAATAATGTCGATATTTTTTCATGTTGCGGGTGTTTGACAGATCACAGATAATTTTTTTAATTGAAGGGTATGTTTCAGTTGGTAATAGATTCGGACAGAAGTTTATTTCCGCATTTTGTCGGAACCTTGTTTGTTTGCTGTAAATTTGAATGTGGCTGTCAACAATCTGTCATCGTCTAACAAGCGATATTGTTGCCAACTGAAATGTTTAATCTTGATCACTCAGTATTTGTTTGTTCATTCTTATGCAGACTTTTTTTTCCAAAACATAAACATCCTTGTTATTACTTACCCGACTTCAAGCCTCGCAAACCAATGACTTTCCAAGAAGAATGAATTATTGCAATTGACTAATGAATCAAATTCAGCAAGGAATCAAATTTTGCTAGACGCATCTTGTGAACAAATGAAAGTACGTTCACACGCGAAGGCATAATATGCAACTCGCATAATTCTCATTATTGGGCTACAAAGACGTAATCAGCATCAATTCTTCGTAAACATGTGGGCCGGTATAATTGATCGCTACTTTATAGGACCTCTTATTTTATCGCACCGAGTAAAACATCAGGACGTTTTAAACTTTTTAAGCAATGATTTCCAAAATCTGTTGGATGACGTGCCACTAAGACTTCTAAGGGATACGTGGATTCATCTGGATGGAGTACCCTTCAGCCGACCTTAATCCCTTTAGATTTTTTTCTTTTGGGTCATTTAAATCGTTAGTTTACGTAACACCACCTGACAGTCGCGAAGATCTTATCGAGTCTTAAGAGTTTCTGGAGCCACTGAAACTCTAACCGAACGAATGCTCGAACGAGTACAGACCAATAATATTGAGAGACGGGCAAACGTTTGTCTTACTGCCAATGATCGACAATTTGAACATTTGCTGTGAATTGCATTTTAATGTTCTGTTAAATAATAAAGTGTTCCCTCAATTGTTATAAAAGTGACAAACTTAAAAAATAAGCGACAATTCGCAACAATTATTGTTCCAATTTTATTAATTCCAGCACCTAAGAAAAACATTGCGTTGGTTACTTAACATGCCAGGACTTGAATTGTTTATCGCAAATTTTCTCAGTTGCCAAATTTACACCAAGAACTTTTTAAATATTTTTCTCTGGCTGACCAAATGGTTCTAAATAACGTACGATTGCGTTGATGCAGCAATTTTTAAACACCCTGTATAATAAATATATTTATACAGCCTGACAGACAAAAACCTTGCAGTAAATTTTTACACTAAAGAAAAGTACATTTGACGAGAAAGAAAAATTCGAAACTTGCTACGCCAAAGAAGTTTTCACTTCAGCAGTGTGGTTAGTAAAATAAAATTTTGTTATCAGGTTGTTGATAGTGGTGTTTTAGAATAAAATAGTTGCGAAATAATGCATAACACTTCATATCGATCGCTGATTTTCAGTTCGGATCGCACGTTTGGGGTGACATGTATAGCAAAAAAAAAAAAAAAATTATTTATAAGGTTGTTACGGCCCAAAAATAAAGTTAAACACATCTCATCCCATTTTACCGCTGCAACGAACAGGTAAACCACGATGGATAAACACTGAACTGATCCGAGTGGCATTACGCTCATGTTACATACTTCTCTTGACGAATATTATTTGATTTTTGTTGATCGGTCTAGAAGCCTGTTCGGAACATAGAAACAGACAAACGTACAAATAATAAAAAACATTCTTTTTTAGTGAACAGTATCTTGAAATATATATATTTTTTTCCTGATCCTAGAGCAGTCGGGTAAACAATATTTTTTCCATTTGGCGAATACATAATAATACATAATAAGCAACATGTAATTGGCCATGTGAGAAACACATGGACTCCCCAAATTGACCCCACTCAGTGACTGTCCTTGGGTTTTGTTGATGGTAATTGCGAAAGCAAGGCGCACTGGAAATTGAAGTCTTTGAAATCGAAAGACAAATCGAATCATTGGTATATGCGTGAAATGAGCACATCTTCCGATTACATTTTTCATTGAGGATGGTCGTTTCAGTGGACGCTCTATGTTGTTCAAGTGTTCAGCAGCTCTTGAAGTTCGATCGTTTTCGAGTCGTGCGCTATATTGTTCAGGTGTTTCAGCAGCTTTTGATCTGAAATCTCTTAACCGCATTTCCTCCAGACGACTTTTACGTTGGTCGGGTGTTTCAGCTGCCCTATTGGCTTTCATTTCCCTCGATTTTTTTGGTTGATTATCCAACAGATGATTTTCCTTTTTTGGCTTTTTAAGTATTTTATGAAATACTAAACAAACGTAAAACATTCAGAATACCGATATTTTTTAGTGAACAGCAAATTAGCGTTATAAATATTGGTTAGCGTTACTTGCCAATTGCACGTCCTATCCAACAAGACTTAAAGTTGCGCTTGGAAAGCAGTCCTGGCCAGAATAAATTTTGGCACTTCTCCCTCGACTTCACCACACTATTCCTCCCTTATGAAATGATTTGGACGAGAACTGAAGAGTGACTGTGTTGTCCCTGCGACATTTTTATCAATTTCACACGGTTTGAGCTTTAATTTTTTTCTTACGAAAAAGGGGTATTATTTGTGGTTAAAATTTCGATCTCTTCACCGGTTTAAGAGCCCATAACATACGAAGAAACAAAAATTCAAACAAATAATATTGATTTTTATATTATATTAGAATAGTAACGAAGGAAAACGAAGGAATTGTATTCTAGTTTTCTTTTTATTTCCACTTTGATCAATTTTATCCCATTTACTCTTACAAGAACGATTTATTTCTTCGGAACACAAGCAATAACATTTAATTACTTCGGTTTCATTAATATTTAACAATTTTTTTTAATTGCGACATTTGTACATACTACATGTACAGTTTACTAAACAATCTAAAACCGCTATAAAACATAATTGACAGGCACCAGAAAAACTGGAATTTTAGTTTATATAAATGATGAACTGGACACCAGTCAGTATTATTTACTTATAATAAACATGACAACAAAATGAACATTCTGAAATTAATTACCACGTTGGACGCGTTTTTAACATACTGCTAATTTAGATATTAAGAGACCTATGTATTTTGTATACCACACAGATTTGACAATGCTTATACTTAATTCGAGCTTACGATTTGGAGAAATTATGTGTGTTTAGGACAATTTATTGTTTATTAATGCATTGATTCTCAGTGTAAAATTTTTTAAAAATTGATAAAAACGAACTTTGTAGTCAAAGAAAAAATATAACCTAAAAATACAACAAGACAATAGGGCCAGCGAACACAATTATATACTTTTTTATGATCTGCATTGTCCATAGAGAATAGTGGTTCGTGTACACATAAATCTTGCTTCATTTAGAAGTGCACCAATGTTCACACGAAGAGAGGGAACTCATCGAGATCATTCCCGTAAATGGTATATCAATATCATATCCTGCGTCTTTTCGCCTCGACCTTAACCACATCTTGCACCATAGCTAATTTAACAATAGTCGATTCTCCAGAAAAGTGAATTTTCTGGGACGATTGTAGAAAAATGCGACATGTGTTAATGTCGCGTGCAGTAAACAGTAACTTTTTGCATTTGTTGCATAAATGACTATTTCATGTTTTTCTTTGTGAGGAATACGTATCTACTTAATTAGTGTAGCTACTCGTACATTGTAATAACGCTGGACGAATCCGTTTCACTTTGCTTTCATTACTAACAAGTGCTTTTAAAAAATAGATATCAATTAAAATAATTAAAGTTTCCAAGTCCAATAGAGATAATGGTCGTTTCCTCCAGAATGTCAGAAAAATCGCTCTTCCAGCAAATAAATACACTCTGTTCTCGACCCTGCTCCAATCCCTCGTAAGCACCGAAAAATACTCACATAAAATAAAATACTCTCTTCAATATTAATTACTTGAAATTTTTTTATCTCTGCTTTCAATATTTTTGTATCATTATTGTATTTGTATCTAATGAAAGCAAAATATTTGTAATTGAGGGCTCTATAGGGCAATTTTAAAATTCGTTGCTCCAATAATCTTAAGTTGATATGCACTTTTTTAGTTAAGAAGCTTTTAAATTTTTCAAAATATTCAAACGTTTAACGAGAAGTTTTCTTTTGCAATACTTAATAAGAGCAGCTTTTTTATCACATTATTTATGTTATTTGATTTTACTCCTTTTAAAATTTGATTGTCTAGGAATGTAGGTAAAATTAAAAAAAAAGAAAAAATACTAAATACACCTAAAAAGTTAGGCTCGGGACAAAAAACTATATTATCTTTAAAACAAGGGGAAACGTAAGTTGCCAAGTTGTTATCATCAATCGTCATTGGTGCATGGTTGTTTTAAAAGTTTTTTGGCAACAATACATACCCAGCAACATAAGAATGTAATTCTACATTGAAATTAAAAACATTATTGATTTCTAAAAATGGCTCATCTAGTAACGAGTGAGCAACAAAATTCGTGATCGCAGTTGGCTAAACGTATATCGGTTCTTTTACTTTACTGTTTACGTTAATCGTCAATTCACATTACTCGATGACTTTTTACACAATCGTATCGATCAAGAATCGACTCAAAATTTTGGATTCAGGGGGTCCTACGATCACGAATTTTGTTGCTCACTCGTTATGATGTGTTCCTTTAATTCTTCTAATTCATCAATGCCATTAACGTTCAAAAAGTCTTTTAAGTTATCGCTCTTTCACACCCTTCTTCTTCACAATTTTTTCTAACAGAGTGATGGGTTATGTGATCATTTAGAATGGGTGTCTTGAAAGAAGCTTAAAATTGCGAAGACATAAGAGTTTGAACCTTTGCAATTTTAATTTGCCCCTCAATTAATTACCGCAATCCCTGAATTGTCGTTCCCCAATGGTGGTGTAAATTTACTTTTCGGTCAAGTTGTGACACATTTCGTAGTCGTCGTCCAGTCCCCAGTTGCAGATGTTTTCCAACAAAATGTTGCATCATGTTCTAATAAATTGTTCCTTAAGCCTTTAAGGAGGTGAGGAGAATTTCCTGTGTATCCCAAAAATTTATTTTAAATCCCGTTCTGGATACACCATCTTTCTGCGCCCTTCTTTAAAATATTAATAACCGCAGACTTTGTAGATTTTGGTCTGAAATTGTGGCAACAACTTCTATTCCAACACGACCCCACAGCTCGAACAACTAAATTTGTATGCAACATAGAAACCATTGCATGTTCTGCAATTTCAATTTCCCATATACAGTACACCGATTGAAAGATGAGCGGTTTAAAGAATGCAAAGAATGTAAAACGCGTGCCCCTATTCCAACAACCTCGAATTAGCCGAATGAGGTAGTATACTAAAAAATAAAGTTTTTGGAAAATACAATAATCATAAACTTCATTGAAAAGTGTATGGTTTAGCGCTATTATGGTGAAATTATACTTGCTGAAAATGCAAAAAAAAATGAATTGAAATTTGTTTTATTAGTAATTCTTTCCTTTTCGCTCTTACTCCCTCTATGCTCGGAAACTAATGACATAGTTATTCGCCCGCGAAATAGTTTTTAATTTATTTCATGAAAACGGTTATGATTTAAGCAAAACGAAAAAATAGGAGTCCTCTATTTTAAGCATTTATAAAAAAAGTTTCAAAATTTTGTGTACTACCTCATTCCGCAACGTTTTAGTATGTTATTACTCGTTAGATCGTTAATACGCGTCTCGTGGCGACAGATTTATTTCTTTTAATTTGGACAACTGGAGCACCTGTGAGGGTTTTCTACCAGCTTTTTTATTGCATATACAATGCAGTGGTGTGGCCAGTTAGCTTTCACCTATAGGTTGAGATTAATGGTCGTATTATGCATTATTTTTGTGTATACAATACAAAAAAAAGTTTAGCAAAAAGGGAAAGACAATTCGCAGCCGCGCGAGAGAAGTAATTGCAAATGCAATTAGGTAATACGTGCGAGTTAGAAGCTTCCATACTTCAGTATAAGATTTGCTTTCGCCGCCTATGACTTTTGAGTCATTTGCTTCGTTCATAGACTTCTTTTTCCTTTCCCCACCGCTCAGCTCTGGATCGACGCATTATACACATATTATGCAAACATTTAGGTCATTGCGAAAACACACAGATTATTGATGACACCGTTCAGGACATGTCTCACGAACCCACCGACCTCCAAACCTTCATTTCAGATCATTTTCTTATAGTTCTGACCAAAGCTCTGGCACCAAGCCTTTGAGGTTCCACTACCTGCTTTTACGGCACCTGCTGGAGACATTTTGCAAGAAATGAGGCTCCAAAGCTGTAGAATTCAAGTACAAGCAGTTCTCGTACTTGCAGCATGTTCGGTTCTCGTTGATCGAATCATTGATAGGCAGTAATAATTTGGTATTAACATCAAAACTTAGATCATGTTCTTCAAAAATATTCGATGCATTTTGTAAATTTACAAAGACTTCTGAAAATTTTTTCAGTGTAAGCCCTTTTTCAGTGCTAACAACAGGCGATTCCGGAAACTCTGTTGTTTCTTTCTGTGCTTTCAGTTAAATAAGGTCCTTATCGGTTAGTTCTTGCGTGTGTGAATCTAATAAATCTTCAATCACCTCAAAATTTGGCAACTTGTTGGATAAGTTCACAATGTCAGTTCTAAAGTCATCCATGTGCAAAGAAATGAGGACATAACTTTTTTCATACTCCTTTCAAATTGCTGGGGTTTACCTGTCGCAATATAATAATAACAACTTTTCGAGAAATTTCTCCGTTCCACGCTATTTTCTTCATTAGTTTTCACTGCCTGTGAAAAGGTTTTCCTGAGATAATATCGCAATTATTCCTTGATCCATAGGTTGCAGTAAAGAAGTAGTATTGGGAGGCCAAATTACTCGGGAGATGATCTGGCTTTACAGGCGAAATTCTTTTTCAAGCAATACTGCTTTACTTCAGGCATAAAATACTGTGTCAACCAACTTCAAAAAGTGCTGCTGGTACCCATGCTTTTGACTTGACCTTTCATATATATAAATGGGAGAGTACCTTTGGTGTAATTTTTAAGTGCTCGTGGATCCAAAAGTGGGTTTTCTACGTCCCATAGCCGAAAGTCGGTCTTACCGACTGCGCATCGCTATAGGAACAGCCGCTTTTGTGCCCTGTGCGTAGCAGCCTGCCCCGACCAGTGAACACCTCGCCTCGGTTTCGCAAAAGTGGGGCAGGCTGCTGCTGATTTGTTTTGGTGAATATTCTCCCGTTCCAGTCATTTCTTTTAGGATCAGTTGTACAATGTCGGGTTAAACTGAAGGTTGAAGGTTAACCTTTCAGATTCGTCAAAAGACTGGTTGTACCACACAGTTTATCTCAAAACTAGAGGATAAAGTCCAGATAATTGTTACCGGTAGATTTACACTGGTTAAACTTCTGGGAGGAGGTTACGCATACGCAAGTAGCACCCACTCATCGAGGGACCAGCTGAGTTTCGACACTTGTTCTTCCAGTTTCTGTTGATATCGCGGTAAAAACGTGATTATCCGTTGTAATTTTTTTTTATTTCAATAAAAATGTTCCTACATTTTTAAATCTTACCTCCAGAAGACAAGCATCTAATCTAAGTTACCATAGTTCTTTTTTTGATTTTTGAATATAGCGGTAAACTCTACTGTTTTAAAACTGTAAAACGTGTTTTGAGGTTCTTGTTTGATTAATTAACAGAAAAAATCATCAATACGAATGTTAACCAACGAGCTTCCTTGCACCTTTTCTACCAAGAAGCTGTACGGACCATTATGCGATTAGAAGATGGTTGCAGTATGCGTTATGTGGCACGTACTCTAGAAGTGCATCCTTTTACTATCAGCAAGACTGCAGCACGTTTTAGGGAAACTGGAGAATATGCTAGAAAGAATTTCTTTCTTTCTGACGTAATTACCCCAAGACACGATCGTTTTTTGCGGTTAAAAGCTCTACGTATTAGACATTGTACGGGACGAATGCTGCAAAATGAACTTAGCAGCCAAAAATTTGCTAATTTGAACACCGAGTTGCTCGGTACAGTTTGCTCGAGAACATGCCCATTGGACTATCGATGATGACAAAACGTATAGTGTTTTCAGATGAGTCTCTTTTTCTTTGTAAGCATCTGATAAGCGCCGACCTCATCATCTTCAGCAAGGTTTACTAAATCAACAAAGAGCCTTTTTGAGCCTACAAGAACTTGAGGCAGCTCTTCTGCAAGAGTGCGAAAATCTACTCAAAATTACATTGTTGACCTTATAACAAGTATGCCCAGAAGAATGGAATCTGTTATTCGTGGTAGGGGTGGAAATGCACCATATTAGTTTGAGTGTTAATTTTTGTTTAAGAGGGTTCTCTAGCGGCACGTACATTTCTGCCGGTCGAAGTAAATTTTCCCGCAATATATATTTTTTTTATTTACAAATTTCAAAAAATCGGTTTGTAGCTGCAAAGATCTATATTTTATCAACACGCCCACAAAATTTCAACGAAAATCGTACGACACTAATTAAGAACCAATAGAAAAATTAATTTTAGTATGGTTTCCGAGACAACAAATTTCTTGATAATCTTTTTTAGGTTGACTAACCTAACTGAAATTATTAGGCGATAATTTTTTGACATTCACTGCCATCATAGTGAACGTCAAAATATAAAATGTTTCAGAAATAAATTACAATTTTATTTTTGAAATCAATACAATACATATTAATTAAAATTAAACACACAGTTGTTATATACATTTCCTCTGTAACAATAATCAGATGAAGTGGTAGCAGTAGAAGATACATTGATACCATCAGATAAGGATCCCTTTTCACACCTCATGCTTTGGATGATTTTCTTATGATGGTCTGCATCCATTTGCAAATATGGTCTAATTGAGTGAACATTACTATGCCCTGTAATTTTAATCAGTTGCTCCTCTCCTACTCCTTCTCTCGCCAGATTTGAGACGGCGCTTGCTCTTACGGAATGATTGGTAATTTTTATCTTCTTCGTATCAATTCCAATCTTCTGAGCCGACTCCGACATCCAGGATGAAATACTATTTCGTCCAATTGCCATATTTTTGTACCATCCTTTGGAATTGATATTTTGAAAATTAGGATTTGCTGTCAAAAATAATTTGTCGGTTGCAATAAATCTGGTTCTTTTCTCAAGAAGTTTCCTCAGCAATCTATAAAAATATTATTTCAATACGATTTCCTACATTGTGATCTTCTAACTTACCGCACTGGGCAAATGTCTGGATTAGTTGTATTAACGGTCAACCATTTACTGTCCGCTGTCTTTTTAGCCCCCCTTGAGTGGTTTTCGTAAAAATTGAGTTGTATTCCACCCGTCCCGTACTCACACCTTCATTGTTTTCTACGAAAGGATCGAATTTGACGTTGAATTTTTTGAAATATCTTTCTTGTAGTTGTTTGGCTGTCGAATTCCACATTAATTTCACTACAGCTTCCTTGTATCTTCACCATTTATTCTTTTCATATTATAACCCCAATCTTTCAAAATTTCCGCTAATTTATCTTTCGATGTAGATCCATCCAGCGTATGATTTCTTACCTCACAAAAGGTCAAAAACTGGTACCATACAGAAAGTTTACTTCTTTTTGTGTTTTTAGGCACTGTAGCCTCTACTTCCGTATCAATATTTGCTAAAGATTCTGTACCAAAGAGCGACATTTTTCTGGCCGTCACAATTTTTCGTTTATTTACAACTTACTATGGATACATTTTTGATATCACTCGATGTTTTATTTTAGAGTAAAATTTAAATTTTACTTTTTAATTGCCGTGTCGCTACGATTTTCTTACCAAATCTACATTCGAGCATTAATTCATGTCCGGTAATTTTCTTATCGTGCACAGAACAACGTAATCGGCCCTCGCGTACCGCTCCTGCCGATTAATACCGTTGTTCCTATGCACTTATTAATGCTCTTATGAGATTATAAGTGAGAATTGTATTTTGATGTTTTTTATCCAATAAGAACACTGAAATTTGATATCGTGGTACTGAATTACCTGGTAATTTTAATGTTCTTGTTGCCTTGGCACCGTAATTTTAACTAGAAGAGCAAATTAATAGGTGATAATTTGCATCTCGCTTAAATTATCAGAACTGTCAGAGCAGACATTTTAAAATTCTAAAACATTAAATTGCAAGTTTTGAAACATTTAATACATTTTAATTAAGATGAACATTGCTACAATTGGTATGGTACTTGCATTTTGCATTTTTTTTAGCTGCATCATCGTTCTCCGGACTTTCCAATCTTGCATCCTAAGAAGAACAGTTTCCCCTTATCAAAATATCACTCCGTGTGGCAGTGCCACCCTGCATACAATCTACAATTTTTTATAATGGTCCTGGTCCCCTTTAAGATAAGGTTTCAGCGAAGTTATCCTGTTATGACCCGTATTTTTTATGAGCTGATGTTCACTAACTCCAGCTGTAACGAGATGTGAGACTACATTCGATCTGGTACTATGGTTTGTTATTTTGACTTTCTTTGTGTCTGTACCTAGTCTTCTGCAGCAAGCCTTATCCACTTGTTAATTTCATTATTCCTACGGGTACGTTTTTATATCACGCCGATGAACCTGATTTCTTCTAATAGGAATTGACAGTTAAAAACGTTTCTCACAGCTTATGTAGGCTGTTCTTGTGTTTTCAAACTGGCTCCACACTGAAGACACTGAAGAATGGGATTTTCTGATATAAAGAGGAACACTTCTTGCAATACTTTGTCCAATATCTGATCAGGATTTATCACTGAATCGCTTATTCATCTTTACTTGAAAAATTGTCACAAAATTCAATTTTTCGAATTCGGTTTCATAATTTGCAAATTATAACACCAAAAACAGAATCATAATGATCTAAATTATAATTCTGTTTTTGGTAACTTTTCTGGTCTTAATATTGCCTGCAACTTTGCAACTGTACTGCAATGTGACCGCGGCAACGACGTTATAAACGTCAACTAATCGCGCCATACAACAGATGTGAACCAGATGTGAACGAAAATAAACCAAAGAGAAGTAAATGACTTTCGTTCCATGATTAGATGTAAACATTGGTAAAAATAAGAATTGAAAAAATGCCAATCAAACGTGAGGTACAGCTTGTGTCTGCATAATCCAAAGTTTCCAAATCAGAAACGTCATTTAGCAGAAATACCAATTATACTGAAATACCACTCGTGTTATTTAAAAGTCCCAAAGTCATCAATTTAGCACAAATTTCCAGTTTTTCTTAATTAAATAAAGCCAAATTCGAAATTATAGTATATTACACGCGTTTCACAAGCCGAAATTGTAGCACTCGTGCCTTTGGAGCACTTCTCGCTGCACTCGTCGTACCCCAAACTACTCGTGCTACAATCAACCGTAATAATATACTATTGTCACAGGAAAAATAAATAACGTCAGTGGCTTAGTAACGGCATACAAAACCAACTTTTTATTTTGAACAAAAAAATCCTCATGCAATTCTCTAACCGAATTTCCTTCGTTCTCGAAAAATTATCAAATAATTACGGAATGTCAAACACTCGTGCTTGCTGAAACATACAAAAAGTTTTAACTGGTTCAGCAAGCACTCGTGTTTGACATTTCGAAATTATTTGATAATTTTCCTGGCACTAAGGAAATTATATATGACAATCGCCCTCACCTAGCAAACTGATATGTCGGACCAATCTAAACGTCAGTTTTTTTTAAATGGACCAATCGAATTTGAATTTCGCGAAAATTTCCCGCCAGCGAAAATCTCCCTAGGGAAATTGTCGAAAACACCCCGCAAAGGTTCCTAGACCTCTAATGTGACCTAAAGTGACCTAACTTAAAATTTGCCCTTTATTGAAAATAAAACAGAATGATTATTGTAACACAAGGGATTGAAACTAATTGTTGTAATTAAAGGTACAATTGTTCCCGAGTCCGTCTTTTTTGCTTCAGTTACCGCGGTAGCAGTTGTCGAATTATCAACTTTGAGTCACACCTATCCTCAAGGCATTACAGGTTTATTGAAAATGACACCAAAAAATGTTAACGGGACGTTGAAATAGAGATTATATACAGCACAATTTCAAATTCAACGAAAATGTAGCTGATCATTATCAAAAAATAAGCATAGCTGAAAAATAGTAGTTTATTATACGAGTTCCTGTGTAAATTGGACGCTTTACGCCACAAGGGGTTTATAAAAGCACGAGTAAAATGAGTGCTTTTGTGAGCCCCGAGTGGCGTAAAGCGCTCAATCTACACAGGAACGAGTGTAATACAATGTTTTATCGTTCGACACAAGCCCGGAAAGCCTTTAAATTGCTTAAAATCCATAAAAATAGTGTGACGTTTATCTGTCATTTTCATTATTTCATGACAGTGTTTACACAGGCGAAAATTTGAAAATTTTGTGTCGCTTGTTCCAACCAAAGGCGAGTCCGTAGTTTTTAGTAAATTTTAGAACATCTGGAAGATGGTTCAAAAGAACATGAATTATAATATAATATAATAAACCAGTAGATTTGAAACACTTTGACAACATATCAATGTTTTCTTCATACCCTAGTTTTTCTATTCTTGTACTGAAACATTTATCAACTATGCTTTGTCCATGCTTTTCAATGAAGATATAAATGAAGCTAGGCGCGGCAACCCGACATCTTAAACGATGTCTATCAGAAAGCACATCACTACTTTCTAAACGTTTTCTGAATGCGTTTACTTCAAAAATCTCTCCGTGGTAGTTTTTAGGAATCACTTTTAGTTTTTTAGGTCAAATTAAAGCCTTGTCGCGTCCATGAAAGGGGACGAGACCATTTCAAAAAAGATGGTTTACAAATCAATACATAATATGGAGCTCGAGAATAAAGCATTTGTCTCTAAAAAAAGTACTTCCATCCTCTTCAAATAATTTACAGTGCTGTAACATTATTTTGCGATTTTTTTTTACTTTTTTAATCCGCAGTTTGGTGCTGGAAGATCTGCCGTACTGTCACTTTTTCTCAAGTCATTCAATTTTACAAGACAGTAGAGACAAGTATAAGTGGCAGTACCAGTTTGGCAGATTTTGTGTACGTTCGTTAATCTTTAAATATTATCTCAATATTTTCGTAGGTTTCTTTGCAATGCAAAGAAGAATTAGTGGATGAACGCCAGTTATTTTACCCTTTTTGTCAGCTGATCCTCCTTCTGAGTAAACACTTCTCTAAAACAAAACTCTTATCTTCGTCGTCCAGTTCTATTTCATCTATCTTTTCATTTTCTAAATTTGGATCCAAAGTAGGAGAATAATTTTCTGGAAGAACCGTCATACCAATTTTTAAAAATCCTCGTCCTCCATCAGCCATTATATTCACGTTGGTAAAATTTCTTGAAAACAAATTTTGCAATAGTTTATTGAATGTTTTTTCTTTCGAACCGAACATCCTCAGAACGTACAGAAGACAGACTGGATCGGCTTGATGATCTATAAAGGCCATTATTGGGATCAATTCGTGTGCTAATTATACTGTTGGAATGACCACGAACATTTTCTGGTTTTCTATGTCCCTTGAAACGTCCAGTTAAACATATATAACAGTTATGACACTTTTTGACCTTCTTACATATCAGAGGATATAGCGATTACATCTATAAAGCTTTTCCCGGAAACAGAATTTTTGATTGATTGATTGATTTATGTAAAGTGTCTTTTATACGGCAAATTAAACTTTACCCCAAATGCCCCACAAAAAACAAATGATCAGCTACGATTTCGTTGAATTTGAAATTGTGCTTTATATGATCTCTATTTCTACGTCCCATTAAATTTTTTTGGTGTCATTTTCAATAAATCTATAATATCTTGAGGATAGGTGTGGAGTCCCTTTATGATGTTTGCATGATGCTGCTTATCGAAGTGCAAGTATGGTTTGATAGAGCTGCTAGTTGAATGTCCAGTTATATTAATCAAAGACACCTGCTTTTGCCAAATGGGAGATTGTCGATGATCGATGAGAATGATTCGATATTTTAACAACTCCTGTGTCAATACCAATACCTCTTGAGGCCAGTTTTGTCCATTTTGAAATAGTACTTTTTCCAATAGGACAATTTAAAAAAAAAACGTAGAATTTGGAGTGTTCGAATTGAAGTCAGGGTTTGGAGTAAGAAATAATCTGTTACTCTTTATATTTCTACCTCTTTTCTCTAATAACGTTCTCAGCAACCTGTAAAAAAATTAATAGTGGTTCATAATTTTGTTTTTGCAACGCTTTTGTAAAAATAATACCTTACTGGACACATCGAAGGATTATTTTTGTTTTCTATTAGCCACTTCGAATCTGTGAGCCTTTTCGCACCTCCTTGCGCAGTCTTAGAAATGATCGGATTATATTCAATCCTTCCAGTATAGACACTCTTATTATCCCGTTCTTCTTGAAAGTAGGTGACCAAGCAATAAGTGGCTTCTCCGTCACGCCAGGCAAGTTCGTGGGCCGCAATATGGTAAAACTTTTTCTGTATTCCATCCCGCGTAGCTTCATCGCAAGCTTCTATCAACTGTTGAATTTCCAATTCCGAAAATGCAGCTGCACTTACTTTTCTCAAATCGAGGTTTAACTGGCATTTCTTTCTATTTGAATCTCGAGCTTGTCGGGAGGTTTTGAAATCGATGTCAGTAAAGGGGTTAATTTTGACGTTAAATGTTTCATAATACATTTCCTGTATCTGCTTGGCTGTACAATTCCACATTTGTTTAACCACGAAATCCTTATAGTTACTTCTATCTGCTTTCCTCATGTTAGATCCCCAGTCCATCAAAATTTCATTTAATGCTTTCGCTGGTAAGGCTCGAGTAGTGACATCGTACCTTATACCTTATACAGTCAGACATAATTGAAAAGCCGCTGGATGTAAGACCAAAAATTTTTGACTTTGATATGCCATATGATGTGGTTATTAACGACCGCCACATGGCAAATAGCAGCGATAGGTCAAAATTCCTCTATCTGGTACATAGTCAAGCTGCGACTAAAGGACTTAAAGGACACATCACCAAATCCTTAGTCGCCTGGGAGTGCAGAGAGTCCTGTCAAATATTTGAGGTATGGGTAAGACACAGAAAATACAGTTATGTCCCAAAAGTCATTTAATGATTAAATAAACAGATATATTTCTTTACAATTAAACAATATTAAAATAAACGATGCGATGGTTGAAATTAAATTGACAAGTAACAAGTAAGTTAAATAAAAACTATATGAATAATGAAAGAAAATGTAACAAATTAAAATACAACTATTGTACCATTCTTAAAAGATTAAATTACAAGATTAAGAAATGTGTTAAGTTGAAAATTACAATTAAACTGACTCGATAATAAAAAAAAAATACTTGGAATGTTTAACAAAAAATAAATAAACTACTTATCTTTACTGAGCCGGTTTTCGACGGTTTCTGCCGGTCTTGGAGCTGACGTGTCCTTACAATACCTTTTCTTAGTGATCTTAGGAGACAATCTTCTGGATTTCCTGAGAGTCCTTGAAAAATAGTCAAAGTCTGCACGCAATAAAGAATTTTTCCTTACCTTTTTTCTCCCCGAGGCCAACACTTATTCGATATATCCGCTAAGCGATCCAATTAACAATTAATGGACATGTCTACCATTTACTCCATACTATGAGGAGTTTTCCTAAATCTTAATCATTGTTTAGGACCGACAATACGGTAGAGATGCTACTACGATAAAGTCTCGACTCGCAAAGAAAGACGCAAGTTCGTCGCGTTGAATGCAAGAAAATTTTCACGTGCTTTTTGTGCGTGCGGGTTATCTCTAATTCGCTGATTCGTTCCTGGATTCTAGACAGTGAGATCCGGCAAAATTTAAAAATTATAACAGTACCTGGACATGAGGGAATAGCAGGAAGCAAGGGGCGCAAGGTTAAGTGCAACTGTGCACTACGCTCAGAAAACCTCACCCCAAAATTCAATCACCCATTAATACATTTTTTTGTAAAAACACAAAAGTAATTTCTGTTACAGGGATCCAAGCACGCCCACATACTGCGAACCAACAATCTCCACCCTCTAAATTTTTTTAGTTAGAAAGTTTAGTTGTAAAACCAATGACGAGACTGACCTCATAAAGTAAACACCTATTAAACTTAAGTACAAACATTCTGTCGTTTTTTCATTTCCACAAAAAGAAGTGTTCGCGGCAACAATGACAACTGATTCACAAGGCTGCTGCTTTCTTTGAAATGTTTTCATTCACCAACAGCGTACTTACTTTTTAGCATTGAATAGCACCACACAAATTCAAATTAAAAAAAAAACTCCATAGCAATGATGGAGAGTGTGACTTGATTGTGATCCGATTTTTTAATGTTCTTTTTAAATCTGCTATCGAAAATAGAATATTGTAAACAACGATAAAGGGAAATTAACATCTCGTGAAAGATGTCGATTAACTTCTTGTACAATAAATATCTATTGTTTGAGGAACTATGATAATATAATTCATGGATTATATTTACATCGCAATATTATATAAAAAATATAAAAACAAATATGTTGCCATTGGAGGATGCTGCAGAATATCAAAGACCACGCAGGTATTGCCAAGCGCAACGGAACATAACCAGCTGTGCAAACAGAGATAGGGAATTTGAGGGTAGCTGTTTCTGGACTTTCTTTAAAAATTACCGAAGATATTCATTCAGATAAATGTCACTGGCAGTCAAAAAGTAATTGCATTTTTTAAATAATGGCAAATGTAACAGTTTAGATATGAATAGTATAATGTAAAGAATAATAATTCTACTATTATTATTGAAAATAACATTTATACTTGCACAACAAAATGTGGATGACACTGATCGATGTAGATGATGCTAATTCCAAGAATCTTGGTAATTTTTATAGATGAAGTAAACTGATTTATGACACTTCATTTAGAATGGTCACATCTAACTATCCATCACAGGTTGGCAATTTTTCACTTAAGCCAGGGAATGCATTTCCTGTTATTATATGATGTACAGTTAGTTACTACATAAAATTACATATTTAAGTTATCCCAGCATCTGGAGTGAGATGTTGGTGTGGTCGGCACACTTAACCAGACAAGGGGAAAGAGACTGGCTTCTGTTTATACGAAAGGACCCAAAACGGACTACGTTATTTTAGTAGAGACCCTGCAAACTTTCTATTTTTGTTCTTGACAACATTATGATGCGTTAAGTTAGTATCAAAATTAGGTAATTTATGTGTGAATCAAACCATATTTCTATCAAACACGAAACACGTAAATACAATACTGAAATTCTTCAACCTTTATTTTGAGGTAGCTCCATGTTTGAATTTCTGACGGATGTGCATGTAAAAACAGAACGCCATCACTCGTTCCAGACTCGAATGATAGAAATTAAATTCCCTGCTCTTCTAGAGTAATGTAAAACAAATAAAAGCTGAGGTAAAGTGACAGTTGCTGAAGTGGGTTAGCTAAAACTTTTTTCGATAGCGATCTCTGTGAAAACAGAGCCGTTTGGAACAGTTCTAATTAAATACTTATTTGGAGAGTAATTATGAGTCGTAACAATCCGCAGTGAAGTAAGATTTAGTTATTTGCTTTCGTGAACAAACAAAGTTGCAATTATTTTAAGGCATAATCTATTTGTAGCACTCCATGTTGTGCTTTAGCTTGTAAAAACTCAATGGCAATGTAAGGGGTGCAAAAAACACCTAATTAACTCTACAACGTAGATGTCGTTATAACTAGATTAATCTATCTGTGGACTAAGATTGCTGTTTAACAGACCGTGAATACAGCTTAATACCGCATTTTTTCGTTTTGATCTCGTTTACCCTCGAGAATTTTTCAAATTGAGTTTTCTCTATCGCCAGCACAAGCTGAAACTTTTTTCGTGAAATATTACGGAATTATTCACGTACTGGGGCAGGAATCTTCCGTAGAGATAATTTATGAAATATGTACTACATTTTAATGTTTTTTGTTCTCTTTTAATGAATAGTTCCCGCATGACGGGCTCAAAAAATTGAATATCTAAATTTGATGGGTCTTGTATAATAAAAAATATTTCCAACGCGTTCCCCGAGCAAATTTCAGTCAATTAAATAGAAGCAGGGTCCTCCGACTTCTGAAGTTCGTTTGATGTCATTGAATTTAATTTTACCTTTCTTTCATCTCTAGATTTTACGACTGACGTATCGTAATTGATCAAATAAAATTCACACATATTTCGCTTCCACGCTTTTATCGACAGGTTTACGATGGGCCTATAGTGATTGGTGGAGAAAGCTAAACAAAGATAATTCTTGACAAGTTTTGTGCCAATCTTATAACAGACAACCAGATTGCTTTTTACAGCGTGATCAATCGAATTTTTCATCTACATAATATATGCATTCGTTATGTAACAGACTCCTAGATGGAAAAAATGATTTAATGACACTATACAGTATCGATAAAGTTCCGCACAAAATTCAAAATTTCGTTGATGCTTTCTTGAAAAATTCTCAGACGTAACAATGTATTTTTTGGAACCAGACGTTTTTGCATAGTGATGTCATCAACGATTTTTTTTATCCAGAAATAAAATTAGTCTATCAATTTATTGAAAAACGGCCCCTTAACAAAAAGTCGTAAATCCCACGGTTTTTTGAGAAAACCACTCTGCTACAATTCA
Organism: Diaperis boleti; assembly: GCA_963583935.1. Classification (NCBI taxonomy): domain Eukaryota; kingdom Metazoa; phylum Arthropoda; class Insecta; order Coleoptera; family Tenebrionidae; genus Diaperis; species Diaperis boleti. The sequence goes on along the minus strand of OY757242.1, from coordinate 39,452,457 downwards.
TTGTGAATCAACTGTCCCTAACAAAAATTTAAAAAAAAGAGATTTGAGGCTTTTTATTTGAAAAATTGTACCCAGCTGCATGAACAATTTCGCGACAATTCTTAATGCGGCGGGCGATTACGAGTGGGCGGTCAACGTATAGAACTTTTACTGTGATACAGATGATCTCGAGGCCCGTACCGGACTAACTAAGAGGGGTGTTAAAAATTTAGGTATATGTACTACCATAATTCTGGATTCTGCAGATTTATGGTGGGGTGGGTAGGGGTCTAAAATCCCTCCGTCCGTCACCAATTACTTGGCCCCTTTAGATTGAATAAAACAAGAAGAATTCCACAGAGTTGTCGTTTTGATACCAACAATAAGAAGCGGCGGGAAGAACGGTTATCTGCAATTTTTTCTGTTTGATTTTATTTAAATTTTTGAACTTTTCAGTTATTTGTCAAAAGTTGGGAAAAAGCGAATTTGGAAATAAAACGAAATATCTGTTTTAAAAAAAATTATGAAAAAAAAGGCCTGTACAAAATTCTTTTGTCTACGTGTGTTGGATATAAATACAAAAAAATTGTCAATAATCTGAAATTTCTATGTGAACGCAAATACGTGATTGCAGTCAAAATTAAATTTCCTGTATTTACAATATCTAAATTCATTTATTTGGATGAAACTTGGATATATAATTATTATGTAAGTATATCAAAATGGGAAGGCTGCTATTCAGCGTTGGGTGAACGAAAATTATTTGAAAATTTCTTAATAATTGTATATAACACTAGCTGACCCGAAAGACGTTGTCCTGTCTAAATTTCAGTAACTTTTTCAATTTTTCTTTCCCTAAAAATTTTATCTGGACTATTACGAATATTTAAAAAGAATTAGCCAAATTCTATCTATTAATTGAAATTTTACCCCCTTCCTGAAAGGATTTATCTAGTAAAATACAATATATCATGAAAAAATTCCAAATCCAAAATGGCCGCCACCACAAAATGGCGCATTACATATTTTGTTCAATCTCAGTATCGGTATCAAATGAAAAAGCTTTACTAGTAGAATACAGTACACCATAAAAAAAATCAAGATCCAAGATGACTGCCACCACAAAAAGGCGGATAATTTTTTTTAGTTTTCAATCTCCTCAATATCGGTATCAAATTAAAGGGCTTAACTAGTAGAATACAATACACCATGAAAAAATTCAACATTTAAGATGGCCGCCCTCACAAAATGGCGGATTACTGTTTTTAGTTTTCAATCCCCTCAATATAGGTATCAAATGAAACACTTTACACTTAAAAAAAAAAACTAAAAACTTGAAAATAAAATAAGTTAAATTGTTTTATTATAAAGAAACATAATAATGATGCAAATAATGTACTAAAAGCTAAAATATCATTAAGTATGTATTCTAGAGTATTGATCAGACTAAAGTGAAATCGTTGGGCGAGTCGAATTTCTATTATCTACAGTCAATCGCTCATATCATTATTCATTTACATATTTACTCAGGTTACGCTACGATTTTATTTTAGTCTTATCAATGCTCTAGGTTGATGAGGAGAGTGGTGTGATGACTGGTACCTGCTACCTACCTAATGGTTGTTTACAATATAACTGTTTAACTTAAACATGTTTTTTACTTATTTTACTATTATATAGATTCGTTGGTAAGCGCAACACTTGAGAACGGCCGGACCGATTTGGCATTTTTTTTATAATATTCGTAGTGCTGCAGGTAAGGTTTTTATACGGAAAGAAATATTGGTAATGTTGCCCGGTGAACAATGTTTCCGGAATCTTCCAATATTTCGAACGACTTCTCCAAATTTTTCTATCCGTAAGAACCTTACTTGGGCTATTATGAATATGTAAAAAAAAAAATCGGTCAAATCGTTTAGGAGGAGAAGAATTACAAACACACGCACACCGGAATTTTATATTATGCATATAAAGATAAAAAAATAAAATCTGGATCTCAACAACAGTGCCACCTACCGGGTATAACTGTAGCCAAAAAAATCATCAAAATCGGTCAAGCGTCATTTCGGGGAGCATTCTCATTGGTTCGTGTGTTTCTCATTAGTCTGCGTATCTAGCAACTTTCAATTTTGTCTAGTGAATTTTGTCCCGTTTTGAGGTCACTGAAATCCGCGCGTTTCAAATAAAACAAACGTTTCGGATTTTTTTGCCTATTATAAACGGGTTATTTCGAATAAACAAGAAATAGGGTTATAATCTGTTTTTGAAAAATGTGGGACGACCTCATTGTGAAAAGGTGTCAAATAAAGATTACTTTAAATTTGGAATATCATCTTTTCATGGATGGATTAGGATTTTTATGTTTGATTCATATAACATATAAATTGTCAAATAAATCTTGGCAGATTAAAAGTCCTGAAAACAAGCAGCTTTTGGAACAAGAAAAGAAAAGAAACGAAAGCAGGGATTTCGATCCTCCAATGACGGCAACACCGATAGACGTTTTTTTGGCAACCCTGAAAAGAGTGCCGACATTCTCTCCCCTGTCGTCTCCCCTTCCGGCCTTTACAACTAGCATATAGCATGCTAAGCCACGTACCTACCCCGTTTTAAAATATTTACCACAGAACTTCAGAAGTTTCACTTCAAAAATTTTCGTTTATATTAAGAGTAATTTCTTTAATCTGCTCTATCTTCTCTCCCTCCCACCTCCATTCATTCTCTTCATTTCTTTTCTTTCTTTTGATAAACACAGACATTTTTGTGTTTTGCGCATTCACTTCAAACTTTTTCTTCTCCATGTATTTTCCTAGGTTCTTTATCATTTATTTTATCTCTCTTTCATTCTTTGTCATATTATGCGCACAAGCCAAGCTCCACACTTTCACTCAACCTGCTACGCACCTGTGCTCTCTCTAACATTCCATATATATCTGCCACTAACATTGTGAACAATGATAATTAGCTTTCAAAAAGCGAAAAATAACTGAGTACATGTATTATTACATGTGCAACCTACTGATCTGTTTGAAGTCGGTGCCAAGCCAAAGAGGTGAACAAATTTGTAACCTATTGTCATTATACAAATATATCAACAACGTTATAGAGCATCAAAAATTCATAACCAAGCCGTCAGCGACGTCTGCCCCGCACGTGTCTGCCCGTTTGGGTTGTTTTGCTCAGCGCGAGCTCCCCATCCACGCTCACGCATTCCTGCGCCCTATCTATCTACTACCTACTTATTTGGCTTGGCTTGGCTCCCCTTATGGTCAGAAACCATTTTTTTCTCTCTCAATTGATTTAGTTCCACACCCCTTTCTCTGTTATTGCAGCTTTTATCTCTCCCCCTTCTTGCATCTATATGTCTATGTTTTCTTTTTAAAAATCCGCTTTAGTTTGCTTGTCTTCTTCCATTTTCTTAGTTCCTTTATTGCTTCCTTTTTATGTTGTTCATATTCTTTGTCCCACTATTCATATTTCTTTTTTTGCTCCTCTTCCTCTTATTGTTATTTCTTTTTTTGTGAGTAGCTATTTTAATATGTCTTTTAATTATTTCTTTGTTTCTTGCTTCTTGTTCTTCGAATTTTGACTTCTCTAGTGTTCTTTTATACTGTTCCAATTTTTGACATGACAAAAAACTTGTGGACGCAAAAAATGAAGGATGCTCTCGAGCTTAATCAAAAATGGATTGCTCCCGAATTATTATATCTACAGCACACATAATATATAATATTCGAGATATTCCTGGAAGAAATAAATAAGAAAGAAAAACAAACGCCAAAGTTTCAGAAAAACCTGCAACGGCAAAAACATGCTAAAAATCAATAACAACAAACACTAACGAGCCTAAGTAAACTAAATCGTCAAAGAAAGGAAAAAAGCCAAGTAAAGCTACTTCACTTTAATGCTACTCTACTGTGATTGGTCAACTTTGGGATGTCTTTTCTCGGTTATTACATAAAATGGGATATTTCTTCTGTACAATTTACTCTCTGGGAAGAGATTTCTGCATTTCGCATTATTGGCATGTATTGTAACTACATATCTCAATTAAAAAAACAAATAATACAGTTAATAATAACCGACATACTACCTTATCTGAAGAAGATAATTCCAATATCAAATAAAATACATCACGATACACGATATACCTATGTCCGGGAAATTTCCACATTTCCCTCTGTATATTGCAATAAACAACACTATTTGTTTTGTTTTTATTCATATGTGACATTACATTTGGTGTTTATTAACTTATAAAAAAAAAGAATTGAAAGACATTGTCAAGATCAGTACAGCAGTGGCCGAGTACAGACCTGGCATATAACGTAAAACCATTGTGATTAAAGGTAAAAGTGTCGAATCAGCTGATCGAACCGGCTGAAATCTTAAAATCCGTGCGTCCAGTTCATTCCATAAAGCAGGAAATATCACAAGCCACTGACAAAACACTTGGCGGACTGCACTTTGATAGCATAGGAAAAATGTTGGAACTTGCACGAGTCGGAAAGAAACAGCAGAATTTAGCTCCACCCCCCTGTTGACGTGTTTTTTATCTGGGAAAGCGTGTTTCAGTTTACTTTTTGACGTTAATACCGCCCTAAGAGGGCCGTTTTTATGTAAAATATATGGACTAGTTTTGGTATCACATACAAGTCTGCATCTTCAAAATTAGAGAATTAGAGAATTGGGAGGACCTGAAGGTCGAGTCGGTAGAATAGCTCAAAGTACCGTGAATTGCGATTATAAAATTAAAACATTCGCGAACTTAATGAATTGTATAATAAATAACAAGCGATTTAGAACTTTTCTTCTCCGGATTGAATTGAAGAATGAATCAACGGACCCATACCGTGTTTTACAATGATTTTAATTGAACACGGGAACCTTGTCTCTGATTGAAAATTGAGAATGTGTTCCTGGTGGTGGTTGAATTTAGACTCTCTATTTCGGATTCTGCGGGCATGAGTGTCGTCCGCCAGGTAAAGGTTTATGACCCTTTGGGTTGTCCCAATTGGCCTACAGGCCGCTGCGAATATTTCTAAACATACTTCTAATAAAACTGTTGCAAGGGGACTTTTACATCTTGTACGCATCAAGTTATCTGGTGGCTATAGTTTATCGCTTTTGTCTTACTTTGTGTCCTCTGGTACTCACACAAATAACTGCTACATCCTACAATTTGGTCTATTTAGTTCACTGCTGGGTGTACGAACCATTTATGAAGACCCTGTATCCCGTCTGATGTGTATGTATACATTTTGTTGTTGTCTCAGGTCGTTAATTTCCTTTCGTAATTGAGTGATTTCTTCTCCTGTTCTAAATTGTTCTCGTTTAATATCTTTTACATCTATTGCCAGTTCCGTCATTAATTCCGTTAGCTGACGTATTTCATTAATCTCCCGCCTGTCTCCTTTTTTAGGGTGTTCGATGCGTTGTTTTGGACCTTCTACTTATGTCAGTGTGATGTTCTCTTTTCCGTAGTGCAACCGTTCGAATCCATGACAGCTGTATTTTTTCATGCAGTTTCCTGCCGCGGTGTGTAGGGGACCGGTCTGCCGGTCGGATCCCTTCCTCCATCAGGTGTTCACTCACCATGTGCTAGAATCTGTACATCTTAGTTGCAATGCGTTTTTTGTTAGTGTTTATCTAATCGCTTGCCATATTAACACGAATGTGTAAAGTACTTTCGCACGTGTTGCACACAATACATTTTCTACGCCTTTATTCATTGCATTAAAAAAAGACGTATATTTTATTTAAGTTTAACACAAAATAGTATTAGGCTAACAATAATTATTAAAAATTATAGGATTATATTATATATATTATTATAGGATATCTCGGTCACTAAACCGTGCGGTGGTGTTCAAATTAATTTCTTCATCCGTTTCACTCCATTTTTGTGAGTAAGTTCAGCCAATTTACTAATTAATAATATAGTGAGATTAATACATAAGACACTATATCCAATAACTATTTGTTTTCAGCATAATGTAAAAAAATCATTTGAAACAGCAAAAATATTACAGAACACTAAATTACCTGAGGACTATATACTCATATCACTAGACGTTACAGCACTGTTTACCAATATACCCAAACAGCTAGTATTGGATATTATTATCAAGAACTGGGAATACATAACTACAGCGATGTAAATTAAATCGATGAAACTTTTAACTTTATATTTTGACAGTAGTTATTTAAAATTTCAAGATAAAATCTATAAACAGAATTTCCTGTATTTCCTATTGTTTAAAATTTGTCACAATTCATTCTAGAGGTCAAATAACATGTAAATCATCCAAAACTTAAACATTACAAAGCGCACAATTACGATCACCTGTTACTACGTAGCTCTATATCCTACATTATCCGATAGTAAAAATGACGACTGTAAAAATTTTATCACCGTGCATATTAAAACCCATGCAATGGTTGTAAAAGCTGGAATTTCTATTCTCCATGATATTATAAATAGTAAATCCGACCAGATTTTTATCCGTCTAATATAGACGACTTTTGTGCTAGAATTTATGAAATGCATGAAATTAGTAAATTCAGTAGGTGAAATAGAGGAAAGAAAAACACTGATTCAAGATCACACAATGAAGAAAATACAATCACAAAAAAAAACATTTTAGACATTTTTAAGACCCAAAATCCAACTCCCTATTTCTACCAAAGTATTTTAAGAATTATGGCTTGGGCCAGCAATAAACTTAGAACTCGATTTATTTTAACAATAAAAATCCTTAACAAAACTAACAACAAATTTCTCAGGGATTCTAAACAATCTTTAAAAATAACATTAACAATTACTCCAATTTATAACAAAATCGTTGCGTGGTCGCAGCATAATTGTACGAAGTCCAATTCTGACACACTAGTTGGTTTCTTCATCTGGTGCTTCGACTAAGCAGTTCTTGTGTTTGGATGGCCCGTCGCGCCAATTTTACAACGCTTCTTTTTTACTACAGCCAACTGTCTCTGCTGCAGCCTACATTTTGACTTGTTCTTGTAAGAAATAAAACTGAAATACTAATGTTTACATTTCATTCGATTGCTCTCTCAAAACGTTTTTTTTTTTTAAAAAGATGGAGTTTAAATAGTATTTATTCCAAGAAATCTGAGCAGTGAACACGTGCACGCAGTGACGCAGTTCGTTAAAACCGAGCATACGCCGAAATCTTGGACTCGATCTTGTAACCGATCGTTCGTTATAAACGAGGTTTGGTATAAACGATCAAAATTTACTTGGTGCTTATGGCGATTTCAACAGGACTTCTGTACGGTGTTTCGTATGACCCCGCCATCCGAAATTCTTCCATTGATACCAATGTCACGAAGAATTTTATCCACCGTGGAGCGCGGAGATTGTCGACTCCACCCGGGTCAGAGCCAACTCATGCCCTCGTTAAGTGAATGCTGGTAGCCAATTGTAACTAGTGCGACAAAAACAAAGCTATTGCATTTCTACATTGTACTAAACAAGGAAACAAGACGCCCCATCTCCTCTCTCACGGTCAACAGCCCACGAGTGTCTCATTGTAGAATCGAATCAAGTAAGCGACGTAATGCATGCTTGAGATAAAGATAGAAAGTCGGATGTCCGACTAAGAGATGTGTTACTGGTAGGAGGTACGATGTACGACGGTGTTCCTCTTTAGTTGCTTTAGTTCACTGCAGCCAGCTGACTAGCTACTAGTGTAGTGTTTCAATTTTATCATGTCGGTACTTCAAACAATAAAAGCACTCCAAAATAATAGTAACCATAATTTAAGTTTTGAGAAACGGTTGGAGCTTAAAACAAATGGTCGTCCACTCCCACAAATGCAAATTAGACAGACCGGTGTCAGACGTGAAACATTTAAAAGAAAAAAGAAAAAAACACTCATTATCGGCAGAGCACATGAAGAGTTCCATGAACTATGCTACAATAGGACGTGTTGATGATATTCGATCACAATTGGACGATGCGAATAGAAAATCCATAACAGATTTCAACGAAAGGGGAACAAAATGTCGATATGTTTTAAGTAAAATAATACTGTAAAATTTTTATTTTTTAAACGCATTATTTGTTTCTTAACGTATCCTTATAAACATACCGCAAAAATTCGAAATGACCCTCTTGTAAAATGAACCACGAGCCGCCACTGCTATAATTAAAGTAATATGAGCCGCTTCCTGTTGCTGCAACAATATTAATGTGTTTTCCATCGACAGCCCCGATGCAATTAGGAAACTACCATTTTAAACTAAATTCTTTTGAAATTCTCTTCCAGTCTTCTGTGTTAGGGAACTGAAATTAAGTGTATAGTATTGAATTTGTACCTTTTTTTATAACAAAGTTGTTGCTTGGTCGCAGCATAATGAAGTCCAATTCTGACACACAGAATTTATTGTTTTAATGATCCGAATATTTCGGAAAGTTAGACACCTCCCCTCACAAATTCTACTCCTCATGATCTTACCTAATTCGAACATATAAATTTTAGAGCTCCCTCAGTTAACAAATAAATTTATTCTTTTAAGTTTTGCCCGTTTGGTCAACAAAATGAGGCAGGCTCGCTCAAAATTCAAACTGCGAGATCTGCGGCAGTTATCGTCGTTGATATGTTGATAGCCATAAAAATATTGCACGAGCCATATGAGGTCAAGCAATGCCAACATTAGCGCTGGTCAAGGCTCGCCTAGTAGGCGAACGATGCGCCAATGTTGGAACGAACCCACGTGGACCTGCACTTGCCATGCCGTCTGTAGCCGGCATAAGTCTAATGTTCCATGCATTAAGAGGAATACCCACCGCAGCTGATTCCGGTGCAAAACAACGTTCCGTTTTCCTCATACAATTTCTCCAAATTTATGTTTTTATGTTTTTTCTCACTGAGAATGACACTAATGTGTTTAGAAAGGATTGCTCCCACTCCGTATAGTGTTATTTTCTAATTTTTTTGATCGCTTCATCATTTTCAAATCCACCCTCCTCTTTTTTCGCAGTTGGTAATTTTTTTTGCAAAATCGTCAAACAGGGGTCCAGTCTTGATTAAAGGAGAATCTAGATCTCAATTTTCACGTATGTAACACTGTTTTTTTTCCCACCAAATGTCAATGTCAATCAATGTCAGGAAATGCCACTTCAAAGTATCTTCTCAAAATCCTTCGTTGTTGAAAAAATACAACTGTTGGACAAAACGTCGTATATTACACGTAACCAAAATGTCATTGTAAGCTCGTGAGATGTGTATCACTCGTGCTATCGCAATCGTGATTCAGAAATCTCACTCTGAAGCATTGTTGTCACTTATAATATACTCTACTATTATTTAAAATACGACAAAGTTGGCTCAAATTCCAAAAGGCATTTTTAAGTGGCCAGCTTACGAAATTTTAATTCTTGCTTTATAGGCCATGGGCAAGCGAGAAGGAGAAAAAGGAAAAAAAGAATCGTAAATAAATTTGTGTTTTGCTCTTGAGTCTTGTTCATATTTATATTTAAATTTGGGTAATTATTATTAGGTAGCTGACCCGACAAATTTGTTGGACAGATTGCCAAACAACACCAAATTAAAAACAAATGTAATTCAAGGGCCCCCAAGGTAGGCCCCTTGGGGCAGCGGGGCGTAGCTACCATGGGGGCTCCCTTATGAAAGGAGGCGTAGGTACCATGGAGGGTCCCATTGGGACAGCGGGGCGTAACAACCATCGCGTTTCCCCTTGGAAGCTTCCTTGGGCGTAACTACCATCAGGAGCCCCTTGAGGAAGGGGAGCGTTGCTACCACCGGGTTCCCCTTGGAGGAGGGGGCGTAACTACCATCGAAGCTTAATTGGGACCGGTGGCTTAGCTCCCATCGGGCCTCGCTTGGGACAGGGGGGCGTAGCTACCATCTGAACCGCCGGCGCCGTAATACCTACTACTCTCATTCATCCCCATTTATGATTTACTTTGCAAAAAATTATGTCGATTTTTTGCTTTGTGAAAAACAAAAAAAAATCTATCCAACGGGAACCGTAAATTTTTCGGGATAAAAAGTACCCTATGTGCTATTCCAAACTATACTCTATCTCTATGCCAAATTTCATCCAGATCCGTTCAGCCGTTCAGGCGTGATTGAGTAACAAACATCCATCCATCTATCCCATCCATCCATCCATCCATCCATCCAAACTTTCGCATTTATATTAGTAAGAAAAGCCTCATGTTTATGTAAAGACCCCATCACATCCACAAAAAATTGGTAGCAATTAGCCGACGACGTATAACAGGACTAATATTTTTTTAAGGTAAATCATTCATTATTAAAGAAAGCGTCAGGGATATAGTGATATTGAACAAATAAACGAGTGCAAAATAAAAAAACCTGCTCTCCGATTTGTACACGTGCTATTCAAAGATCGGCCGCCAACAATCAAAAAATGACGCCGCTTCATTGTCGATGAGCAGGTTTTTTATTTTGCACTCGTTTATTTGTTCTATATCACTATTTCCCTGACGCCTGCTATAGTTATTTAAACCTAAAAAAAAAAGTTAATGCTCCTTCAGGTAATCTAAGTGCACTTGCATATCAACAAGTGATTTTGAAAACTTTTATTAACGAACTTCATGATGACGAATTGGTACTTGGCTATTTTCAACAAGATGAGGTTACAGCACATTCAGCAAGGACCACAATAGCTATGTTACGAGAGTTATAACAGACTTATTATAGTCGGAACACAGAAAATATCTGACCTCCGAAATCTTGTGACCTTACACCTGCGGACTTTTTTTGTGGCCTTATTTAAAAACTTCCATTCACCGAACGCCTCTTCATAATTTACAAGAATTAAGGCTCAGAATCGCCGAAAAAATTAATGAAATAAATAATAATCCAGATATGTTTCGAAATGTTATTCAAGGTGCTATACGAAGGGCTCCTTGTGCTTAGACCAAAATGGAGAACATTTTCAGCATTTGTTATAACAGTTGAATGAAATAAATGTATTTTCCTTAAAATTTCACGTATTTTTGACAATAAAATTCTGTTTTAGGATTTCCACCATTTTATCTTTCAATTGACACATTATTTGACATTTATAAGTGCAGTTTAAGTGCACGACATACGTTTTCGGATTCAAGGATGACTCGATTACAAATTATTATCTTGATCGCTCGTTATTTTTTTTGCATAGCAACGACCTGGATACAGAAAATTTCTGTGACAGATAGAGTGACAAACGAAAAATTACATTCATGTAAGTAAGTCTGATGTTACATTGCAGAGTTAGATGCCATCATTATTGGCAAAAATCACGATCGTCAGAGGGCGCTTCAAAATGGCAGTTGACAGTGGTTGACATGTCAAATAAAGGAAAACAAATGTTATGTGCCATTTTTCATTAATTGTTTCTAATGTTTATTCACTTATTACTGCAAACTGTGAGAGAAAACTATGTATAAACTCAACAACAAAACTTAAACGAAATGGTTTTACTACAATATTTCACAATGTTTTCCTTCATTCGAAGCTTATAAAATCTAACACCAGAGGTCAGCCACTTTGCTGATTTTCGCCAATTTAGTTTTTAATTTTTGTACTAGTCTTACCAACTTGTTGAAAACAAAATGTATTTTCTGGGTATATTTCTTCAAATGTAAAATAATCGAGGATAATGATTGTAATGTAAGTTGACAGCTGATCGGAACTCGGCGGTAACCAAGACAAAAACAAATCGAGCAAACCGAAACGTATCGAGTCGGACGGCTGCTCGATATGCGATATGTGATTTGCCGCCTATCACGCTCGAGAATTGAAACTTCTTCCTCCGAATGTATTATCACAATTTATTGTCGTTAGACTCCACCTTTTTTTGTTGGTCAAGCTCCCTCGTTCCTCACTGCGACTCCCCTCAGAAACTACTTGGGGTACTCCACATCACTCTTAAATAAACATGCTCGTCTGAATGCAGAATTAATTTATTCGCGGGTTCAGTGATCCATACAAATTCACAAAACTCATCTTGCAGCATTTTTTATGCTTGTTACGGAAGTTATTTAGCTTCAGATCAACTAGATCTTCAGATCAACAACTAGAAATAAGATACAGATTAAATTAAACGTGCAGATGATTGTATTAATTTATCTGATAGTAACATTGAAAAGTAAATTTTCCCGGAATACAAAAATGGGGTGTGGCGGTTACTCCAGCTTCGTTCCACAACATAAATATGCATGTTCTCCTGCGCGTCCAAAAACTTTGTGCCATCAGACGCTACTATGTAAATACGTAAAGTCCTAACAGATGTCCATGCATACATTATTTTAAGAAACTACATTTATTTCCATAAAGTATTAATTAGAACTTTCTGACAACTAAGTTTATTGCGTGGAAAAGTGGTAGTTATTAGTATGCCAGTGCTAACTATATAGTTTTTAATGTATGGTAGCCATCAGAACAATTTGCAGGAAGGGATTAAACAGTATCCCAGACCTTGCTAGTTTCTGCAAAACTTCTACTGTTTTGAAGGGTCATCCATTAATAAATTTATTTTTCGGACCGCTGAAACTGTAACAGGTTTGATATAAAGATATTTCATCGATCTGCTTTTGTTTTACCAAAGCTACAAATTTATCTGGGTAAACAACTATCGTTTCATCACATTTATCATTGTATTATCTGTTTGAAATTCACAGAAAGAAATCGCGGGGCAGGAATGCTACACTAAATGTTTGTGTAGAAAAAGTTTTGTAATTAAAAAGTTTTAATTGCCGCACTTCGTCAAACATAATTGCCCGCTTCCTGGTCATTCATTTCGAACAGTTTATTTCTAGTTGCTGACATCTTAAGTGGGGATAGATATCCTTCATGTTTGTTCAGAGTTTACGGCGTAGATGCAGTAGGTACTACTTTGATCTTTTTTTTTCGGTTACCTAAATCAAAGATGTTATGCATACACATATTTGAAAAGTTAATACACAGTAGGGCGGCATTTATTGGAGCCTGGATAGGGTGTATCCAAACAACTTTAAAGACTTTAACAGTATTTGCAAAACATAAAACTCGCTCATAAAAAACAAATCTGGATGCGGTCCAAATAAGGATGAAGTCGTAACAATCAAGGCTTAGGGTTGAATCTAACATTTATATAAACACAGTCGGAATTCTAATGAAGACATCTTGGATTCAAAACTTAACTTTTCCTTCGATTGTGTTAAAACTGGCCAAAATGATTAGTTTAGCGATTAAATCGATTGTGGATTAAAATCACTCTTAAGCCTGCCACACACAAGCATGCAAGACGGCCGATTTGGCCTGAGCAGACCAAGGTGTGTAGCGTTAAGTTTTTCGGGCCAACCCGATTGGGTACAGTCTTTTCGTCATGCAAGTCGAGACGTGTGTATTAAGATTTAAGAAGTTTATCAAGAGAGTTTTTAACAGAGTTCATTGAAATTTATAAAGAGAATTCATGCAAATGGCAAACTAAAAGCAATGATTACAGTAATAACATAAACAGTTTAATGCGCAAAAAGTTATGGAGAATGCAACAGCATAAAGTCACAATATTTCTATGTTAACTTCAGTGTGGAAAATTCTAAAACGGGCTGTCCATATTCCGAAAACATTTTCGATAATCCTCTCTCATAGTTTTTACTGAACAGCTTTATCTGGGCAAAAAGCAAACGCTTCATCAGCAACAAATACACATGGCAAGAAACCGTCAAAAACTTTTGGAATTTGTAATGTTTCTGCTAAGAGTTTTTTATAAAATACCCCACCATCCGAAACTCTTTCATTGATAGTTACCAATGTCACACATTAAAAATTCGTTGTTGGTATTAGCAATTGCCATTAGTACAATACTGTTCCTTTTTTATAATTAAAGTAATATGAGCCGCTTCCTCTTGCTGCAACAATAGTAGTAGAAACTGCCATTTTAAACTAAATTCTTTTGAAATTCAGAAGAACAGTATGGTAAAAAATACAATTTTGGTAAATAACTTTCTCGGAGGCTTTGTCCTTTTCTTGTTGTATATTACTGTTCTCGGCCGGTTCTTCAGGTCGAAGTCTTTGAATTATGTGATACTAACGAGCGTTCAAAAATAAACCTGGTTAGAGGAGGCTGGGCATTTTTATAACAGTGTATATTGCAATTGTTACAAAAACTAACTTGTCATTTAATTCAGTTTAGGTTAGGCAACCAGCACTAAATTCGGACAAATTGTTATTGAAATTTATATTTGAAAGGTTGTTGCTTTGTCAATGGAAGTTGTTTCGTTGTAATTCGAGTTAAGTATTGCAACTAGCAAGATGGCAAGTGATCAAAAGACGCGGAAAGGTGCTACAAAGCGCTGCTGTTATGGACGTTGCAGTGACAGTCGCTACAGCAGGGAAAATACGTTTTACTTTTTGCCGTTTCCTTAACCTTGTTTGCAAGTACGAAATGGTACGAAAACATGAATTTAAGACGGTCCCAACATATCAGAAAATGTGTGCGTTGTGCCAAAGCTGACCGCTGGGTGAAACGGTTTCATCAAAGAAAGAATTTCCGAAGCATAGAAGATATCACTGAAGACAATTAAATGTTATGTTCTCTACATTTTCTTAATGAAACCTAGTGAGGCGCACCCTGATACAATAACAGCTGCAAAAGAAAAGGTTTGTCTTTTGCTTCTGAAACGCAAGAGTTAAAAACTTTTACCTAAGCGTATTTTTCAGATTTGCGCATTTAAGAGAACAAGTTTGAGTGTGAAATATGGCAAAGTAACAAGTGAAACTGGAGTGTCAACATCAGGAGACATCACGTTATTCAGTGAACCTATGGATATTGACCCAGAAGAGAGATAGGAAACATGTCGTGAGAATGTTGATGCTGGTGAAGTGAAGAGAAAGCCTGCCAAACTGAAACCTCAAGATATCAGATATCAGTGTAAATCTACACAAACCACAAAGTAAATGAGAAAACAGTCAGTACATAGTACAATGAACACCCCCTCAGTTACGTTGTTTACATAACATTGAGGTTATGTTGTTTTTCTAGAGATGTGCGGAATGAAGCTTTTGTAGAATGTTTTTAATGAGGTCAGACAAAGAGCGCAACTTTGTGTGCATGGAGAACATGGAGAACGCTTTCAACACTTGTTGTGAATACATACCTATTATAAACCCAATGAGCAAGACACGTTGTACAGGTAAATAAAAATTATTTAAAATATTTTTTACATGCTAATCACATTTTTTTATGTACCGAGAACAGACTGTTCCACTTCTGTTTGTGATTTTTATATACTTTTGACAATGGTTTCCCTACTGCTTGTGCTTTCTTCATTTGGCCACATATTAAAAATTTCATGTACAAAGCACCCATAGCCGATGCAAGAAAAAATATGAACTGTTTTTAATGGAATCAGAAAAAGAGCACAACTCTCTGTAAGAAACGCCTGAATATCTCAAAAACTGTTAGTCCCATCTAAACCAAATTTTGCAGGTATATAGGGGTCTATAATATCTACTTGGTGTAATTTTTTCATAGTTGCACTGTCATTTATTTTCGAGATACAAAACCAACTTATATTTTTTTAAATAGCAACATAGGGTGAAAATAACCTTTTTGGAAAAATAATTTTTTTCTGAATTTAACGATGTGCTATAATAATTCTACTTTTTGGGATTTGTCTGCAAAGAAAAATTAATATTTTTTTTATAAATTATTATTATTATTAAACTCACGGCTGCAAATATGATTATTTGTGCTGTAAGAAAATAATATGCCATCAAACCTAACAGTATTACTAATAATTGCTTGAATTGGATTCTGAATGATGGGAAGAAGTGCAGACATCCATATTATTCATTTTAAGAAATGAACTGCCTTCTCTACTGTTGACTTGAAAGATATTGTTGGTCACTTGTATTTTATTTGTTTCTGCACATAGCTTTCGGCCACTGTTGAGGACTTCCTTTTAAGTTGAAGAACATCAGCCCCGTTGTTCGCCAGGAGAGTAGCAGAGGTTCGGCGAAAGGAGTGCCCAGTATATTTTTCCGTAATGTAAATATTTTGCGATTTCACTAGGAATTTTAGCAAAAATATTTCCCCCAACTGCTTGATTGACACACTTTCCGTTATAAAATCTCAGAAAGAATGTTCTCTTTTCCGTATTTTGTGGTCTCAAACTCACATATTTTCTAAATAATTCCAAGCATCGAAAATTTTTATTATATACAATGGAGAAAACTTCTTTGTTGATGGTTTTTTGAATCAGATAATTTAACCACCAATATTTTTATTCTTCAGAAATGCTTCAACTTTAAATATTTTGAAATATGGATGTTATCGTTAAGAGAAATCGTAGAACGCAGCATTGAGTATTCACACCACAAACTCGATGAGGATCAGTACTTTTTAGACTTCTCCAGGAAATACGCCAACAAAACTGACTCTTCGGTATGGTTATACACTTTTTTTCTTCGCTCCACTTTCGAAACAGGTCATACGTAACTTTTTTTTGACTTTTCAGGTAACAATGATGCACAAGCAAAACTTGCAGCCTCTTCAATATCATCCATTTTTCTATTTTCACTTGAAAAACCTTTAGAACAGGATTGAAGCGTTGATTTTGCAAACAAATGTTGATTTAAAGTGATGTTTTTTTGTTTTGTATCCCTAACACGAAACAAACAAATTTTTAATTTGACAACAATCTGACGTTTATTGATTTTTCATAAAAATAAATTCAGAAAATGTTTTGCTTTTTCTTATTTGTGCAGGTATTGCTAAAAATAGCTTACTAACCTCAAACAGTAAGTTTTTTTTTGGTCTCGAACGCTTAGGAAACCTCGGTACCCTCGGTTTCCCAATATTGCATTCTCGACCAAAAAAATTGCACTTACAGTTTACGGTACGTAATATACTATTTGTATCTCGAAAACAAATGACAGTGCAACTATGAAAAAATTACAACAAGTAGATATTATAGACCCCTATATACCTGCAAAATTTGGTTTAGAAGGGACTAACAGTTTTTGAGATATTCAGGTGTTTCCATACTTTTGCGCTACCCTGTATAAAACCGCTAACTAATACCCTAAAACACTTCTTTAAGATGTATAATTAATTACATATTAATAATATTGCAGCTTCTCTTAAATTTTGAGGTTATGTTATCTAAGAAAAATGTCTTTTTGACGGCGAAGTTTTTCTTGCTTGTTCTGTCTGTTTTCTTGTTGTTTTTTCGTTGCTATCGGCTAGGGACGATGCGCTCACTCGGTTTTCTGATTAAGTCTGTTTATGCCGGCCGCCTTTCAAAATGTCTTTCAAAATGACAAAGTTCAAAGGATTGCAGATACATGAACAATACATTGAAATACATTCAAATAAACAATTGAAAACATTATTTGCAAATTGTCTCATTCTTCAATAAATTAGAAAAATGCGCGACTTAAACTGTAGCACATTCACTTAACATAAGTTTTTTCTATTAATAGCACTAGCTTTGCGACTGGTCGTTTAAATACACCTGAACTATTTAGTTTTAATCGTAGCTACTCGCACTATTCCATCTGCTCCAGGATGAACAGCTTCAACACGACCCATTGGACATAACAGAGGAGGAGAAGATTCTTTGAGCAGAACTATCGATCCCTCAGTAATTTGTTTCTTTGAGGGTATCTGCCACTTTATTCGGGTTTGCAGCAAAATTTCCAGAATTGTTGGTACAGTTGCTGAACTAACTCAAATCGCTTCAGTCTATTTTACTTTACATCCACATTTGGTTTTGGCAAGGCTAAAAGTGAATCACCCACAAGAAAATGACCAGGAGTCAGAAAAGGCAAGTCATTTGGCTGGGCAGGTATTGGAATAAGTGGACGCGAATTTAGCACTGCCTCAATTTGACAAAATAAAGTATGCAATTCTTCAAAAGTTAATGAAAGATTGCTTGTGATTCTATATAAATGACGTTTTACGGAGTTTACGGCAGATTCCCACAAACCCCCAAATTGTGGAGCTCTGGCTGTGTTGAATTTCCAATGAATAGATCTTTAACTAAGAAAATTAGATGCGGCGGCGTTTGTTGATTGACTTGAGAATAGTTTGTACCACTCTTTTAGTCGATTTGAAGTTCCGAGATAATTTGTGCCATTATCAGAATGAATTTCATTACAATATCTTCTGCGAGCTATAAAACGTTTTAAACACGCGATAAAGCCTCAGTACTCAAGATTCCCACAATTTCTAAATGAACAGCCTTTGTACTGAAACATACAAATAGGCAGAGGTGTATGCCTTTGTGGTTTTCGATTCACGGCCGATTGCTAATCGCACAATAAAAGGACCTGCAAAGTCAGTCCCACATATAGAAAAAGGTCGTGACGGAATTAATCTTTCTTTTGGTAAATCACCCATTAAAGGTTCAGGTGGCTTTGCATCAAACCTACGACAAATTACGCAAGACCTTGTAATTTTTGACACAGCTCGTTTTCCTGCAATTATCCAGTATGACTGACGAATTGCATGCAACGTAACTTGGGAACCCGCATGAAGATGCATTACATGAAAATGTCTGATTATAAGATCAGTAAAGTAATGTCTTGAAGGAAGAATGTAAGGATGTTTAGCATTATATGCGGCATGACTGTGTCTGATCCTTCCTCCTACTCGGAGTAATTCGTTTTCATCAAAGAATGGATTTAAAGATTTTAATTTACCACAAGGCATAGCATGTTTGTTTTGTTTTATGTACTTGATTTCATCTGGAAAAAAAATGTGATTGAACATTCTTTATTAGTAGTATAAGAGATTGATCTAATTCAAGCACAGTAAGTGGGCCTTTTTTTCTATTTTTTGAATTTTTGAGATTAAATACATAACGCAAGCAATAAGTTATTACTCTTTGAAGTTTAATTATTTTTGAATATTTGAATATAAGATTTGAAATCAAATCATCTTCGTTAGTTGGGAACGCAATTGTAGGTTTTTTTTACTTCTGACAATTCTGTTGGAAGATTTGTTGATTTTGGAAATTTGGGCCAATGAATTTGATCTTTTGCTAACCAGGTAGGACCATGCCACCAACTTTCTGCATCAGCGAGAGTTGATGCAGAAGTACCACGACTTAAAAGATCTGCAGGGTTATCACTTGATTTGACATGATTCCACTTGGAAGCATTACTTGCTGAATTGATATCTGCAACTCTGTGAGCCACAAACGTTTTTAGTTGATTTGGTGGCTTTTTAAGCCAAGCTAAAACTATAGAGCTATCACACCACTAATATATTTCGTCAACATTTACATCTAATGAGTTTTTTACTTGTGAAACAGGTTTGGATGATACATGAGCCGCCATAAGTTTGAGTCTGGGAATTGTGATTACTTTTAACGGAGCAACGCGACCTTTAGAGCATAGTAGATTTACAGTGAACCATAGCTCAATTCGCTAGCATCCGAAAATGCATGAATTTGAATTGTAACAGCATTATCACAAAGAACTTGTCTAGGTATTGTCAGATTTTGGACATCTGCTAGTTCTGATTGATATGATCGCCATAATGCATATAGTTCATCGGGTATTGATTCATCCCACGATAAGTTATGTTGCCAAAGACGTTGAAGAATTATTTTTGATTTTACTACAACGGGCCCAACTAGTCCTAAAGGATCAAAGATTGAACTGATTGTAGATAAAATTGTTCTTTTTGTTGCCTTGCATGCGCTGTTTTGGCTAATTTTAAATGGGAAATGAAAATGATCATCTTTGGAATCCCAGTCTAAGCCAAGAGGTTTTTGATATTGCTTTTCGTTATTAATGTGTACTTAAGTGTTAGAAGTTGGTACTTCTGAAAGGAATTCTGAATGATTTCATGACCATTTTCTCATAGGAAAACCGTATTCTGATAATACGCTGCCTCTGAAACTGTTTTACAACTTGCAATGAGATCATCGACATAAAATGAATCGTGTATAAATTTAGCCGTTTAAGGAAATTCTTTGCATGTTTTGATGAGCGATTTCTTGAACGCATCTAGTCGCTAAATACCACATTAGCTATTATTATATAGCATATTATTATAGCTGATGTACCATAACTAACTGTGTTGAGTTGATAGAATTGATATCTCCACAAAATGTTTTGATAAATTCGATCCGACGATTATTTTAACCAGTTACAAAAATTTGCGATAATTTTGTAAAAGTTGAATTTGTTTGTTTATTTTCTTATATTTTCTAATCTAATTAATTTATTCATGCGATTTTCTAGATAAATCTAATTCGTGCATTATTTTGATTTCCGGGAAATTAATAGTTCTCCATGGCTCGTTCTTTTTTGCTAAATCGCTACGCGTCTTCGACTCGTGGCAATTTTTACGCAGAAAAGAACTCAACATGTCGAACTAATTTCCGGAAATCAAATCACGCACTCGTTAGATTATATACGAATATAGTGAGATATCCAGCGCAATAAAGTGCGACACATGTTATGTCAATAATGTAGCTATCATTAGTTAAAGTGAGTGTCAGCAGTTTGTGCAGAGGCTTACATTTGCCGACCGCTTCATTTAAATCTAACACGTAACCCTTAGCGAGTAAAATGTGGTACACTTCAATAAAACCGCTCACACAGGTGCAAAGCAATGTTATTGGAGACACATATGCCGAAAACGCTTACAACGCTTTTTAAAATAGCATTGTTATATTTTTGGATCAAACACTTGTACAAATGCCAGTGGAATATTTATACATACATATAAAACCTGAGTGTTATTTTGAATTTGTTGGTTATAATTTAATGTTTATTTGTACATTAATATCATCCATGAAATACAACATTTTCATATTTATATCTATCTTCGAATATGAATATAATTCAATAAGACGTTCACAATTTATACTGTGTTGGATATTGCCGGGCTGTGCAACTAAATGGGGCGTTGTTAATGGCCCAAAACATAATACTCTAGGAGTTAGAATCATCCGTGAATGCGGCAACGTTACCAACTTATTGACCTCACCAATTTTTAGTTTGTGTGATATCCATTTAAAACTGAAATTGTGTTTGTGTGAGGGGAAACTTTCCGTTTCAATAAATATCGATCCGACCAAACCGTGTGTGGGACTTGAAATAATATTTACAACGTAAGAAAATCCTGACAGTTTTCTCAAATATTGTTCCAAATCCTATGAATAATTAAATTGTTAATAAATCATTGTAAGAAAATAATGCATAAATATTTTAGATGAGCAAAAGTTTTAGTGCAACCTATATCCCTCTCGCTTTTATTAAAATCTTAAACTGCGGTAATTTCGTGTTGCCACCTGGAGTATTCCAGTAATTCATTCGATTCAAATTCCGGATGGAAACAGCGGCTGGATCCAGAAACACGAAAATGTATCTGTCACCGTTTCCGGATGAAGGAATACTTTAGGTCCAATTTGCTTTGGAATCTGCTTCATTTCGTTAAATATTTAATGTGGGAGGAAATGAAAATATGAGCATAAGAGGAAGGTAAAAAATTGCAGTTCCTATTCGGAGTGTGTAACGTCAGTAGTAACCAACCATCATGTAGAACAAAGTAAAGGACGATTTAAACCATTGTTGTGAATACAATGTTACTATTTATATTCCCAAACACAAGATAAAGAGAAACATCAAAGTGAAGCAAATACATGGGCAACCTAAATATTATCTTGTTATATGCACAAACAAGTTGCTGACTTTGTAAAGCGGTCAGGTTAAGTAAGTTTTTTACTCAATAAAGTTTCGTCCAGCTTTACTCTGTTGCATGAAAATCCACGATTTAAATAATCAAACTTGAAATTATTATTGAACCGATTTCGACAAAATGTGTTGTGGTAAAATATCACCAAAAGTTATTTGTCAGAACCGCTTTCGATTTTATCACTTTTGAAATTTGATATTTTCAAACATTGAGCATGAGGATTCAATCTCATTCACTACCAAGAAAAAATTTGTTTGGTGACGCTGGCTCCAAACGTCATCAGCCAAATTTATGGCGTGCGATTCTGTCCCGATGGTAACTTTTTTTCCGTCACACACAACGCACTTTCATTCCCACAGGGTTCCGCACATTTTTTTCCCAAGAGATAAAAAAAAGTGTATGACCACACAATAGAACTGAAAACATAAATTAAAAAAAAAAAAGAAAAACTTTAATATTATTTATAGTTCGACACTGTCAGAATTTTCAAATTTTCGCTTGTGTAAACACTCTCGGTCAGGCAATAAGAAAATGTCAGATAAACGTCATACTCGTGCCTGAAAGCACCCAATTTACACAGGAACTCGTATAATAAATAACTATTTCGAATGATATTTATATACAGGGTTTTCAAAAAGTATGAAACCGGCTTAATATCTTTAAAACCATCAAGCGGAATAACCTGCAATTTGCAATTATCCATAATTTTTTCAACTGTTTTACATTGTTAGTTTACGTGATACACAGCCAACTAGATTTTTAGTCATGCAGTCATGTAGTCATGCAGAAGTATGTGCCCTTTCTAATGCTATGTCCTGAACGAGAGCTTATTTGTAAATCTACAATAACTAACACTTTGAAGCGGTTTAATAACGAGACGAGAAATGTAAAGGAATGTAGAAGAGTTTGGCGTCCAAACACTGCAAAAAATGATGAACAATCTTTAAATCTCATGTTGGATCTTGTGGAAAATCCTAAAACATCATTAATTCCTAGATCCCCGGATCTAACGCCCATGGATTTTTTTTATGCTTATTGAGAATGGTAATATTTTGTCTTCAATTATGTTTTCGGAATAATCTACATAACTGCAGGTACTGGTCAGACACTAATCCCCATTGGATAGAAGAGGTGCATACCCAGCGTCTACAAAAAGTTAACGATTGGGCAGGGATTATTGGCGAGAATATTGTGAGCCTATTTTTCATTAAGGGCAATCTCACTGCTGACCGGTATCTTGAACTTCCCCAACAAAATATCCTTCCCAGACTAAGGGAATTATTTCCAAATCACCGCAATCTAGAATTAATACATAACACTATTTGGTTGCAACAAGACGGAGCACGGCCTAATTTTACTCGTCAGATCCGACAACTGTTAGACAACAATTTTCCGGACAGATGGCTGGACGCAGGAGATCCATTGAATGGCTTCTTAGATCCTCGGATCTAACACCCATGGCTTTTTTTTTCTATGGGGTCACATAAAACATAAAGTGAATGAACAATATTAGACCCGAAATTTTAGAGAAGGCAAGGCAAAATTTTAACGGCTTTACTTCTGCTACTGTAGGAAAGAAACAGCAAATGCTTCCAAATTTATTTTTAAGTTTGCTTGTTTTGTTACTTTTCTTCTTGCATTAATCATTACAGCTGGTTTGTCACTTTAACGATAAAACATGTTCACATGACGGTTGTTGTCAAAATGTTACGACACCAGTATTACATGATGATATTCAGTAAAAAATATGCTTTCGAATGATGTCAAATTTGACCCCTATTGCTATTTTAAAAAAGTCTAGTTGGCCGTGTATCTCAGAACGTAACAATGTGAAACAGTTGAAAACATTACGTGTAATAGATATTAATTAGTTGAATTCATATCC
Source organism: Diaperis boleti (assembly GCA_963583935.1). Lineage (NCBI taxonomy): Eukaryota > Metazoa > Arthropoda > Insecta > Coleoptera > Tenebrionidae > Diaperis > Diaperis boleti. Next base: position 39,428,894 of record OY757242.1, on the reverse strand, counting down.
CAAATTGCAAGTTATTCCGGTTAATGATTTTGAAGATATTAAGCCGGTTCCATACTTTTTGAAAACCCTGGTTTTCGTGGTTCCTGTAAAATTTATGATTTGATTTATATGCCCCTCTATTATGAAGCCCTAGACATATAATTGATTTGTTCACATTTCATTCAACTTGACCGGTGCAACGAAAAGGTAAACCACCATGGGTAAACACTGAATCGATCCGGGTGGCATGACGCTCATGTTACACACTGCTTTGGCAAATATTATTTGATTCGGTGTAAAAATTTCATATAGATCCGTTGACCGGTGTAGGAGCCTATTTGGAACATAGAAACAGACAAACGTACAAAAATAACAAAACACATTCTTTTTTACTGAACAGTATAAATATGTATTTTATTTCATTTTTCCCTTATTTTAGAGCAGTCCGGTAAACAATATTTTTGGTTTTCCCATTTGGCGCATACATAAATAAGTTTTTCAGTGTTCCCTCTCTGTAGCAAGCAACATATAATTGGATATATGAGAAACATCTTCCCATTAGATTTTGGACGCTATGTTGTTTAGGTGTTTTAGCAGATCTTGAAGTTAAAGGTCTGATTCGATCGTTTTCGAGTCATGCGCTATGTTGTTCAGGTGTTTCAGCAGCTTTTGATCCGAAATCTCTTAACTGCATTTCCTCCAGACGACTTTCACGTTGGTCGGGTATCTCAGCTGTCCTATTGGCTTTCATTTGCCTCGATTTTTTGGTTGATTTTCCAACAGATGGTTTTCCTTTTTTGGCAATTTTAGGTATTTTCTGAAATAGTAAACAAACGTAATTATTTTTTTGAGTGAACAGCAAATTAGCGTTACATCCCGATTGAACGTCGTATCCAAGAACGACCTAAAATTTTGCTCACTTGCGCAATTCTGGACACATCCACAATAAATTTTGACACTTCTCCCTCGACTTCACCACACTATTCCTCGCGTGTAAAATGATTTTGACGAAAACTGAAGAGTGACATTTTTATTACTTTTAAAAAACTTTTTAAAACTTGTACTGAATCAACTCTCGAAAATGCAAGTATAAGTACATACATACTAAATTGTAACGAGTGAGCAACAAAATTCGTGATCGCAGTTAGCTAAACGTACATCGGTTCTTTTACTTTACTGTTTACATTAATTGTCAAACTTTTAACCTATTTTCTCTGACTGTAAAAAATTTGAATTTCTGCGTCAAAACTGTTGTCCCTTTCAAGCTCCGTTTCCACTGAACAAACATTGAGGAACTTTGTGTTTTCCTTTGTCGCGTGTTTAGGAAATGTTTGGCAACCACGGAGGTGTTTAATTAACAACATTCATAAACTTTGTGTTTCCATCTGAACAACTGAAAGGTGCCTATAGTTGTAGCTTGAGAAAGCGCAACTCAGTGTTTCCACTGCTGTGAAAAGTTGCAGCAACATGGAGGAGGAAGACGTCTTATTATCGTGTGTCGATTTTTCCTTTGATGTTACCGCTAGAAATGGGAACAATCAACAGAAACACAAAAGTTACTCAATGTTTCTTCAGTGAAAACGAGGCTTTAGAGAAGAAAGTTAGGACATTATAACTGCATAAATAACAAGTGACTAATTCAAATTTATTCCCCCCTTACAATGCTCAAGATACTCTATTTCAAGAGGATGGAACATCTCCTGGAGGCTGCAAGCTAGAATCTTCTGAGTTTCAGATCCTACTCTAGCAAGCCCAATGCAAAGGATGTTTTCATCAGTCACTACAAATCCAATAACAGTCATTTTTACACCATTTTGACATCTACCTAAATCATTCTGTCCCTTGTTCTTCAGTATCTCCAGCAGTTGCTGCGAAGCCTCACTCACAGACATGAATTTAGGTGACATGTACTCCTTCTTCTTCTTTGTTAAACTATCTAATGTGGGCTGCTTAATCTTTATATTATTGTGGACCACCCTCGTGTCAACTCTACGCTCTCTTGCCCTGGTGCTGAGTTTGCGGCCGTAGAAGTCCTCATGGCTTTCCAAGAGTCATTATAATAACTGAATTTGAAATATTGGGACTTACTAGCGCTTCGGTTCCACATGTTAGGATCGACGTGTAGGCCTCCAGATAGACTTTGTCGCAACGTTTTATAATTTCCAAACCTTTGACTATGATGTCTTTGCAGTCGTCGATTAGGTAGAACATTTGAGGTTAGAACGGGGTTATGGGGTGATTATGGTTGCCTGGTTTTAGGGGCAATGCTTTAATATTCTGGTAATATGTAATTCGGTTATGAAAAAATTCTCTTAATAAGTTGATGGAAGCTCTTGTGTGCACTGTAGCTTCATCCTGCTTGAAATCACCCATCGTTAGTTCGTCATCGTGCAGATATCCGGAATAGAATGTTTTCAAATCCCGTTTACTTTTGTTGCATTGTGAAAATAAGGTTGTACGGGTCCCCCTCAAGTGAGCTTTTGCAAAAGAACAGATTTTTATTTGAAATCAGATTTGACAACTCGATGACTTTTTACACAATCGTATCGATCAAAAATCGACTCAAAATTTTGGATTCAGAGGCTCCTACGATCACGAATTTTGTTGCTCACTCGTTGTTATAGCAATGCAATTTTATTATTGTATCAATAAGTATATTTATAGACCAATTCCATACATATACGCCTAGAGCTTGCGTGTGCGTGGCGAGCTTTGAAAAACGACTTTTAAAAACAGGTCGTTTATTGATCGCGACAAAAGAATATTATCCACAATGAACACAAACTTACACTTGGAAAGCGAATGGTTCTTAGTGTAAATGTTGGAGAATTCTTGTCGAAGATGTTTTATTTACGGTAACTTATTACTGGCTGAACAAAGACGAGCACACAAGGAGAATCCGTAGAGAGAACAAAATATCGCCATATGTCTGTTCACACGGTTTGGTCCCGATTGTGATTCGAACACTAACATTTTTATTGTATGATTATTTCCTAGGAGAAATCTAGCAAATGGAATTGCTTTTGAATTTGAATTTCAGCTCGGGTAATTATAGATTAAAGTCTGAAATGACACTTTTCTTTTAACCCTAATTATAAATAGCTGTACTTCAATTTCAGCATATTTTTTGTAAAAATAAAATAAAATCTACGACTTTAAAATTAAAAAAATTGATTGAAGATCTGCATTAAAGTTTTTGTGTAGTATTAATTTTCCAATTTTGAAAATGATGAATCCTTAATAATTAATTGTTGACAGTTTAAGCTATAAATTATGTATTCAATATTGCAGTATATTCCAATTTACTCTGCCGATCTGTGACCAACTAAAATCTTTTGTCGCGTATTCCGGTGTGAAACAAGCTTTGACTAATCCCACCTGAGCACAAAATTGATTAAAATCAAGCGCTTTTATTATTTGGCAAAGAGCCTATAAATTTTGAATGTCTCTACAATCTGAAAATACATTTAAAACTATAATCTCGCAACACCAATTTGTTTTGCTGAAATTTATGGAAATTTGTTATCATGTGGAAGTAACATAAATATTGCATTATCAAAATAAATATAAAATTATATTTACTCAGGGGATTTGCTGTGGTAATTAAAAATAGCATTGCCATTTAGTTGTTTTAGTTTACACCTCTACAAAAGACCGTGAATTTTAATTTTTCATGTTCATCACGTTTATCGTGGTTCTTGTTGAAATTATACCCTCTGGTCATAACTTTTAAGTTGTTAAATATTCCGGTTGTGTTGCTTTTGAGCTTACCGCTTTTTGTATTTAGACATTGAAGTTTATTAAGTTTTGATGTGATGATTTTTTAAGTAATTAAATCAACGAACGTTATTCGATCAAAAATATTAACAAGATAACTTAACCTTTAAGGCGCTTCTCTCACCTCATGTTTGCAGTGTACATTTATAAAAATCGCTGTATTGTTAATTACTGATCAATAGTCTTCAAATTTTCAATAGTTGTAGAAAAAGGATTGCTTTAGAACCTACGTCTATTTTTTTTTCAAAACTTTTTTGCTAAATATACAAAAATGTCGAACTGAACATACGTACCTTTTATCACCATTTCATTGACACTTTCGATTTTAAAACCTACCAAGAAACATGCGTGTCGCCTTGCCTATAGTTTTTTCTTATTGTTTGCTACATTATTGAACATGGAAGCGCAAATACAACTATGTAATAATTTTTTAAATAAAACCCTGTTCTGTTGATTTCTACGTCAAGAAAGTAGCTACACCTATACAGCCATGCTACAAATTCGCCGTGTACAGTCCGAGTAAAATCTAGACCTATACCTGAACAAAATTATGCGGGACGGAGAGGCCCTGTTATCTTAGAACTTCGCGGCCGTAAAAGTTAGCTTTTTGGACGCATCTGCTGTTTGTGGCCGAGGCGTGAGTCGAGGTGCACACGACGTTTTTTAGGCTATGATCACAATAGTACAATACAGTGTATACTCAATATACGAATTTGGACAGTGTCCGAATAAAATGATCAAAACTAGAAATGAGCATTGAAAATGTCCCAAACCCGAAATATTCATTCCTACCTAGTATTACGCTTTCAATTACACCTATTTTTTTTAACAGATCGGTTGGTATCTTACTTGATTCGTTGATTGATATTTTTATAAAATTTTGCAATGTGAGGAGTATATTCTTTTCGATTTAATTAACATAGATAATTACATCACTAATAACAGAGTAACAAAACTTCGCTGGCAAAAGAAGCAGCAGTGTGTTAACAAAAAAACTTTGCATCGCGAATCCCTACGACCATAAATTCCCTATAATAAAGATAGAGTTCGTAAACCATTTACTACGTAACTACTGTAGTAAATTGAGAGGCTATTTTTGTCAAGGAAGCGAGGAAGGCGAAATCAACACAGTTCCAGACATGATCGAGTCTGGCCTTTTTGACGACATTGAGTCGTGTGGAAAAAGACTTGTGCATAGTCTAATTTTAAACATGAAAAATAATGCAGCATAAACTTATAATTCTAGCGTCTGTAAATTTAGAGGGGACAATTTCATGTAATAAAAAGGAAGAATATTTTGTCAAACTGCACAGGAAAATTTTGTAGTAGGAAAATTCGCTAAAAACTATATCGCGGGACTGAAAAAACTCGCAGAGTTATTTCAACGAATTAAAAAAAGAAAGACTTCTGCTCCACCCGATGAAAATTACGGTCTGGCAGAAATTCTTCTAGATGAAAACGAATTTATTAGGAATACGTCAAAGCTAGCTCGAAATATTGTCTGTTCTGAATTTCGAAAGAGCGCAGCTATAATGATGTGGGGTAGAGAAGATGAAGCAAAAGCACTTTGAAAAAGATATGGGGTACTTGTGCGTGAGTGCGGACTGTTTATTGACAAGGAAAATTGTTTTCTCGGTGCCAGTACGGATGGAATTATTGATCAAGATCATATTGTGGAAATAAAATGCCCTTGGTCCATTCGAGACTTAAATCCCCAACAACCGGTCAATGAAGAAAAAATTAATTACTTAAAAATAGACCAAAATGGGGACGTTAAACTAAAGCAAAAAGATAATTATTATTACTTTCAGGTTCAGGGAGAATTGGCAATTACTGGTGCTAACAATTATTGCTAATTTGTTGTATGGATTGTATCTATTGGAATTGTTGTCGACAAGTACAAAAAATTTATTCCATAGCAATTTTATTTTGTATGTTCTTTTGCAGATTGAAAAAGATAATTATGTCTTTTTGGGACAACATTGTGCCAAAATTAAAAAAATATATATTTAAATGTAATGGCCCGTGAAATACTAAAAAATAGTTGAACTGTTTCTCCCATTACGATGTCACGTTCTCATTCGACTGTTTCATCAGAAGCAAAGTACGACCAGACTTATAGTAATTTTATGGACTCCGGTCAATAATACTTTTATAATCCCGAATGTCGTCTCGGGTGGTTATAAAGGTAGAGGTTTATGACCCTTTGGCTGTGCTTTGGGTTTCACAACTGGCCGCTGCAAATATTTCTGAACAGAAAGCATTGTTTCACAGAATGTACTTTTTCTGTGTCTCGCGTGGATTTTTGTTTACGTCCTACTACTTATGTCACACTTCGAACTTTTTGATCACTCTCACCCAGTAGTTACTCGTCGTTGCGAAATGACCCTTAAGTTCATGAGGTGGCTGGCGCCTATGATACAAATCGCTCTGCCTCTTGTTCTTAATGTTAACCCATTAATTTAAAATATTCCTTTCGCTGCTTTTGTATCGATTTACACAGTGTTCTCTTAATTGAGTACGGCCATGAGTACAGCACAAATTTCGAAATTTCGAGAATAATAATCGAAGCCTTGATGTGGACACAATAAAATTCATTTTTCACCCCACAAAAACTCAATGTAAATTCATTGCTGCACATTAAAACCTGGAAACATAACGAAGCATTTTAAGCCCGAAATTAAAGATTTTTAAGTGACACATTTTGCCCAGATTCAGCGACACTTTATCATTTTCTTTACAAGTCGCCACTTTCCAGTCCTTTTCTCCCATTAATAACTCCCACTCCCTCGTAATCCAAGGAACCAGTGTTGGGACCAAACCGTTACGATAAATTTTAGCGAGGGCATTTTGTAGTTCGCTGCACTAGAGCCATCTCTGCAAAACTTTCGTGTGATTTACCGAAATTTATACGACGTATGTCGGCTAGCGTAACAGTTCTCGTAAGTGTATTTTGTCGTAATTCCTGCAGAATGTTAACAGGTCGCGTTAGGGCGTTTCGAAAACCTCTAGTTGCCTCTCTTTGACCTCTGGTCCATGCCGTCTTTGCTGTCGTTACGGTCACTTTGGCACGCGCTCGGGCTTACCTGAAATGGAAATGCTCTGAAATTTAAGGCAACGGAAGTATTTTACTGCGGGCTGCAAAATCATCTCTGGGAAAATTAGATTGCATCGTTTCAGGTCCGAAATAGGAACTGTAGTACAAAGGACGCCAAAGTCGGTTTTGCAAAAGACAATCACAAGAATCTGTACTGTACTGAAATCTAAAATATGAGTAATTTATCTATACAACTTACTTAAATGCTGAACATTACATAATTTACGGGGCATCAATTAACGATGTTTTTGCTACGCTGAAGTGTTGAAGTTTATGTCTGTTTTATATCTACTTCCACTAGCATAAACAGCTCATTCATTTAAAACCGTGGTTGCCGCCCAACGGTGGGCGTTGAAGATATCTAAGGGGGCTTTTTTAATCCAAGGCAAATTTAGGACCATCCGCCGCTCCCCTGAGCAATAAAAATTCCACTTTACTTAACAATGAGCGTAAGTTGAAAAAAAAAAATTAAAAATTAAAAACGGACACTAAAGGTAATTTTTTGTTGTGTCGGAACACTATTCTAAAGAAAAAGGTATCCCTTCGAATGTGGTCCATTGTGTAATAAACTATGCCTAAAAATAAATTAACCAGCGGATCATATTTGTAAAAATCCTTTTGGGATTTCAGGAATTATTAATTAGTCAGCCTGTCTCTGCGCAGATCTGATACATAACAGGTTCTAAGACACCAAAATACTAATTTATCTTAAACACGATTAACAAACTATGAATAGGCCACGACATGACTTGACTAGTGCTCAAGCCATCGGGTCTCCGTTTGCCTGGGGGATTTTCCTGCTCTCTGCCCTGACCCCCACTCTTGACCCTCTCAGGCATGCGCGATATGTCAACTACCACCCCGCTAACACGGCCAGACTCACGTGTATCTCGCTCTCGAGATAGCGATCCACTCATCACAATATCAACGCAAAACTTTTTTACTCTCAATTTATTTTCATATCAATAAAACAATCTAACTCAATTTTTCTAAGCTCTTCGGATTTCCATAATGTCCGTACAACTTGTTCAAAGCAACTATCATAATAATCAGCATTTTTAAACCTGCCATCGCGGGGTTCCAGAGCAAATTTCCAGAAGGAATCTCGGGCTGTCTACGTTCTCAATACCAAATCCACTGTCGCAATAAGCTCACCACCTGCCATCGCGTGGTTCTTGGGCAAATTGCCAGAAGGAATCTCTTTACAAATGTTTCAAAATCACTTTATAATAAATTCAAATGGTCCAACAAAACTCTACTGCTAACACAATAAACACAAACAAACCAACAACACTCTTTCCAGTGCAGGGGGTTTCATGGGACACAAATAAGTTCAGGCTATTGTAGACTAGATTGTATTAGTTAATTAGCCTTCTGTCAAACAAGGAGGTTTGTTGTGGAGACCTAGTATTATTTAAGTTACCACATTCACAGTACTAATTTGGAATAATCTGGTGTAATTAACTGGTAGCGTATCAAACATATTATATCACTCGGCATACAAAGGAATGAGCTCGATCATTAAACCATTAGGTTTAATTAGCTTTGACCCATTCCTTTTTGGTTGAAAGGACCAACTAGTAAATGATAAAAGAACATCAAGGGTAGTATAATTGTCTCTGTGATAGGTCCATTGTTTCCAGATTTAAACCTGTTTGATTTTTATTTTCACATTTTGATATTTAGCTATTGAACATTTCCTTAATTAATTAACTGTGTTTGCTTTACGCTTTAAAACACCCTTAACTTTGTTGACTTTGTCAGCACGGTACGGTCTAGAAAATAATTATTTAATTGATTTATTTAGTCGATCCTGTTTGACTATTGATCCCCAGACGTTTCGATAAGGATATTATAAGGCAAGATGGGTCCTTGGAGGGCACATATACAAGCAAGTGTACAGCAATATTAATCACAGAAAAACTCCAATGATAATAATCAAGCAGCTGCCATCTGCTAGACTGACGATGACGGTTTAATGCGTGACTGTGTTAACTAACTACGTCACAAAATTTTATTTTAAGGGGGGGGGAGGGTGTAGCTAAGTAAGACGATACGGAACAAACATGATTAGTAAATATTTTCATTTTATTTTTCTCGGCAGTACGGTTTTATAAAATGAAAGTGCAGAAATTTGGGTATTTGTCTTTTTTTTTAAATTAAATTGACGAGAAGGAAATCCTCGTAATTCCGACCTTCACGAGGTTCCTTGCTGGTCAGTGTTTCAATCGCACATCGTAGCCACTCCCCAATGCCATGGGGTGAGTAACTACGAATACCGGGGATGATGTGCCCTGAGCAAACGCACAAACGCAACGATCCCAAGATAACTGCCTTCTGCATTCCGGCCGCAAAAGCTTCTGCCGATTTTCGGTAGGCGGGTAAGATCTTGAGATTGGAGACGAACGAACCCTGGATGTGCTGGAGGTGCTCCCATGCACCCAATTGCCAGAACGACCAGCTTCACCGTATAAGTTGTGTACAGCATGCGGAGTTCGAACAGCAGGTCTTGATATGGTATCATAATTTTTTTTCACTAAGTAACTTGAGTACAGCCTTCTAAGTTCAAAGGGCAGGTCTTGATATTTTGTCCGCTTTTCCTCCTCCTTGACGCAGATGTTATTTTCAGCAGGAGCCGAAAATTCAATAACAAACATCTGCTTGGAGGAGTGGTCCAATAGAACCACGTCAGGCTTGTTCGCTGTTATCTGCCCGACGGTGGAGAACGAAAAGCTCCAATAGATTTGGCACCTCTCGTTCTCCACAACGGACTCAATATCGTTCGGGACATAGGGCAGCACTGGTGTCTGGTCTATCGCATAATGGTGTCCTAAATGAAAGTATAAAACCCTCAACGCCGCATTGTGGCGATGGATATAGGCCAAAAGTGCATACTCCAGGCATGCCACCAATATATACATTGCTGTCTCAGGGGCCCTGTGACAAGCCCTACAGCTCACATTCGGCCACCTCTATACCCACCACGCAGCTGCGATAGACCAAGGTGTTAATTATATATACGATCTTGCGCAGCGCAAATGAATCCCAAAGTCTCAGACTTTAGTTCACTTGATCTCAGAAAGGCAAATGTATACCTTTTGGATAAGCCAAGGTTTTCCATGTTCTTGAAGAAAACACTATGCATTGACTTATTCATATGCCTTCTCAAATTGAGCAAATTGAGCTCGGTAATAGCGCCCTAAACAAAAATGCCCCGACTCCCCGCCTCTTGTGATCCCTGACAAGAAGCAACAGGGGATCTGAACTTTGGATGATCTTACAGGCCATACCCAAGATTACCCTGTTATGAAGACACTCCAAATTCAAAAGTCCTTGGCCTCCTTGGTTTCCTCAATCTGCTTCAACTCATCTACTAACCATTTTACTGCTCCAAATGAGTAGAGCAGGATCGGAACAGCAAGCATATTTGTGGCAAAAATCTTGTTCTTCCCCGAAAACTCTGACGACCAGATTCGTCGGAGTAGACTTTTGTACTTGCCGCAGAGAGACTTTTTTTACCTGGTGTGACGCTTGGATGTGGCACTGCTCCACACCCAAGTACATGTAAGTGTCTCCGGCGTTCAGATTTCTCAGAACGCTTCCGTCAATGAGTTGAGCATCTTCATCGAAATACTCGCATCGTCCTCTTTTGAGATGAACCTGGGCGCATTTGTCCCAACCGAATTCCATGTCAATTCCAATAGCATCTGTGTACTCCTGCACTATGTGCAATAACTGCGTCAGTTCTGGCTTGCCGGAATCATACACTTTCAAATCATCCATGTAAAACAAGTGCGTGATCTTATGCTTTAGTTACCGGGTGTACCACAGCTATATCCCTTTCCACCGCGCAATGCTATGGACAGCGGCAACAGTGAGATGCAAAACAGAAAAGGACTCAAGGAATTTCCCTGGAATACTCCTCTTCTGAATGATATTAATTCTGTCTGAACTCGGTCCGTCGGGATGTTATCGAGAACCGAGTCCTCCAGTGTGACATCATTTGTTTAATGCATCTCACCAGTGTATCGGGTACCGTAAGACATTCCAGCAAGTGTATAATAATCAGCTCGTGAGATGTGAATGCCTTACGATAATCTTTCCAAGATAGATAGGTTGCGCTTATATTAGACGGCATCCTGCGTGACGCACCTATCGATCAGTAGGTTTTCCGTCCACGCCCTTTTTACAGCCTCGCTGTTCGAAAATTTTCGAATACACCGGGTTAATAGCGTGGAATATTCGGTAGGACAGGAGTCTGATGAAAATCTTATAGCAGGCATTTAGGCAAGTTATTGGCCGGTAGTTCTGAGGTTGAGACAAATCACCCGTTTTACATAGTAAAACGGTTGGCCCCTTGACAACCCACTCCGGAATGAGCCGCTCACCATTAAGCCAGGAATTAAGTACCTTGGCCAGACGCTTATGCGTGCTTCGGAACTTTTTCCACCAAAAGGTATTAATTCCGTCCGGGCCTGGTGCGACAAAATTTTTGATTCCCTTAAGGGTCTCGCCAATTTCTTCCGAGGTTATCGGATTGCACACCACAAATTGTGCAAGGGCTGGAGTGTCTTCACGCAACGGTTTCGAACCCTCGTATATTTCCCTCCAGAAGACTTCGACATCCTGCACCGCCGGCAATTTCTCTGTGATAGAGTTTGCCAGCTGGAAGAGTCTCTAAGGATTTGTCTTGAACTTGTTGTTCTCGACTAACCTTCGCCTACTCCTTACCAGGGACTTGCTTGCAGCCACAAGACTGCGAACTCTATCCATGCAGTGCTTCTTCTCAACAGCAAACACCGCTGCATTCAGTGTATGATGGGTCCGGCGAAAATTACGCGCGATGCGCCGGATTTTTGGCGTGAGAGGTTTCATCTCTTTGATGAACTCCATCACACATTGAATTTGAGAAATATCCTGCCTATCGGTTCATATCTTCTTGTCTATCTTTTCAAAGCGACATTCGATTTCCTCCCAGCCTCAGTGCTCTCACCACGTGGGACCGAAGAGGAAAGTCTCGTCGCCTCTCGATAGACCATCTCGTTCAGGAGCAGGATGTCTGGATCCTCAGGGAGGTTCCTATCGAGTGATCCGTCCGCTGCAACTAAATCGTTGGCTTTGGGTGGTGGAATTTTGTGGAGAGACTTTCTGTTCGGAGGCATCTCCAAAATGACCGTAACAGCGTGGTGGATCTCCGGCTCGTCCGGCTGTACCTCCACCAACTTCCCCGGTGCTCTCTCGTATTGAATGCGACGAAGATAGGCTACATAGTCGCGGAGTTTTTGTAGCGCAAAAAAGTGATGCTCCGGGTGTTTCTCACCCGACAGAGCATACATCCTTGCCATGTAACTCCTTCGCCGCCGGTACTGGGGTCACGATGGCTTGACCTCCGAGGTGCGCCAAAAGCTACCTTATGTTTTTTTTGAAATTTTACTAATTTGAACTTTAGCGCCGTTTTAATTAATTTTTTTCTTATGTAACCTACTAAGTATTTGATAACGTTGAAAACAGAATAAAAATTTCTACGCGAATGTAAAATTAAAAACATAGGTTGCCATGACAAAAAATATTGATGTCGTCATAACTGTAAAAAAAAACTAATAAAAAAAATAGTATACGTTTCTCGGATGCGCTATAATTAACCATACCACACGCTTTTTTAAGTTTTATTTCTAGTGTAAATACTAACGGAGTTACTGAATTTATTCCTTACTTAATTTCCACACTGTAAAGCACTCAAGGTCTAAACTTTGCATCACGTTTTCCCCAAATAAATGCAATTAATGCAAATTAATTCAAGCACTATGACCCACCTTCCGCCGCGAAGTCACACTTGCGCAGCAAGTGTTTAAACTGTACTCCCCTAGCTTCAGCGCAGCTGTTAGCTCTCCGTTTCATATTTTCAAATGTATTTTTTAACTTCTGAATGACTCGATCATCATAAAACTCGTGAATTCGGGCTATAGTTTCCCTTGTCTTGTGAGCTGGTGCATTATCCTGCTGGATGTACCCATGTAGAAGTTCGTCATCATGAACGTTTGGGAAAAAAGGTTTGAGGAAATTATTGCGATATCTCTCTGCATTTACCGTTACTTAAAAAAAAGAAGGTCCAACTATACGTCTTCGAGAGACCGCCAGCCAAACACCAATTTTTTGCGGATAGAGGGGCGTTTGGACGAATTCATGGGGATTAATTGCGAACCAAATTCGCAAAAGTTAAATCCAAGGTATTCTTATTTAGGTTATTTGAAAACTACTGACAGTATCCTATTCGTGCAGGAATATCTCCTGGAAACACCTCTTGAACGACGATAATTTTATAGGTATGAAGATTTAAATCTTGTTTTTATATTTTGTGACAAGTTCCATAGGAGAGGTCCACTTTTTGTGCTAACCTGCGGAGAGGTTTCTTGGGAGACGACTTCCATTACTGCTGCAACATCTGCCACAATCTCAGTGTTCTTTTTTTCGGTGCTCCGCTACCCGTTTTGCGAGCAACAGTCCCAACATCACGAAATCTTTCACACATTTATATTTTTGATAATCTGCTGGAAAATTGGGGTGGGCATTTCGAAAATCATTAACACAGCGTTCTATAGAATAATTCCGTTCCGTTCAGCGTTCTTAAAATAATTTTCAGCAAGAAAAATTTTATGCTCTAATTCAAACATTTTGTCACTTTGACATTCAAATTTTAAATCAGATTGTTAAAACTTTGTGGTGCCAACCTAATTTAAATTTCACAGCCTACTCTTATTTATAGTTTAAATTATCGCATGGTACCACCTACCGAAATGAACTCGGAAATGAATAAATCCCGGAATTAATACGGGATATTCGGCATTTTAGTTTGTTATTGTACCTATTTTGTTTATTTTATTACGAGTTTTATTATTTATGTTTTTTTTTATTCAAAAACCGAGCCTAAACAATGTACTCGAAGATAGATGCAATGAATTAAATAGTTTTCCTTTTTAATACTTGTCGTTTTTAATGGTACATCCAAAATGGGAATTGAATTAAGTACTTCATCTTTTTTTATTACCTTTTGATTACTGGAATTAGTTACTTTTTATTTGAGTTAGTTCCTGATTACTGGAACTACCTACGAATTACTACATCGAATTAATTCCTCGAATCGGAATTATCGGAATTGTTCGCGATTACCTTGAATTTATTCCATATGGAATTAGTTGTACAATTTTTTTCGAAATTGACGGCCACTCGCTTTGAAGTGAAACCGAACTTAATTTCTTCTGCAGTTAGACCAATTTAAGAATAATTTATTGTGAATGCGGTTTCGAGAGGTCGCAGCTCATTACCCCTAGACTGTCCCTAAAGTTCTCTAGATATCTTTGTACTTTATTCCAACACAGGGGCTGCTTATTCGCCTATTAAAAATAACACTAAAAATCATTTAAAGATGGTCAAAACGAATTAGTGTCAAAATCACTCTCATGAAGCAAATAAAAACAGAACTAAAACATAAGGTTGGCCATAACTTCAGTTGCCAGTTTATTAATAAATTACGGCTTTGTTGGAAACTGGGTCATTATTAATACATTTATTTATTTAAGGCGAAACACTCAGTCGCCTCAACTTTGGAACCGAATTACGGCTTTCATCGTTAGGCTATCTTAACGTATTGGGCATCAAAATTAGTAAAAAAAAAACCTTCATCACGGCAAAACGTTGTTTGTTCAGAAAAAAATTTATTGCCAAAATGAGAAGCCAAAAATTTTTTTTTTTAACAAACGTGTTGGTGCTTGATTTTTACTGATCTCTGTATTCGGTAAATGCAAGGTGTTTTTATAAATATTGAAAAATAAATTTGTAAATTGTCCCCAAAGTTCGCTAGTTTCAAGCAATGTTGGCGTGGTTTAAGGTAACACAGGCCCCGCCCCTCAGCGGCAGGCAGACGTGTCGACTGCTGACCGTATTATATTTCGTGTGTGCCGCAGCTCGTTCTTAAAAAGATAACAAAAAAGTAAAGTAAACAAAAACGGGCCAGTCGCCTTAACGATTTCTCCTCGTATAATTTTATTTTGAGACCATACGTAGAGAATGGGCTCCTTCCAAACAACGTCCAAGATAATGGGCACAATTTTATTATGATTATTTGACATTTTTTATACACGGTTACTCTAATGAACTTGATAAAGCAGCTGAATTTATAGAACAATCCGGAATTGCCAACGTACAAGTGTCACTCGTTTACTGCATTTTTTGGCTTCAAGAGGATGAAATTAAAATCAAATTCGTTTAAATGTGGATTTTGTGGGCAACAGTATCAACTTTGTTGTATTGTGTCCGTGCCACTACAACTGAATTTGATCGGGTGATCCCGATAAAGTTTCAGCAGTATTATTCCCGGTATTTATGTAGTACTAGTTTTGTTTATGCCGGTATTGGATTGAAGTTCCTATACTCGACAAAAGCCTGTGAAACGGTGATTTTTGTTTCTAATAACAATTTAATGAGGAACTAAAAGTTTTTTGAACCACACGATTTTTTTACTTCCGTTTTGTGGGGTAATTGTTTTGGTCTCTTAGGACCGGTTTTTCAATCGTTGGTTAAAGCTAAACCTCTAGTTAAATTGCAAAAATTCCCATAGAAACCTATCAACTAGAGGTAAACCAACGATTGAAAAACCGGCCCTTATAGTTTATCTGTCAATGAAGTTATTTTTTGAACCCTCAAGCGGTTCAAACTTCGTCATCTGGGAAGGGACAAATTCGGTTGAGTGCTCGGATGACTTTATCAGATGCACCAGAATGGACGGCAGTGATTACTCATTTGCCAGTTTAACGGGTGAAGATTGTCTTCATATGATAAGAGCGCGTTAGCTACAACACTTTTTATATGAAATTTTATCGCTTTAATTCTACTTTCCCAAAATCCACCTCCATGTGGAGAACGTGATGGTAAGAAATGCCATTTTACATTATCATTAACCGATGCGTGAATTATACCTGTATCAAGATAACACGAATTGAATAGAGACATTAGCTCACGATAAGCCGCAATGAAATAAGTTGCATTTTGTAGACTGTGGCTACTTTACCTCGTCTACTCACGATACGCTTTAACACAGCGAGAAAACATGTACAGTTCCCGATTAGCTGGATGTGGACTGCTTTGGTTGTAAAACATTAAAACGATTTAAGCCTTTATAGTTTTTTTTGCAGTCGATTGACGCTGGCTCTGGCGGTTGAATTTGTAATTCCAACAACTCTGGCACGGCAGCGTAATACATGATAATAGTGTTGGATAATTTTTTTTCAAAACGCTTGTTAGCGGTAGCCAATAATACTGTTATAATAATATGTCCATGGTGTCGTTCGTCGGGGGAACTACAGTGCCTGACAGAACCACATCGGCCTTGCGATTCGTCATACGTCGTACATATTAATTTGTTCGTTAAAATAATTACATACTTTAATTATTAATAATTGTTTAAATCCTAATATCAGAAGTGAGGATTATCGAAATCCACTAGTGCTATTGTGCAAGTGTTTTTGCCTTTTGTGTAATATTGCATTACCCACAAAAGAATGGATGACGCACCTCCTGAACCAGTGCCACCAAACCACAGACCAAACCTCGAAGTGGTTCTCCAACGCATTTTTGATCGAATGGGCTCCAGAAAGCAGGTTCCCGTATCAGATCACGAAGTTGTGCCAAAGTTTATTCCCACAAGAGATGCCCCACAAATCTGAATTGATGAAGTTACGAATATTGCAAACGAATTGGGATGGAACGATGTGTACCTTATGACAAGGATCCCTTCATCCTTTAAAGGTGAGGCAAGTGAGTGGTTTATAGGTTGGAACCCTCATGACGGGCCTACGTAGACCAAACGGGATCTGATTGTTAGTTTTTCGGGCGTTGCAAATTTTGCCAAAATTTTATTTGATGCTCTTAATTACAATTCAGAGGGTTGTTCTAGTTATGGTCATTATCCACACATTATGTTTACTCAAGAGCAATTGGTAAGCTGCATTTGTTTTGGTATCAAAGATAACATAATTCATATACAAGCTACACATTAAATCATTCAACACCAACCTCCTTGCTTACACAATTATCTCGTATTACCGAAAAACCTCGTTATGCAAAACGAGAAGGTCCTAGCACTGTTAAGTCTGTTAGTAGGTCACCTTTCGCTGGTCCTAGTGGTACCTCAGGTAAAGGTATATCGTCCCAATTAAAATGTTTTTCTTGTAATAAGATAGGCCATCGTTGTTCTGAATGTAAAGTTCGTGGAATTAAAAGAGAGCGAGATTTGTCCCCAGCCAGTGACTCACGCACTAAGAAATCTAATACCGTTTAGTTTTGCGCTTACTGTACGCGTACTGGTCATAAAATTGAAAGAAGAAGAGCAGTCTGATCGAGAAAAGAAAACAAACAACTTTTGTTTTTCACCAAGACGAGAGGGTGGTGATGATTGGTCATCACTGACCTATTTTAAGCTAAAATTGAATAACCACGAAATAAATGTTTTACTGGATACAGGTGCTCAAGTTTCGCTTATCAAGTCGTCGTTAGTCACAACACTAAATGCAGAGCAAGATATTATGCCTGAAAGTATTGAATTATCTGGTATAGGTGGCTTAACACATGCGTCACAGTCAAAATTTTCGATTCAAAAGCAATGCATTGCTCATAAATTCTAGGTTGTGAGTGATGATAATTATTATCAGTTGTAACGCTTTATTGGGAATGGACTTTCTCAATTTACCAGAGATGATCTTAACGCACAATAAATCTAATGTTGCCCTAAACTATTTACCAGCAAGACACCAAAATAAAGAATTAGACATACTTTTAAATGAATTTCAGAGCATTCCAACAACAATAAATGATGTTCCGACACCCATTAAAACAGGCGAATTTAAAATTCGCCTAATGGTTGACAAAGAAATTAAATACCGCCCATATAGAATGTCTGTTAGCGAGCGTGAAGCAGTTAAATCAATTGTCCAAGCCTTACTCAATAATTGTATCATCCGACCCTCGCGGTCTCCTTTTGCTAGTCCTTGTTTGTTGGTTACTAAGAAAAATGATCAACCCCGTCTAGTAATAGATTTCCGTGCCCTAAACAAGATTGCCGTCAAGGACAGGTATCCCCTACCCTTAATCGATGATCAAATAGATCGCTTAAGTGGCAGTACCTATTTTAGCGTTCTTGACATGGTAGCCGGATTTCATCAGATCCCTGTCTATCCCGATTCGATCGAAAAATTGGCATTTGTTACGCCTGACGGGCAATTTAAATTTCTCCGAATGCCATTTGGGCTAGCAAATGCCCCAGCTATTTATCAACGGGCCATAAACACTGCCTTACAGTCAGAAATTCAGCAAGGCATCGCCCTGGTTTACTTAGACGATGTGTTAATTCCATCTTATAGCATTCAGGAAGGTTTGGCTAATTTACGGACTGTTTTGACAACTCTCAAATTAAAAGGTTTTCTCATTAATATTCATAAATGTTCGTATTTGCAAACAACAGTCGAATATCTAGGACGGTTAATTTCCCACGGACAGGTTCAACCAAGCCCTTCCAAGGCGAAAGTTCTGACATTAATGCAGGTTCCATCTAATGTTCGAGTAGTTCGACAATTTTTGGGTCTTGCCGGATACTTTCGAAAAGTTATTCTAGAAATTGCCCGAATTATTCGTCAGGTCGATAAACTACCTTCTGCTGTTGTTCAACCTGATCGATGGAGAGATTTTGTGCATAAACGGCCCCAGGAGAATGCTGTTGCAAAAGAAACGCGCCGCAACTATCCAACCACAAAAGCAAACACTTTTTATGTAGGCGAGTTTGTTCTCCTTTCCCGTGGGCCTTGCGCCCTTAGAAATTGGAAACTGAATGGTCTGGCCCTTATAAAGTCACGGCAGTGCTTCCTCATGACAGCTACGAACTCCGACGAGTTGATGATATATCCGAATCTACCCGACTTACTTCCACCGCCTCCTTTCAAATGCATCCCTGGCCAAAGAAGGAATGGTTTCCAGAAGATTGTGCAGACCTTCTGGATAATTATCTTTCACCTGGTATTGACTCTCAGGTATGGTTTTGGCCGTGTTAGCCAAGTTTTTGAGTTTTTGAATGTAGTTTCTGAACTTAGTTTTTGAACCGAACTAAATTATATTTAAGTTTTTAATTTTATAGTTTGTGAATATTCTATTGATGGTTAATCTGAGTTAAAAGGCTCTAAACTCAGGGTTCTTGGTCGGAAGCAATACTAAATTTGATATGATGTTCTTTAAAGTATAGGGCTATGGCCGTTTATGACCTACGCCTTTGTGTAAATTGATATGATGTTCTTTGAAGTATAGGGCTATGGCCGTTTATGACCTACGCCTTTGTGTGAATTGATATGATGTTCTTTGAAGTATAGGGCTATGGCTGTTTATGACCTACGCCTTTGTGTAAATTAATATGATGTTCTTTGAAGTATAGGGCTATGGCCGTTTATGACCTACGCCTTTGTGTGAATTGATATGATGTTCTTTGAAGTATAGGGCTATGGCCGTTTATGACCTACGCCTTTGTGTGATTTGATACGTCGTACATATTAATTTGTTCGTTAAAATAATTACATACTTTAATTATTAATAATTGTTTAAATCCTAATAACGCTATATTTTCAATTCATAGTAATCGAAAACCATATTAGTCAAAGTTGGCCATGCACGAAAAGCCGCTTGTCATAGTTTAATACTTATTTATTAAATGTCGACTTGAGAGAATTAAATTTGACGTTTCATAAATAATTTTATTAAACTACTACAAGCGGCTCTTCGAGCCCGCCCAACTTTGACTAATTTTCTTATCGATCTCTCTGTATAAGAAATTAATTGTCTACCCTTCCGTTGCCGTACTTTTTGTTCCTCCAAGTGTTTTTGTCTACTGCTTGTTAGTTATCCACGAAATTGAGAATTTTTAGCAAGATTTCTTTCTCGCCAGGATCACCCCAACCGAATTCGTGGGCCACTATCAATGATTTTTTTTCACTGGCCGAGCCGTGATTAATCTGCTTTCTCTGTAATGATCATCCATCACGTAAATCCACAGAAGAGTTCTTGTCTTGAAGACTTAAAATACCTTTTATTAGTTCTCCGAGTTAAGCTCTCTTCCAAGAAACTACCCACCTCACTAGTTTCAAATACTCCGCAATCACTGTGTCACTGATTAATGGCTGAAGGAAAATCAGATTAAGCCCTGCGACATCACATCCTTGAGATGTGCAGGTTATACTTGATTTAAATTGGAAGCAGAGTAAACCAGACCTTGCAATGTAATCCCGTAAAGGCCGAACATTTGTAATCGACTCGGTTTAAATTCTTGTGGATAATTAAAGACGACCACAAAACAAGACCTACGAGACACATCCGCAAAGGGTTGGTGTTGGGAACGGCGGGCAGTGAGACAAAGTATTAATCATGGAATTGCTATTTAAGTGGAAAGAGTGTCGCACGAGAGGGCTTGTGAATTTCGGCGACTTAAGATTAATTGCTACTGGCACCAGATTTTATCGGAAGAGTAAAACAATTAGCTATGAACTACCTATTGTTAGTAGCAACAGATGTTTTTTCTACCAAATTTTTAGAATAACTTTATTCACAAAATACAACACAAACTCCAGCGATTTCAATTTATAAATTACAAGCTTTTTTTTAATCAGATCAAATTGCTTTTTCTACCAAAAGTGTAATTCCGTAATTCATGAGTTTATAATCTGGTAATTTTATAGCTTCATAATTTCGATTCTTTTTTAGCCCATTTTCAAGATCTCAGAATTTTGGTGTCACAATTTCAGAATATCCGAATTCTATCATCTAAATATCTATATAAAACAAAGTCGAGTTAGTTACACCATTTATAACTCACGAACGGCTGGACCGATTTTTATGATCTTCAATTTGTTGGATTTGTCTCCGCCCCGAATAGCAGAATTACTATTAAAACATCGGAAAAATTACAGGTCCAGGGAAATCCGCTTGGTACAGGGCAACGACAAAAACAAAGAACGCCGGCAACCAAAATTTGTCGCACCGGGCTTTAAAAATTAAAATCGATTCTTAAGCAGTAAACTCCAAAAGTTTCACTTCTGTCGCGCGTGGACTCCACACACAAATTTTATGAAAGATCGAGAACGGATTGACTGATTTCGATGAATTTTTTTTTTTCGGGGGCGAATAGGTATTAGTCCAGTAAATCTAGTTTTTTCCCAGGAAAAAATTCCGGAAGTTTTTTCTCAACGGTTCTATATGTTTTTTGGGTCGCTGAATCCGAATTTGAGGTTTGTATGCCCTCGCCAGAGGTGAGTTAATTTCAAGAAATGCAAGAAACTTCAAAAATTTCTATTTCCAGTTTTTTGCTTATAACTCGAAAACGAGGCGTTTTTACGAAAATACAACTATAAACAAACTTAAATTAGACAAAATTTCCTACAAGAATGTGGTATAATGTTTGTTTCTATCGTTAATGGGACGGCCGCTAGAGCGCTCTGAATATAGACCACTTTTTCGCTCTTTGTGGAAAATGTGGAAACAGGATTACGTCTCTTTGCTGGCTTTTTCAATTGTTTGGTTTCATATCTGGGGGAACTTCCTCACCACACAAAAAGCAATGCGTTCTGGATGAGAACTGAATGGTATTTCAAAGTAATAAAGGCGCAGTACCATCCTCTTTACTCCTCTTAATATAAGCAGCAATCGACTTTTGTTTAGTGTACTGCTTTCTACATTTTTCGTGGACCTCAAGTTCTGTGCTCCGTTTGAATAAAACTTGGTTTCCATCGTTACCTCTTTTACTAACCTCAATGAAAGACTGCAACGTCTTTTGTTTAATACAGTCCTCTCTGATCCATCTAACAAGGATCCTTCACAAATGAAGCATTTTCGAAACATGTTACGCACATAAAGCTCAAACACTCACGTAAATATTCAACTGAAGGAAAGTTTCCTTTCGTCGACTAACTGACAAAACGAAAAAGTTGTCTGTATTCAGAACGCTCTAGCGGTCGTCCCATTAAAGAGAGAAACAAACCTAATACCATATTCTGGTAAGAAATTTTATCTACTTTAATTTTGTATACAGGGTGTTTTTGAAATGCATGTCAATAAAAAATCTAGGCAATCTAGAGGTTTAAAGAAGCCCCAACAGCCCATTTTTTTGTGTCTAAAACGATGGGGATAATTAACCTTTACCACGTATAGTCCACGCCACTGTCAATTGCATTTTCAATGTAGATACCACGACCTTCTAGATAAATTTGTCTTTAAACCGGCCTGTACATTAGCTCAGTTCGAGTGTTTCTCCACGAGCGCTGCTTACACAGCAAAATTTTTTAAATTTGGAAATAATTAAACAAATATCTATGACAAATGCCACTTGACATTTATCGAATCTCTTTGAAAGTTACCTTTCGCTCACATTTGATTTTTTGAATTCTAGCGCTTCTATTGTATTTTGTTCTTGTCTTGTTACTGTTTTTTCGTGTCATGCCAGGCTTCACCCCAATCACTCCATGAATTTCCTAGTGATTTAGAATTGCGATAAAGATGGTGTGATAATATATTTGGGGATTCAGGTAAAATTAATTTCAGTTGAACATAATAACAATTTATTGTAATAATTATTGTGTAGTAGAAGACTTTGTTGTGTTGCCTGAGAGAGCACTCGTATGTAATTTTCATTTCGATGGCAATTCATACAGAACATCATCAGGATCAGGAAGAAGACATTTGAAGAGTTATGCGATTCCGACAATTTTTCCGGTATTAACTGATTTTTGAAAGACATTTTTATTTACCAATAACACAATTTCCTAGACCTCTGGAGCCCAAGCAGAATCCTTTCTAATTTCTAAAATTCCCAAGCGCAAGGAACCTGATCTTTATTCTGATGCCTTACCTTCCTGCTCATCCTCTACCTTAAATAAAGAAAACAAGGAAACTTTTTCTTTACAATGCCAGGTAAGGAGGTAAATGGTTTTTGCTCTTCAGTATTCAGCAAGAAATAAGAGTTCTCATTTATGTTAAATTAATATTATCTACTTAGAAAAATCACAAGCATTAGCCTTTACTTATTTTTATAAATGCGAGCCGTTTTCTGTTGTATACTAAAATACACTAGGTCTCATGAGTGATGATACGAAGAATCAGTTAGAAATCACATTGTAACGGACGTTGTAAGTTGGTTTTACCCAAATTTTTAGCCATTTGTGCAGGTTTTTTTTTTGGAAGAAATTAGTTATTCTATATTTTAATTATATTTAATTTCATCTTTAGAAACTTGACGCATCCTGCCAAGTGGAAGCTATATCCGCAAGAGGGATTGAGAGATACAAAGCGGAAATCAAAACACTGAAACAGTCAGTAGCAAGGCTTAAGAAACAAGATATTTTGAAAAATAAAAAAATACAAGATTTGCAGAGTTTAGTGGACAATTCAGAATACACGACGATTGAAGCAATTAAAAAAGATGCCTTGAAAAATGATCCACATGCAGTATTTATTTTATCAAATTTTAAATTACAACAAACGAAAGCCAAAATGGTTAGGAATGACCATTCGCCAGTGTGTCATGTGGAAGGTTACTTCACCTAAAGGGTACGAATATATAAGAAATATGTTTATTCGATTACCCAGCCGAATTACCCTGCTTAGGCATACTGGAAGCACAAAATCGAGTTTTGAAATGGCAGAATTAATTAAAAGGAGACTAGAAGCAGAGGCCAGTTGTTTATCTCCTATTGAAAATTTGTACAGCGTCATAATTGACGACATGGCAATTCAAGAAAAACTTCAATATAATAGAATGGAGGATAAATTCTATGGATATCAAAATATAGATGTAGAGAAAACTGTTGGAAATCAAGACACGTTAGCCAACAAAATGCTGTGTTTTGTTATTCATGGGTTTTCTACAAAGTACACAATTCCTGTTGGATACTTTTTGTTACAGACAACCACAAATGTAATGTTGGATTGTTCAAGTTGTTTGGAAATGGTAGTTTGAAAACCCATGTAGAACATCCATTACACAGCAACATGCCTCTCTTTCTGAGCTTTGACTATTGCCATGTTATAAAGAACTGTAGAAACATTTTTCTGGACCACAACATGCACTCCAGTGAAGGAATTATTTCTTCAAATTACTTGAAAACACTGCATGACCTACAAAAAGACATGGTTATAAAGCCTGTTAAATTTTTAACAAAGAAACACCTTTACCCCTCAAACATGGAAAAAATGAACGTACGTAGAGCTGTGGAAATATTTGCACCTCCTGTAACAGCTGCTCTAAATTATTTGGCCATACATCACACAGACAATCAGTTCTCAGGATCTGAGGCCACAGTCAAGTTCATGGAGATGATGTATGCATTTTTCCAACTACATGATGTAAGTGATCGAACACAATACATAAGACAGTTAGATCAGAACTGTGCACCTTACTTGAATTTTGATGATGAACGTTTGAATTGGCTGGAAAATGGAGTTTCACAATATGTAAATAACATTCAATTATATTCTGAAAGAAATAATATTAGAGGATTCACACAAGAAACAGCGGAGGCCTTAAAATTTACCGCAAAAAGCACTTCTGAGTGTGTTAAGTATTTACTTAAGGATGTTGGATTTTATTATGTTCTGACAAGAGCATTTAGTTCTGATGCAGTTGAAGCCATGTTCAGCACTGTTCGTATGGGTGTGGTTCCGAAGATGCCACTGATGCCCGAGCTGCTCACCATGCCATAAAAAGAATAATAATCTGTGGTCTGCAATTTTATATTTCCATATTTTCATGATAATCTCTAACGCATAATCTCATCAATCCACGATCTTGGTCTCACGATTTCGTAATTTACGACGTACGATTTTTCAATTTTTTACAGTTTTTCTTCAACAGGCGCATCCACCATTCTCAACCTCCAATTTTCCCCTATAGGATTCCGGCTTGTTTTTAAACAACGCCCAAATTCGACAAATTACACGAATTGAATTTTTTACATTTTTTCTTCAAGAGGCGCATCCACCATTTCTCACACTTTCTTAAATTTTCCTCCATGGGCTTCCGGGTGTCTGATCAAATGTGACATTCTAATGATGAAAACAACGCCCAAACTCGAAAATGGCCTACTTAATTTTTTTTATTATTTTTTAAATGTCCTGATATTTCGTGCTTTCCTAATTTTGTTATTGCATGATGTCTTAATTTTCAAATTCTGTAATTTATCTTATTCTCCAAATTCCTCTTATCTTCATTCGCTAACATGTCGTCTCCATCTGGCTTGATTACGAGGACATTCGCAGGAATTTATAACCGCAGTCAAATAATGATCTAACATGAATGAAATATGAGAAATGACATCGTTAAAACCAAAATAGTTGTTGTTAACCAATGTTTCACCTGATTATATATTACTTTTTGAACTTACAACTGCTGTAAAATTTTAGTCAAAATGTCAGTTTGAAGTTCCCGATTTGCGACGTGTTATAAAACGTGCATTGACGCAAATAATAATCGACGGTCTGTACTGTGGAAGCCCAACCATTTCCGACTTGCTTCATCCACTTCGTCATTTCACAACTGTCATTTAAATATTTGCAAATTAAAATTGTTGTTATCGTCAACAGGGACAACTGGTATGGTTGTGCATGTCGTTAGTTAAGTTTTTTTTTTTTTTAATAATTGGGGCTATTCAGTTCACGTGTCAAACTGTGATAATATTCGACCAATAACAGGCGTAGAATTTCAAAATGTTCGCCAATGAAAATCAATTGCGGCGACATAAGAAAAATAGTTTGGTTCATTGAATAGTCCTCCGAATACAATTCGTAGTCAAAATTGAGTCGACAATTTTTAAGATGGTTTTGTGCAAGCACTCGGAAATTGCAATGAACATCTTACAAATTGTCGACATAACTTTGACTACTTATCGTATTACAAGTGATTATATAACACATAATAAATTGAGCCAATAGCAATTATAGATTTTCCATAGTTACGATGTATATAAGCGATTAGCCCCTTGACGACGGGGTATATGCATTTCGGTGTTTCGGCTGGCTCCCACAATGAACTTTGTCATAGGAACGATTTTTTTATGATTGTTAATAAACGTCAGAAAAAAAGTTTCGTCAAAATTTCGCATTTTTTGGTTATATAATCGTAACGAATACCACTCGAGCATTGAAAATAATCCGATTAAACTAACCTCGTCATTCGACGTATTCCGCGAAATACGTCCCATGACTCGGAATTTTAATCGATTATGTTCTATGCTCTTGTGATATTATAACTGAATATAACCGTACTTTAAAATGATCTATTTTAGAAATGAATCAAAATCTTTATACAGGAAGATTTTGTTATTAGTCGAAAAGGGAACAATGTTTTAATAATGATCCCTAGATGTCCAACATTGGGTGCCATTTGTTGCATGGGGGCCATCTGAACTGAAGAAGTTTAAGTATTTAATGTTCCAAACCAAATTAATGTAAAGCCAATGCCTTAAAAGAGTGGTAGGAGAACAGACCTAGATGTGTCTTAAGGTCACGGACACCTCGGTGGTGGAGATGGGGACAATACGCACTATACGGTGGGTCGCAGAGTGGGGGAAATATAAAGGCAAACGGCGACTGGCTGACCCCATTCTTATCAATTACTTTTTTCGTTGACCGATTATTAAGAGCCAATTTAACGTTTGATTTTGACTAACAAATCGATCGTTAATGTACCTCATTAATGCACGATTTTACATTAATGCATGATTTTTCATTAATGCACGATTTTGCAATAATTAATTCATCGAATTTTTTTTGCCTTAACGCGTCTTTTAGGTTGTGAATTCGAGCTTCTCTCCATACACCCATTTGCGTGTGTCAGTTTTGTATGCAATTGGGCTACTTATCTTTGTCGCTACACATGATTTCCGACTTTTCGCTGACAACAAACTGAAACATGCATTATCCAATACTGCATCCAATAATTCAGGATTTTCTAGCTCCATTTTTAAACTTACACAAATTAACAGCACTTTCACAATGGCGAACTGTTATTTATATGCCGACTTCATTAATTTGTTTTCAGAGACAACTATGTTTATGGCATAAGTGACAATTACTTCATGAATTGAAATTTCAGAAACAGATTTTTATCCCCAGATTAAAAGGCTTTCGGTCAAAAATATTGTAATCAACTCGTATGTTAACGTGCGATTAATAATATCGACAATTAAAGGCATTCGCTCCCTACGGTCGGTCGTGCTTTAAACAGCCTCGATTATTAATCGCCTTCATTAACACTCTTGTTTATTAAATAACTATTATTACAATTTATTGACAGTAAATCAATTACTACAGGCAAGTTAGATAGTCCCCCCGGAGCTTTATCGGATGCGTCGCCTTTTCAGCCGACTCGTAGAATAATCCGCGGGGATCGCTTGTCTAGTATGCAATCGGACTAGCTCCCCCGTAACTCCGTACTTGCACTAACTACCAACTTTGTGAAAGTTGAGGGTGCCAGGCTCCCTGTGCGTACAAGGAATCTCATTCTCACCAATAGAAAAAATGGCTGTTTTGTTTTGAACCTGCTGAGTACTCTCAAAGTTTTCTGAGGGTTTTGGGAATGCCTTGTCTTGCCTGACGGACATTTGATTTTTTGTTTTGCTTGATAATCTACTTCTTGGGGTCATGGCCAAAGGGCAGTCGATTTAGGGAGTATTGCCTGAGGGGCCTTTCTTTGGAAAGGAGGGGATTGCCTGATAGGAATTTCTGGGGCGGGGTTCAAAGGAAGAACAGCTCCTTTATTTGACCTGAAGAGTTTTGGCACCAAGGGGTTTTGCCTGACGGGCATTTTTGAAGCCAATTGCCTGAAGGGCATTTATGTTTTCTGACTTTTACCTGAGGGAAAAAGTGTTGTTTGGGTTTTTGCCTGAAGGGCTTTCGTGGTAGAAAGGGGCGGTGTCCTGAAGAGTATCGCGACGTGAAGGGTCGGTGAATGGGCTTCATCTGTCACCATCTGTCATCGCCTGCAAACCAGTGACGAAAGCATTCCCATTGCCAATTTTCCTTTCCCCAAGTGGTACTCGAGTTGCTGGTGGAAGTCCAGCTTCTTGTCGATGATAACTTGTAATGATAGGTAGGGAAATGACCCGGTCGAACATCTCGTTTTTACCTTCCGGGTGGAGGAGCCAGCCAGGAGGGGGGTGCTCTTGCCGATGTAGACGTCGATCATCCAGTTCTTACACCAGTCTTCCAGTTGGCTGATGGCTTCTTGCAGGAACCGGGTCGCCAAGCGTGGCTGCTTGGATCCGGTGAAGATCGCTGTGTCGTTTGCGTAGATGGCGAATGTCGTGTTTTGCATTCTTAGAATGTCTGCGGTGAAGGCCGCGTACAGGACGGAATCCTGGGGGACGTCCGCTTCGATGTCGTAGGACGGGATATAGTGTTTCCGATGCGGACTCGAAAAGCTTTGGCCACATCAAGAAATACTGCACCGATCACTTGTTTGCGCTATATTCCGTAGATAGATCACTTGTTTGCGCTTATTGTTGGTCTTGCTGTGAATGCAGTGTGGGAGTCGTGCCTGGATGACTCTTTCCGCAACTTTCTCTGCAGTCGACCAGAGACTGATGGGGCGATGGTTCTGCGGAAATTTCGGGTTTTTCAGATGAAAATAACTGTCACACGCTTCGCAGTGCTTTGAAGGTCTTGCCCGTGAGTTCCTTCAGGCCCCTGTTGGGGATATTGTATGGATCTGGGACTTTTCTCCGCTTCAGAAAACGGATGTCTTCGGCTGAGGTGGGGGTTTTCGATTTCAGGGACTTCGTCAACGGTTCCTTCCACTTTTCTTCTATGTATCCTGGGGAAGGAGTTTGTAGTCGTTGCGGAAGGCCTTTGCTATCTTCTAGACCTGTGGGCATTCCTGAACTCTTGGAGGGCTAGTTTGACTTTTGTCTGCTACAACGTCGCTTTGTCTAGCTCTTTTTCTTGCTCGATTTTTCTCTCTGATCAGATTCACGACTCGATACGGAATCGTGCGCCTTTGGGATGATATCTGCTGGGTCATTGGCCTCGGTCCCGATGGGCATCAGGACTGGGCTGTGGTCCGAGCTGAGTTCTGCAGCCACTGAGAGCTGAGTGCTCAATTTGTTGAACAACGTTCTTAACAATTGCGATGTCGGGGACGTCCTGATCTATGGTAGGTTGGTTCGACCGGGGCCATAACCACCATATCTGCATTTCTCGAGAGGAAGTCATCTCGGTTGTTCCAGGTGAGGTGTTTGGCATTAAAGTCGCCTGCCGCTGTGGCTGGAGTGTTACCATTCATCAGTTCCTGCAGATCCGCTTGGAGAAGTCGGGAAGGGTGCTGAGGTCGATTGTAACATGCAAGCAGACGTAGAGGTCCTTTTCCAGTCGTTACTGTTATCCTAATGTTTTCCAGATATTTAAAAACTCATTGCAAATAGGTCAACAGCTTTGGATTTTCGTGGTTACGAGGAGATCTGAAATAGCGGCATCACAGTGTTTAATTAAAGTGTGACTTTTGTTTCGCACAGAAGAACAATGTCTACTCCGTGAGAGAGAATGAATTCCTTGAGTTTATTCCGAGTTGTTTGGAGCCCATTGGCGTTCCAGAAGACGATTTGAAGGGATTTTGGGATTAGTGAGCTAGCTATCTAAAACAGAGAAGGATTTATGTTAATAGATGATTGGCAAGTTGGAGCAAGACTTGCGCCAGCTCTTTCTTGTCTTTGATTGCGGTCACAACGATGTCCACTTTCGTCCTCGCTTCTGATTTGGTTTCCCTATGCTGCACTTTATGCTGGGGTGGTCTTTTTGGCAGTTCCCCCCATCTTGTCCACATTTAAGACATATAGCGCTGGCTGTGCTAAGTTGTTGCGAATGATGAAATCTTTGGCAACTGTGGCACTGGTTGGTCCCCTTCTTCTTTGTATGGATTTTCTATTGTCCCTCAGCAGTATTTGATGATCTGCATGACGTCTTTTTGGCTTTTCTGGAGTTCTACCAGCACGAGTGGTAGCCTCTTCTCTGCCGCAATGCCCTGTTCTTTGGGAGATGATGTCCGTGAGGAACCTTTCCTGTTGGTCTTCTGGCAACGTATAGCTCTCTAAAAGGGAGCGGCTCTCTTTCATTCTCCCGTTCTATTTGCCCTTATGGGCTTGAGATGAGGGGGTGGTTTTTTAGACTCTCGGGGACGGTTTCCGATTTGCTCTTCTTTCCTTGCAATCTTCTCTTCTGTTCTTGCGCAAATTCACCCACTTGCTCTGGTCACGGGAGTAACACAAGCACGTGAAGATGGGCTGTTACGACGGAGTGCAATTCAGGACCCCATAGAACCATCTCGAGCGGTTGCAGTGACCTGGATAAGAGCAATAGGTCGTAGAGTGTCCATGAGTACCATTTATCGCCGAATACGCTCATTTGGATTACATTCGTACCGTCCGTATTTTCGCATCCCATTGCCGAGGGAACAAAAAGTCACGAGATTAGAGTGCAGCCACAACAGACAACACTGGGACAAGGAATGACAAGAGATCGTCTTTTCCGATGAGTCCAGGTTTTGCTTAAGGCAGTCTGACGGGCGTACCTAGAGGGCCAAGACAAAATTTAGAGTATACGCAACGTCGCCAAACGGGCTTAACACCTGGGGTAATGGAGTGGGGGGCAATACACTACAATTAGTTGCCGTTCCATTTACCTAGATGACTTCCAATTAGTGTGGAAAGCATTCACTTATCTCTATTATCTATCAATTTTTAAAAAAGTTTACCTTAAATTCTTAACTCCCGAACCATCTATAATAAACCTGTATTATAATATAATTTTGCTCAGCATTAATTAAATAATTAAATATAGGCCGTTCGATTTTAAAAACATAACTTTGGTATATTACTAATGTTAGAAGATTCTGTATATGATTGCCATCATTGATCATCAATTATTATTATCATCTCCCGAAAACCCCGTTTTGATATGCTTCAATATAAGGTCTAAATAATGGTCCACACACCTCTGGGACAACCTGGATGTGGCAATAATTTTTAACTTGAAATTGACCCATTTGTTCGCATATCAAAAAACATACACCACCATTCTTCAAACTTGCAGCATATGCGAATTATAGACAATTTAAAATTAAATTAAATTTCACAGTGCATTGAAGATGATTTGTGGCCATGCAGGTGCAAGAGGACTATTAATCATTAAATTGCAAAAGTGTAAAAAGTTAGTAAAATAAAAGGGTGCTTTTTAATTTAGCTGAGTTGAGATTAATTGCCGCTGTCACAAGATTTTATCGGAAATGCAAAACAATTAACCCCAAACTGTCTAACGATTGTAACGACAGACATTTTGTATTTACCTACAATAATTAATAGAAAACCGATTCTCTATCAGCGCTTAATCAATGCGAAGTGGATTGATTGATTAACCGATCATGATGAACCCAAACGGATTCAAATGTAATTCACAGGCCGATGTATAAAGCATCTGGTATACTGGTAAATTTACTAGTGTATTCGAATTGTTAATAATGCCCATTTATCTTACCGTTTCGAACTTGGTTACCGGATTCTGCAAGATAGTTTTTCCATTACTGTTTTCTATTTTTGATAAATCATCCTCGGTATTTCTTTTAAAGCAGCTTTTAATGCTTCCAGTAACTAATTAATTAACGTAGGTTCATATTTTACCAGCAATGTAATACTACCTTTAATGGCTCCCTATTGTAAACTAAATGTTATCTGTGTAAATGGGAAAATGTAATAAAAAGAGCACTAGGCCAAACACGCTTTCCAGCAGATTTATTTCTCACTTTAAAAATAAACACGTTTGAATTTAATTTGAAGCCGGCAAAAGTTTGTGTATTAATTACCAACGGAAATTTAATTAATTTTGTAAACAAAATGGTATGTATTAGGTACATGGAACGGTTATGCCGAATAGAGTAACTTTTAAAGTAATATAAATCATAAAATAACACCGCGCAGCGATCAAAGCGAAGAAATCTTATATTACAGCAGAAATCTGCTATAATCCTTCACAATTAACAACCTAAGATTAAAATACATCGGCTGAGGTTTTGTATCAAACTTAGATAAATTACAGCATGAAAGATCAACTCATTCTTCCTTTATGCGTTCACGATAAAGCTCAAAAGTTCAAGTTTAAATTAGATGAAAGCTATATTTACAAACAAGGTGCTACGGGCGTCTATTTTATAGCATTCACCCAGATAATATAAAATTGAAATTGTAATATGTTATAAAGAAAATTTACTACAAGGGTGAAAGAATCTTCAACTAAAATTGGTGACTGTAGGATATTATAATATATTGCAGCAATTTAAAATAACCTAGTCTTCCCTTTGACTTCATTTCCTAGACTAGTTATTTTATCTTATGAGATAAATTTTTACGTTTTATGGGTTTCAATTTGGATCGAGTCCAAGCAGGGAGGGATTTGTTTCCACTCACATTTAATTCCTGTATTATTTGTCAGTTTGAAATATTCGTTATGTGGAAATAGTACAGTAATGACTAAATCAGAGCTAAGATACTTTGAGTAGTTTAAAAGATGACGCAAAAGAAAAACTATATAAATAAAAAATTGAAATGGTCCCTGAGAAATATCTTTCACTGCAATTCCCCAGGATGATATTGGCCGTAACTCAAGATTTTGTCAGTGAAAGAAGAATATTGCGCGTCGTTTAAGGGTTCGCCAGTTATTTACAGCATTCAAACGAATCATGTTGCATAACTACGACTCTCTTATGATGCACGTAAAACAAAGAGCACTATGTTCTTTTAATGTTCTTAATAAAATTACAACCACGAATCTGACTTTTGTTATTTCGTATAGCTGGCAAATAGTGAAAGCTCGCCAATTTAATTTGCCCAAAGTATTAAACATTATCCTCCGATTTAATCAGAAGGGTCGTGTTGAGTTGATACGGATAGGTCACTTGAAACAACACGATATGAATGCAAAATGGAATCCATGTAAATAACCGAACAAAATAACATATTGACTCAATTAACCACATCTGTTCAAGTCACTGTTGCGTGCTGTTTAATTAAGCCGTTTTGACCGTTGTTGTGTCTTCGCCACTCGCAATTTTGATCCGGGGTGTAAATAAATACCCTTATCTGTGACGGTGTGTTTTCAAACATTAATATAAGAGTGGGTAAATTAAAACTAAAAATTTGTCCAATTTATTTATTTTTTTGTATTAATTGTATCATTATTTCCAAGAACGTTTTTTTAATACCTATTAAGATTTTTTCTCTCAACTGAAAATCTGACTGGTGATATTATTTGCTGTTAATTGCGTGCAATTTGAACGCTAACGAAAATTTAATAATGGTTCAAATTAGCGAAATTCATTGAATTCAATTAATAATTATTGCGTGTTGCTACAATTATGATTTTTTATCAGATCTTTTCACGTGGATAATGAAGACCTGATTTTTATATTTTTTAACCAATTAATATTTAACATAACGTCGGAGAAGAAACAACTGAAATTTTATTAATTTTTAAGGAGATTACAAAAACCACATACGTAATTCAACAAAATCATGGAATTTTGTTTTAAAAATGTGGTGTCATGAGCGAAGTGGTTTTTTGTCACAAAGAGCAGCTGTGAAATGCAAGAACAGGAGTGTGGATACAATAGGAAAATGGTTGTCATTCCGTACCAGATTGTCAACCATTCAGTCAAAAATATAAATTTCAGTATAATATATTTTGGTGTAAATCTCAATTTGGATTGATTCTTATTACTGGGACATATGAGGTTTCTTTGTGACTAAAAAGCGTATAGTTTTGGCACCGTTTATGAGTGCGGCGGGCGGGTAGTCCGCCCTATCCACTATACTCATCGACTGACTAAATGGATGAGAAATGACAACCATTTATTGTATTTTTTTTTTCCTTTAAAAAGTAGAACTCACTCTCGTGTTCAATCAATTTCAAAATTTTTAAGTCAAGAAAAGGTTGTCATTCCAATACCATTAGTCAATCAGTCAGTTGTGGATGCAGCGTTACTGTTATTTATACCAACATGACCACATTTTGACAATTGTTTATAAAATAAAATGGATAATACATCAGAATATTGTTCTGGAAGAGATTGGAATGATGGAGCTGCGTGTGACCTTTAGTTAAAAATGCTTGTTCAATTGACTTTGTATTGCTGACTTATTATCAAGAGCAGGTTGTATAGGACTGTGTTTCTATTTTGATAATTACAATGAGACACCAGGAGGTGTTTAATGCCATTGAGGAGGCTCTTTCCTTTTCTTCTGTATGCTTTGTGTATTCCTCTTCAGACACATTTCCAGCGTTATAGGAACTTGATAAGTCCTCTTGGTTTAAAATTGATTCAAATGTAAATCTACTGACGATGTTCACATTTTGTTGTGCACAGTATTCCAAATACAGGGTGTCCCAACTAAAATTTGTAAACTCCTCCCCTCCCCAATTCAAAAGAAAACGCTGGAACATGTCATTTTGTTAGCAAGGGGGACCAAATTCTACCAAACTTTCGAGTCTTACGATTCTTGCACGCAGGTTTCGTTTCATACACCTTGGATTTCAAGTGGCCCTACAAAAAATCCATCGGCGTTAAAATCGGGTGACCAATCGATTACACGGCGACCTATCCAGTGGTTTGGAAAACGTTCATTGAGAAAACCTTGGACATCTGCAGCAAAATGAGGAGGAGTTTTATCCTGTTAAAAAAAAATTGGTCTTCATCTTCTTCAACCGCTTATTGATAACTAAAATTCTTGGCCGCATGACGTTGATTGAAAACAGTAGCAGCCATTGTTGCATTATTATGGTTTTGGTAGTAAATTTTCAACTCAATCTTCTCTGCTGTACTGTAAACCATTTTTCAATAACTTTCAAGAAGAGCCCAAAATCTTGACCTACATAAAAGATAAGAGCAGAGATTATTTTGCTGGTAGTAATAAATTCTAATGTAAACCAACGATAAAAAATCGTATTTTGATTGCATTGTTGTAGAGAGCGGGAGGGGTGGTCATTTTTGGGCAATACATTGGCTGAAATCTCTGTCTTCGTTAATTTTGACGTTTATTCCGATTAAACCTTCTTAATTATCTAAATGTTTTAAGAGTATTTTATGTAGATTTGGAAAATAAAAAATTCATCTTTTTTTTTGTAGAAGGGACATTCCATACCAAGTGAGCCACCTAAAATTTAGATTTTGCTCAAATTTGGCATATTAATAGTACTTGTAAATAGCAACTCCCAAGCGCTATCTGAGATTTTTTAGGCTGCTAATATTTGATATGCATGGGGGTGAATTATAGATGTTAAGATAGGACATGAGTAAACTTAATGACATTTATTTCAATTTAATAACTGTAATAGTGGCACAATGAAATACCCTTTAAAAACGATCCCATACAATTTTGACCTAATCCAATATTTTGACCTTGAAAATGACCTAGAAATTTGAAAAATGATTATTTTCCATCTTATGACTGCTTTTATTTTCTTCAAATGTTACCCAAAATGTAGCTTATGACGTCTTCTTTATTGATTATAAGTTTTATTGTGGGCCGAGTTTGGGTTCAGAAGATATAATTTTTTTCAAATGTAAAGAGCAACAAATCGACGATTTCACGTCGTAAGGGGTATTTAAAAAATCTATATCTTCTGAACCCAAAATCTGACCACAATAAAACTCATGACCAATAAAGAAGAAGTCATAAGCTACATTTTGGGCAACATTTGAAGCAAATAAAAACAGTCATAAGATGAAAATAATCATTCTTCGTATTTTTGGGTCATTTTCAAGGTCAAAATATTGGTTTAGGTCAAAATTGCATCGGACCATTTTTAAAGGGTATTTCATTGTGCCACTATTACAGTTATTAAATTGAAATAAATGTCAGTAGGAACGGAGCAATCAAATGAAAGGTTACGCCTGTCCTGTACTTTTATTTATATTTCACCTCCATGGATATCAAAAATAAGAGGCCTAAAAAATATGAAATGGCGCTTGGGCATTGCTATTTATAAGCACTATTAATATATGAAATTTGAACGAAATCTAAATTTTAGGTGGCTCACTTGGTATGGAATGTCCCAGAAACGAATCGATAAATCTGATAAATTTGAACTTTTTAAGGTGGTGGCTCCCCTCGCTAAAAGGATGAGATCTAACACTTGAAAGTTGGGTAGAATTTGATCCCCCTTGGTAACAAAATTGACCTGTTCCAACGGTTTCTTCTGAGTCTTTCAAAATTGGAATTTTTGGGGGTACAAATTTTAGTTGGGACACCCTGTATAAGTTGTAGAATTGAGCCATTGATGTAACAATTATTGTTCTAAGTATTTCCTAGTTGTCGATTTGCGGCAATAAGGGGGGGGGGGGGCATTTTCTCTGAGTTGTGCGGAGTTTCACTACAGGTTTCTCAAATGATTTCTCAATAATAGTAGTTTATTATACGAGTTCCTGTGTAAATTGGACGCTTTACGCCACAAGGGGTTTATAAATGCACGAGTGAAACGAGGTACATAACCTTTTGTAATAATTTGTTGATTTATCGTCGTGTTGTTGTCATCATAATTTCCTTAAGGTAAGCGCAAAATTTACTAAGAACTAGAATAACAGCCCGTTGATTTGCGGCTGGTCGCAAGTGCCGGTTGCTGTGGAAACGTCTTAACTAAAGACCAGGCAGTAAGGCTCAATTTCATATTTCTCTTAAATATTTACCATATACAGGATTTATTTCAAAATGTAGAATTATGGTCAAGAGAACAAATCGTTTCAAAATGTGTTGTTTTCCCCCTTCACGATCAAGCTTGGGTGTCTTTACCGTTACTTCATAACTAATTAGTTAAAATAATAATTTATTATATTATTATAACATGCAAAAACAAGTTTTATTTTTATGTTAATAATAAGTAGTGTATTTGAATGTTCAGTTTATTGTATATTGGTACCTAATAAAACAGCAACTATTGAATTTACGCTGCATTTTTTTTTTTTGGCTGGCTTTTATATGCGTCACTTATGTCAAGACACGGCACGTCAATTTGACGTGACACGGCACGTTAATTTGACGTCACACGACCCGGCACATTTTAGACATTTTACGACGTCCCAGTTAATAATTGACGACAATATGACGGCAGTGTGCCGCCTGGGACAAGGCGCGTCTATTTTGTGTTCCTCTCTTCCTACATCATGAAACACCTTTCCTTAACCTTTCCTAAACTTATGAGAAAAATTAAAGTCTGCTCCAAAATCAGATTTTGGGACAAGAAAGTTCTGAAGATACTGCGTTTCTGGGTTCTATTATTTATTTATTTGAACACTATGTACAATTTATTTATACTTCTAATATTACACTATTTACATTATTTACACTATTTACAATTTACTACTTCACCGGCACGGCTCGTATTATTTATTTACACATCACGCGGCACTCCGAATAGATAAAAGCAACTGTCCGACTTGACTCACTGACCTTCGACTTCGATGCGACTGGTTCGACTGACTAGACTCGCTGACACGACTAAACTCACTGATACGATTAGATTCACTAGACTAGACTGATGCGACTAGACTAGACTAGTTTTCGCTGGAACGTCCTCTAATAAATATACCGGCGCCTAAATGCTTCTAGGGGCTCCAGATGTTACATGGCGCTCTCGATCTGTACCGGATGTTCCAAAAGATGAGTTTAGGGTTCTTGCACAAAAAAAAAAAGCCACAGATACATACCTTAAGGGTACAAGAGTAATACCTCATTACAGTTTTTTCATTTAAAAGTCTCGTTAGAAAGTTATTGCAAATTTAATTTGAACCTAACTCAGTTCGCGCGAAAACGGTATGTGACGTCACTAATAAGTAAACTGAAACTAACCCAAGCTTTTGCGCCTTTATGGTACAAACGTCGCCCTCCCTTTTAACTTGTTCATATCCCACAGCAGCATCGTCGTAAGTGTCAGTAACTGTCTCGTCCAGCACTGAAAATAAAGGAACTTAATTTGTGCGAAATTAAGTTGAGGTTAGGAATATCTCCCTGATAGCTATGATGCCGCGAATTTCAGCCGATGTACACAACGTTTGCGAAAAATTCAGCAATGCTGAATGCATCTACCTTTGGTAAATTATCAGACTGGGCTTCCACAAACCCGGTGTCGGTCATATTATCGGGCCGGTGACGTCGTGATATCGATCTGGTGATGATCGAGAACGATGAAATTGGCGACGGAAACAAAATAATATTACCACATCCAACACAAATACAACATAATTATTATTAAAACACCACCATAATAGACAAAACAAAGCTGTTAAACTAGTTACCAACGTTTTAGATATTGTTGCGTACTTATTGTATGTAGGGGGCTGTGTGCTAATTCTCAGTGACTTCGTCACATATTGATGACGTCAAGCCAATAGGATCACGTTCCGCATCCTTTTGAATTTAAAGGGACTGACTGGATTTTTAAACGCAAATAAAAAACTAACAAAAATTTTTAAAAATAAACTGACTTCACTTTCGTATAATGTTTACACAATAGATGGTTCCTATAAGCAATTTTGGGCAAAATAAATTCCATGCAAGTACCCTATTGATGACGCCGCTACAGCGACGAGTCATCTCGGGTCCACGTCCGTCACAACACGTAAGCTGAAGATAGAAGACAAAAATGCAGGGGGCGACTCCTTGGGCCTCTCCAAGAATATTGTTTCCCTTTGTGATTTCCGAAAAACCGCCTTGTTTCGAAGATACATGGCCGAAAAATATTAAAAAAAAAAAATGAATTTTTAAAGTCATCAATCATTTCGATTGCTAAGACCGGATATTTTTTGTATTCACAGCAGGCTTCCCACAAATTCAGATCGTCATGGATTCTATTTAAATACGTTTTCCGATTTATCATTGTTTATTGTTTGTAGAGTTAAACTTTTGTTTGTAAATCTCTCCAAATCATACAAACGTCGAAATAACTGACATGCATTTTATGTATGGAATGGCTAATGGAAATGCGTCAGAGGCTAGGCGGTTGTACATCTTCCAAAGAATTCATCAACGTCTTCATGAGGCAGGAACATTTAAATAACAAGGATGATCAGGAAGACTTATGACAGTAAGAACGGTGGAAGTTGAAGAAAATGTATTGAACATGTTAGAGGAAGATCCAGGTACTTCTACTAGAAAAATTGCAAATGCTCTAAATGTTAGTCATATGACGGTGTGGAAAACTCTAAAAAACAATTTGTTCTACCCATACAACGCATCCAGGCACTTCTTCCTGCTGATTTTGCCCCACGTATTGCATTTTGTCAATGGCTTTTACACACTTTGTTTTCAACATCAGTTTTCGTTGAACGTGTGGGTCGGAATTGTTAGTAATTATT
Organism: Diaperis boleti; assembly: GCA_963583935.1. Lineage (NCBI taxonomy): Eukaryota > Metazoa > Arthropoda > Insecta > Coleoptera > Tenebrionidae > Diaperis > Diaperis boleti. The sequence goes on along the minus strand of OY757242.1, from coordinate 39,389,580 downwards.
TAATTGGACCGGTATTTCTACCTGGAAACCCACTGACGAGGTCTACCAGAACTTTTTAGAACAATAATTGCTACCTCAGTTTTTGGATGATGTACCATTAGACATAAGAAATGCTATGTGATTTGTGCACGATGGGGCACCACCCCATTTTAGTTTGGTTGTACGTGAATTTTTAACCGCAACAGAATGGGTTTCGCTGGATAGGTCGAGGTGGACTTCATCTATGGCCTGCTCGATCTCTAGATCTCAACCCTTTAGATCTTTACTTATGGGGACATCTCAAATCATTAATTTACACCACATTAGTAGAATATGTAGAAGATTTGAGAAATGGAATAATTGCTTTTCGTCAGTCCATGAGGAGAAGATTGGACGGCAGACATTCTAGCTGGTGGTAGTCATTTTCAGCAGTTTTTATAGATTTAGAAAACTCTACATGCAATATTTAGGTAATAAAATAATTATTGTTATTGTAAAAAATGGGATCGCACTGTATCTTTAAAACTAAGCGACTTTCCAAAAATCACCGAAGGACAAAATAGTCTGAAAATACACCCTGTATATTCGTGTACGATGTGTATATAACAGAGAAAGGAAGACCCGAAGGTGAACTTCATATAACAGAGCGAATTCCGATACCCTTCCATACGGTCAACATAGATCACTTGGGATCATTTGTAAAGAATACTGGAAGACACGATTACCTTCTATATCTATATATTTAATCGCTAAACATAAATCAATTTTAACCAAATAAAACAGTCTGTACTGCACCGATTTTTATAATTGTTTTTTTTTTAATGAAAAACATTGACAAGTTCTATGTCAAGATTACTTTCCATTTTCAAAAAATTCACAGGTTTATTAATTATTTACAAATCATTTTAGGGGAAAAGCGGTCCATTACAGTCATCGATTTAAATAAGCATGAATCGTTTTAAGTGAGAAGTTGGACAACTGTAGCTAAATATAGGTATTTTAGCCCCTTCCCTGAGGTTGGGTGAGCAAGTTGTGTAGGAAACTTGAGGCATGCTTATTAAGACATTTATACCTCTGGATGCATGTTTGGGTGCGGGGTGTGAAGAGTGTGAAATAGAGGACGAATGAAGCTGCAAAATCCAATTCTTTTATCGCATAATTTTTCTTGCCGAAAAATTGGTTTACCAATTCCACAATATTTTCGTTTAACTGACCTGCGACTTTCTCAACAAATCAATCGAGAAAGAATCAAGCGGAAGCTTTATTGTTTAATCAATTGTATGAAACGGCTAAGAATGAACAACGTGCCATTATTGAACATATACCTACTTCAAGAGGTTTTTCAACACAATACTGGTAATAATATCTTCTGTTTCGTACATTCGATGGTCTCCGTTTCTACATTAGAGAACAATTCAATCAGGGGCATCTTATACCGCACAATGAACAAGTGTTTACGCAAAACATTGTATATAAAGAAATTATCCCGTCAGTTATGTGACACTTAACCCTGACACCGGTAGAAAAAGGAAATGGATCAACATCCACTCGCTAGCGATAATATAGTTTATATAAGCCTTTGCATTGTAGAATTAATTAAGATTAATATCCTGAACGTTGTAGTGTGCTTGTCGCTGTTTTTTAAAAATATTTTTTTTTATGTCTCAACTCGTTCCCGAAACATAACTCGTCTTAATTTCTTTTAACTTCTTAGACAAATTAAAAATTGTAATATGTAATAATGGTAACCAATCTTTATTCAACACTATTTACGTAAGTATTAACTTTTTTTTTAATTTTTACATTGATTTGATTACCCATCCAATACAATACAGGCCAGTAATGGATGTGTTAAAGAACATAAATGGGAGAATGCTCGAAACTCCATCGAGAATAATCAGCGACCGAGGAACCTCTTTTATCTCCAAACAGTTTTAATCCTTATTAAACACCAGATGGTCCACATCAGGAATACACCTAGAGCGAATGGGCAGGTGGAGAGGCAGACACAAACACTACGACGACGAAGAAAACTGCACATGAGCTTGCATAACCTCATACAGGAACAACGAAGCTAGGACCTTAGATTTAGACCAAATCCAAAGAGATCTTCCTAGATGCCGAGTCCGTGAGGATACCTTCAACTGGTAGCCAAACCAAATATGAACACCTACTTTGGCCGTGCGATTACGAAAAACGGGAAAAAGGCTGTGAAGTGGTCGTTGCGGCGGCATCAGAAAGATGAGGACGCAGACAATTGCATTGATTTTTAATTACTTATATTTTATTCAATAGACGTTTTAAACATTTGTTCGATCTCATTGAACATTTCATCATCACGATTCGTCAATTTCTTCATCATATCAATCATATCATATCTTCCGATTTTCTCTTTTTCTTTTTCTGTTGTGGCTATGTTAATTCGGGTCATCAGCTTTGCGCCCTCTTGCTTTAACCTTGACCACACATATCCCGGCGCATCCACCATTTTTACAATGACTATTGGAACTTTGGAATATCTATGTAGTATCTTATTAATTAATTGGTGTTGGTTGATACTAAATAAAAAGTCACAGGTCTGAAAATATCGGTGCGTGTTTATTTCCTAGGTCTTTCTTACATCAAAGTTATTTCAGGACTGACGTCCTCGTCCCTTATTTACAAAGTCTTCTTTCTACCTGGGTTTCACCCCGCCCCGTCAGTCATTCACACCATTCACACCCTCAACTTGCATAAGCGCACAAAAAAACAAACCTTTCGTTCCCACGCAATCACCCCTTTTCTTAGACAACTACGATTTATAATGCTAAAAACTTACGTACTAAAAAATACAAAACTACAATAACAACAACAAAAAACATAAAGTACGGCTTACAATTAGTTTTACAACCCCACATTCGGCCATCCTACCGTGACAATTGCCCTCAATTGTCGTCGACGCATTCGATCTCCTCAGAACCCATTCCCCATGGCTTCATGTGGTCAGCGGCTGTCGATGTTTGCTGAGGTCCCTCGTGCTCACCCACTTTCTCTACCAGGTAGCGGTCGTTCCTTAAACCCTTTTTTACCCGGTACGGTCCCAAAAACTTTCCCTTCAGTTTTAGCCCTGGCCCAAACTGTGTTCGTTGAATAGCCACCCAGTCTCCCTCCTCGTAAACGTTGGCTGGTTTACGATTTTTATTAAAACCTCGACGATTTTCTTCTTGGGTCTTTTGTATTTGTTCTATTGCATCACGTCGTAACTCCTCTCTGTCGTCTTCGAACTGCGTAGTCCACTCTTCTTCAAGCAGTTCTTTCAGGTTCAAATCATCCTTTAACCGCATGTCAACCCCAAATAACAATTTAGATGGTGATCTGCCCGTGCTGCGGTTCGGCGTCGCGTTGAGATATTTTTGAACATTTTTGACGTGCTTGTACCAATTCTCTGGCGTTGGAGCGGCCATCTTCGTGAGCAGCGGAATAAGAGTGCGATTAATTCTTTCGACTTGTCCGTTTCCCCGCGGAATACCTGTTACTAACAGCGAATGTTCGATCTTCTCGCCTTCACAATATTCATGAAAATCATTCGACGTGAACGCCGTTCCTCGATCAGAAATGATTCTTCTAGGGTTTCCGAAAATGCTAGATTGATTACGTAATCGCTGCAGTACCTCGGCGGTGTCCGTTGACGTGGTCGGGTACAGCCACACAAACTTGCTAAAAGCGTCAACAACCACCAAGATGTGTTTATATTTTTTCTTTGTATTAGTCATCGGCCCCACGTGGTCTATATGGTAAGTGTCAAGTGGAGCATCACCTTTACTAATGGGGTGCAATAATCCCTCTCGCTTGCCTTGTTTTCTTGCAGCTAGGATACAGTCAATGCAACTTGCGACTACCTGCTCCACCTTCTGACGCATCCCTTTGAACCAGAAGTCCCTTTTTACAATGGCTTCGGTCTTGTTAATGCCAAAATGTCCTCGATCGTGTGCTCTCTTAACTACCTGCGTCTCCAAACCCTTCGGAACGACTACAAGTGGTTCCCCGCCTACTTTTTTATATAACAACTGATTTCTCAACAAATATCCGTCGGCTTCATTGCGTGTTGCGGCGTCTATAATTTGCTTAAGACATTCATCTTTGTTTTGAGCACCTCTCAGCCGCGCAATCAACCCGTCGTCATTTTCACAAATATACAATATTTCAGACAAAGGATTTCTACTGAGCGCATCTACATGTGACATATTCTTACCCGGTCTATGCTCTATTTCATAATTAAAATCTCCCAACAATATTACCCATCTTGCCACTCTCAAACATATTTTTTCCTTTTTCACAGTAGCAGTGAATGCTTGACAATCAGTTACTATCTTAAACTTTATATTCAACAAATACACTCTAAATTTTTCTAGCGCTTTTATAATGGCTAATACTTCTAACTCATAACTACAATATCTAGACTCTGCGTCGGTCGTCTTACCACTAGCATAATATACCGGGTGAAATTTGCCGTCATTACTATCTTTTTGCATTAATATCATGCCATACCCTAAACAAGATGCATCTGTATGTAATTCTGTCTCTGCTCCGAACCGGTATATTTTCAAAACTGGGCCGCAAATTAGGGCAGCTTTTAATTTTTCAAACGCTTCTATCTCTCTTGCACCAAAACTAAACTTAACGTCTTTTTTCAATAAGTCAGTCAATGGTCGCGCGATAATTGAATATTCAGGTATAAATTTTCTAAAGTATCCGGTTAGACCCAAAAAACTTTGAACCGTCTTTACAGTCGTGGGACGCGGAAAATCTCTAACCGCGGTTGTTTTTGATTCTGATGGTCGAACAGTACCCCGCGATATGATGTGCCCCAAATAATCTACGGTTGTTTTCAAAAATTGGCATTTTTCCCACTTAATCATTAACCCGTGCTGAGCCGCAACTTGTACGACTAATTTCAATCTTTCTAAAGCTTCTTTTAAAGTTTTGGCCATGATAATTATATCGTCCATATAAATGACTAAAATTCCTGACATCAATAATTCTTTAAAAACCTCGTTAATAAAATTCTGAAATACTGATGGACCGATACATAAACCGAATGGTAATTTTAAACACTCGTACTGACCGTCGGGTGTAACGAAAGCTGTATACTTAATACTATCTTTGTCCATCCATACATGAAAAAATCCATTTCTTAAATCTATTACCGTAAAATATACACCTTCGGCTAACGCATCGATTTGGTCCTCAACTAACGGCAAAGGTGAGAGCGGTCTCAACATAACTGAATTAATTTTCCGGAAATCTATGCAAATTCTAAGACTACCATCTTTCTTTTTTATTAATACAATTGGACTTGCATACTCCGACGTAGAAGGGCGGATGATCCCGTCCTCCATCCACGACTTCATCAAATCATTTACTTCTTTTCGCTCTGAAGGAGCTAATCGGCGTGGCCGTGCAACAATCGGTTTATCGGTTTTTAAAATTATTTTCGCCCGAATACCGACATCACGCGTAGCTTCGGGTTTATAATTTGCGATGATTTCTTTAATTTCTTCCCGATAATAATCTTCCTTAATGTGTGATAAGTCAACTTCCTTGGTTTCCTCTATCAATTTAATTTTAAAAATGTTAGGTTGTACCGTTTGATTTGAATCAGAGTTTTCGTCATCGTCTAGTCTGAAAAATGTTACGGTACCTCGTCGTACTCGGAGTTCTACGCGATCTAAAAAGTCAGTGCCCAATAAAATAGGACGTTTAAGGATTGTGTCAGGTACGACATGAAAATCTACGGTAAAATGATCATTTTCAACTATCATGCTAGTAGTAAACGTACCCAGCGTCTCATTTACTTCGGATCCCAACCCCTCAAAACATACCTGCTTCTGCAGCAGGGGTGGTAATCCCAAACTCTCATACTCGCTCTTACTAATTAAAGTTAAGTCACTACCTGTATCTACTAACGCTAAAATCTTACTGTCTCTAATCTTGACTTCCTTCTGGTATTTTTCTTTCGCCGGTCGCGACACTACGTACACGTCTTTACGCTTTGTCGAACACTCCGCGGCTATATGGCCAAATTCACCACACTTAAAACATTTTTTTTCCTTTTCTTTTGAGGGACACCTTACACTCACATGATCTTCTGCACCGCAGTTGAAACATCGCTTCTTTGTTGTACTTGAACCCGCACTTCCTGGTACTTCCGGTTTCGATATCTTCTCCATACGGCTGACGACCTTCCTGTCAGGTTGTCGGATTCTGAATTTAGACATTTCCTCCTTCATTTTTTCGTACTGGCTGAATCTTTCCTTCAGTTGTCTCATATCTTTTGCCCCGTACAACATACCTTTGTTTACCGCGTCGTCCGGAATGCCCTCGATGATGTACTGAATGACATTTCGTATTTCCATGTTCCCCGGCGCGGCAATCTTCAACATTTTGTATGCGTATTCTTGCAGCGTTTCGTCTGCTTTCTTCTTTCTCTTGCTCAGCTCTCGGTGAATCTGTAAGCAATCGACGGCTTCTTCAAACTCCTCCTTTAACGCCTTCTTCAGCTTGTTCCACGTTTTGGCGCATCTTTCGTATTCAACGAATAGTTTGGCTGAACCTTGTAGCAGCCGTTTCGCATACGCGATTTTCTGCACTCCATTCCAGCCACACAGCGAAGCCATCTCCTCAAAATCATCCAACCACCGTTGAATATTGGAATGGTTATCTCCGCTGAATTTTTCTAACGAACCTTCAACATCTTTGAATGTTAATAATATGCGTTTTGATTCGTTACGCCTGCGAATCACTGGTGTATGACTGCCATCGTCTTCGTCGTCGTCTTCGTTGTCGTCGTCGTCGTCGTCTGGGTTGTGGTTGTCGGCTTCCACTTCGTCGTCTTCTTCATCGTCTTCGTCGTCTTCTTCCTCGTCAGCAACTTGGTCTCGTTCCAGTAACAGTGCTGCTCTTAGCCTTGCCAACAATTCAGGTTTACGACCTGTCACTCGGAGGTTTCGTCGTCTGAGCTCCTCTCTGAGCTCTGCAACTCTCATCCGCGGCAGCTGATCATCTTCCAGCCCTACCGCAGCAACACCTTCCGCGACCTGGTCAACTGCACGTTCCATGGCTCACTCTTCGCACACTTTACTGACCTGCACACAATGCTGACACGTCTTCACACTCACGCACTGATAATTTTCTTGATCACTGTGATCCCGGTTTGAGCCCCCAAATGTAGTATCTTATTAATTAATTGGTGTTGGTTGATACTAAATAAAAAGTCACAGGTCTGAAAATATCGGTGCGTGTTTATTTCCTAGGTCTTTCTTACATCAAAGTTATTTCAGGACTGACGTCCTCGTCCCTTATTTACAAAGTCTTCTTTCTACCTGGGTTTCACCCCGCCCCGTCAGTCATTCACACCATTCACACCCTCAACTTGCATAAGCGCACAAAAAAACAAACCTTTCGTTCCCACGCAATCACCCCTTTTCTTAGACAACTACGATTTATAATGCTAAAAACTTACGTACTAAAAAATACAAAACTACAATAACAACAACAAAAAACATAAAGTACGGCTTACAATTAGTTTTACAACCCCACATCTATGGAATATTACTAAACCAATCTTTAAAAATAATAGGAGTATCTTGTTTTAAAAAATGTGCATGATAAAGTTTAATAATGTCAGTTTAAAATTAGAAATGACGGATATATATGCCTACAGTTTAATAAAATCCCTGTTATCTGTTGTTTTCTTCCAGTGCAATTCAAAAAGTGAAAAGAAAAAGTTATACTAGATTAGACAAAAAAAAAGTAAACAAAGGTTAAATAGGTTAGTCTTGGACTTGGACCAAGCCGTAAAGCACTACCAACTGGATAAAAGACAAAAAATGCTCCAGTCCTCTTGAAGTTGAATTATTAGATATTATGCATAACGAATTTACATTTTAATATCGCTCAATAAATAATGTTGATTAAACTGTATTTTTTGCAGAAATTGTAGAAATTAGTGCACTTTTCTTTCTAACGGAATAATTAAAATGCTTAATGGCTTCAAAACAAGATTTTTGCTCCATACAAATTCACGTTAAAGGTACAATTTTTGAGAGACCGAATAAATCTACAGGGTGTTACAAAATGATTTTCATCTAGTTATTATTGGATTTTTCTGTATTTGTTAATTCTGTCAATAACGCATTGGTTGTCAAACGATGAAACGCCAATTAAGTCTGGTGCCAGTAGCTGCGGTTCAACTGGCGTGCCGCGGGACGTGGGGTTAGCTGCGAGGGCGCCCCAACTCAATCCCGCCGTGATGCCCCTCATTGGCACGGGAGACCTCAGCAGGCCCGAAAATCGCTTTGATTGCTCTGCGCCTTGGCAGAGGATTCTTGATAGAATTATTCCTCGATACATACCTCATCATAATTTAATAACGTTTGCAATGTATCTTGATTTTTGAGTTTATAACTATTTTTGTAAAGTGGCATTTTTTATTTTACATGGAAAGTGCACAAGCGACTAGATGAAAATCACGTTGAGTGTTGTACGGTATTATATGCACGAGATACACAAAGATCAATCATATCTGCGCTGTAAATTTTGCTTCATAAAGCAAACTTCATGAACCGATTATGTGCATCTGACGCCTCATGTCGATACAACAACTGGAAGTTACAGTGAACTGGAGTGAAGAAGTACTAATTTTGGATCACTACTCCAAATATTTTTTGTTATAATATTAAAATTTAAGACTGTCAGTGTGAAATATTTATATTGCCTCTAGATGCATTGGTCTTCTAAGCTTGATCAATTTTTAGACTGCCTTTTTTTGTTTTTGTATTAACATTTATTTAACAGATTATTATCAAAGTGAGCTTTTCATCTCTTATAAATTTTTCTATTGTTTTTTACTGCATAATTTCCTACTCAGATGTTTTGGGTCTTGTAATCTTTTCAAACTTATCAAAAAACAAAATGAAATAACAAGTGAATTTTAATATTATCACAAATTGTGATAGTACCTATTATAATCAGACCGGGTAACGACAATGGTTGTTGTAAAGGCAGCTATAGTAAGAATTAAATTTATTAGAAATAAATTAAAAATTTGCAATCAATTGAAAAGTGAAATCATCATCGTTTTTGACCAATCGTAAGACTTTTTTTGAATTATAGTGATAATTCGATGTTTCTTTTTCAAATGTTTTTCTTTCCAGGGCAACGCAGAATACTAGTGTCACATTTTTTACTTTCTTTTCAAAATTCAACATGAATCGTTTTGGGGAACATTCTTTGCTGTTATACAACTTTATTCATGAAATAATCTTACCGAATTACTTTTGTGCTTCTGAAACACTCTGTTGTAATACTCAAGTTGATTAAAACGCAATACTCGTGTCATTTTTTGACAAATTTCCCTCTGCTGCGCATCGGGAAATTAAAACGTCAAATAATGACACTCGCAGTTGCTAATCAACTATCTTATTACAAATCGATAGTTTCGAAGCACTCATGTAATTATTACAAGTGATAATAATTTTAAGAGGACTAAAATGCGGACAAAGTTTAATTATTGTAATTTGGATGATTCTGAATAATAATCTGAGAAATAGTTGACCTCGGTCTTTTTCTTTTAATGCCAAAATGAATATACTATTACAAACATCATAAATCTAGTTGGCTATTATAATCTTATTGGATGTTTTTTTTTCAGAGCCGCTGCTACCACAGCATGGCGCGTAAAAAGGGCACATGATGGCGCACAATGGCGCCTATTTTCTGATCTTGGCGAGCCTGTTAGGCCTGCCCATCTTGGCGCAAGAAAGCAAATGTCCAAGTCTGTCGGCAAACCCATCTTGTCCCTGCTTCAACTTCGAAGATGGCATCTTCTTGGAGTGTCCAGCAGCGACTGCCAGTTCTCTGCGAGCAGTGCTGCAGATCGTATCCGGTCCCATTCAGTCACTCAGCATTTACGACCTGGACAGGACTGTTACCAAACTTACAGTCGACTTTTTTCCGGACGGTTCGGTGGTTAAGCATTTGCAGATCTCACAGTCTAACCTTGAAGAGATCCAGGATGACTGTCTGACATCCATCAAACCAAATTTAGAATCTCTGAGCTTAGTGTCGGGAAAACTACACGAAATTCCACAGAAGGCATTTGCTGGATTAGTGAAGCTCATTGCTTTGGATTTGGAATCAAACGAAATTAGTGATTTACCAAGTTATAGTTTTTATGGGTTACGGTTAGTTAAACTAAAAATGAAAGGAAATCAAATCCGGAAAGTGTCGGAATATGCTTTCGCAGGGTTGGAAGATTCGCTCTCTGAACTCGATCTGGCAGAAAATAAATTGTTAAGCTTTCCGATGACGGCGTTTAGGAGGTTGGAGAGGTTAAAGCTGTTGAGGTTATCGTGGAACGAAATAAGTTTTATACCGGATGACGGTTACTCTCGTTTAGATTCGCTACTTTTTTTAGATTTAAGTTCGAATAATTTCGAAAAACTAAGCGAAGACTGCTTCCGACCGTGCCCCTCCGTCCGAACGCTGTCCCTTTATTATAATGTGATAGAAACCGTACACCCCGACGCTTTCGCTTCTTTAGTGAATCTTGAGTCTCTCGACTTGAGCCATAACAAAATCGTGTTCCTCGACTCCACCACGTTCCAAACGAATAAAAAGTTACGTTCTATCGATCTTAGCCACAACCATGTGCATTACATCAGCGGTGTGTTTGCGCTCTTGCCGCACTTGAAAGAACTCTTTCTCTCCGAAAACAACATCCTAGAAATCCCATCGGATGCTTTTACAGACTCCACAAATTTGTCCGTGATTTACCTCCAGCAAAATGCGATACGAAGGATCGATTCCGAATCTCTATCAACCTTAGTCAATTTGGCGCAACTGCATTTAAGTTCAAACTTTGTACCGCATATTCCTCGAGATTTGTTCCAACAGAACCGCAATCTTACGTCTCTGAGCCTAGACAGTAACTGGATATCGGACTTGGAACCGGGAACTTTTGATAAAACAATCAGCTTGAGGGAGATTCGCTTGCACAACAATCGCCTGCAGGGTGTACATCGCGGTGTGTTTGATCCTTTGCCATCTCTGTTGGAGTTGCACTTACAAAACAACGAGATCGCTTCCATTGACTCGGGTGCTTTTCGCACTTTGCAAAGCCTACAACACGTTAACCTGCAAGGAAATGTGATCTCGGAACTCGGCGACGTGTTCCTGCACGAATCGCCGTCGTTAGTTTCGATACAACTCGATTCGAATAGCATTACTTCCCTGCATAACGACTCGCTCAGGGGCCAATCTAGCGTTCAAATCATGTGGCTAGGACATAACAGACTCAAAAGGTTGGACAGCGCACTCTTCAGGGACTTGCTGTTGATTCAACGCGTTTATCTCACCAACAACAGTATTTCCTTTATCGAGGACCACGCCTTCGAGCCAATGCAGGCGCTCAAATTCCTCGATCTCGGTATGAACCAGCTTTCTGAAATCACCACGAAAACGTTTGCAGAACTGCACGAACTCGAGGAACTTTATTTGACGTACAATGTCATTGGAAAGATCGAGCCCCGAGCGCTAACTAATTTAAAGAAATTGAGAATCCTCGACTTATCCTATAACCACTTGACTGTACTTCACGATGCCATTTTTCAAGAGGGATTGCCTATAAGAGTGCTCAATTTAATGAATTGCTCCATATCTGAGATAGAATCCGGTGCCTTCAGAGGTCTTAACAACTTGAACGAGCTCAACTTAAACGCGAACAAGTTGACTTCTAAGGATTTAGGACATTTGGATATTCCAGGATTAAGAGTGCTAAAACTGTCCAATAATAATTTCAGTGATTTATTCGGTTCAGCTCTCCACGGTTTGCCCTCTCTTCAAGTGATTGCCCTCGACGGCTGCCAAATCGAAATACTACCAACCGACATATTTCTGAAAAACAAAAATCTTTTGAAAATTGATCTGAGCAATAACACAATCTCAGAATTGAAACACGGAGTTTTTCTTAACTTGAACGTGTTCAAAGAGCTGAAAATGACAGCAAACGCTTTCAAAGAGTTACCCTACACCGCTTTATTGAATATATCAACTATGGAAATCTTATCCCTATCTTTCAACAAGATGACGTCAGTGGACATCTCCCGCCTCAATGGTTTGCCGAACCTGAAAGAGCTGGATTTAAGGAATAACCTAATCTCGTCGTTGTCGGGTTTCGCATCTTCGAACTTAACGCAGGTGCTTTCGGTGGACTTGAGCGACAATTCTCTATCCGCGTTGCCTGCCAACTTTTTTCATCATTCGCCGCTAATGCGCAGGATGGATCTCTCGCGGAATCGTTTTCGACAGATTCCGAATTCTGCACTCTCTGAAAATACACTTCCCGCTCTGGCGTGGCTGAACCTCACCGGAAATCCTCTCGTCCGAATTCACGACATCGCCTCGTCGCATCGCTACCCATCACTCGAAGAAATTCACATTAGTCACACAAACCTTACCATTGTCACGAGCAAGGACTTTGAAAATTTCCCTGGATTGTTGCACGTATACCTCGACGTCAATCGTATCTCAAGAATTTCACCCGGTGCATTCGGCAACTTACCCCACCTGTTGACACTTGACTTGGGTGTCAATGAACTCGAATTGTTGCCGCAAGAGCGGCTTCAGGGACTAAACCACCTGAGGGTGCTCAATCTTACTCACAATCGCCTGAAAGAACTCGAAGAGTTTCCGAAAGACCTGCGCTCATTGCAGATACTAGATCTTTCGTTCAACCAAATTGGAAGGATTAGCAAAATTACGTTTCAACACCTCGATAATTTGGCGGAATTGTATTTGTACGGTAACTGGATTTCGTCCGTTTCTAATGAGGCTTTCCGGCCGCTGAAGAAGTTAAGGACTCTGGATTTAAGCAGAAATTATCTGGAGAATATTCCGCTGAATGCTTTCAGGCCTTTGGAAACGCAAATCAGGAGTCTCCGAACTGAAGGTAATCACACAAATTCCAAGCTGTTAACACTATTAGACTTTCAAAGGAAGCGCAAAACTTTCTGGAATGAGCTTTATTTGTGACGTATGTGATGAGCAATGCAAAATCGGCAATGTGTTGCAGCTTTTGATAGCCATTTTTTCGAGATATGATTTTGTATAGTCTAAAGATGATATGTCTAACTTGATGCGTAATTTGGGAAACTAGTGTCAGATTGATAACGATATATTGATATTGATTGATACGAACATTCTTCTGGTCAGAAAAAAATATACCAAAATACAGGGTTCCCATTTTATCTGTTCACGCCTGAAGACTCAGATGTAGGCAACATATTAAACATTTTACAAATCACTTTGCGTAAACTATTTATTTTTTAAATTAAATCATCATTGTGGGTATAAAAATAAACTCAAAACGTCAATTCAAAACAATCTTTTAATCAAATATGAAATGTAAATCCTTAAAAAAAGTAGTTGTTGATGAAATGTTTAATATGTTGCCTACTTCTGAATCTTCAGGCGTGAACAGATATAATGGGCTCACTGTATGTGAGTCATTTATTTGGGATGCAGTCTTTCAAAAATAATAACACAATTTTTGAATAAATTCATGGGCAATGACTTAATCCAGTCGAGCCACAGTTAAAAAACCTTACATTTTAGAATTATAATTGTCGTCAATTCTCGCACTGGTGTCACAAATAAAGTTGTATTTTGGTTGAGACGTTCAGAAAATACCGAAAATTCATCCTTGAGCTTTTGTTTTTAGGAAAGGCAAGTTTTTACCTTACTTATGTCGCTGACAATTAATTTTTCGTATCAAACAACTATTGCTATTGCTACAAATTGCTCTCACGTTTGATGTGTTTATTTTAATGTCTTCTATCGATCATAATACTGCATAACCTCGTAAGTGATTCAAGCATGGTGACAGTAACTCACTTTTTTTAAGTCTCAGTCAAAACTTTTTTGTTTTTTTTTTCCTATAAATTTTCTAAACTCTGCTAATATTTTAGTTTCAAAACCTGACAAAGCTCGAACCAATTTTTTTGTTCCTCCTGAAAAGTTGTCATCTTATAAGATACGAGGTACTGCGTTTTAGCCCTCGATCCTTTTTCCATAACAAATACACCGGGTTGAGCGGTACGTATTTAGAACATCAAAATTCAACTATTCTAACAGATTTTTTCCGGCTTCCGATAATTTAATTCAGTGATGTAGTTCTAACAACAATATGTACAGGTTGACGATTATAATAATTGTTTGTTTTACCCTTCATAACTTTTTAGTGTACTTTTGTAAATTATTTCTTTCCTAGGAACTTTTTAACATATTAACATTTTCGGAGACAACAAGCCGCGGCTTCGCCTTGGTTTGTACATGTCTGCCTAAATGTTAATACGTACTTACTTTAGATTTCGTTGAAATTTGATCAATTAATAGTACTTATTTGAGATTTTTTAGGCTGCTTTTTTATACGCATGGAAGGAGAAAACAGGACATGAATGCACTTAAATTTGTTTTACTCAGTTCCTACTGACAATATTTCCAATTTAAGAACGGTAATATAATAACGGGCCTACTCTGTAATTTTGACCTTATATCCAATATTTTGACCTTGAAAATGACCCAGAAATTTGTAAATTATTATTTTACATCTTTTATTTCGTTCAAATGTTACCCAAAATGTAGCTTATGGATTCTTCTTTATAGCCATGAGTTTTATTGTGGGCCGATGTTGGCTTCAGAAGATATAATTTTTTTGTACACCCCTTACGACGTGAAATCGTCGATTTGTTATTCTTTGGTTTTGAAAAAAAATATCTTCTCAACCCAAATAAAACTCGAATTTTTCTAACAATGGAAGAAAGGGCTAAGGTTTAAAAGGAAACGTTTTGATTTTAGAAACAAAAAGAATGGCCAAAAGTTAAAGTTACAAGAGATAGTTATATGACACAGTGGTGAATTTTTTTTTCTGTATTTTACGATATTAAAAGCATACGAATTATTCGCAGACAACTTTCAGATATCAGAAGGGGAATTTTACCGGGAGATATTTTAATCTGACGATTAACTAGGGGGGTAGCACTAAAAAGGGGTTAAAAACAAAAAACAAAAAAAAGTTATTCGAGCGTGTCAGATATTCAGAGGGAATGTTAAGTGAACTCAAAAAAGTGTCCTATTCAAATGACTGACGATTTGGACGTGACCAAAAGTCATGACCGATTTTTGAAAATGTAAAAAAACGTGACCTTGAAATACTCGAGCGCGTCAGATTTGCATACAGACGGTTCAACTTGATGCTCTAGTCGTCCTAAATGATAATCTGACAATTATATGGAGGGATACTGTAAATCTGACAATTTGAAAAAAAAAAACGTTTTTTTTATTACTGGGTGTAATAAAAATAATATGTACATAGAAAATTTAATCATCTGTTGATATAAAATAGATAAAAAAAAATATTAAAAACAAGTATTTTAATCTTCATCCTCAATGGATTCGTCTTCGAAGTTGATTTCCACTTGTTCAACTTCCTCGTCATCTCGTGTTGTATAAAAATTAAATTTATTGTAATTATTTATATGTAAGCCCAAATTCAGTGGAAATCTATCAAAGTAAGGAAACTAAGTGCAAGAAATATTTGAGAGCAGTTTTTAGACCTCTGGATCTGGTCAAGTATAAACACAACAATGACTGTTTTTCATACAATGGCGTTCTATATTACGTTTTTCATAGAATGTCAGTAGTTTCATATATGCATATTATTCATTGATTTACGAGGTACCGTCGCCCGACTCCATAATCTAAGATATTATTACTTGAAATGTTTTTTGGACCTCATGAGAGTGCAGCAAGCATGTTTGACAATTCTACTTAACCTTTTTGATGATATTATTTTTTCAATACCAAATTAAAGCAGACCCCGATGTCAATGTGAAAGGGAGTGAACTGATTCGAACTAGCGGGGGGTGGGAAATATACAGTTATCGGCATCTGTACGCTTCATCCTTTATTGATGGTTTTAGCTACATCGCCCCAGGAAAATCGTCAGATTATATGTTTTTCGTAATCCTAATAGGATTTATTTCAAAATATAAAAATATTAATCGCGCTCGAGTATTTCGAGGTGACATTTTTTTTACAACTTTGTGACTCGCCCATTTCCTTATGTCACGCTCAAATTGTCAGATTATTGAAATATACACTTTTCTGCATGTACTTAACCTACCTTGTCTTAAGGCGACTGGCCCGTTTTTGTTTACTTTACTTTTTTGTTATCTTTTTAAGAACGAGCTGCGGCACACACGAAATATAATACGGTCAGCTGTCGACACGTCTGCCTGCCGCTGAGGGGGGGGGGGGGGGCTGTGTTACCTTGAACCACGCCAACATTGCTTGAAACTAGCGAACTTTGGGGACAATTTGCAAATTTATTTTTCAATATTTATAAAAACACCTTGCATTTACCGAATACAGAGATCAGTAAAAAGCAAGCACCAACACGTTTGTTAAAAAAAAAAATTCTTCTCATTTTGACAAGATTTTTTTTTCTGAACAAACAACGTTTTGCCGTGATGAAGGTTTTTTTTTTACTAATTTTGATGCCCAATACGTTAAGATAGCCTAACAATGAAAGCCGTAATTCGGTTCCAAAGTTGAGGCGACTGAGCGTTTCGCCTTAATGCGCTCGAGTTTTTCTGAGGATCAATTTTTTTTTTTTTCTAATCTGACTGGCTGCCCTTAACGAACCCCTCTATATTAAGGGTTCATATTTGGTAGGGGTACATTACAGGGTGCCAGGTTTCCCCCCATATGATTTTCTGAGGCGCTCCAGTAACGCGCAAAATCCCCGCTTGGGTTCTCCTACTATAAATAAAAATGGCGCTAAAGTTCAAATTAGTAAAATTTCAAAAAATTAACAGAGCTGTCTAATTTTATCGGAATTTAAGGAAAAAATATAGAAATCCAAACAAAACAAAGTTGGCAAAAGCAATGCATGAGAAAAAATAAAAAACAACCCTAAATTTCAAAGTAGCGCTAACAAATTAGAAAAATTAAGAAAAAGACTTGATGTGAGAGTTATAAATTAAAGATATTACACCAAATGTTCAAACTGATGACCCTGCATCATCTGACAAAATCCAAGACAATCATAAAAAGCAGCCAATACGTTTTGAATGGTTTCGAGAGTTATTACTCAGGTCGAATTCTGGCTTTAAGTCCATCCAAAATTGTTAAATCGGTTTTGATAAGTGCCCCCTATAGAAAAAAGTCTAATGGGGCTATCTTCTTGGGAACACTTTGCAACCAGATGTTACTATTTAGAAGTTCATTTATTATTTAATCAGAGAAAAACAGTTTAGACACAATTATTTTGTACCAATTCAGAACTTGTCAACATTGTATTGGTATGTGTATGGTTTTTTCCTAAATTCCGATAAGATTAGACAGCTCTGTTAATGTTTTGAAATTTTACTAATTTCAACTTTAGCGCCGTTTTAATTCATTTTTTCCTTATGTAACCTATTAAGTAATTGATAACGTTGAAAACTCTACGCGAATGTAAAATAAAAAACATAGGTTGCCATTAGAAAAAAATATTGATGACGTCTTAAATGTCAAAAAAAACCTAACGAAAAAAAAATTGTATACATTCCTCGGATGCGCTAAAATTAACCCTACCAAACGCTTTTAAAGTTTATTTCTAGTGCAAATACTCACGGAGTTACTGTATTTATTCCTTACTTAATGTCCACACTGTATATATTATTAACCTTGATTGCTTCTTAAATAAATAGAAAATAAAATGGACAATAATAAATTTTGAAGTTAATTGTTACCTAGATTTTCGAGATTTGCTTTATTTTTTCTGATTGGTCCATCAGTTGGAAATGAGTTTTCACTTTAACTTAAACAATGTACATAAATGCGATACGGAACGATAAGAAATTCCTCAAAACCAGCATATTGTAACATTTTCACGTTCAAGACCTCCGTCATTTTTATTTTCTTTTAAGAACTTGAAAAGAGAGCGAATTCACCAACTATTTACTTGCTATTGGAAACCAGACTTGCATTTAAAACAAACGTGTCAAAGAAAAACTTCTCTCCGTAATGGCAGACTTTCTTAGCAATTCTTCCGTTAATAATATGTAATTAGTAATGCTAATAAATCAATTTCCTTCTGTTGTCCAATGTGTAAATGACTATATTTTTCTAAAGTATATTAAAATGTTACATCAGTAATACGTAATATAGACGGTATCTTTCTAAATTTACATTAAGAATTCTCAACGCTTCATTCACTTAAGAGGAATGAAAGAGATAAGCACAGAACCTCAGTATGTTAACCATATCAGAGATGAACCTCTTATTATTAACTCCCGACAGTGAAAGCCTTCCTTTTTGTAAATACGCAACAAATTAAAATTTTGAGATTAATATTTTATGTCTGCCTCAGTTAGTAACGAAATTTTTCACAGATTATAACGACACTTTGTCCTTTACAGAAAATCCTTTGTCGTGTAGCTGCGACTCTCAGGAATTGTGGGAATGGCTTCGTGATCATCAGAAACTTGTAGAAAGGACAAACACATTAGAATTACGTTGCGAACATCCTCCTGAATTGAGAGGAAGAGTATTTCTAGAACTAGATCCGGAGCAGTTCTGCGATCAGCCTCTAGTTGTCAAACTTGGAATCCAAGATATACAACCGTATTCTGTGTTGGTGTCTTGGCAGAGCCGGAATCACTCCGGATTACATGGCTATCAGGTGGCTTATTATTCCATCGATATGGTGGATGAGGTAAGAAATTATTATCATTTTATTATCAATAAGTCAAATGCAAACGTCCTGGTTTTCAAGGGAGTTGCTAAACATTTAAACACAATTGTTGTAACTGGTTATTTTTTAATACATAAGTGAGAATGATGCAATTTTTTGCTATTAAGTAATATTACAATTATTATTATTAATTTCTTTCAATATTGAATGACGCATTCATATTTCGTAGTTTTCAGCAAAATATGTGACTCGATTCACCGTTGTTTACGTGAACACAGATTAAGTCCTATACTTTCTAAGGTGTTGTGTCTGCCGATTTTCGAAAATGGATATTCACAGCACGCCTCCGCAAAAATAACAACTGCTAATTTATTGCCAAAGATATCCGGAAAATTGTATAGAGCAGCGTACAAATCATTTATGTAATGGCGTGTTAACCGAAAGGCTAATTCATTCTCCCAGAAGGTGCTATTAACTTACTTCGTAGACCTTGAGGAAAAGTATAAATCTTCCTCGCTCTGGACCTGATACAATATTTTTAGAAGCACGCTTGAAATACATCATAACATCTTGTTGCCACATTATGGAAAACTGAAAATATTTCTCAACCGGAAATGCAACGAATATCCAGGAAAGATCGCTAAAACATTCTCTTTAGAGGAACTAGGCAGAAACATCTTGGAAAAACAAAGGAAGCAAGAATTCTCGCGAGTATTTTTAGGTAATATAATGCCATGGCACAGAATAGAAAGTATACAGAAGCGTCACTAGCGGTGTTTTGTTTTAAGTTTCTTTGAAGTTGCACCGCCAAGACTGAGTGACCTTGAACGTGTTGTAAAGTGATTATCTTGATTATCTTGGTTGTCCCTCGATTCCGCACAGGTTTAAAGATGGGACGGGTCTACCGCGCGAGCGTTAGAGATGGTTCGGTCCGTGCAAAACATCGAGAAATAAACAGTTGTCCGTGTGCTTGTAACCTAAAGGAAATCATCGCGTGTGCGCGTACCCTAGCCTGGTTGTCCCTACCATCTCGTTCTTGCTTTAGATGGTCTTTCTCTTGCGTCGCTTCTGTAATATTCTTATTCTGGGGCCATGGTTCAGTTATATTTTTTTAACTAACATTAACTGCAATGGAGAAAAGAAGGCATTGAATCCATTATGGCGAAACCGCACGAAATTGATAACCTAGTGTGCAAGAGACACAAAACATCGGAAAATTACATTACCGATTAATTGAAAACTATGAGGATCTTAGTTAATTTAAAATCGCAGCTACTCTTTAAATATGAATACAATTTGCGCGATGAACGTTTTTTTTTAAATTTTTTTTATAATAAATATAAAGTGAAATATCTTATTATTAATGTCTTTCAAGGTATACACCTGAAAGCTGATTGAAGATTGAAGAACCTTTTTTTTTATTTTTTACTTTGGGTAATATTTAGCCCATCCAAACTGGGAATGAACATTTTCGTTTGAAGATGCCGATATCCACCGTCCACGGTATTGTTTGCAAACTGATAGCTAAAACAACTTATTCGTTGGGTCATTTTGTTTGGACTCTGGGAAGTCGTTCATGAAGTGAAAAGACACGTTGTCTTAGAAAATGGAAATTTAACTTATTTACTAAAATTTCTTATTGCGACCATTCATTGAACACACATATTTTCTAATCTTTACAATCATGTTTTATAAAGTGAAACTTTAATATTTTTGATTGAAAGGTAGTTTCATATCAATAATTTTGTCATATGAGCTTTCGGCCTATATGTATAAGTAATTCGGAGTCGATTAAATAAAACACAAAATAGTCATTTATGTATCAAGAGATTAAGGTCTTATTTTTTCATTACGAATGTGTGTTTAGTTGCCGACGTGACAACGGAGCCGATTATTATTAAATTCTTCCTGAAGTCGCAAATTCGGACAAAATTTGTTTAGGTTATTATTATCACTGACGCAAAAATTTACAGTCAAAAACAACAGGGAAAAGAAACCTACGTGTAGCATGTGGAGGTCTTAGCGATACATAATATTTTCTATAAAGATTGAGTGGACTTAAATCTCCATTTAAAATTGTAGAATAATGAACTTACTTTAGTGACGATTTTATATAATTTTACTGATTTCTGGAAAATATTGTCACATATTCTGATTCTCAACTGTCATTACCTTTTAAATAAAATTGTTCAATTGACGCCGAATTATATATACAGAGTGTTATGGAAGTCCTAGCAGAAAAAAAAACACATGTAGAAATCGTCAAAATAAACGTTTTTTTATCTTTTTATCATCTTTTTCGCAAACGCTCCCTTACGGAGTTAAAATTAAAAATAGTTTGACGCCTAAAACCAATACCCGCCTATGGATCCACATCCATTGATTGTCAGGAAGGCACAAAAACTTTACTCGATAAACGAATCGAAATAAAAACTGTTTAAATGGAAACATGTATTCACCTACCACAATATGCATGATATTGAAGTAGGCTGTTTTGAAATTATTGGATCGCGCTTTTGCAGTATATAAAACAACATTTTTAAAACATAAAATAGAATAATCGAGCATTTGTGAAGGGCTTCACAGATAGCTTTTTAATAATGTTCGTGGAATTTTAAACATTTGAGCATAGTGAAAAAATTGGCGACCATGTTATGAATAATGTATGTATATCACAATAAAGTAAATAATGATTTTGAACGTAACGTGTGCTTTACATCGCCCTGGCAACAATTTTTCTGATTCAGAATAATAAATTATATATTATAATGAAATTCAGCATTTAGCGTCGTTCTATTGTAACTGTATTATTGTTAAGTAGAGCAATGCTATAATCGACAAAATTGACAAATCACTACGTATAATAGACCCTCTCAATGTAATACAGCAAAAACTGTTACTGATAAATGAATCGGAAAAGATGTCTAGAAATTTGCATTCGATGCAATATAGAAACGCTAGCGTTCTGACTGTTAAAAATATGAATAATGAACTTACTTTAGTGACGATTTTATATAATTTTACTGATTTCTGGAAAATATTGTCACATATTCTGATTCTCAACTGTCATTACCTTTTAAATAAAATTGTTCAATTGACGCCGAATTATATATACAGAGTGTTATGGAAGTCCTAGCAGAAAAAAAAACACATGTAGAAATCGTCAAAATAAACGTTTTTTTATCTTTTTATCATCTTTTTCGCAAACGCTCCCTTACGGAGTTAAAATTAAAAATAGTTTGACGCCTAAAACCAATACCCGCCTATGGATCCACATCCATTGATTGTCAGGAAGGCACAAAAACTTTACTCGATAAACGAATCGAAATAAAAACTGTTTAAATGGAAACATGTATTCACCTACCACAATATGCATGATATTGAAGTAGGCTAGCATGTAATAATATTTTCTCTATCATCTCACTTATATCAGGGATAATCATTGTTGTTGTACGTGCGATAAACGACAGTTCGAATGCAATTCTAAGCACATCTTCGAATACTTAAAAATTTCAGGTTCAATTTCCAAAACGCTATTACATCTGGGACGTCCGAAATCATAATAAAACAACCAGCGAGCACAAGAATCGAGCACACATAACAATACATAGCGGCGCGACACTCAACTGATAACTAAAATTTACTATCGACGACAAATTGTTTGTCCCAAAAAAACTTAGAAGGTGTTTACCTCGTCTGGCAAAAACGTTGTGATGCGTTCAAGTTCATGTCGGTATAGGCGGAGGGTGAAATAAGGGGCTAGAAAAATGTTCAAAAAAATTGCGGATTTCAGCAAAGTGGTAAATAGAAAAATGTTTATTTTGAGTTCTACTTGTGGTTAATTTTTTTTGGTTTTTGTTCGATTCCTTTGTAATGTTTTTATTTTGGGTTCCGGCTAACATCGATCTCTGTTCGAGGATTGCCGATTTCAATTTTGAATTTTACTTTATTCAATTCAATTACATACACTTTATCTAACTTCTACACTTTTACTTTATTCAATTCAGTTACATACACTTTATCTAACTTCTACACTTTTTTGGGCAGTTTAATTTCTAACATTTGGTTACTGTATTTGCGAAATAAATATTCACATTCTTTTAAATTTTTACATTAATTCGATTACCAATCCAGTACATACCACTCGAATTTCGAGTGACGGGCGATCACTAAAAATTTTAAATCTGGGAATAACGAAATCACAAAATTTTTTCTTGTAATTTGTAACTGTTCTTGAATTTGCATATAATAATTATGTTTATTTCATACTGGTATCTAAAGTGACATTTTTCTGATTATTTATTATATCAAAAGTGGAAAATTAACGTCCTAGTACTTGAAAGTAGATTTAGAAAGTCCTAGTACATTAAAATTATTTCTATAGTAAGAATTAATTCAAGTAAAACTTTGTCTCTACTCACGAAACAAATGGTATGCCTTCTCATATTGTTCCCGAGATTTCTGTGGCTAACTAATATAAAAGATGCAAACAGGCAATGTGTGCTTGATTAAACGTAAAATCAGCCTGACTGGTTAATAGATGTTGTTTCCATTTCAGAAAAACATGAGAATTTCATAATAATAGACCTTGGCAAGAGGCATAGAATAGCACCCTGAATACATGAGACGACGGCCGGCGGCTTTATTAAAGAAAAATAGCTCTTTGATGAGCAAATCTCACCAAAATTCAAAAAATAAAAATCCTAAGCCCTACTAAATATTTTAGGCTTTCTTGTGTATACCTTGGAATTTTGATTTTTTTGCTCTGTGTAGGAGAAAAATAAAAAAAATTGTTAATAAGGGCTTTTTTAAAAAAAAGAGCTCATAGCGCAAGTGTTAAGAGTCTTTACTGAAACATTCATCAAATTGTTTGTTCTACTATATTGTACATAAATATATATGCCCAATATTATGGGACTATGATGCGGTTTATTTTTTATGTACATACATTTTTTACCGCTAGGTGTCGAAGGGTGGGCTCACCGAGCCGTTGTTAGGAGTAATCCATATTCCCATTCTTTTTTTGTACTCTAGGTAGGGCTGGTATACCCGCATTATGTACGCGAACTGTTTTTAAGTAAAAAAGGAAATTAAATTTAAAAATTAAGGAATAAAAAGTTAAATTTACCTCGGTCATAAACTGTTTTGAAATTATTGGATCGCGCTTTTGCAGTATATAAAACAACATTTTTAAAACATAAAATAGAATAATCGAGCATTTGTGAAGGGCTTCACAGATAGCTTTTTAATAATGTTCGTGGAATTTTAAACATTTGAGCATAGTGAAAAAATTGGCGACCATGTTATGAATAATGTATGTATATCACAATAAAGTAAATAATGATTTTGAACGTAACGTGTGCTTTACATCGCCCTGGCAACAATTTTTCTGATTCAGAATAATAAATTATATATTATAATGAAATTCAGCATTTAGCGTCGTTCTATTGTAACTGTATTATTGTTAAGTAGAGCAATGCTATAATCGACAAAATTGACAAATCACTACGTATAATAGACCCTCTCAATGTAATACAGCAAAAACTGTTACTGATAAATGAATCGGAAAAGATGTCTAGAAATTTGCATTCGATGCAATATAGAAACGCTAGCGTTCTGACTGTTAAAAATATGAAATTTTAAATTGGAAGTTTGACGGACTATGATTTTATTAAAATTATTCTGCGGAAGGGTTTTTAAAAAGCGTAAACATTTTGTTCGACGAAACTTACGGACAAATTATGAAATACAAACCTCTCTGAGCTTATTCTCCATCTCTTCATTTCCACACCTAAACATCGCCATCATCCTTATTTCCCTCTATCCCTCTCCAAATATACTTCTGATGTATTTCCTCAATCATACATCTCTCATACTTCCGTACATACCTGGACTGTTTGATTCTTTCCTGTCTGTCCATATCCTTGTCCCTTTCGCTCAGTTCTACATTCATCCACATGCCTCTTTCTTTCACCCTCTCTATTTCTTTGGCCGCGTATACCCATTTCTCTGATAATATTTCTCCCTCGTGTTTTCTCTTGCGTTCTTCTTCGTTTCTCTCCAGCACACATTCAGTATCCTGCATTCTTCCCTTCCTTCCCTCCTGTTTTCGAACTTGGCCGCTCTTTTACCCACTTTCACTCTCAACTTATTGCTTTTAATTCTTCTCTCACTATGTATCCTGGCGTTTCTCTACCCACCCCTAGCACCCACCTCAGATACTTCTCCTGCACACCCTCTATCTCCTCTTTTCATTCCCAAACCTCTACTCCGTACAACATGCTCTCAATCACACGTGCAAACAACATCATTCCCCTCTTGAAATCGCCTCCCCACTTTCTATCTTCTATTCTCTATACACAATGGGGGTCATTGTCTTATTTGCTTTTTTTTAACTCCCTAATATGTGCCTTATCCGGGGTTCTTTCATTAAACATAATATAGCCTTTAAATTATTTAATTTGCTCAATTTTCTCCCCCTCACCCCTCCATTCATTCTCTTTCTCTTGTTAAACACATTTTTTTTCACATTCTTTATCATTTCTTTCATCTCTCTTTCACTCTTTGCCGCCATACCACATCATCCGCACACGCCACGCTGTGAGAAATTTCGCATTCTATCTACTACACATCTAGTTACCTCCCCTCTCTTAATTTTGATTAGCGGTCTGGTAATGCTCCCTGTATCTTTCTTCTCATGCTCTCATTCAAAATTGACACATACAACTAACTTATACCCCGTGTTTAGCAGATTTCCCTCGGTAGTTTTCCATCTTACTTTTCTCCTCTCATTTGCAAATAGGGCATATTACCCCCTCTGTCCACTCTACCGGGAATCCCTCCCCTTTCCACATCCCATTTATTACGTCAACCAGTCTCTCTAGCACTCTTCTCGTTCTCCCCGGCGCTTTCTTCGCTTGCGTCTTCACCTCTTCTAGCGTGATTTCTTCTCTTTCTGGTGCTGTTTGTTTCCTCTTCATCTCTATTTCTGTTTCAGCAGCCTCATGAAGTATTCCTCCCACTCGTTCATCGTTATTTGATCACTCACAGTTTTTTCTTTCTTTCTCTCTTTATTGATATAGTTACACACTCCCTTATCTGTTCTTATATTTTTATCTCTCTCTATTTTCTCTCCTTCTCTTGCCTCTTTTTCTCTCGACTTTTAGAAAGCTGCTTCTGTTTGTTTTCGCCTTTTTCCATTCTATTGGCTCCTTTATTGTCTCGTTTTTCTGTTGTCCCAGCTTTCAGTTTTCTTTCTTGCATCTCTACTCCTTGTGGTTATTTCCTTTTTGTCGCTGCTTCTTCTAATATTTCTTTCAATTCTTTCTCCATCTTCCCTAGTTTTTGTTTTTCGAATATTGCCTTTTCTAGTTTCTCTTGTACTCTTCCACTCCTTATTCGTTCCCTATTTTGATCATCACCTTCATCTGCGTTTCCTTTGTTTTTTCTTCTCCTCTACTCTCTTGTCTCCTTCCTATACTTTCTAAAATAATTAAATAATTTCTTTTATAACTCTCTATCTTGCTTTGTGAGGTCTATAATATCTGTCTCTTTCTTTCCCCTTCTTCCATTTGTACTAGTAGTTGATCTCTATTTTATACTGTAACAGTCCTTGATTGTTTCTGCTGCTGCTCCTTAAATTTTTCTATTTGCCTTTCAATCTCTCTCTTATTTTCTTGGTTTCTAATTGTAGTTTCCTTTTTATTTCTCTTTACTTTTAGATCTTGGATATACCTGCAATAAATTTAACCGTTAATAGAGAAAATAGGTTGAAACAATTCCTGCAATTCTTATGTAACAATACGACTTCAATTTTGAATACATTGTTTTTACAATTTACATACAATAATTCTAACATTGTTTTCCGCACATGACACTGTTATGGACCTGAAGATTTCAAGGTCACGAAAAAAAAAACAGCAATCCCGCCACAAATTATAGATAAGTCGAAAGAACTTTTTAAACACACGGTCTTGTTAGTCTTTTCTCATCGGTCTCATCACAATATTGACTCAGTGGCTCAAACAGTTGGATAGGTCGGACGGTGCAATTTTTTACACAGTTTTTACGGAGTTTGTTTAAACACTTCGTACAATCTCGGCATTTATCGGCAGGATCTCGGCGTTCTGCTGAACAGAATTTTATTTGATGCAGTTGCTGATGTTGCGGTTAAAATTATTGCTGGTATTTCCATGACATGCTGTATATTTACACCTTTCAGTGTTAACGCCACTGGTCTGTCTCAGCTGTTGACAACTCGATAACTTGAACCCGTTAAAATCACTGTAATTTAGATTCGTCGCCTGATTATTATCCATTGAATCAAAAACCTGAAATTTGAGCGTGCTTCAATGGAATCTGTAATTACTGATCTGAAATCGAATAACAAACTTTTTTGTGTGGCCCCTACTAAAAGTTGGTTTATTAACCTTAATTTGGACAACCAAAAGTTGCAAGTTATATTAGCTGCATTGGATCTAGAGTAAAAAGTCACCAAACCTAGTTACTTTACGACTTTACTTTACTTAAAGCAAGTTTATAAAAGCGAGTGGCGTAGCCACGAGTTATTTTAAAGAATGAGTGATTCAACGTTTTATGAAACGAGTATTTTATGCTATTTTTTTTAAATTTGCCTTTTTTATGCCGTTTTTAAAAAAAATTTTTACTTAAAATCCATTTAAAGATGGCGTTTGTCTCCTTAGCACAGCGTCACTGTTAACATTTGCTGCTAATTACATCGCATCTTGACTCTTCGCTATCTATTCTCTATCTATCAACTTCCTCGATTGTAAAAATCTTAGATCTAAGACATTGTGGTTGGTACGAGATTAAACTGTTAACGTGAAACTTCTATACGCGTGCCAGGACCTTGGAGGGTAAACTGGTGAATTCATTACGCGGACGTGACTTTGAAGTGCACACACAGATTCTCAGTGTTTCTGTCGAGTTAAATACGTTAAATGTGAAAACCGTACTTTTGAAGTAAATAAAATAATTGTTGTTGATCTTTGATTTAAACCATCCCCGGAGGAATAAAGAACCATTTAAATCCCTTCTTGTTTAATATATACAATAAATTTGTTTATAATTTTATTTAAATGTTACTTCTGGGCCAGGGTATTTGGCACCTTAAAAACAGACAGAATCCTAAAGATTTAGCTGTTTTTCGAAGGTAAACAGCCGAAGAAGACTTAAAATCCTTCAAAAATCACTAATTTTTATGCACACCGAAAGTACCCAAAAATTTGTCACATGAAAAAATCGTTGAAATATCAAGCATAATTACCTCAAAAGCACCCAAATAACATTAGAGATTCGCTTGGAAATGGACCCCAAAATCAATGGAAAGCGACCAAAAACACAATATGAAACAACCGAAAGGAGCAGAATTTTTATACGCACCTACAGCCATGTTGATTTGATAATATGAATAAAAGGAAGTGCTTTTTTTTTTCGTTTTTCATAAATCACCTTGTATTTCCTCAGATGTGTTGACAGCTTCTATACAGTCAGAGACGTTTTGTTTTTAGTTCTGGCACTATTTTGTCTGGAACTCTGGCATGACTTATACTGGCCTCACTCGTGCCATGACTTATACAGGGTGTTTTGAAATCCCTACAATAATTTACAAAATTATATAATCAAAAAACCGAAATTAGCTTGGAGAAACCCACTTAGAATCACCCTACAACAACTGCTACTGAGTGTAAACAAACTCTAAAATTGCGGTCCTTTTTCTGTTACCAAACGGCAAAATTTAAACAAAGCAAAGTACAAATTACAAAAAATGCTCAAAATATCGACCCTATCGGACGCATCACAACGTAATAACAAGCAATTTCGCACACATTTAAAAACTGTGTTGTATGATCGCAGCAGATGCATATTCAACACGTGGACGAAACTCGTGGACGGCTTCAACGGGAGTGTCATAAACAACGTGCGGGTCATGAAATTCCTTCATTCCGACGTATCCAACTGTTTTCAAAATTTTAATGAAGCCACTGAGTAATTTTTGTGTAGCAAAATTAGAGTAGGTTATGAAATTTGAATTAGGTTGGCACTACCAACTGTTGACAATTTGGTTTAATATTTGGATGTCAAAGGTGTGAAAGTGACTTTAGAGAATTTCCAAAGTGCTTTTTAACGGTTTCCAGGTGATGCCACACCTGTGAAACAGTGTTTTCTTCAAAGCTGCAACCCCGTTTGACCAGCGGATTCGGATTCGGATGAAAACACTGTTTCACAGGTGTGGTACCAACTGGAAACCGTGAAAAAGCACTTTGGAAATTGTCTAAAGTCACTTTGACACCTTTGACATTCAAATATTAAACCAAACTGCCAACCTAATTTAAATTTCACAGCCTACTCTAATTTATAATTTCAATTATCGTACGGTATGTTTATCAATTTTCTACGTGGCGTTTATCAATGTTTAGTGGGGTAAGGTTTGTACCTTCTGCTGACCGTGAAAATGTCAAGTTGAGAGCAGTCGCAGAAAAGGGTTAGTTTTTAAGTATTTTTTTATAACATTGAGTTAGGTTTAGTCTGTAAACTTTTGGATAGTGTTCATAAATTAATAGTATATTATTTATCTAGAACGAGAAGTGAAGTTTAAAGTACGAGCAAGTTGTTGGAATTACTTGTGGGTACCTTTAAAAACACTTCTTCGTTCGAGGTAAATATAACGTTTTATTTCATACTGCAAGTTTAATGAACTAAGTCAAAATAAAAAGAAATGTTGTGTGTTTATCTCGCACAAATTATTCGTAATAATTAAATATGCGGGAACTAGCATTCCCATAGTAACAAACGTTTAAAATGGAGAAAATTGAGGTGCCTCAAGACATTGTAGATGAAGCAGATCACGCGAAGAACAATTTAATGCCACAAAAATCTCGGGAACAATGTAAGAAATGATTGACATATAATTTTAAAGTATTAGGACTTTAAAATTTTTCTTTAAAGTACTAGGACTTTAATGTTCCACTTTTGGTATCAAAAATAATCCGAAAAATGTCACTTTAGATACAAGTATGAAATAATAGTAATTTACGTTATAAGTCCGGAAAACTCATTTTTACAGTAACGAGTCGAA
This sequence comes from Diaperis boleti, assembly GCA_963583935.1. Classification (NCBI taxonomy): domain Eukaryota; kingdom Metazoa; phylum Arthropoda; class Insecta; order Coleoptera; family Tenebrionidae; genus Diaperis; species Diaperis boleti. The sequence continues at coordinate 39,359,725 of OY757242.1, read as the reverse complement.
ATGTTTACAGACGAGGCGACGAAGGAGCCGAGTCTGGACTTTTGAGTCAAGTTACTGTAAAAGTTTCCGGACGTATGTCGTAATGCGTTTTATTTCATGCTACAGATACTAAATCATTGTTTTCATTTTAAAAAATTAAATTGGAATTCAGAATTTAAATATCCATGAATTGAGTATCTATGACAACAGTTTAATTTTTTGGTTGTATTTTTTTGCAGGACTTGTACTGTAAAGTCCCATTTTCCGGACTCAAAACCCTGACGTAAAACTAACAAATATGACATAGTATGCAATAAAAAAATTATTAGTGCTTTAAATCTATATCTACTGGGTTATTCACGATACGGTACGACCCTGACGAAGTTTTCGATGCAACCAACATTGCATTTGCACAGGTTACATGGATTGAAAAAACAATTTCTTTTAAAACTAAAACATAGTGTGCACATTAATTTATTAGATGACATTAGATACTGTCAGTGTCAACTATTTTGACCTTATTGTTGTTTTGGTAATAATGTATTCCAATGACGAGAAAACCGACATGCTTTTAATTTATGGCGAATGCAGAAAAAACGCTTCTGTTGCTGCAGGGTTTATGCATGAAGGAAGAGGACCAACAGATAAAATTTTCAAAAATTAGAGGCACAGTTGAGACTGAATTGGCCTCCAGTTACCACGCCTAGGGAAAGGACTGCAACTGGGGAACATAATGAAGTAGCCGTTTTAGAGATGGTGACAGAAGAATCACATATTGACCAGAAGGAAGTGGCACGAATGGTTGAGATAAGCCAGACATCAGTATGCCAAATTTTGAGGGCCAATAAATTCCATCCTCATCGCCTTGGTTCAAGAACTAAAAGTGACCGATTTTCCCAAAAGGTTAGAGTTGTGCCGTTTCTTCAGGGAAAGCATCCAATTTAATGAAAACTTTTTGCAAAATGTCTTGTTTAGCGATGAAGCTACTTTTAGCAATAACGGGGGTGTAAATTAGCACAATTGTCATTCCTATGCTCAAGACAATTCACGTTGGATTCGGGAAGGTCACTTACAAAATATTATTTCCGTTAACGTCTGGTGTGGAATTTTAGAGGTGAAATGTCTTTACAAGTGGAGAAACACCACGTCCCTAAGCGAGGATCTCAAAAAATAAAAAAGTACATTATCGAATTTCATGATGAAGACATCAAGATCATGATTACTATCACCAAATTCAAGGGCAATTGCACTTTACGTCCAGAAATAAGGCTTTTCTGATGATTTGGACACCAGCAGACAGCATAATTGTGGAGATTAGTAGGACTGAAGCGTGAGTAAAGAACATCCATGGAAGTCTTTTATTATACTTATAAATTTCTGGTGAATTAAATCTAAAATAAAACTTTATATACAAACCTGTAATTACTTATTTACTACTTATACCTAAATATTATTCTTTGTACAACTCCTCCACTTCTCTTATTAAGAGAAACTGTAAATTAGCAAGCTTCGAAAACAACGGATTGGGCATCAAAGAGGCAGGTATGCAAAAAATAGTTTTCTGCTTTATTCATAATAGCAAATATTGCCTTTGTTGTTGCCACTTGTGGAGGCTGTTGTATTACAGAGGTCCTGGTTCTGCATGTGAAACAACAATCTGCTGAAACCTTTCAATTTCGTCCTCAATCGTCTCCTTAGGATCACTAGCTGCTTCTGTTACAATAAGAACTGTTAATTTATTTCATTGTTACCTAATTGCGCACACTATGTGTTAGTTTTTGAAGATTTATTTTTCTTAATCCATGTAACCTGTGCAAATGCAATGTTGGTTGCATCGAAAATTTCGGTGGGCTCGTATTGTTTCGTGAATAACGGTGTATATCTATATTCTATATCTATATATATAAAAGAAAGTCGTGTTAGTTACACTATTTATAACTCAAGAACGGCTGAAACGATTTGGCTGAAAATTGGTGGGGAGGTAGCTTAGAACCAGGAGCAGGACATAGGATACTTTTTATCGACATGGGGGCCCAGGGGGCCCCCTTAGGCTTGACCAATTTTTTGGGTCGACCGATTCTTATGATTTTTTTTGTATATGTCGTAGGTATGAGAATAAGTGGTAAGCTATTTTCCACATGGATATGGGGACCCAGGGGGGGCCCTTAGGCTGGATATATTTTTTGGTTCGACCGATTCTTATGAATTTTTTTTTGTATATTTGGTAGGTATGAGAATAGATGGTAAGCTATTTTTCACAGAGACATGGGGGCGCAGGGGGCCCCTTTGGGCTGGACCGATTTTTCTGGTCGACCGATTTTTCTGGTCAACCGATTTTTATGATTTTTTTTTTGTATATTTGGTAGGTATGAGAATAGGTGGTAAGCAATTTTTCACATAGACATGGTGGCCCAAAGGGCCCCCTTGGGCTGGACCGATTTGTCGGGTCGACTGATTTTTTTTTTTTTTGTATATGTGGTAGGTATGAGAATTGGTAGTAAACTATTTTTCACATAGACATGGGGGCCCAGGGTGCTTCCTTGGGCTGGACCGAATTTTCGAGTCGACCAATTCTTATGATTTTTCTTTTGTATATTTGATAGGTACGGGAACAGGTCGTAAAGTATTTTTCACATAGACATGGGGGCCCAGTGGGACCCTTGGGTTGGACCGATTTTTTGGCTCGACCGACTTAATAGGGGCTATTAAAGGAAAGAAAGAAAATTGGACGTTAATCCCACACAAACCGTGATGGACCCATTTTCGAAGTTTAATAAGGGCTTTTATGATATTTGATTTGTTGGATTTGTCTCCGCCCCCAATAGCAGAATAACTGTTGAACCATGGACAGGGGGCTCAGGGGGAACCCTTGGGTTTATATCTCAAGAACGGCTGAACCGATTTTTATGATCTTCGATTTGTTGGATTTGTCTCAGCCCCGAATAGCAGAATATTATTAAAACATGGACATGGGGGCCCAGGGGCCCCCTTGGGTTTATAACTGAAGAACGGCTGTACCGATTTTTATGATCTTTGATGTGTTGGATTGGTCTCCGCCACGAATAGCAGAATAACTATTATTTATAACATGGACAGCGGGCTCAGGGGGCTGCCTTGGGTTTATAACTCAAGAGCGGCTCGATCGATTTTTATGATCTTTCATTTGTTGGATTTGTCTACGCCCCGAATAGCAGAATTACTATTAAAACATCGAAAAAATTACAGGGGGCGGGGAGCTAAGTACAGGGCAACGACAATAACAAAGCCCCCCTGGTAGAGGACAACAATAAGAAATAACGCCGGCCACCAAAATTTGTCGTACCGGGCTTTAAAAATGAAAATCGATTTTTAAGGAGTAAACTCCAAAGTTTTACTTCTGTTGCACGTGGACTCCACACACAAATTTTTTGATGATATCTCGAGAATGGATTGACTGACTTTTTTCGAGGGCGAATAACTATTAAAACATCAGAAACATTAACAAAAAAAAATTTCTTATACATTTTGTATAGAATCCGTATATTGTTGGATGGAGTGAATTCGCGGCCGGATTTTCGTTAGTGTAGTGTTTAATTTTAAGATTTAGCATTAGTTAAATAAGTTTAGATCTAAACACCACGCTTTCTGTTGCGGCATAGCATGAGGTTGCAACAGGGAGCGAGCGTGCGATAGTAGCGGAAGTCGAGCGGTAAATGGCGCCAGCCGCTGAAGGTTTACCTTTATACTGTCTACCGCTTGGCCCTCCCACTTCCGCGCTCTCGCGATAAAGCGTTTTTTACGCTTTGAGTCGCGAGTGGTTAGTTATAAGTAGTATAATAGTATAGTTTAGCGCTCGCGCTATAGTTTAAGTTTAGTTTTAAGTAGATTTAAGTTTATTAAATGTTAGTTTTAAGTAAGAATAGACTGCAGCCAATCAGAAAGCAGGACGCCACCTGCGATCGGGTTTTACCCCGTCGCAGGTATAAAGGCAGGCCACTTTCTGGTTGGAAAGGAGTTCTATTCGGACCTTGTGTCTGAATAAAGTGCATTCAAAAACCAACTGATGTCTTCTCAATAACAACTCGTCGACCCCAAACCCTGCTGGTCCGGTGGACCACTACGTCGAGGTACAGAGCACCAGGTCGAGCATCCGCTCTGACCGACAACCTCCTTCGACGTCGGTCGATGTCTCCGGCAACGTTTTCGCCACCGAGGAGTCGCGGACCCCATCCGTGACCTGGTGGAAACCTTGTTCCTGCGACAATATAACGCCATCTTTGATACATGACAGAAACAAAAATAAACATGGCGTTGTATGCTGGTTCCGATAATGCCAGTAGATGGCGTTGTGGGCATTATACTTTTATAAAAAAAATGAATTTAATTCAGCTAATAAGTTGCCACAACATTTATTGATTCTGAGGCGGTACAAAGTTCGCCGGGTCAGCTAGTCTATTATATAAAAGAAAGTCGTGTTAGTTACACTATTTATAACTCAAGAACGGCTGAACCGATTTGGCTCAAAATTGGTGGGAAGGTAGCTTAGAACCGGGAGAAGGACATAGGATACTTTTTATTGAATATAGGGGCCCAGGGGGCCCCTTAGGTTTATTACTCGAGAACGGCTGAACCGATTTGGCTGAAAATTGGTGGGGAGGTAGCTTAGAACCAGGAAACGGACATGGGATACTTTTTATTGGACATGGGGGCCCAGGGGGACCCCTTGGGTTTATTACTTGAGAACGGCTGAACCAATTTGGCTGAAAATTGGTGGGGAGGTGGCTTAGAACCAAGAGACGGACATAGGATACTTTTTATTGGACATGGGGGCCCAGGGGGGCCTCTTGGGTTTATTACTCGAGAACGGCAGAACCGATGTGGCTGAAAATTGGTGGGGAGGTATCTTAGAACCAGGAGACGGACAAAGGATAATTTTTATTGGACATGGAGGCCTAGAGGGGCCCCTTGGGTTTATTACTCAAAAACGGCTGGACCCATTTTCATGGTTTTTGATTTCTTGGATTTGTCTCCGCCCTGAATAGCAGAATAACTATTAAAACATTGACATGGGGGCCCAGGGGAGCCCCTTGGGTTTATTACTCGAGAACGGTTGGACCAATTTTTAAAAAAAAATTGGTATATTTGGTAGGTATGAGAATAGGTCGTAAGATACTTTTTACATGGACATGGGGGCCCAGGGGCCCCCCCTTGAGCTGGACGCATTTTTTTTTTTGTATATTTGGTAGGTATGCGAATAGGTGATAAAGTATTTTTCAAATGTACATGAGGGACAAGGGCCCCCCTTGGATTTATTACTCAAGAACGGCTGGACCGTTTTTTATGATCTTTGATTTGTTGGATTTGTCTCCGCTCCGAATAGCAGAATAACTATTAAAACATTACGGGGAGCTTGGTACAGGGCAACGACAATAACGAAAGCCCCCTTGGTACAGGGCAACAATAACAAATAACGCCGGCCACCAAAATTTGTCGTACCGGGCTGTAAAAATGATAATCGATTTTTGAGAAGTAAACTCCAATGTTTCACTTCGGTTGCGCGTGGACTCCACACAAAATTTTTTTGATGATATCTCGAGAACGGATTGACAAACTTTTTTCGGGGGCGAATAACTACTAAAACAACGTAAAAATTAGGAAAATTTCTCACACATTTTGTATGGAAACCGTATATAACGCTATCTTTGATACATGACAAAAACAAAAACTAACATGGCGTTGTATGCTGGTTCCGGTAATGCCAGTAGATGACGTTGTGTGCATTATGCTTTGAAAACTGAATTTGATTAAGTTAACACAACATTTATTGATTCTGAGGCGGTACAAAGTTTGCCGGGTCAGCTAGTAATTATATAAAAGAAAGTCGTGTTAGTTACACTATTTATAACTCAAGAACGGCTGAACCGATTTTGCTGAAAATTGGTGGGGAGGTAGCTTAGAACCAGGAGCAGGACATAGGATACTTTTTATCGACATGGCGGCCCAGGGGGGGCCCTTAGGCTCGACCGATTTTTTGGGTCGACTGATTCTTATGATTTTTTTTTGTATATGTCGTAGGTATGAGAATAAGTGGTAAGCTATTTTCCACATGGATATGGGGACCCAGGGGGGGCCCTTAGCTGGATATATTTTTTGGGTCGACCGATTCTTATGAATTTTTTTTTGTATATTTGGTAGGTATGAGAATAGATGGTAAGCTATTTTTCACATAGACATGGGGGCGCAGGGGGCCCCTTTGGGCTGGACCGATTTTTCGGGTCGACCGATTTTTATGATTTTTTTTTTGTATATTTGGTAGGTATGAGAATAGGTGGTAAGCAATTTTTCACATAGACATGGTGGCCCAGAGGCCCCCCTTGGGCTGGACCGATTTGTCGGGTCGACTGATATTTGTGTTTTTTTTTTGTATATTTGGTAGGTATGAGAATTGGTAGTAAACTATTTTTCACATAGACATGGGGACCCAGGGTGCCCCCTTGGGCTGGACCAATTTTTTGGGTCGACCGATTCTTATGATTTTTTTTTTTTGTATATTTGATAGGTATGGGAACAGGTCGTAAAGTATTTTTCACATGGACATGGGGGCCCAGTGGGACCCTTGGGTTGGACCGATTTTTTGGCTTGACCGACTTAATAATGGCTTTTATGATATTTGATTTGTTGGATTTGTCTCCGCCCCGAACAGCAGAATAACTATTATAACATGGACAGCGGGCTCAGGGGGCTGCCTTGGGTTTATAACTGAAGAGCGGCTCGATCGATTTTTATGATCTTTCATTTGTTGGATTTGCCTACGCCCCGAATAGCAGAATTACTATTAAAGCATCGGAAAAATTACAGGGGCGGGGAGCTCAGTACAAGGCAACGACAATAACAAAGCCCCCCTGGTACAGGGCAACAATAAGAAATAACGCCGGCCACCAAAATTTGTCGTACCGGGCTTTAAAAATGAAAATCGATTTTTAAGGAGTAAGCTCCAAAGTTTCACTTCTGTTGCGCGTGGACTCCACACACAAATTTTTTGATGATATCTCGAGAATGGATTGACTGACTTTTTTCGAGGGCGAATAACTATTAAAACATCAGAAACATTAACAAAAAAAAAAATTCTCATACATTTTATATAGAATCCGTATATAACGCCATCTTTGATACATGACAGAAACAAAAATAAACATGGCGTTGTATGCTGGTTCCGGTAATGCCAGTAGATGGCGTTGTGGGCATTATCCTTTTATAAAAAAAAAATGAATTTAATTCAGCTAATAAGTTGCCAGAACATTTATTGATTCTGAGGCGGTACAAAGTTCGCCGGGTCAGCTAGTTTTAAATAAATACTGAAGTGAGGGGAGCTTGTATTTTTTCTTTATTTTACCAAGTAGAAACAAAAATATCTTAGCATATCAATTATTCTTTTTGAGTACCGTTCGGCAAGTTCGCCGTATCTAAAATTAAAAACATTAATCCAAACCATCAGTAAGTTAAAGTATACAACAGTACAAATTTACAACTTACGAGTTCAATTAATGTAGAATCTTCACTATAACTAACACAGAAAATTAACTTGATTAACTTAGCTAATGAAAGGAGAACTTTGTATCACTTTATCCCGTTCTAAAGGCCACAACATCATATCACAGATAAAGCATGTTAGAATATCGACATGAGCTCTATAATTAATAGCATAATGTGCGTCTAGCATCTTTCGTCTAATTAATATATTATATTTTAAATCATCTAATACGCCATTTGTAACAGAAATAGTGCCGACGCGCACCGCTAACCCTAACAGGGCGCTGTACGCTGGACCTGGTCTCACCCCATCGATGTATCATCCGTTGTGCTAGCTGGAACCTATATAAAATGCGGAGAACCTGTTCATGACTTTGTGCATACTTTTTAATGGCGTTATTTCTACATACAAATTTATTTCATTTTATTTATTGAGAGCTATTCAGTATTACCTTTCTCACTTAATTCAGTATTCCATTCTGGGTTGCTTCCGCCATCTTGAGAATCCTATTACACCTCTTGGCGCTTTTGTACAAATTCCACTTTTTAACCGGTCTCTAAGCTGTTAACCGCTCTCAGAGCGTACCTTATTTAGATAATTATCCACAAGAGTGCTGCAAGTTAAATCTCAATTATCACATAATTGAAATAACTGGAGTACAAGCAATAAATCCCGTGGTGTACGCAACAAAATAAGGTCGAGCGCTGCCATTGCCTAAATCCTTTCTTAACGTTAAACACCTCGGAAACTAGGACGGAGAACTCCTTTCACTTAATAACCGAAAGTTTATTTATAAAACAACTGTTTACTTGAAAACCGCTCAACCGCTCGCTTTTATTTTCGTTTCAGATTCGCGGTCGAATGTTGGACCGCAATTCACGGTCCATGAAGCTTTCAAAGCTCTATCCAGGCACCCGTTATTTAATATGCGTTCTGGCTCTCGGCAACTGGGCATCTCATCGGCGAGAAACTGCGGAATCGCGTTTAGCCGCACGAAAACCAGAAAACAGTTCAGCACGAGATACTCTGGAAGTTTTCAACGATGCAATGCTACCACTTCTTGTAGACTCACCGACGAGTAAGTGCTCCGAAGTTAGTACTCTCATGGCTCCAGACAGCGTGCACGTTGGGCTTGGGGGACTGCCAGACCATGGATTAGGGGTTTGTATTATTCAACGCTTTAGATTACTACATATTTGTAAGGAAAGAACACCGTCGGCGGGATAGAGAGTAACTCTAGTTTTATGATGGGATATTAAAGGTAGACTGCGGGGTTTAAATCCTTCCAAAATCAAGAAATTTGCATGTTACTGGTTAAAATTAAATGGAGTGCACACATTTCCACCAATTGAGACATGTGTTTGAAACATTTAGATATTGTTACCTCACTAACAAAATTCTCTGTAGGTTCAGTCCATTCTAACGCGTCGTCTGGGCCTCATAATCGGTTGCTGCATGGGTTTTGTTGTCTTCATCGTCCTGGTGTCAATACTTGGATATTTGAAAGTGAAAAAGCAACGTCAAGCCATCAAGAGGGACCAGCCTATTCCACCTGAATTCATTTCCTACAGACATTTTTCCATTCAAAGCGGTGAAGCGGGGGCCCACAGTGGTCATCCCCATTTCATAACCAACATGAACACGACCACGATTAACTAATGAACAAGGCGAGAACGTCGTTAATCATATCAGTGTGTTATTGCGGACGCTCTCCGCGAGTGTTTAGTGATAATCAGTCTTAATAATGGCCAACTGCCCTCGAAGAGTTCTTGCGGACTTTACGTCAATTAGCTAAATGGACACCATCGGATTCGCTCTTAAAAAAATCGAAGGTTCTTGCATTTTTCAAGAGGTCTTTTGTTGGCGACGTCTCCCGTTTCACCAATGTAATATGCAGCAGGACGTTTCGACCTCACGGTTGACACTTTGCTTGTATTTTTGTTACGGCATGTTATTCGCCAGAGATTTCACCTTTTCAATTATTCAAGCCGATTATCATGACAAAGTCAATCACCCCTTAGAACGTTTAAAAATATTTCTATATTCACAGAAATTGCAAGAATAAAGTCATTACATTCATTTTACATGATGCGTATTTTCAAATTTCATTCCTCATTTTCAATATAAGCTGAATATTACGGCAAAACATAAATAATAATAGCACTGGTCGAAAAGCAATAATGTGGACGAAAAGTTGTAAGAACTTTCTATTTACCAATTTAAGCAATTGCAACTAATAGCTGTACGTTCGAAAGAACCTTTTTAACCATGTTCTAGTCAGAAGGTCACATAAGCATTTTTATAGTACGTTATACCCATTGTTATAATTTAAACAAAATGTGTTAATTTTTTTGATATGTAAATAGTTAGATTCAATAAAACGTATTTAAAATACATCTGTTATTTTTACCACCGCTCTAGCTTAACACAAATTTGTGTGTTGATCCTACTTAGCAATATCCGATGGGATCTAAATCCTTTAAGCCGGACAGTAAACTCAACTTCAGGTTTGTATCCTTTGACACGGAAATTTCTAAACCTCTCCCTAGCTTATCCGAAAAAAAAAAACGAACTTATATTTTAGATTAAAAGGAAATTTTGGTATAAAACAATATTAAAACAGCTTTCTCCAACTTGATAAACTTAGACTCTTGACAAATTGAAATTTGCAAGTAAACATTTCTGATCAAATTTAAACAAGAATGTAGAAGTTTTACAGGCGGAAGGTTGATTAAAAATTGCTCCCTCTCCTCTATTTAATTTAAAAATCTCTGTTTTCTCTTCTCAAAGGATGGCGCTTACTGTTGACGTAATTGAATATCTCGGGAAAATCATAGCAAACCGTTAGGAGTTTGATAAATAGAAACTTTTCCAAGTTTCGGTTACCACACCTTAGGCTTGTGGAGCCTTAAATTTCATCATCGCCGGGATAAAATCTGATGAATAACAGAAGAGCAGAGCACACAAAGGGACTTTATTAACATCCGGTGTTCCATTATTTACCAATTAAGCTTTAAGCAAAATCGCCTCCAAATTACCACGAGGGAATTTTCGATATTGGTGTATATTTAAAACGCCATATTAAATTAAGAAATTAACTTTATTTATCCTTTGATTTACTAAAACATTCCCTAATCTGACGAAGCCTCATCGTAATCGTAGTTAAGACCTTTCCATAACAACCGGCACTTGCGACCAGTCGCAAATCAACATGAAATCGTGCTGTTAATGGGTCTGTTTATAGTGTTTATACCCAACTAACATCTAGATGACTATTTTTGCCACGCAAAAGGAAGGTATAATGGAGTATTTCTCTCACAAGTGATATAATGATAAAAAGGGGTGAATTACTATGGTTACACAATGGTAAGACATGAATAATTTTTTGAAACGTCATTTTGACACTTTCATTAATTTTTTGATTTTTAACTTTTACAAGAAAACTACGACGAAAGTTTGAAGCTAAAATCATGCAACGTCAAAACCATGAAACCATAAAACAACGAAACTAAAAAGATAAAACCTTAAAATAATCATAAACCATAAAACGACCAGCAAATCCACGAACCCACTTTGAAACTAAACTTAAAACAACCATGAAACCATGAAACGATTATGAGACAAAAATGGTAAAATGGTCATCAACCTTGCTGTTGGTTGTATAAAGTTGAAAAACGAAAAGAAGTGAGAAGAGGAAGAATACATGGTAAGAAACGTATATATAGACAATAAAGTAGGAAGAGGGAGACCAGAGAAAAGAGGAGAAAGAAGAATAGAGGAAGCACAGAAGAAGGTGATGATCAAAGTCTGGGACGATCAAGAAGTCGAAGAGTACAAGAAAGAACAAAAAGAGAAATAACAATAAAAGTTAGAGGAGCAAGACAGAAAAGTGAATGGGAAACAAGGAATGTGAACAATGAAAAAGGTCAATCATTAAAGGAGCTAAGAGAATGGAAAAAGACGAAAGCGAACAGAAGCGGCTTTCGAAAAGCCAAAAAAGTCTTTTTAGATTAGATTAGATTGGATTTAGGAGGCGGTCTTCTGGGCCTGTCTCCACCGCGACCATTGAAGTCTATTGTGGATCCTCCATGTCTTCAGAGAACGCCGTCAAGTTTGGTGTTTTTGATTAGACTCCAGAGCCTGGACTGCGATCCCCGCATGTATTCCTCTGCGCTTGGTTTTTCCTCGCCGAGGATTTGATACCTTACCCTACACAGGCCCTTGCAATGACAGAGCACATGTTGGGCTGTTTTCTCTTCTTCCTGTCAAAATCTGCACAGGTCTTCTTTTGCCAAGCCTAGCTGGCTCAAATGCCTATTGAGTCGGCAGTACCCTGTGAGTAATCCAGCTATTCTTCTCACTGTCCTACGGTCGTGACTTAGGAGATCTGCTGTTAGTTCAGGTTTTCTCCCTTTAAAGAAGCATTTTGCCTGTCTCTGTCCTGGGGTGTTCTCCCACCATTCCTAAGATTTTGTACGGATCCACCTGTTTATTGTAGTCCTGACCGTACTTCTGTTTATGCCACAAAAGGGTCCCGGGCCAATTAGGGGGCTTATCGAGCCTGCCCTAGCAAGTTCGCCCGCCGTTCCATTACCCTTGAAATCCGCATGTCCAGGTATCCAGGCAAATAATAGTCTATTCCTACTGCCCACTTCTTTTAGAGAGCGTATGCAATCCCATACCAGCCGTGAATTTATCTGGAAGGAATGGATTGCTTTTAATGCCGCTTGGCTGTCAGAGTATATGGGGATCGTTTTGCCTTGCACGGCATTCATTGATAACTCCTTCACACAGTGGTCAATTGCTACTATCTCCGCTTGGAAAATCGTTGCGAATTGACCTATGGATATCTGGATCTTTTTCTTACATTTTTCACCGTAGATCCCGGCTCCAGTCTACCTATATTGGCAATTTGTAACCCCTCCCCTAGAATGAAGTCTAATAAAGACTCACCTCTATTGTTGACGTCTTTGCTTCCCCACACTGTGTGGTGAGCGTTTGCATCGCACCCAATCACCAGCCGGAGATTCCTTATTCCGCAGTTGCCGTTAGAACAGCTGTAACACAGTCATCGGAGCAGTGCTCCTGAATTAGCGTGGAGCTAACCTTATTACTTAGAGTGACATGTAGAGAGAAAAGAAGGTAGAAGAGGGGGAGATAAAAGCTATAAGAACAGAAGGACGTGTAAAACTACATCAATAGGGAGAAAGAAAATAGTGAGTAGGAGAGGGAAAAGAGGAACAAAACAGCACCAGAAGGAGAAAGAATCACGATGGAAGAGGTAGAGAGGCAAGTGAAGAAACCAGAGAAGAGGGAAGCACTGGGGAGGGATAGAGTACAGAACGAAGCGTGGATGTATGAGACGAGAAGAGTGCAGGAGAGACTGGTTGAGGTAATGAATGGAGTGTAAAGAGGAGACAGATTCCCGGTAGGGTGGCGAAAGAGAGTAATATGAACTATTTACAAAAAGGGGGAGAAAAGTATGGTGGAAAACTACCGTGAAATGAATAGCTTTTCTTAACCACAATGTATAGGTTTTTTTCGTCAATTCTGAATGAAAGGAGGAAGAGAGAGAGATAAAAACCGTTTCTTAGTGAGTGCCTACGTGGTAAAATAAGTAAGTGTGCAAAATTGCAAACGGTTTAGTGGATCCTTATATTCCGTGAAGAGTGATATACATAATATAGATGAAAGAGCCACGGATAAGGATAAGGCGATGAGGTGTGTATGGGAAATAGGAGATTGAAAGTGGGAAGGCGATTTCAAAAGGAAAATACTGATGTTTGAAAGTCTGATTAAGAGCATTTTGTTCGGAACAGAGGTTTGAAAAGAACAAGAAGAGATAGAGAGGGTGCAAGAGAAGTATCTAAGTTGGGTGCTAGGGGTGGATAGAGAAGCGCCAGGGTACATAGTGAGAGAAGAATGGAAAAGGAATAGGTTGAGAATGAAAGCGGGGTAAGGAGCGTTCGAAGCAGGATGGAAGGAAGGTGAGAATGGAGAAAAGAAGAAGAAGAATGCACGAGTGAACGAGACGCCGCGCCGGTGTATGAATGTAGAACTGAGCAAAAGGGACAAGGATACGGGCAGACAAGAAAGGAGGGAAATAATCAGAGAGTACAACTGGAAGTACGGGAAATGTATGATTGATAAAATACCGAAGTATTTGGAAAAGCGAAATGAAGAGACGGAGAATAGATATTGATTAGAAGAACGTGTAGAATGTGCTATGCGGAGAGAGAGACGAGAAAGGAAACAGAGGAAATACTGAATGTAGATGGAAGGAAAATAAAATAAATAGAAGAGGATATATGTAAGAGGAGCGAGAAGGCCGAAGAGGAGAGGGGAGAGGAGAAGAAATGAAGATGCGTTGTTTTGAAACTTCCAAATTTCTAAAATGCTTGTCCTCATCTCGTCCTGTTACTATTAAATCGTCTAGTAAATGTGCTGCCCCGGTCATGGCGAATGTTTGGTCCATTATATTTTGAACAATTGCAGGCGCAGATGTTATCCCATATAGTAACCCCGTATAAGCAAACAAACCTTTATGTATTTGAAGTATTTACATATAATTCCACCCTCTCATGCACATTTTCTGTTTTTATATAATCTAACTGACGTAGACCTAAATCTAACCTGTGTAAGCCATTTCTACCAATTAGAAAAGGCCCGCCGCCAGTAATGATGATCGTATATTTTTAACTAATTATTTTTTTTTTTAATTTGAATTCAAAAGTACATGCCCCAAAGGGCGAAATGCTACACCAACATAGTATCTACATTGTAAATCATTTTACGCATTACGCAAAATTTACATCATGATTGAAAATGGAACATTACGCCCGTAAAGTAAACGCCCGTAAAGTAAAAGCCCGTAAAGAAAAGGCCCGCAAAATTATCCCAAAAGAAATTTCATAGATCAGCGGTTGTACGTAAAACGTTGTACGTACCTCTGTCCGAAAGACCGTTTACGCCCTCGAACTTAAAGGCTCTCCTTCGTCGGACCTCAAAATTGTCCTCTGGCGTAAACTCTTTCTTTGGGCCCTCTATACGTAAATAACTATTCCCTTAAGGAGTACTTTTTAAAATGCTTAAAGTATGATATGTTATGACAGCATGAGCAAAGCCCGTGTCCGATTCAAAATCTAGTGATATGTTTTCTAGTCTTAACTAGAGAAATATTGGTTTGTGCAGATTTTGTGTTAAGTTTTAAAATATTTAGAACAAACGGATCCTGTTCATCCGTACCTCAATCTCTTCGTAAAAATGTGTAGAATATTTTGGTATGATCATTTTTATAGAAAATCTTGTAGTTTTTTGGGTCGTTTATCCGACAGTCACAGAACTCATTTATTGACGTTTCAAATTAATTCTTTTTCATAGCCGCCGTTAATGCACCTCGCAAACGTGGCCAACCGCCGCGAAATTCGCTGGATTGTGAAATTTGATTATTTTGTATAGAAAGTGGCAAAGTAGAAAAAATAATGTATGATAACTCGTTTATAAGACATTTTGTCGCACTTACTCTTTTAGGGCACTCCTCGCTACGCTCGTCGTGCCCTAAACCCGTGCGTGCGACAAAATGCTTCTTATAAAACTCGTATCATAATATACTATTATAGGTGCCCCTATTATATACTACATTTATACATTTAACGGTTTATATATTTTGTTTTTTATCTTGCCCACTACTATGACTTTGATATTTGCAGCCAATGTTACAACCGTCCCTTACAGGCCCAGTTAAGCTAGCTTTGGTAAATAAGCTAAAAACTTCTTGTGCTGCCACTTGATGGATAATAGGTTTCTGCATGCATAACAACGTTTTTAGTCATATTTGTTTTAATTTTGTGTGGCCTAAAGACAAAGTATCGGATTCCACATTAGACTTTCTTTAAAAAGCTTTATCATTTCGTTATTTGTCTAGACAAATCACAAATTGTCCACACTCCGTGTTTTGTCAGTAACATATTATACATATATGAATTTGAAATATGCATCAAGTTAATCGTATTGTTTATAGTCGTCAAAATTATATTAAAATACCGTATACTAACCTTTTGATGCAAAAATTTTTTTTTTCGATGTTTTTGTATATTTCTTGTGTACTCCCCCAGAAGATTTCGCAATTTCGCTGCCATCGATTCTGCCTACGGCGTCTGTGATGGATTATGTAACATTCACCGTCCACTTCGGAGCAAATAGCGAAAACACAAAGTAATGTCATTTTAAAAAACAGAGTATTAAAATTCGAGTAACTTAACTATAAGCTTATCAAACACGATGCGGGAACGCTATTTTTTCTATCGTTTGGTAATTCAGATTGTAGTGCACAAATATTGCATTTTCCATAAATTAATTTCTGCTTTGTGTATAGGAAAATGCATTTAAAATTGCAGTAATTTCTAATTTGTTTAAGTGTAGAGCAGATATGTAGATACAAACGCAATTAATTTTAAAAAAAAATGTCCGTAAACTAAAACATAACACGTGCTGCGTTTTGTTGTAATTCTGGAACAAGAATACGAACGGAATAGAACTAACTGTCAAAAAAACGGTCAGAACTACAATCCTGATCCGATTTTGACAGTTCGATTAGGTTATGAATATACAGTACACAATATAATAAAATATGCGCTCCACGGTTAGAATAACTGAATATTCTAAAGATCCTTTATTTATTAAACGTAAACAACTAATGACGTATTTGTTCATCGAAAGCCACAGAGACTTTACGTATCTTTATCAATTGTAAATCTCTCTTTTAGTAATATAAATATGTGCAATGTCTTTATAAATAATTTATACATCCAGTAGGCTTTGCACCTCAAAATATTCCATCTAACTCCATGCAAATTTTCTTATTCACAGACAATATGATATATGAATCATTTATAAAGACTCGATATAATCAAGAACTGTATTAACTAAATAATTAAACTACAACAGTATATTTAAATTTAAAAAGCCTAACATTTTTTCCTCACGAACAATAAATTTTGTTACCCTAACAGCATATTTATAATTTGCACCTAAAATGGGGGAACTGCCATACAAATGGCTCTCAACATCCACATTTTTCAAGTTAGCTGTTAAAGTTCCCCAACTCCAACGAAGCCATAATTATAAACTTTACACCTTGTGAAAGACTTTCCAAGAATCAATTCTTGTACTAAAGCAATCATTATTCCTTCATAAACTACATATAAATTGAATGCGAAATTTACAAGCCGTGACATTTGTCTCACGGTTTATTTATGGTATTCATGCACCATTCCGCAAACAGGATAACAAATAGTAAGATTTGTCCTAAACGCTGCTACAACCATCATGACACAATTTATCACAAATCGCATTTCGTATGGGAAATGTGCTGTAATTGGAAGCTTACAACCAAAATCCCGCGATTCGGTCTCATTTGATTACTTAAAAGATAATTGGGTGGGTTTGGTCGATAATTGGAAGTTTATTTTTCCATGCGAAAACACGATATATCGGCTTTTGACAAGTATAAAGCGGAAAGCTGTTTAAACATGTTAGATTGAGTGTGGGATGACAAAATTATTCCGACCGCAATATACATATTAATTGGGTAAACTACACTCTCAATTCAAAGCGTAACAAAATTTTTATAGGACATCGTTGCCCCCTTGATGTATCTTTGAAAAGACTTTTAGGGAAAACAAACGACACCCAGTTGCATCCACCCTACTTCGATGGAATAATAAATACTTAATTTTACAGCCCAGCCTGGTATTGAATTACAAGGACACCACCAGGTTCGTTTCAACAAAGGTAAGTCATTTTAACGTCACAATTAGTAGAAAGAAGACCGTATTTAAAGCTTTACTCTCTTAATTCTCTACAATCATTCATCGCGCCACTATATGTAGATATTTAAGTTAAGTAACTGAATAAAAAAACACATACTCTTTGTATATTGGTACGTGGGAAATAAAGCCAGAAAAATGTGGGAACCGGTTTCGGTTATCGTTGTTTACTATTCTTTACGATACTAGAAGTTTGTCAGACCATCAACGATCCTTAAAGCTAATGAGTCTAATGACACTTTATCTACCTACTCGAATTGTTTATCACGTCAATTAATTTGCATAGCAAATGAGTACTAAACTACTTTATCTTCGGTATTGTAGCACATAAACTTCTCTTGAATTTTACCGAGTTTATTGAAATTTGGTTTAGCACACAAAACAGTAGTTCCTAAGACAAAGTAAGCACAATGTGGAACTCTATTCTACGGATTTAACAGTCACCTTTCAAAACAGTTCCGAAAAAAGTCTACTTCAATAATTAATCATCGTCCAAACACCTCAACTTCTCCCCGGTGAAAAGATACTGCTCGCCTCATCTTTGCAAGACGGACAAGAGACCTACGACTGGGCCTGGATCCGAAAGCGGCAGCAACAAACCAACCATCTTTTCACCAAGTCGATGTAGCCACAACGACGATCCTGGCACTGGTTTTCTGCGGTTTTCCAGTTCTGTAACACTAATGTGGGGATCATGTTCGAGGCCGCAGCCGCATGTGGGTACACAAGCACATCATCATTTAACTTTTGAAATTGTGTACTTTGATTAACAAGTTACTTTGTTCGTTTGGTTGGCAACGGCTTGACCAAAGTATGTAAACAAGACTGTGACAGATTCAAAGATATTAACAAGCCTTGAAGTAACTTACCTACAAATGCATAGACCGATTGACCCAAATCCGCGATTGCACGCGGCATGAATTACACAGGTCGGATCGAACATACTGCAAAAATGAGATAATAGTCGGGCATCGCAGATGTGTTCCAGACACATGAACAGCGACGCAGCGGTGTGATGTGACGTTCGTTGAAGTTACACTAGATAACTAAATCTCAGCCCTTGCTGTATCATTCTTCTTTCCAGTTTGAATTTGTTACTTTCATTATTGAAGTGAATTCTTTGGTTTTAATTGATGTTGTAAGAAACATAAAACTTTATTTAGGAAAGAGAAAGCAAAATTAATACAAAATGAAAAAAAAGATACTAAATAACAATTTGACGCGCCTCCACGTCTCGTTTCTTACTTCTTCCCTTGACCCCTTTGTGCTCAAACGCTCCCTACTCCAGCTGGGTCAGACTTCGGGCGCGATCGGCAACTTCGAGTCATCAATGTTAAATTTCTTTTGTAATTCTGGAGGTTAATAAATTTTGTTTTGACGTGTAATTTTGTTGTTTTAATTGTCTGTCAGTTTAAACAAATTAGCGTGTCTTTGCTGAAATGACGAGACCCATTGCTTCCACTGGAAGCCACCTGGAGATTGTGGAGTGCAATTTTTGATTGTTGGACTAAACAAATAGGCGCCCGAACATAAGCCCTTCACAGCCTTATGATATCGATTTATAAAAAGGGAAATAAACAAACACCAGTCAATTATCGCGAAATCACCTTGCTTGACACACATTAAAACTATGCACCTCTATAATAAAAACAAAACCAGAAAAGAATCAAAGAACAACAATGGTTAAGGAGAAATATTTAAAAAAAAATTGCAAGAATATCACTTTTTTACTCTTGTTGAATAATAGAGAATTGAATCTAAATCTTGTTGAATCTAAAACCCAAAAAAAAGTTGGGAGTTGCCATTTAAAAAAATTGGTGTCGTAGTTCAAAAACAGATGACGTCATCAACAAAGCTTTTATGTCAAAAGATGGCAATTTAAAAACAAAAATCGACCTGTTCGAGCGTTTTTCGCAAAAACATTACATAACTAAATTATGAATTTTGTGCGAAACTTTATGATCATCTGTATATAATTATACTAATTACCGTTGGATGGCTTAAATGGAAATTTGTACGCAATAAAATTGTATATACCTATCAAAAATTAACTTAACTAATTGTTGCTAAGATTCGATAAGATATGTTTTATCACCAAAAGTTTCACCACATTGTACTTGAAGGAATATTATTTGGAAGAAATAAAAAAGTTATTTATCCAACACCTGTTTATTATGACGTCATAATAATGCCGATTTTGAATGTATTGAGACGACGGCGCGACGGCACCGGAAGCGGATGATGCCATGATGATGTCACCACGTATGGTAACGTAATTAATCTAGAACAGTCCACAGGGAGGCCATGAGAACGTCTGGGAATAATTGTTCACATAAGATGCTCTCATGAGCCTAGAAGATTCTGTCGCGGTGACTACTATACGACGCTCGTACAAAGAGGATGATCTCATTATTCTCGGAATGGAAGGAATCGAGAACACCAGGAGGGGTATAAGAAGGGAACAAACGACGGAGCAGGACAGTGTATTGGTAGCATCGTGAACAAGTGGTCAGCGTGTAATCGTGAAAGTTTGTACATAGTGAAAAGTTTTTTTTTTAATAAAAGTTAATAACTACGGTGTGCACCAGAATTTCTTTAAATCCTCGAACCCGCCAGGCTCAGGCTACGTTACAGTATTATGAGGTATATAAGACACATGTGACTTATGAACCCTTCAACGGTTTTCTAATTTGTCATAGCAACCAATTCATAAGCCAACAGTTTTGAACTTCAAACGAACGTCAAAATTTTTTGGGTTTTGATGAATGTTTAATAAGAACTGTTACAGAAGGAGGTGTTGGATAAAACTATGTATTACACACGTGCCTTAACAGCAAATAATAAATAGCTATTATCGACGCGATATGAGAAATATTCGAGGCGGTTTTATTCTTGTAAAAGCCATTTGGTAAGTTGAAAATGATGATCTAAAATCATTCTGCCAATTTGGGTTTCATAAAACTCAGTTGATGAATGAACTCGTCTAACTTCAGCACGACATACAGTTTAAAGCTCAATTCACCTGAAAAGCACCTGAACATCCTGAAAAGCAGGAGTAGATTGAGTTTTAGAGATACGTGCCTAACAATTATACAAATAAATCAATACAAAAGCAACCTGTAAGAAGAAATATCACGCTAATCAATCTAATCAATGTATTTTTTGTAAACATAAAAAAATTATTGATTTGGTTTGTTTCTTAAAATGTATAATTTTTGGACATACTCTAAATTTCATTGTAACCAGTAATGCTGCCATCAGTAACGATTTTTATTTTTCAAGTATTATCTTAATTCCAATCACGTGCGATTTGCCTAGCAATTTACTTTTAAACCAATCGATTATAACAAAGTTTCAGTGGTCAGTGGGATGATTTAAAGGATTGTGTTAGTATTTGGTGGCTGAGTTTAAAGTTTCGCTCAGTTGTACTGTAGTAAAATTTTGTTTTGTTATAATTAAAGTTCTTATGGATTCTCAAATGAATGAACTTCACTAACCAGCAAAATCTCTAACGTTTAATATCAGATTGTAATTAGAACCAGAGGCGACGTGAAAAGCAACCAAGCTCCATCGATTAAATATACCGATTAGTGAAAGGTTTGAAAACATGTTTACTTTTAGCTAATACAGTTGAACATCGGCGATGATCTGCGATATTAGTTTTTCCATATTAAGACAAATAAAAAGTCTTCAGTCAACAAAAGAGCTTGCACTTTTTCGCGTGGTAATTGTAATTGTGCAGCTAATGGTCTGAAGCTAGTACCTGGATTTTCTTCAACGCTCTCCAGAACCTCCTCTTCAATTTCTAACCTGCGGGGCCGATATGTCTCGTGTTAATTTTAAAAGAACCATGTTTTCGAAATCCTTACATTATTCTTGTAAAAACACGACATTCTGCCAAATGTCTATTCATAAATCGCACCCTGTACAACTCCCTAGCCGCAAGAACGTTCCCTTTAGTGCAGTCAAATTAAAACTGAAAGTAATTAAATGGGAGTCGTTATCTGCACTCAGTGCAACAAAAAAGTCCTTATTTATTTAGGCCTTAGGCCAATAAATTTATTTTTTAGGTCTCCTCATGTTAGGGACTAAATATTTACATAAATTCGTGATCACACTGTATAAATGAAGAAGCTTATAAACTGATAAATCAACCTGCAGCTGAGTCCACAAAGCTGAAATTTTGTATTAAGTATATGTTTAATATAGGCAGCCACGAAGAATGATTTTTTCAAAATTCCGTCCCGATCTACCGTAATTAAATACTATCCAATTATTATGTTCCAGTCGTTGAAAAATAGTATATTAAAGTATGAGTGTATAACAAGGTCCTACGCCGTCGTGCTCGAAAACTCGAGCGTGTTTTAAAGACCAGTTATCCACGAATACTTTACGATATTTTTTATTATACCAGCAATAATGGAAACAAATTAAGCACTAAAAACTTAGAAATATTTTTTGTCGTGATAAATCGAAATGGCGTAATAATATTGCCATTAGTTATGATAATTATTGTTTACGTTTTTCTCGCGTCCACGTATGTCATTGCATTTAGTCGTGTCAGCAAAAATCGAGGAAAAATGAGTTAAAACGAGATTTCACCCGATATAGAAGCATTGGCCGAACAAGCAGAATCCAAAATACTACCATCGAAGTCAAAAGACCTGAAGGAATATGAAAAGTTTCCAAATTTGATTGAAATTGAATTTGAAGTTATAATGATACCTATATTTCCTTGACAACCTTTAAAGCTCGCCGTGCTTTAATCGCCTGTATTCGCACGCTCAGGCGTGCTTTAAACGGCGATTCTGATAGGTATAATAAAAAATATAATACGCTTTTCAGCGGCGTTCTAAACGAACACACGTTTAGTTTGTTGAGAATGGGAACCTTTCTATACCGCATGCGCGGATTTAGTCAAAACACTGTTGTGATCTCACAAACTTGCGGTGAATAATATACGTTCATCGAGAGTAGACACCGCGTACCTTACGCGTGGAGGATAGAGTGTCAACTTTAAGTGGACCGCCATTCCGGAGAAGACCTCGCGCAATTATTTCTAACGTTATAGATGTTTTAATTAATTACCAGTACCGGAAGTTGAGTGAAAATTATTGAAAATATACGGCATACATCCTTATCCATACTTGTTGTTAGTAAAATTACGGGTGTCCATAAATAAAGAAATAACTCGACACTGGTTACAGTTTTCATTATAAAGAGAAAAATGATTCTTTTCTATGCTCTCGTTAGTCCCTTTCTAAAGCATTCTGGGTCTTTCCTTAATTTTGTTGACATTTTTAGTATTTTTTTCTTATTTTCTTAAGACATTAAGGTAATCGTTAATACATAACTGTTAATACACACAATAAAAAAAATATATTATTTTTTTCCATTTACAGTTAATTAAATGTTATTGGTATTATCTAACAATATTTGCATTTATTAACTCTCTTAGAAGTGTCAGTCAAAGAACTTTATACTAAGTGTTGCAAAAACACGGACAGAGCTGTTGCATTCTTATTGATTGTTTCATTTTAGTGAAATTAAAACCAAATGACACAGTTCTTTAGTCTGTATTGACCGAGATACAGAGTTATGTCGGTCAAATATCAAGGTCAAACGGTAGTCAGCTCTTATTATAAGATAAAAGTTATGATATACTTATTTAGATGTAATTTAAAACAAAGAATACAAAATAAGTTGAATCAATTAAATACAAATTACCATTTCATTTTTTCTTAGAAGGACCATACTTCAAGTAGATACATCATTGAATTTAAATGAGAATATAATTTCAAGAAAAATCAACAATGTAAATTCATTGTTGTTGTTTGTTATTAATAAGTGACAATACAGTACCGTTGTATTGTCACTGTGGAACGCACACTAGATACCCATTGCTATCACTATACTTCAAATACAAAAAAATATAAGCTAATCAGTACCTGTAAAATCACATTTGCTGGCTTAAAAGGGACCTCAATACCCCTTTCACGCCCTGGTTGTGCCCCGAGTCCAAGATCGTTGTTAATGTGTGTGTCTCATTATTTTCTCTTCGTAAATATAACTCGTCTTAGGCTCAAGAATCGATATTTTTTTTAAACTCATCCACCCCCAATCTTAATATTTAATATTTATTTTCGTCGTTGGGACTGATATTCGTGACATCTAAAAAAAAACGATAACAAGCGTACCACTCATTATATATATATTACCCTCGAAAATACGCTTTTAAGATACATTAAAAAATCTATTAAAGTAAAACATAAATTCCAAAAATAAAAGCTGACCGAATAAATGTTTGACCCTGAAAAAACCTTTGTAGTTCAGTTTATAGCGACTAAAGGACTGTCTCTTTTGGTTCTCACTTCATTATAATCAAACAATAAGTAATAATATCAAAGAAAGAAAATAATAAATAAGAAAGATACAGAAATAATATAAATTTTAATTTAGTGATAACTTGGCGCTTGGTACCCGATGAGTGTAGTAATGGACAAAAATGTGCAATGTTTTGTGTAACGAATGGAATTTTTGCAGCACGAGCGAAGCGAATTCCCGCAATATGACATGAGTTACACAATACAGCATTTCATAACGTGTTCCATGCAACATTTTTTCTAATTTTGAAAAAAAATTATCTTTTATAGAAACCTATTTTATCTTACACGGACTTATATGTTTGGACCTCTGATAGGATGTGACAAATGACTCGTGGCGGCAGCCATGATTTGCACTTACAGCCTGGGAAATCCGAACGGTTTTCCACATATTTTATTGCGCCTCCCTGTCTCAAGGGGATCCCTTCGGGCCTCCCTGTCTCAAGGGGGGCCCCTTGAGGGCCCTACCATCGTCTTTAGTTTCATTCTATTTAAGATGATAGAAACGTCCTTACTATATGTAAATGCAAAAAGTTAAAACAAAGAGTTGCCCTAATTTGTGTTTGTGCTTTTTGTGTGTTTCATAACCAGTTAGGAAATGAATTTTCCGTAAGTAGTTAAGAAAAATTTTACTTTCCGTATCTAGCTACACAAAATTTGGTGTTTCCCAAGTAATGTCAGTTGTCAAAAATTACATTGTTTGTCAAAATTAGAAAAAAAAACATTATTATTATATTCTAAGAACGCCCAGGCACAAAATAATTTTTCCTTTAAACGTCAGCAAAACGAGACATTTTACGTCATTAGGCAATGACAAATGTCCATTTCCCTGCCTAAGCCGAGTATTTTGTCTGCCGCTCTATTGACCAATCGTGTGCTTTGAATTTTTTATGATTTTCAATTGGTATCTAGAAATTTAAAGATAACATTATTGATTTTATGCTAATTTTGTGTTTTGCCAAAAAATATTTATTCTCTAATAAAATCGTCTTACCTAAACGTATATAATTTTGAGTTTTCAAAATTTAAATTATTTTATTGTTCTTTTAGGGATAAAATAAAGTATGAAAAACAGATTTTTTTAATCAAAGTTTACATTATTTTGAAGAAAATGGAATTTCTTAAAACTTGTGTATGGCGTTTTAGAATATAATCGGGAAGTTAGTGAAATGTTCACTTTTAGACAGAAATTCGTGTGTACATTTGGGTTGGTAAACTGATCTGTATCTCGTGAGCGATTTTCGGCGTTCGGAGAAGAAACAGCATGTTTTATTCGGAGAAAAGTGGCTTTTCGTGGCTCGTCTGTAGTTGCTGGCCTCGCGCGATCGGCCGTCAAACCTACAGACTTGTCACGGAAATACTATTTTGTATTGTCGCTCTGTGTATTTTAACAACATTTTGTCATGTTCCTTTGTCAGCTCGAATTTTGGCAGTCAGCATTTTTCCTTTTAAATACCGGATGTAGAATGGATTTGAGACAAATTTGCCAAACCAACAAAGATTCCGGAAAGTTTAAGGTATAAAAAAATTATAATCTCTACCCACAAACGAGGATTCATCTAACTGCTATCACTATTTTATAGAACTTTTGTTCTGTGTATTTAAACGAAAATTAAGAGCACCTACACAAAAAGAAAAGTCAAAATTAAAATGGGTTTATAAATTGTTACGTAAGAGGAGAAAGGCGACGTGGAACAGCTAATTATAGTAACTGAATTGAAAACCGTACACGCAAAGAAAAAAGGAAAAGAAAACGGTTCGGAAAAACCCTATCGACAATGAACGAGACTTAAACTAAAATACGAAATACAATAAACAAAACATGGTTTCTCTTCCAGGCAATTTGATTGCCAGTTGGTCTGCCTTACATTCAGCAAAGCCCTATTTTCCAACAAGATAACGCGCGTCCTCACACGGCAAAGGTAACTAGAGACTTCCTTGGCCCACCCATCGAACTGAGTATAATTTACCTCATCCTCCAAGCAATTTAAATTAGCGTGGAGGACCCTCATATTATTAATTTTTTGGTTTAATCAAATTTTAATCATGTCAATGGTTTCTTGTAATACAACATCTGTATAAATTTCTTTAAAATCGGAACATAAATTGCAATGCAAGTGTTGCATTTTTTCCTCAGATCAGTACATACTTTAGTCTTGAGAACTCCCACTTCGCGAGCAAAAATTTCCATCAATGAAAGAAAATTTGCTGTTGAAGTGTAGAGTTTCCATAATCTACTTCTAAATTTAAATTTACAAAATTATTGACTGTTATTGACAAGAAGATGTCTATGATTTTTTTATGAAAGTATATTTAATCTAATTACAGAAGATAACTGTAAAATTAGATTAGACACTATTAGTCTGCTGCCAAATGAAGCGCGTTATTAGGGTAACGCGGGAACCATAAAATCGAAAATAATTACTTGAGGAAAGAGTTTTATTCTCTCGTGTGCTAGCTCCTTACGTTTCCCCTTCTTTAAGTGATACAAGACAATTTCCTCGTAAAAATCTATCTAAATGTTTAAATAAAATGTTTTTCAGTGGCTTCAACATCATTAAGAGCTCGTATATCCAACAAATCGTTATAGTATTAGGTGTTCAAAGAATTCGAGGTAAGAACTAAATCCGCCATCCGTAAGCGATCCTTTGGGACTTTAGTTGGAGATAACCTCGAGACGAATGTTCACTTGCCCTAATTTCAGTTTCTTTTAGAGATTATAGCATCAAATGCAGATGTTAGCTGGTATTGAGGTTCAATTCGTTTCTATTAAAACAGTTTTAAATGTTCAATTTATTACAACATCGAATTCAATAAAATGGTAGATTACAGTTAAAAATAGGGTACAAGAGTAACATGTACTTAAAAAGAAATTTCTACAGTTAAAAAATAAAAATATTTCCAGGAAGCAAGAGTTAATTAATCAAGCAGGGCTCAACTGACTGTCAGCGATCTGTAAGTAATATTTTCTGAAAGGCATTCCTGAGCTGCTTAAAAAATGAATATAGCAATATCAATTTAGTCACTGTCATCTAACACGTCTTGACGTTAAACTCTGAAAAATTTAATTTTCTAGAAGTTTTAATTAATCCCCCTTTAATAAAATAAGGGTGACAGTTCAATTAGAAAAAGACGGTTGAATGTTTGGCGGCTCATAAACTTGCAAGGCTAGTAAAATTCTAAATTCCTGTTGGAAGTCAATTTAACAATTATAATGAACATTTAAATTTGCCATTACTGATGATCCGTTAAAATGAATCAAGCGCGAAATGAAGCCGACGAGGGAAGAGTCTTAAATAGGATATTGAATATTTTATTTGCGATCTCTTTTATTTGTATTAATATATCTGAGATAATTCTCGAGAATGGAGGGTTTTTGTTCGTCGAAGTTCGTCATGAAATACTCGTTAGTTCTGCAGGCATCGCGAAACTTTAACAATTTTCTTTTTAAAGGAACAATAGGACTTAAAGTCTTTGAGCTTTTTACATAGAAAACTTTTAGACATACTAAATCAAGCAAAACATTGTTATTCACTGATTTTATCAATGAGGCAAGTATGGATTGTTTGTTTTGGTTGAACTTGTACCTTCACAATGGGTTGAATAATTTATTTTTGATTCTTTTTTTTTGTTCAATTTTTTTTTATTTTCAATTGAAACCATTCAATTGAGTTATTTCCATCTCGGGAGCATAACGAACAAAACAAAAACAAAAAAAACAAATATGTCATTCCTGTCGTCGCTTATGATCGAAAGTGCATACAAAAATTATAAAACATAAATATGTCCGAATTTTCCGACTTTACTTTGTAATTGTCTCAAATTTTATTTTTCGGAAATTTTTTCCAAGACTAACGAAGAAAACAAAATAAGAATTACACATATCCATCGTTCGAATCGTGAGTTATGGTCTTGAGTTCATGCAAAAATCCCATAGAAAAAGCACGTTCAGTTCTTCCCGAATTTGCAGTGCACTTTCAGTTTTCCCCAAATTTTCCAATTTTTCTTTCCGTCAGAACCTTATTTGGACTATTACAAATATTAAAAAATATATAACCAAATTGGTACAACAGTTATCAAGTGATGCGCTTGCCAACGACCAGTGTTTCATTTCATATAGATATAGATGAAATGTTGTTCGTTGGTAAGCACATCACTTAAGAACGGCTGGACCGATTGGTCTAATTTTTTTTTTTGAAATATTCGTTATGATTCAGGTAAGGTTTTTACGGAAAGAAAGATTGGAAGAGTTGCTCGGAAAATTGTTTTTCCGGATTTTTAAAATTTTCCGGGAAGCTTTTCCAATTTTTCTTTCCTGACCTCACTTGGGCTATTACGAATATGTAAAAAAAATTGCCAAAACGGTCTATCAAGTGATGCGCTTCGCAAAGTACAGCATTTCATTTTTATTATACATATAAGATTTAGCTAATTGTTGTTGGTGAAACTATTTTTTCAACTAAATGGCGTTTTTATGTGAAGATTCTTTTAATAATTATTGATGTTGGTGCAATCGGCTCTTAGTGATTCAGAGAATAAAAGTTATATATCACGAGTAACCCCACCGAATCACTCTTCTTCCAGTTTAAAAGCTCCAGAAAATGAAGCCCAGTTAAGAAAGTTTTCATTCTACTGAGTTTTCTTTTCCTACTCAACCGTAAAAAAAGAGGTTAGTGAGAATTACTGAAAAAAAAAATCGTATTTTTTTTGTAGCTAAAAATAATTAAAATTATTAGAAGGACAATGTTGGGCCAAAAAGCAAAAATTTAACTGCTACAGGATTCTTACGAAGACTTAAATGAAGAATCAATAATTTAACTTCTTTACGGACTGAATAAAAAAGTTTTTAATCACAGAAAATGTTTATACCACTTTTTGAACATGAAATGAAATGAAATTCGAAAACTTCAGAATCGACAAAAATAAAATAGATTCAAACAGACTACTTTCCTCACTTCTAAATTACTCGCGAGTACATGGAACTCGTAACACATAATTTACGTAACAGTGTAACACTGTAACAGAAACGAGGGCAGAAGGCAATTATATCATGATTACATGATATACAATACACACAATTTACATGGGTATCGCAACAATTGTTCATCTTTTCGCAAATAGAATTGCATGGCCGTATTGAAACAAATTCTAGTAAATAAGCAGTGTCAGTTTTATAGAGTCAAGACTATAAAAATAAAGATGGCGGCTACGTTTACGACACGACGCCACAATAACACATGGTAAGAACGAACGGTAAAATTTGAATGATTTTAAGAAAGCAATCCTTTGCAAATTATCTTGACGTGAACTTATGATATATTTGGCAGAAATATAAATATAAAGAAATTTTCAGGGACTCAAACCCGCGACACGCGGTTTTGGAATCTGCTTTAACCCGTCACAGTTTCATAATGTGAATTATTGACTATTCTATTTTTAAATTGAACACACGCAACTTTAAACAACATGAAAAACTCGTGGTGCGAATAAAATCAGATTTAGCAAATTTTAAGAAAATGAGAACAACAAGCGAGGTGCGTTGTTGGAAAAAAAACAGTAAGGGCCTGAATCGGACCCCCTTTCTCTGCCCAATACCATTCTAGACCGGTGCTGCTAAAACTAATTCGGGTAGGCAATCCGAATTTCTCTGGTGTGAATTACAGGTTCCGTACTTCAAGGGTGAATTAAAACGGTGAAATTTGAAGAGAAGCCAGCTTTCTTCGTAACATGCAGATTTTTCAGGAAGTACCTACAACTTCGAAAAAAAAAACACGAATTATTTTCCATAATATTTATACATTTTCAATTGGTTATGTCGTTACACCCCTTACATGCCTTTCTTCGATTTCTCAGTGAGCCCCTCGCCCTATATCTCAAGTGATTCATTCGATCCCGCTGATTCCTGGTGAGACAACGTCGCATCCTCTCCATCTGTACTCTCTTTGGGATCGAATTACATTTGATCTTTGCTGATCGATGCCCCTCTTCTTGAACGTTGTTCACGTCTCCGGATGTGCCGACTATATGTGCTGGACTTGTGTCGCCGTCGGCTCCACTTCATGCATTGTCAAAGGTGATTCTCTTCTTCTTTTGATTGTGGCCTAGACCTTGGTGATTCTTCCCCCTTGCAAGTATCGGTTTGCTTGAAAAAATAAACAAACAACAATTTTAATTGTTCAACAAAAAAAAACGCTCCTACAAGACGCTCACGGCTGCATGTATCCTGGCCACGGCACCAATTTCTGTGATAAAAAAATTTGGGCAGTATTCATCCCACAAGGAAGAGCATAGCCCTTATTTTTACAAGACACAGCAGTGGCGCGAAATTTGAACTTACCCCAAACAAAAACAACCCCCAAGTTCTTTGGATACATTCAGGGGGCAGAACAAACGGACTACCGCAAACGCATGAATTACTGTCAATTGTTTGAGCAACATAACCTCGATATGAATTATAATAATTTTTTTTTTTGGTGATGAAGCATAGATTTATTTGAACAACAAATAGGGCCAACTCTAAATTCGGAGCGATATCAATATTCTATTTTAGAGCAATTTAGAAACCAACTGGATGACGAATAATTATTACAATATGGATACTTCTACCATAATTGCCATACTTCAAATGCAACAATAAATTACCTTCAGGATTTTGATGGTCGCTTGATCTCAGTTGATCAAGATCTCCTAGTTCGCCGGTTCGCCCCTTTAGATTATTTTTTTATACTGTTTTTAGCGATCATCTGAATGAGATTAAAAATTAAATTAAAAGCTGTTCCAACTCAATGTTTTGTAAATGCTTTTGAAGAGGCTTTTGTCCAATAATACGTGATGATCGTATGGTATAACCATAGACAATTATTTTGATTTCCAAAAGGCTGTTTTAAATGATACTCTGAATCACACTGAAGCTAAAAAATGGGAAAATTAATTGTAGGCAATTTAGTTTTCGACGAAGCTTCTATCAGAAAACACATAGAATGGACTGGAAAGAAAAGTTCACAGGCCATGTAGACACTGACATTTAACTATTAAGATCCAATTCGTTCGAATTTGACAGAAACGATTTTGTTTAAAAATCAATAAAATGTATGTTTTTTTTTCTCAGTTTTTGTGTTTATATTTCTTTGGATGTACATGAACCTAAATTTATAAACAACAATATATTTTTCTGAGATAATTTGTCTTTATTTTTAATTTTATGTGTAAAAGAAACCTAAAGTAGAGTTCATTTATGCTACACTACTGGCGGGACGTGTGGACCAAAACATGAACATTGCTATCCCCACTATACGTTCTTATTTGACATCAAAACAAGCAGTGCGGCCATGTTTTCTCCCCTTATATTATTGCCCCATGGGCAAAACTGACCTTCAGGTGGGGTCATTCTTATGAAGATGTATCCAGAAATCGATACCTACGATTAGATGTTTGTGAATTTTCAATTTTAATCTGTAACCAATAATGTTAACATGCCTGATCTTAACGGAAAATATTTATAATTTCATTGCCATTTCCGATGTCTTCACGTGTCCGAAACATTTTCATGGATTTAATATCCGCAACATCAGTGTTTGGTTTAAATAAACGGCATACATTCTTCAGCAAATGCACGCTGCTCTGTTATTTCGGGAGCATATAATATAGCCCTGCAATTTAGCATTGCTGTCACGTTCTTATGTAAATGCATAAAGTGCATCGCTTAACTTAATGAATTTATATCCTTAATATTAATCTTACAAAATTTAAAGAAATTGTGCTCGTCCTTATGAGGGTGTTCAAATCTGGGATATTAGCCCATTAAGTACCGCTACTAGACATCCTTAAAAAACACTATTTTTTTTCCAAAATTGTACAGACTGATAGTCTGTATTAATTTAAAAAAAATAACTCAATTTGTTTGAATGTCCTATATATAGAACAATAATGTGATACGTATAGAAAACGAAATAATGTAACTTTAAACAGTAGATTATATTACAAGTTACAGTAAAGCTTTATTGTCAGCTAGTGATACACGTGTCACGAGCTTACAATAGCATTTTCACGTGTTAGATACGACGTTTTATGCCCTACGAATAATTTCTTATAAAACGTTAAAAATAAAAAAAAATAATGAAATTGTCAAAAATTTCAAAAAATAATTAATTATTACCATTGTGTATAACCACCCCTTTTAACATTATATCACTTGTGAGTACAATGCTCCATTATACTGTAACATTGCCTGAGCCGGGCGGGTTCGAGGATTTAAAGAAATATTCTGGCGCACACCGTATTTACAAACTTTTATTAAAAAAGACCACTAAGACTAACTTTTCACAATGTACAGACTTTCACAATATCACGCGCTGATCACTTGTTCACGATGCTTCCAATCGACTGACTCGCTCCGTTGTTTGATCCCTTCTTATACCGCTCCCTTCGTTCTCGATTTCTTCTATTCCCGGAATCATGAGATCATGTTTCCGACGCAAAGGATTATTCCAGAAGAATGAGATCATGTTTCCGACGCAAAGGATTATTCCAGAAGAATGAGATCAGTCTCTTGTACGAGCATGAGATCACCGCCACAGAGTCTTCTAGACTTATGAGAGCATCCCATGTGAATAATTATTCCCAGACGTTCTCATGTGGACTATTCCAGATTAATTACGTTACCATACGTGGTGAGATCATCATGACATCATCCGCTTCCGGGCCGACGCTGCCGTCGTCTCACTGCCCCCCTTTTAAAGATTGTTCTTCCCGAACAATCTACTTCAATCCTGTTGATTTGTCCCGGAGTAGGGTGCCAAACGATCCAGGTGAACCACCTTCATCTTGGCTCGGGGATTGCGTTGAATCCGGTACACTACGTCGTTGATCCTCTTTACAACCGTGTACGGGTCTTCCCAACTGGGTTGTAACTTTGGGCAGCGGCCTTTCTTTCGCCGAGGGTTGAACAACCATACCAAGTCTCCATCACTGAATCCTGCCGAATTCACCCTCAGATCGTAACGCGTCTTCATCCGGTCGCTCGCCACGCGAATGTGACTGCGCGTTAGTTCATGTATACTGGACATGGCTTCCTGTAGTTCGTCTACGTAGTTTCCCACGTCCTTCCGCTCTTGTCACGGTGATCCGAAAGCCAGATCGCATGGTAGACGCATTTCCCGTCCAAACAGGATCTTCGCCGGTGTCTGGTGGGTCGTCTCGTGAATTGCCGCTCTGTACGCAAGCAAAAACAAAGGTAGACGCCGATCACAGTCCCGCTGATGTTGATCGACCACCTTGGACAAGTGCTGCTCCATGGTCTTGTTGAAACGCTCGACCATTCCATCTGACTGAGGATGCAGGGGTGTCGTCCTTGTCTTCCGTACGCCCAATAGTTCGCAGACGCCCTGGAACACTCCAGATTCAAAGTTCCGCCCTTGGTCCAAGTGCATTTCCAGTGGAAGTCCGTAGCGGCAAATCCAATTTTCTACCAACGCCCTGGCAACCGTCACAGCTTCTTGATTGGGTAGGGCATAGGCTTCCGGCCACTTGCTAAAGTAGTCGATGACCACCATGATGTACTTGTTTCCCGAATCAGTGGTAGGAAACGGACCTGCTACGTCGAAGGCTATTCTCTCGAATGGTGCCTTAACGTTGTACTGCTGCATGGCTCCTCGACTACGCGTCTGTGGACCGTTGCTCGCCGCACAAGTGTCACATTTTCGACACCAGCTCTCGACATCGTTTCGAACGTTCACCCAATAGAAGCGTTCACGGACTTTACCCATGGTCTTATTCACGCCCAGATGTGCGCCGGACACTCCACCGTGGATTTCTTGCAAGACCTCCTTCACGCGACACTTGGGCAAAACCAGTTGCATCGTCACCGACTTTCCGTCTGCACTCTCCCATGCTCGCTTCAGCAGACCATTTTCCACCTTCAGTGAATCCCATTGGGCCCATAGTGCTTTTAGAGCAGGACTCTTGTCCGAGATGTCTTGCCATTGTGGTCTCTGATTTCCGTTCTCTTTGCTTTCTAAAATTGGACTAATCTCGCTATCTCCAAGTTGTTCTGCCCTCATCTCCGCCGTTGTCCATCTATCTTGAGGTTGCAGAACCAATCTCTTCACGCCCTCGAATTCTTTGGATGCCTCTCTCCGACTGCAATGTTTGCAGTCATTCCGGCACGGTCTTCTAGAAAGTGCGTCCGCATTCTGGTGTGATCTGCCTGGTCGGTGTTCGATTTCAAAATCATACTGCTGCAGCCTCTCCAACCATCTGGCTGTCTGTCCTTCTGGATCCTTAAGGCTTAACAGCCACCTCAACGCAGCATGATCCGTTTGGATTTTGAAGTGTTGACCGTACAGGTACTTGTGAAAATGTCCTACTGCATTTACGATCGCCAATAACTCCTTCCTCGTAACGCAGTAGTTTCTTTCCGGCTTAGAAAGCACCTTGCTATAGTATTCGATTACTTTTTCTTCGCCTTCCTGTACCTGCGAAAGGACCGCCCCGATACCTTCGTTCTCGATTTCTTCTATTCCCGGAATCATGAGATCATGTTTCCGACGCAAAGGATTATTCCAGAAGAATGAGATCAGTCTCTTGTACGAGCATGAGATCACCGCCACAGAGTCTTCTAGACTTATGAGAGCATCCCATGTGAATAATTATTCCCAGACGTTCTCGTGTGGACTATTCCAGATTAATTACGTTACCATACGTGGTGAGATCATCATGACATCATCCGCTTCCGGGCCGACGCGCCGTCGTCTCAATACCTTCCATTTGCGTGGCATAATAAGTCATTTAGACGTTGCTAGGGCATGAAATGTTTTTTTCACTACTAGAAAACATCATTATAATTATATCGTGTTTAATGCTTCAGAAATCTTTACCATACCTAATAATGGATTTTTCTCTCCTACTAGTAGATAATAAAAACAATATTGATTACTGCCGTAGTTGATGTTTTGACTTGACATTTGCTGTCATTATTAATGATATCTGACAGCTCAACAATGTATAATTGGGGAGTTGGAATTTCTTGCGAAATGTTAAATTTGCCAGCTGGACCACACTAGCAACATCGCAACAAAAAATAGAAATGACAGGTAGGGATTTAATTTCATATGCTACTTGCTTCCTATGGATATCTTAGTTAAATTCGTTCCAACCTTTCGCATTACATATCATGATTATCATTTGAAGAAAAGTTAAACAAATGTGCTAGTAGTGAAAAAATCGTATATAAACCACGATTGAGAAGCCTTTTCTTAGCCTCGCATAATAATAATAATAATAAAATAGCTCGGCTAAGAAAAATTGCCTCTCAACCTTGGTGTATAATTACTATATTATTAGCGTGTTGATAATGTGAATATCGCCGCCCGAAAACACAAAAGAAATGGATATAAATTCTCACTACAGCTCGATGAGCCCACCTTCTCGACACCTACGCACACATTACGTCCCATATATTACAGATTTTTGATACAAATAGACTTTTCGCACCTTATTTGATTGACAATAATACAAGATATCATTGATACACTTACTAAACGCTAAATTTGTAACATTTTTCAATAACCTGCAAATAAATATCCTCCAAAGGAAAAGTTGTAATATCTCGAATCCAACCGCTAACAAAATGAATTCATTTATAAACCTTATTCGCCGTTCGAATGCAAATAAAAATGTACCTAGACTAGATTTTGTTGAAGAGGAAGAGCGCCTGGTTATATTACGCGTGACACAGGGCCAGCGGCCCGGAAAATACGTCTTTATAAGGAATTTATTATTTGATTCGAGGATCGTCTATCACAGAAAGTTCAAGGAATGTCTTTAGCAGGAAGAAACCGGAGAAGTTGTCCCAACGATTCCTCCCCACTTCACATCGGCGCTCCATTTTTATTGTGGAGTGACAATTTCATGGATTCCTTCTTGAGAAACACATCCAATTGGTTGAAACCTGATAACGTACACTCGTTCATAATGCATTTAAGCAGACAAAAGCTTATTGTTGGAAGCTCTCAAAGCCTTGCCTTTTATGTCTTGTTTAATCTCCATTTTAAATGATTATTTTGTGATTTTAGTGCTTCACTAATAATAATATAACAGCTTGGTTTTCCTTTCAAATACCGTTAATACTGGTTATTGCCTTAAAGAATTTTTTTACGTCTTTGTCAAGAACTGGCAACATTTTTTGGCTGAGAAAATTATCAATCTTGATCGACCTCTTAATTGAAACACCAGATCCTGTGATGTGCAATTTCTGGTAACTTTTTAAGGTATAATTTTAATTTGTAATTTCATTGTACAATTCAGTACATACTACATTTCAACAAAACTA
This sequence comes from Diaperis boleti, assembly GCA_963583935.1. Lineage (NCBI taxonomy): Eukaryota > Metazoa > Arthropoda > Insecta > Coleoptera > Tenebrionidae > Diaperis > Diaperis boleti. Next base: position 39,323,698 of record OY757242.1, on the reverse strand, counting down.
AATACACTACGCCCAACAATTAACGCATAATGCTCAAAATTGTAGAATTCGTTTCATAATAAATGTACTATCCGTGTTGTAATGATCATTAGCATTAAAAAAGACGAAATATATTTAATTTTCAATCGTTTCAAATTCAACAATTAGTTTTTAGGCACAAATGAAAATTTATATCACAAGAGTATGATCAGAAGTGGGATACACCTTAATTAACTCTCATGAAATGCTCCTAAAAATAAGTTTAAAAGAACAGTAAAATAGTAAGTGGGCAACTATATCACAGAAGAAATCGGACGTGGTCTTTACAACTCGACTTCAGACCAAGGTCTTACGTCCTTAAAAGGAGACCAAAACGTTTGAAGGAGCTCATTTTGAGGTGGTTTTAACCGCTAAATTAATATTAGTATTATTTTTTTCTTGTAATTCTGTAAATTGGACGGAAAAGCCGACCAAGGAGCAAAAGTGACCCCCGTTGCGGTATTTGCAGCAGTAACTTTAAAACTTTTAGGGTTTTTATTTAGCCCTCGATGGTCAGTACACCCTGGAGTGTGAAATAGAAAACGTCTTTTAGTTCAGACTATTACTTCGCCTTCACCTTAAAACACCCAACGATCGGGCCTTAGCAGGCAGGTTTTTGCTCTGTCCCAACCGCCACTACAAGGATGCGTTGGGCACAGCACACAGAGAGACGTCATCCGCCACTGCGGTTCAGGCAAAGAACTAACCGAAGCAAAACCGAGCGTCAAGTCCAGTTTTTTAACAACCTCCACAATGGCCTTCAACACACCTGAAGCACTGACACAAGCCACTCTTCAACACTTCGATGGGAGCCACCTTCACGGGATCCAGCCCATACCTTCCGAGCGCAGCAAGCTCTGCACCACCACCTCCAATCAGGATAGAGCTCGAACTGGGAACCTTCGGCGGGTAAAGCTGGGAAGATGCCGAAGAATTCATACGAAATAGAAGCTTTCTTCGACGATCGGCTGGGCTATAGCCCTAGACAACAGGTTCTGCTCGTTCACAAATAGCTCCGGGGAGCTGCTGCAGCGATGCAGGATTTTTTTTAAAAGGTCCCAAAGGTTCTTTATAGGCCCAGCCCAATGGCGAATGCAGTCGTGACGCCACCTCATTTGTATCTCGGACACATTGATCTCTCTCTTGACGAGTTTCCTCATGCAGAGAACCCTTGAGAAGATCGTAGGTTTCGGATTCGGACGAGAACGATTGATTTCGTTCTCACAATGTTCGTTTTAGTTACCTTGGTTTTTATAGTTATTAATGTCATGAGGCCGATAAGTGGCAAATAACAGACAAGATTGACAGCCATACAGCCTGCAAACGTAGAGGCATACTTTTAATTCAATTGTAAATTAAAATTTTGGGATTTCCCATCCCTCATTTTTTTTATTCCGCGTTTTCTAGTTGATCTAGCTGCCTCAGTGGCATTTTGCGTTGCCGAATTTGGAACCCGTTGTGGTATCAAACATTTTCAGTATTTACTTGCCTTATGCCGATAATGCTGTGCTGAAGGAAAGCCTCTCGCCGCGGACCAGCTCGTGACGCATACGCAACACGCCACTTTGGCCCTGATTTTAGCCTAGACGGGCGGTCGAGACTAACACACCTCGATCAATCGGCTGTGTCGTCCCGAGGGCCGACGGGGTGAGCCCTTGGGAAGGATTGGGGCATGCGAACCGCGTGGGCGGCCTCGGCCGACCTCGTGGGCTGTGTGCAACAACCTCCTGGGGGCTATATCTCTCAAGTAGCCCTGGAGCTCGAAGTTCGACGTCCCCCAATGGGGCTCCGTGGTGGGTGGGGAGCTTGGGAGATGAAAGAAAAAACCACAGTATGGAAGAAATCAAACAAGACGACCAAGGATCGCGGAAAGCGGGCTAGGAGGGTCAAAAGCCAGCGTCCACAACAGGCAGTCGCATGCACAGAACTTGTGTTTATGTTTCAGATCAACGAGACGCCTTCCAACTGACGGACTACTGCAACCGGGACATCACGGCCGTGCAGGTCAGTCTTTGCCTCAGTATACTTCCCCGGCGAGTCCAGGGAGCCACCCCCATTGCGAAAGGGAAGGAAAACAACTCATTGCTGGATGCGACGCCAACGCACACCACATCGTATGGATGTCAGACTGTGATAGACATCACTCTCGCAACACAAGAGATTTCCAAAGACATAACAGACCGGCAAGTATCATCGCAAATGACCATGTCAAACCACAGATGGATAGCGTTTTCGTTAGAAGCAAAAGAGGTGTTACCGAAGCCATACAGGAACCCAAAACAAACTGACAGGAATCTATTTCTAGAAAACCTGTCTGCGCAAGCTATTCAATAGGGTCAAAAATGCAGCCGACTGGGACGAATTTATAGAATACCAGCGGCAATACAAAAAAAAAACTTTCGTTCTAAGCAAAGGTCACAACGGATGGGATTCCGATACAAAACTGGCCGAAAACCCCCTCCCTGGAGGACAGGGCTGAGGCTGCGCGGATTGTGAACCACAATGCTACAGTGGGGACTGTCGGAGATTCTGGACAACCTCGTCCTACTTTTTCGGGCATGTATTGCACTCGCATACGTACCGGAAGCAAAATGTGGAGGGAGGTAAGAGTGTTTATTCCCAAACCAGGGCGAGAAGATTATTCTCTCGCGAATTCTTTCCGTCCCATAAAAGTCTCACATTGTTTTTGCTAAAAACCTTGGAGAAACTGTGCGACTACCAAATAAGAGAAGGGGTGCTAAGGGCCAAACCATTACACCCCAACCAACATATGCATATTGTTCCGGGGAAATCGACCGAGTCCGCTCTACACGAGGTGATGGGGCGGATTGAGGGAGCCCTGGAGCACAAACTATACTCCTTAAGAGCATTCATCGTCATCGAAGGGGCTTTTGACAAGACCACCTTCGATAGTGTCGGGCGACCATTTCAAAAGATGTCTCAGGAACATTACGTGACTGGGTGCAGCGGGTGCTGGAGTTCAGAACCGTACAGGTCAGTGTAGCCGACGCAACTACTCGAGGGGTGCTTAAGAATGGCTGTCCTCAGGGGGGAGTTCTCTCCCCATTGCTATGGGACATAGTAGTGGACGACCTTCTATGCACACTCAACGAGGCGGGATTCTACACTATCGGATACGCAGATGACCTGGTCATACTGCTTGCTGGTAAGTACGAAAATGTACTATGCGACCTTGTGTAGACAACACTCTGTCTGGTACAAAAATGGTGTAAAAAGGGGGCTATAGCTGTGAATCCGCAAAACAGAAGGAATATAGGACAGCTAAGACTGCCCTCCCTTAACAGCGTCAAGCTGAAACTCTCGTAGGATGTGAAGTACCTGGGCGTTATTTTGGATCATAAGCTGTCTTGGAAAAAGCACCTGAAGAGCAAAATAGACAAAACTAGCGTCACCCTGTGGCAGTGTAGAAGAGCGGTGGGAAAGTCCTGGGATTTAACACCCAGGATTATCCTCTGGCTATACACGGCCGTGATGGACCGATGCTGAGCTACGGAGCAATTGTTTGGTGGCAAAGAGTCAGACAAAAAACAACGATCACACGTCTCGTACGCATCCAACCGATGGCATGTGTCGCTGTGTCGCCATGAAAACCACCCCGATCGCAGCTCTGGAGGCTATCCTGTGTCTGCCTCCCATCGATCTCTGCGGGAAGGTAACCTTTGGAAAGCTGAGAAATCAGAACGCGGGCACGCCCGCATCCTACCACTACCTCTCAAACCTGATCCAAACTGACACCCATTCTAGACGCTGTGCTAGATGGGAAACAACAACAGGCTGCAGACAGAGCAAGATTTTTATCAAAAATCCGACAATGTCGGATGGCTGGATGAGAGATAGGAATGAGGGATACGAGGGGGTGACACAATGGGCCCGCAGTGTGGTCTAAGTGTCGGTGCGGAGAGCTAATTCCCTCACACCCCTCAACACCTAATCTATCTATCTATTTATTATACCGTATAGCTGTTAAAGGAGCCTGGAAGTCCCACTATGTCTGGGCGCCCATTATAAGAAATGTCGCTCCAAACCATAGCGAAGCCACCACTAAAATGTATTTGAGGGCCAAAGATTACACGGAATAGACCCTTCAGTTGGTCGTCTCAACAGGGACACGCGTATGTGACGAGTATAAAATAAATCTGAACTCGTCATCAAACTTGCCTCTGTTTCAAATGGGTCCCAGTAAATTGTAATCTCGCAACTTGATGTTTCCTGGTGAGAAGTGACACAGGAGCAGGAACTATGATGCCGATATTATCTTCTATAATACAATTTCTAATTGTTTGTACAGTGACGCAAGAATGTCACGGGCATTCAGGAATTCATACTGACGGATTTTTGAGTTCAATGTCTTATCCGGAGTGCTGTCAAACTAAAAAATTGATCGCTTTTTCTGAAATCACTTTTTTACGACCTTCGCGAAATCTATCTGCCTAAGACCTCGAAGAAGAGGACAAAGAAAAACACCAGAAGGGAACTGCGGTGGAGAGAAGCAAGAGACGAAGAAATCACGGAAAAGAGATCGAGAAGGTGATCAGGGTAGACCGAAAAGAAAAGGTCCTGAGATCGACGGCTTCCCGTCAGCGGACCCAAATTTTAAAGGACGCTAAAATTTTAACGCCCCTGTAAAAATTACAGAATAGGCCCCTTTAAAATTTCAAGACCTGATTGGTCATTGCTATGACAACTTAATTTAACGGCCTTTAAAATTTAGAGGAGCAGTTACAGAATACGCCCCTTTTAAATTTAAAATTTCAAGACCTGATTGGTCATTGCCATGACAACTTAATTTAACGGCCTTTAAAATTTTGTTGAGCAGTTATAGAATACGCCCCAAAGGACGCTAAAATTTTAACGCCGCTCTAAAAATTACAGAATCGACGCCATTTAGTAATAAATTTGGCAATTTTATTATATCCTGAAATTATTGCCTTGCGACCTTTCTGGCATGTTCCAAAAAATGAAACAATTAGATGCAGGTATATAATGCAGGTAAATATACACATTTTTCTGTCTAGCTACACTTCAAATATTGCTATAGAGAAAAATAGAAAAATATCCGTTGTAATAAATTAAACAAACCTATTCGCGATTCCAGCTAAGGGCGGACCGCCCTCTGGTGGCGAGTTTGTAAACGGTCAAAGGCGGATAGTGCTGGATTGCGCGCATTGAGTTAAACGGTTGCGGTGAGTTTAATTGTTTATATACCGTGTTAAATATGCCTCGATTAAAATCAAACAATCGAAACTATTGTTTTTAATTACTTTTGAAAAGCCGGTAAGAAAAGGGACCTTATTTTTAGGTTTTTCTCTGCCAAACAAAAAAAAAACTTTTGATCGTCAACAAATTCTTGAACTCTTCATTGACAGATGAAGAGCTTGGGAAAAAGCCCTCAAATCAAATAAAAAAATCACACAATACATGAGAGTCTGCTCCCTGCATTTCAAAGCAGATGATTTATTCACAGATCTTCCAGATAATAAGTTTCCCAATTTTAAACTGACCAAACGTACTCCTTTTGGGAGTTTTGTACTTTTATTTTATGAGCTGTACTCCGGAGGATAGTTCTACTGCAAATGTACTCCCTTTTTATTCAAATGTACTACCTGTACTTCTTTTCCTTTATATCTTAATTTTTTGGCAGACATCATCGATTTGTCTCGTTTCTGTGAGCGCGTTTCTATACATAGATGGTAGGTAATATGGGATACTCATTTGTTTCTGGAAATTCAGAGTACTGAGTAATCATATTATGTTTGTTGGGGTCTTTCTTAGTTTCGCCTTTATATTCGATACGAGAGTTCAACAACAATTTATTGAAAAGTTATCCTTCAGTAAATAAGGTAATTATGAATCAATACATAAAAAATTACTTCAGTTTTCATATACGTATTTAGAGGAAAAAAAATGGTAAGGTAAGCTCAGAAGGGCAGATGTCGAAAAAATCATTTTAAAGATAACTTACCTACAGAAAAAATTTCCTTTTATACATACATATTCAATGGAAAAATACAATTTTGTTAAATAACAGCCCCCCGGGCGATACCTACTATGTACTCCTTTCTCGTCAACAATAAATTTAATTTAAATTTACTCCACCTGGATTTAAGAACATTCTTCTGGTTTAATAAATGGTCAGCTTAAATTTCTAAGTTAACCCTTGTGAGTGACTAGTTTTTATTAGATGAAACAATTTGTTCTGTGCGGAAATGGTGGAATCCAAGACGAATACAGATAAATCACCCCGATATACTAGAACAGGTGGATGATGGTGCCACTGTTGGAAATAGCTGAAGATGTACATGAACAACTGCGTTTTTTACTCCTGGAAATATCTAGGCAAGATGTACATGAACAAGTTTCAGCTTAATACAGAACATACTTAAGCTGAGAGGTCGACGAAAGATGTAACAGTGCAAGATGATGTGAATATTCCTTCACAGAACCAATTGTTATTACGCCGTTGGCGTCGACTTCCATTTGTCACTTCATTGTTTATTGCTTATTGCTTAATAAATTGGTTAATAACACACAAATCCGAAGGTTTAACTACTATAAACGTAAAATGAAGATGTAACCAAAAAGCAAGGTTATGTTACCATCCGCCTTTGGCGGCCATGTTTGTGGCGGGGATCTTAACTTGAATCGCGAATACTTATGTACGTTTGGTTTTACTTACAAATAAATAATTTAATGCAGACACGGACAGGTAATAACTCAGTTTTATTTATTTTCTTTTACTGATAGTTGTCTTTAGAAAGAACCAAAATTATACCAAAACATTTTACATCATTAAGTTAATGCTATTTTCAATATCAATTGTGACAAAGTCGGTTTATTCCTTTATTTACTTCGATTTTGCTAGATTCGTACGTATACTACAGCGGCTACTACTCTATGAGTGACGTCATGCGCGGAGCGGACGAAACACGTTCACGGGAGCATCCGGCCCTGCACAGACCCTTTAAAGGGTACTTCCGCCGATTTCATCTCAAGGAGGGAACAAAGCGGTGCACCTGCGTAAACGGGTGGTAAGAAATGCCCAAACATCTCATGTTCGACTGCGAAGAGGACACTAAGAGGACCGCTATTTCCGCGTGTCCGTAAATTAGAGGAAGAATGAGAGAAAGCGAGTGGCAGAAAGAGATCAAGAAAGAGTGAGAGAGTGACCAACGAGAGGTGAATAAGACCAAAGGGAGGCTCGCTTTCCACGCTATTTTTTGAGACGTGGAAGCGGTGGGTTTCCTTGAGTCTTTTCGGGGGGAAGGGCAAACAAACGCCTAAAGTCTTCGGATAGGCAGGCACTGGTTCCAAAACATCAACATACAGATTATTTATTGCAGTTTGGCGTACCATTCATGAATTTGCGACATCTGGTTGACCTGCGTAGACTATTGTTATCGCTCTAACGGCTTCATTGTGACATACATCGCCAGAAAAACAATGTATTGCTTCCAATTTGTTAATTAAAATTAAATTATTGAATTTTTTTAAACTCGTTTCTTTTTAAAAACCAGAAGAATGTTGATAAATCCAAGTGAAGTAAATGTAAATTAAAATTTAAATATATCTAAGTCGAACTCCAAAACTTTAATAAGTGTAAGATTACAAATGGAAAATGTTTCGGCAGAACACTGCTGCCATCATCAGCCCTAATTTAACAAGAGATTAATGATACAATTGATGAATTACAGAGGGGTTCTTACCTTGATTTTGAAAAGATTTCGTAAAAACAACATTTTATAAAATGTAAAAATTAAAAATGAATTAAAGAGGATCTGGTAAGTTTGAGTGGTAAAAAAAATAGAAAAATTTAAAAAAATAGTGAATTAATAATGGGGTTATTGAAGTTATTCTGTTCGTTTAAACAAGATCTGTTTTCCAGTTTCAAGGCTTTCCTTATTTCCAAAGTCTCAAGAAAATCTAATTTCCGGCCTTTATTGCATTTATGAATCAATTTGGAATTTGATGGTGAAAAACTATGTTTCGTTATTAATACATATATGATTGGAGAAAGAAGAAGGTGTTGATGGAGGAGGATCAAGATCTGTGTTGTTATAGATGTGCCTGAAATGTTCTTTAATACGGACTGATATTTTGCGACCTGTCTGACCTATGTAGAATGACTCACAAGAAGAGCAGTTCAATTTGTATACACCTGATGACGATTTGTAATCTAATGGATCTTTATTTTTATTAAAAAATCTGGATAAGTTGTTATAGATAAAACAACAGATCTGTTCTAAAAGAAACTTTAAAACCGTTTTTCTTAAGTATTTTAGAACATTTCTCTGAGACACCAAAAAAGTATGTTAATGAATTTGAAAAGGAAATTGTTTCTGAAGGATTTTTAACCAAGTGGTGTGTGTATTTGAATTTGTTATAGTATCTATAGTATAATGTATTTATAGTTTTTAAAGAATATCCATTATTTGAAGCAATTTGTTTAATGTTATTAAGTTCTCTTTGAAAAGATGAATCTGATAGAGGTATAGAAAATAAACGGTGGAAAAAGGAATGAAAAGCTGCAAATTTATGGGAAACAGGATGACAAGAGTCAAAAGGTATTACGCAATCTGTGATACTAAGTTTTCTATAAATGTCAAATTTAAATGAATTATTATTTCTAGTGATTAACAAGTCTAAAAAGGGAATTTGGGAATTGATTTCAATTTCAACGGTGAATTTAATGGATTGGTTTAAAGAATTTAAGTTGCTTCTAAAAGAGGTGGCAAATTCGAACCCATTGCTATAAGCCTGAGTTTTGTGAATAAAAATTATTATTAAATTGAAAGAAATTTTGATCTAGGACAGATAGTTTCACAAAGTGAATGTAAATTTAATGCATGTATGGTTGGGATATTAGAATTAAATAGTAGGTTTTTAAAATTAATAATTTCTTTTTTTTATTTTTTTTTTTTAATTATCAAAACTAAGTAACAAACCTGGACCTTAAACCAAAATTAATTCATTTATTATTATTTAATGAGTAATTTTACTTTATGCGTTAATTGTTGGGGGGGGGGGAGTGCATTCCATTCAATTTTCTATCTGTTATATCTGTTATATCTACTAGTGTTCTAGCAGAGAGTGAGCTTTAATATCGTCTAACATATCTTTGCATTCTACAGAAAGAGGCAAACTTTGAACTGTACAAAATAAAACACCGGGAATATATCAATTCACTTCACAAACGTGTGTTCTCACATACCCACAGCAATTACTTACATCTATAAAATGAGGTCTGTCAACACAAGTTAAAATATCTGCACCCAGATACATGTATTTTATATTGAAAACATGCAGAGCTGAACTTTGGTATTCTTCAGTTTTTAACCAGTACATATGTAATAATTTGACGTTTCACTCTGACACAATGCTCCGCTTTTCTGCAACATACGACGAAGTGCAAGTACAACGGGCAAACTTTCTTTTATTACTGGATGCAAGCCGATATATGAGGACAAATGTTTAAGCTGTAAAAAGCAGTTTATATGGTGACATTAATTTTCCGTCTCCATCGCCGAGGTGGGTTTCGAATGAGACTAACAAACTGAATAAAACTTTTCAAATAAATAAGAATCTATTGATATTCCGCGTGAATAGAGCAAACTTTCATTTAAATGCATAATGAGAGGAAAGAAACGAGTTCAACATAAAGCCCCTTTCCTTCAAACCGCATGGCCTCTTAAAATGGAAATTTTATCAGATCACTACCACAATTGTACTTTTAAATCGAGATAAAAGATCGGAATTACCGGCATATTTGCAGCGCAATTATTAACTCAAGAGTTCGTTAATCGATCTAATAAATTTAGTGAAAGTCTCGTAAACAAAAGCCATTTTATGCTTCTTCATTGGAATTTTTTCTAAATAGGAAATACGTACAGTCTGTTAAATTGATGACATGTTAGTTTGAACAACAGAATACAATTAATTAATTGATTCTGCACGAAAGTTCAAAGAAAAGGACCTGCACCTTTATGATCTTTTCATGATGATAACCCTCTCTTTACAATGAATTCACAAAAGTAAAATAAAAGCGAATTTTTACTATCCTCAGATTTTACTAGCTAGCCACAGATATTTATTTGGACTTGGAAATAGTTTCGAACCCAGGAGATGCGTTTTATGTAAAATGATAAAAAATGTCAACTCTTAAATCTACACACCATGTTTACGCCGAGCGTTGACTTTGCATTTTCACACTTTGTGTAACGCAATAAATTCACCTACAACGTTTCACGGTTTTATATCCACTGAACAATCTTTACATTAACATTTTTAATTTTAGAAACCTAATTGATAGTATCGACATAAAACATTTATAGTGTATCGTTGCCTGAGAAGGGCGGGTTCGTGAATTTAAAGAACACGTGCACTACCGCAATTACTAAATTTTTATAGCCCTCCAAGTGTTCTGGACTTCTCCTGTCTGGAGAACGTTCTAAACTATCTAGAGTGATGACCTCATCCGCTGCGAACATTCGGGCAGATAGTTGTCCCCGACCCAATACGACTTCCGGCGCGACGGGTCGTTGCAATATCCTTCCAAATGTTCTAGGCTTCTTCTGTCTGGATTTTTGAACATGTCATTTAATCTTTCTTGACATGATGTTTTGGGTGACGCATCAAATACAATACGTAATTGAGTTTAACTCATCCGTACTTTATAAACGATGGAGAGTAGGTATTTCCCAGTACGACCATCGCGGACTTGAATTTCTTGAAATCCCAAATAGTTCTTGAAGTACAGAGACAAATTGCAAAAACTTGTTAGTTTCCGCCATATAAGTTTTTGAAAATTGGGTCAAATAATTAGAGCCTGCTGCAGAAAAATAATAATTAGGGCTAAACATACCTTTACATTCACTTCATTTAATTCAGTGTTTTTCAACCTGTGGTTCAAGGGAGGGCCGCAGCCACTTGAAAAAATAAAAACGATTATAATAATAATAATAATAATATCCATTTATTCAGTGTAATAAAGATTACATGAAATGTAATGATTATAGTTGTTCGTAAGATTTCATTTAATATTGTAACAAAGTGCAATATTAACAATATTAATATAAAGCATCGATTCAACGTCAAAACAGCGCCGACCGCTTCCGTTAGGATGAGTCCACCCACCAGACCTGAAGGAAGTAGAAAAAGAAGAAAAGCCGAAGAGGGAGAGGGGGACGTTGAAGAGGACCCGGCTCCGAAGAAGAGAAGAAAGTAGAGACTCAGGGACCTTGTATATAGTGGCTTTATAGAGAGAGAAAGCGAGAGACCGTGTACACAGTGTAAATAATATATTATATATTATTGCGAGTACAATAAAATTATTACATAACGTTCCTGTAAGTGTAATATACAGTGTGGAAATTAAGTAAGGAATAAATTCAGTAACTCCCTTAGTATTTGCACTAGAAATAGAACTTAAAAAGCATGTGATATAGCTAATTATAGCGCATCCGAGGAACGTATACTAATTTTCTTTTAATTAGTTATGACGTTATCAATATTTTTTTAATGGCAATCTATATTTTTATTTTACATTTGAATAGAGTTTTTATTCTGTTGTGATGATGTATTTATTGTCAAATACTTAATGGATAAAATGAATTAAAACGGCGCTAAAGTTCAAATTAGTAAAATTTCAAAAAATTAACAGAACTGTCTAATGTTATCGGAATTTAAGAAAAAACCATAGAGATACCAATACAATGTTGACAAGGTCTGAATTGGTACAAAATAATTGTGTCTGCACTGTTTTTCTCTATAAATAATAAATGAACTTCTAAATAATAATACTTGGTTGCAACAGGATGGTGCTCCAACACACTAAGCCAGGTGCGGTTACTTGGACGAAGTGTTCCCAAGAAGATGAAAGAAGAAGTCCAATAGAATGGCAGGCTAGGTCCCTAAATCGAACCCCATTAGATTTTTTTCTATGGGGGCACTTCACTGTTCATTGTCTATTTGGATTGCCATGCTACAACACTGTCGTTTCCAGTATTCTAATGCCCCCTGTAAATACACTTTAAAAAATGTTGGGGCTAGACAGCAACCCTGCCTTAACCCTTTTGCTACTTCAAACTTTTCCAACCCTGGCCAATTTTTACTTGGTTGCTTGTATTTGAGTATAAACCTTTGATTGCTTTGACATAAGTAGAGTGTATATTATTTACTTCGCTCATGACTGTCCATAATTTTTCTAGGGGCACGCTGCCATAGGCTCTATGGAGGTCGATAAATGACAAATGTGTCTCTAAACCTCATGCCTGCCTTTTATGTAAATGTTGGCATACGATGTAGGTAGGTATTGTCGGTGCACGAACGGCCGGCTCTGAAACCGCTCTATTCTTCGTCCTCTATTAGGGTTGCGTCAATTCTCTGTTTAATTATTTTTCCGTATGTTCGGCCTATGGAGCTCAACACCGTAACTCCTCTATAGTTTTCGCAATTTTTCTTGCTGTCTTTTTTATGGATGCTAGAGATGTACCCGTTTTTAATAAAGTCTTCTATTAAATAATATTTTAAGCTTTTCTAAAAGTTGTTGATACATGTTTTATTAACTCAGCCAGATCCGGCTGCTTTACCATTTTGAAACTGTTGCACTGTTTTCCTTATTTCTTCTCCTGTTATTGGTTCAAGATCTATGTCCTCTGGTGAATTTATCTGAGTGTGCGTTTTTTTTACTTGGAATTCGTTTGGGTCTTCTGTTAGTAGATTTTTATAATACTTGGCCCACTCTTCTAGACTTATTAGTTGTAGATTAGTTTAATTATTTTCATTTGTTTTTAGGTTATTTATTATCTTCCATGCTTTGCTGGACCTGGCCCCTAATATGTGCATATCTAACATCCCACATTCTCTTGCTTTCACTTCTTATATATTTTTCGGTTAACCTACTTTGTCGAACATAACATTTTCTGTCTTCTGTATCTTTAGTGTTTAACCAGCTGTGGTATGCTTCTCTTTTCTCTTTTATAAGTTGTTCTGCCTTTGCGCTCCACCAATACGGTTTCCCTTTAGTAAATAATAAAGACCGTAATGGACCCATTTACTGAATAGAAAAGGATAGTAAAGTTGTCTGAACGGCAAAAATGCGGGTCATTTGAAATTTTTTGACAGACTCAGCACTAAACAGACCTTTTGCACATATCAAAAAGTAACAGCAACGTCAGTTGTTGTTAAATTCTTCGGTATGCTTTCGATTTGAACAAAGGGGAACGAATCAGTCATACACCATTTTCTTTTATTTATACAGTATGTCCCCGGATTGAGTTTCCAAGAGGAATTTTTATTTTATTTTTGACTTTACGCCAAAACCTCAAAGGAATAAGATTTTTTGCTTGACCTGAAACCAGCAAATCTGTAATTAAAACTTCATTATTCTGACCGAGTTGAAAGAAACGTATATTTTTCTCTTGATTTTAGATTTGGTAATGATTAATTTTAATCTTAAAGTTTTCTTATCACGAAGGCAAGCTATCGTTTTAGAGTAGAATTGTGCGCAGAAATGGGTGGGGGGTTAATTGAATAATGATTGTTCTTGTTACAAATTAGTTTTTTTTTTTTATGTTAAAGGTGTTTTTTGAGTTGGCATTTTTTTATTAAATTAATTTTAATTTATTTAAAATAATTTTTTTCACAAACATTTTTGTTATTTAACTTGCGTAAATTCATTTGTCAACGTGACATCGTTGTCAAAAAAAATAAAATCGCCAATGTGGTGGGATTTAAAGAGCAGAGAAAAACATTATACGTCCAAAATTAAGAGAAAAATGAAGTTTTCTTTCCACTGAGTCAGAATAATGAAGTTTTAATTACAGATTTGCTGGTTTCAGGACAAGGAAAAAATCTTATTCCTTTGAGGTTTTGGCATAAAATCAAAAATAAAAAATGTTTTCCTCTTGTAAACTCAATCCGGGGACAGTGTATATCTGATGCTTTCACATTTGTCCAAATTATTATTATTTACCAAATTAAATTTAGAAATGTCACTTGCCGTTCAGATGGGTCCATACCGACCCTGTATCTATTTTATTTCCCTCCCGCCAAACTTGACATCTGACCCCCAGTTTACCGTACTCCGATTAAGCGTAAAATTGTGTCAACATCCCGATTAGGTGCCAAATTTAAGTCACCTAATCGGGATGTTTAATGTTTAATTTTTCAATAAACAGTTATTTATATAAGGCGATAAAATTGAATATTATCTCTGAGAGTGCATTTAAAGTCACTCGAAAAGATAATCAGCAATTTTATCATCGTATATAATATAAAATTCTATTCAATCTTCACCGTTCTTACTGCCACATGGATTTAATTCTTTGACGTGAAAAAATTCAACTGTCAAACAAAATGTCAAAAACACGTTAAACACTAATAACGAGTGAGCAACAAAATTCGTGATCGCAGTTGGCTAAACGTATATCAGTTCTTTTACTTTACTGTTTACATTAATCGTCAATTCACATTACTCGATGGCTTTTTACACAAGCGCATCGATCAAGAATCGACTCAAAAATTTGGATTCAGAGGCTCCTACGATCACGAATTTTGTTGTTCACTCTTTACAACAATGGATGTTGGCAAAGAAGTTTTTTTATCTTCTAAAGGATAATAGTATATTATAATAAAGAAGTCGCTTTTCTCAATTGAGCAGTATTTTGTTGTCCATTTTTGTATTAGAATTACATAAACAATTTCACGAATATTCGGCCAAATTCTAATAAAGAGGTCTTTTTTTTTCATGAAGTCCTGGGTATTACCATATTTATTAGATATGCATTTCGCATGAAATCCGGTCTCTTCATTATTAACTACTAGACAATAATGAAATGGTTACTACTACTATCTCTTCATTATTTACTACTAGGAAAGAAAAACAATTTCACACATCCTCTACAAACTATATAATGGTACATTTTACAGCTAGTAGTGAAAAAAATTGCATTTTAAGATGCAGTAAAGAGTAGATAAAATGCAATTTTTACATTAAAGATTGAATAAATTATTTAAATAGTCAGGAATAATAGAGCTATCAAACTATCAATGTTTTCTTTTATTTTGTATCGGTGCACTCTCCGCAGGAGATTTCTTTAGTGTTATATTTGAATAGTAAATAATTATGGCGATAAAATTTGCAGACATAGGCTATTTGATAATTTCTATAGATTATAATGATATGTTTTTTGAACTTTTTTGACATTAATCAATTAAGCAAAAGTCCAAAACCCAAGAATTCCGAAATAAAAACATTTTGATATTATTAAATTTAATTTTAATTTAAAAAAATAGAAAACTTATAGAATCCAAGACTCGAAAAGCCTTCCAAGATGCCAAAGCTGTGAGATTCAAAAACTCTGGGATAAAAGTGTACACATTGTTGTACATTTTTGCCCGCCGTTGAATGTAACTTTCTTATTTTTGAAGATTCTTCGTTGAAATTTTGTGGGCGTGTTGATAAAATATAGATCTTTGCAGCTACAGAGAGATTTTTTGAAATTTGTAAATTAAAAAAAAGATATTGCGCGAAAATGTACTTCGACCGGCAGAAATGTACCTGCCACTGGAGAACCCTCTTAAGCGACAAATTGGCAAATGTTCAGTCAAACGTGCATTTTATTTTGTTTTGCAAAAACACAATCGTAAAAATAATATCTACTCGTCTAAAAATCGCGTGTAATAGTAATTTATCTACATATAATTTCCATGACGATAAGCAAATTTATTTTGATAAGAATTTAATATTACCTACATAAATGACTTCCGACAGATTAAAATCGATTTTAAATATATCTTTTGTTTTAGTAACACAATGATGTCGTTCTAAGTATAGTGCGTTAAATACCAAAATATAAACATTTTGATAAGCTTGAACAAAAACAATAATACAGTCTGTTGTCGTTCTCACATAAGAATATTTTATCAATTTCTGAATTAACCTTAACATATAGATATAATTATGTCGTCGGGGACTTTTTTACAGGCCTTTCTAAGCTCTACAACTTTTCTGTAGAAAGGATTCATATATCTTTTACCCTTAGACCATTTATACCTATAGACACGCCGTATGCTATTCCGTCGCTCCCAACGACAACGTGAAGGAAACATCAGACAGCCAGTTTGACGTCAGCTGTGGGCAGAAAGTCGATTGACGTAATTGATAAAGCGTGTGGTTTCCATTTATTTTAAATTTTTATTGAGATAACCATGATGCAATCATGCAGTGCAATTCCATAAGTCAGTATTTATGCCATAATTATAAAAAAAAACATTATTTCCTAAAAGTCCTCTTATACAGTGTGTCCCTGGATGGGGTGCCCATGAGGTGATTTTCTATATTAAGTTGTTTGGAGAGGAATATTTTTGGTCTAGACTGGTTTTGCTTATCTTACAACTGTAGAAAACTAAAACAGTCAAACATTTTAATCAACCTGTTTTAAATTAAGCGGTTTTTTCTTTAATTTTGAAGTCCATAAACTGAAGGCAAAGTTGCCTAGCAACCTGAACACAGTGGCAGTCACGGCTGATACTTTATTTCGAGTAAAATAATTAACAAAACAATTTAAACAATCCATTGCGGCTCAAATGAACCCCAGGCATTCTTGAAATTCTTAGATTACGTGTTGATAGATAGGTCGCCAAGACCGTAACACTAAATTAAAAAAATTCTTTGCTGATGAATTAGTATTCCGATTTTTTTGACAACAATGAAGTTTCATAAAGTTTCAATGATATTTTTTAGGCGTTGCTAGGCAGTGCTCGGCTTTAAATACTAGATTTATCAAAAATATTGGGACTTGGACAAAAATTCGATCCTATTCGAAGAAAAAAGCTCCCAATTAAAACATATCAATTATGATTTGCAATGTTTTATATTTTTTTTGTAATTTTATAACAAGCAAAACCAGTCAAGACCAAAAATATTCTTTTCTAAACAACTTACTAGAAAAAATCACCTCATGGGCACCCCATCCAGGGACACATTGTACATTGCGTTTTTTTTAGGGATGGACCATAGGAAAACGCGCGTTCTCAAATTCACCTTCTGTTAATAGTTCTTCTGAGAAGAAGAATCTTCTGCTCAAAATTTAAAGACGATTTTGAGTACACTGTTAGAGCTTATTATTTTTAAGGTTAAGCTAGATTTCGAACAATTAGATTCGTTTATATCAATAGAAAGAAAAAATTAAAATCAAAATTAATTTGGGTGATTTCCATATCAACGAAATCCAAGTTAAAATTTAAATCTATTTGATAGAAAAACTGTATTTAACACATACAAGAACTTCGTAGAGTCTTTTTAGGAATAATTTCAAGAAAACACAAAGCGAAAGAGTAAAGTTTTTCACTTGCCACTTGTGAAACCGGTTAACATTGTTGTTTTTTAGAAGAAAAAAAAATATCTTTTGTAGATATGAAAACTGCTTCTCTGTTGTTAAAAATCAACAAAATAGCTAAAAGAAAAAATACTTTAAACGTCTGACAAAAATGGCTCCAAAATTTACAGTAGAAACGCCGCTAGCACATGGGTTTTCCTATAGTCCGTCTCTAAAAAAAAAAACTCACTGCATATTTGACAAAAAAAAAATCGCAGGTTTCCCAAAGAATAAATTTTGAAGAAAACAGTGGTTATGTGCAATGCGCCGTGAAAATTTTAAACCTTACATACTAGACTTTGTTCGAAACATTTCATGCTTGATTTTTATGTTAATTTTATTAATAGTGGTTGGAGTTCAGAAAGAATCCTTAAAAGTGACACTGTGCCAAGCATTTTTGATTTTCCAAATCATCTTAAAAAAAAAATGAGGAAGCGCACCAAGAGAGACTACAAAAACAATAGAAAAAAATCCTCAGAGCGTTGTAATTTCTCAGTTACCTTTAGGGCCTCCTGTTAAAAAAAAAAACAGTGACTTTGACCGATCAGGTTCTTCAACTCAAAAGCAGAAACAGATTAAAACTACAGTCTTTAATGGAACATTTAAAACAACAGCGGATAGTTAATAAAAGACTCTTCGCTGAAACTTTGGTATGTAGTACCAGAAAAATAACACCACCAATAAATAATTATCTCTAGTGATTAAATGAAAATGTGTCCAAAAGTGCTTTTCTTTTCCAAAAATTTACCCTTAAATCCCGCTTTCATATACGATTCCCATACGCTGAAAATCATGTTGGCTTCATTGCAGTCGGAGCGGGACGTGTCTATAGGTATAAATGCTAAAGTTTTTCCGTCGACTTACGTTGCAAAATTGGTCTCCACAAAAAGCCCTTTTATTTTAGCTTGATAATAAGTCCACCCTGAAGGTCAATTCTAAATATTGGTGAAAGAATTTTTGACATCGGATGAGTACTTTCGGAGATTACCTCCTACATCTAAACTTGCAAACTTTACCTCTTTATAATATTAGCCTTAGTTGGCGGAATGACATTTCAAATTTAAATGTACCATAATTATCACCCATCTGTCATCGGTTGAGAACCAAATCCGTTTACCAAATCACAGGCTTACCAATTATGATGTAAATTGTATTGTTTGTATTTGATTTAAAATTTTAATGTCAAAGTGACTTCAAAAAACGGCGACAGAATGGTGAATGGAATTATTCTATAGAACGCTGTGTTAAAAGTTTTTCGAAATGCCTACCCTAATTTTCCTGCAGATTATGAAAAATTAGTCCAACAAATTTATAAATGTGTGGTGGTGTATCGGAGCGAGTATTAGTTTTTTGATGATCGTGTCATTCAATTTCCGCCTCGAAGTCCGGACCTGACAATTTTAGATTATTTCATTCTCAAAAACACCGTATTTAAAAATAACCCGCACAATCTTGAAGAATTGCAAAAGGCAATTTTTAATGCATGCAACGCTATAACCTTGAGCTGCATTGAAGCTGGGGGAGAACACTTTGAACATTTGCTGTAATTCTTAATAAACCTACATTATTTGTTAGTGTTTTATTTTCTTTAAATAAAAACAATTTAACATGTGAAACATAAACTTGAGAATGTTTACCATAACCTTCTTCAAATTTTACTGTCAGTCAATTTACAGGCTGGGCCATTGCATAAAAAAACGCCTACTCTAATTTATAATTTAAATGATCTCGTGGTACGGTTGGCTTCAAATTAAACGTGAAATGTCAGAAAACGTTCTGTCAGATTATATTAATTTTTCATAGTTTAAAACGGTTTTTTAGAATTTAGGTTATAAAACTGCACTTATGTGTCAGAAATGTCAGTTATTCAAATGCATGGTTTGTACAACAAACATAAATTGACAAATTCAAATTTCAATTCACATTAGGTAAAATTTCATTTCCCGTTTTTTTAAGCCAACTGTACCTATGATTAATTGTAGCTGAAATTTATGTGTATGTATTTGGTTACTCGATGTATTCGTTTCCATTTTTCAAAATATTCAAAGCTGTCAGTGCAAAGTAGCTATTCATTTAACCTGTTATGAAATACAATGTTTTGTGTAACGAATGGAATTTTTTATCTTTCAAGGACTTTGCATATTCTTCCGCTGTTTCAGCCGTTAATAATTAAAAACCACGACCTTAAATATTCGGACCTCTGATAACATTTGACAAATGACTCCCCGTTACTTTCCGTAACTAGTTTGGGAAAATTTTACAAAAAAGTTGTGATTGCTACAGCAACGAGTCAACAAAATAGTGAAAAAAATAGCTATTTATGTATTAAAGGCGAAATAATATAGGGCCAAAGAATATTTCGCCTGCAATACATACAATGCTTTTTGCAGAACCGGAGTATTGTTATTTCACCACCGTAATTAAAAGTAAATGAAGAAGTTCAAAAATCTCAGTAGTCGATTTGCTACACAACGTTGTCACGGATATAAGAAGCGCACAGTAAACAAAGTGAAAAAAAGGGGTGTCACAAATCAAAAATTTAAGAAAATTTGTGAAAATTGTGAAGAAATTGAGAGTATTGAGATGGCGGCGAACAATGCAGCACGAAGTTTGCTTTTTGGCTTATCTTGGTGAAAAGTTAAATACCTGCAAACTTTCCACTCGTGGTCACATTATTCGATGATAAGAACGATGAATGGAATGTTTTTTATCGCGTCTGGCAGTTTTTTAACACCACCATATCGCATTTTGGAATCATTATTAAAAAAAAATACATAACACGCTATTAAAATTTCAGCGTGCATCAAAAATATTTTTTTCATATTGTGAAAATACTGTAGTCTGGTTCCACATCACCCCACTCAAATGGTCTGAGATGGATATATTATGTTTATAATCTATATATTATATAAAAATGAATCCCTATTTCTCACGCCATCACGGCTGGACCAATTTACCATTTTTTTTAATATTCCTTTAAGTTCGAGGAAGGTTCTTATGAAGTAAAACATGGACAGGGGGGCCCAGGGGGGGCCTTGGGTTTATAACAGGTGGACAGATTTTGACGTTCAAAACTGTTGGGTTATGAAATGGTTGCTATGACAAATTAGAAAACCGATGAATTATGGGTTCATAAGTCACATGTGTCTTATAGACCTCATAATACATTCAAAATCGGCGTTATTATGACTACATAATAAACAAGTGTTGGATAATAGTAGATTATTTAATGAGCATATAATGGTGGTTATTATAACCCAGGATGTACGACTGTGTCACATCTTTGATGGCATGTCAGTTGTTCAAAAACAAACGTCAAACGCATTACTTACTTTAGATATTTATGTACCACCAAATTGTGTAAATTATAGCTGGCAATTGAAGGATTCTACAGTTGTGCTAGTTCTACAAACACTACACCCCTTCCCAGATACTAGGCCATTTTTGGCTACATGTAGGTGCAAGAAAGATAAATTATTTACAATTTTAACTATATTTTTCATTTCAGATTGTAATTCAAAAAACTGCAGCTGTAGGAAAGACAAAATTAGATGCATGGGCCAAAAGTCTTGCAGGAATAAAAAACTTTAAATACCAGCTCCAAGACTTACCATATATCATGAAGAGAACAGTAGTGACAGCAAATAAATATTATTAAATTATTAAGTACATAAATATTATCATTATAATAATTATGTACTTAATAATAATAAATTATATATTATTTATCTTTATCTCTTTAAATTTCCATACACATTAAAAAAATATTTAAACTCACTCCAAATGTAGTACAGTGCCGAGCGAAGAAAGTGGAACATCAAAGTCATTATCATGACTTTTGGTGTGAACTAACCATTACATGGTCCTAACCCTACTTTGAATTTTGTCATTGAAGTTGTCAGGCTTTCAGAAATGAGTCTGCGGCTCGTTGGCAAAGCAAATATTTATTTAACATAATAATAACATAGGTAGGTAAATACATTTAATTAAAAAAAAACTTCAGAATATCACTTAGTATTTAATAAAAGCCCCATTTGCATTTATCATTTGGTTCAGTCTATTGGACATGGAGAGACATAAATTTCTGTGATAATCCTGTGGCAGTGAGGGCCAAGCCTCAGAAATGGCAGCAAAGAGCTCATTCCTATTGTCAAATACTAAGATTAAGATCTGGGCTACAGCTGGGCTAACTCAGAAGGCTTATATTATTGTTCTCGCACCATTCTATACTGTGGGCTTTATGAACTGAACAATTGTCGTTTTCGTCCCGTCTTCGAGAATCTTAATATACACGTTGCTGGTGAGCTTCTCTGCCACATGGATCATTACTCCTGGACTTCCCGCAGAAATCCAGGCCCACATGTTAACAGAAAAACGACCGCTGCGTTGGACATTCTGAACATATGGTTCTTCGTATCTACAGTTCCTTGGTCGATACACTTTTAAACGGCCATTTGTAGACGAATGAAATACTTTTTCATCCGAAAAGACTACCCGTCTCCCAAATGGGGTCGTCCCTCTCAATTGAATTTGACCAACTCAACTATAGCATCTCATAGACTATGTACCATGAAGCCCTAAAACGTGTTCTGTTGTTTCATAAAGTTATTTTGTAAGATAACAGAGCGCATGAAAAATCGCAATTTCGGGCAGCAGTTTCAAATGCTGTAAATTTACCGCCTCTTGTGACGTCATTTCGGGGGAGCATTCTCATTGGTTCATGCGCTTCTCATTAGTCGGCACGTCTAGTAACTTGATTTTTGTCTGGTGAATTTTGTCCCGTGTTGACGTCACCAAAAGGCGCGCGTTTCAAATAAGACAAATGTTTCGGATTTTTTTCTACCTAGTAAAGGCGTGATTTCGAATAAACAAAAAAATAGGGGTATAATATTTTTTCGTCTAGTTTCTAGAAAAGCTGTTTTTGAAAATTGTGGGACGACCCCATTCTTCGTCTTCACTCAAGAACTGTAGAGCAAATCAAATTCTAATTTCTCTATGCATCGGTGCGTTTCATTTTTTTGGCTACAGTTCGATTTCTTAAACCTATTTCTCGTAAGCGACAACGTGCCGTCCAAAATTGCTTTGTCGTAATGCATGAGTCTCTGTGGTAAAGGGCCTGTCTTGGACTAGGGTCTGTAGCCGTTCGTCGTCAATCCGAGTGGAAATTCGCTGTCGGCCTGATCCCACACGCCGTTCTATCTGATGGTCGTTCCTCCAGGATCTATAACAATTCTGCAAATTGTGCTCGTCGGAACACCTAATTGCTCACTAATCTGTCTGTGGATATCACATTCCATCATCTACCAATGTTATTATTCGACCTTTGTCGAAGGAGGACACCATATTAAACACAATTTTTTAGGTTTTAAAAGATTAACTTTTATTTTGAAAATTCAAAATGACAGCGTCAAATTTCTGACATCAACAAACAAGAAATTATAATAAAGCCTAAATCACATCGAAATTTTCAAAACTGACGGGAAATTGATGTCCCACTTTCTTTGCTCGGAACTGTACATCTCATAATGCGAGTTGTATAATTATTCTTCGATCTAAACCTAGAAAATTTCTCGATATTTCAGAAAATGGCACAAAGCGTTCAATCTACACAGGTACGAGTGTAATACGACGTTGTATCGTTCGACTCAACCCCGGAAAGCCTTTAAATTGCTTAAGGTTGTCATTTAGTGAGAGACAAATTTCTTCCGATGTTGAAGTGAGATAAAATCTTCAATTTTGGCCGCGAGATGCTGCGACCTCGTTCAGAATAGAAGAACTAAAATGTCTGGGTCGGATTTGGTTTGTGGTATTACAGTGTCCTTTTGCTTTTGGGGACAAACGAACAACCCATGTTATTTGGAAACTTTAAAATTGAATATTGATGACCTGGGTGACCATATTTCTTTACAATAGGGACTTTCGCCGTAATAAAATACCCGTAATAAAGGGGTCCACTCGTGGTTCACTCATAGGTTTCTGACCGAAGGTTCTCTTGCGGCATGTACATTCCTGTCCGGCGTTGAACATAACTTTTTTGTTTCAGAAGATTATCGCTTGAAATTTTGATAGATCTTTGCAGCTAGAGAGCGATTTTTTGAAATTAGTAAATTTGAAACAAAAATTGCGGGAAAATGTATTGCATTGACCGCACGGAGAACGGGGTAGAGTTAATTAAAACTTTTTGTCTGGTCAAGATTGTGGAATTCGCAATTTATTAAGTCCGCTGAAATCAAAATTGTCCTGATTTTTAACATGTGCAATTAAAACCGCGTAGGCATGTTTCACTGTGTGTGGAGACAAGTCGTTGCAGATTTCATTCCGATTCATTAGCGGCGTGTTCAATATTAACATTATTAACAATAATAACAACAATTAATTATTAATAATTAACAAATTCATAATTAACAATTATGTCTGATTTGAGGAATATGTCCTGTGAATTTTCAGCAAAATTTATTGAATTGTATTATAGATTATTCATTCGGACGTAGTCGAGTTGCGCGCATTACCTGCAAAAATTCCGAGTTGCGCGCGTTTTAGTACATGGTTTATTCCGAATTGCGCGCAGTACCTGCTTATCCTGTATTTTGGATTATGGGACATTATATACCTGCTGGTCCCTCCGACAGCTATATCCGATAAATTATTACTTTGAGAACTCTAAAATAAATAAGGTTCATTTTTTTTCCTTTTATACATAGCTATTTCGATATTTGAAAACAATCTAAAAAATTGTTAGTGAATTGGTAGTAATAATTACAAATATTCGGGCTTTAGAAATTTAACATAAATATTTGGATGGCAAGAACCAAAAGAATCATTAAATTTTGCGTGAAAAGACTCGCAGGCATTTTCCGAATTTTTTGGTGTCCAAACGCCCAAATCTTTATTGGAACTTGTGCATTCGGATGAATCTAATTTTCCAAAAGATAGTCACAAAAATTCCGCATTTTTTTCCGGAGCGTTTGCTATGAGGTCGTCCGTAAAAGCGTCCTCAACCTCAAAGGGATTTAAGAACGGAAGCCCTAAACACCATCTTAACCAGAATCTACATTCCGAGTCCTTGTCAGTATATGCCTTTGACAACCCTGCACAAATTACAAAAATAATTTTAACATTAATAATAATCGAAAATAAAATAAATGAAAGAAGAAACTTTTACCTACTTAAGTTTAGGTAGGTAATGCGCGCAATTCGGAATTCTCATCTTCACAAAATGCGCGCAACTCGGAATATTTTCGGCTTAAAATTCAGGTAATTCGCAATTCGGACTCTCCCATTCATTCATCATCGTTTACAACCAATCTTAGGACCTAAATTATTGGATTATAGTGATAATTCGATAATCCTCTATGTTCCTTTTTCAAATATGTTTTTATTTTTTATTTTCAAGGCAACGCTGAATACTATTTATAGTGTCACATTTTTTACTTTTATTGTGTCAAATTTCAACATGAATCGTTTTGGGGAACATTCTTTGATAATTTTTTTATGAATAAACAAATGCTGATATGGGGTTTGTAATAAAGTCCCTGAAATAAGATGTCCTTTATCGATTTTTCATAACCGCATATTCTATTGATCAAAACCTAAACCGGTGAAATTCAATAAAAGTCAAGTACACTGCAATCAAAACTATCTTGATTTTTGGCGTGTGCAATTAAAACCGCGCGGGGATGTTAATTAATCATTAATAATTATCAATTAATGAAATTCATTGAATTATATCATATATATATTGCTAATTGTCCTTGAATCTGAAAGTTTTGTTTATTTGTATTTGCTTGGTCTCATCGTTTATACAGAGACAAGCAACTTTTTTTAATAAATACTGCAAAGTATTTTTACTTATAACTGGTCTTGGTCGGTCCGTATTTTGAGAGTTTCCGAATTCCGGAAGCTGAAAAGCATCATAAAAAATACCTGCTGTGTTTATGTTCGCCGCACAATTTTATGATTTTATGATCGGGATGGTCGAGAGCTTTGATTCTATACCTGACCACTGTAAAATTCGACATCCCCGGCTCCGAAGCCCACTGTAAAATGCGACATCTTCCGTTCCAAAGCTCCACTAAATTCTAAATTTTCTACCCAAGTTCCTACCCAATTATACAGCTTTCTGTATATCTCATGCTTACTTCAGAAATAATTTTGTCGACAAACATTATTGAATTTTATTGACGAACAACAATGCTAAGGCAAGTGAGTTTTTTACTGACGAAAGTTTAATTCTTGCTACAGGGTAACGTCTATTTCAAATTTACCAATTGTGCGTTGTTTTTCAGAAAAAAATTCCAAAGCCATTCATTTATACTCCTAAAAATGAAGCAACATTGTCATTTTTTTATGAATAAACAAATGCCAATATCGGCGTTGTAATACCGTCTTACCCTAAATTAAGATGTCCTTTATCGATTTTTCATAACCGTATAGTCAAATAATCAAAAATAAACCCGTAAAACTCAATGAAATGGTAACATGTCTCCCGTGCATTTGGTATAGGCTCTATCGCTGGTAAATGACTCACACCTTAAAATCCATAAAAATAGTTTGACGTTTATTTGTCATTTTTTTTAGGCGATACGGCCACAAATGAAAAATTCAAAATTAGTTCATAATTTTATGCTCTATCGACCAATGCTAAAAAATCACTACATTGTCAATAACTTTTGTTTGCACAGGACGACTTTGCAGTTAAATTATTTAAATAATTATCTATCGTTCCTGTAAGTTACAGCTTTTAGTTTCAAAAGGCCCACAGGGTGATGAGTTTGGGATTGTGGAAGTCTTCCAAGGTCGCGGGTTTATGTTGATGATTCCGAAACCAACAGAATTGAAATTTCCAAGGAAGTTTTAGTTGGTGGGGTCTCCAGTCCAAGTATCAGTACCAATAGTACGACAAACATGCTTCCACTGAAGGAAGAAGAATAGAAAATTGTATGGAGGAGGGACATTTGCTTCATAGGGTGGGTGTTGGTCAGTGCAACGAATGCAGGAAGTAAGAGTAAGGCAGAATTCACATAATTGTAATTTTTGTTGAATAAAGTTTATTTATTTCATACTTATATCTGAAGTGACATTTTTCGGATTATTTATAACACCAAAAGTGGAACATTAACATCCTAGTACTTTAAAGAAAGATTTTAAAGTCCTAGTACAAAATCATACGTCAATTATTTCTTATATTGTTCCCGAGATTTATGCGGCTAGACGCCTCGGTCGTAACAACTTGCTCGTATAGTTGCCCCAACGATATTGTGCACAGAAGCTATCTAGACGACCAGCGAAGTCTTAGACTTTGTTTCTATGCTTTAAAGCAGTTTGCCAAGGTACTTTAATCACTGAGTGACTTTTCGCTTGTGCCGAGAAGCAGGACCGGCTTTATTTTTATCATTGATTTAAACTTTTTATAGTTCATTTGTTGTTATTTATTATCATTATTATTCATTATGTGTTACCACTAGTTGGATGAATTTAATAATTAAAATAACACTATCACGTCAATAAATACTGTAATGTGGACATTTAACACGCAAGAAAAACACAACGAAAAAAATTCTAACGCTAAGACGCACTGAAAAGAATAAAACTTTAAAAAACAATGTACATATCCACTTGTTCGGCCCGGTTGCAAATTAATTTACTTCGCCCCTGTACCATATGAACACTTGCAACGATGGATCTGCATGGATCAAGACCGTTTTTTGCAACGCAAAACTAATTTCGTATTTAGATGTTTTTCAATTATTCTGAGGCCATCACAAATTAATTGGTCTACTTTAGTGAAAGCGTGCCATAGGTTTTTTGCGGTCTTTAAAAATAAAACAAAACATTATAGCCTCAGGCGCGCCTTAGAGATCTTACACATACTATACTTTAACCTTCACTTTTCGTTCTAGACAAATCTAATACACATATAAAAATCTCTTGTTACGGTGTTTGTGGTCGAACTCCTCCGAAACGGCTCCCCCGATTTTTATGATTTTTTTTTTGTATATTTGGCAGGTATAAGAATAGGTGGTAAACTATTTTTCACATGGACATGAGGACCCAGAGGACCCCCTTAGGATGGACCGATTTTTCGGCTCTACCGATTTTTATATATTTTTTTTTTTTTTTTGTATATTTGGTAGGTATGAGAATAGGTGGTAAACTATTTTTCACATGGAGACGGGAGCCCAGGGGGGCCTCTTGGGCTGTACCAATTGTTATAATTTTTTTTGTATATTTGGTAAGTATGAGAATAGGTCGTAAAGTATTTTTCACATGGACATGGGCCCCCTCTTGGGATGGACCGATTTTTATAATTTGTTGGATTTGTCTCCGCCCCGAATAGCAGAATAACTATTAAAACATGGAGATGGGGGGCCCAGGTGTTATTGATTCTGAGGCGGTACAAAGTTCGCAGGGTCAGCTAGTAATAGTACATTATAATTACATAGAGGGATGCAAAGCAAATGGGAAAAATAGCATTCTCAATATGCGAATTCGGACAATGTCCGAATAGAGTGCTCAGAACTAGAAATGAGCACCGAAAATGTCCCAAACCCGAAATTTTCATTTCCACCTATTATTGCACATTTCAATTTGCCCAGAACTAGTTTTGAGCATTTCGACGATTAATTCCATT
Source organism: Diaperis boleti (assembly GCA_963583935.1). Taxonomy (NCBI): domain Eukaryota; kingdom Metazoa; phylum Arthropoda; class Insecta; order Coleoptera; family Tenebrionidae; genus Diaperis; species Diaperis boleti. The sequence goes on along the minus strand of OY757242.1, from coordinate 39,295,654 downwards.
ACCCGTTCTTTCTTTTAAAATTCTCTCGTGTTTTAATCTATTCTTACTGATTTATTTTCGAAGTATAGAATAATAAATCGATAGTGTGGTAGACATGCAAGAACAAAAAGAGTAATTTGTTCCGACTACAAAAAAATTAATTCAAGGGCTTATTGTTAAATAGGGACAAGCCATATAAGATTTTTCAGTAAAACATTTTAGAAATTCAGGGAAATTATCAACTGTTATTTAAACACAGGAACCTAACGAGTTCTTTGCCTATGTTGAATGACAAACTACGTATTTCGCTTATTTTGACATTGATAACGTTATTGTTTACTAATCAGAAAACTTATTTTGTGGTCTGTTATCTAAAGATAATAAACCCTTCAATAATAATAATTAGATGGTATTTTTAGTTTCGTGATAAAAATTTAAAAATAAAAATTTAAAACAAATAAATTCTAGTTGACGATGTGCAGAACGGGTAATCGATTCGGCGAAATGCTCAAAACTAGTTCTAAGCAAATTGAAAGGCGCAATATTAGATGGGAATGAATATTTGGAGTTTAGGACATTTTCAATGCTCATTTCTAGTTTTGAATATTTTATTCGGATATTGTCCGAATTCGTATGTAGGTATATTGAGTGTAACATATATACTATTTTTTTGCACAATTGTTTTTTTTATCAGTAACATTTTTTATCAGATTGAGAATATCCTTGAACATATTTTGATAGGCAACACATTCGCAACATATTCACTTATGTATAATAATAAGACATGATAAAAAATAATTTTCATGTGGTAAGCAGATGGGTGAAGGACGACCTCCCTTCGGATCCTAGACTATTGTTTCTACATTGCCGAGCAATTTAATCAGGGGCATCTTAGACCGCACAATAATGAACAAATACTGTTGACGCAAAATATTTTATATAAAGAAATTATTCCGTCAATTTTTTTTTATCTTTTTTTAATAATCAGCCCTTTTTTTATTCAAAATCACAGTTAAACAAAACAAATTAAAAATTGTAATATGTAATATGATACCCAGTCTTTATTCAACACTATTTACGAAGTATTCACTTTTTTACATTGTTTCGCTTACCAATCCAATACATACCACTAGAATTTCGAGTGACGGGCGATCACTAGTTTGACATTAATAACAAGGCCTTACGTTACCGCAATTTGCACTAGGACAACCCCACTGTATACAAGGGCGCTTGTAACGTATTTTTTGCACAAGCGAAACCACAAATACCTATTCAAGAAAATAACTTTTTGGTAAATCCGGACGTAAGAATATATCCTAGTAGTCGTACCTTGACAACAACAAACAAACTGATATTTTCGTGAAATTCAGTGAAATTGTTATCCGCAATGGATAACGAGTGCGAAAAAGAACCCCAAGAAATCCTTGATCTGCTTCTGAACATGCTACCAAAGGAAATCTAGAAAAAAACAATAGTTTTCTAAAACTTGAGTTTTACAAAACGAGTTTTTCATGTTATTTTTTTTTTCTAATTTGCATATTAATTTTATCTTTTTTACAAAAAAAAATCAGTTTTAGTAATTTAGGGAATTTTGTTAAATTTACACTGTACACGTATACGTGACATGACTTGACATGGAACCATCACCTCGAGTACTCGAAGTTGTTGACGTTTTTAAAAAGGAATTCGCATATCAAGCGAAAAAATCCAAGGAACCAAATTGAAACTTTCCTAACAACGAGTATTTAATGATTAAAGTAAGATAATAAAATATCATAACTACTGAACTGCAATCTAAAATTGTCCTTTTTTGTAGGTCGCTGTTATGTTTGGTACTGCGGGTGCATTACGTTAGATGAATTGACAAACGTTCGAGTTGATGATATCGAAAACGTCAACTCATCTCTAATTGTCAAGGTGCCGAATACAAAGACTAAAATACCACGAACTTTTTTGATTACTGGTACTGAAGGGAACATAAATTATATTGCAAGTACGCAAAACTACGCCCTTCCGATGTCAACCATCGTCGCTTTTTTATATTTTACAAAAGAGGAAAATGTACAGTTTTGGCCACATAAATCTCGTACAACCTCATTTTGACATCACGACAAATTTTTCCAATAATTTCTGTTGTAGAACAAATTTTGACAAAAAAACATGAATTTGCGTAAATCAAGGATCAAATTTTATTGAGATGAAATTTGTAATAATTAAAAAGGATTAATATTATAACTAGTATTAATTAAATTTATATTATATTATAATTTATTTTGCACGAAATTTATGTGGCCAAAGCTGTACATCTCAACCAGTAGCAACATAGTTGCAACATATACTTAGGTTTGCCAGAACCAGTGATGTACACGGGGCATTTTCTACGCAGATCTTCAGCTGCTTTACGCGCAGACTGTGGCGGGGCTGACATTACAACTATAAAAAGGCACGGCGGCTGGAAATCTACAGCTGTAGCGGAAGGGTATATACAGGATTCCGTTCAAAATAAAACGAATATTGCAAAACAAGTACTGGAAGATGTAAGTTCGAGCATGTGTGTCAATCAAAAAACTGTAAATCTATAATTTTAAGATAAATAAATAAGTTCTTTATGTTTTATTTGAATTTAACCTACCACTACTGTATTGATAGTGTCAACTTCGACCAAGGCCCGCTAGAAATCAGGTTATATTTCAATACATAGTTGGCGCTGAAATGAAAAAACTGTCTCGGTGCGGTGGTTAAGGTAAACAAATAAAAAAATAATTTGAAAGACACGCACATCGCTATAAATTGTGTTCAAGCAGTGATATAAAGCTTAAACATGAGAGAAAATGCAGATTTTGACGAAGATTTGCTTCTCCGGGAAGAGTAGATTTGCAGAAGGAAAACGTTGGCGCGTTACCTACACTTGTTGCGTTACATACCGGCATTATTTACCGGCTCCTCAGAAGAGTATTAAGAAAATCCGTAATTTTCTTAATTTGGAGGACCTTCACATTCAGTAAATAGCAAAATTTAGAAAACGCCACATATCTTTTGCAGTAATTACAAAATCATTTTCTTTTCTTCTTTTTTTTCTTCCTTCATATTATCAACTTACAAAAACCTGTTGTGAGAAAATTTTGTATTATTTTCCTTTGAAGGTCAGATGGATAATAGTAATTCCATAATTGTTAGTTTCAACATTTTTACATAAATAGCATTCTTAAAGAGCGTGTGTAACAGTTATTTACTCCAGTTTATCAGAATTCTCTCAGTGGTCTTTTTATCTAACCACTTGGCATCATTATAATTATACCGCTAGAAGTACTTGCCAGTTCAAGTTAATTGTGTATAGATGGGTGGAGTAAATGGTGAAATGGATCATTTTGGTGCATACCATGAGACATATTCTAAACAACAAAAGAAGCTGATTGCTGAAGAATTTAAAAGGCTAAAAGGTATTTATCAACATTTTATTTTCATCATTGACGCAACGTTAAAATGATATGCTGCAATCACAAGATAACAATAAGCTGATCAAACGTATGCATTATGCATTTATGTTCAGTTTCTTGAAAATGTATGCTTCAGTAGGAAATTATTTATTTAATTAAATAAAAAAATTACTTACTTCAGTTTTCATTGGAGTATTTAAAAAAAAAACTGGTGAGGGAGGCTCAGAAGGGCAAACGCCAAAAAAATAATTTTAAAGATAACTTACTTAAAGAAAGAATTTCTTTTTATACATACATTCAATAGAAAAATACATATCTTAATTGTTTTGTTTTTATAAAACTTTAAATACAATAATAAGTGGTCTGCGTAATAACAATAAAATTGTTTACTTCCTTGCTGTCCTTAATTTGAAAATAATTTCCTGGAAAATATGAATATGACGTCAGTGGTTATAATTTTTGACATTTAAATCTAACCTCACAATTTCAGGTTGTTGTTATTTGGAACATGCAGGAGCCACTTTATTTTCAGAAAAACAACTTGAGGAAATTGTACGACTATTATGTGAAAACGTATATGGAAACCCGCACGCAAACAACATTTCCAGCAAGTTGACAGAAGATGCTGTAGATGTAGTTCGATACCAGTAAGTCCCTGCACTATGTAACTAACACAAATAACAAGGGTGTTTCAGGATTTTGACTCATTTTAACACTAACAGTGAAGAGTACTCTGTTATATTCACCTCGGGTGCAACAGCAGCCCTAAAAGTAATAGGTGAAAATTTTAATTACAAAGGCAATGGTACGTTGGCTTATTTACAAGACAACCACACATCTGTCCTTGGTATGAGAGCCTATACTAAAAACACACGGTGTATAAAATTTTCGGACGCCTTCAATTTACTAAATAAGAATAATTCTTTCATTGTTGGTGAAGAAAGTGGTAACTCACTTTTTGTATATCCTGCGCAAAGTAATTTTTCTGGCTTCAAATATCCGATGCAATGGACTGAAAAAGTTAAAAAAGGAGCACTGAATAGTGTTGTTAACCTAGATTGCAAAAACTGGTTTGTTGCATTAGATGCAGCATCTTATGCTTCCTCAAATGACTTAGATTTGTCACTAAATAAACCAGACTTTGTGACAATCTCTTTTTATAAAATTTTTGGATACCCTACTGGTTTAGGTGCTCTACTAATAAAGAATTCCAGTAGTCATGTACTAAACAAACAATATTATGGAGGTGGTACAGTTCTCATGGCACAAAGCCTTGAAAATACAGTTGCAATGAGAACAATTCTTCATGAAAGGTACTGATATTTCCTTTTAAAATTTTTTCATTGTATGACGAATTTTAGATTTGAAGATGGCACCATTCCGTTCTTGTCAATAATTGCCATCAAGTCTGGATTTAATACCCTTAAAAGACTGAATCTCTCATTGGATATTATTTCTAAGCATACTTTTTCATTAGCCCAATATGTATACAGAAATTTGCTTTGTTTACACCACTCAAATGGTCAGCCAGTGGCAAAACTTTATCACAGCACTACATTTAAAACAGCGCTTGATCAGGGCGGCATTGTTAACTTTAATCTGTTACGTGATACTGGAGAATATGTGGGATATACAGAAGTGTTGAATTTTGCTAACTTATATAACATTCAGTTACGAACTGGATGTTTCTGCAATCCTGGGTCCTGTCAGCATTTTTTAAACCTGAGTTCTGAAGATGTACAAAGACATTTTGATGTAAGTAATTTTTACAATGTATTGACTTTATGGACTTCAATCTCAGGCAGGTCATGTTTGTGGTGATCAACATGATTTAATTGATGGCTGGCCAACTGGTTCTGTAAGAATTTCATTTGGTTACATGTCAACAAAAGAAGATGCAGATATGTTTCTTAAAATGGTTGAAAACTGTTTTATTACAAGGCCAATCGTAAAAAAAATCCCTTACGATTTAGTGAAGAAAAAGTATTTTAGTACCGATTTTGTTGACAGCGACAATGATAATAAAGTCTATGAAAACAATAATATACTGGAGTCTTCTAATGAAGGCATTTTGGAACAAATTATTTTGTATCCAATTAAATCATGTGGTGGCTTTGTGGCTTTGAATAAATGGCCGATTACAGCAACTGGTTTGAAATATGATCGCCAATGGATGGTAATAAATTCTTCAGGTGTATGTGTCACTCAAAAGAATAACAGAAAGATGTGCCTCATAAAGCCCAAAATTAATCCAGAAACTAAATCGTTAACACTGACTTACCCAGGTCAGTTTCTTATTGTGTTCCTTCCACATTCACATTTTCTGTTTCAGGACATGCACAAATAACTATTTCAACTGATATGAAGAAAAATGCAGACACTATTGGATCTTTTTGTCAAAGTAAAGTATGTGGGGACAAAATTGACGGCTACGATTGTGGAGATAAAGTAGCCGATTGGTTAAGCGACGTTTTAGATGTTCCTGGACTACGTTTACTGAAACACGGTTCTGAAGATGAAGAAGTTTCGAGCAGAGTATCAAAAAGAAGTACAATTACCACTTTCTAATTATTATCATTCAATCAACAGTGTATTTTAGATGAAGAGCTCGCCTTATCTTTGGCAAATCAGGCTCAGTATTTGCTAATAAACGTAACCAGCGTAGAATGGTTAAGACAACGTGTACCAAAAGAGCAGTTTACTGAACCATTGGAGAACACTATTCAAAGATTTAGGCCGAATTTTGTTGTAAAATTTAACGATGCGTTCATTGAAAATGAATACAAAGAGTTTATAGTTGATGATTTGATATTTGAGGTACATATAGTTAGTTTTACAATCGTTTTTACAATTAATGCTTTCTTTTAGTCTGGAGGTGTCTGCACAAGGTGTCAGATGATATGCATTGACCAAACAACTGGGAAAACCTCAAAGGAGCCGTTACAGACTCTTTCAAAGTCTTTTAAGGGAAAAATTTCGTTTGGTATTTATTTAAATAGAGCTCAGTGTGAAGACTCATCTTGTATTCATATTGGTTCTAAAGTAAATGGGATAAGAACTGATAATTGAACAGTAGAATCATTTTTATTATAGAAATGTTTTATTTTATTATTATTTTTTATTGTCGTATTATTTATTATATTATTGTTTTATTTAAACCAACAATTCATTTTCATATACTTACCAATATGGTATCCCTTCCTACTCGAAAAAAGAGTTACTGAACTAAAGTAGATTGGTTTTGTTTGAATTTGGGCGCCACGAAACGTCGAATTTAAAGATTAAAAGTTGCGAAATTTAAGTTTGGTGAAGTGTGATCCTCTCGAAAAAAATACAGAAAAGAGGACCTTGAAATTTATAGCAAATAAATTATGGATATTATTTCATACAAAGACAAAGTTACGATCTGAATGCCTTTAAATATTATTGTCACTGGACTTTTAACTTTATCAGTGCTCTGTCTTTGTCAACATGGTTCTCTTTTCTGTATTTTTTTTTTGAGACGATCACACTTAGCACATTTACAAGACAGAATGCCGGTTGGAAGAAAAAAATTATGTTCCAAAATTCCATCCACGTTTTTAGAGTCATCTACAAAGTACAACCCGGTCAAAAATTCTCATGATGATTATTAATTTATTACCTATCGTTCAAAAGCTCCACAAGAATGGCAGTACTATGTTTCTAGTTCGCTAATATGTACTCTAAATAAATTAAATCCGAATTCGTCAAAAAATCACCCTGTGCAAAAAAAAGTTATTGACAATTTTCGGGTTTTCGATATACATAGTGAATTACTTGATACAATTGGGGACACAAAACATTGGACATCATTTTTTGACATTTCTTCAAAAAATCATTGTAATCGATACTTTAATGTCAAGTGTATTGATGTCAACTGATACTGATGACGTTACGTGTCATTTAACATTTGTGACTGGACTGACACAGGTTATGATATAAAGACTGCATTACATCTTAAATGCCAATGTCACAAATGATGTCCAATGTGGAGTGTCCCCAACTACATGGTTTGATTTTTGTGATAATTTTGCAAAACATTCTCTATAGTCCTTTGGCCAGAAATAAATGAATAGTTTTTTGAAAACTATTGAGTTTCCTATCTCGATTTTCTCGACTTTACGTCTGCTCAAAATTATGCTATTTTCGCCGTTTCGCACCCGTTATCTCCAAATCTAAGCCATAAATCAAAAAAGTGTTATAAAATTATTGCCCCATTTATTGTGCTTCCTACAGTGCCACTTTCATATTCTTGTCTTGAATAATAAACTAGAAACAATTATAAATGTAGAATGATGTAAAATTTCGAAATCTCGGAACCGCCGGACTACGGACAGATTCTCGATCACCCTCTCTGTCTTCTCTGCAGGTTTTTAAAAATGTTCGAAATTATTATGTGTACCTACATTCTATTTAATATTTTTGATAATAATTTTATGACTGACCATATTCAGACGGGCATTTAAATATTGGAAAAGAATCATGCTTAGATGCATTTCTTTAGTACATGTAGTCATCGGAAACTTTGGAAGTATATCAAAGTTCTATTATTATTATTATGTAATTATTGTTGTAAAGTAACCAGATCTACCGTTTTAATCCCGATTAACTCAATAGCGTAGAGCAAATTCTGGACTAAATCTATTTTATCCACAAAAAAGAGACTTTTACTGGAAACTCGTTTTGTGTTTAAGTTCTACACATCGTCACCTTATTATTGAATTTTTTTGGCAGGTTATATTGGGACCAGCCTGTATAGATATTAGCCAATATTGTAATTTCCGTTTTTATAATTCCTTTCGGGACTACAAGATTATCTCCAAACACTTGACCGCGTTCGACATAGTTAATGGAAGTTTAATAGTACATTATAACATTATAAGTGATAGAAATGCATCATTATTAGCGACTGAGAATTTTGGCACTTCTCACGAGCTTTTTCGATCACGTGTTATATACGATGTTTTATCTTACAGGTGCATTGTATAAAAATATAAGAAATATTTATTCAAGTAAATATCCGCCTGTAACATTAGCATGGTTCTAATATAAGTTTTCGTAGTGACCTGTTATATATTGTTATAGTTATGAAATAAACACTCTCGTTGTTTTTCACAGTTTTCACCAAAGTAATAAAAATTGACTGTCTACCGAAAGATATTCCAACTAGACGTGGAAGCCGCTGTTTCCAGTTTGCTTCCGGTAAGGTCGAGACACATGGACGAGAAAGAGTACGAAGTGTTCGTGAAGAGGAAGGCAGAGAATTACATTACATTACATGTAATTATATTACAATTTTTAATTACAACTGACAGCTGTCAGATTTACTCACTTGTGAGTAAAACTGACAGCTTTATCTCTCTTGTGATTAAGATTTGATTTCTGTCACCGAAAATAATGGTATAAGGTACCTAAAAAAGTACACCTGTAAGATAAGTTTATTTACAACATTAGCAACATTAATAATAATTATTGTACCGTGCGATCATTTAAATTATAAATTAGAGTAGGCTGTGAAATTTAAATTAGGTTGGCACTACTAACTTTTGACATTCTGATCGTTCCCTCTGATCTGATCAATTACATACAATTTTTCTTACTAAAAATTATTTTAAGATCGGTGAACGGCAACAGAATGGTGAATGGAATTATTCTATAGAACGCTGTGCTAATGTTTTTCGAAATACCCACTCCAATTATTATCAAAAACAAATTTATAAATATGGCAAGATTTCGTGATGTTGGGACTTGAGTGTGTTGTGGATCAGAAAAAACGATCAGATTGTCAAAAGTTAGTAGTGCCAACCTAATTTAAATTTCAGAGCCTACTATAATTTATAATTTAAATACGGTACTACCAGTATCGTAATATTTAGCCTTTGAAAGTAATATCATTTATTTTAACCTCAACAATGTGATGAGTTTAAGCTCTTCCCGCCAAAAATTTGAAATGAAACGTCAATGAAATGTCAAAATAACAAACAATTACTCGCGCGAAATTTGAATTTAGACCACAGTGGCGGGAAATTCAAACCAAACCTACCCACACACAACCAGGTACTTTGAACGCAAAGGGCACAGCGTTGGAGGCAGAGCGTAGATTAACATCACAAAGTAGGGATATATTTGTACATATTTGCTTTCGAATTTTTATGATCAAACTTTTAAATTAATAATTGAATTCTTTAACATTTATCTAGTATCAATTTGGATATGGAACTTATTTAACAATTATTGTAGCCGATCTCATGACTCTTAAAAATAATTTGGTTCATTCATGCAATAGCAATTCATTTAAGTAAATACAATATTACATAATTCATGACAAACATTAATTTGAACTATTGTACTGCGTGAGAAAGTTCCCAAAATCGTGCAGAAAAGTGAAGTTACAACATGCCATACCCATTAACAACCCAATCAGTCAATTTTACAGTTTAATCAAAGCATTAAGTGTTTCCTTTTCATGAGCTACAATTTGAACGCCCTTTTTGGTTGTCTATAAATTTGGAAAACGTTTGAACAGACGAAGTGCACAATTTATGCCCCGCGCAAGACTGGTATAAGCAAATGCAGGCCCAGCACAGCCTGCAAGAGTACTTGAGCTATAAAAGATCCGGCGCAGGGGTTGTTGCCCCGCATCGTCTTGCCCATCAAATGAATGACAAACGAATACACACATTGATTAACACACATATATAGTAAGGCTATTTCGAATTTCTGTTTAAATCAGGGAGAAATTTTGTATTTTGAAGTAATGTGAATACCAGTCGATGAATTTTAATCTTATTAAAAAAAAAGGACGGAATTCAAACTATAAATCATCGAAATTTGGATCGCTTGGAATACAAAATAAAGAAAGCAAAACTCGACGCCATTTTGACCTTATGCGAACAAAGAAAAGATTGTTACAAAGCGTCCCTTGCCCCTCCTATCATACCGTAATCCTGACCTTTATAATACAAACTCTGTGAAATTCGAAAGGTATATGGTGAAATAATGTAATTTAAAAGTTTTACCTTTGTTATCGGACCAGAATCTATCTCGCGACACTAATTTCTACACGAACTATAAACTAAGTGAAATAACCCAAATTGTACACTAAAATTGTAAACTACACTAGCACAAAACAACGCAAAACGAATTAACAATTATTATTAGCTGTGTGCAAAACTTTGCTGATGAGACAATCAATCCAGAACAAAGAAAGTACAGCAAGTACCAAAAAGTACCCATCACACCCTCAAAATCAACCCAATGCCCTGTGGCGTGGCCAACTTCTCTCCTGATGGAAGCGGTAGGCAATCCATTTAGCTCCCGAGTGTTGGGGGTCTTTACAACATCATACAAAGTGTTTCGTACATGCCTTAGACTTTTAACTTCTTCTGCGTCATTTTGCCTGTACCAACAGTCGTCATCAACGTGCCCAACATTCTTGCAGACTCCGCATTCTTTTACCCCCAGTCGCTTTAGAGAGAGATGTGACAGGGTCCCGGTCTATTTCGACAGTTACGAGCGTAGTGCCAAATTTTTCTGCAAACGAATAATAGCCAAACAAAAAATAAATTACATTATGTTCAAACAAAGAGCGGCTTTGACTCATTTAGAAACTCCACAAAAATTCTTCGGAATGGCGACGAGTGAACATCGCTAATCCCTGTACCGCAACATTATGGTTTTGCAAAGTCTCTATCGTAAGTACACGCCAATGTAATTTGCAGGCTATTGTTTTTCTGTTTATCCACGAAATTCTTAGATAAATCATTCAAATTGTGCCGTTTGTTCGACCATGTGTTCTGGCGGCGTCATTCATAAATATGGCGGACATCGCTTTCTCTTTTTTGACCGGCCGCTATAAAAATTGCTTGCTTTGTTCGTACCAGAGACTTTGTTTGTTCGCTAGAATTTGTTTACATGTTGCCAGGCAATCAGGCTTATTATGGTGACCATTGGTTATTTTCCAATATTGAAAGCAAACCAACATTGGATGTGAAAATATTTCAATAACTTCAACATTCCGTATTACGGTGTCCACATTGGTAACGTTTAGTTGATAATCCCATTATTAATAATCCCGCAAAACTTCAATAATCCCATTATTAATTCACTATTTTAATTTTTTACCACTCAAACAAACTTACCAGATTCTCCTTGATCATTTTTAATTTTTACAGTTTAAAAAATGTTGTTTTTACGAAATCCTTTAAAAATCATGTAACCTTTTCAAAACGTCAAATTTAATTAAAAAATAACGTCATAATTTTAAATATTCTTTAAGGTAAGAATCCAGTGGGGTAACGTAGGCTTTCGCCGCCTCCTCTATTTTAATTATTAGTCAAAAGAATTAGTAAAAGTCAATTAAAGCAACTTTAAATTTTTGTATCAATTAAAAATGTACTTTTCGTGTTTTTTTCAAAAAATCTTTTATACAATTGTCAATATCAATATGTATGTTATGTTAAATTGCCAGAATAGCTAAATTTGATAAGTCTCAACGTGGACATAGTCGATGTGAGATAATTTTTGATTAACTTTAGTTTAGAGAAGCTTTTCTCCCAACTGGCATTACTGATGGCAGATGTTAAAAAAATTCTCAACATTATGATGTATAGTGGAGCCATCTTCAAGTTTGGACTCAATAATATATTTTAATAAACCCAGAGAGTCGGACTTAATGAGCTTTTTTTTATAGTCTGGGTCTGTTACGCTATACGAAAGCTCGTAGACGTACGCGCTCAAGTTGAAATTCTTCTTTATATTATTAACGTTTTGAGGAGCTTCATCTAAGTTAAGTTCGTCAACGCTCAATATCACTGCAGGCCTTAAAAAAGCATATTTTTGCGCTAGATTCTGCAGCTGTTGGAATCTTTCTCGTATTTCAGCAGTTACTCTGTCTATTGAAGAAAACATTGTTCGCCTCAAGTCATCATCTTCGTACGATAAATCAACATCTTTACTTCCATCGCCAAATATATTGAGATATCCCGATTCAAAATTAATACCATCCAAGAGAGCTGCAACCCGTTCACCGCCAAAGTATGACAAATGCCCTGGAAGCCTCGCCTTTAGCGACCGTTACCGCCCGAGATGGATACGCTAGAGGGAGCTGTCGGAAGTTTCGGTGGGAACGAAGAACCACGCTTGAAAGGGCGGCAGTGGGTGGTGGGTGTTCTGCTTCCATGGAAGTTACAGCACGTTATTTTTATTCGCTAAATTCGCCATTTTGTTAAAGCATAGTTATATCTCCACCGTTGAGCTTCCTTTTGTTGTAAAAGAATTGTACGCGTTCGTTCGACTTCGAAAGGGAGATCCATCTCGCGGAGGTTCCAGTTTTGTTTAGTTCGAGTCGGTTAAATTTCCACCGTCGCATCCCTAAGCCAAGTGTGGTGATTGTATTCCTGGAAATAAGGTAACCATTTTCTCTATATTTTTCTTCCGACTCGCCGTCCGGAGAGGCCAGGAAATTGACCGACGTTTATTCCATGTGCATCTCGGAAATCTTTAGGTAAAGCCATCTCAAATTTTACCGTTAGCCGCCATTTTGGACGCTAGGACGTCATAAAACTCGCCATCTTGAAAATGGAGTCGTTCCTACTTTGCACCTACATGTCTTGTAAAGAATGCTAGCCTTTGTTTAAAATAATGTTCACTATTGCTACTGGAAGTCTTCCGTGAGCCCCTGAATTTCGTATCAGTTGCCTTCAGCCCTTCTTTTCTCTGCAGTAGCATAAATTTCCAAGCTGATGAGTCACAGGTACCCCGAATAACTTGCTAAAGTCGTTGTTGTAATTTGTTTTTAGTTATTGTTGTCAATTTCAGAAAGTTCCAATGTGTTGTTGACTTCTAGTTACAGGGCTCGCGCGTTCAATTCAAAACAAAGTGATTCCCTAACTCAAATTAACTAGATTGCCACTCAGATAAATTTGTTAATAACTACCTGTCTTTCGCTATGAGGCCGACAGCAGCTTGCGGTTGTTACAAAGCTATTTTGGTATCTGTTGACTTGAATTAACCAACACTGAGTAAGAACCGATGAATAAAGGGCAAACAGCGGCAAAAAGCCACGCCGAATGTCAAGAGTTCTGAAAAAGTGCCTTATCGTTGTTTTGCGGCCCCTTGCGATTTCTTGTCGTTCGCTGTTAACTGACATCTAGCGCTTATTCGACATCGTGGAAGCCAAAGATCGGTTTTTAGTGTAGTTTGTGCATGTTGTAGTGTTGTAGTTACATTGTGCCCCGTTACGTGTTGCGCCCGCTGATGTCATCGCATTGTATCCGTGTCAAAATGGCTTCCAAACCAAACATTGCGTTACGGTATATTTGATTTATTGTGTTGTTTGTTCGTACATGTTTCGAGACAACAGAGCGACCAAATAGTGTTCAGTTCGTGGTCCGCGTTGCAGGCTGCTGTTAGAAGGAGTTAGGTGGCCCTACTTTCAGGGATACCTATGCCCATTGTCTCTTGGGTGCATAGGGGCCTAGAAAAAGGGAGTTGCCACTAATTCCTTGAACCTACGAAGTCAAAGTTGCAGCACTGTTTTCGAGTTACTGACTAATTGCTTACTTCACTAATCTTTAAAATACTAAATAACTAAAAGAATAGTCCCCGAGAGAAGTGCCGTTAACTTGGACTTGGTTTGTACAAGCCTCCCAGAAAGACCAACGTAACTATGTCTAGGAAAATTCCGTAATAAACTCATTTCTCTTGGTCCGTTGGATGTGCAAGTTTTGCCCCCACGATCGTAAACTCTCTCTACAATCTGGCCTCACTGACAGACAATTATCTTGTTCGCTTCGCTTTAGTCTTTCCATTGGATCTACCTGTGGTCCACCACTCTCCGACTTACATGCAGCCCACTTTGATAACTCCACGCGTTTTGATATTCTTGTGTTTCCCCCTCAGATGTTTCATTGTATCAGTCAGTTGTAAATTCCTGTAAACTACAAAAGCTCAAGGGTGGAATGTATTTAGCTGATCTAACCTCACTCATCATGTACCGCAGGATTGTTTAATTGTATTATTGGTTATTATTTGCCGCCAATTGTTACTCTGTTGAAGTCATGTAAAATTGTCCGGTGGTTTATTATTTGGAATCATTATTGTTAACATTATGAAATCGCAAGTGTACCAACTTAATTCGAAAACACCCGAAAATGTTAACCACAGTACGCAATCACTAAACTCAAGACACTTCAAGTTGTTCAAACTGAATAAACATTTAAAACCATAATTTTTGTGTTATCAATTTGCGCTCCACTCCTGTATCCAAAGAATTTGGGGTTTGTTTTGTTGGGTAAGTTTGAATGTCCCGCCATTGCTTGTCTTGTAAAAAAATCACACAACGTAGGGTTCTGCTTTTTCTTTCATTGTCTGACGATCATTGGCCAACCTTTTCAATTTCGCGGTTTGTTTCAAATTTTCAAATTTGACGTTTGATGACGTCATTGACATTTCATTTCATGTTCAAATTCAAAATGTGGCGGTAATGTAAAGGGGGGTTATCACAATATGCTTCCTCCTAATTCGTCTTGGGTGTTCAAAAGAAAGTTCAAGCTCTTCACATAAAGTTTTAGCATATCTTAAAGCGTCATCCACGAATTCCTCTCGTTTTTCTTCTAATACTTATTTCTAGCACTTATTTTCTGAGCACATTGATGTATATTTAGTACCTCTGTTCGGTTGCCAGAAGCCTAAGTAACATAAAAACGTGTTTAAGCTTTCATTCGTTTCCGTCAGTTTTCCCAGGACAGTTAAAGTTTCTTCGTAATGATGTCTAATGGAATTTACAGCATCACCTCTAGAGCTCCAACGTGTGTCCTGAACCCTCTTCAAACTTTTTCCTGTGGCTACAAGAAGAACTTCCCACCGGTGTGTCGACATAGAAAAAAAGCGAAGCAGCGTTGTAGCGTACCAAAGAATGTCACCAAATTTACCTCCACTGAAGCTGCATGTAGGCAAACTAGGTTTAGTGAATGATTTAAGCAAGGAACAAATTCGGCATTGTGATTGATATCTTTTATCCGCTGTTGCACACCTGTGTGGCACCCAGCCATCCTGGCAGCATTTCGTAAGCTTGCCCTCTACAGTTCATAATGTCGAGCCCATCAGCCTTAATTTTGCTTACTATCACGTCACTTATACCTTCCGCAGTTTTGCTTTCCGTTTCAATGAAATCTATAAAAGATTCCTCTACTCCAACCTCCTGGTTTTCAATCATCACATATCGTAATACTTGGCTTGTTTGATCTTTGTGGGAAATAACCAGGGTGCTGTCAAAAATCATGGAATAATATTTAACGTTTTGGACACGAGCTATAATTACTTGGCGAACTTTTTTTCCTAAAATTTCTACGAACTCGTTTGACGCATGATTTTTTTATTTTTTATTTAAAAAATCGCGGTGCTTGCCGCCGCCCGGGGCCATGGCCCCCCTCTGCCCCTCCCACTCTACGCCACTGGGTAAGAGCCTCTCTGTAATATCAATTGTATCATTAATCTCTTGTTACATTAGGGCTGATGATGGCAGTAGTGTTCTGCCGAAACATGTTCCCATTGTAAATATTAAAGTTTGTGGAGTTCGACTTAAATATAATAAATTTTAATTTTAATATCACGATTTGTTTCAAATTTTCGAATTTGACGTTTATTGACGTCATCGACATTTCATTTCATGTTCATATTCAAAAAGTGGCGGGAGCGTACGAGGCGTTTATCACAATTCCAAACCAAAATATTTCATGGTCACCATAAGGTATGACTGTCTCATCCATGGTCCCCACAAAAAATACTCAAAAAGTTGGTAAACACTCCGATTATGATGTTTGAATTTTCGTATTATCTATTGAGTTTAGCTCTGTGGTTGTTGCGAAGAATTCTCTGCCCGGCGGAGATTATCGAGTCCGCCCGGGTCAAAGTACGCTCGTGCCCTCATTAACAGCATGCTGGTAGCCAATCGTACCGTATGCGACAAAAACTATTTCTACATTGTACTAAACAAGGAAACAAGAAGCCCCATCTGCCCCATCTCCGCTGTCACGGTCAACAGCCCAAGAGCCCTGCAATCAGCTGACTAGTCTGCTAGTGTTGTGTGTTTCAACTTTCATCATGTCGGTAGTTCAAACAATAAAAGAACTCCAAACTAATAGTAATAATAATTTAAGTTTGGAGAAACGGTTGGAGCTTAAAACAAATTGTCGTCCACTCCCAGAATTGCAAATTAGACAGACAAGCAAGGACAAAAATAAAGAAGTTCACCGTAATTTTCGTAAGGACATGTATGATTTGTCGGACTGGATTTGTGGATGCGAAGTGACAAATGCCTTTTACTGTTTCGTGTGTTTGATTGGTTCAAATGCAAATGATCCGCTGTGGTGTAAGAACGGTGTCACAGACTTGAAACATTTGAAAGAAAAAATAAAAAAACATTCCGTATCTGCAGAGCACATGAAGAGTTCCATGAATTATGCTACAATAGGACGTGTTGATATTAAATCACAATTGGGCGGTGCGTACAGGAAATCTATAACAGAATTTAACGAAAAGGTAACAAAAAATCGATACATTTTAAGTAAAATAATAGACTGTGTTAGATTTTGTGGCACATTTGAATTAGCCTTGCTAGGGCACGACGAGACACAGTCATCTGAAAATCCAGGAGTATTTCGTGGACTAGTGGATTTTGTTTCTGAGTTGGACTTAATATTTAAACAATATTTGGAGAACAGTACCGTTTTCGATGGCACTTCCAAAACGGTTCAAAATGATTTACTCGAGTCGATGTTAGCAGTTGCCCAAGAAAAAATTAAATCGGAAATTCAGTCAGCCGATTTTATTGCTGTGCAAGTAGATGAAACAACCGATAGCTCGAACAATACTCAAATGGCTTTTATCATACGTTACGTTTTAAATGGCAATGTTCATGAAAGATTTTTAAAATTCATAAATCCTCTTGGCACCACAGCTGAAGAATTAACGAACGTTATCCTCAAAGAATTGGAAATTTTGGAAATAAACAAAACACCGGAAAAGTTAATTGCCCAAAGCTACGATGGAGCCTCTAGTATGAGTGGAAGATTAGGCGGTGTACCAACAAAAATTAAAAAACAATATCCTGCAGCAAATTTTATTCATTGTTATGCACATCAATTAAACTTAATTCTACAAAAAGCAGCAAGTCAAGATCAAAGCATAAAAATTTATTTCGCCAATTTACACGGTTTTTCAACATTTTTTAGCCGATCTCCAAAACGAACAGCAGTACTAGATGAATGCGTTAAAGTTCTTATACCTATTAGACCTACACCAAGAAGATGGGATTTTAACACGCGTTGTGTGGAAACAGTATGTTTATATCAGACCGATATCTTAGCCTGTCTAGAAACAATAATCGACACTGAGGAAGATTCTACTTCCCTTAATCAGGCTATTGGATTGAAAAATTGTTTACTAAACGAAGATTTTTTATACTGGTTGAACTTTTTTCAACTGATAATGCCAAATTGTGACATTCTATTCAACCAACTTCAGGAACGTGGTATTGATGTTATATTAGTGAAAAATTACATAGCCTCTTTCAATAAGTCAATCGAAAATGTAAGAAACAAAATTGTGAACGAAGGTCCTTCAGAAACACCTGCGTCTTCCACCGCTGGAAGTGCTAAGAGATACAGAAAAAATGAAGATTCTAAATATCGTATCTCTTTGAAAGTGTGTGACATAATAACTTCTGAAATTAGTCAACGTTTCGGCCTCAGTGACCATTTAATAATCGCACAACTATTTTATAGTGACCAGTTTAAAGAGTACAAAACAAATTTTCCAGACAATGTTCTTAAATTAGTGAAGAAAAACTATTCCTGTATTAATTATTTGAAATTGAAAACTGAACTCGAAATTATTTATGAGAGAGATGACTTTTGTGAAAGTGCTGGGGCTCTAGCAATTCTCCAACTATTTGTAAACAATAACCTTTGTGACACATTTTCGGAAAGTGTTAAGTTATTAAAAATATTGTGCACCTTGCCTATGACAACAGCAGAATCGGAGCGTTGCTTTTCTACATTAAAGAGAATTAAAACATTCCTGCGCAAAACCATGAGTAAAGAAAAACTGTCCGCGTTAGCTATGTTAAGCATAGAAAAGTCTTTTATAAAAGATATTGTTAATTTCAATGAACTTGTAATTGACCATTTTGCAAATGCGAAAGAGAGGACAATGGAGCTGAAGTTTAAGCGAGTTTAAATAAATTTATGTTTTTGAAACACGTTATTTCTTCACGTAAACATACATAAATTACCGTCCTGTAAAATGAACCACGAGCCGCCACTGTTGGCCGTGTTAAATTTGACATTGCATAAACACGGCTTTTCGTGCATGGCCGACTTTGACTAATTTATTGTTTGGTCTGACTTTATAATGCAGTAACAATCTTAAAAAATTAAAGAGAAAAGCTTGTAAAGTTTATTTGATAAAATAAATCAAATCAAATGTGTAAAGACCAGTTTACAGATCACTTGTTGTCTAGTGTTCAAAACATTTTGACTAGTCATTTCTTAACTAGAATTTCCAAATAGGGGCCAAGGGACTCTCCACATCTGAAGATTTCCGTTTTCTGTACCCACAGCCACTATATTACTTCTACAAAACAATACTGTAGTAAAATCAACATCATACTTACAAAATATTTACTTCATGTTGTTAATATTAATTTGTGTTAATCCTTCCAGTTTAATCTTGTCTTTGGTGACATTTTCAACTGTTTTACCTTTATTTAACTGGAATATTTCAATAAGCCCACTTTTACCACAGCCACAAATAATTCTTTCTTCAAATGGAACCCAAGTAACACAATTTAAAGGTTGCTTCAAGAAAAATACCTGAGCTGGTTCATCCTGAAAAGGCACCTTCTAGATATCAGTAATTACTAATTGGTCTCTTACTTGGTCAATAATGTAAATTCTAATTTCAAGATCCGACCCACTGGTCAAAAACATTTCTTTTCGATTTGGTGAAAAACTAATTGAATTCAATTCTCCATTGTGAGCTTGGTAGTATTTAAAAACAGAATCAAGAAGAGGGGCGTCGGTTGTGTTTCCTATAGATATTAGAAGCAGTAAGTGCAGTATCAAAATGGTGCAATTATATACCTGCTAATTTCTTTGTACCAAGTAAAGAGCACTGGACTACCATTCCACCTTCAGCACCCACAATAAACATTTCTGGGACATGTTTTGAGAAATCAAAGCATGTTATACCTCGAGTCACTTTTTTGATGACTTCTTCTGTTGAACTTTCTGATGCCTTGGGGAATAACTGCGACCTTATTTGGTGCCTAAACATAAAATTGAGAGACCATTTTATTATTATATTAGATTTAAAATAGAAATTCCCTGACCTCTCTTTCAATGTTACACGCATTTCTGCGATAGAAAAATCCCATAATGACAAATAACCGTCAAGACTAGACGACGCCAAAAGAACATTTTTAGGAGAATTTATATCTGCAATCCATGATAACTGAGTTACTCTATCTTCATGGCCATCAATTTTTGCTACAACTTGTTCTTCTTTCTGTATATTCCACACTATAATTCCACCTAAGTGGTAATAATTGATTACAATTACATTTAAAACACAGATAATAGAGCATACCAGAAAATAGTCCTGTTGCAACAACAGCAGGCAGAACTCTATGGAATTTTATGTCTGTCACACATGATTCAGTTGTTAGTTTTAATCTAGGTGATTGTGGCAAATTATCATCATGATCTAATGTATAAAACAACGCTATCCCCTCATGGTAACACCATGAATTATGTTGAAACATGCATGAAACACCCAAAGTTTGATTGGTTGAATTCCACGACAATGCTGAGATGTATGAACCCTAAAAACTACAACTAGAAATTGATTTCAACGAACTAAATATCTACCACAGTGGGCTCTTTTGTTTCCTTTGCTACATTAACTGTCTGAATAAGTTTGCAGCTGGCATCTTTTGAATCAGTTGTGAGTCGATAGCCTCTGAAGGCACGAGAATTAGCACTTTCGTCCAGTTCTCTTTTAACTTGTGGATAAATTCTTTTAAGCCAGGCAGCTAATTTTTGTTCATCTACTTCACCAGTAGCTACGACTGGTTGTATCTCTGTTTGGACCTAAAGTCATGTTATATAAAAGTGAAATTTTGGTGAATGTAATTACCTCTGTGTCAACTTTATCTGTAGTATTTGTTTCCATTTCGCTTGTCGCATACTCGGATGTCTGTGATTCTCCAACCGAGGACACCCTAAGAAAAATGATTTACTCACATTATAATAACACCAGCACAATTTATGTATTACTTTTTAACCCTCCAACGCGATTCAAAGCCAATACACTCATTGTGTTTAACACTAAACATTATGTCGTGAGATTTAAACGCAAAACTTTCAGTTTGTTTTGAATTTTCCAACGTTGCCGGGCAACAACCTACCAATTAAAATACAAAAACACTTGCCTACATTAGTGGTGACAATGAGGGTATCCTTCAAAGTAGAGCCGTTTGCTGGTCCTGATTCGATTTGGAAAATTTATAAGATCAACACAAATTAAAAAAACTTGCTCTTATTTATTTTTTTGGTTATTTGATGTTTTGACAGATGTTTATTTGGGGTTTGTGGAATGTTTGGGTTGGTGAACTTGACAAGTGTCATATTCTCAGATTGCGCCAGTTGTGAGACATAAAGTTACTATATTTGTAAATCTAGTAACTTTAGTGAGACGAAGACGAGAGCGCCAGCTTAAAACGTCAACAGCTGTCAAAAATTTTCAATCGATGATTAAGTGTTTATGTAGAAATTGTTGGACACTTGTCATGAGTGATTTGGATAAATTATGTGTTCAAAAACATGATTTACATTGAATATTTTATCTCTAGTTACTAAATAGTTGTACATATCAACACGAAAGGTGAGATTGTGTCTACAAAATTGCCTCCCAAGCTAAAGCCGAATGATAATTCTTTTTAGATGGGTAATGCCGGTCTAAAACAGCATGTTCTAACAGCACAGAAGACGGGAGTTTTGAAATTGTCACAAGGACATCTCAATGGATTTCCACCAGAATTTAAACAACTTGAAGGCAATTTAAGAACATTGGATTTATCAGATAACAAGTTTGTGGTATTACCAAATGACATCAGTCGGTTTTTTCAACTAAAGCATGTCAATTTTAACAAGAATAAGCTTACAAAAATTCCAGACTGCATTGGGGCACTCACAAAACTTGAATCGCTCAACTTTTGCCACAACAATTTATTAACTATACCAAGAACTTTATCTAATTTGATCAATTTGAAGCAAGTTTATTTGTGTGATAACCATATTAAGGAGTTACCATTAGTGTTTTGTGGATTGAAACATTTAGATATACTAGATTTATCAAAAAATGAAATTACTACAGTACCACCTGAAGTTGCAGGCCTAAATGTTATTGAACTAAATCTAAATCAGAATCAAATTTCAGACCTGTCTACCCAAATTTCTAACTGCCCCAGGTTAAGAACTTTACGCTTAGAGGAGAACTGTTTGCAACTTTCAGCTATACATCCCAAAATTCTAGTTGATTCAAAAATCTCTAATTTGGCTGTAGATGGCAATTTGTTCGAATTAAAACAACTTGCTGATATACCAGGATTTGATGTGTATATGGAGAGGTTCACTGCAGTTAAGAAAAAAATGTTTTAATAACTTTGTTACCTGTATAACTTGATGGTTGTGAAATTACATGCATACTTGACTCCACACCTTTCAACTATTCCCTCCAGTTTTTCAGCATATGAGAATGCATAATTATACACCTGTAAAGCTTAACCAGTCAGTCACACAAACCCTTTTATAAACTACTATTTTCTGCATGAATTTTGAACATTAAAAGGACAATCAGTGTGTTGTGTATAATAGAAAATTTTAGCTAAGGTGAATGTACAAATGCTAAATGTATTTCTGTGGTAGTTTAGTAATTCTCCCTGGTGCATTTTGGGGCCAAACATGCATTTCTATGAAATGTTAGAATATTGAAATGACTAGTGTATTATGTCTGTACCATTATGGCAAATGTTGATATGTCCGTATTTTTTGCAAAAAGGGGTTTTCATACTTATATAACAGTTAGATCCCTCAGAAAACGTTGATAATTGGAAGGCTATGTAAATACCACAGTCTCAAATAAACTAGTATGTGTGTTTAATGAGATTTCAAAGCTTTAACTTAGCTTCCTGTAAAATTTGGAAATATCAAGATTTGCCATAATGGTACAGATGTGTGACTTTATTTTTGAGAATATTGTATATATGCATAATTACATGTATTTGTGATTTTTTGTGCATTTTATTTAGCATTGTCTATCTGAATGGAACATGAGTATTCAAATTAGGCCTAGTTAGCACATGCTCTATTTTGACTTCATGTATATAATTTATGTTACTTTACATAATTATGTACACGTCGTCGTTGAAGTGACCTATCTCATTTTTATTTTACAGAACAATGGTTGTGCTTTGGCCTAATTTTTGACTTTCCTGTATTAAGTAGTAAACTTATATGAAATTGAGCTAGGCCAGTTTTCAAGAAGAAAGATGGTCATATCTCAAAAACGTATTTTTATGAGATACGTCACTTTATGATACTGACGACGGTAACAATGTTTGTTATGTAAATTCAAATTTATTACTAAGTCAAAAGTAGAGAAGTCAGATGAGGATGACGTGAGCGGAGTTTTTTCTGCGCGTTTGAAAGTTACCAGTAGTTAAACTAGCGTTCTCAAAAAGGCTACTTAGCCCTTTTTAATCAACTCACGGGAAGATTGTGAAAGTATCTAATTTTCAGAAATGAATTCTAGAGCGAGGTAACGGTGCTCTTTCCTGTTAACTTTGACCTGAAACCCTAAAAGCAGGGGGAATCATAAATATCAAAAAAGTTCCAAATACAATAAAACTATTCTTATCTAGCTTAAAACAAACTGTGTAAAACTAAATGACTTTAATAATCAGTAATGTTTACATATTTTGCTGTACAATCATATTTATTATTATTATTTCAACATATTGTATATAGCTATAAATATCGTTCTATCTGTTTGCATAGTGTACGTCACAACATTCTATGTCAATTAACGCACTGACCTATAAACAATTGACTTTATATTGTTATTTATTGTTGTTTATTTATTCAATTACAATTAAGGTTGCAGAGATGAATATAATATGTATAGTCATTAAGAGGGGACTAAAGACGTCTGACGCCTCAAGTGTACTTCTGTAATACTGACTAATATTGAATTATTCTTTGTATGTGTTGCACTTTTGCTATCTATATTTTTATTGTATATCAGATTTCTATCTAAATATACAGAATGAATAAATTTCTATGTTTTGATGTTAAACGCATTTTTTTATTCAACCTTGTCTATACACTATGTATTTTAAGATTAAGAACAGGTATAAATATCACCACGCAGTTGTTTATCAAAACTTCGATATTCAGGTAAGTAGAATATGTTTATTTGGGTGCTAGAAGGTGTGGGTTGAAGCCACGTGCTGATTTAAAAATATTACAGCGACATTTCCGGCTATTTTTATAATCACATCCATGAACAATTGACTGGATCCGCGTAACAAGCATTTTTATCTTTTTAGAACCTGTAATCTACGCAATATAAATACAACATTTAAATGGTGATTTACAAGATATTGTGGCAATTCGTCTTTTTATTATTAATTGGCTGGATATGCAAAAGAATTCGATAGTTTGAAATGAACAGATGGCAACTTATAATCGATTTTTGTAAATTTCAGAACTTTGGGCCCCGGAAAAAATATTTTTGAATCATCGAGTTTATCCTCGTTTTATTCCTTCTCGAACCTAAGAAATTCATCTGCGTCATGTATTTGTATTTTCAAAAACAGCTGTTCTAGTATTATACCCCTATTTTTTTTGTTAATTCAAAATCACGCGATTTCTAGGTAAAAAAAATCGAAACATTTCTCTTATTTCAAACGCGCTCTTTTTTGTGATGTCAACACGGGACAAAATTCACCAGACAGAATTCAAAGTTACTAGACGCGCGGACTAATGAGAGCCGCACGAACCAATGAGAATGCTCCACCGAAATGACGTCACAAGAGGCGGTAAATGTTCAGCGTTTGAAAATCTTAGCCGAAATTACGATTTTTGCTACGGCTCTGTTATCTCACAAAACGACTTTATTAAACAACAGAACACGTTTTAAGGCTTCACGTTATATAGTCTACGAGATGCTATAGTTGAATTCGTCAAATTCAATTGAGAGGGACGACTCCATTACATCATCAATATTTTCCTCATAACTTCATAGAATATCTGTAAATGTACCAAAATATCCTAATTCAATAGTTTTAACAGCGATACTCTCGAGATGGCAAGTTATAATCCATTTTTGATAATTTCAAAATTTTGGGCCCGAAAAAAATATTTTCGAATCATCGAGTTTGCACGCATTTATACATTCCCGAACCTAAGAAATCTATCTGCGTCATCTATTTGTGCGTATATTTTTTGGTTTACGAGATACGACCTTGAAAACGATGAAATCATGAAACGACGATTAAACATAATGTTCTCTTCATAACTTCATGTCAGTTTCAAACGAGCAATTAGAAAGCCGTAGCTATTTTTGAAAATTTTGGAGCCCAGATTTGTTTAATCATCGAGTTTAGACTCCTTTTATACTTCAAGCCCAAGAAATTCATCTGCGTTATCGTTTTTTTTTTTTTTTTTGGTTTACGAAATATGACCTTAAAAACAATTAAATTATTACAATCTATTATTTCTTTAGAAGCTTCCAGAATACCTGTAAGTGTACCAAAATACCCAAATTCGATGGCTTTAAATGAACAGATGGCAAGTTATAATTGATTTTTGGAAATTTAAAAATTTTGATCATCGGAAAAATATTTTTGAATAATTGACTCGTTTTATACATTTCCGAGCCAAAGAAATTCATCTGCGTCATCTATTTCTGTGTATTTTTTTGGTTTTCGAAATACGACCTTGCAAACAAAATGAAATCATCATGAAA
Organism: Diaperis boleti; assembly: GCA_963583935.1. Classification (NCBI taxonomy): domain Eukaryota; kingdom Metazoa; phylum Arthropoda; class Insecta; order Coleoptera; family Tenebrionidae; genus Diaperis; species Diaperis boleti. The sequence goes on along the minus strand of OY757242.1, from coordinate 39,270,125 downwards.
CAATTAAAACAAAAATGTTTTCTTCATAACTTCACACAAAATCTGTAAATGTGGTACCATAGTACCCAAATTTGTCAGTTTCAAACGACCAGTTAGCAAGCTGTAAGCTGTTTTTGCAAATTTTCAAATTTTGAGCCCGGATTTTTTTTTTAATCATCGAGTTTATACATTCCCGAACCTCAGAAATTCATCCGCGTTATCTATTATTTTCGCGTATCTATTTCCTTTATCGAAAACGGCCTTGAAAATTATAAAACGTTATAAATAATAAAACTATCATAACGGAATTAAACTTTTCTTTTTTTTTGAACTTAATAGTTTCAAAGCTGGGGTTTAACTTTTTACCTTGAGTAATATGGTATGTGCTATAGAATATTTTGTTGAATTTATGAGTGGTCCAAAACGACGTTTTAATTTAATGTTTTTCATTGAATTTAAATAATCACTTTTCCAGCGATGGCAAAATTGTTTCTCATGCAACTACAGAAGAAAAAAGTTCAAGTGACTGCTTTGAGTGTCAACCGCTGGGATTGCTGCATTAAAAACTAAAAAGTATTTGCCATCATTGATTCTTGTACTTGTAACTAAATGGAACCGCAAGAATTAAATTTCAGAGAGAGCAACTTTCGAAATTCTCCAAAATTCCCATTAATGACAAATAACTAACGTGCGAATAAGTGCAACTCCCCTTCGGTGATTCTGAATGTTTTTCTTCCTTTTTGCTCGGTTGCATGCTAAAAACAAACATAATTAAATAGCGTGTTATGATGCCATCGTTCGAGAGCAGGCAAATATGTAAATATTTAGCGGCAACTTCTTCTGGAGAGTTCCAGACGAAGTGTTATGATAGCGGAGCGGCCGATTCCAAATCATCGTTTTTGTGGAGTTTTTCTCTTCCTATGTGATAGCGCACCGAATGCTCATTATGCAAGTAAGTGTTCGAGAAACTTCTGGATTTTTCGTGGCGTTATGGACTATAAAAGAAGATCGTCACCGACGATCGACAACCAGTATTTAGTAATGATTTAAGTAATTAGTGACCAGTGATTATATTAATAGTTCAGCTATTATTATACTAGGCTATATCCTAAACCTTGAATCAGGCACAAGTCCAAATCATCTCAAAATCGGGAGAAGAAACGTTCCAAATCAGCAATCAGTTATCCATTATTAAACAATTCATTAAGTTCGTGGGTGTTTTATTTAATAATCACAATCAACGGTCGTCATTCGAGCTATTCTACGACGACTTGACCTCCACGGCCTTCTCAAAACAATCTTCCCAACGCCTTGCATTCGTCCTACGAGGCGGATAAGCAACCCTTTCAATTCCAAATACAGCATTTTCGTATTCAATAAATTTCATAAAAAAAAAAAAACACAGACTTCACTCTACGTGTCAAATTTCAATCTAATAGCATTCACTGTTGTTATTATTATTCATCAAATTTGGAAGATTTTCTTATGAAACTATCGGTAGAGCAACATGCCTATTTATAGTCTTTTGAAGTATAGATAGCACATTATATAGTAAAGGAAACCGAAGTTCATAATATTATAGAGGAAGTTGCGCCATGTTTACCCTGAGATTTTTCCAAGCATTTTTTATTAAAAAATTAGAAAATATTGTAATATTATAATAATTATAGAGAAAAACATGAATAAAAGACTTGAGCTCTTTTATTTACAAAGTAACACATTTCAATGGTTACATAGCCGCTGCAATATATATATATTTTTTTTTTTTCAAAAATATGTTAAGTAATAATATAAGGATGGTGTTTCAGCAATAACGTCGGAAAATACTATCGGCAACACTGCATCAACTTGATTTTGAGAAGTTATTCGCAATTTTTTGACATTTTAATTTTTTGAGATTATGTTAGGAAAGCTTCCAACGTAACATTATTGTTATACAAAATAACTAAAAGTTTACAATACAAATATAAAACAATACCAATCATTGTGAATTTGTGCCGGTTTGAGAACTTTTTGAAATTTCCTACTAACGCGTCAAAAACGCAGGCGCGTAGGATTTTTTTAATAAAAACGTAGTTATGTAGGATTTATTTGGTTCTAGCAACTAAATGCAAGTGTGGTGAGTTTTTAAAAAATAAATACTCTACTTCTTTATTCAATTCCTGAAGATGATCTATAGTCAACTTTATTTCTGCTGCATGTAAGTAAATCTAGAAAATTATAGTGTCGTCGAATCAAAACAACGAAGAAACTAATGGTATGAATCGCTACTTATGATTTGATAAAAACATTTTGTGATTGACATTATCCGCTGTCACACTATTTTGCGGGAAGCCACCAAGGTAACCGGTTCGTAATTAGTCGTGAAAGTTGGTCTTGAGATCTCTTAGTATTAATTGTGTCATGGTAAAAGATTGGTATCGATTACTATGCATCATGACACCCATAAACGTGTTGGTTCCTTGATCTGAAGAAGTTCTTGGCTACATGAAACAAACAAAAACAATCTGATTTGATATACTTTTCATGTTTAGCGATCCTTTAGAATTCGATATATTCCTTTTGCATAATAAAATTGTCCGAAATATGACCATTTGAAGCCGGAAGAAGGAAGATCTTTGTGGGAAATTTGAGCTGCCTGGACTGCAGTCCACCTCGTATTTTTTCCGCCTAACCCGCTGCATTGAAAAAATGGCGTCAAAATCAGTATATTTGGTCTTTAGAAAATAAAAATTATTGGAAACAAAAGTAAATTAGTTTTTCCTTAAAAGTCAACCGTTTTTGGCTAACACAACACATATACTCTAATGCGTTTATTTATTAAGAATTAAAATTCATTAGTTTTTCTTTCGAGACAAAACGTACAAAATGAGCTGCTGTATACAACGAACGTCCAGGATTGTCGATCACACACGCATCAAATCGAATCAGATCAAATAAGATTGAATCAGATCAAATACGATCAAATCAAATCGAATCCACTATGAATCCAATTCAAAATTAAATCGAATCGAACAAAATGCACTATGAATCCAATTCCAAATCAATTCGGTATCCAGAATATTACGTATATGCATCAATTACAAGATAACATGCAGAATCAGATCCAACAAAATGTAAGTTGGTTCGAAGGAATCAAGTCTAATTTGAATCCAATTCCAATCCCAAATCAAATTAGAATCCAGAATAAAATTAGAAATCAAATCAGAACCTAGAATTGTTTCAAATCCGAATGCAGAGTCGAATCCACAATCAAATTAATGTAGAATTAAGATCAAAATTAGAATCAGTTTCGAGTCATTTTCGGGATCAAGAAACGAATTAAATCCATTTTTTCTTTGTTTTTGGTAATATTTTAACCGTTTTTTTGTCTGTCTTTACAAAAGTGATCTCACTTTTCTTATTTTCTTGTTCATAATATAATAAGAAAAGTATTCCTTTGATTAAAATGATTACCGTCACATTCTGAATTTGAAAATTGAAGTGGCAATTATATTGCGCAAGGGCAATCTTTGCAAGTGTGCGGTTTGAATTATATTATTATACGTCGCATGCTTCAGAGTCGGTAAACCGTCTGATCTTCATATTCATAAAGAAAACGGACAAACAAAAAATGTAGTCAATCCACTAGCTTTACATTAAAAAATGATTTTCTGTGAAAAACATCTTTTTTTTTCCTTTCCTTACATTCCACAGTAGCGCAGGGCATGGATCGCTATTTACTTTGCCATTCATTTCATATCATATTGGGCCACAGCGAAGCGTGGCTAGGTTTAGCTAGTCTTGATATAAAGTTGTAATGGTAATCACCGACATGCATTTGTAATGGTAATTACACCGCTAGATAATAAAATACCAGAAATGAAAAAAATACTTTTTTCGCGTATTTGATAGAAATAAAGTACATTGTTCAATTCAAAATCGTAAAGAAAAGTGGAACTTTGATCGTTAGCAACACTTTTCTTTACGATTTCAGTTAGCAACACTTTTCTTCACGATTTTGGATACTTTATTTAATGGTCGCTAAGTATCCAAAATCGTGAAGAAAAGTGTTGCTAACTGAAATCGTAAAGAAAAGTGTTGCTAACGATCAAAGTCCCACAATTAATTTTTCTTCATTTTTACATTTTAGTCCTTTTGGTCAAATACACGAAAAAATAGCATGTTCAAGACGTCAAGAAAAGTGATTTTTCCTTGTTCGTGTAAATTTAATCCACTCGCGAGCTATGCTCGCTCATGAATTGAAACTTTTACTCACTGGAAAACAACCACTTTTCTTAACTTATAGAACAATCTACTATTCGTTTCATTTTATTTTTTTGCAGTTTTTGATTGTTGTCGTTGTTGTACCTGATTTTTCTCAACCGTTTTCCCAATAAAATTACAGTTATGTAAACCAACATTTTTGAAGTCAAACTTCTTATCCCACGGTGTAAGAACGCAAGTGGCAGCTAGGGCGCAAAGGGGGCTCCTGCCAAGGGAACCCAGGAGGGCCCAATTGGGCTCCTGCAAAAGGGGACCAAGGGGGCCCAAGGGGACTCCTGCCCTGGGGGGCTCCTGTCAACCCACTATTATTTCTGGATTCATCATAAATATCGGCTCTACACTCATTTTGTATTGATTTCGACGGCTATTTTCTCAAAGTATACTCGCACTTTTGTTCCTTATTGATTGTGATCAGGTAGATTCACACGGAAAATAAAAGATGGACTAATTTAATGGGTGTTTGACTGCATGGATGTTGTACCAATGGGATTCTGATAATGTTGAAGTTTCACTTCTGTCGCGCTTGGACTCAACGCACAATTCTTTTTTATCAAAAGATCAGTATTACAGGACAAAAATATGGATATGGATTCTACTTGTCAATTATGGCCGATTCGATTGATTCTTGTGATTTTCTGATTCCACTGAGACCTTTTCGTAACTCTTCGGATTGTCCTGTTTTTTTTTAGCCTTATTCTGATATACTCTCAATCCTGTTGATTCTTTTGATTCTCCTAATTCATTTTTATGATTCTTCAATTACATTTGATTCTTTGATATTTCCAGGATGATATCGTCGTTCTTTTAATTTTTTCATTCCGCAATTCTTTTGATCATCTTTTCCCTCCTAATTCTCATTATTCGTTGCGGACCGTGAGTTTCAGGTAAAATTTGCCAATAAGAATGTACGATTTTTGAATTATTGACCAATAACCATTGACACCAAAATCTTTGCAACCCAAATGGCTGATTTACAACTGAAAATATTTTTTTGAAGATAAAACTAACAAAATAACAAAATGTAAATAACTGGAAGTCCTTTTCGTGATATCTGGTAATAATATCTTGATAGCAGTCTCTTGTCTCAAAAAAAATTGGTCATTCATTTGTCGACTGAGAGTTGTTGATTTTCAACGAAAAACCCTTACTTAATTTGTGGTTGGCCATAAAAAAGTGGTGAACGAATTCTTAATAAATAACATAAATATTTTACACTTTACTTTCTAAGGAAAAAATCCGTACTAAAAGAAAGGACACTTTCTGAGGAGCTGTTGTCAAGACGAAAATGAAGAAAGATACTTTTTAAAAACATGTTGTTCAAACTCGCTTCAAGAAAGACACTTTCGAACGGAGTGTTGACAAAACTCGCAAGCAGAAAGAGACTTTCTACTTTCTAAGAGGATGTATAGACAAAACAGAAAAAAAGGAAGATACTTTTTAAATGGACGTTGTCAAACCAAAAAAAAGCGCAGTTCGGGCCCGCGCCGTAGATTTTGACGTGAGAACATTGTAGAGATAAAATCCCACTTTGGGTGCTCGCAAGCTCTTCACAATGGCACCTGAATCAACGTTCTAGCTAAACGCGTTTGCACGCTACACTAATTTAAACTTTCTACACCGCTAATTTACAACCATGCATCTAGTCAGATGACGTCACAGGCAAAACAAATGCAGCACGATAAACACCTACAGACATGCCCTACCCGTTGTGGACTCAACCGTTGTTAGGGCATTATTATGGTCTCGTAGTTATTAACGATTCAAATCTGACGATTTTTGTAACGCAAGAAAGCTTGACCGGCTATCACTGTACTTGACGAGCGAATAGACGTTTTCACGTCAAAATGTGTTGCCAACAACGGCGATATGCTTTTTCGTAACTCTTCTGATTATCCTGTTTTTCTTGATCCTTATTCTGATATTCTCTAAATCCTGTTTATTCTTTTGATTCTCCTAATTTTTATAATTTACTATTACCTACGAAAAAACGTTCTTCAAATATTGGCCCAATTATGGTTGGATGGAGTGCTATTATTAACTGATAACAGTTGTTCAGTGCGATTTTATATTTTTCTGTTAAAATAGTTTTCATTTTCGATTCATTTTTGAAAACTTTTTGACACGTTGATCATGCGTACTTGTGAAAACTGTCAAACGGCGAATGTAGGAATTTTTGAATAAAAATCGATAGGATAGTCTCTGGGGTAAATGCAACAGGTGGTGAGTTAAAAAAAAAAATAGTTTTTACAAGTCATATAGGGTCTTCATAAATAATTCTGTATGAATCATTTGTGAAGACCCCATAATGCCTAACTCAGCACAAGAGCGTGGTATGTTTGTTGTCTCTCGGCCTCTGGTCAATTTTTTAGGTTCTACCTTCAAATTCATTTTTTTACAATTTTATCACAAACGCCTGATCCTCATTATGTTTGGTTATGTTTGAATCGTGAATTTAAGTTAATAAAATTAATACCGATTACAAATTGCCTAGAGCTGACTCTCCGAAAAACTTGCTCCACTTGCTCCTGGATAAATATTCATACACGTAATCATAGGTTATTATGAGTCCACCTCCTTTCTACTTTTGAGTGTTTTATTTTGGTGTTTATTTTTAATTACAAACACCAAACTTTCCTACTCTTCCCAAATTCTTCCACAGAATTGCACAGAATATTCCAGACTGTAATGGGTATATGGGTAAGGCTGTACCAACTTTACCTACTAAAACGCTTTTTACCTTGCGTAAAATGACAGTATGTTGTTTTGCTTTTGTCATTTCGATCCCACTGCGTATCTGTTTGCATGTGTTGAAGCGAGAGAGAGACTGCCGGTAGAGGCCACTAACGTATGGTAACTTTTCAACGATCTGTATTGTTTATGGCTGTCTTGAACTGGCGTGTTGCGCAAAAACCGTTTTCTGAAAAACCCTGCGAATTGTGGGCTTTTTTGATGCCGATTTAAATTTGTCTGAAATAAAAGTTCCACAGTTATAACCGGTAAGTGATATATTTATGGATTCGACAATTTTTTAATAGATTTGGACATCGTGCATCCACCCATACCCAGCTGGTTTGTTTTTGTTTACCTTTTCATCGCCGCGGTTGGATAATTTTAGAATGTTATTTTAAGATTATTCAATCGGCATTATAATGTTGAGTAATTGGGTGTACAGAGTGGTTATTGTTGATGCCATGTCCATTTGATATCGGTTAAATCAGGCCATAATTTATAAGAAAACAAAGGACCTTGCTTCTCATTTTTAGTTGTAAAAGCAGATATTGTTGTTTGTTGGTTGAAAGTTAAAAAGAATGACACGTGTCTTGATTCATAACTATAAAAATCATAAAGAAACCTTGTTTACATGTGTTTTGATGACGCGGAAGTATGCAACACATAAAACACGCGTGACCTTGCAGTCGACAAGCGTAGGTGTCACTCCAGGTTACAACATGATGAAATAATATTTTTTCGATCAGTGAGACAGCGGCGGAGGTACTAAATAATACTAGTATTCTAAATATTTTCTTATCTTTATATTTTCGATAAATGAGATTATGTAAAAGGTTATACATAGTTTGGAATGAGGTACCGAAAGGTGTTTGTTAGAAAGGGCCTTTTATACTTCATATCGGGTCTTCATAATGATTCAAACATAATTTTACCTGTGGAAATGCAGTTAAATGCAGAATTTTGACGTTCAAAGCCCACTGAATAATAATTTAAGAAAACCCTAATTACCCAATATTTTTGCAATGAGTGTAAAAAAATACTGTTTATTGCAAGCGCCTTGAACGAGGCCGAAGGCGATTGTAGAAAAAATAATATTTAATAGAAAAACTTGCTTTTTTACTTAACTATAATTTTAAATTTAAATTTGCAGTTTTAAAATTTTAATTTTTATTAAATTCAAAGATAGATAAAAGTTCTTTTGTTTTCTTTAAATTTTCGCACTGAATTTGTGAAATATTTCGGTCAAACTTGCATCTTCCATCTAAAGGCTTGAATATGTTTGTTGATATATGTTGTCAATTATGTAGTTAAATTAAGAAATGAAAGAAAAAATCAAGTACCATTAGGGACAAAATTGAACAATAACAGAAAAAAAGGCACTTTTGTAAAATGAAATTTGAACATTTTGGAACCTCTGATACAATAACTAGAACAATTAACCCACGATACACATACAACGGTATGCCAACGCGCAGGCATAGCGCCGTCTCTCTCGCACAGTTGACGTCACATGCGAGGGAAATTTCAGTGTTGTATTGGGATGATATGTATGTAAATAGACAAATACGCTGCGTTTCTTTGGCGATAGGTCAATTTAAAAATTGCCGGCATCAATTCCTATCCAAATGATACTTTTATAATATAACACTATATTAAAATGTTAGTTTATAAAAGTATAATCACAAATAAAAATACTTAATCCCAACGATGTATGTAGCATCTTTGCGAATTAATAAAAAGTCACTATCAACAGCACCGAAATTCTTACGTTATTGCATTACTGATGATTGTCTCATAGGCCCATATGCCCACGCACACACATGCATTCGTAAAATAATCGGAAAATTATCGGCAAATCATGACGGGTAGTGTCTTGCAAACCACCGTGTCGGCGCTTTATAGACCATTAATTAAATTCTGTGTGATTGGTGTGACTATAGAAAATGCCGAACTGTGCTGTAGCTGGTTGTAAAAACTATAATCAAAAAACAAAAACAACAGATGTAAAGTATTTTCGATTTCCAAAACAAGAAGAACTAGCAAATCAGTGGGTAAATGCGTGTTATCGCCAAGATAAAATTAATCTTAAAAATGGTAAGGCCCCATGACCGCCCAGTATTTCAGTCGAATTTTAACTAATCTTACAATTATGACATTGTTCCAGTAATTCTACCAAACAATATTTTTATATATTTCCAGTACTTATTTTTACCCAAAGTAAATTTGACCTGCTGGCAAATTATTTTTCTGAATTCATTCCTCCAAATACATATTTCTAAATTTTTCAAACATTAAAAAAATGTTATTTATTTATTTCTTTCATTTTAGAGAACGATTTTGATAAATTTCCCTATTAGAGCAATGCTCGCTGTTGAAAATGTTCTCGCACGTGACGTCATGCGCCAAACGAACGATTTTCGCTCGGCTACCTGGCATACCGTTGTATGTGTATCGTGAATTAACCCACTAACCTATCATAACCTTATAACGATAAACATAAATGAACAGAGGTGGCTCTCATTATTAAACGGAAGTTCTCAAAAGTTTTAATTCTAGGGGTGTATTTATAGGTATTTTAAAGAGACTTTTTGTTGTTTATTCTGTATAGTTCCTGTATTACAACCTATAGAAAATGTACATTGTACATACCAAGATTTTTTATCAAATGTACCATTAAGAAAGACAAGTGAGCCATGAATAGTTGTCATTCACGCAGTTTAATGATAAATAAAAATAATACATTTCCTTTTTTGCTTTTATATTTCAAAAAGAATAATATAATATTGAACAGAAACAGGTCAGTTTTTGACTGCCATCTGTCAAGTATTAAACGTCCAAATTTTCTTGACGACCACAGAACGGTATGAATCAACCTCCAGTGGCGCACACATAATTAATAAGCATTTGAAAAAATTAGTACATTTCTGTTATAATTAAGAGCAACTGTATCAACTTCTTAGCTTGGGGCAAACAATGGAATTATTATAAAATTACAAAAATAAAACAATATTTAATTAACATATTTGATTGAAAAGCATTTTGCGAACGCGACGCAGCAAACTCACCTGACTTATAGCTAACTAACTTATAGTATCCCAATTTTCCTTATCAGTGTTTCTCAGTTTACAGTCTAAATTTTTCATTTACAGTTCTTTAGGTTCTCAGTGTTTCTCAGTATAGAATAGTTTAATTTCTCAGCTGACATTTTTTTTATTTTTCAATGTTTCTCGATTTACAGTTTTTTTTTACTTCTCAGTGTTTCAAGGTTTTAAGTTTGTCAGTGTATTAGTTTCTCAGCTAACAATATTTTGTCCCAAGGGGGGGGGGGGTGCTCGGGCCCTCCTGTCTTACCTCCCCCTTTGGGGGTATCCTTGTTTTAGTTACCGTAACATTTGCATCAGAAAATAATGAAATAAACTCTATTCCTACCATGGTCGGTCTTGCCAAGTTTCACTTTCAGTCGTGTGGTTATAAAAGTGAGGCACACAACAATTTATTTTACTTCTCATTGTTTTTCAGTTTAAAATCTGTTCATTTCTCAAAGTTTCTTAGTGGCTCAGTCGACAAACTTTTAACTTCTGTGTTTCTCAGTCTACAGTACATATTTGAATTTCTCAGTGTTTCTCGATTTACAGTTCTTTATCTTATTCAATGTGTCTCAGTTTACAATATTGTAATATGTAACAAAAAAATTTGGGAATGTACAATTATTGTTTCTTTTATGTCAGTATAAAACATTGATTTAATAATGAAATCGAAATAAAAATTAAATATTTTTTCTTCATCCCATAGCCGAAAGTATGGTCCCCCCGGCCGCATCTCGCTCCTGGAACAGCAGTTTTTGCATTCCCAAAATTTTTACATATAAAAGGCGCAATATTATAAAACAATAATTTTAGTGTAAAGTAATTAGTAATTTTCGTTTGTTTAATTTTCTTTCCTTTATGTTGTATACGACACGCGGCCAGAAAGTTGGATGCCCTGGCGTATGTGATATAAACTCGGCTCGTCTCGGCCTTTATATAACGTTCCAACTTTCTGGCTTTAATTCGTAAATTAAAGGAATTAAAAATTATTCGATGATTCAATTATTATCCGACACGGATAATCAGGGTTATACTGTACCTACTAATTTTCGCAGTTTATTGTCTTATTAATTTCTCATTGTTTCTCAGTTTACAAGTTTTTTGCTTCTCGGTTTCTTTGTCTACTAGTTTCTCAGTTTCTTGGTTTCACCCTTTCCTAGTTTCTCAATTTCTCAGTGTTTTTGTTTTTCAGTTCTTGGTTTCTGAGTTACTCAGTAGATTAGTTTTTCATTCTACGGTTGTTTTAAATCCTCGGGGTTTCTCAGTTTATCACTATACAGACTTCTCAATTCTCAATGTTTCTCAGTTTACAATCTTTTAATTTCTCAGTAGATAGTTTTGAACTTCTCAGAGTTTCTTAGTTTACCAATGTGTTAGTTTATCAGCATCAGTATAGTTATTGTAACGGACGTGGACCCGAGATGAGTCATCGCTGTAGCGGCGTCATCAATTACTAGAATGTGCTGAGATTTATACTACAACGTACTCGAGTATGACATCATCTTTTGGAATATCCGGTACACATCGAGAGCGCCATGAAACATCTGGAGGCGTCTAGAAAGATTTAGGCGCCGGTATATTTATTCGAGGACGTTCCAGAGTCAGTCAGTCGTATCATCGAGTCTAGTCAGTTGAACCAGTCGAAGATCAGTGGGTCGAGTTGGACAGTTGCTTTTATCTATCCGGAGTGCCGCTTGATGTGTAAATAAATAATACGAGACGTGCCGATGAAGTAGTAGGTTGTAAATAGTGTAAATAATGTAAAATAGTGTAATATTAGAAGTATAAATAAATTGTACATAGTCTTCAAATAAATAAATAAATAAATAAATAAATAAATAAATAAATAAATGGAACCCAAAAACGCTACATTATTATCACTATCTTCTATAGTTACAGATTGTTTCGTTCGTTTTAATTAGTTGTTGAGTATATATATAAAAAAATTAAATTTATTCATTGTAACATACGATTAACTTGCGTATTTTCTTTATGGAATAACATTTAGATTTAATGAATGTTTCGCTACTTCCGAAATCTCAAAAGAAATATTTTATTGAGCCGGCGGGACCAAAATTGGGAATTGGGCGTCGATGTCATTACACTGTCACAAAGTGTAAAACACCCTTGAAGTATTGCAACTTTATTTTCACGTTGACAAGTGGTTGACAAATCTCAAAGTGACAGCCATACATCTCATGTTTCAAAATAACAGAAAATTTACATCCAAGATTTTCTGTCTGCGACTGTACATTTTCTCAGGACCAGGATAAATTTGTTTTTTAATATAAGGTTTAGGTATCATACAAAAATAGACTATTACATATTTATCTTGATATTGGTTCACAAACTATTTATTTAAACCAATTATTTACAATTTATTTAACAACACTTGTCTATGTACTGATTGCAGTTATAATGGCAGGGTTATTTATTTAAATAGTTTGCACGAATTGATTGTGTCGCCCACTAGTTTCGACTTATGACTAACTCAGACGCAGGTTTCGCATCGTATATGTAGGGAAACGGCGTCTCGATCTTTCGGTCCCAGAATTACTCCAGAACATGATTCTAAAAATGAACCTGATATTTCAGCCTGTGCGACAACGAGGTCCAAAATTTCATCAACTAATTCAAACGCCAAAGTCATTAGTAAAACTTCTAAAAATAATCTCCCATGGCATTTTACGATTTTCTATTGTGTAAAAAATCTCACAAATCCTATCATTGATATAAGTACAACAAACCGAGTATAAACTATAAATGAATATGAACCATCAAATTATTATCACCTTATGGCGAACTAAATATAAATTAGACCATTTTGTTTCAGACAAAACACGAGTGAATCTAATTTTTTAAGAGATTAAATTTCTCTTGTTTCTTTAAAAATGGCTGTTGAACCAAGCCAAGTCGATGTTGATCTCGACAACGGTATCGACATCGACAAAGTTGTGAACGAAGAACTAGCCGCGAAAGAAAATTCCGTCGTCGGGGATAGCTCGAGTTCGAAGCAAAGGAAGGCGAGAAAGGTGCATCGCCAATCGAGTAAAGAAAATGTTGTGGTGGCCTCTGGTTTTATTCATGGTCCGAGATCGTGGAAAAATAGTCGCCGTTCTAGAAATGGTCACGGTCGTGGTCTTCCAAAGAAAGGTGGTGCAGGAGGGAAGGGAGTGTGGGGTCTTCCCGGATCTGAACTGCTGGAGACTTTCGAAGATATCGATGACCCAAACTTCGATATCGAAAATTTAAATAACGGCGAGATCGAATTGAAAGCTATAGGTACGATTAGTGTATTTACATTTACAGTAGTTATGATTTTTGTACAGTTCCAGATGTCTCATATGAAGAGATCAAGAAAAAGGTGGAACCAATTATCTTAGAATACTTCGAAAATGGTGACACTAACGAAGCCGCTTTAGGATTTTTAGATGTTGTCCCCAAGCATTACCGAGACATGCTGGTGGAACAACTGGTTGAAATTGCATTAGACCACAAGCCCTCTCATCGTGAGATGACTTCAGTATTGATTTCCGACATGTTTGGTCATGTAATCTCTGAAGCTGACATTACTAAAGCGTTCCAAAGTCTTCTTGCAAATCTAAACGATTTGATACTGGATATTCCAGACGCACCTACTGTTCTTGGCAACTTTGTTGCCAGAGCCATAGCAGACGATTGTATTCCTCCAAAATTTATTACAACTACCAAAGAAAAAAGTGAAAATGAAGTGTTCCAAGAAGCTCTGAGTAGAGCTGATACTTTACTGTCAATGAAGCACGGCCTAGTTAGGTTAGTTATTGTATTTGAAACAATTTGTAGTTATTTATAGGTTTTGTTGTCTAGATTACACAACGTGTGGGGTGTTGGTGGAGCGCTAAGACCCGTCAAAGCATTAACCCGACAAATGAATTTGACCTTGCAAGAGTTTATCTCTTCCCGTGACATTGAAGAAGCTAGTCGTTGTTTACGCAATTTGGAAGTTCCTCATTTTCATCATGAACTGGTGTATGAAGCTATAGTCATGGCTTTGGAAGCCAATAGTGCTTCAATTGAAGAAGCTCTCTGTTCTCTCCTAAAAGCGTTTGATTTTGCGGTGTTGATCACTCCAGAGCAGATGGAGAGAGGCTTCATTCGCGTCTTTGATGATTTACCTGACATACACATGGATGTTCCGCTGGCTTATATTATTTTGGACAGATTTGTGGATCGCTGCCATAAAGAGGGATTTTTGACTGAAAAAGTTGTTGCAAAGATGCCCAACAGAGGTCGCAAACGCTTTGTTTCTGAAGGAGACCAGGAATTCATCAAGAATCTTAAGGCATCATAATTGAGTACAACTGCTAGATTTTCATTACCATTAGAACTGTGCTGTAGTTTTCAGGATTCGCATTTACGTTTATTAAGTTTGTTTAGAGTTACAGCACAGTACATAATTATATGATGCAGTATATCATGTTATTTCTTTTTTGTATATGTTTAATTGAATAAAGATTATTCAAAGTAACGAGAAGATTTTGAAGTTTTTAATGGATAATAATTTAAGCAGTTGTAAAATTTTTGAGGTATTGGTGCAATCAGTCATTTCGTGAAAAGCCTAGTCGTTGACTGCAGTAAATTTTAAGAATCGCGTTTCGAGTTACGATATTTCACTAAATGTAACATTTAGTTGAGGTCGACGGCTAGGCTATTTGGACTCATGTTTGGGGTCTTTTTTGTCAATAGGGGTTATTCAGTTTTTCCTCCGTTCTGCTGGTGTAGGTAGTGTTTTCTGTGATGTATCTCTCAATGAGGATTCTTTTCATGTCGTGGAGAGCAGGTGAACCAATGGGGTCGTCCATGCACCTCGTAACGGTTTTTCACTTTTTTTAGTTAAAAAAAGTTATGTGACAATAATCCTTAACCCACCCCACTCATTCTGGCACCATGTGTGACGCTTGTTCCGGCCGGGTTGCCCCTAGCGCTAGTTTTTTAATGTGGTATGCTCCACACTTGTGCACAGCTAGCTTAGTACGGTACGGTGGAAGGGAAAGAAACAAATACTGGTTTGGCGTTATGATCTTTATTTACAATAATGTACAACTATTTACACGTCTCCTCTCTCATGGAAATTTTCGAGCACCCGGTGTAACCGTTGGCGTAGGTAGACGTGGGGTGGAGAGGTGCAGGAGGAGACCAGACACAGGACGGTCGGTCCGTGTCCACCACAGATGTCTGGGGACGAAGTTGGTAGGGAGGCGGTGAACGGGTTACAGGTGCTTCTGGCGGTGGTCTGTCTCTCCCTCTGTTCAGTCTGGTCGGGTCCTCTTCACGTCTCTCTCTCCCTCTTCCGTTGTTTTTCCTGGGTTGGCTGGAGGACAGGATCTCAGTTCTGCAGGCTTCTGGTCGGGCTTTTATAGAGTAGTTCTTATAGAGAAGGTCTTATCCTTCCCTACCGAACGGCGATGGTTTCTGGGCGGTGGAGAGTGCTGTAGAGGTTGGCATCGGGAGCGCGCTCACTCACTGGTCATCGGGATACAGGAACGGTCCCGATACGGTGTCGGGAGTATTTGTCACCACGGTCTCGGCAAGTAGGGAAAATTTGGTAACGTCGTTACATGGGTCACTCCTCCCACCCTCTTAACAACGTTATGGGATCTTTAAACGACGCCTTGCAGCTTGCTAATTGGTCGTTTGAAACTGACGAATTTGGTACTATAGTACATTTTCAGATATCCTATGAAGTTATGCAGAAAACATTGTTTAATTGTTTCATGATGATACACACAAATGTATAAAACGAGTGCGAACTCGATGGTGCAAAAATATTTTTTTTGCACACGCTCCCCTAAATTACAATTTTAGGGACTCATTTGAGTCCGTAAGATGGTACATTTACGGCCTAGTCTAGTTGTCATAGCAACCTTTTGAGGATTATTTTTGATTAAATATATGATAGCTTTTTAACGATCGATTTGAGCGAAAACATTTTCCTAGAAAAAGGACCGTTTTTTGAGGGTGCCAAATTTTTTTTTTTTGAAAAGTGTCCAGAACCAGAAATGTTTTTTTTTTTACCATGATAAAGTGTTTAACATAGTAGCTTGGATGGGCATGAGCGCACCGGTATACTAGAGAAAAGTCAAAAAATTAGACGTCAGTGTGACTCAATGTCAAACTTTAAACTAAACCAGAAGAATGTTCTTAAATCCAGGTGGAGTAAATTTAAATTAAAAATTTTAAATATATCTAAGTCGAACTCCACAAACTTTAATTTATCACAGATTGCGTAATACCTTTTGACTCTTGTCACCCTGTTTCCCATAAATTTGCAGCTTTTCATTCCCTTTTCCACCGATTATTTTCTATACCACTATCAGATTCATCTTTTCAAACAGAACTTAATAACATTAAACAAATTGCTTCAAATAATGGATATTCTTTAAAAACTATAAATAAATTATACTATAGATGCTATAACAAATTCAAATACACATACTACTTGGTTAAAAATCCTTCAGAAATAATTCTCTTTTCAAATTCATTAACATACTTTGGCGTCGTCTCGGAGAAATGTTCTAAAATACTTAAGAAAAACGGTTTTAAAGATTCATTTAAAACAGATAACAACTTATCCAGATTTTTTATTAAAAATAAAGATCCATTAGATTACAAATCATCATCAGGTATATACAAATTAAACTGCTCTTCTTGTGAGTCATTCTACATAGGTCGGAAATTAGATTTTCTTGAGACTTTGGAAATAAGGAAAGCCTTGAAACTGGAAAACAGATCTTGTTTAAATGAACAGAATAACTTCAATAATCCCATTATTAATTCACTATTTTAATTTTTCACCACTCAAACAAACTTACCAGATTCTCTTTGATCCATTTTTAATTTTTACATTTTATAAAATGTTGTTTTTACGAAATCTTTTAAAAATCATGTAACCCTTTGAAAACGTCAAATTTAATTCAAAATTACGTCAACGTCATAATTTTTTATATTCTTTAAGGTAAGAACCCCGAAACATGTTCCATTTGTAATTTTACGCTCATTAAAGTTTGTGGAGTTCGACTTAGATATATTTAATTTTTTTAATTTTTAAACTTTAAACTCATGCAGAAGAGAACGGAAGGCCCAATCCCAGTTCTGACACCGCGAGAGGGCTTGAAAAAACAGCCCCGATTTGGGGAATACGCGAAAAGTCGAAAAAGAAAGTCCAAGAACCACAATGAAATATTCTTTATTTAAAAATTTATAACAAAAAAAAACATTGTTACACGTACCTAAAAAGAAACAGCAACGATTCGTCCGCAAAAACTGTATTTCAGGTACTTATTTATTTAATTCGTCCTTCCGCGATTTGTTATAAAGTTAAGGTTATGTAAGTAGGTTATAAATAAAAATATCCAACTGTAAGAAAACTTATAATAGTACAAAACAAACAAAATTTCCAAAATTTGAGAAAACTCAAATAAGAATACATAAATAAGTCTATTAATCTCATTCTGATCATAAATATAATAAAATTAAACAGAACAGATTTTTTTACAAATAGCTGTATAACTTCCAGGACAAAATATACAGTAAAAGTATTATTATACATATCAGAATACTATATTCCTTATTTTCTACCATTTGCACTTATTTTAATGGCAATGTTCTGTTACGTCAACGATAACTGATTTCTTCCATCCAAACAGGAAATATCCGACTCCAGCCCCAACCACAACCGCTAAACAAAGCCATACATTGTACGTCATAAAAATTAACATGAGGAAGTACGATAGGATCATTTGAATCATGTGCAGTACAGTTTGATAACCATGCATGGGGCTTAACATCGTTGGTCTGGAAAGAGAAAATAATTGAAATGTTGGCAAATTAATAACATCACCATAAGTAACAAAGAATTCAGCTTGAAGACTACAGAAAAAAATAGATATAGCTTCAGAAATTCCATGAACAATGTTGTTGTTTATTACCTTGAAAAAGACACACAAAACCCATAAAAGGGTAGTACACAATGAAACTAATAAAGCTGGCACATAAAAAAAAGTTTTACAGAGATTAACTTTGATCCACAACCAGTGGGCTCTGAACGTCAAAATTTTCCATTAACTACATCTAAATTTTGTTTTCCAGAGGCACCACGATGTATGTATGTTTTTCTTGCACCATTCGACTGTCGATCTCGGCTCAACAGGGAACCGAACCCTGGACCTTTAGAATGACAGGCGGCAAGTCCTTCCTTTACTATTTTCATTGTGTAAACTTCCGGTTATTTAACTAAACATGCAAACAACATAGTTGTGTTATATTCTACACGATTATTTTAGTATTAAGTGCCAAAAAAAACTACAACCCTTCTAATAACATTGGTGCATATTTATTTGTAAACTTACGGTTGTTTGTGGATAACTTCTCCGACCACACTAAAATGGACAAAAAAGTAAATGTAAAAGTAAAAGTAAGAATAGTTAGTGATATAGAAACTACTATGATGTGAATATTGAATTTATATCACAAATTCCGAGAGATTATATAAAATGCATTGTCCTATTCTATTGTGTCTTCATAAATGATTCATACATCATGTTGCCTGTGGAAAACAAAATTTAAATGTGGAATTTGACGTGCAAAGCTGCTGGATGTATGGATCATTATCTATGAAGACCCTTGATCTCACAATATACCAATCTCATAAAATAATAATTGATAGCAATTTGCCAATCAATTCAAATTATTACAGGGATCTTTCTAGCAATCAATACATTATTGCCCAAATGTAGAATATTAGCAAAATCAAAATTTTTATCATAAAGTTGTGGTCTTTCTTTAAAAGTATTTGATCTGTCAAAGCTACAATAATAGTCCAATTGATTAACTATGGTAGATGCCTTAACCAAGAACAGCAGAATTACACATTCATACTGATTACAAACTAAGTTTCCAGTTTAAATTTTTAATTGTTAGATATTTAGTTGTCCACTCCATGGTGCATCATATTCAAAACAGCCAATAGATATTAAAAACAAAAATTAACTTACTGAACTATCTGATTGTCTTCAGATACCACTCCTTTTTCTGGAAGCGAAACTGCTCGGTACTGTAGCGCGTTGTAAGTTTTCCAAAATAAATACTCCCTGAAAAATGTCACATTAAGACTTTTATTTTACGGATTTGTCTATATTTATAAATTACCTGTAATACTTAAGACCCTCGTAAAGAGCAGCCATGAAGAAAATTCCTATCATCGAACCAATTAGGCCTCCGATTGTAGTGAATTTCCATTGGTCAAAAAGTACTACTTCATTATAACCAGCATGGAACTAGAAAAAAATTGTTATTTTATTATAGACCGTAAATTTAGTGCATTTCTTTCTTCTATTAAATACTAATGGGGTAGTCCCATAATTTTCAAAAACATATTTTCTAGAAACGCGACGAAAAAATATTATACCCCTTTTTTTTGTTTATTCAAAATCACGCGTTTACTAGATAAAAAAAATCCGAAACATTTGTTTTATTTGAAACGCCCGCCATTCTGTGACGTCAACACGGTACAAAATTCAAAGTTACTAGACGCGCGGACTGATTTGAAACGCACGAACCAATGAGAAGCTTCCCCGAAATAACCTCACAAGAGGCGGTAAATGTACAGCGTTTGAAAATGCAGAACACGTTTTAGGGCTTCATGTTATATTGTCTACGAGATGCTATAGTCGAATTTGTCAAATGCAATTAAGGGGGGTCGTCCCTCAATTGTTCATGTCAAATAGCAATTTGTATTTTATTTTTAACTGTTAAAAATGGGTCATATTAATAAAAATAATAAGTACTGGGTCACTACAAATGAATTTGAAAAAGACAAAAATTTTCAGTGCATCAAAACCAGAACCACATTACATCCAAATTTATTATTCTGACAAAGCGGCAATGAAATTGAAGCGATAGTTCTATGTTGTGTATAGACCTTTGTACGGATTTTTGAAACACCCGTATAGTGTGATCATCTAGCAGGCTGGTGTGTAATGCTTGAGCTGGCCAATCACAGGATTTCCACTAAAATTTCTTTAAAAAAGTGATTAAGTGACACCGTACCAAGAAAAAAACTGAAAAATAGTGTATTTCCATACAAGTGTGCTGTCAAGACACTTCAGGTTAAGGGCGAATTTTTGAAGCAGCCGTGTTGCAAATGAGCCCGAGCCCCTCGAAAGTGACAATGCACGAGTATTGAAGTGTAAATTACATATATACATTACCTACAGAATTTGGCCAATACCTACAATAATAATAATTTCCGTAATAATGAACATTAAACTAAATTAAATTGCTAATTACCTTATAATCTCTAATTCCTTTTCTGATTTAGTATTTGTATTTCATCATAGCATCTGGTATAAGTGGAATTTCCAATATTAGACATAATTTCTTTGTTAAAATAAGGATCTAGAGCCTCATTTCCGTCTGGGTATATATGCAAATTTTGTCCGAATAAAAGGTTATAATTAAATCCACGTATGGCTTCTTTACTAAACCATGAATCCAACACCTTCTAATTGCGCCCCATTGTTGTAAAATTTGAAACCTAACAAATATCGGTTGAAAAAGGCAATAAATAAAATAATTACCCGTCAAACAAAACACAAAAAAACCCACAATGCCCTGATTCACGCTTATAATCTAGGACCCATCATCGTCCGAGGCACAACGGCGCGAAATATTGAATTAGTCTTGCAAAAGGTGAAAAAATAAGCGCCAATAAAACATAAAAATTAAATATTATTAAAAAAGTGACAAAGTGATATACAGTGTAAGCCCTGCATTCAGAGACATGCGGTTAGTACAATCCAGCCAACTAGAGAACATCATGAGTTTTTTCGGTGGTCACATACTTTACTCATTAAAGCAATTAATCAGCAGCAAAAGTTCGTAGATATTAATGACTTATAAAATGAAAATGATAGACGCGGCACGGCACTTCCGCTTGAGAGTGATAAATCCAAAGATAGGTGGCGAAATATGCCGACACTGATATTGTTCTCAAATTTAATGAAATTACAGGTGTTTTTGTCATCGGTATTCGAATAGTCGAGGGCATCTCATTTATTCATTACTTCAATTAAAAAAAAAACACACTTACAGACATAGACATTCCCATGTGCATTGATCCCATGCCGTCAGGACTGTCCGTGGCCATATCACCATGGACATGATCCATCCCCACATGACCACCATGGTCCATAGCGTGATGATCGTGGTCCATATTGCCTAAATATGAAAAAATCGCATAATTACTTAACAACAATAACTGATACAATAGTTATAAAATCTGAGAATATAAAGTACTATTACAGCCTTTATCCAAGCTTTAATCTTTAGCGACCAGCTTTCATAATTAGATCTGAGAAAACAAACTAACCTAAATAGCCCATTATAAATTAACGAATCTCTTCGTGTAAAAATTCAGTCTTGCACGTTTGAAAGAAGGAACTAAACTGGACTATGTTTCTTTCACTGAGGCACGGTTACTCAAATAAAAAGTATTCGACGATTATTATCGTCTACCGATAGGTTCATGGGGGGAAGTTATCACTGTAACCACACCGTGAATCTATTTACGGTAGGTATACCTACATAATATATTAATTATATAAGATGATCGTATATAAAACAAAGTTGTAATAAGAGACCAAAATTAATAAGCCATTCATTGCTAACTGCTTGCGTCATAAAATTAGCAGACAGCAGTACTTCATATAAGTGTCATTTATTAAAGGTTGTTATATTTACAAAAGATAATATTGAAAATTCAATCATTGTTATTAAAATTGGGAAATATACAAGGTCTTACAAAATGATTTTCATCTAGTTAACTTTGGATTTTTTTTACATGTAAATTTTCTTGTGAGCTCTATTCTTTTTGCATTTGTTAATTATCAACTCAATTAACGTCAATTAATTAAATTCAAGGAAGACTCATCCGAGGGCCCCTAATCGGAATGAATACACTCTAAACCCTTTAACAAGGATCAATTGGAGGGTAAGTATGGTGCCAGCAACCGCAGTGTCTTGATTTTTGAGGCTATATAAAAACTAAAAGCTATATTTTCGTAAAGCAGCATTTTTTATCTCACAAGGAAAATGCACAGGCGACTAGATGAAAATCATTTTGTAACACCTTGTATTGGCAAATAAAATTTAAAAATAAAGTTAACGTGAGCTTTGCAGATAAAAGTCTAAAACCGACCGAAACTGTCCTACGTGCAAGTAAAAAAAACTTTACTTTCTATACATTCAAGAACTGCAGAATAGACTCTGAACATTATCTAAACATACAAAACGAGTGTAGTTAGAGGATATTTTCTACATAAAATAAACTGATTTAGTACATAACCTTCACATCTATAAACAAAGTTGCTAAGAAAAAATCTATCAGACTTTTCCCATTTTTGGATATGAAGATTTTTGTTTCCTATATCAATTCAATTTTTCAATGACTTACAACCACTAAAATAAATTATTTTGTGATACGAATCATATATAGTATGATAGGTATTCGGAAAAATAAGATAATAAAATATCAGTCTGCGGTTTACTTGGTAGATAAACATATCCGTTGCTTTCTTATAAAATAAACAACAGGTTGTTATGTAGTTATAATGGTGCAACCAAACAAACACTAATATGATTAACCCATAAATTACCGTAACACCAAATTTTGTAACGAAGGGTTTTATAAATTATATTACTGACCTCGTAACGAAAATTATAAAAAAGCTACGTCTATTTTTTTAAATTTAACTTTATCTGCAATAAAGATTTTTTCAAAGAAATAGTTTCTTTTTGTTTTTTTTTTTTTAATTTTAGAAAAACATGGAACCAAAAAGAGGGCAATCTATTCAATGCTGGTTATAACTTTTTTTCGTGTTGAACTTCAAATCGCGGCAACCCTTAGATCTGCCAACTTTTGCCCAGGCAACCCTATATCATTGGTTTCATAATTAAATTCCCTACATTTTAATTTAGGTTCAGTAGAAAAAACGATGAGGGTAAATTGTTCATTTTTACACCTGGCAACCCGGTGTCTTACGAAGAAAAAGACCCAATTTGGGCATGTTCTTTATGCCTTAGACTTTTAAATAGAACTAATTTTTTTGAAAAAAAGAACGAGGTAAATGTTAAAAAAAAATCCGCAATATAATTTTTTATTAAAAATAGCCTTGCCAGGATAATGGGGCGGCAACCCTATCAAATTCTCTTCTTCTATACATTATTTTACATAAAATATACATTTGATCAGAAAAAAGGATGAGGGTAGGTCGGGATCTTAGACTATATTGAAAGCCGAGTCTGGATTTTCTGGTGGAAAAATAGCGATTTGCTTAACTTTTTTCCCCGTTTTCTTGTCAGAGCATCAATTAGAAAAAAATCCTTAGTTACAGAAAAACTTCTCCATAAAATTAACGCATCACATGATTTTTTTTATTTAACTTAAATAAAGTAGTACCTAGATCAGAATATGTTACGGAATACGCTTGGTACATATTTTTCATAATACCTACCTGTTATTGCGTTATATCAAAACTGTCAGCTTGAGTGAAAACTCACTCATAACAGTCACGGCTGTTATATAAATTAACAGTACAGCAGGAAGTTTTTGATCATTGTTTCTATAGCAACACTTTCAAAATTGATTTATGAATTGTCTAAAAATTATGCTAAATAATTCGTTTTTTTTTTTGTCGGTGTTGCCGACGGTATTATGAACAGTACTGAACGATATTCGGCCGATACGCAAATAACAGACGCGATTGATTATTTGCCACTTATCGGCCTCATGACATGACATTTCTACGACAAATAAAAATAACATTTTATTCATCCCCTAGCCGAGAATAAAGTCTTGCTCCGTGAATAACGGCCCTCGCGGCCTGCTCGCGTCACGCGGCCAGAATGTTTCCAACTTTCTGGGCGCGTGCTTGAGCAGGCCGCAAAATTTAATATTATTATTTATTATTCGAAAAAAATCATGCTCAACAATCAAGAATTAATTATTAATAGTGATTTAAGGTTTAAAACTCAAGAAGCGGCCCCTGGCTTGCCGACACGAGCGAAAATTCACTCAGTGATTGAATTACCTTGGCAAACTTTAAGCATAGAAACAAAGCTTATGACTTCGCTGGTCGTCTAGATAGGTTCAGTGCATAATACCGATTGGGGCAACTATACCTGTTCCGTTTGTAAATGCCGAATGCAGCTTAATTAATAGTAATGTGGATATACTCCAGAAAAGTGTGATCTGAAACGATTGTAGATAAAATGTTGCATGCAACATGTGTACAAAGTGTTGCACTTGACGTGTTGTCCAACTAGATTTTAAGGTGCTTGTTACATAAAAAACTATTACATTTATCATTCAGGCGAAATAATATTGTGTACCATTTAAATAAAATGTAAAAACGTATCAATCATGTTTTTTTTGTTTGTTAAAATTTATAGTTAATTAATTTTTTATCAAACAGAAGGAGATCCTCGTGATTCGGACTTTCACCAGACCGATTCGCCGAATACGTTGTGTAAAAAGTGGGTTCAAAGCAGGTGTCGATGTTGCGTCCGCTTTTGATCCTCCTGCTATTTTCAGCAGGAGCTGAGAATTCAATAATGGACATGTAGGATTGAACTGTGGAGAACGAATAATTCCGGACTATCCGTGGAACCCCTCAACCTCAGCCCTAGATTCGAAAACATATTAGGTGTTTCAGGTTAAATGCAGTAAAATAGTGTAAAGGCACTCAATATTAAAAGTCTGTGGATTTTCTAAAGTGTTCCTTCTATTTGCATAATTGGCTGCATAATATTGAATCCAACACTGACGTCATGTTTGCTTCATGTTGACAATTACAGGGGCCCACTCACACAGGGAAGATTGCACGGTTAAACCCACAGCGTCTTCCACGTTAGTGGCGCGTCAATTGTACATGGAGATGTTAACCAAAAAAGACATTTATTGTGCGACAGTGGCGTGCATTTGTGGTTTCCAAAAAGAAAATTCCAAGAAAAAAGTTGACGATTACGATGAATTAAATGAATGGCTACAAAGCGCAATGAATGTTCCCATGTTAATCTTTTGAAAGAATTGCGGCTTGAACCTGGTGATGACACTTAAGAATGGATCTAGAAACTTATAATGAGCTATTAAATTTGGTTGCTCCTTTACTTCAAAAACAAGATACTCGAATGAAACCAGCCATATCAGTACACGAAAGATTAACTGCTATTTTAAGTTTCCTGGCAACCGGAAGAGACTACGAAGAGCTAAAGTTTTCTACCTTAATTTCGTAATTGTTAAAATTGAACTAATGAAATCGGAATGAAACCTGCAACGACTTGTATCCACACACAGTGAATCTTCCCCGCGCGAGTTTAACTGCACACGCCAAAAATCAAGACAGTTTTGATTCCAGCGGACTTGAATGCACATTCCACAGACGAGAAGTTTTAATTGTACCCCGTTCCCCGTGCATTCAAGTCTTAAGGTTGCCCTCTGTGTGAGTGGGCCCCTTTTAACAGACGACAAACCACAAGACACGATCCGTAATGCGCACGCATCAACATTTGAGTCTCTTTTTATCCTAAGAAAACATGCAATACTAACGACAAAACTGAATGCTGACGGCAGACAGATGTCGGTTATGGGTTATGGCCACTGTTATAACCTATCCATGTTAAAAGTCAATACGATGTTGTCGGCTATATATATGATTTTGAGAAATACACTATGTTGATTAATTAGTCAATTAATATTATCTATTTTATTAAAGAAGTAACTCTTGAATTGATAGGAAGTTCCATCTCGAGTCGTAAGTACCTCTTCTATGACTACAACACAGATTCCATATCGCATTCAATTTCTGTCTAAATTTATTGTCAATGACTTAGCAATTCAATTGTCAACGGTCTTGACGCGTGACAGTTTGTGAATTCAAATACACACACGGTCAAAACTTTTCGACACCCCTTATCAAATAAAAGCAAGAAGTTTTATCCGAATAACTTTTTGATAGGAATACCTAATTACATACAACATGCCGTTTTTGTATTCGTTCTGTGAAATACATAATGGAGAGAGTGATAATTATACAGAGTGATCATAAAGCTCCCCACAAAATTTATAATTTAGTTATGTAATGTTTTTGCGAAAAACGCTCGAACAGGTCGATTTTTGTTTTCAATTTGCCATCTTTTGACATAAAAATTTTGTTGATGACGTCATCTGTTTTTGAACTAACACTTTAAATGGCAGCCCCAACTTTTTTTTGGGTTTTAGATATACTTTTCAATTTTCTATTCAACAAGACTAAAAAAGTGATACCTTGCAAACTTTTGAAAAAAAAAATAAGTTTTACTTCAAAAAATAAAAAAAAATATTCCTTGAAAAAATAGTATTTCACTACGAATCCGTGGTGAAATGGCGCAGATTAGTCCCGAAATGATTGAACGAAGTGTTCAAAGCGTAAATACACGTCTGGGAATGTGTCAAATAGTTGGCAGGTGGCAATTTGAGAACTTGCGTAAAATTTTATTAAATGGTTTATCATTTTTCGTTGTTTGCTTTCGATATTTATTATTTTTTAATTTTTTTCAAGAAATATAAAAAATATTTTTGTACTAAAACGTAATTAAAAAAAAAATACGAGTGTGCTTTAGACCACACGACTGAAGTAAAACTTCAGTTCGACATTGTGAAAGTGCTCTTAATTTATGAGAGAATCCTGAATTAATACCGTCTGCAGTATTGGATAATGCATGTTTCAGTTTGTCGTCAGCGAAAAGTCGGCAATCATGTGTCGCGACTAAAATAGGTAGCGCAATTGCAAACAAAATTGACACAGGCTAATGGCTCTGTTGTGAGCAGGGCGGATCCACAACCTAAAAGACGCGGGTTCGAATCCAGTTAAAGCAAAAACAAAATTCTATGAATTAATTATTGTAAAATCGTTTGCTTCGCCCGATCAAACTTTTCGTAACGCTCTCGTCAGGCATTCACCAGCTTACTCCCCAAGTCAAGTGTCCGTAAAGAAGTTTTACTTCAAAAAAAGTTTTGCATCGTAAGGTAATCTTTACTATTGTTGAATAGAGAACTGAAAAATGTATCTAAAACTCCCCAAAAAAATAGGGAGTTGTCATTTTAAAAAATTAATGACGGTGTCATAGTTCAAAAACAGATGAAAATTTTTATGTCAAAAGATGGCAATTTAAAAACAAAAATCGACCTGTTCGAGCGACATTATATAACTAAATTATGAATTTTGTGCGAAACTTTATGATCACTCTATATAACTAAATATGTAATTGAAAAGTGTCTTGACAGCGCACAAAGTATTCGACTTATAAATTGTATCAACAACGACAGTACGAAAAATATAATAGAATACACTGTAAGATGATAAGAGTTAAGTTCTTATCTTATAGCTTATATGTATTTAGGTATTCAACAAAATTTGGAACAAAATGACAGAACCATAACAAAGTTATTCCGTGTTTATTACTCCAGCTCCAACATTCCTCCAAGTGTCGTGGCACTGATCTACTAAGATTAGAAATATCTTATTGGGAGAATTCAAACGGACTTCGTGCAGAAGTTCTTCCAAAATTTGTGGAGGACGTGGTAAAGTTTCTAAGCAAATTTCCCACAGATTTTCAATTGGGGGTAGATCAGATGATCAGAGACCAAGGGAGGATAATGATTTCAGATTCTCCAAGAGTAACTCTTTTGTGACATGAGGTCGAGCGCTGTTGGAGAATATCAACAGTGCGTCCACAGTGCTCTTAACGAACACCAGAGGTGATCTGCTACCATATGCAACAACCCCCACACCATGAACCCCACAGTTCGATGATATAGATATGCATTTTTCGTCACATTCTCTACCCAGTACTCAACCATCATACGTGTCAAAACGGCATTAGGATTCATTATTAGAAATGATCTGATGCCATTCTTACTCCCAGTATAACCATAGTCGACACCACTCTAAAAATAGACGTCGTTTAAGAAGTGATCTGATCTTCAGATAAATGTTTTTCATCCTTCTGAAAACTATTGGTGTGCAACTGCACAAGTGAGAGGACAACGGAAATCTGGGAGCCATCATCTTCAAATGGCGTTCTGTTGTGTCGTTTGTCGTGGTCATCCTGAAGTGCAGCTCGCTGTTCTGTTCCTTTTTAGGATCGCACTAGATAAGCCTTAGGCACAAACGACCCGATCCCATTTAGTTGGATTGCAATTTTCAAAATAAAGATTCATGTCTCGAAGGTCCACTATTGGGACCCCCCTCAAAGTCTTTCAGTTGTTTAAAATTTGGAACTCAATCAAATTTGGACTCAAAATCAGATAGTTGGATTTTCTAGCCAAGACGAAGCCGACTTTTTTCATCCCCCAGCAGGCCGCAAAAGCGGATGTTCCCGGAGCGAAATGCGACCGGGAAGTACGTACTTTCGGCTAGGGGATGAAAATTTCTTTTCTTAAAAACCATAGAAAAAGTTGAAACTCTAATCAATTCTCATTGTAACATTATTACATCTGTATGGAAAATATTGTCAAAAAACGACGGTTCCTTCTTGGTGTTTTTTACTTACGTCATAGTATATCTGAATAATGCATTAACAAATTTGGACAAAAAATTATTTGAATGATAAATTTACCTATTCGAGCCAAATAGAAAAGAGTTAATAAACACCCTTAACAAATTGATTGTTATTATTATCATATCAAAATAAAAACTCACATAGACACAAAAACAGTGGGAGTAACCAGAAAACAGGAAAAACTAAGTAACAGTAACGTCGGCTTAAATGTAAACAATGCAAGTAAATTGCAGAATTCTTATAACATGACTAAAACACGTCAAGAATAATATAATCACAAGTAAATTAATTCAGTAATGTTTACAAAGAAAAAATGCATCCTGTCCAATATTTTGCGCCCACCAATAATGAACTATGCATGCAAGATCTTCAATAATTTTGTTATTTAACACACTCACCACAATTTTTGCGAAATATTTATATCCCCATAATAAAATTTCTGATTTTTCTACTGCAAGGATTTCGGGACAGGAAAATGTGGTAGGTACATTGAAACAAATGTAACAAAGACATTATTAAACAAAGTGAGAAAAACCACGGTAAGGTTTCATTCAGAAATTCTACAAAGTAAAATTATAAAAACGTCATTGTCATGAACTTATTGAGAATATATTCATTGCACACGGACCCAACTGTTTTGCACACGGTGCTACAGTTCAGTTTTTGTTAACAAAATGCGACCGTAAGTACAATGACCAAGAGTACTTTTACCGGATCAAAATTTGCACACGGTACTACATTGTATTTGGTACCGTGTGCAATAACTTTGAAGCCTGAAGATAATCACGTAAACTGGCATTTGGCAACAGTTTTGAGTGTTATCAGTTCATGTGTATTGTTACTAATTATTGAAAGTGAGGTGGTCTTTGATAAATGCGAATTAGTTGAACGGTTGGATTAAACAGTATTCCCTTAACGACGAGATTACAGTGAACAATATAATGCAGCAATAATATTATGTTTAAATGTTTATATAAACACAATATTTCGTATATAAAAGTGCATAGTGTATAAATTTCAATATAAATAAAGTAGTTCAGAACAAAGATGTTTTACCTTTATTTCAACGTTCTGAATGCAAGCAAAATAGTACCACGGATAAAACTGCAAATTTTAGTACAGAATCAGACCTATAAAAGAAAAGAAAATACCATATATTCGGCTTTAGTAACAAAAATCACAACATAGCAGTTCAAATAAGTACTAATCTGTCATTAAAAAAACTAATACTAATCGAAACTAATCAACAGAAACGAGTGGCATTTAGGTCAATATGTTTCCTTTTTTTTTTTTGGCGGCTGCTGTACATCACGAGACAGTTGTAAAAATAAAATACTATTGTCGCAACACTAATCCAGAATTTTCCAAGTATTATTATATCAAGTCATATTTTTTGCTGGGCAAGTTCAAGGACTTACATAGGCAAATGAATAAAAAGCAATATCACTGCGATTTGTTAAACTGCGTTTTGTAAGTGAGGAGTGGAGACGTAGTCGAGGCGAAGCAACAGGATGTGTGACGTCATGTGTGACGATGAAACATGAAATTTTGACATATCCTGTCAACCCAGCCGATTCGTTACTTTCTGTGATCTAGGCAAGAAAAAGTTTTCTGTTTCTACGGAAAAAATAAAAATATCTTATCTTCATTTATCATTACATGCAAAATGATTTTCATCTAGTCGCCTGTGCATTTTCCATATAAATAAAAAATGCCGTTTTACAAAAATAGTTATACTTTTTATATAACTTCAACAATGAAGATGTAATTAAATTATGTACCCAGGAACAAGGATTCTATGCAGCCGTGTTTTCCGGGGTTTTCCGTGTCAATGAAGAGCACAGCCGCGGGATTGAGTTGGGCCGCCCTCGCAACTAACCCCACCGGCAGTTGGCACCGCGAAAGATGAACCAGCGGCGCGGTGCACTTACCGCGGCTATTGGCACCAGACTTGCCCTCCAATTGATCCTCGTTAAAGGGTTTAGAATGTACTCATTCCGATTACTGGACCTCGGATGAGCCCCGTATCTTCCTTATCTTGATTATTTGACAACCAATGCGTACCTAGTTGACACAATTAGTAAATGCAAAAAGAAAAGAACGGCACAGAAAAATTGACATGTAAAAAATTCTAACGTTAATTAGATGAAAATAATTTTGTAACACCCTGTATTATAGTATGTATTTGCATTACGCAATCGACGACCTACTACAATTTGTCATGCGTTGCTACATGCAGATGGGTTTCTCTAGTAAAAACAATACCTGAAAAGGGAGACGTTCAAAATTACTAAGGGATCACACAGTATAATAGACTCTTATTGTAACTGGCTCAACAAACCGTTGAAAAGGCATACCAATCAATTATATAATTCACGACTTATCAATGTTATAAAATTATAGTTATTACCTATTATTTACTTAAGTACATACTATTTTTTAACTTACTAGTTTTACAACCTACAGATAATTTTTTTGAATATGGTTTGAAAAATTAAGTTCGAATTAGTTCCAGTTTTTTTCCTTTGGAGCAAAACAGTAAACCGATTTGCTCAGATCAGGGGGCCTACCACCGACATCGGTGACTTTTCTCATCGGTAACTTTGTATACTTGGTTGTATACATTACCGTACTTACGTACATATTGTAAATGAAGTTAGTCTAAAGGGTGTAAACCGTAGATGCCGCACCGACCACAACAAGACCAATCTGGCATAACACTCACAAATGTGACGTCATTTTAATGATATTTCTCACCGGTGACAAATCTCCTGCAAATCTCGCTTAATAATCGATGACTTTTCAGGAGTGGTAAATTTTCGGTGAGATTTGACATTTGGCGTGAGTTGGAAAATCAAAATCTAAATACTCAAATAGAGTGTTGAGAGGGTTGTAAATAAACTAAACCTCTAATATTGAGTTAAAAAAGGAATAAATATTTAAATTAGTGTTTATTCCCCGCCTCGGGGTTCGTTAAGAAAAGAGTGAGGTTATGTCTGTTTATAGGTGACGTGCAGCACTGACAGTTCGACGAGTCTGGAGTACCAACTGAGGACCAACATAACCATGCTCTGGATAATTCACTACTACTACTAAATGTCTAAATACAAAGTTCTCAAATATATCTTCTATCTATCACTAAACAACTCATCCAAACTTACTGCACACAAACGTAAATCTTATGAAGCAAGGTTATGTTGGTCCTCCAGACTAATCGAACTGTCAATTCTGCACGTCACCTATTGCATTTTAACCGTATTTTAATTAATTCGTTGTATAGTTTGTGCCCTTAAACAGCTAAAGACAAAATGGAGGATGTAGTGCTGTTCAATTTATTGAACGATTTAGACAATGCCGAACAGGGTTCTCAGCAAGGTGGGGCTATGTGAAATTCCCTGACATTTCCAGGTTTTCCAAGGATGCTTGTCAGCATTGTCCAGGGTCAAAGAAAGTAATAACATAATATTATTGCGGTGAAAACATAAAACTTTGAACAATTTAGCAGAAATAAAAAAAAAACTAAAATAACGAACATACTTAAACATAAATAACACTTATAACAAAGGAAAAAGAAAACAAAATAAAGGCTTAAATTTGGTTTTTTAGTCGATGATTACCAAAAGGGTGTTTGTATGGCCTCCTTTTTGGAGCCGTAAATTTTTACTTTTTTATACACATCAGTCAAATTCTGACAGATTAGTCCCAAACTAGTAGAGTTTGACAGATGTATGCAAAAATTCCCTGATATTTCCAGGTTTTCCATACTTTCCAGGTGGCTGAGAAGCCGGCGGAAAACGCTGAAGAATTGGAGCCGCTCTTCAGTCAAGCCGGGAATCCGTTTACTGTTTAATTTGGTTGTGGTTAAAAACAAAACTAGATAACTTCTTTTAATCAGTTTTTCCCTAAAACACCAAAAACTAGTGAATAAACTAGTTGATGAGTAAATTAGTGCGTTGGCAGAATTGTTTTTGGTGGGTGATTTAGGGAAAAACTGATTAAAAGTACAGCGTGATCAAGAAGGACTGTTTGAGTTGGTGTAGTTGGTTGTGTTGCTTGTCGAACCTTTTATGCGTCGCAAAAGAAGAGCTACGGATTTATCAATATTATTGGAAGTGAAACTTTCTTTAGCGAGGTAGTGAGTCCGAAAAACTGAAACGGTAATCAAAGTGAAACACTTTGGTGGTGGGGATGAAAATGACAGTGGGGATGCGTGTGCGTGAAACGATTAGCGTAGTAGGTCTCTGTCTCAAGGGCCCCCCTTGTGCCCCCTGTCTCAAAGGGGCACCATCGGTCCCCTATCTCAATTGAGCCCGTCGGACCCCCTTGTATCAAGGAGCACCCTCGGCCCCCTATCTCAAGAGGGTCACCTCGGTACCATGAGGCCCCCTTAGGGTAAATAATGAAATAAACTCGATTCCTACCATCGTTTTGGCAAGTTTCACTTTCAATCGTGTGCTGATAAAGGTGAGGCGCACTAATTTTTTTTTCGTCTCTTTATCGTGTCGACACAAATTGTGTATAATATTCATTAAGAATCTTCGAAATCCCTCAAAAACCACCATAGATGCCGCCAGGTTTAGGGAATAGAAAATAAGGACGAAAGGAGTTATTACCTACAGACCAATTTTTAAACAGAATTAGATAATAAAAATGTATTATAAATTGGTAATATCAATGTCTCTTTTTCACTATGCAGCTATTAAGTAACAGAAAATGTGGCTATACTTTCCAGAAAGGAAAGTTGAGGGGCGATTGTAGAAAATTGTTGTATGCAACGCTCAGATGCACTGAGCGCGCAGCATTATTTATGATATGACGCTGACTTACGCTCTTAGCCCCGTTAAAAATACGACTGACGATTTTCTTTATTATATTAAAAGTATAAAAATCCAGCTGCATAAATTTCATAAGGTATAAAATTACCTTATACTTAAAAAAATTAACACGGTTCATATACGTGACTGATGTATAATTAACGTGACCATTTATTTAATTTTTTTCGGAGCCCTATGGAATTAAAATTTTTGAACCTCAAAATGGAAAATTCATAAAAAAAAAACTTGTTTCAAAACGCTTCCAGATCATCATATTATGTAAATTTACACGACAAATCCGTCTGTACCGTCGACTTCCCCCTAAATCAAGCCTAAAATCTCTAAAATTACATCCAAATGGCCAATATGGTAGAAATCGACCTCCTGAATCTCACACCGATATCTCTAATGGTTTCGGAGATATGCCGTTTTAAAATTTTGGCACTTGGGAAAAATTCGTGAACACCCAAAAACATTTTCGCTCATATCTCGTAAACTATAGGTAACTGACTTGATTTGGTAGTACCAGCGTGTTTTTCTTGAAATTCTTTGAATTTGAATGTGTAATATGTGCTGAAGTGTATGATTTGAAGATGTTAGGAGCGCTAGATCTAAACAGGACGTTTCTGAGGGCGCCAATCGACTTTCACATGCTGTCACTATTCTAGCTGCACCGCTACTGGAGTAGCTGACGTTTATGGTTCTTAAATATTAGGGGAAAACTATCATTGTTATCAATTTCAGTCGGTAATGACTTGATCAAATGCAACGCTACCTCCCGGACTATTATGGATTTTTACCAATGATTGTCACCACTTCTTTTGAAATAGAAGCATTAATAACAGCGATTTTAGATCCTTAAGTACAGATATGTGTACTTACATAATGACACGCTCTTTTTAAGTTGGGAAACCCCAGTTTTAAACATTTAAAATTATATGGCAAATAGATAAATAACAATGGATAAATGTTCGACGATATGCATGCAACAACCATAGATTTGTTGTAATCTTTAACACGCCAATTTCCAACATATTGAAACAAAATAAAAAGAAAATAAGAAACACTTTAATAAGTATTGTAAAATTGCTTACGTAATTTAAGAACAGTATAGGTAGAAAACAATCCAGTAAAATGCACTAACCTTATTGATTTGTTCTTCTTTATGAACGTAGTTTTCTTCCACAATTCAGACCACAGAAAGAAAGTTTTCCGTAATTTAACCACTTTATTAACGAATCAGGAACATGTGCCTTTCACTTTTGTGATATTGTTGTCAGATTTTTAGGTTATGTTTAGTTTAATGGAAAAATTCCCTTTGAATACGCCGAAAGAGGTTTAACACTTAATAATTCACTAGGAAGATAGCCCAGGTTAATTATCAACTTTGTTTTGACATTTAAATATTTTCAATTTACATAACATGGTAGACATGTTTATTTAATGACAGCTGTCACATGGTCACGTATCAGCTGGTGGTAGGTGCAAATCAGATATGGAGGGTGCAAATTGGTGGAAATAAAATGCAGAGACAAATGCGTCAATGAAAATACACTTCTTACTTGTCAATTCTCTATTATTACTAATTAAAACGCGGAAAAAGAAATAATACTTTGGAATAAATTAACTAATCTAGATTTTTATATTTGGGGGCGTTGGTTCCGCGTTCAGTTCCTCCAACCCAAAACCCCCATTAAGTTCATATCCTCTTAAAACGCATCACTGCCATTACCAACATCTGCTGGCGAATTGCGCTCTTGGGACACATCCATTTCAATTTCATCTTCCTCTTCTTCATCATGACTTTCTGATTCATCATCATCATCATTGTCATCCTCATCTTCATCATCATCGTCGTCATCCAACGGCTAATAATAAATAGTGCAAATAGTAAAATGTCTTCAAATCTTTTAATTACTTTACCTCACAAATGGTTTTACCAATAGGCGTTACATCACTATCGCGTTGAGAAATAGATTGTAACTGAAATATATAAAATTATCCATGTAACAATTTACAAGAACATAAAATACCCATGTCTGATGTTGAGCTTCAAGTTGCGATACTTCTTCTTCATCATCACAAGGTTGATCAACATCAAACCATAAAGAATCTGTTAACTTGGGTTTCAATTTTGGAAACAATGGTAGCGTCATTTTTGACCTACATTAAATGAAATTTTGAATAAGTTAATAACAATTGTAAATTTTTGTAACGTTTTTGGTGACAGTAAACAAATTGAGAATGTTTGGTTAGAATTTCAGAGTAGGTCTGATGGTCCGACTTATTGGACCTACGGAATAGAAAATTTGAACTAATAAGAAATGTTGACGGTAAATTTAGTCTCGTTATGTTGGTACCGTAAAGAAGTAATATCTAATTGCGCGAAAAAGGTTAAATCTGAAATTTCGCTATTTTAAAAATCAATAAATTAAATTTCTACCATAAAATCAAAATAAAAAAAAAAGTTTTAAGAATAGTATTTTACGTTTTTCAGTCGCTTACAGTAATGCTTTTTTTGCAAAGATCGTCCTTTACAGACATTACGTATCAAATTTTCGCCTGAAAGACGTTACAATTGGTTATAATATCCTCCAAAGGATGCTAAAACCTTTACTGGAGACCACACCATCTGTATAACAAGGCATGGATGAATGAACACTTCATGACATGAGCGTTTATTATCACCCGCAAGGTGTTCAAGAAAGGTAGTGTGTCTCCACCACCCGCTGGCCCGTGGTCTAACCCAGTTGCTGTCTTCTAAGTAAATAAAAAGTGTGTTAGTATTTGTCATTTATTAAAAACTTAAGTAAGATTTACAATCAAATTCTTCTGCGCGTTTTCACTAGGAGTTAAATGATGATGCAAATTTTCTTTAATTCTTGTTTCAGACTGCACATCCGCAGCTGCTAATAACATATGCATCATGGCCTGCAACTTTGTTAAATCATTTGCAATTTCTTCTTCCTCTTTGAGTAGCTTAGTTAAGTTCAGTAATAAACTTCTTAGTTCAGGACTCATTAATAAGGGATTCTCTTTGTATGTGTCTATAAATATGTTGGCGGCATCAATCAGTACTTTTGTAAAACGAATTTCTGTTATATTTCTGATTAAAAACCTTAAAATCTGAGTTAACGACTTTGGATCTCTTCCTGCAAACGCTTTTTGCAACACTCGTCTCTTAATTAATTCTTGCATAACACTTACAGTAACCTCTGGAGTTTTATTAGCCACATATGGTAATAAAACGGCATCTAGCGCCTTTGAGTTTTCAAATTTTCTTAAACACTTATCATGCTTTGTTTCTTTGGCATGTTCAAGTGGGGAAATAACAGTGTCAACAACTGGTGTATGTGCGACATGTTGAAATGATATTGTTTTCTTATTTTCCTTGGTTGGTTTATCTGTTTCAACTTTTCTGCTAATAGATACTAGGCCATCCACAAGACCCACGGCGAGAGTTTCATCATTTTTTGATATATCCATACTTAAAATGGCATTAGGATAATTCAAAGTGTGAACAACTTTGAAACTGCTTAAATCATATATTTTTACATGCCTATCTAAACTGCCTGATAACAATCTTTTATTGTTGCTTCCTAATGTTAGACATGTAATTGTTTTGTGGTGTTGTGATATACTCCCTAATAATTTTCCACCAGCAATTGTATCCCATATTTTAATTTCAGTCCCACCAGCCGAAATAAAAATACTTCCAGTTGGCAGAAACAATACTGATTCTACAGGACTTCCGTGGTTAACATTCAAAACCATCTTGTTAGTTCTCAAGTCGTACATCTTCACAAAATTATCATAACCCCCTGAAAGCACCACATCTGGAACTACTGCACTGGTTGCGCCCGCCCTAATATAATCTTCATGGTCTGAATAGGAAATAATATTTGTTTCTGTTGGAATGTCCCAGATTTTCAGACTCTTGTCGTCCGAAAATGATGCAATTTGTGAGTTACCTTCAATGAAGCGTGTCCTGTGAACTGAAGCAGTGTGTCCCTTGAACAGTCTGCAAAACGAAGTTGTAAAAACATCCAAACGACAAATGCATTACCTTAGAAGATTTTTCGATGACGTATCAAATAATTTAACAGCTGCTTCTTCACCTCCGGCACATAATAATCGGCCATCAGAGCGAAAGACTGCCCCATAAGCGTTTTCTCTGAACCTTGACAAGTTTTTCGCTACTAATTTTGTAATTGGATTATATACTTGAACACGGACCGAACATGTTACCGCAAATAAGTATGGTTCCACTGGAGAAAAATTTATATAGTCGATCGGGCCAAACTCCTTAACGAGTACCGGTGTCTGAAAAAGAGTACCTGGTGTAATAAAATATAGTTCCTATTATAACCGACATACAATAGTAGATTATATTACAAGTGACAGGAATGCTTCATTGTCTGCGAGTGATAAACATCTCACGAGCTCATAATGGCATTTCGGTCACGTGTGATATACGACGTTTTGTCCAACAGTTGTATTGTTTCAACAACAAAGGATCTTGAAAAGATATTTTTGAAGTAACATTGTCTGACATTGCTTGAAACTGACATTTAAAACATAGTCATGGTATTGCACTTTTAGTCACTAGTGACTGAAATTTGATTTTAGTCACTCAAAACTAACACAGGCATGGGAAGTCAGATGGCCGTCAACTTAATTTTTTCAAATCGCACTGTATAATATATAACAACTATTATAAGTTAAAAAATAATATATATTTTTTTAAATCAAGTTACCAAAATGAACCATTATCGCATTGGTTTTTAATATTTCACCATTAACATAAATAACAAAGAATGCGTGGATTTGATACAAACTATGTTGGCAGGAACACTCCAAATATTTTATTGGGCGCTTTTCTAGAAGGCTAAACTAAAATAGATGTTTTATTTCATTATCAGATTACCGCTGTTTTTCTTTTCAAGGCCTTCATATTTCAAAAATATGTATTGTCTACCAGAATGAATAAAAGAAATTCAGTGCCATTTCAAACAAATAAAGTTGACTGTCATCTGCCATATATTAAAAATCAAAAAATATTTTATCACATAGTGATGAAGTGTTCCCGAACCGAATTTGTGTAATGTATCATTCATTCCAATCAATTTATAACCAAGAAACAGCGGCAAAAGTTTTTGTTAGTCACCCTGTATATGATCAGTCCCTAACTCAGTTTTTTGAGAATCCAATACTTTCCTTTTCGAGGTTCGATAAGTGGATATCAGAGATTCCTTCTTCTTCTTGAACAAATCGACTGACACATTAGGAATTTTAAAATCTTTTGAAATGCTCTGATTGTGAGTCACAGAAAACTGGTAACTTGATTAAAAAAATACATAATTATTATTTACATTTTCTATTATTGTTAAACCTAAAAAATAAAAGTTTAAAAAATATATTTTGGATGACTTTAATAAATGTTATAGGAAATGTCAATATTTAAGGAAACTTGGACAATGAAGGCTTCATCTATATATTTCATCCTTGAACATGAATCAATTTCAACCAAATAAAACAGTCTGTACTGCACCGATTTTGATAATTGTTTTTTTAAATGAAAGACATTGACAAGTTCTATGTGAAGATTACTTTCCATTTTCAAAAATTTCACAGGTTCATTAATTATTTGCAAATCATTTTAGGGGAAAAGCGGTCCATTACAGTCCTCGATTTAAATGAGCGTGAATCTTTTTAAGTGAGAAGTTGGACAACTGTAGCTAAATATATCTTAAGCCCCTCCCCTGAGGTTGGGTGAGCAAGTTCTGTAAGGAACTTAAGACATGCTTATTAAGACATTTATACCTCTGGATGGAAGTTTGGGTGCGGGGTGTGAAGAGTGTGAAATAGAGGACGAATGAAGCTGTGCAAAATACAATTCTTTTATCGCATAATTTTTCTTGCCGAAAAATTGGTTTACAAATTCCACAATATTTTCGTTTAACTGACCTGCGACTTTCTCAACAAATCAATCGAGGAGCGGAAGATTTATTGTTTAATCAAATGTATGAAACGGATAATAATGAACAACGTGCCGTTATTGATCATATACTTCAAGAGGTTTTTCAACACAATACTGGTAGTAATGTCTTCTGTTTCGTAGATTCGATGGTCTCCGTTTCTACATTAGCGAACAATTGAATCAGGAGCATCTTATACCGCACAATGAACAAGTGTTTACGCAAAACATTGTATATAAAGAAATAATTCCGTCTTAATTTTTTTTAAATTATTCAGACAAGGCAAATTAAAAATTGATTGTAATATGTAATATGGAAACCAGTCTTTATTCAACAATATTTACGTAAGTATTCACTTTTTTTTTAATTTTTACATTGACTTGATTACCAATTCAATACATACCACTTAATAAACACATAGTTTCTATTATGTACATTGAAATTGAAGATATGGAATTATTATTTTTTTTAGAACATTTAAATATTATATGCAATACAGGCAAAATATATATTAATAATACAAAAAATAAAGTAAAAAAAAAATGGGGGCATTTATCTTAAAATGTATAAATTCTATTCTATATTTCCTAATCTATTTGTTGCATAAAATTCCCATTTATTCAAAAGGGTTTTAGATAATTTTGCCCGTTTTTTTTTTTAATTATTTAAAAACTCGCTTTTAACAGTTAAATAAAAATCATGATAAGGAAATAACAGTTATATAATTAAAATTGTCATAAAAATGTCTGTAAAGAGGTTGATTTTTGAAAAAACCTTTTATCAGTTAGGTACAGAAAGATCGAAAATTATGTTAGTCACGGTTAGCCATGGACGAACACTCGCTTGTCGTAGTTTAATAGTTATTATTAATGACCGTGTTAAATTTGACATTTCATAAATAATTTTGTTAAACTACGACAAGCGGCTTTTCGTACATGACCAACTTTGATTAATTTAGTTCTCGATCTTTTATTTTTTATTATATATATTTTATATTTTTTCTCAAACATTTTCCAATAAAAAACCATATCTCAAATACATTGGTAAATTCGGAAAAATGCACTAACACTGAAATTCAGTAATTCAAGTAATTTAGTATTTATTTCGTTAAAATAAAAAAAAAATAAGAACATGCAGTTATGTTCGTTTTTTAAAATCCTGAATGTGTGTGACAGACCCCATGGATGTAAACCCTCAAAATATAAATTACTCATATGAAACGCCGTAAGGAAACACATTTGAACTTAGTAGTTCGATGAAGAAAAAAGAATATGTTCTGAGTACTTATTCACTAAAATCTGATTACAAAACCTTGAAGACAGAAGGAAGAAATCAGAACTAGGAAACTATCTGAAAAAAACAAAAAAAGAATTAAGATGCAGAAGTTATGATGAGTTTTTGACAAGACGAGTAATAATTTAAAAATTACATTTTATTATTTATTACAGTATAGGGTGATTTTGAGTATGTGTCACTTTTTGAAACGCCCAAATACTTCGGAAGCGTCTTGCGAAGACTCATTAATCAAATTCGCTTAGATTAAGAGGAAATAAACTTGAAATTTTGTGACAATGTAATCAAGTGTAAAGCGTTCCTCAGTTATCATTCATGACATTGGCTCAGATGCCAAAAAATATTATTTGTATACAGATTTAAAATAGAAGTGAATTAAAAAAAAAACAATCAGATATATCCGGTCTTCATACATCATGTTGCCTCTAGAAAACAAAATTTACTTCTAGTTATATGTATAAAAAAAAATTACGTTGAATTCCCACTGAATCATTTATGAAGAACCTGTATTGACAACAGAACTGCAGATATTTATTTAATTTAATTTTGTCCGGTAATTGTAAGAAACTAATCATGAATATGTAAACGTTTGAGTTTAATATTCAGTACACATCAACATTGGTAGGCTGTGATTCAGTTGTCACAAAATTTATCTCTGTCGATAATTTTGACGTACAAAGTTTACTAGGATGTATGAATCATTTATGAAGACCCTGTATAATTAATGATTGTTGCTGAGTAAATGTTCAAAAGGTATGAAAGTTTCAACCCCTTAAATTCCAGAAAAATAACCCCAAAATATTCTTTTTACTGTAACATTAAAGAGAAAAGGTAATTATGTTTATGGACAAATATTTACTTACATTCACAAGCTTGCAGTCAGATTATTACAATTTTTAGTAATTAAATGAAAAAACATTGGCAGTGATGGGGCTCCACAAGAACACAAAATGTAATGTCAATAAATAAACTTTACTTACAGCAAATTGCTTCCAATATAAAGTATCCGCAGTGTTTATTAACTTTTTTCTGTCGTATAATTTAGTATTTATTTTTTTGAAGGAACTCATTTTAAACAAGTTCTCAAATTCTCGTGACACGTGCTTGGAAGGTTGACATTTGACGACTGTCAATTTTTATCGTTTTTAGGTTATAACAGTCATAATTATTAGACGATAATAAATTTGTAACCTTCATAAATCCAGTAAATCTAACGTATATTTTTCAGTTAGAATCGCAGTTTTACAACTATATACGTTTTTTGTTTTTATTTTATTTTTAGTTTATATCTGACAGATTACAACAGAAAGGTTGTTGCCATACATTTTGACAGTTTGTGGTTTGTTTATGGACACAATTTCTAATTGTTCAATATTTTCAACATAATATCGTTATTTTTCTCCAAGAAGTTAATTAATTTTTGTGTTTTAACAATGATTTTGGAATAGTTATTTTATTTTGGTCCTTTTAATTTAACTTCAGCCAACAAAATGTCCAAAACTAGAATGATTCCTGTTTATGGAAGAACACCACCCTGTTCCATTTCATCTCGACTAGAAGAGCGGAAAAATAAGGCGAAGGCTACAAAAATGGAACATAACCGTAGGACTGATAAACCAGAAGACTTTATAACCTATGAAGATAGTGATAGTGATGAAGAAACTGTGGCAATGCAGAAGGAAATCTTGAATACCTCTTATAATTTTGTGGATTATGTTAAGAGTAGAGAAATGTTCAGTAAAAGTACTGCCTCTGTAGTAAGTGATTATGGTTCACGACATATTCTCACTCATGAAATGTTTAGAGAAACACCAATCACACTGGGTAACATGAACAAAGTGTTTTGTTCGCAATGGCTAAGTGATAGACAAGTTGTGTTTGGTACAAAATGCAATAAGGTATTTGAAGTCACAACTGTGGAATTATACCATTATTTATTATAATGTTTGTTCTAGTTAATGGTTTATAATGTTGTTACCCACAAATTAGATCAAATACCCTCGTTAATGAGCCGAAGGGATAACCCTGGAAGTGCTGAGCAAGCGCATTGTGGTATCCACTCTGTACAAATAAATCCTTCAAAAACCCTTCTTGCCACAGGAGCTAGGAATACTTGTGATATAGCTGTTTATAGACTTCCAACTTTAGACCCCGTTTGTGTTGGTGAAAATGCACATAAAGATTGGGTATTTGATATGTGTTGGTTGGACGACGAGTTTTTGGTATCTGGATCTAGGGATACTAAAATGGCACTATGGAGAATCACTCCAGACATGTTTGAACACAAAACTGATATTCCTATGTACCACCACATCTCTGCTGTTTCAGTGAAAGACTGCAGAAATTCTCAAAGGGTAAACATGATTGCTACTATGTATTTACTTTTACTTTTTTACATTTTAAGTTTTTTATGTTTCTTTTCATCTGCTTTTAAAACTAAATTTTCGAGGTCAGCTGCTCTTTAGACAAGTTAGTTTGTAGTGGTCAGGAAATATTTAAATATTTTCAATAATTTTTAATCAGAGGTTTTATTTTCGCCTCTAATTGGCGGAATAGCATTTGTAACTTGTCTTAATTTCAACAATGTCTTACTAATAGATATGTTGCAAGAAGCCAACATGACGTCACTTTTGGGTTCAATTTTATGCAGCCAACTATACAAGTAGAAAGAATAATTTAGGAAATCCAAATGGAATACACATGGAAATATTTCACATAAATATTGTTTTTCCATGATTATAAACAGAAGAAATTATAAACAAAATTGATTTATTTCTGTTCTTTGGGAATATACATTATTATTCCACAACCAAAGCTACATGGCTGCAACCCAAACGCAACGTCTGACGTCACATTTGGGTTGAGGTGGTTCAACCATCACTGTGCATTGTAGTCCAATTTTAATGTAAATTTCATTGTTGCCAACTCTTGACCCCTCAGTATAAATAAAGCACAGAGGACATTACCTCTGTGAAATAAGGCAATTACAAAATTCCATGTTATTTATAATTTCTACAATATTTTCAACTTGTTTTGATCAGATATGAAAAAATATTTTGTATCCCCAGTTGTAACTAAGTAGGCTTTGCACGTCAATCCATC
Organism: Diaperis boleti; assembly: GCA_963583935.1. NCBI lineage: Eukaryota > Metazoa > Arthropoda > Insecta > Coleoptera > Tenebrionidae > Diaperis > Diaperis boleti. The sequence goes on along the minus strand of OY757242.1, from coordinate 39,226,241 downwards.
TAAATCCATAAAAAAATCTTTTTCGAGAGGCAACATGATGCATGAATCAGTTATGAAAACGTGATAATGTTGCCTGTATTTAAATTTTAAAAATCAAGACCATAATTAAAATTATTATTGTTGATGTTGAAATACTGGATATTTCCGAAATTTGCTGCAACTTTTGATTCATAAAAATGTTTGCTGAGCAAAATACAAAGAAAAAAATCTTTTTTTTTTAGGTTAGAGCATTAACATTTAATAAATCCTACGAAGAAATTGCCGCTCTGAGTTTGAATGGATATATTCACATTTGGAATGCAGAAACTTTTAAACAAAAATTGTCAAGGAAATTGCCATCCACTCAGGAAAATGTTTGTCTGGCAGTTCAAGAATCAGGCCTGTATGCAGTTGGTTGTAGATCTTACACATTGCTTCTGGATTGTAGAACTTTGCAGGTAATTATTATTAATAGGTTTATCTTATATTTATATTATTGATATCTCTGGATCAAATTGGGAAGATCAACCCCATTTTTTCTGATCACACTTTTGTGTTAATTTTTCCCAATTTTTTTTATTATTCTGTTTACTTACCATTTATCCGTTATTCTGCACAATTCTTTTTATTTACTTAGTTATTTTAAATGCTTTAATTTATACTCGTTTTAGGCTGTCAAAAAAGTTTCTTCCCGATATTCCGGTTGCGGAATAAGATCAGCTAGTTTCCAAGGCGATGTGCTAACAGTCGGCACAGGATTGGGCATGCTGATGTTTTATGATCTGAAAGCTGGTAAATACCTGGACTCCAGTATTAATTCTTCGAGGACGGTTGTACTTAAAGCTAGTAAAGGTTTTGTGGTAGGTTTTACTGAGTATAAAAAGATGAAATTATCTAAACAAAATTTAGTTTCCAGACGATGAGTTTGTAGACAACGCCCAAAACGTAAAATATGTTCCCGCAATTTATACTCATTGTTACGATACCAGTGGAACCAGGTTGTTCACAGCGGGCGGACCTTTACCAGCAACTCTAACAGGAAATTACGCGGGTCTATGGCAATAGCTCTCAATGTCTTGTGTTATTACTAATTTGGAAAGACATAAGTTTTTAAGAAAAAATCTTATATTGTATGTATAGAGCAAAAATGATTTTATTATTTAACAATGTGCAATGCATTCCCTTAATAATTTAATTATGTTATGTACTGAGTAAAATAAGCAAACTAGTCAATGCATTTTTCATGTTGGTACACTGTACATACAAAATAAGAAAAATGGTTCTGTATTTGTGATATTATGAAACCTTCTAAATAAAAAGGTGACAGATCATTGGAGTATATATTAATGGTTTGTAGGGTTTTAATTAATAATTGTTTACTATAAAAGGGTATATTGATTTTACTTATACAAGAAAACATTAGCAGAGGGCCCATATAGTGAAAGGAGTCCCACTGCTTTACAAAGAGAAATACTTAAAAACTTTATTATTTACAAAGTTGTTATGAAAGAAAAAAACTGGTAGATCCTGGACATATAAGATACAAATCTACATAAAGTTTTTAAGTTATTGTTTACGATTATTGTATCTGATGTTCATATTGTCTAATTACAATTTATTGAGTAAATATTAACTTTGGCACATTGTGACTAATTACATTAACATTAGCGCTGAGATCAGATATTAAATCACAATAGCGTTAAGTAAAGTAAAGAACATAGGATTTAAGAAAAAGGTATAGGTATATACTGATCTTGAGTATTGCTTGAAATTTCATAAGGAAAAATCTAATAAATGAACGAATTTATACATTATCGTTGCATTTTGTTCTTTAACAAGGCTAAGTCTTCAGACCCGTATTTGATATGTATATTTTACCAAATCACGAGCACGATTTATTAAACCTCTCGTAACATGAGCGTAAAACTGTGTTAATCCCGCTAACTATTATACTTACATACAACAAAAACATTTTTTTATGCAACAACTAATACTTTTTTGCTATAATGAGTTTTTAAAAATGTTTCATCATAGCATTTTTTCTTTTTTTTATCACTTTTTATAACAAATTAATGAAAACATCACAGAAGGATTACAATATGAAAATAATATCCCCAAATAAATAATCTCAAAAATCATCCTATATGGAAAACATTGAACTTAACTTAAAAGGCAATAAATGATGGTTGTGTCACGTTAAAAAATAAACAAATAATTCATTTTATGCAACTGCCTAAGTGGAATGTGTACAAGGCCACTGCCGTATGTTTTGAAATTTTTATTTGCAGTTTCTGAATCATCTTTGACCATTTGAATGTGTGATTGGAAGTATGTGATTTAGTGCCTTATTGCATGCTAGCTCTTTGTAAGACGCGGCGATTATATGTTTAATATGTTTGAAAATTTCTAAATCAAATACTGATCTTGCCGTATTTGATAGGTCAAAGGGTTCTTCAATACATAAATATTTCCATTGATGAGGGTCATTCTTAGGAGTTTTTACTTGCTTACATATTTCAATCGGTAAGCGCGAACCAGTTCTTACTGAAATGGCATAATGTTGATAGTTAAAATAAGAGTAATAATGAAAAAAACCAATCAACAAGTCACCCAAACATCTCATATTTTCAGACTGAAATTCTTTTAAACCATCAATTTCACCTTGGACATCCATTGTACGACTTTCTTGAGAACTGAACTCTTCTGGATACAGATTGTGCAGGCAGGGCAGGACTGGAGGAAAGACTCCACCTATTGATCACATTCAGTTTTAATACATACAGGTGTTTCAAAACTTGCAAATTTCTCCTTAATTACAATGGCGAGAGGTGTGTAAAAACGTGTTTCCACGGCTCGCGAAAATAAAAATCTTACGCTTTATTTGGTGCAATGCATCGCGCGAATGAAATAAATTAATGGTTTGGGTAATGGATAATAATGGACAATGGGATAGGAATAGGAGACTAAAGGCCGATTCATACTATCGGTCAGGATACGGTCAGAGCACGGTCAAGTCACGGTTAGATCACGGTCAGGTCACGATCAGATCGTGATCAGGTTTTTTGACTGACACTTCACACTGCCGCGGTCAAGCATCAGTCAAGAACATGTTTGCCCAATTTTCCGTAAACGACTTAGCCATAATGGCTTATATTTTGGATGAAAATGAAGAGGATCGAAGATCACGAATGAAACGGCGTAGGGACTTTTGGGTTCATCCTTTAAATATACGGCGGAAAAAAGACGGAGAGTTTTTTACCCTATTTAACGACTGTTGGATTACGAAACTAAATTTTTCCAATACTGAGACCATATCCTGAACCTCAAGCAAGTTGTGATGTTGAAAAAGAAATTTTCAACTATCGCCTGTGTCGTGCTCGGCGGATTGTGGAAAATGCATTCGGAATATTGGCTCAAAAGTTCCGCCTATACTTTAGACAATTAAACTCCCAACCAGGCAATCTTGAAAATATAATTTTAACAACATGCATTCTCCATAATTTCTTAAGGGATAACAGCATAATATCATGGGAATTACACAAAGATCCACCAGGAGAATGCATTTTAAGGCCCTTGCCCCGGCAAGAAGGAAACGCCCAACAGGACGCATTCAACGTGAGAGAGGTCTTTAAAGCCTATTTCAATTCTGAGGCTGGAGCAGTTCCATAGCAAACGAACAGGATTTGAACATATTGATTTCAGTTTTTCTAGTACTTACCTATTTATTGAAAACCATTCTCATTATGTGTGAATATTCATTACGTAGCTATTACCTTTCTCTAGTGTTTCGCCAAGTTTCATCCACAACTTGTTTTTATGCAGGTTGTCGGAATATCGTTTGTGCTCAAAATTATAGAGCTCTTCGTGCTCTCGCACCAATTCCATCAATTTTTCATACATTTTTTACGAAACTTCACTTTCGTACCGTAGGTGATTTGATTTGACCGTGATCTGACTGTGACCTGACCGTCACTTGACCGTGATCTGTCCGTGACTTGACCGTGCCTCATAATGTGAATACTTCAATACAAAATGCTTGTTCTAATATTTGATCTGACCGTGACCTGACCGTGACCGGACCATGACCTGACCGATAGTATGAATCGGCCTTAAGGGCCGATTTCACCAACCTCCGTTAAACTTAATGATCTGTTGGGAACAATTATTGTTGTTATAGTTATAACTTATCTATGCAGTTATTTGTCAGTTAGTTATTCGATGTTGGTGAAACCGGCCCTATGACATTAAAAAAAAAGAAAAAAAAAACATCAACTTAGAAGAGACGTGATACAAACATAACCCCAAATATTTTATTTACTACGGATAGCTGTTTCTAGAAGGCGTCGATAATGTCTGGGACAACATAGAGACAATTTTCGAATTAACGGGTGTTCAACTGAAAATATATTTGGAGAAGGTGGACATGATGAACATTATTTTTGCTATAACTGCACCTTATTTTCAGTTGAACACCCGTTAGAAATAGATGTTTTATTCCTTTAAATGTCCTCATATTTGAAAAAATATTCTCTATAAGAATGAATAAAAAATATATACAGGGTGATTCACGAAGTATAGTAGTAAACCTATGACCTAGAAAAATATAAAAAAATTCTAACTAAAAAAACAACAAGAAATATGGTTTTAAAATTTACGCGAAAACCGATTGAGAACCGCTAGCATGATTGAAGAACCATTAGTAAATAAACTTTTATATCTTGTCCTGAACAAAAAAGGTCTTTTTTTGCTGGAACGAGTGCGCTGCCAATTAATTACTTTCAGTTTTACTTTGATTGTTGATGGTGCACACTAAATATTTTAAAATGCCTTTATTTTCAAATAGTGACCGATATGCTTATGACTATTATCATATTATATGAAACCCGTGGAAACTCTCTGAGTGTGTAATTTATTAGCGGACGTTCGGAATATAAGACAACAAATGCACGAAATTTACACCAATGGTATAAGTTAAAATTTAAATATATCTATGTCGAACTCCACAAACTTTAATAACTCTAAGATTACTAATGGTACATGTTTCGGCAGAATACTTCTGCCATCATCAGCCCTAATTTAACAAGAGATTAATGATACAATTGATGAATTACAAGAGGGGTTCTTACCTTAAAGAATATAAAAAATTATGACATTGACGTAATTTTGAATTAAATTTGACATTTTCAAAGGGTTACATGATTTTTAAAAGATTTCGTAAAAACAACATTTTATAAATGTTTTTACGAAATCTTTTAAAAATCATGTAACCCTTTGAAAATGTCAAATTTAATTCAAAATTACGTCAATGTCATAATTTTTTATATTCTTTAAGGTAAGAACCCCTCTTGTAATTCATCAATTGTATCATTAATCTCTTGTTAAATTAGGGCTGATGATGGCAGAAGTATTCTGCCGAAACATGTACCATTAGTAATCTTAGAGTTATTAAAGTTTGTGGAGTTCGACATAGATATATTTAAATTTTAATTTAAATTTACTCCACTTGGATTTAAGAACATTCTTCTTGTTTAATGGTATAAGTGATCGGAATAAGTAATTTTTTCGTGTGGGGTCGCATGAAACATCTTGTTTATGCCATTAACACCGAAAGATAGTGGGGTATGCATCTGCGAAATGCCCAGGTCTGTCATCATTTCGAACAATTTTTATAAATGGTACGTTTCAATTGAAACCAAAAGTTTTTTTTTGTCAGTAGGAAAGGGTTCATCAGTAAAGACCGAGATGTTTCCAATAGTTTATACCGTAAGTAGTAAGTTTTTTGCCCAAAATAAATCCAGCGACTATCAAAAGGTTTTGAGTGCATGGCTGGTTGCCATTAATTTTTCAACTTTACATTAAGGACCGGTTCGACAATGTCGAGTTAAACTGAAGGTTGCAGGTTTACTTCCATATTCGTGACCGGTTGTACAAATACAGTTTATCTCGAAACTAGAGGGTAAAGTCCTAGTAAATGTTACCGGTGGACTTCCACTGCTTAAACTCTTGGTTGGAAGTTATCCATGCGCAAATAGCACCGACTCATCGAGGGATCAGCTATTCGAATTTGACAACGCGGTAGAAACGTGATTATCCGTTGTTTGTTGGTTTTTATTGCAGTTAACGCTCATTTAACAAATATGGAGGATGTTTTCGAATATTTGAAGATATTTTGAATATTTTTATTTTATGGTCAGAATTTTTTTTTGTAGCTTTCTTTAAATTTAAATATTTGTCTTTTAAATTTTTTGTACTTCTACGCGTGGTCCCGCTCATTGAATTGAATTCAATAGCAATTTGTTTCCACGCAGCATTTTTCTTTTTCCAGGTGACAGCATCTGTTTTCTTACATTCTACAATTTCTTTAAAGTCCTACAAAAAGTTTAAACATAACATTCAGATGAAATATCATTTCAGATGTGTGACCCAACATTAACACACAAGGTTCAAATATGAAATAACCTTCGGAAATTTTGGAATTTCCAACAAACAGGTAGGTAGGTAATAAACAACCCTAATATTTATGAACTAAGAAATTATTCAAATTCTGTGAGCGAACTACCACTGTTACAATCGCCAAACAATAGTGACAATTCTAGTAATTTTTGTGCCTATCAATACCAGTCGAAGTAAACTTAACCACGGCTAGAAAACTCATTGTAATACTCGTTTTTGTCAACCTGCAATTTAACCTCAAGGGTGATGGTTAAGTTATCGTTTAGGGCCATATAATTTGAGATTTAAATATCTACTATACTTCGTGAATCAGCCTGTATATACATATAGTGAAAAGATAAAGTTGACTGTGATCTGTCAAAAATTGTTTTAAAGCAGATATAGTGATAAAGTGTTCCTAAACCGTTTTTTTTAAGTAGCTATCACTCATTCAAATTGGTTTAAATGATACAAGATACAGCGTCAGTCAACCGTGATATGTTAAGTTTGGTCAGTACGACGGTGAGAGAAATTATCACAGAAAATATAAAAACCGTAAAATAAATTGAAATCAATCTATTGAAGTGTAAAAGCATCAGACAACAGTAAAAACCCTATATTCTTAAGAAGAAGAAAAGGGTAGATGCCTAAACTAAAGGTACTAATTACGTACAAAATTGGAAAAATAAAAAAAAAACTAAGAGTAGAGAACTACAGAAAAATTAGGAAACTAGAGACCTGAAGAATTGTAGAGGTGAAAAAAACTACTCTACTTGAACAAAAAAGCTGTGTTTGTTGTATTAGATTTCTCTTATTTTGTGTATACTTGGATGCATACAGGGTGTCTTACTAAAAACGTACCGCGCTGGCTGTTATTTACTATCCGATTTTAATAAAGCAAAACAAATGACAGTTTCTAAAAGAACTTGAAGGTCAAACGGTAGTAAACGTTTCAAATTTTAATGGTAATTGGACTCTTTGATGGTAGGTTTAAAAAAACTTGTTTTCTGAATTGATTGTATAAAAATTATTAAAAATGAAGTGAAACATGTCAAAGTAAATAGGTAAAGAAGTAATTATTATGAGACAGTATTATCTAGTTTGGAAAAAATAAAGAAAATTGTCATTGTATTCCATTACATTACATAATTTAAAATCTGACTGTCAGGAAATTTACACATTTGACAGATGTGTATAAAAAAGTAAAACAGTACGGCTCCAAAAGAGGCCATAAAATCACCTTTTCAATAATCGCCTAAAAAAATGTAAACAATGCCATTAGCTAGTTAAAGTTTCTGATGGAAAACCGTATTATGGTAAATATAACTTTATAAGTCATTTTGTATTGAACAAACTGTCATTTGGTTTTTGTTTCATTAAAATACAGCTGTCCGCTTTTTTTGAAACATCCTGTATAAACCCAAGATACAGGAGACAGCTAGGATGGTTTGGGCACCTCTATAGAAAGCCAAAAGGCAGACTGACAAAACAAGTGAACATCATAATAGTGCCGGAAGTAAACAGAAAGGGGTGCCCCAAAAAAACAAATAGAAAATACTAAACAGTAGGTAGTACCGACTCGCTCCGCTAATAGCCTCGCAGAGCTCTCGTATTAAAGTCACTGTATATTATACACAGTGACTTTAATTGAATCTTGATCAGTCTATTAATAAAAATGCGTAGACTTTAAGTAAAGTAATTAAGTAATCAAACTTAATCTTTTAAGTATTAAAAAATAAAAATTATGTAATTTTGAGATATTGTAGTTTGAATAAAAAATGCACTACCTACTGATAATTTTGTAAAAAGATTACTACTGAATTATACTAGAAAGCAATTTTCTTCTGGAAAAATTTGCAAGTTTGTCATGGTAGAGAAATTATTCTTTACACCTACTTACATTGCAAATAATGAATTACCATCAAGGTCCAAGAATAGCTGGAAATTGTCATATTTTTGGCGTCATTGATATTGTTGGTTTGGGCCCATATTTTAACGATTACGACTAGTGGTCTCACTCTCCAATCCATCTGTGCATACAAATACAACAAACGCGTATTCTGAATACCAACAACGTTATTACAATTCAAATCTACATGGAATCCACTTTCTTCATTTTTAAATTTTAGAACTGGGACTCTAGCCATCACTAAATCTGCTTCACTTGCAAGTCCTAAAATTAAATATTTTAGATTAGTCAGTAATAGCAAACTAGGTGTACCATTTTTTAGAAGGGCCTGTTGTAAGTAGTTTAAATGATGCACAGAATCTGTTCTGGGCTCATTACTGAAGGGTTTAGTCAGAAGACAAATGTCTATATCACTTCCCTCTAAGGAAAAGCCAGACATTGTAGATCCTACTAAGTACAATCCATAATTGCTCAGACACATCTAGAAATTCATTACAAAACAAAGTATGTAAAAATAAGGGCCTCACCTTAAAAAACAAAAAAACTGATTTCCACAAATGTAGTTTCTTGATATATGTTTCTTCTTTCTGAACTTTTGTAAGAAAAACATCCCATATTGCTTGATTCAATGGATCCCAGGGGCTCCCATTTAGTAAAACTTCTGGATTGGGATTAATTTTCATTTTATGAGTCCTTGATTGAAATCTTTTCATCAGCCCATGGACCTTCCGCTCTGTATCCTCCGCATTTTTGAGAAATTTTGTTCTTTGTCCCGCACGAAAATAGTACTTGCTGCAAATTAATCGTAAATTTATGGAGCACATAAAGGAATTCATTAACCTGTTTTTGTTAAAATTAACATTGGGCTGGTACAAATTTGGTTGATTAAAACAGGGACGATTGTAAATCTCGTTTTTCTCATTTGGGACTTTGGTAGAATTTCTGCCTTTCTTTCCTGCAAAAGTCTATTTTACAGACATAATATAAAATTAAGATATGCATGCCTTTATCAGGTAGTTCCCCAGATATGTTACTTTCATGTATCTGCGAAGAGTCAGTATCACACGTCGATTTTACATACTTTTCTTGATTTAAATTTGTGACTTCAACATTGTTGTTACAATTAACAAGTGCTTTCAATGGGATTTTGGAATCTACTTTTATATTGTTGACATAACCATATAGTTCACAGTTGTGGCTGTAGTGAGAATAATCCTTGTTTTCTTGAAAACTCACAATATTATGCAAACAAAATTGATCCTCCGATAAATTACTGTAAACGAGGGTGTCAGTAATGAGGTGGTTCATGTTACTTTGGGGCGAAACTGTGTGAATTCCAGATGCCATTTTTATTGATACCAAAATTGCCCAATTAACTCCAAATGAAGATTCCCGAAGTCCATTCTAGAAGATACCATATTGGTAAAGATTTTTTAAATGGTTTTTTCACGATATGCAAAAAAAATTATTTTAAGGTTACGAAGTTGTCAAATGGAGCTGATCGATAGCGCATATAACTCACCCATGAATTAAACTAGTGCAACAACTAACAAGAAAGTATTAAATAGTTACAAACAATAACACAATAAATTAACACATTTTTACTTATTTTTTGCTAGAGTTAACGCCAAATAACGCCTGCGCCTTCATGTCAAACCCCCCCAACTCGGCATTTAAACTACTTTTCTACTGAACTAAATAAAAAACCTGAATAGAAGGGTTTTATAAACGGATATTATTATTGTGAATGGTCGAATACTATCGTCGATTCTTTTGGCTATCGATGACAGTGAACGTTCACAATCGATAATCGTTCGTAGCATAAATGATGACCAACAATGAGAGTATAAAATCATAAATAAAATGGATTTAGCGGTATATTGGAGATTTATATTCGCTACTGTTAAGAAAAGTGACCCGCTTTTGCTTTCTAGAACCATCCGATCATCTTTCTCGTCTGTTCTCGGCACTGCTACGATGGACAGAGGAACAGCGGGGAAACCCACTTATAATGTTTGTCAGGTGCAAAACAATAATCACTTATCACATATTTTTAAAGAAGTAAATACTTTTCTATCAATGATTTTATTCATTGCAATATTTTACTCTTATTTTTCAAATATAAATGATTCATACATCATGATACCTATGGAAAACGAAATTTGACATTTAAAGCCTACTTGAGGTATGAATGATTTATGAAGAGCCTGTAGTGTTCAATAAAGTTCTTTACTTTATTTGGTCCATTAAAAAATTCCAGACAATCTTCTAAATTTGGCTCATTGTAACTATGATCAGCTCTGCGTCATCCCAGCTCTTTGAGTACTTACCTCCGATCCAACCTCCAAGAAGGGTGTATGGGGTTAACGCACCCTAGTGATTCTTAACGGAGCCATTAAGCTTTTCGCAACGTCTCTCGGTAATGAGTTCAAGAATGCAAGCCAAAATACATTTCGCATTGAAATTATTCGTGGAGTAATAAATATATATATTTTTTAATTAAGTTCTTATTATCTGGAGTCATCAACAATAAAAATCTTGCATACATCTTGTGTAATTTGGGTTATATAGTCCAATTATAAATGATTTTTCATCAAGCTGGCTTTGGAAAATATGTCAACGTATTTTTAACGACTATGCCGCTTATGTAATTAGTAGGCAACCAACAATTTACTCCTTGATCATTGTGCACAGTGAATATTCTGCCTTCCAATGAAGCGGCAAATGCTTAAAATACGTCGACATATTTTCGAAAGCCAACTTGATGGAACATCATTGATAATCACCCTCTACATGGTAATGTATAATTATTTAAATAACAGAACTCATTGTAATACTTGTTGTTCATAATAAGGATACAATTTAAAGTTTCCCAACTTAACACCATCAATATAATTATAAGCATTGCAACATTCAGTGCATAAGAATACTTTGTGCTGTGGTAGTCTATCACTTTTGACACATATCCATTTGGCAGCCGACACTGAACACATGAGGCACATTTTGCTGGGATTGCGATTTAACTTCAGCACATGGGGATAACAACTGGAGTGTAAACAATCATTGCTGTTTAGCAGTTTGGCATCAGCAATAACAAACAAATGTTCACAATCACCTTGATGGATATAAACATATGGATATCCAAATCTTGGTGACAAATCTGATATTCGGACCTGTTAAAATTCTTTGAATAGAATATAGTTACTCAAATCAATTTAAATCTTACACTTTGCATGTTCCTACTTTGTAGGTTCCCAATTTTCTTCTCTTTGGCCCATTCTATTATTGGAGATGAATAATCAATTGCATTTTCATCAGAAAAATCATTATAAAAAACATCATCAATAAATAAGAAGCCAGAGGGGTACAGACTCTGAAACATTAGGAAATAGTTGAAATATAAAAACAGAAGCTGCAAAAATTTACTTTTGCTGAGGATCCTAAATCATCAGATGTGCTTTCTACTTCTTTGCACAAACCAAAATCTGACAAACAGATTATAGTGTTTCGCACCTCTTCTAAAGTATTGCTCCCTAATGCCACAATTTCATGGTTGAACCTTAATTTTTCAGATGTATTTTTAGCAGAAAAAAATTTAAAAGCCATTGGCCTATAAACTAATATTGAAACAACAAAATCTTGTCCAGGAACTAAATCTGTTGGTATTGTCAACATAGGAAACTGAAAACTAAAATTTAAGTTTGGATAAATTGAAAAGCATTATCACTTACATCTAATAGCTTGTGGTAATTCCTTTTGTTGCCTAAGCTAAGCTGAGTAGAATTTTTTTGTTCTTCTAACTGGAGTAGGCGCTTATTTACTAACAAATTATTTGAATCTGTTGTAATGAAAGGTGAAGGTAGTTTTGAACTTGAGTTTATTGCCTCTGGGAGGCATATTGGAAAGTTTATTGTATTTTCTGCATCACAAGTAAGATGGTCAATACTAAAAATTAGTAATGATTAATTATTTTTTATTAAAATGTTACTTCACTTGCTTTCTAAGTTATTATAAAAATAATGGTATGAGTATGTATTCACCTGCAGTTTTCCGATAAATGTTTAATTTCGTTGTATGAAAGTTCCAAATGCATTAGCTTCTTAATTGAAAGTAAATATTCGATCTCATTGATATCATTGTCAGTATCTGCCAATGAGAGTTCAGAGGAAAAGGCTTTCCCAAGCTTTTCAAAATGCTCCTTTAGTGGAATATGAGCAGAAGCTTTATAACTTTCTGGTGGATAGATTTGTTCCATAATTTGCAAACTTCAGTTAATGAGTAATTATTTATTAGGACTATTCTCGCATTAGGTAAAGGCAGCAGGGCACTGATGAAATATCTAACCTAAAAATCACGTCAAGTCAAGATAACCGAAAACATAACAATAAACATAACCTAAAAATAATTGTCATCTGATGACGTTGCTTTTAATATTAATCCCGAGTATTCTCTGATTGCTAACTAGTAAATTGCTTGCATTTATGAGACACTAACTTACTGTCATAGAACAAATTTTTTGCCATGAGTGATTACTTTCAAGAAATGGGATGGCAGCCTCTAGCAGACGGTCAGGCCCCTGATCATCTTCTACATTTTGCTCGTCTATTTCGTGACTACAACATTTTCGACGAATCTTTACAACAAAAGTTGCCACCCCCAGCTTCTAAATTAGCTGTAGATAGTCTTAAAGAAATGACTATTACTGAACAAGGTATAAGTACTTGCTATTTTTCTTGCTCATTATGTGTTGTATTTTCTAGGTATAAAATGTCCAATATGTTTGAAGGAGCATACACAAGGTGAAACTGTGAAAGAGATGCCATGCCATCATAGTTTTCACTCAGAATGCATCTTGCCTTGGTTATCAAAAGTACCTATACTACTATATCTACTGGTGAAATAGTTTAAAACTGACATTTTTAGACAAATTCATGCCCTCTGTGTCGTTTTGAACTGCCCACTGATGATGAAGACTATGAGGCCTATCAGAAAGAAAAAAGACGAGCTAAAAAGAGAGAAGCTGAACTTGAATTACTACACAACTCTATGTTTTCATGACTTTTTATTATGATATGTTAAGTTTTAATTTTGCTCATAGGTTCCATTTTAGAGGTTTTTTTTTTACACCAAGTTGTTGTTGATAAATAGTATGGGTGTATTGAAATCCTTTTGGTTATATAAAAGTCAACAAAAGTTCAAGTGGGTTTCTTTAGAAATGATTCATTATCACATTGCCTCTGGAAAACTTACATGGAGTTATGATGTATGAATCATTTATGAAGACCCTGTATTTTTTACTGAATTTAATAATAAGTATTTTGCACATTTGATAACACGTTTACATAATATTAGGCATGAATGTTCAGTTTTAAATTATTTGGAGACTTATGCAACCAACTTAGTTTGCTATGAATGGGGTCATCCCTCTCAATTGAACTTGACGAATTCAACTACAGCATTTCGTAGAATAGATAACATGAAGCCCTAAAATGTGTTCAGTTGTTTTGTGAGATAACAGAGCATATCAAAAATCGCAATTTCGGCTAGCAGTTTCAAACGCCTACATTTACCGCCTCTTGTGACGTCAGTTTGGCCGTGTTGACGTCACAGAAGGGCGCGCGTTCAATCATAAAAATTCGAAAGCAAATACATTGATAAATCCATAATTTGTGCTGTTAATCTACGTTCCGCCTCCAACGCTGCGTCCCTTGAATTCAAAGAACCTGGTTCTGTGTCTGGGTAGGTTTGGTTTTAATTTTCCGCCACTGTCGTCTAGTTAAAAAAAAACCCAAATGGCCAAATTCAAATTTCGCGCGAGTCGTTGTTTGTTAATTTGATCGTTCATTGACATTTGTGTCTTTTGATTTCAAATTGTTGGCGGGAGGAGCTTAGGCTCATAACAATGCACATAATCTGTCTTATGTAGGAAAGGTGTTTGTTTGGCTGAAAGTTATATTCTGCCTGGTGTTTATAAAGCAACATAATATAAGTTTTATTTATTTAGTTTGATTTACAATTTGTGGGTGGTGTTTACGCCACTTCATATAATATTCTATATACAATATATAGCATTATAACGAGTGAGCAACAAAATTCGTGATCGTAGGAGGCTCTGAATCCAAAATTTTGAGTCGATTCTTGATCGATACGATTGTGTAAAAAGTCATCGAGGTGTCAAATTTGTGACAGTCAGAGAAAATAGGTTAAAAGTAAAGTAAAAGAACCGATGTACGTTTAGCCAACTGCGATCACGAATTTTGTTGCTCACTCGATTATATATTATTATAAGGATAATAAATTGAAATATCGTGCGTTAAAAAAAAAGCGACGTCAAGTGGGCCATGAATTAAAAAACATATGGCGTATTACATCTGACATTGATATGTCACTGTTTACCCGTAACTAACGCTTGCTTAGTCCTCAATTTTTGTTCAACGCACGTTATAATTATATGTACTACATTCATAGTATTGTTTAAAATAATTTGCATACATCTACTGTTTAAATAAACTTACGGAAAGCTAGAAAAAGACTGTTATTTGCACTAAAAGAACACTAAATACAGGGTCTTCATGAATGATTCTTATTAGTCGCGTCCAAGAGGATTTAATACTACTCTCTGGTCGCGTCAATAAATACATAAAACAGGCAATCTTTGGAAGTCCTCAAGAACAGCTCCGATTTTGATAAAGTTTGTTTTTATATATTATTTAAAATCAGAAACCTTTTGAAGTAGGGAAATAATTATTTATATTGTTTAAACAATATTTATGATATTTATATAAAAAAATAAATTTTTCATACAATAATACTTATTCTACAAAAGTAAATTATAAAATTATTATGAATTGTGGATTATTTATTTTAAACATTAAATTTATAAAAAAACTAGCAGTTACCCGCGGCTTTGCCCGCGTAAGTTGGGTTTGGCTTTACTGGCACTTATATTTGGAATTGGTACAGCCGCTTAATTAAAGCAGTTTTAATAATAAATAACAAACAGTAAAAAAAAACTTTTTTTTTGCAAAAACATCAAACACGGGTCTAGTTATTTTTAAAGCAGAGTCCAAGTGCCAATTCTCATGCCTGTCGCTTTTGAAGTCATAAAAATTTTAAGAAAAATCACTCCCAAATCTACCCTCCTTTTATTCCAGTTGGTATTTTTTTTTGCAAAATCCTCAAACACGCCCCCAGTCAATTTTAAATGAAAATCTAGATCCCAATTTTCACGTATGTAACACCGTTTGTTTTCCAGTTATGAGAATTCTCAGGAAAACTACCGTTCCCATTTACACCCCTTTTTCGCGGTTTGTAAATATTTTTTTGCAAAATTGTCAAACACGGGTCTAGTTATTTTTAAAGGAGAGTCCAAGTGCCAATTCTCATGCCTGTAACATTGTCGATCTTCAGATTATAAGAATTTTGAGAAAAATCACTCCCAAATCCACCCTCACCTTTTTTTCGCAGTTGTTTTTTTTTTTTGGAAAATCATTAAACACGGGTCCGTTCTTCTTAAAAAGGGAATCTAGATCCCAATTTTCGCGTTTGTAACACTGTTTGTTATCCAGTTATGAGAATTCTCAGGAAAACTATTCTCCCCATTTATGCCCTTTTTTTGAGGTCTGTAAATATTTTTTTGCATCGGTTCAGTGGATCTAGAGATTAACTCCCCCGCCCCGTTACCCCCCTTAAAAATGGAATTTAAAAAAACCGTTTCTACGCGCCTACGTGGTAAAATAAGTAAGTGTGCAAAATTTCATTGCAATTGGTTTAGTGGATCTAGAGATTAACTCCCCCGTCCTGTTACCCCCCTTAGGGATGGAATTTTGAAAAATTGTTTCTTAGTGAGCGCCTACGTGGTGAAATGAGTAAGTGTGCAAAATTTCATTCCAATCGGTTCAGTGGATCTAGAGATTACTACCCCGCCCCGTTACCCCCCTTTGGATTGGATTTTTGAAAAACCGTTTCTTAGTGAGCGCGTACGTGGTAAAATAAGTAAGTGTGCAAAATTTCATTCCAATTGGTTTAGTGGATCTAGAGATTAACTCCCCCGTCCTGTTACCCTCCTTAGGGATGGAATTTTGAAAAACCGTTTCTTAGTGAGCGCTTACATGGTCAAATAAGTATGTGTGCAAGATTTCATTTCAATCGGTTCAGTGGATCTAGAGATTAACTCCCCCGCCCCGTTACCCCCCTTGGGGATGGAATTTTCAAAAACCGTTTCTTAGTGAGCGCCTACGTGGTAGAGTAAGTAAGTGTGCAAAATTTCATTGTAATTGGTTCAGTGGATCTCAAAATTAATTCCCCTGTCCCGTTACCCCCCTTAAAAACGGAATTTTAAAAAACGGTTTCTTAGTGAGCGCCTACGTTGTAAAATAAGTAAGTGTGCAAAATTTCATTCTAATCGGTTCAGTGGATCTAGAGATTAACTCCCCCGCCCCGTTACCCCCCTTAGGGATGGAATTTTGAAAAACCGTTTCTTAGTGGGCGCTTACTTGTTGAAATAAGTAAGTGTGCAAAATTTCATTGCAATGGGTTCAGTGGATATAGAGATTAACGGGGCGGGGGGGCCCGTTACCCCCCTTTGGAATGGAATTTTTTAAAACCGTTTCTTAGTGAGCGCCTACGTGGTAAAATATGTAAGCGTGGAAAGTTTCATTGCAATCCCTTCGATGGATCCGAAGATTTCGTGATGAGTCAGTGAGTGGTATTTGGATTTTATACTGGGTTATTCACGGTACGGTACGACCCTGACGAAATTTTCGATGCAACCAACATTGCATTTGCACAGGTTACATGGATTGAAAAAACAATTTCTTTTAAAACCAAAACATAGTGTGCACATTAATTTATTAGATGACATTAGATACTGTCAGTTTCAACTATTTTGACCTTATTGTTGTTTTGGTAATAATGTATTCCAATGACGAGAAAACCGACATGCTTTTAATTTATGGCGAGTGCAGAAAAAACGCTTCTCTTGCTGCAGGGTTTATGCATGAAGGAAGAGGACCAACAGATAAAATTTTCAAAAATTAGAGGCACAGTTGAGACTGAATTGGCCTCCAGTTACTACGCCTAGGGAAAGGGCTGCAACTGGGGAACATAATGAAGTAGCCGTTTTAGAGATGGTGACAGAAGAATCTCATATTGACCAGAAGGAAGTGGCACGAATGGTTGAGATAAGCCAGGCATCAGTATGCCAAATTTTGAGGGCCAATAAATTCCATCCTCACCACATCACCTTGGTTCAAGAACTAAAAATGACCGATTTTCCCAAAAGGTTAGAGTTGTGCCGTTTCTTCAGAGAAAGAATCCAATTTAATGAAAACTTTTTGCAAAATCTCTTGTTTAGCGATGAAGCTACTTTTAGCATTAACGGGGGTGTAAATTAGCACAATTGTCATTCCTATGCTCAAGACAATCCACGTTGGATTCGGGAAGGACACTAACAAAATATTACTTCCGTTAACGTCTGGTGTGGAATTTTAGAGGTGAAATGTCTTTACAAGTGGAGAAACACCACGTCCCTGAGCGAGGATCTCAAAAAATAAAAAAGTACATTATCGAATTTCATGATGAAGACATCAAGATCATGATTACTATCACCAAATTCAAGGGCAATTGCACTTTACGTCCAGAAATAAGGCTTTTCTGATGATCTGGACACCAGCAGACAGCATGATTGTGGAGATTAGTAGGACTGAAGCGTGAGTAAAGAACATCCATGGAAGTGTTTTATTATACTTATACATTTCCGGTGAATTAAATCTAAAATAAAACTTTATGTACAAACCTGTAATTACTTATTTACTACTTATACCTAAATATTATTCTTTGTACAACTCCTCCACTTCTCTTATTAAGAGAAACTGTAAATTAGCAAGCTTCGAAAACAACGGATTGGGCATCAAAGAGGCAGGTATGCAAAAAATAGTTTTCTGCTTTATTCATAATAGCAAATATTGCCTTTGTTGTTGCCACTTGTGGAGGCTGTTGTATTACAGAGGTCCTGGTTCGGCATGTGAAACAACAATCTGCTGAAACCTTTCAATTTCGTCCTCAATCGTCTCCTTAGGATTACTAGCTGCTTCTGTTACAATAGGAGCTGTTAATTTATTTCATTACATTGAATTCTGTAAATACCCACTTTTTAATTGTTTTTCTCTTCTTCTTTGGGTTCTCAAAGCTAAATTGCTTCCCAATATTATGTTTAAATATGGTAGGACCATTAGCTCTATCCTCATCTTTGAAGTGACAACTACACACGAGGGAATGATTTGTTGGTTCTCGATCAGCTCGTCTAAAATTTAAATAATGTTCTTGCAAGATTCAATTCACCGTCAATTTACAAAGTTTACCTTAACAGGCCAATCCACCTTTGTTTTGACTGCGTGAATTTTTAAAACAGCAAATTTAAATTTTTGACACTGACAATATCTATTGTTACCTAATTGCGCACACTATGTGTTAGTTTTTGAAGAATTATTTTTCTTAATCCATGTAACCTGTGCAAATGCAATGTTGGTTGCATCGAAAATTTCGGTGGGCTCGTATTGTTTCGTGAATAACGGTGTATACAGACCGTTTCAATCGAAACGAGCCACCCTCAATAACTTTTTAGAAAAAGATATTTAAGAAAAATCTAAAAACAAGTCAATTTTTATCTCGAGGGGGACATGTTTTGATGCAATAGTAAGCAGGCTTGGTGCAACCCCATACCTCTGACAGGAGCAACCTCGATTTTTTAAATAGGGAATAGGGGTCGAGTAACATGTCGTTTGAAAGGTCTTTTAATTGTCTTTTCGGCCACATAATTATTTTTTTATTTGCAAGCATGTCTAAATATAAAACAAATCCGTTAAAAAAATATTTTATTTTAATTATTAACTTATAGACTATGTAAATAAAAAATACTTATGTGGCTGAAAAGACAATTAAAAGACCTTTCAAACGACATGTTACTCGACCCCTATTCCCTATTTAAAAAATCGAGGTTGCTCCTGTCAGGGGTATGGAGTGGCACCAAGCCTGCTTACTATTGCATCAAAACAAGTCCCCCTCGCGATAAAAATTTACCTGTTTTTAGATTTTTCTTAAATCTCTTTTCCTAAAAAGTTATTGAGGGTGGCTGGTTTCGATTGAAACTGTCTGTATATAGATAATAAAAAATTGTTTATCAATAAAATTTGAGAATTTCTCTCGATTTCCATGGGATTCCCTGATCAGATCCTGACTTTTTGACAATGGAACCACCTCAAGAGTACACCCTTTCAAATAAAAAAAAAATTTTGTAAATCGGTCCACAATTGATGAAGAAATCGGTGAACATACATGAAGTCGGTTAATAAAAGGGAGCGAAAATTTGAAGATTTTTCTCGATTTCCATGGGATTCCCTGATCAGATCCGGACTTTTTGACAATGGAACCACCTCAAGAGTATACCCTTTCAAATAAAAGAAGAATTTTGAAAATCGGTCCACAATTGACGAAGAAATTGGTGAACATACATGAAGTCGGTTAATAAAAGGGGGCGAAAATTTGAGTATTTTTCTCGGTTTTCTTGGGATTCCCTGGCCCGATCCTGATTTTTTGATAATGGAACCACCTTAAGAATATACCCTTTCAAATAAAAGAAGAATTTTGAAAATCGGTCCACAATTGATGAAGACATTGGTGAACATACAAGAAGTCGGTTAATAAAAGGGAGCGAAAATTTGAGGATTTTTCTCGATTTCCATGGGATTCCCTGGTCAGATCCCGTTTTTTTGATAATGGAACCACCTCAAGAGTACATCCTTTCAAATAAAAGAAGAATTTTGTAAATCGGTCCACAATTGACGAAGAAATCGGTGAACATAAATTATGTATAAATACATAATTTTTTTGAGGTAACAATTAAAAAAAAAAAACACAACCGAATTGATAACTTCCTCCTTTTTTGAAGTCTGTTAAAAAAAACGCAAAACTATTTTTTTTTTAGATAAATATCATACATATTGTTTAAATAATATTAATAGTTATATCCCCGCTTCAAAAGGTTTCTGATTAGAAATAATATAAAAAAAAACTAAAATAAAAAAAAACATCAAAATCGGAGCTGTTTCTGAGGACTTCCGAGAAAAAGACTTCATTGACGCGACTATATATATTCAGTAGGTTTTGAATGTTTAAATTTTTCATCTAACTACATGAGTAAATTTTGTTTTCCACGGGCAACATGATGTATGAATAATTTATGAAGACCCGATACATATAGACCAATGTAAATGCAATGAACAGGAATGACAAAAATATTTGGACACAATAGAACAAAGATAAGATGAATCACATAATTACTCAGACAGGTGTTGCTGATCAGTAATTAAACGACGGAGTTGGATTTCTGAAAATATAAAATTCTTGTGAATCAACTGTTTGGTGTGGTGTCTGGCAAATGTTTTTGTTTTTATCACCCAGGCCATGAAACATCATTTAAATCGTCAAAAAACAGACAGATAAATCAAAATGACTGATGCTACAAAAAGGCCCCTTCATATTCCGCCTTGGCAAGTTCCATATTTAGAAAAACACAGAATATTCGAACTCTTTCATGTAAGTTAAGTAGTTTCGTAATGACGTATTCAGTCTAACAGCAAATTGTGAACAACTAGAGCTGCAAGTATTGGCAGTTGCTAGAAAAGTAGCGATACGGTTCTACACTAACTTTCTACCCTTTTAATTTCTATGAACGTCTAATTAGTTATTCTTAATTTCTATATTCTAATAGTGATTGATTTATTGTTCTTCCATTAAGTGCATTGGTGTTTTTACCACTGGCGTTGAGGTAATGCATGCGGCCGAATTTTTATAGACTTGCGCCGTAATAATGGTCTCTTCACAATAATTCTAAAGGGGACATTCATGCAGGTGGAGAGCAAGTTTTTTACCAAACTGTCTCAAAATCTTTTAATCTGGTACTACACCTGGAGATTCCCATTCGGAAATGAACGGAACAAACTATGAAAAATTCCCACTAAACCCACTAAACAGCAATTCTCGAAAGGCAAAAATGATATAATATCATGGTTGACACAAAATAATATACCATTTACACCCACAATGCTGAAACCACAACTCTATGAAATAATAAAGAATAAAAAAATATACTTGCAGTACAAATTCGATAGTATTTTTCAATAAATTTTAAGCCTTTCGCCATGGCTTCCGGATTTAAATCCTATTGAACTAAAATGGGCAACAGTAAAACAAGGTGGAAACACAAAATACTACATTTAAAATAAACGACATGAGCCGAAGAAGAATTTAATGCAGTTACTGTTGCAAACTGGCGGAAAAGATGGAAGCATGCAATAAATATTGAAACGAAGTATGTGCAAAAAGAATTTAATGATGACTTCTAATTTATAATGCTGATGAAGATTTGTAAAATGAATCATTATAATATAGGTTGTTTGGTAATATCTACGTACACATTTTTCTAAAGGTTTGACAAAGGGAGAGAGAGAGAGAGAAAGAGAGAGAGAGAGAGAGAGAGAGAGAGAGAGAGAGAGAGAGAGAGAGAGAGAGAGAGAGATAGATGAATGGTGGTACAAAGAATGTGAAAAGAAGACATAGAGAGATATCTAGAGAGAAGAAGGGGCAAAGATAAATAAAAGCCATAAGAACAGAGAAGGGGGTGTAGAACTATTGAGAGAAACACTGAGAAAGGAGACAACGAAGAACGAGTGAGACGAATACTTCATGAGGCTGCTGGAGGGGGGAAAAGAAAAAGGAAATAGAGATGAAGAGGACCTAAACAGCACCAGAAGGAGAAGAAACTGGAAGAGGAAAGAACCGGGGAGGGATGAAATACAGAACGAGTAGAGTACTGGAGAGACTGGTTGAGTAAAGAGATCAAGAAAAAGGAAGCATTACCAAATAGTCAAGCAAGATTTAGAAAGGGAAGGGGAACTATAGATAATGGAGCAAACAGGACAAGGATACGGACAGACAAGAAAGCAGGGAAAGAATCAAAGAGGCCGAAAGAGAGGAAATACCGAAATATTTGGAGAGGAACAGTGGGCAAGAAAGAAAGAAAGATGAGGTTTAGGCGCGGAAATGGAGAGGGAGAATAGGCAGTCTTTGGAAGAGGGAGGAAGAAGGTGTAGAATGTTCTATGAGGAGAGAGACACACACACAGAGAGAAATGTATTTGAATAACCTACACAATTGGGTAAATAATTACAACAATTTGGTTCTAAAAAAGTGACAGAAACAATTTGTTGAAAAATTTAACACAAGATTCTTTAAGACCGTTTCTTTTAACGAATTAAACAATATTTGTGTAAAATTTTCAAAGAATCTAATGCAATATCTTTATTCGTTTTGTTGAACGTTATTAAAGTTTTGTTACGTTTGATACTACATTGCATGTAATTTAACAAAACAAAATTATGATTAAATAAAATTTATATTTTAATCATTTTAAATAAATGTTTAACTTCAGGTACGATAATTGTATTAAATATATAAATATTGCTTTTAATGAAAACTACTCCAAATTGTGGTAACTAATTATTATATGTTTTATACTTGGTTCACCAAATTCTTTTAAGGGGTTTTAGCAGTTATGGGAATAATCCACAGAAATTATTGAACATTTTTTATTACAAAATACAATAAAAACAAGAGTATTACATGATTATTCACACGACAAAAATTCACACCAGCCCTAACTCTACCATATTGCTATAAATATGGTATAATAAACATATGCAGTATTATTAGCTATAAGTACCTCTCCAGGTTTAACATTTGGCATTTGGTGGTTATATAAGGCTCCCCTAAGGTGACGTTGGCAGGACTGTGTTTCTTCGCAAGATTCAAGTTGAAAGTTGTACCCGAATTGCCTGATACACGGCCGTAGTCGAAGATTCATCCTCACCTATTACAGGAGACAGCTGAGAAGAATATATTCATAAACAAAAACATTAATTTATACAGTAGGTATAATATGTATGTGCATACAATCTTAAAAAGTACCAATAACATTAATTATACTTTGATACCAAACTTGTCGTACAACGAAGTTTCATTTCGGGCTATGCAGCTTTTAGCTTTGGGGGCATTTGGCTAACATTAAGCTCTTAGGAGTCAAAATCTAAAGTTTGTTATATTTTTACATTATGCAGGTTGTTCACAACTGCTAAATACTCGTCTGCAGCCGGAAAATTGGACCAGAAAAGTGCAGTTTTTTGTAGAAAATACACCTCGTCGAGGGCAAATTCTGTACCTACTAAAATACATATTAATATGCAAGTTGTATAAATAATACTTATACGTATACTGTACCTTGCTTAACAAATAATCTTGGTATTTAAAATAATGCAAATATTTTCCAAATCCCAAGCTGGAGTATAAGTTCCTTAATATCCAAATCTGTTAACGAATGAAAGGCCTCATCATTTTGATGTTCTGCAACACAATATATTTTTATAATATTTGTTTCTGGTCATTATTATTAAATAAAACTTTTTTTAAGTTGGTTAAGTGTTGTTAGTAATGCTTTCGTGATAAAAGCACATATACAAGATGATTCCTTGTAGACTGCACCTCCTTTGCCGGTTTTGTAATTTATGGTAATCATCCCCAATAATTAACAATCTAGTAAAATATGTTGACGTACTAAAAAAAGTTTATAACTGTACCTAACTATGAAAATAGGGTGATGGAGAGTAAACTTACCTGTCTGAAGGAACCGTCACACCGTCACTAATAAAATGTAAGGAAAAACGGAAAAACACTTAATTAGCACGAAAGAAACCCAAACAATGAATCTGGAATCTGCAGCGTGGCTGCAATATTCCAAAAATAGATATTGTTGGTGGTACGAGCGGGAATGCCTCTTATTGGCTAGGGCCCCTTAAACAAATTGTTTAATTCTTTCAAACAATCTGTACAACACTTTTAAATTAAACTTTAATCCGCCCTATAGTAGCTAATCATATTAGCCACCAATTGCCCAATAATGTTTCAAACAATTTGTGCAATACTTTTAAATTTCACTATTATAAAGATTGGAGGAACAAATTACACAATTCTTTAAAAACCAATACTATTTTCTTTTCAAAAAATGTAAAGTTTCATCTTTAAGGTTACTCAATACAATTATCGTAATGGGTAAAAATAAATATGAAAGGATCCAATTATTTGTTGGACTCAAAGGTACTACAACCAACTGCATTCAAATGAAACAGCTGTATTTAAAAAAATGTTATTTTTGTATAAAAAAAATAAACAATACCATGTACAACAGCGTTGTTTAATAAAATGCAAGTCGATTTTTCTCTGTGCAGAGATTGAACATCTTGTGGAATGAGTGTAGTGAGATCAGAGAAAGGAAAGAGAGAAAATACTGAATGTAGATGAAAGGAAAATAACATGGATATAGGAGGTATGGAAGAGGAGAGAGAAGGAAGAAGGAGAGGGGAGGGGAGAAGAAATAAAAATGCGTTTATTTTGACGTTATGCTCGTTTATTATTTATTATTCGTTCTACAATTTCTCTTATCTTAGGCCTTTTATTTCTATTTTAGAATTAAACATAGTGGTTTCAGATGTGTCTGAAAATGAAAATAACTCGGAATATTAGCAAACAAGTAAAAATTTCATAATAAAAATCAATTTAAATTGTTCAGTTATTTACCGAAACCGAAAATTGTTATTCTTATACGTAAATGCGCATAGGAAGTTTCACTTTTGGTATGTGGTCCATCAAGCACACTCTACTTTTTTTTATCATACTTAATAAAATAATGTTGGCTAACAATTTGTCTGTCAATTGCCTGAAACCTATGATATATAACGAGTGAGCAACAAAAGTCTCTGAATCCAAAATTTTGAGTCGATTCTTGATCGATACGATTGTGTAAAGTAAAAGAATCGATATACGTTTAGCCAACTGCGATTACGAATTTTGTTGCTCACTCGTTATTATATGAATTGACTAAACGATCGGGCCTTCATAAATGATTGATACATCATGTTGTCTCTGGAAAAAAAAATTACATGTAGTCAGATGGAGAATTTTTACCTTCAAAGCCTCCGGGATGTATGAATCATTTATGAAATATTTGCATTTTGAGGGTCGGTTGCAAGTGCGTAAGTCAAAAACAACATGAGTAAACTTGCCGGACTTTAAACAACCCGGCATAAGTTATATAAAACACTAATAATAGTTTGGGATATGATATTTGACTGTGACCCTCAAAAAGTAAGTATTATTTGTATTATGGCTTCAGTGTTATTATTTTAGTTGTTGGCGTTATCACTAAGGATAAACATTTCCTTTATAACTTTAAATATGTTATATTTTTTGTATCTATGTATACTACTCACGTATAATTTTTTTAAATATTTGCGTTCGATGGGCATTGTCATCGAAACAGAATAACTCATTCGCATTTTAGATTTTTGTAGAATTATCAACTTCATCGTCATATAATATACTCATTTTTTCAGCATTATACACAGTCTACGCTACTGTGTAACCCCTATAAGGTATTCTTTATATTCCAGGAACTTGCGAAAGAACTTTTGGTCCAACAACCAAACGACCACGTTTTGTTTTTAAAACAAATCTTGATAAACGCCGCAAGGAGCAGAGATACCAGTAGAGTGATTATACTGTTTTCACCAAAAATTAACTGTTTGGACGTTGCCACTTCGATTGTTCAAATAACTAAACAGAATCTGATCACAGAAAGTTTATTAATGGCCTACGTAAGCAAACATTTACAAAAAAATATTCAGTTTTTAATACATTAACGAAGTTTTTAATTTTGTTGTATTTTTAATGGCGCATTTTTCTCCGCTATGTATTTTCTTAGCCGTGTGTCTTTATGTTTAGGTTTTAATTTATCAATGAAGAACAATGTTCTTCAGTTATTGTCACAATGTTTGAGTACACTGAACTAAATCTACTGTAACTGAGTATTGGATATTTTTGTTCTGCAATAATGTTTTAATAATATTTTTTAGAGCGGACGTTCTGAAATTAATAATTCAGAAATTAGAGCAAAATATATTTCTCATCTAGTTCGAAAAGACGATTGTTACAAAAATGGATGGATCTTAATAGGTTTGTGATTTTACGTTGTTTTCACTAATGATAAACTACTTTAATGCTTGGATCTCTCTTTTAACAATAATTGTAATTGTATAAATATTGTATACAACAATTATTAACGCATAATGTAAACTCACTAAATAATAAATTAATGAATTAATTTTGGTTTAAAGAAATCTTTTCTTAAACTGTAGACGGAATTTTAGCTTTATCAATAAAAGTTCCAGGTTGTGACGTAAGAATTGAAGTTCAAATAATTAGAGTTAATATCCGCATCAAATTTTCTGCTCCTGCCTCAGTTTTCACCAGGGAACATCGAGTTTCCAGAAAATTCGATGAAGGTTCTATTATCTGACGAATCTAGATTTACTTTATACTCGTCAGATAGACGTGCCCTTTTTCATAGACGATCAACTTCACGGTAATAATATCTTAGTAGGCTTATATACAACTCTGTGACTCATTACGCTGGAGAAGATTTATTTTTTTTAAGGCCAATGATAATTAATTTTTGGAATTATGCGTTAATTGTTGGGCGTAGTATAAATGTAAATTTTTACATATTTTTTTCTCATATGCGAGTTACAGCAACGAATTTTAAAGATATATTTAATTCCTAGAATGTTTTACATAATATATTTATAAATTTACGTATGTTCTTATCAAGACTGCATCAGAAGCAAAGAGGACGCACAAGCCTTACTCAAGCTCGGAATTCTCCCCACACATGTTATTCATCTTATAGCATCGCACAGTCAACCATTGAACGAACTTCTCTATTGTCATGTTTCTGTGGAATGGCCAGAATACAGAAGACGAATTTCTGAATTAAGAGAAGTGTATAAAGCCGTATTAACAGTGAATTGCAAGAAGAAGTGTATTTCTATGTTTAATTGTCCTTTTACTTAGGAGGTGCACTTACGACAACGTCCTCTGGAAGAAATTGTGACTGAATGTATTGATTTAATATCATTTAAAAAGGCAAAGTATGTAATTAAGCCAAGAGTATTAATAATCGGGCCTCGAGGGTGCGGAAGGAAAACTCAAGCTAAACTTTTAGCTGATCAACTGTGTGTGGTACACAGTATGTTGACGTCTCCACAGAAAAATAATTTAATTTTATTAACCGATATCTATTTAAGTCGATTTTGAAAACTTAATTTGTGAGCTGTGGATGTCAGAATCAGACCTGGGAAAAAAACTTCGCGCTTGTAAGAGTGAAGTGTGTTTACATTCTGAATTGCTCGTAGAAGTATTACATAGAAGAGTTTTGGAAGAAGACTGTTTAAGATGTGGCTGGGTTTTAACGGGCTTTCCT
Organism: Diaperis boleti; assembly: GCA_963583935.1. Lineage (NCBI taxonomy): Eukaryota > Metazoa > Arthropoda > Insecta > Coleoptera > Tenebrionidae > Diaperis > Diaperis boleti. The sequence continues at coordinate 39,198,495 of OY757242.1, read as the reverse complement.
TTTTCTAAGAAAGATTTTGAGTGTTTGGATTGCATATACACGCCACCAAACAGGTACGATAGCGATTTTATTAATGTTTAAAAAATGAAAATTTTTAGAGTTATCTTCTTGGAGTGCGAGCTGTCTATATGTAAAGACAGGTTACTTAACAGAAAAATTAACGTACACACCGGATCAGTATCAAACATTAAAAAGCATCCTGAAGTAGAACAGTTTAAAGAACTTAAAGTTCATCCTAAAGATAATGAGGAATATATTAATGCTGAGGTATTGTTCTTTTTATAGTTATTTACCCAACAAGTGTAAAAAGTATTGTATAATTTTTTTTTCTACGATCGATCCATACTTCACTTTTACTTCACAACACTTCCGATTTCGGTCCTGGCAAATTAAAATTTTGATTTGTTTTAGCATTCATATTATTGCGAAAATTATGGTGAAATGAAAAAATACTGCGGTGCAACAGCTCATTGTGTAAATGGTAATCAAGATCAACGATGGATTCATGAAACTATAGCGTCGATAATAACCAGATCACCTCCTCCTGCTGCTCCTAGACAACCCTTTCAGGATTCAACTAAGAGCATGGCGTCTTTAGATTCTTGCTGCTGCTCCCCAATTCCGTCTCAAATTTTGGACTGCTTTACCGTAAAATTGTGAAGCGGTTTCAGACAGTTACAAAAATACGAAATTCACAAATAAATGGTTGTCAGAATTTCATTCTAATAGTGTGATAATCCACCGTACGCTCCCGCCACTTTTTGAACATGATCATGAAATGAAATGTCAATGACGTCAATAAAACGTCAAATTCGAAAATTTGAAACAAACCGCGTTTATGAGGCGTTTTATAAAAAGTCGATCACTTTTTTTACACCACACAACTCATTTTTATTTCCACAGAGTTTCGCATACTTTTTTCCCTAATGGATAAAAAAGTAGGTACACATTTTTTTAATTCTTACATTAATTTTAAAATTTATGTTGCTGTAAAAAATCAGGTTAGAAGGCAATATTGGAGACACTACATGATTATATGGTTATCGCAACAAACGGTTCATATTTTCATAGCGTTGTATGGCAATATTTAACAAAATCTAGTGAATAGGCAAAGTCTCTGGTACGAATAAACAAGCCATTTTTATAGAGGCAGGCCATAAAATATCAAGTGATGGCGGCTGGGTTTATGACCTGACGCCACCAGAACACATGATTGGCGTCTACTTTTAATAAGAACAACACTTGTCAAAATCCGGATCGTCGAGTTCACTTTTTGACCACACCTAGGATCGATATCGGTCTCCCAACCATGCATTTTGCACTCTGCCATTAATCTCCTATAAATAAAAGAGTACAGAGGGTACCTTGTCTTTAAAATTGAATTTTTTTTTATTGAATTTCACCATTATAATTTATAAAAAAAAAATATATATTCTCTATAGTTACATTTTTCCTAATATTTATATTCTTTGGTAAGGAGGTACCTAACAATGTTTCCGTTTGTATTTCTAATTTTTCATATGTAAATTAAACTAATTTATAAGTTATGATTATTTATTTACATTCATTTTACATACTACTTCAATAGTATATAAATAAACGTATCTTTTCTTTGGTATTTTGAATGGTTTACAAAGTAGTATCGACATTATGATGGTAGTAATCTAAATATAATACTGCTAAAAAATTCCAGTAAAGATACAAAAAACCGTAATGATGTATTATTGCAATGATACATTAAACTATGTCAATGTCGCTATTCACATGAAACATTTATACACAAAAAAAGGTTTAGTAATCCTACAATATCACATTTTTATAGTTTATCTAACAGAGTTATGCCTATGAATATATTTATAAATTTATTACATAAGTTATGTATCTCAGTTGATTTGTTACTTAAAGATTTACAAAATAAAATTACTAACTTGCATTCTAAATATTAATCGTATTTTTATTTATAACATAATATACTATCAATTTTTAAAGCCACATTTGTATATTTATTTTGTTGTTATTATTAAATATTACAGAGCCGTGTCAAAAATCGCAGATCATGCTTTTCTTCACATAATAATTTTAGTTCCTCACTTATGACAGCTCAAAATATGTAACAATTATTTTTATTTTCCCTAGTTCAAAGAATGACGAAACCTTATACTTTCCTCTAAAATTAAGCTGGTAAATTTTTGTTTTCTTCTTTGTTTAATGATATACCTAATTAGCTTTGTCATTATGTACAAGATATGCGTCTTTTAGAATAACATTATTCAGAAAAATTCCGACCGGTAAGACATTTAATAATAATTATTAAGTGTGATCAAGATTAAAAATTTGAGTTGCTAACAATAAAATTTACATCAAAATTGGTAAGCCTGTATTTGGTTGTCAGCCGACAGATTGTTGACAGCTGCATTTAAATTTGCGTCAAACAAACACAACCTTGCGCCAACTTAAAGGGATAGCCATAAATCTACACTTTTACCAGAATCTATTACCAACTGAAACATTTCCATTTCTTGTAAAAAAATACTCGTTATCATCGGGTACCGCATCTCGAGCGCCCAATTGAATCTTTAAAATTTTGATTTTTGTTTAAGCAATTAATATACTAATTAGACTAGACATGCCAAAAAGTACTTAACGTAAAAACCTATAAGCTAAGAAATACGTTCAGATGTAGATTTTACCAAAATGTTTGACTTCGATTTTATTTTCAAGTTTTTTTTATTTGCAATATTTAAAGCTACAAATCAACTTTTGTACTAAACTGCTAATAAAAATTTGATAAATTGTAATAGACAGTATTTATTTCCAGAAGTAAATCATTACAAGAAAAAATTTAATTTTGTTGCTAATAAGTAAGTTTGTTGCTATATATTTTAAATATAACAAGTATGGGGACTTTATAAATGCTTCATACCTACATCATGATGTCTGATTTAATTTAAAATTTACACATGTAGTTAGATGGTGAATTGTGACGTTCACAGCTTACTGGATGTATGGATCATTTATAAAGACCCTGTATAAACCGTAGACTTACTGCTAACTAACATCCATACTTTCCAAACGGTATTGTTATTCCTATGTCTACGAGTGTAAAAATATGGTGTATTTCTATAAACGGTGGTGTTAGAAGAAATATTATAGTATGTAACTGTACTGACGTATACATTTTGACTAGAATTCAATTGGTTACACTTTTTATTTTACAACAACTTTGACGAAAAAATACACCAAGTCCCAATTCTGATTTGATAAAATGTAGACATTTTTCTAATACTATGATTTACTTCAAGAAAAAAAAGTACAACAAAAGTACACAAAACAACAAATTTATAAAATTTATAGATATGATCACGTGAGTTCATATTGTTTCCGATGTAGAGCATTCATCTCATTTTGTTGATGTTGCACTACAATAGGAATGGTAACACTGCTTTGATAATTTCTTGGCATTCTATATCCAGGTGGATGCTGATTCTGTACTAAAATTTGATCCCTTGCTTCTTTATACTGTTGGTAATGCATCTGATTATAGTACTGCTGTTGTAACAACTCGCCGTTACTATACACTGGCTTGACTACTGTTACAGGAGATCCGTATAATTTGTGACTCGGACTGTATGTTGGTTGTTCGTAAGGAATATGTTTTGGTGAATTATTCGCATAAGTCTTGATGGGACTTCCGTGCTGGTTGTAACTTGGATATTGTCGAACGGGAGGTTGATACGTTGATTGGCTAGTGTACATCGGGCTGATGGCTTGATATTGCATTGCTGAGGCGTAGCTGATTTGATGAGGGGAGTTTTGGGGTATGTAGTTTGGATTGGAATAATTTATTGGCCTGTATGCTACTTGCGTAATACCGTACGACTGGTGAATCACACTTTGTGGTATCTGGAAAAATGGGAAAAAAGAACTGTACATATTGCTATAGGGTGTCTAAATAAAAATCTGGTCAAGATTGCCATGAAACAAATGCGGTTCACATTCGGCACGTCGTAGCTAATGTCAATGTTAAAGTGTCAAAAATTGGCGTTTCAGTGTTTTAATTAGTAAGAAATAAAACATTCATGATTGAAAGTTATTTCCGGAATGGTCTTATTCCACTCAAGACTGTTTGGAAGAATTTCAAACCCACTTTTCAGAAATTGTAGTAGATTACAAATCTTTTAATAAATGTCTCAATCTCATTGTCAGTGTAAAATTATTTCGTGAGACTGGATACTTTAGCAATTGATGAAGCCACTTTAAATAAAACTTTTTATAGACGAGGTTTTCTTTTACAAAACACGATATGTAAACTCGCAAAATATGCGAATTTGGTCTGCAGAAAACCCCCATATATTTGTCGAGACCTCTATGCATCGTGAAAAAGTAGAAATCTGGGGTAAGAGAGTAATAGGCCCAATCTTTTTTCAAGATGAAGGGTATATGCAACATCTCATTGCACAGTAGGATCAATCGCTCTAATACTGGAATATTTTGATGATAGGGTAATTAGGCGTAACACAAATATTCCATAACCCACACGTTCATGCGACCCCACTCCTTGTGATTTTTTTCTTATGGCCATATATGAAAGACACAATGTGCACATCAATGAAATCAACAATTGCAAATGCTCCAAACTGTCATGAACGGAGTTAGAAGAAGAGTTGTGCGTTGTCAAGAAGCGTTTTCAACACCTTATTTAATAAAAATTTCTTCGTGCCTTTCATTTTTGTTTTTTTTAATTTTTACCAGCAATCTTGAGCAGACTTTTATTTAGACACCCGATATATGTCTTATTGACTAGTGCATCCTGACTAACCTATCTAATCATCATTGTGGACCATTCGAATAATAGAAATGCTTTAGACAAAAAAGGGCTGATATTATGCTTTTAAATCTAAAATTTAATTTACGCAAAACTGCATCTTTTATACATACTTGGTTATATCTTGGTTACCATGATTGAAAATGGAACATTACACCCGTAAAGTAAAAGCCCATAAAGAAAAGGCCCGCAAAATTATCACAGAAGAAATTAATATTTCACAGTTGTGCGTAAAACGTTGTACATACCTCTGGCCGAGAAGACAGTTTACGCCCTCGGACGATTCAAAATCGTCCTCTGGCGTAAACTCTTTCTTTCGGCCCTCTATACGTAAATAATAACTTGAACGTTAAACAGATAAAACTAACGTGATGTAATTACGAATACAATGCAGAAAGTGAAACTAATGGAAAGGAGGAGAAATCAGCTTCTTCTAATATGTGAATTGGCAGTTCAACCTGTGAAACGTATCCTCTGTCCGGTGGCTTAGATCCGTCTCGGTTGATTTCAGCAGATCGGATGCCATCCGCGCGTCCTTTTTCTGCAAGTGGTGGTTTTGGTCTACGTTTTGGGGTGCCGGGAAGGGACCTCGATCCCGCACTCGCAGTCTCCCAGTCTCTTAAAAGCGCACTTAACCTTGCTGCCTCCGCCGCTTTCTCAGATTCGCTCTCAGAATTGTAGTCGGGGCCCTTCAAGTTAAAACAAATCAGTCGGCTTTTGCAGGAACATATAGAGGATTGATATAGATACATAAAAGCAATGATACCACCAAGAATATGATTGTGTTCTTTCCCTAATGGTAAAAATGCTCTAAATTGCCACGATATTTGGAGGAAATTGACTATAAATAAATGAAATGTTAATATGTACGATTTAGGTTTATGCTATTTATTTTAAACTAGCTGACCCGGCGAACTTTGTACCGCCTCACAATCAATAAATGTTGTGTTAACTTATTGGCTGAATCAAATTCAGTAATCTACTGGCTTTACAGGAACCAGCATACAATGCCATGTCCATTTTTGTTTCTGTCATGTATCAAAGATGGCGTTATATACGCATTTCATACAAAATGTATGAGAAAATTTTTTTAGTTAATTTTTCCGATGTTTTAATAGTTATTAGCCCCCGAAAAAGTCAGTCAACCCGTTCTCAAGATATCATCAAGAAATTTGTGTGTGGAGTCCACGCGCAACAGAAGTGAAACTTTGAAGTTTACTCCTTAAATGTCCATGTTTTTAATAGTTATTCTGCTATTCAGGACGGAGACAAATACAACAAATTAAAAACCATGAAAATTTTGACTTTGTTTTATATAAATATATATTAAGATAACTATCAGAATTGGAGGCCTCAAACATTTTAAAATGTCCAGTTAAAAAACGCTTTATTTTTTACATAAAAATTAGAAATAGCCCCACTTTATCATCTGTTGCTGCTCAAGGTCAACAAAGAACATCAAAAAGACCGCTTCTGTTTGTTATTTAGAAGGTACGGGAAGAAAGATTCCTGCTCCTTGCTTAATTAAAATCAGCCAGCTGAGTATACTTAGACTTGTACGATTAATAATTACCAATCAATTTATTATATTGCTTGATATTTTGGCTTTCTGGCCTCTGGCATAGACAGACCAATCTTTCCAAATTCCTTTTTTGCTACTGATTACGTCAGGTCGGTGTGTAGGAACGTCTGGTACGTCGGAGTAGTCCAGATAAAATAAAACATTGTTCGAGTATCCCTGATATATTTGGATAGTTGTATTTGTTTCGAACGGTTCGATACTGTTCACTTAAGTTTATTGTACCTTCCAAATGGACGTTTCTAGCGAATATTCAGTCCTGAGAAATGCCAAAGTTAAAATTAAAACTTTTCTAGCATTTTAGTTTATTGGGAGAGTTTATGAGAACGATCAAAATGGAATTGTTTTGTGGGCGAATGCATCACTATTTATTCTGCGTTTTTAAAATTTAGATATCTGTGCAAAGCCATTTGCTGTTTTGAGTAAGATATTTACAGCGACTGGCACAGTGTTATATTGTTTTCACTTTCTTTGTTTGGACCGTTTCATGTTTCTCTACTGCTTGTCTCTTCCTTTTCTTCTTTGTACTTTTTATCCTGTCCTGCAACAGGTCAAAACAGTGTAACGAAGTTACCGAATTTTCAATGTTTCCCGACACTGTGGTGACACCATACACCGAAATAAAATACTTCCCGGCACTATATCAAAACCGTTCTTGCTCCCAGTCGCTCAGTGAAATAGCGCGCTGCTGATGCCGACGTCCAGAATCCTTCATGCAGCCCCTAGCCGTGGAGTAGAGTTAAGATAAGCGATGGATCGCGAGTCCCCCACTCGCCACTCAGGGCTGCGCATCGATTCGACGTCACAACGGCGCAGAGCTCATGGTCTATAAAAGGCCGACCGCTAGCATGAAAACGTTAAGATGAGTCCTCCCGCCCGACCTGAAGGAAGTTGAAGAAGCCGCCACCCCAACTCCTCGTGCGCAGGGGTTGATCTGGTGTTTTTCGTCACACCGCGGGGTCCTTGTGTCTCTTCGGTTGGCTGGAAACAGCGACCAACCTTTGCGGATTTTTGATGGACTTTCCAACTGCAGGTCGACCGCCACCGATATCAAGGCGAGTCTCATCTTGGCGGTGCTCCCGCCTGTACTTCTCTACCGTGTAATAAAGGCAGCGAATGTAATAAGGGTTAAACGGAGAAAGAGAGAGAGAGAGAGAGAGAGAGAGAGACACTCCCCGCTACGGTTCCCGTTTCCGGTCCCCCTCACTCTGTAAATAGTAGGTTTAGGGACCTTGTATATAGTAGCTTTAGAGTGAGAGCGAGAGACCGTGTACATAGTGTAAATAATAAAGACTGTAATACCGACTATTTTATTTCCAGTTTTTTTATATATAATTTACTTCCTGTATTTTATTTTTTATTTTTATAATTCGTCACAAACGTTTTCGGCCACGTGGGCCATCCTCAGGTGACACGTCAAAGTTTACAATTGCAGCATTAAACTGATTAAACTGTACATCTAAAAACAGATATAATATAAAAGAGATCAGAGAAAATACGTTAACTTTTGACAGTGACAGGTTGAATTAAACATGTTTAATCAGTTTAATGCTGCAATTGTAAACTTTGACGTGTCACCTGAGGATGGCCCACGTGGCCGAAAACGTTTGTGACGAATTATAAAAATAAAAAATAAAATACAGGAAGTAAATTATAAAAAAAACTAACAAAAAGACCTGTAGGGCTACACCATGATTTATTTTATTTCCCTCCCGAATAAGCTGACAGCTAACCCCCGCTTTACCGTACTCCGATTAAGCTACATTTGGTCAAGTCGAGCATAACACGTTAAAAAATGGCGAGGCATCCCGACCGTAATAAGCGTCATAACAGCAACAACAATACCCAAAAATTGTATTTACAACGATAGGAACATTGTTGACAAAAATGTGTTTCTAAAACTAAAGGATAAACACTGAAAAAATAGGGAGAACAATACAATAGTAAGAAACAGACTCAATTCAAGAACAAGAACCATCAAAGAAGAGCATGGACACTGTAGTTGAGATCAGTAAAGAGGCCAATCATTAAAGATAATGAAACTAATTTAATAGAAGCAAATGAGTACACAAAATATTTGAAAGGTCTACTTCAGCTATCAATAAGACAAAAACGCAACAAATAAAATGGGAAATGACAATTAAACTACCGCGGAGCAACAATAAGTAAGGGAATTAAATAAAGTAGTTATTGCAGAAGAAAACATTGCTTTTTTTAGGAGGTATTAGCAACCGCCAGCTCTTAGTCAGCCGTAAATAGCTCAAAAGCTCAAAAACATTCCGTATTAATATTTAAATTTTACTGTAAGTCTAATAATAATAATAATCAATAACTAAACTAACTAAATAACTACGTTAGAAAACTGCTTATATTTGGACAAATTCGTTTAGGAGGGATATTCATCTTTTGCTATCCATTGTGTAGAAAATCAATTTGATACATAATAGGATCTAGTCTAAGAATAAAATTCAATTTTAATTTTTTTAGCTATACCTAAAGTTATACACTATTGGATGCAGTACGTATCTAATTATGACTCTATTATGACTCTAGCATAGATATCAATATACACTCCCCCAATAATGAACGCATTAATTTTCGTTTAAAAAGTCTCTTCTTCTAACATTCTAGTCGGAATTCTAGTTTTACCACAAGTTCCAGATTTGTTGTTTTCTTTGGTAATTCGGAAAAGATTCAATTCAGAGCTACGTTAGTAACTACATTAGTGAGTTTAAAAGTAGACAATTTAATTAACAAATTGTAAGCTATATAAATTATTGTTTTTCTGGAAATGTGTGTATCTATGCACTCCAAAACGGCTGGACCGATTTTGATGAATTTTTTAGACGATCTTCAAATTAGCCCAGCGGGTGATCCTGTGAAGTTTGGTAGCGAGCGGATGAAAAAGTTTTAGACATAAAATATCAAAAGGTCGTAGCAACGCTCGCCGTGTACCAGCTAGTCTTCAATAATAGTATATTCTGAGTGCGCTCATTCACTTGAGGGGCAAACGACAACGCCGCACGAGTTGCACATAACGAGTGAGCAACAAAATTCGTGATCGTAGGAGGCTCTGAATCCAAAATTTTGAGTCGATTCTTGATCGATACGATTGTGTAAAAAGTCATCAATGCTGTCAAAACTGATTCAAATTTGTGACAGTCAGAGAAAATAGGTTAAAAGTAAAGTAAAAGAACCGATGTACACTTGCTTTCAAAACTTTCGCGTACACCTTCAAAATCAAGTAACAAAGGTTTTACCAATATTTAGTTGTGTGAATGCCACATTTTGAATTTAGGTTATGATGACACTGACATACTGTCTTCTGCATATTATAAAAAAAGACACGTAATTAGGAATTTGTGTCCTGAGGGACCGATCCATTATATTAGTTTATACATAATAATTTAATTTAATTCGGCAGTAATCCGTGTTTGTTGTAGAAGGTAAGGAAGATTTATTGTAGCTGTATCTGGTAAACAGAAAGAATGTAACAGAAATTTAATTAAAACGAACACATCAAAATAAATACAAATATATATTAGAAAAGGTTTTAATATTTTGTCATGGCCTCATTCGCCTCTAACTATAAGGTTTCGCCAATCATTTTGGTCTTCGCTCAACTCTTCCCACGCATTTTGAATTAGTTCCCACAATTCTTCAGCATTTGCAATTCTAAAGTTCCTTTTATAAATTTTCTCGACAATTAAACCCCAAACATTTTCTATGGGATTACGACGGCAAGCTGTTACCTACGATCCTAAAAAAACTTTATCTTGCTCCGTCAGTCGAAGCATTATGACTTTTCAGAAGATCAAATGTCAGAGTTGATTAATTACAACCCTGATTTAATACGGCAAAACATAGGTGTACGCGAAAGTTTTGAAACCAAGTGTACGTTTAGCCAACTGCGATCACGAATTTTGTTGCTCACTCGTTACTATTTTTATTTCAAATGCGGAAGAAATCCCAGTATAAAATTTTAGTCCAGGGGCGAAGTCCCGCGTCCGGGTAGGGTCCAGGGGCAAATTCAGTTTTAATATTTTTCAGCCGTTGGATTTTCTGAATTTGCGTGTGCAAAGAATAATTTGCGTGCGACAAGTACACTTGCATTGCACATTGCACTCAAAAATCCTTCAGTCTGAACTCCTGAATGCCTGCGACGTAAGAATTTTTGTAGTTCCTCCTCCTGCCTCACTTCTTACCATGGAACATCGAGTAGCCAGGTTACAATTTGCTAGAACCCATTCGGAACAGAAGCAGACAATTTTTTATTACCTGACGAGCCCCGATCTATTACATACATTCATTTATTATCAAACGAATTCTACAATTTTTAGCATTATGCGTTAATCGTTGGGAGGAGTGTATTTTCCAAAAGGTGCTATTAACACGAATAATACTTAAAGCCACTTACGTTCTGAATTTTTTCATCCAACATTTTAAAGAAATCCTGCTGACTGGTTGAGATTTCCCTAAAACATATTTAAGATAGTATCTTCAATTATTCATAGGATCAAAAATTACGTTTGAGCTAAAAGAGGTCCACCAAAAGGCTTCACCTTGATTGTTTTTTTTGCTTCACAGTCTTCAATTTTTTCGTTATTTTCAACTTCATTTTCTATTCCCTCCTCTTCCTCTGATTCTGCTTTCTCGACAGTCGCTGTAAAATTATAAATGGTTTCTATATCTGTGTGAGTTAATTGTATTTTATTATTTGTAATGTATGGCACGGGTTAATAAAACTTCAGTACTCTAAAGACAGAGAGCTAATTTTTGACAAACATTATTATGTTTTAAGAGAAGTTACATAAAATTGTAGAAAAATTTAACAATAGCTAAATTAATTTTAATTTATTTCTGTTTCTTCCGTTTTTTTCTCTGTGTTCTTTCTTTTGTTTAATACTAATAAGAATAAATATTAAAATTTAAATATATCTAAGTCGAACTCCACAAACTTTAATAACTATAAAATTATATACAGTATGATCCAAAAGTACCGCACCATCACACGGGTGGTATTTGAAACCATTTAGTTGCTCCCAAAAATGAAAATCAAAAATTTCTGTAAGCCACCTTTACGTAAATAATAGCCCCTGAAGAGTACGATTTTGATGTCCATTTTTTCTTAATTAGATAAAGTAATTGTATGTTTTAATTAAGTGAGATATAAAATACTCGTATTATAAAGATTTCTTAGTTAATAAACATTACAATTATTAAGCAATAAAGCAGGAAAAAGCTTTGGAAATATTACATTTTCTGAAGAAATAAGGTCGGCAACAGGGCACCAAAAATTTGTTGGCACTAGGTTACGGTAATCTGTCATTTGTGGTAAAATAAAATTTGTCACATTTTGATTTCGAATGTCAAGTTTTTCGTGGGACTCAAAATGTTTACTGTAAACTAATACTGTGATATGTATTTTGTTCTGGGAGAGTGCAGAGGAAACTTTCGACACGCTGCAGCGGCTTATGTTGAACGTTATCATAGACATCCAGATCAAAATTTGATCAGCAGATGAGAGAAACGGGTCCAGTTGATACTATCCATGAAAGAGTAGGTAGGCCAACCGCAGCTAGAACGCCCCAAGTTGAAGAAGCTATTTTATAAGCATAATCATCATTATTTCTCAATATAAAACCCCCATGTAATATGTCGATGAGGATTCCAACATCGATTTTCCGTCAATGTGTGGGCTAGCATCATCGGCGACCAATTGATTGGCCCATACTTTTTACCAAATCGTCTTAATGGTCATAATTTTTTAAATTTCTTAAGAGGAGATTTTCAAGAGCTACAAGATAATCTTCCCTTGATGGTTTTACTTAACCCAGTATGGCTGCAATTAGATGGGGCCTCTGCGCAATTTTTTTAGACCTATGAGAGATCGGTAACGCCTCAGATGCTACAAAATGTTCAAGGAAGCAGTAGAAGAAGGCTTCAAAAATGTATTGAGGCAAACGGTCGAAATTTCGAACATTTATTATAGCTGATCAATTTTTAGTTGTTTCATTGTTTGATTTTAATTTTATTGATCGTTTTTGAGTTAATTTTAAATTTTTCTGTATCTATTTTATTAAAGCATTACATTTTAAAATTACTGTTTTCTGTATTATTTAAATTCTTTGCAAGTTCACCTCGTTTTTGCAAAAAATTGTCAATTTTGAATTTGACAATGCATTTGTCAACGAAAAACGGGTATGGAGGGTATCTACCTATGATCTGTGGCTTCACTATGGTTTCAAATTATTAGTAAGTGGACCTGTAAGGTGCAAGGGCGGGCACAAGCACAGCGTTGCCTATTTGGGCCAACTTTAAGCACTTATATCTTGAAAACCATGCATCGTAGAAAAAAATTTTATACAAAATTTGAGCTTCTCTTAATGTTCTCTATCACCAGTCGAACGGTGGTGCGACCCTTTTGAATCACCCTGTATAATATAATATAATTATAAAATTAAGAATATAAATAATTATATTATATTAGATAATTTTTTATATTCTTTAAGGGCTGATGATGGCAGAAGTGTTCTGCCGAAACATGTACCATTAGTAATTTTATAGTTATTAAAGTTTGTGGAGTTCGACTTAGATATATTTAAATTTTAATTTAAATTTACTCCACTTGGATTTAAGAACATTCTTCTTGTTTAAGAATAAATATAATACGATAATGTCTAAAACATTAATTTAATATTCACGACAGTTTAATAAGATAAACGGCAAATAAATTGTAATCACAAGAAAGTGTTAATCGCTGTTCTAGTGTTATTAGTAGGTTCTAACGCAGGACTATTTGAATTGTGTTATCTTGTGGAAAATTCAAACGAGCATGAAACTTGACGTTCAACCCTCGTCTACACAGGACTTGCTCGTAGCTTTATTAGGGGCTAAAATTAGGAAGACGTAATCGATACAATTGTGAAACAATTCTGTTTGATGAGCATACCTAACATTTAAAGTAATTAAAATAGATGTATTAAAAATATTTTAAATGAAAATAATCAAAATGAAATAAAACCAGATTCACCAGATTAAACAAACGCTGTTAAAAAGATTTGTATCTCTTTTATTTATTGTTTGATTTTATAGAGATTCAAGGTCAAACGACAATCAACTAGTCTTAATAGAATGAAAATTTGTTGTCATAAAAGCGCATAAAAGCAAGTTAATATATAAAATAGTATATTTCTGTATTTCTATAATATATATTTATTTCTATTTCACGAATTAACATCAAATTTAACAAACAGTTAACAGTTAACAGTTAACAAACAGTATGTCAAATTAAATACCTATGGTGATATGACTTTCTGTCATATATGTTATAATAATATGTTATATACCACTTTTAAAATATGTCAACAAAAAAATTACATTGGATTTAAAAAAACAGCGGGTGTTGTCGTTTCACGTTGAAATATGCTTCTATTTCGTTAAAGAAATTAGTGTAATGTTTTTTCTGACTTAAAAAGGTATGTGTAATTTGTTTTAAATCAAGTCAGCTAAGTAGGATTTATTTAAAGTCTAAAACATTTTATAGTAAAATTTGAAACATTTACCTCACCTGATTTTTTGGTATTTTCTTTATTTCTAGATTTCCTTGGATAAATGTTGATTTTGCTGTGGCCGCAACCCATTTCTTGATGGGGGCAGCGGTAGCACCGTAATGTCTAGTGTCTTTTAATCATCACATTTTCCTTGAATCAGTCGATTGAAATTATCCAGGAGATCTATTGTGTGTTGTTAGACGATTGTAAATTGGCCACAGCTTCCATCTGTAAATAAATCAGAAACTAATTATAAAACGGAAACGATAAAGTGCAATTTAATTATTTTTATTACGCTATGTGGGTGAACAAAAATATTTAGAAGTATTAATAATTTTATTTTTGAAATTAGTAAACCTATGTCAAATATGTTTCAATGAGAAACGCCCGCGGTTTCCATGTCATTTCATCATTATAGATCACGTTTAATCATTTTTTGAGTATTCTGTATTTTTTTAACAGTCCGTGTTGTTTAATGGTCCGCCTATTTTCAGTTTCCTTAGTATAATAAATTATGTACTTTAAAATATAGAGATAAATACAATTAGAAATTTAAAATTGTTCAAAGGCTTCTATAGCTTTTAATACATCCAGACTCGTACATTACACGTCGCATGGCCCCATTCCGCGGAAATGGATAGTTTTTAGTATAGAAATTAATCAAAATAGTGTTCGAGTCATACAAGTGGTGTTAGTTTGGCGGTGATCCGCCTCTCACCCGTCTAGTTTTAAGTGTTTAGACTAAAATCTAAAAGGAACCGTCCTGGCTACCTGGGACCGACCCTTGGAATTTACCGACAATTTTTTTAAAAGGAATCAGAGCGATTTCGGCAACGAAATAGAAGGTCCAAGCACCTGTCTGTATTTTATCTCAATAACTTTCTCTCTCTCTCTCTCTCTCACGACCCCATTGCCCCTGCAGCCCCATCGACGTGTCTCTACCACAGCAATCGGCCCCGAATGTCCTCGTCTGCCTTAAATTCCTTTTTATGGAACAGAGTTTATAATTATGTACTTATTATTCAATTACAGAGTTTATTTTCAGAATAATTGTTATACCCAATATGTAATTATAAGGTCAATAATTATTATTATTTGAGTTAAAATAAGTAGTCAGTAATGAACTGTTGAAACTGATTGTAATATAAAACGGTGTTAAAAGGACGACAGAGAAAGTACCTAATCACTGCAAAATTAATCGAGATAAAATGTTTGAAATACGAGACGGCTGATTCGCCATTCTCTCGATTCAGAATCCGTACGATAATAATAATAGGATTAGTGATTTCGTAACTTACTACAACTCTTTTCCGGATACATATATGGATATTGACACTATTACGAGGGTGGTTCAAGAAATTCGCGAAACGAAAATGTTGGATAGGGGTCTATTATTAATGTAACAACGAAATTTCAAGATCGGGTAATTAATTATAAATACAGTGGAAGATACTTTTGGAAAAATTTGGTAGAAATGGTTGAAATACCACCGTTTTGAATATTTCGCATAATCATCTCCGGATCTAACGGCAACTCAAAACCAGTAAAACGTTGCTTCTTGAAAAAGGAACAAACAGGAACTTTTGACCTAATTGTGATGGAAAATGACTCTCCAAAAAAGATCAGGATGTCGTTATCAGATGAAAAAACAACATTCTTTCGAGACGACAAATAATATATTTTTGGAGGCGATAAACAAGGTAACCGCAGGATGTGCTGAAGGTATTAGAATTAAAAGTGTCAAAAATCACTTTACATTCCTGCCCCGTATATTTCGCATACATTTTGATATCTTGACCTCCTGTCGTAGAACTGCATCCATTAATGATTGTAATCAAAGTTAGTTGATGAATAAAATTTTACCACTTTGGCTAATAGCCACATAATATAAAATATTATTAAAACGTACTATCTTGTACGGGACGTGGTAATATTATTATTTATCTAGTAATCCATCAATGTAATTTACTGCAAAGGTTTATTAGCTAATAAAGAATTTAACCCATTTGTAAGTGTTAAAATTAGAACGATCCGGAAAATGTTGCAATCGTAGCGTTGCTATCTAATCTATAGGATTGTGGTGAATTTAATTTTATATACAGTTATTTAGATAAATACAATTGCTAAAATATTGCTAAAAATGTTATATTAAAGTTTTCTTAAATTACCTAAATGCATAATCTCAAAAGAACACTGAGCCGACGATGTAACCTTGTCACGAAAAATGAACGAAAATTGAACGAAAATAGAATAGGGCTTTCTAACCCTTGAATGAACTTTGTACAGGGTGAGACTTGAAGAAGAAAATATTATTTGAACGTTTTAAACAAAACAAACCATAGCTGTCATTCGAGAACTGAACACCAACAACACGTTCGTACGGGGTGCTTCATAAACCATGTAATGCTGTTGAGGGGGTGGGATGAGGGGGATGAGGGGGAGGAATGACCATTAATGTCTACATTATGTTAGGGGTCGTTCATAAACCACGTGTTCTTACCCTCTCTCCTCTATGTAGACATTCTGCTTGCCCCCTCGCTCCCGTCATAACGTAACATTTTATACAAAAGTTATCCTTTTGAAGGTTTACTTTTCTACTTTCGATGTTATCTCTCCATACTCTTCTCCTTTAGTGTAAAAAAAAAGTTACGTGGCAATAATACCATGCGATCATTTAAATTATAAATTCGAGTAGGCTGTGAAATTTAATTAGGTTTGCACTACTAACTGTTGACAATTTGGTTTAATATTTAAATGTCAAAGGTGTCAAAGTGACTTTAGAAAATTTTCACGGTTTCCAGGTGGTGCCGCACCTGTGAAACAGTATTTTCATCAAAAGTGCAACACCGTTCGACCAGCGGATTCGGAATAGATCCATCTGTTTCCTCTTTCAGATATGTATTAAAAATAAAGATAATTTTATTTTGAACATGCTAGAAATAGCTTGATAAAGGAAATCCGTGAACACGCTTAAAGTCAACATGCTGAAGACTGTTCTCCAAACCAAATCTTCACGATTGCCCATTTCCTGATACCTGATACTTTAACTCCCATAAAGTATAAGCGCTTTGGTAGGTGTACTTTTTGTACACGAATCTCTTCGTAACCACTTCTTCTTGGTTCATGTCTGGTGTTTGCCAGGAGAAATACGCTTTCAACTTGTGGTATTTACATCTCCAAGTCGATAGGTGGATTCTTTCATAATGGCGTCAGCAGCTGTCGCAGCTTCCTAAATCGCCAAGGCATTTGGTGGAACTAAATTCATGGAATATTCTAGAACGACGGCGGCGGCTTATTTAATAAATAATTCAATTCTTCAGTTCTCCAAGGAAAACTTCTCCCGCAGCTTTCCAAATTTTTTCGACACTGCCAAGTGTCCACGTCGACACCTCCAGGGGTCCCCCAGGTACTCCCCGAACTCTAACCGTGGAAGCCATCAGCTGCTCACTCTCCATGTCGACGCAGGTCCAAGCAGCATTTTACTCAGGGGCGTTACCGTCTAACTTGCACTCACGTCCGCCTGTGGTCTTCATTTTCATTTCATTCAATCACAAGTCCGGTTGTTCTTCGGGGCTTTCCCCAAACTTTCAAATTACCAACTTCCGGTTTAACTCTCATCCTTTAGAACGACAATAGTGGCTGCAGTCTTCTAGTCAAGATATTCCGGGTACAGTCTCAAAAAATAAACCAGCAGATTTCTCCAGCGAAGTCGAATTCTTCCCACTTTAATTTCATTGCAATCTTATTCCTCCCTCAGTGGGTCGAGTTCAGTCAGCACCGTTATTTAATCCGAAAGTGAATGACACCAGCTTCCTGTCTTGTTTTCAGGTCCTCAAGCAGCCTTCTTTGGAGCCTTGATTTTCTTCCAGTTATCTCTCAACTAACCTTGAACTTTTCCTTTTTCTTTGTGCCCAGCTTCATATTAATTCATTTATTTAGGACACAAATCTACGTATCCCATCTTGGACACCAATGTTGCGTTTCTGGGTTCAATTTTATTTACACTATTTACAAATCACGTAAATGAGCTCATCTATTTATTTATACGTCGCGCCACATTCCGGTTAGATAATGATAACTGTCCGATTCTACCCAGTGATCTTCGACTCCGGTCAGTGGGTCATTGATGACGACATTGAGGGTTAACATTCGTTACAATAGTTAAGAGTCAATCAAAGAGATCAATTGTTGTATTTTGTGAATGGATCGGCGGTTATTTTATTGATAGTTTCGGTGACAAGATGTGCGTTACTTCTTAGTACGGAGAGAGAGACACCGGGTTAATAAAGTTAGACGTTCCCTATTGCTGCTCCTGCTCCCCGTCACCGTGAACAAGACCGTAACATTTTTCAAAACTCGATTGCGAAAAAATGCCTTTACTATCAGCCGATATCCGTCGTTACTGAAAGAGATTGTACGACAAGTAAAATACAAACAGGCAAAATGCGCGTAAAGCCCCGGTCAAAAAAACTGTGTCTGTGTGTATGAAACGACGAAATTTTGACAAATTAAAGTACTTACCGATTACAAATTAGACAAACATCATCACAACTGCTTAATATTTTTTAATTTCCTTCCAAATCAACGTCATCCACTGTCACCAGTAAGTTGTATTTTTTAGTAAAATAATTGTTTTCTTGTTTGTTAATTAGTTAACAATTAGAATTTACGTAATCTATACTAATATTATAAAGTTTGTAAGTGTGTAGGTCTTCCTAAGTTCGTGAGTTTGTGAGTTCGTTAGTTCGTGAGTTTGTGAGTTCGTGAGTTCGTGAGTTCGTGAGTTCGTGAGTTCGTGAGTTCGTGAGTTCTTGAGTTTGTAAGTTCGTAAGTTCTAAGTAAGCTCCGAAACTACTCATCAGATTTCAAAAATTCTTTCACCAATATTTAGAATGGACCTTCAGGGTGGACATAGGCGTATATTATCCCGTTAAAATAAAAGGGCTTTTCGTGGAGATCAATTTTGCAATGTTAGTCGACCAAAATACGGGTTAATGCGTTTCTGACGAACGCTGCCTTAACGGTAAGAGATATTGAGGACTTGAGGGCATATGAACCAAATCATAAATTTTTACAGGATACACGAAAAACTTACCAAGAGATTAATTTCAACAATTGCGTTAAAGTATTTAGTTACAGTTAAATACTTAGTAAGTTAACATTAACGCAATTATTGAAATGATTTCTTGGTATACGTTTTTCGTGTCTCCTGTAAAATTTATGTTTTGGTTCATACGCCCCTCTGTTATGAAGTTCTCGATATGTATATGAAACATAAGGTAAGTGCATACAATAAAGCCAGGCCTGCAATAAAGCCATACTATGGTAAATTAGTAAAAACTACAAAATCTGGTAAGATGTCCATGCAATTGTGATATAGTAATTTTTTATGAAATATACATATTACGATTTAATAAATATTAGTGTTTTTGGTTTGGATAATATACTGTTTATGTACCGTTTCAAACATACAAATAAAGATGTTAGCTTTGCATGTGGTTTTAATAAGGCCATGGTTGGCCTCAAAAAATCAAAAAGCAGGAAAATAGAGAACCGAGATGTAAAACATTAAAGAGCAGACCAAAAGAACTTACTAAAGATCTTTTTAATAACAAAACATATAACCACACATATAGCATACATATGGGTCAATAGAACATAAAAAAAACAAGTTATCATCCAAAAAAGGAAATGCTTCATGGTATTGCAATATACCGGGTGTCCCAGAAATAACTATATTAATTTTAACCAGTAGTAGAACTCATCAGTGTCAACAATTTTTCTTAATAAAATTTTGCTCTAAACCCCTTAGTTATCGAGTTAAAATTAGTGGAAGTTTTGACGTTAATTTCGTTACACGCCACTGAACTCCTGAGCGGTGATAACGACATACGACTAAGAACTTCGAAAAACACTGGGAATGAATTTAAACCACTCGACGTAAATAAACAAAAAATCTGAAAACTGACCTACTAAACCTGTTTACTTCAAAATCCAATGGTATTGAAAATTGTGGGGCCTAATAAATAACATGCAAATTTTCGTCTGCTCCTACGTATTATTTAAGTTGAAAATATCTTATGATTATGTATAATTGAAAAAATAATAAAAATTATTATTAAATTGTATTTAAATTATATATTACTGTAAAATCTAGACTTTCTGTAGGTTTAATTCAATTAGATTTAATTGTTGTTCTTTCAAAATTCTCCAAATTCGATTTGCTAACCTTCGGGTACTGGCGGTTTTTTGCGAACACAACGTTAATGGAAATTATGCACACGAGAAAAAGCGGGCATCTTTTACGATAATAGCTTTAAAAGCGGAAGTAATAGTAGTTTATTATACGAGTTCCTGTGTAAATTGGACGCTTTATGCCACAAGGGGTTTATAAAAGCACAAGTAAGTGGCGTAAAGCGTTCAATGTACACAGAAACGAGTGTAATACAAGATTTTATCGTTCGACACAACCCCGGAAAGCCTTTAAATTGCTTAAAATCGATAAAAATAGTGTGACGTTTATCTGTCATTTTCATTATTTCATGACAGAGAGTGTTTACACAAGCGAAAATTTGAAAATTCTGACAGTGTCGAACGATAAAATACAATAACACGCCCGGTCGAGTTCGTCCTCCGATACTGATTCTCAACAGCAGGTAACTGATGTACCCGAGAGTGCTAAAAATTTAAGGAACTTGATAAGGACGTTGGCTTTTCCGGACAAAAACAATTGATTATCTGTAGGTCAAGTTAAAATAAATATCCATAGGCGGTTCGTGAATTTGAAGGGTTCCAAAAATTGCTAAAAAAAATTGATATTTCGAAAAAGTGGTAGATAAAAATGTTGTTGTTCTCGGCGAGTTCTACTACTGGTTAAAATTAAAGTAGTTATTTCGGGACATCTGTATATTCAAATGATGCGGTGTTAGACATGCAGCTGTACATAAAATGCAAAATTTATATTCCCTAAGAATGATGAGTTCAAATTTTTATGCCCTAGATGCAAATACATAGTGCACACATATCTAACTGTTTTTATCATCTTATTGTAACACAAGGATTTATTAAGGCCAATTAAACCGTACTTTAAAAAAAATAATTTTGGTCTTCTTCATTAATTTTTTTAAATTTTTTTCGAAATAATGATACCAAAATAGTTCTTTTAACTTTAGTTAACATCTTTAAAAATATTTATTTTTGTTATATCTCAAAATTAAGGTATTCCGAGTTCGGAGTGTTGTAATGTGTACCTACCCCTTGGAGTAATGAAAAAAATTACAAAACTTTTTTTTTAAATAACCCTCTAAAGATATTTTAACTTGTAACTTTGTTCGAAACGACAACATTTACACAACAACAGTCAAGTAATATTTATTGTTGGCGGTCTTTTCCCGGGCAACGAAATAATATTCCACAAATGGCGTCTCCAAACTTCACGACAACAAAATACCATTCTAGCCTTGTTGCCGTTTCTTTTTTACAAGAAATTGCGAAAATTGAATATTTTAAACGTTAAATCCACATGTTTTTTTTTTTTGGATTGTTATTCACACATAATCATGCTCATAATAAATAAAAATAAACGCCAACATTCATAGCCTTTATTTGAAGATAACTTGATGTAAAGTCATCTTCAGACCTCTAATTGTTTGTAAGGAGAGGTCAATTTTTCTCTTACTTCTGGTAAGGTCTTGAACGCTCTGAACTCGGAATGCCTTAATTTTAAGACAGCCTGTATATGTTAAGATTAATTCCCAAATTGATAAAATATAACTATTTCTATGCGTGAACGAAGCCGTGGCGGCGCAGTTAGTATTCTATAAGCTACTTTGATGAGTTGAGAACTAGGTATATTATGGTCAGTTAAGTTTTCGTGGACGTGGTTGTTCTACAAGTGAGTATAGTACCGCGGTGGTGTTTTTTTATATTAATTACTAATTTCCATAAATCAGCACGACAAACACGTACAACCGTTGTCGACGCAATCTCGTAGTTATTAGCGATTCAAATCTGATATTTGTAAGGAAAGTTTGATCGGTTATCACTGTGACGAGCGAATAGACGTTTTCACGTAAAACTTTTTTTTGAGATTACACGTTATTTGTTGACTTCTTTTCGGGTTTTCATTCATCGCTTTTAAAACCAGTGTCAGTGGTTTTCAATAGTACATTTCTGTGCTTTGAACGTAGGCTTCTTTTTTCTCAATTAATTTTTTTTAAATACGATTCAAGTTACGTTCAGCGTCGAAAAAATTGAACGATATTTTTGTATTAGCTGTCAGATTATACGGGGTATTACAAAATGATTTTCATCTAGTTAATTTTTTTTTTACATGTAAATTTTTCTATGCCGTTCTATTCTTTTTGCCTTTGCTAATTCTGTCAATAACGCATTGGTTGTCAAATGATAAACGTCATTTAATTAAATTAATTCAAGGAAGATACGGGACTCATCCGAGGCCCCGTAATCGGAATGAGTACACTTCATTGTCAAGGGAAACCTGACCAGGCCCGGAAAACACGGCTTCAGAGGATTCTTCGTCGGATTGTTAATGCACCTCGTCGCAAAGTAGAAAAAATACTGTATGATAACTCGTTTATAAGGCATTTTGCCGCACTTACTCATTTAGGGCGTGCGTGCGACAAAATGCTTCTTATAAAATTCCTATAATAATATACTATGGGGCGTTAAAATTTTTAGAGGGGCGTTAAAATTTTAGCGTCCTTTAAAATTTCAAGCCCTGATTGGTCATTGCTATGACAACTTAATTTAACGGCCTTTAAAATTTAGAGGAGCATTTACAAAGTATTATAAAATTATACAAAAAAGTCATTGTGTGTGTTTATTAGTGATGTTTTGTTATTTATAACAAGTGGATAAGTGGGGACTAAAAAATGTAAACGAGCTCTTCTTGAAGTATAAAATCGTAATTTCAATTTTTGTCATCATCTGTAACATGGTAGTGCAGGTTGCATGGCAGCAAATACAAACGGATGATCATTTAACGCCAGCTCTTCGGCATCCACATCCGCCTCCGCAACAAATTGATTTCAAAAGTTTGTCGGAAGCTATGGGATACAAACTGGTTATTGGCAGTATCCCATTTCCTTGTTCCCACTCCCGTACAAGTTTTTAATTGGAAACCACGTATATAAGAAAAATGTATAAAGACTTTTTTATATTCGTTTTGTGAAATATCTCATTTTGCTGGAACGGATACAAATACCGCTGTTCAATACTCGTTCGCTGTCACTTCTCAGGGACTCATTGGTCGCCCCGTGCTTCAAAAATTCGCCCTCGGCCCTGAAAAAGGCACCTTTGTATCGAAATATACTAATAAGTAGGAAATTTTGTTTAGTTTAATTTTGTATGACTTGAAGTATGCACACTCGGGAACTTTATAAACGTCCCATCATTTGAATGATATCCCTCTATAATTACAAAGCTCCACTTAAATTGACGCTTACTAATCTTTTTGTTTTGGCCTCATCGTGGAAGTAGTCTTTACGCAGATTATTAGAAATTTAATATCCTATTTATATGAAAACTAGATTACTGAGAAATTCTTTGAGAAGATCCGTTGTGGAATTTTAGGTGTCTTTTTTACGGCAGTGGTTCTAATTACTTCATCATAAATATTTCACACTTCATTAGACCCTATTTGGACTTTATCTGAGATAGAGAAATTGTTGTAGATGCAAGAAATAATTTATTAAACTTATCCTCAGTGGTAGGTGTTTAATTTTAATTTACTTCGTTTTAAAGTATACATGAAATATTTTTACAAAATTATTAAAATTATGACTCATGTGATTGAGATTCCGAGTGTTGATAAATTAACTAATCAACTTAGATTTATTACTTTTACTTTTACCAACTTTTGTTTTCAAAACACATTTAAGTTGGTGCGTTACTTTATCACCGCCCGATATACATACTTCATTCTCTTTCTCGTTTCTCAAATTTGTTTCCTATCGAATTTTTCTATGCACAGCTGTTCCAATTTACAAGGATACAATGTTGTTTAGTGTCATAATAGAAAAGATATAGGAATCTATATATTTTCCCATTTTAAGGTATAAATGGATTTTACTGGCTATCGGAATTTTACAGTAGCGTTAAGATAGTGACCGAGAAGACATTATACTTAAATTAATGGAATGTTCAAATGTTTAATTGAGTTCACCATTTTGCTCCACGTTTCCCTATATATTTAATGAAACCAATTGAATGCATACATCGTAGTAGAAATAGTAAAACATTTTTTGTACTAAAATAAACCAAATTTAATATTCTTCTGCAAAAAGCAGTAACTATTTTTTTCACAAGCAAACTATCAGTCACTTATTTTTGATATGATGTCTACTATTAAAAAGTGATTCTGCCAAGAAAAATTCCAATCAAGTGGTCGATCGCGATCAACTTACTAGTCCTGTCTGATCTACTCATTATATTTTTAGCATGATGCTCTTATACGTCGATAAATCATTGTTAGGATAATATATTATAAATGTTCGTATATATTTTTTCAACCTATTATTAAGCTAGAAAATACCTTCAATTTTCATAAGCTGACTTCTTAAAAAATAAAATACTCTCGCAGATTTTGTCTTAACAAAATATACAACTTTTTTTTAGTTTCCTGCATCGTAGAAAATTTTAAACCTACAAACAAGTATCAACCAGTTACTTATTAGGGCTTTGAGTCTGAAACGTGAATTTACTCAATACATCTTGAATGTATACTTTTTGATTGAGAGGTGGATGACCTACTTAATTTACTGAAAGGATATGGTAACAAAATAAACAACCCGCATTTTTTTATTACATCAAACGCAAGTGTGGGGAGATTTTAATCAATGCACGTAGTGACATACCTGATTAATCCATGTAACATCAAGCCTAAGGATCACGCTAACGATTCCCTCCTGCTACAACACTATAAAAACTTTAAATTTAAATCTTTCCACAAAAAAAAACAAAAATATACCTATTTTTAAACGTTTTAAAATATTTCATCTTATAAAAAGTACCTAATGAATAACCCATAGCACGGAGTTTCTTAAATGTCGTCAAAAAATATTTTGGTACTAGCATCAACAACTAAATTACTCATATGTATGACATCTGAATTTGTTCCAAAAAATGTAATACATCAATATGAAAATATTTTGAATAAACATACGAAAATATTAAGATTAGATGCTGTTACATGTATTCAACATTTCGTCACTAAAATTGGCACTCTATTTGGTGAATTTCGATCGTTTGTAGTATTACGTTATAATTGTTTACTTGTTTAACTATGTGACAAAGTAGATAATCAACGACACATTTTAATCGTACGGTCGACGCGTCGCGACGCCGGATCTACACTGGACGTACGTAATAGCACGATTTCGTTCGGAAGTTGTCGGAAACAGATCGACCTTAGCTGCGTCCAGGAGGCTTTGCTCCATGCTACTATGATGCCACCCCTCAAAAATTACACGCCACTCCTGAGGTCACAAATACGGGTACTTACTATAATAACAGATCGGTGTAATTGCGCTTAATGAAACGATAAGGGAGATACGGAACTGAACTCATGTAGATAACTTTTTTAATGCTAAAATGTATTGTAAATTTTTAATGTTACATTATTTGTGGGTATATCACAATTATTATTGTTCATAAATCATTTATTTATCCAGTATCCATTTTTGGAGAGGCGACATCGTAATATATGAAGACCTGATATAAAAAGATAAAAGGAAGGGCTTTGAAGTAGATGATGAAGTTTTTTAAATTTAGTTGTTTTGCTGAACACAATATGTGCATTATCGTGCAGCAACAAATTATTGTGGCCGTAGAAATCCGATCAACAAGTGAAGCCATTAATCTCTTTATTGTGTTATTGTAAACCTGCCCTTTGTCATATATTCAATCGATAACACTCAGTGTTACAAAAATTTTCTGGCATCAAACGTTTTCCTAAAAAATCATGACTGCTACTTCTCATATAGCAATTTTTTTTTATGTACCTACCAATACTATATCAAGGTGACGATATAAACAGTATGGAACCCAAGCGGTCAAATTATTTTGTATGTGGCAAATAGTGTTGAAAATGAGCTTTATAAAAATTGTGTGCCACTAATATACAGGCTGTCCCATTTAAAAGTCCCCAGTCCAGATTTCTTCAAATTGATTATTATGATTGAAAAATCCTCGAACAGGTCGATTTTGTTTGCCAGGGGCACATCTTCTCAGGTTACTTTCAAGTTCCGGCATTTCTCCCTCTTCGCGAGGGGGCTGTTAGCCCCAAAATCTTAAACGGCACCATGGGTCGAGTGATACCTCATTTGAAAGGTATTGAAGACCTCTTTACAACTAACCACTTACTTTTCAATATTTTGGTGATTTCACCGCAAAAAAATGATAATTTTCTATTTTCAAGATAATCCACATCTTCTCATGCTGTGTTCCACAGCAACCACAAAGACAAACATGTTATTGCTGAAATTAGGCTTATTGAAATTGTAGCATTACGAACAGTTTTGAAAATCGTCTGTATTTTTGCATGGAAATGAATGGTGGCCATATCCAACATTTATTGCGTTAATTAGATCAGTTTATTGAAAAATAATCGTGTCGCATACTCTACATTCAGTTTTAACTCCTTTACGCTATTTAGCAATCAAAATCAACAACCTAATGACCCAAAAATTTCAATAAATTTAATTTCAGAAATTACATGTTGGTCTTTGTGGTTTCTGTGGGACATAACATGATAAAATGTGGATTATCTTGAAAATTAAAAATTATCGTTCTTACGGTCAAAACTGCAAGATATTGAAAAGTAAGTGGTTAGTTGTAGAGAGGCCATCAATACCTTTCAAATGAGGCATCACTCGACCCATAGTGCCATTTAAGATTTTGGGGCTAACAGCCCCCTCGCGAAGAGGGCGAAATGCCGGAACTTGAAAGTAACCTGAAAAGATGTGCCCCTGGCAAACAAAATCGACCTGTCCGAGGATTTTTCAATCACAATAATCAATTCGGAGAAATCTGGACTGGGGAGTTTTAAATGGGACAGCCTGTATTATGTTTATTGTAAAAAGTCACCGCGTAAAAATACCTACCTGAAATACGAAGTTATCTAACAGTCCGATTTCATGTTAATTTGCGACTGGTCGCAAGTGCCGGTTGCCATGGAAACGTCTTAACTAAAGACAGGTAGTAAGGCTCATTTTCATGTTTCATTTCACATTCACATTAAATTGATCCTTACTGCCTGGTTTTTAGTTAAGACGTTTCCACAGTAACCGGCATTTGCGACCAGCCGCAAATCAACATGAAATCGGGCTGTGAATCTGTTAAGTAAAGCTTAAACTAAAGTGAAACACGTGAAGCGGTTGTTGCCAAGTTCAAACAACCGCAGTTTGCATAAAAACATACATTTCATCCTATCTTCTTTTGAATGCAGATTCAGTTGATGTTTTTAATTACCACAAAGTACATTCAGTTTCACTACATACACACGGCACGACGTTGTGTTCTGAATTCTTATGGAAGGGACACAATAACACCTGCGTAGGCATTGTGTTTGTTTGACGCTGTGTCTACTCTCGATGAACGTATATTATTACTAAAGGCTGAGGTGAATAGAACATTTTTAAGACTCCGAGTAGAAAAACATTGACTGAGATCTTTTGACTGAGATTATTTTCGTATTTTAAACCTGCGCCAAAAAGCTTTTTTAGTCTTTAGACTACTAAATCTCCCAAATTGTGTTGTCTCTCAGGTTCTTCAGCCGCCTAGCCTACTTCTCCATCGCTGAGATTTACCCTGGGTTCCTAATCTCTTAGGTCCTTCTATTACTTGACACTTGTCAAAACCTTACTATACAGGGCGGCTTTATAAAGGAGTAACAAAATTTTACTGGTGATAGGTCTCCCCAAATAATACTTAACTGTAATATCAGTTTTTAGAAATTTTCCTTAAGGTCCGAGAAAAAAAAATAGAAAAAACAAAGAAGTAGAGGAGCACTGAAACGTTGTGTAGGTCGGGGTATAACAGTGTATCACCAAACCTCCCGAGGGAAACTGATGAGTTGCAGAAACTTAAGACATGGTTATCGTTTAAGTGCAATGTAAGTTAAGAAGGTCAATGTGCGCCAAACAACGAACAGAGATATTTCAATCTGAAGGGCAAGCCTGTGGGTGTTTTCTCCAACAGGATTCAAAATCTACTCCTCGGCCTGAAACATGATAGGCCTGAAGAATCCTGTCAGTATAGCAGCACCTACGTTATGTGTGCGTCGCTTGAAGCTGCCACTGTCGCGTAATCGTTGCACTATCTTTAAAAATTTGCTTTAAAAAAAAAGAGAACCGACTTCAAAAAGTGAAAAATAATTGAATACAAGTATTATTACATGTACTACCCAATGATCTGTCTGAAGTCGGTGCCAAGCCAAATAGGTTACAAATTTGTAACATATTGTAATTATACAAAAATATCAACAACGTTATAACGCATACAAAATTCGATATCATTCGAGACGACCGTCAACGAAGTCTGCCGTTTGGGATGTTTTGCTCAGCACGAGCCCCCCACCCACGCTTACGCATTCCGGTGCGTTCGCCGGGAGACCTTCGATGTGGCTGGAGCAGGCAGCCTATCTATCTACTACCTATTTGGCTTAGCACCGACTTCAGACAGATCATTGGGTAGTACATGTAATAATACATGTATTCAATTATTTTTCACTTTTTGAAGTCGGTTCTCTTTTTTTTAAAAGCAATTTTTTTTACAATTTTAAGTGATAAGTTAGTGATACCTAGTAAAGACGCTTCTCCAATATTGAGATCCTCAATAAAGTTGACGAAGAAATCGGTATGAACATAATTATATACATCAAAAGAAGAAAAAATATGGGGATTTTTCTCGATTTCCATGAGATTCCCTAAACAGATCCTGGATTTTTTAACAGCTTAACCACTTTTAGAGTATGCCCTTTCAAATAAAAGAAGAATTTTGTAAATCGGTCCACAATTGACGAAGAAATCGGTGAACATACATGATAAGTCTGTTAAAGAGGGAGCGAAAATTTGAGGATTTTTCTCGATTTCCATGGGATTCCCTGATCAGATCCTGTTTTTTTAACAATGTAACCACCTTTAGAGTATACTCTTTCAAATAAAAGAAGAATTTTGTAAATTGGTCCACAATTGACGAAGAAATCGGTAAACATACATGAAGTTGGTTAATTAAAGGGAGCGAAAATTTGAGGATTTTTCTCGATTTCCATGAGATCCCCTCATCAGATCCTGATTTTTTAACAATGTAACCATCTTTAGAGTATACTTTTTCAAATAAAAGAAGAATTTTATAAATCGGTCCACAATTGACGAAGAAATCGGTAAACATACATGAAGTCGGTTAATTAAAGGGAGCGAAAATTTGAGGATTTTTCTCGATTTCCATGAGATCCCCTCATCAGATCCTGAAATGGTGACAATGGGACCAATCTGTAAGTATACTCTTTCAAATAAAAGAAGAATTTTACAAATCGGTTTATAAATGACGGAGTTCTGCGGTAACAAACATTAAAAAAAAAACATACAACCGAATTGATAACCTCCTCCTTTTTTGAAGTCGGTTAAAAAAGTTATTCGGTGTGGAGTTTGCCGGTTGGGGTAGCGCTCTTGGTTTCTCTAGACTTCACGCAACTTGGAAACCAAAAATTTTAGATTGGATTTTATTCCCCACTAGAGGTTATTATTTTGAAAATAACGCTCACTCTAGTCAAAATTAATTTATTGAAAACCGGTTTCGGCCGTTACGGCCTTCTTTAGCCCTGCGTCCTAAATATTCCAAATATACACCTAATATGCGTCATAAAACAAGTTAAAAATTATAATTTAAAACTGAAAAGGAAATGAAGACCGTGTCTCGACCCGTTTTTGACGATTTTCCAAAAATCTATTTACAAACGACGGAAAATAGGAGGAAAGGGGTAAACGGTTTTTCTCAAAATTTTCATAACTCGAAAACTCAGAATGTTAAAAACGTGAAAGTTGGGATTTAGACTGCTTTAAAAACGCAACAAATTATTCACATAGTATTTAATTCGTTTGCCCGGTTACATTTTTCGGTAAAACTTGATATTGCAAATTATATAATTCTAATGCATAATATTAGTAATAGAATCATAGTAGGTATTATTATCGCTATGTATTTAATAAGCAGTCATTGTTATCTACTCAATTTCTCGGTAAAAAAATCGTGCCCCATGTTTAAAACCCACACTTCCAAGTATAATATGTTATTTGCATAGTAAAAATCAAGGACGCTCGGTATGAAAATCTGAATGTTCAGTATTTTATGAAGAGTGTTCAGTAGATTACTGGACGCTCGGTATAAAAATCTAAATGTTAAGTATTTTCCGACAAGAATGTTATTCGCATAGGAAAAATCATGTTATATATATTATTTACTAGCTGACCCGGCTAACTTTGTACCGCCTCAGAATCAATAACACAGGCGCCCCCCTGGGCTCCCATATCCATGTTTTAATGCTATTCGGGGCGGAGACAAATCCAACAAATCAAAGATCATAAAAGCCGTTCTTGAGTTATAAACCCAAGGGGGCTTCCAGGCCCCATGTCCATGTTTTAATAGTTATTCTGTTATTCGGGCGGAAACATATGCAACAAATCAAAGACCAAAAAAATCGGTCCAGCCCAAAGGGGCCCCCACGTCCAGGTGAAAAATACTTTACGACATATTCTCATACCTACCAAATATACAAAACAAATTTCATAAAAATTGGTCCAGCCCAAGAGGGCCCCCTGGGCCCCCATGTCCATGTCAAAAATAGTTTACCACCTATTCTCATACCTGCCAAATATACAAAAAAAAAATCATAAAAATCGGTCGAGCCGTTTTGGAGGAGTTCGACCACAAACACCGTGACACTAGATTTTTATACAGTGTGGAAATTAAGTAAGGAATAAACTCAGTAACTCCGTTAGTATTTGCACTAAAAATAGAACTTAAAAAGCATGTGATAGGGCTAATTATAGCGCATCCGAGGAACGTATACGAATTTTTTTTCATTAGTTTTTTGACAGTTATGACGTCATATTTTTTTTATGGCAACCTATGTTTTTTATTTTACATTTGAATAGAGTTTTTTATTCTGTTTTCAACGTTGTCAAATACTTAATAGGTTAGATAAAGAAAAAAATGAATTAAAACGGCGCTAAAGTTCAAATTAGTAAAATTTAAAAAAATTAACAGAACTGTCTAATGTTAATTTAAGAAGGAATCATAGAGATACCAATACAATGTTGACAAGTTCTGAATTGGTACAAAATAATTGTGTCTGAACTGTTTTTCTCTATTAAATAATAAACGAACTTCTAAATAATAATATCTGGTTGCAACAGGATGGTGCTCCAACACACTAAGCCCGGTGAGGCGTTATTTGGACTAAGTGTTTCCAAGAAGATGAAAGAAAAGGTCCAATAGAATGGCAGGCTAGGTCCCCAGATCGAATCCCATTAGATTTTTTTTTCATGGGGGCACTTAAAAAGCAAGGTGTATAAAAACCGACCCAACAATTTAAACGAGAGAATACGACATGAGTGCAGTTTAACTCCCCAAACCATTCAAAACGTATTGGCTGTTTTTATGATCGTCTTGGATTTTGTCAGATCATGCAGGATCATCAGTTTGAACATTTGGTGTAATATCTTTAATTTATAACTCTCACATCAATAGTCTTTTTTTGTTAATTTTGTTAATTTGTTAGCCCTACTTTGAAAGTTTGGGTTGTTTTCTTATTTTTTCTCATTGATTGCTTTTGGGAACTTTGTTTTGTTTGGATTTCTATGTTTAAAAAGATCACTAAAATGATACTTATAGTGATAATTTCAGGTGCGGAACTCATTGACATGAATCGGCATGAATCTACGAAAAGACTCAGTTTACTCATCGCCCTGATGATGCCAACATTGTTGGCGAAACGTGCGTTGGCAGTTATAATAAAATTGTTTTTGGTGTTTTAGGGGAAAACTGATTAAAAGTAGTTATCTACGAAAAGAGCTAATCATACGTACGTTCTTTACTACATACCTTTACCCATGAATGCCAGCGATCTCCAAAGGTGATTTATGGGAATCGTTGTTTTAATTACGAAAAAAAAACACATTTTTTTGAAATCACCAGTAAAATTTTCTCGCCTCCTTCTAAAGGTACCCTGTATAAGGTTTTACCTTTTGATTGTTTTAATACGTTCTGGAAGAAACTCGTGATGAGTTTATTACCAACTCGTACGACCGATAATTTTCTGGAGTAATGCTACGAGCGAATTGTAGGGTTGACCCCCACCAATGCAGATAGAATAAATCAGTGTTAAGTTGAACGTCGTCTGACTAACACCGTGCCCTCCTCAATACCAGACACGACGGACATCACATGGCGCTGCGAACAAAAAACGGAAAAGAAAAATCGAAGAACACGTGAATCGTTGTAATAATTAACAAAAATTGGCATTGCGACGTGGTTGCTGCTTGTTAAAGAGACCAATCCTGGAAAATTTGTCAAGATGGAGCAGACAGTGAAGCCACCGGCAGAATTAAAATTAGATGGAGATTGTGCCCAAGAGTGGAAATTCTTCAAGCAGAAATTCGACATTTACATGAAAGCTGCGAAGATTGAACTGAAGACAGAAAATGAGGAATATTGCTGTGCCCTATTACTTAATTTTATCGGAGATAAGGCGTTAAAAATTTACAACACGTTTGGAATGAGTCAAGTCGAGAAGAACAAGTTATCCAAGGTAATAGAGAAATTTGAAGAATATTTTATCCCAACGAAAAATGTAACATACGAGCGACACATATTCTTCACAAGAGACATGAAGGAAGGAGAATCCGTGGATGACTACGTGAGAGTCCTGAAGGAGATGAGTGAGACCTGCGAATTTGATAAGTTAAAAGACAGTTTGATCAAGGACAGACTAATTTTGGGTATCAGAGATAACAGCGTGAAGGAGAGATTGCTAAGAACCAAAAAACTCGACCTTGCAACTGCTATCGAAATTAGTCGTGCGGCAGAAGTCACCAGAACGCAATTACAAATCATGTGCCCGTCCCAAGGTCAAGAAGGAGAAGGTCCCATGACAAGACAAGAAGAGGACGTATTTCATATCAAAAAACACCACTCCAACCAACGACAGAGACGGAACGAAGGGGATAAAATCGTAAAAAGAGAAGGAGCTCATCATGGAACAACTTATAATAAGCTAAGTATCTTTAAATGTAGCAGATGCGGTGATTCGCATAAACCGCGTCAATGTAAAGCGTTCGGAAAAAAATGTAAAAAATGTCAACTAAGTAACCATTTTGCAAAATGTTGTAAATCAAACAAAAGATTTGAAGTAGGTGAAATTCAATGTAAAAGCGACAGTTGTGATGATTTATTTATAGGTAGCCTTTCGGTACATTCTATTAATAATCAGAGAAAATGGAAAGTTAAATTACAAATTTACAATAGAGAATTTGAGTTTGTAGTAGATTCTGGAGCAGAAGCAAATATTTTAACTTTTGAAGTGTACCAAAAATATTTTAGAAAAGTAAAGTTAGAACCGTGTAGTAAAAAATTATTGAATTATGATGGACATAAAATCAAAAATATTAAAGGTATAGTACAGTTGAATTGTAAATTTAAAGGAAAATTTTACAATGTTGAATTTTACGTTGTGGATACTAATAGTTCAATTATCTTAGGTATAAAGACGATAGAAGAACTAGGAATAGCCAGGATGGTAGGAGGAATCAAAGAGTTGACTTTGGTGCAGGAGTACAAAGACGTTTTCGATGGAATTGGATGCATGCCAGGCCAATACAGTATTAAGGTGGATGAAGCTGTGAATCCCGTGGTACAAGGTGCTAGAAAATTTCCACCAGGTATACTTAAGAAGTTAAAACAGAAATTAGAGAATTTGGAAAGACAGGGTATTATAAAGAGAATTAATGAGCCTACTGAATGGGTTAATTCATTAGTAATTGTCAATAAACCAGACGGTAATTTTCGAATATGCATGGATCCATCACAACTAAATAAAGCCATTAAACGCGAATATCATTATTTACCAACTTTTGAAGACATTAGTATTAAAATTAAAAAAGCAAAATTTTTTTCGGTCTTAGATGCCAAAAACGGATTTTGGATGATTAAACTGGATAATAAAAGCTCAAAGATATGTACATTTAATACACCTTTTGGACGTTATTGTTTCTTAAGGTTGCCTTTTGGTTTAAATTGTTCTAGTGAAATCTTTCAAAGGAAAATGCAAGAATGTTTTGAAAATGTAAGTGGGGTAGAAATGTATGTTGACGACTTATTAGTTTGGGGAGAGACTAAAGAGGAGCACGATATAAATTTAAGAAAAGTTTTAGAAAGAGCAAGAAAGTGTAATATTAAGTTCAATTTTGCAAAATGTAAATTTGGTGTTACAAGTGTCAAATATATAGGTCACATATTTAGTAGTGAAGGCATAAAGCCAGACGAATCAAAAGTAGAAGCTATAAAAAATTACCCGGCCCCATCTAATGTTCAAGAATTGCAAAGATTTTTAGGTATTATCACTTATCTACATAAATTTATTCCGAATGTAGCAAACATATCTGAACCGTTGAGACAGTTATTGAAAAAGGATAGTTTATTTCTGTGGGATTGTGCTCAACAAAAAGCTTTTGATTTATTGAAAGAAATTTTAACAAAGAATACTACTTTGACGTATTATGATCCGAAATTTCCCTTAACATTGTCAGTTGATGCATCATCTTTTGGAGTAGGAGCAGTTCTTTTACAGGCAGGAAAGCCAGTAGCATTTGGTTCTAGATCACTCAATGAAACGCAAAAAGCATATGCTCAAATCGAAAAAGAAATGCTTGCAATAGTCTATGGAGCAAAAAAGTTTCATCAATATATTTATGGACGTGAGGTAACGGTTGAAACAGACCATAAACCATTAATTCAAATTGTTAAAAAACCCTTAGGGCAATGTCCATGTCGTCTACAGCGGATGTTATTAGATCTACAACTATATAAACTAAAAGTAATATACAAGCCTGGTGCACAAATGTACATATCCGATGCTCTATCCAGAATTCAACAAAAACCTGATGCTTATCCTATTTTTACTGACGAATATGAGTGCCAGATTAATTTAATAAAAAAATATTACCCGATTTCAAACAAAAAATTAAAACAATTCAAACAAGCAACAAAGTCAGACAAGGAGTTACAAACAGTAAAAGAGTATATCAAAAAAGGTTGGCCACATAAACGAGTAAAATGTAGGGGTTTAGCAAGATCAATGTATCCTTTTAAAAATGAACTGGTAGAAATTGATGGACTGATCTATAAAAACAACAGCCTTGTCGTTCCCGAGACATTGCAAAAAGCCATGCTACGTATAATTCACAGCAGCCACCTAGGAATTAACAAATGTAAATTAAGAGCAAGGGAATTACTTTATTGGCCGGGGATGACCAAGGACATTGAAAATGTTGTCGTAAGTTGTAAAGTTTGCGCTAGAATTTCTAACAACAATCCTAAGGAACCTTTGAAACCTCATACAATTCCGGAATTTCCGTGGGAAAAAGTAGGATGTGATTTATTTGAGTTGGATAAACAAAGCTACATAATAGTGATAGATTATTTTTCGAAGTATGTCGAAATAGCTAAAACTTCATCTATTACCTCAAATGCAATTATCAGTATCCTCAAAAATATTTTTGGTAGAGTGGGAATTCCTAAATACTTTATGTCCGACAACGGTACCCAATACACAAGTTCAGAATTTAAAAAATTTGCAGAATCCTATGATTTTGAAGTAATTAATTCAAGCCCGCGATATCCTAGATCAAATGGAATGATTGAGAGATGTATTCAGACGGTAAAAAACATTATTAAGAAATGTCAATTTGCAAAAAATGACTTGAATTTAGCATTACTGGAATATCGTAACACACCATTAGATTGTAACTTAGCTTCGCCAGCGGAATTATTTTTTAATCGTAAGTTAAGAACAACGTTGCCTGTAAGTCTCAAATTGTTAAGACCGCATAGAATTAGTATAAATAAAAGTAAAAAATTGTTATTAAACAGGCAACAAAAACAAAAATTTTATTATGATAGAAACACAAGAGCGTTAAAACCTTTAAGAGTAGGTGAGAAAGTTTATATAAAAAGAGACAATATATGGGTGTTAGGAACTGTAATAAATAGAATTAGTGATAGATCTTATGTTGTTAGGGATGAAGAAACAAAAAGTGTGTTTAGACGCAACAGATTTTTCTTGAAA
Organism: Diaperis boleti; assembly: GCA_963583935.1. NCBI lineage: Eukaryota > Metazoa > Arthropoda > Insecta > Coleoptera > Tenebrionidae > Diaperis > Diaperis boleti. Next base: position 39,162,175 of record OY757242.1, on the reverse strand, counting down.
CCATATTATTATACATACACTACATACGACTACGTAGATACAGATTGTAAAGAAAGTAACAAGGAAATTTCTCAAGAAACTAATAAGGAAACTTCGCCTGTTAAAAAAATGTCACCTTCAAAAAATGAAATTCCCTTGGAACTTTTACAAAAAAATGTACATACGCGCAGGACGATAGGCGAATCGAAATATGGAAGAAAGATACGCCTACCGGACAGATTAGATTTAAGTTAAAGAATATATCTTTATTTATTATAAATAATTTATTGTAAATAGTTAAAAAAAAGGGGCGTGTAGGGTTGACCCCCACCAATGCAGATAGAATAAATCAGTGTTAAGTTGAACGTCGTCTGACTAACACCGTGCCCTCCTCAATACCAGACACGACGGACATCACACGAATGTTCGAGAAGCCGCTTCCCTACAAATACGACGCGAAACCCGCGTCTGAGTTAGCCAGAAGTCGAAGCTACTGTGCTACACAATCCGTGTGATTCGTGCGAACTGTTTAAATAAAAACTGTGCCGTTATAACCGAGATCTGTATATAGACAAGTGTTGTTGAATATTTTGTTTAAATAAAGAGTTTGTGGACGCGTTTACACTACATTGGTGTCAGGACTGAAAAAGCTCAACATTGCAAAGTTGAAAAGAGGGCTGGAGGAATATGAGTTGGAAACATCTGGTATAAAATGAGAACGTTTGGGAATGATTGTTCACATAGGATGCTCTCATGAGCCTAGAAGATTCTGTCGCGGTGATTTCATACTATACGACGCTCGTACAAAGAGAATAATCTCATTCTTCGGGAATAATCGATTGCGCCGAAAGAATGATCTCATGATTCCCGGAATAGAAGGAATCGAAAACGTCAGGAGGGGTATAAGAAGAGAACAAACGACGGAGCAGGCCAAGTGGTCAGCGTGTTATCGTGAAAGTTTGTGCATAGTGAAAAGTTAGTCTTTTTAATAAAAGTTTGTAACTACGGTGTGCACCAAAATTTCTTTAAATCCTCGAATCCGCCTGGCTCAGGCTACGTTACATTGGTGTCAGAAGTGGGATTTAAAAAAGCGGACAAAAAAAAGAAGAGAAGAAGAAAAATCGAACCAACCGGTACGTGACGCATGTCAAAGCAACCTTCTGGAAGAGTCACGAAAAGTAAAACCATGGAGGCTCTACAAGAACAAATGGCCGTTCTTCTAGAATAATTAGAAAAGACACGACAGGAAAAAAGGAAAGAACAAATGGCACTTCTAGAACAACTAGAGAAGCGACGACAAGAAGAAAAAGAAGAGCAAGAAAAGAGACAACAAGAAGAAAAAAAAGAACAAGAAAATCGACGACAAGAGGAACATAAGAGAATTTTCGATCAGCTGGACATTTTGCAAAACACTTTTAAAAAAGACGTGGAAGAGAAGGTTCAATTTGTGGAAAGGAAAGTTCTGGAAATTGAAGAAGTTGTAAAAGAAGAAGTTCTGGAAATGAAAGAGCAATAATAATTGGAAAAGAAAGTCAAGGAAATAGAAACAAAGCTGAAAAGGATGATAACGGGGCGTCACCACAAAGGCTAAAACCTCCGAATTTTGATGGCCAGACCTCATGGTTTATGTACAAGAGGCAATTTGAAACAGCGGCCGAAATGAACAACTGGGGTGAAGAAGAAAAAGCCACTGCACTGGTGTTATCCTTGCGCGGACAAGCTCTCCAGCTGCTGCAAACCCTCCCGGAAAGGGAACAGAAGAGCTACGTCGCCGTGGTCAACGCTGTCGAGCTGCGATATGAAGACCTCCATTTGAACCAAATGTACCAGTCGCAGCTGAAGTCACGAGTTCAGAAGAATGGCGAAAGCCTGCAGGAGTTTGCGGCTGACGTTGAGAGACTGGTACATCTGGCCTACTCAAGCGCCCCTAGCGAGTTCCACCACCAACTTGGAACAAGCGCGTTTGCGATGCGCTCGTGCACGCTCTGGAGTTTGAGGCAACTAAAAATGCTTGTTGTCCGGCGGCTCAACGTCTGCGAGCAGTAACCATAGAGGAAGCCCCCAAAGACTGAAACAACCTGCTGCGAGAAATAAAGACGTTGCTTGAGGAAATGCGGTACAGAAGCATGATAGGTAGGCCCAGATGCTTTAATTGTTGGAAAGTGGGTCACCTGAGGAGGGACTGCCGCTTAAGGAGATCAGCGGAGCAGACCCATAGGAATCCGGAGTCCGGCCCTTCAAGCTCAAGGCAGTCGGAAAACACGCTTCGGGGCGTGTGCTAGCTGGCCCCACAAAAGCCCCTAGGGTCATCTCCGTCTCGCAGTTACGAAGAAGGTCGAATCAACGGAGCTGGCTGTTCTATGACCGTCGACACCGGAGCGACCGTCTCGATCGGAAGACCAGACCATCTTAGAACCGCTGGGGGATTTCCAGTTGGCACAGAGCGGCCTGGTGTTAAAAACAGCAACGAGTATTCGGGGAAGTTGAGGCAAGGCTCGAGTTGGGGAGTTTCGAGTTCATTCACAAGATTATCGTGGCTGATATAGTGGACGATTTCATCTTGGGTTTTGACATCATGAAGAAGTTCGGATTCGTGCTGGACATCAAGAATCGCATGCTGCTAGTTGGCAACGAAGAAATCTCCCTGCACTCTGCTGTACCATCCGCCGACGAAGTGAAAGTGATAGTCTCCGAAACGGTCCGTGTACAGAAGAACTCGGAACAGATTGTGCTGGCAGAGTTGGAAGAAGACCCTGGGGGATACCGGACTGGATCAATAGAACCGAACGTGACCACCAACCCGGACGTGACACAAAAAACACAGATTAAGGTAGCAAGAACACTAGTTGAGGCTAATGGACGAATTCCTATCCGTGTAGCGAATTTAGGTGAAAGTCGTGTTACACTACAGAAAGGGCAGACTATTGGACTATACCATCCTGTACTACGGGTCGTCCGTTGCGAAGAACAACCTGTTGGGTGTAACAGAAAAGAGGCTCAGCGAACGAGTGTAGAGAAGCTTTTCCTAGAAGACTGGAAACACCTTACGAACCATCAATTAGAGAAGGCCATGGCATTTATCCGCAAGGAGACTGACATCTTTGCTACAGAAGACCGAAGCACCGGCAGAACCAACATGGTGCAGCACAGAATCAACACAGGAGATGTTGCTCCGGTCCGACAACCGCCAAGAAGACTTCCGTTCGCAAAACACCAAGAGGTGGCTCAGATGGTGGACAAAATGAAAGCAGACGGAATAATTGAAGACTCCTCAAGCCCGTGGTCGTCACCAGTTGTATTGGTAACGAAGAAAGATGGTTCCACTCGCTTTTGCGTTGACTACAGACGGCTGAACGATGTAACTAAGAAGGACAGCTATCCGTTGCCACGTATCGATGACACCCTAAGCATGTTGTCGGGATCGCAGTGGTTTTCAACCCTGGACTTGAAAAGCGGCTACTGGCAAGTTGAGATCCATCCCGATGACAAAGAGAAGACGGCGTTCTCGACTGGAAGCGGTCTCTACCAGTTTAACGTCATGCCATTTGGACTCTGCAACGCTCCAGCCACTTTCGAAAGGTTGATGGAACTGGTTCTGCGAGGGCTGACATGGAAAACCTGCTTGGTGTACCTCGATGACGTCATGGTAGTTGGAAGAACCTTCGAAGAACATTTGAAAAATTTGGAAGAGATCTTCAGCCGCCTGCGGAATGCCAACCTTCAGCTCAACCCCAAGAAATGCCGATTGTTCCAGACAGAAGTGAAGTTCTTGGGCCATGTGGTTTCGCCCAGCGGAGTACAAACAGATCCAGACAAGATCGCGGCCGTCCGCGAGTGGCCACGACCAAGGGACAAGCACCAGCTGAGAAGCTTCTTGGGCCTATGTACCTACTATCGCAGATTTGTCAAAGGGGTTGCTGACATTGCCAAGCCTCTGCACAGACTCACGGAAGACAAAACTCCATTTATCTGAAATAACGAGAGCGAAGCCGCGTTTAGAACTTTGAAGATCTCGCTGTGCACGGGTCCTATTCTGTCTTACCCGAGAGTAAAGGGGCGGTATGTCCTGGATACAGACGCCAGTAACAACGGTATCGGGGCAGTTCTTTCGCAGGTACAGGAAGGCGAAGAAAAAGTCATCGAATACTATAGCAAGGTGCTTTCTAAGCCGGAAAGAAACTACTGCGTTACGAGGAAGGAATTATTGGCAATCGTAAATGCAGTAGGACATTTTCACAAGTACCTGTACGGTCAACACTTCAAAATCCGAACGGATCATGCTGCGTTGAGGTGGCTGTTAAGCCTTAAGGATCCAGAAGGACAGACAGCCAGATGGTTGGAGAGGCTCCAACAGTATGATTTTGAAATCGAACACCGACCAGGCAGATCACACCAGAATGCGGACGCACTTTCTAGGAGGCCGTGCCGGAGTGACTGCAAACATTGCAGTCGGAGAGAGGCATCCAAAGAATTCGAGGTCGTGAAGAGATTGGTTCTGCAACCTCAAGATGGGTGGACAACGGCGGAGATGAGGGCAGAACAACTTGGAGATAGCGAGATTAGTGCAATTTTGGAAAGCAAAGAGAACGGAAATCAGAGACCACAATGGCAAGACATTTCGGACAAGAGTCCTGCTCTCAAAGCACTATGGGACCAATGGGATTCACTGAAAGTGGAAAATGGCCTGCTGAAGCGAGCATGGGAGAGTACAGACGGGAAGTCGGTGACGATGCAACTGGTTTTGCCCAAGTGTCGCGTGAAAGAGGTCTTGCAAGAAATCCACGGTGGAGTGTCCGGCGCACATCTGGGCGTGAATAAGACCATGGGTAAAGTCCGTGAACGCTTCTATTGGGTGAACGTTCGAAACGATGTCGAGAGCTGGTGTCGAAAATGTGACACTTGTGCGGCGAGCAACGGTCCACAGACGCGTAGTCGAGGAGCCATGAAGCAGCACAACGTTGGGGCACCATTCGAGAGAATAGCCTTCGACGTAGCAGGTCCGTTTCCTACCACTGATTCGGGGAACAAGTACATCATGGTGGTCATTTTACTGAGTAAAACTCATCGCCCTGATGATGCCAACATTGTTGGCGAAACGTGCGTTGGCAGTTATAATAAAATTGTTTTTGGTGTTTTAGGGGAAAACTGATTAAAAGTAGTTATCTACCACCAAAAGTGATCCAGACAATTGTTTGTTTTTGAGTAGTCTTTTTAATAAAAGTTTGTAAATACGGTGTGCGCCAGAATATTTCTTTAAATCCTCGAACCCGCCCGGCTCAGGCTACGTTACAATAGGAATAAATTAAGATAGGGACCGTATGACGTTAGTACTGGTCCGGTCGCCTGTCTGGCGCCAATACTCCTCTGGGCCATGTAGTTTTATTTGTAAGACTTACTTAACACCGACTCTGGGATTTTCCAAAGTAATGATAAATATAAAAAATAGGAGTGCGCATAAATAAATGACCAATGAGAACTCTTTTTACACGTGTTGTATAATTTCTTTTCTACGATCGTCCCAGAACTCGGCATCCTCCAAGAAAATAGGCACCTCTCAAAAAGAGAAATATTTTTATTTCATACTTGTCCGGTAGATGTTCCATTAAAGGATCAATTTGCGTCCGGTAGGTGAGCTATTACAGTATCAGAGCTAGGCTAGGCAACACTTACCGGACAGTTTCATTTTTATAAACGACATTCTGACATTTTCAAACGTATTTGTCGGCTACTGATGAAGTTTTACATGTACAACAAAGGTGATGCGATTTCCACAAAATTTCGTTTTTTAATTTTTGAAATGAACAGGCTTATAGTATGAAATAAAATGCATTACGATACACGTCCGGTAGTTACTTGTAACTCGTTTAGACATTCTAGACTCGGCAAATGTTAATACTTTAGATAATTTTTACAAAAAAATCTAGAAAACTTTCCCAAATTGATAAAATCGTGTACTAAGATCAGATCGCCTTGGACTTGTTGCCATGGAGCCGTTTGTTCTTGTTGACAGTAAGCTATCCTGTAACAAATAATTTCACTTTTGTGATTTTTTACAAAATAAATTTTACGAAACAAGTAATGATGAATATGGTACAATGCGTTAGGAGAAACCGAAAGAAATTCTTTTTTGGCCACAAAAATTTACAACGTTTTGAAAACACTGGAAACGTGGCCTACAACAAAAAACAATTAATTGTTAGAAGAGTAGGTGAAAACACTGAGGTAAAAGTTTTACTAATCTTAGAAGAAAATTTTCACTCCAGAACAAAAGAAATTGCTGCCCAATCTGATATTTTGAAATCTTCAGTAAACCGTGTGATCAAAAAGCATTGGTTTCATCCATACCACATTGAATTCCATCAAAAATTGCAAGAAGCTTATTTTAGAGTGGAATTCTACGAGATAATGGACAATCTTCTAGAAAGGAATAGAAATATTTTAAACAAAATTTTGTTCACTGATGAGGCGACCTTTAAGAGTAATGGGCATGTCAAAAGCATTGCCACGAAAATCCCCACTGGTTGCGGACGATTGATTATCAGAATGAGTGGTCCTTAATGTGGTTGCAACAGGATGGAGCTCCTGTACATTTCTATAGGAATGTAAGAAGATATTTAAATGACTGGTTGCCGAGACGTTAGATTGGTAAGGGCGGCCCTGTCAAATGGCCCGCAAGATCACCAGATTTAACTCCTCTAGATTTTTTCGTTTATGGTTATGTAAAGGATATAATCCATGGAACTCTTACGTAAACTTAAGCCTGTCTGCCTCTCGGTGTCATTTCTGAAGTAATTTAATGAATTAGACAATATGGCAACAAGTCCAAGGCGATCTGATCTTAATATGCGATTTTAGCAATTTCGGGAAACTTTCTAGGTTTCTTGTAAAAATTACCCAAAGTACTAACATTTGCCGAGGCAAACCATTGAAAAAAAGCTTATTAAAAATGCTATTTGGTGGTATAATGGAATATAGGTGTTCCATTCGAAAAAAAAAGTTATTATACATTTTGCGAAACCGTACATCCTGTATAGAAATATCCATTTTGATGACTTTCAATCAGTATGTATTAAAGTTTGGATCTATAAAAAATTATTGACAGAAAAGTATTCAGTTATCTCTGTTGGAATGGTCTCTCCAATTTTTTAAAAAAGCACTAATTTTGACCTAAAATTCTTCATAACTCAAGAATCATCCAAAATAAACCTGTAGTACCTTATATCATTTTGCTCAGCATTAACTGCTCTTTTAGTTCACCAACTAATATACAAGGCATTCCATTTAAAAAAACATACCTTTGGTATATTACTAATACTAGGACACTCTGTATATGATTTATAATAATTTTAAATTGTGAAGGTATCGTGTGGCTATCGTCCACCGAAAACCCCGTTTTGATATCTTTCAAAAATAAGGGCGTAATTGATGGTCCACACACCTCTGGGACACCCGGTATATAAATAGTTCAAGTGACAGTTCTGACAACTATCTTAAAAATTACACTTTACATTTAAATAAAACGAAGTAACCTACAATAAATATAAAACGTTTTTGTAAATTATTGTCTACTTATAATATCAATGCTTAAAAGTGACAATATACTTTTACCGACTCGTATGTCACTTTTACACACTGATACGTGTCATTTCAAAATTAAAATGACAATCAAAATTTCAACTTTATGAATATGTATAGAGATTGTAGAAAAAAATATACTTTTAAATAATATTGGAATAACTAAAACAAAAACCAAATGACATGTTCTTATACACTTGTGCTCCATTTAAACAATCAATTCTAGTTGCAATATGTATCAAGAATTCTATTGTAGCTGTTCAACTCAGATTTTCATAAAAAAAGGAGACATTGAGAGTGAACGTAAGCCCGTAAACATTTTACTTCACAGTTAACATAGTTAATTTTTGTTTGTTATTATACAAACGTATAAAAGTCGACAACATTCCAATAATAATACACACAATAAAAACAAACAATAACACAAATAGACTATATAATGTAAAAATATATAAATAAACACAACCTCAGAAATAATATCGCACAATAAATTTATTTTTAGACCCCATTTCCCTCAGAATCATCTAATCAGTGAACACATCTTTGGCGCTTTGCTGTAAATTCATATTCTTACATTATCCCAACAAATTTCTTGGATGTCCATGTATGTTCACATTTATTATTCCAATATTTGACATAATCAATGTAGCTAATTTTATTAAGCGAGGAGGGCAGCGACAACTTCTGTCTATAGGAACTGATTATACAACTTAACAGATAAAATAAAAAACATAATTTTCAAATACCATTCGATCTCCTCGTTTGTGCAGAGGTATTACGACACCTGTTTCCCATCTTGATGGTATACTCTTCTTTTCCTATAGCCTATTGATTAGATTTCTTAGAATTGTTTCGCCTAACTCCTCCATTTTTTTTGCACATCACCAGTTTGATGTCATCTATTTTTTAGATGACTTAGAGCTTCAATAAATTGTTCTCGTGTGATTACAGTCGCCGTCGCTTCTTGTTTTATTTTCCTCTCTTACTTTTGTTTGGCGTCCCTCTGTGTTAATTCTTCTACATTCCCATCCACTTCTTCTAACACCTTTGCAAAATAACTCTTTTCACCTTTCTTCCATCTTATCTTGCTTTTTCATTATCTTTGCCTTTTTATCTTTAATCTATTTAATATCTGGTTGTTATAATATCTGTTTAATTTCATACTTGACCTCCTCATTCCACCATGGAGTTTGTTGTTAGATTTTCTGCACACTCCACATACGTCCTTTGTTGTTTTTAATATTGCTTCTTCAAAACTACTCCACATAATTTCTATATCTCTTAACTGAAATTATTTTCTATTGTTGTCGGCGTCCTTCTGAAATTTCCTTAATATTCTTCTTGTATCAAATTATTTTTTCTAATAGTTATAGTATTGATTTCTTCTATGGGACCGGTTGTTATTACTTTCGCTAGTTTTGAATTTTGCCTCTACATAATAGTCATCTCATATTCTCTCTTTGCTCTAACGTCATCATTCAGTCTTTTGCGATCTTTTTTTTCCATTAACATCAAATGAAAACTTCTTTAGGCGCACGCTTTTTCTTGGCAGTGAATGAAATCCTGTCGTCACGCTCAAAAAGTGAAACATTCAAATTGGACAGACGTGTCACACTGTATGACATTTAATTTAGAAAAGTGAAAAAGTGAATTACATTTTATTTATTACAATAAATTTGGAAAACAAACAACGAAAAATGAAAAACTATTTAATAAAATTTAACGCAAGAGCTCAAATTGCCACCCGCCAACTATTTGACACATTCCCGGACGTGTATTAACGCTTTGAACACTTCGTTCAATCACTTCGGGACTAATCTGCGCCATTTCACTACGGATTCGTAGTGAAATAGTATTTTTTCAAGGAATAAACATTTAATTTTTTGATGTAAAACTTGTAGTTTAAAAAAAAGGTTTAGTTATGCAAGGTATCACTTTTTTACTCTTGTTGAATAGAGAATTGAAAATTGCATCTAAAACCCAAAAAAAGTTGGGGGTTGTCATTTAAAAAAATTGATGACTGTCATAGTTCAAAACAGATGACCTCATCATCAAAATTTTTATGTCAAAAGACGGTAATTTGAAAACAAAAATCGACATGTTCGAGCGTTTTTCGCAAAAACATTACATAAGTAAATCATGAATTTTGTGCGGAACTTTATGATCACTTTGTATATTATAAAGAATAGTGACAATTTGATTAGTATATAATGTCAAGTATATAATGAAGTTGGACTTCGCAATGGTACCATTTCTGACAATGCTCTTTCGTCGAACTCAATAATTTATTTGATTCTAAATCAGACAATGCTATTCCTTCCAAGGAATCAAATTTATTTATGAGACAATTACTCGTTAATTTGCGAATTAAACTAAGTCGATGAGCACGGTGCTCATCAGATTCATTAATCAACTTTGACTTTGGGAATATAATAATAATAAGTTATAATATCACAAGAGCATAGATAACAATCGATTATACTCATGAGACGTATTCCGCGAAATACACAAATTCCGGTGTTTTAAGGATAAACGTCGAATGAGGAGGTTAATATAATCGGATTATTTTCGTTTGCTGGAGTGATATTAGTTACAATTATATGAAAAATAAACAGACATGCAAAAAATGCGAAAATGCACCGACTTCAAAATACATTAAACAAATAAGTATTAAATTGTTGTATACAAATTTTTATGTGGACATGATATAGATTTTCTGGAGTGAAAATTGAAACAATATTTCCCGGTATGTTTTTTATTATAATTATGAAAGACCGAGTTCATTGTGGAATACTACAAAACACAATCACTCTAGATACTATTCTTCAGTTCGACCCACTTCAAAATCTTACAAAGTTCTGACACTGAATTCCTCCTGTCTTATGAGGGATTTCCAATCGTACCATCACGTTGTTATTGTACGGTCGGATTTTGTCATTTGTCGCATGTATGTGGCTTTCATTAGTTTCATGACGCTTAGTTTTTGAACTCTCACCACTGCCAGTAGAAAGACAATTGCCGTCAGTTCCGGCGGTGCTCACTGAGGGGTCATTGTATCAACGGAGTCACAAGGTGGATTGATGGGAGGTTGTCGTCTCTTCTGGGGCGCTGGGCTTAGCACCGGCTTGTCGACCTGGAGCGTGGACCGAGGAGGCTGCCAGGAATCTCGATCCGCAAGGAGACTCTAAACTGGTTCTCGAGATCTTTATTTCTAGGCCAATTCACCAGCTGCGAAGCCCCAACTAGCCTCTTCCGTTGCCGTCCTGCACTCCATCTTCTGGCAGTCACTGGCTAAGTTTTGATCCCACATCTGGTTTTTGTTACAATAATATTAATTAAAAATACTTATTTCAATCTTAATTCTAATCACCCGCGGCCCACAATATTTGAAAGCGAAATATACCGCGGCTGGCGGGAGTGGAACCAGTTCGTCTCGGCAGCGCCCCATTTATGGCCCAATTTCCGACCCAGGCCCTCTACTTCAATAATTTATGCACGGTTGTACTGCAGAGAGAGCAGCACCTAAAGCTACATTTTCTAACTAAAAACAAACTACCACTCTAGAGTACACTTAAAAATCCGGTCACCAGCACAGGTTACAAAACCTAGCGTAATGCGGGTTTCGTTAATTTTTTTGTTTATTTAACAAACAGGTACTGTTACAATCCAATTGACGTAACGTTACTGTCAAGGTTTGAGGTGGTGTCTAGGTCATTAGAAACATACAAATTTTAGTCATATAATAGTTCTATAATAAATAAATTAACAATGGTAAAAAGAATTATAACAATAACTATATAAAATGGTTACAAAATTTAAAATAAGTTGAACAAACTGTTCGAAAATTATACAAATATTTAATGTAATTAAATGAATTAAGATGACAATTGAACGACTAATAAATTAACAAAAGCAAGACAAGCACGTTGCACATACAAGGATGAAAACTACTAAAAACAGCCAGAATAACAGGAAATAGCTACGAAGGCGCAGAGAGGACTTATAACTTTATTTTTCATTATTTCGACTTTAATCTCGAAATTTCGACTTTAATTTCGAAATTTCGACTTAAACGAAACAGCTCAGAAGATATGGAAGAAAAAAACATCTGGGAAGAAGGAAGCATACAGAAGTACAGAAATGATCTACAACGCCTTGAAAGAGAAAAAATAAAACAAAATGATCTCGAAACAAGAATGAAAGAACTCAATAGAAGAATGAAAGAAGCGATGTCAACAAAGAAAATAGAGCTAGAAGTAGGAAAACAGTCAACAATCAACACAGAAGAAGAAGTCTGGAAATACATAAACAGAAAACGAAAGGTGAAAAAGAGGGAAGATGAGAAGATAACGATAGAAAAATGGAGAGAATACTTGAAAGAACAAGTAGACGGAAAGAAAGGAGCTGGAAAGAAAATCGAACGGGGTGGTAGGACAAGTATGAGAATAGGCGAGGGAAAATTCGGTCGCGACAGTATTTCAGTCACCAAGAAGATCATCAAAAGTTGAAACTGAAGAAAAACAAAGACAAATTGAAAAATGTACAGAAGATCTAGTTGCACAACCACATCTGTATTCTGTCTACCTACGTATGTTTAATAATTCTGATCAAGAACACGAATGCCAAAAAATTTCTAAACATTACTTATTATAGAGGACACAACTGAATAAATTTAACAGATCCACAGTTTTTTCCGCTTTTTATTAAATTTTTTTGTGAAAAATTTAAATTTGACTAACTTTTAGAGTAACAAAAGTGTAAAGTGTCTCATTCTTGTCTTGAGAGAAATGGAGGCTTGCGAGGTGAACTATTTCTCGAGAGTCAAGAATGAAACTTTCAGCGAGGTTTGTATACTATTTTATTTGCAGTCATCAAAATTACTGTACGGAAGTAAGCACTAAAACAATTGCCATTATTTGAATCTGGTTGTCGCAAAAATCGGTGACAAATAATTACTCACTTTCCAACTTTTATTAATAAACCCATTTTCGGATTCTTCTGCAACCGTTATCTTCAAACAAAAGTTTAATGTCTTAAAATGCCGAATTTGATTTTCAAAGGTATGAAAATTCGCACTGCAAGAATGTTTTTCTATCAACAAGGAGACAATCTTTAAAAAGTGCAAACCCAATGTATTTTTGTGCAAATTAGCACTATTGCTACAAGTGTTGATTAAAGTAAAATCCAAACGTATATTTGGTGGAGGCGCCGGGCACTATCAGTTACGTTGAAGCACATAATACTTAGCCGTTAACAAACTTATTTTTTTGACATAGAATAAATTTATGCTCCTATTATTTACTGACGATGTTAATTGGAGCAGAAAATTTAAACGTTTTGAAGCACCAATTCTAATTTTTTTTTCACCCGCAGGATGTAAACTTGTTTGATTTAAATGACAACCAGTGGCGACAAATATGTCAAATTAAGTTCTAAATGTGTCAGTCGTGCAAAGTCTTTATTTCGTTGAAATATCTAAATCTTCGTGATTTGATGAAAAATAAAATTAAAAGATGAGAATTCCACAAAAAATCAACCAAAACACCTTAATTACCTATGAAGCATCTCCAGATAGTTTGGCACTTATCGATGAAAGTGGAAGAAAAGTTCTTTCTGAAAATTTTCTATGGGATTCCCAACACTGCCCTACTTTAACTACCTTTTGCGTGGAAACTATTAACGCTAGTTTCGAAAAGAAACCCTTGCTGGATGAATTACCATGTGAAGATCGGGATTTTTTATTGGAAATTTTGGACGTTAAATTACCTTTGGAGTTAGTAGTCCCAATTATCGAGGTATTAAATGACGCGTTCATTGATTTAATTTTTAAGTTTATTTTATTTTGAGGATGAAATATATTGGCAACGGCGGTATCATGAACACTTTGGAAAAATTATTATCAAAAAGCCGGAAAAGTGGACTTGGAAAAGTATGTACATTGAAAGACACATGCAAGATGCAATTGAGAATGCACAATGTGAACATGGAGATGAATACGACATGGATGATCTTTTGGTCTTGTGTTGCCCATATGTGCGAAAATTAGTTGTCACACAATTACAGACTTGGAAACCTCCTTTACAATGGGATGAAGAGGATATTCCGGAATTTTACCCTACAGAACATATTAGTTTTGAACCAATATTTAAAAAGTTGACTAATATTGAGGAATTTAATATCGTATACGGTAATTACTTTTTTATAAGGTATGGTGTAGCAGAAATTCTATAGTACTTTCAAATTTCACCAATCTCTAATAATTTGTATTTTAAGGCATGAAGAACATTTCGGAGAAATTCACCTGGAACATGTTCAAAGTGTCCGTATTAGATTGTCAACGATTGGGTAAAGGAATACATTATTTAAAATCACTCAGGGTGTTAAAAATACACAGGAGTAAGCTAGAAGATCAACACATTAGAGCTTTGATGCAATCTTTCATTAAAAATGAGACAGTGGAAGAACTCGATTTGTCACACTGTTACATAGGAGATCAAGGAGCTCTGTGTATATCTAAAGTAGTCTCTGTACATCCGAATTTGCGAAGTCTAACTCTCTGTGATAATAAAATTGGACGTTTGGGATGTGAAGGTTTAGGTTTTGCGTTGTTACAGCCTGGTTGTTCGTTAGAGAAATTAAATTTAAAACTGAATCCATTAGGCGAGGGTGGAGCAATGGGAATAATGAGGGCCTTGGTTAGGGGTACAAAATTAACAGAGCTATGTTTGGCTGCCTGCGAGTTTATTGACGCTGCACCTATGAGAACAGGACAAATGCTAATTTTGAATAACTCGTTAAAGAAACTTGACATCAGCAATAATTGGTTTGATGAAGATGGTGGTCAGGTTAGTAAAAATCTATATGAAATCTGAACTAGCTCGAACTAAATATAAAAAATAAATACTGGGTTTTCATAAATGATTTACACATTCAGTAGTCTTTGTACGTTAAAATTCGTTCTAAATACATGTAAATTTTGTTTTCCAGAGGCAACATGATGTATGAATAATTTATGACGACCCGATGTAAGTGTTATGCCACTTGTTATGCATGTTTCTTTCCTAATTATAAAGCCACAGTTTTATGAAATTTAACACATTATTTGCTAAATTGTTTTGTTTTGTAGTTTTTGAATAATGTTTTCTACGTTTCCTATCTTCGACCATCTGTTTCGCAATCATGGAATGTGACCAACCCATTTTTATTTTCTCTTTTGCTGTTTTTGACGTGAGAACAATTCATTCGCCCATTTTTTCAAAAACTGAGCGTCACGAAATTTGGCTCTCATGTTAGCAGATTTAACAGTAAATGTACCAAAGCATAGGTCGAATTAACCTTCGCATTTATGCCTCACGCATTCTCGTTCTAAAGCCAACGGACAGCGCTGGCAGCCCCCTTGTAAAATCTTGTTCCCAAAGTTGGCACATATTCGCCTACTAGGCGAGCCCTTGACGAGCGCCCACGTTGGCCGACAATTGGCACGCAGTCTGGAGCCGGCTTTAGAATATTTACATTACTTACACTATGTACAAATTACAACTTCACCGGCATGCTTTGTATTATTTATTTACACATCTCGAGGCACTCCGAAGCGATAAACACAACTGCTTGACTCTACTCACTGATCTTCCACCCTAGTTGTGACTAACTGATGCGACTGATGTCACTGGTCCTTAACTACAACGTCCT
The DNA here is from genome assembly GCA_963583935.1 of Diaperis boleti. Lineage (NCBI taxonomy): Eukaryota > Metazoa > Arthropoda > Insecta > Coleoptera > Tenebrionidae > Diaperis > Diaperis boleti. Next base: position 39,146,932 of record OY757242.1, on the reverse strand, counting down.
CCAATAAATAATATATCGACTGCATCTTTCTAGGCGGCTCCATCGATGGCATCATTATACTCCAAAAACATATAGGTACTTCAAAACATATACTCCGTTACACTGCCACCTCTTTAAAGATGTCCAGAAACTTCTTCACATTCTTCCGATGTCTTTCTTTGATTTCGGGTTGCAGCAGTACACCACTCTTTCTTAGGTAAGTGAAACGTTACAACATGTTTTGGTTCCCAAGCGTTTTGGTGGGTGTACACGAATCTTTTCGTAACCACTTCTTCTTGGTTTCTGTCGGGTGTCTGCCACTAGGAGCATCAGTTGAAATCCAAATAGTAAGATCGATTATAACAAAAAGCATAATTAAATGCAAGGAAATGGGCCAGTGTTCTCTACGACTGTCTTCTCAAATGGACAACGACACCGTGTTGATGTAGGGTAGAGCGGGGCTAGTTGAGCATAGGGGTAAGTTGGGCAATCGAAATATCTCGAAAACTACAAACCATAGGCTAATTCATCAAATGACGGAAAGGAGCGGACGCGGCAGGGGAACACACAACACTACGACCAGTAACGACTTGTCGATCAAGTGAGGTATCAGGACGCTTTGTTTTTTTTGCGACGAAAAAGTAAAAAATTAGTTTCGGTTTATATTTCTTCTGTACACGTTAAAAAGCAACCGTTTTCGGTTATGTAGGTGTTAGACTTTCATACATCTATTATATTTATGATATCTAGAAAGAATTTGGTTCTTATTCAAACCGTTTTTTCATAAACTAACTTTTGTTTCAAATATTTGGTACGGGGCTAGTTGAGCAATGCTGGTCTTAAGTATGTTAACGATGATTAATTTTATATATCACATTAATATCTTTTTGTTGTATTTAATGTCTATTGATTATCACATAACTGATGTTAACTGAGTATGATTTTAAGTAGAAAGATTGAGAGTATTCCAAAAATTAAGAGTAAGAAATGTTTTATTTACTATTTGAAGAAATAATAGTTTCTGTTTCACTATTATATCACTAAGGGACTATAAATAAAAGGTTGATTATAAAAAGCTATTTTATTCCATGTGTAGCAAACATTCACGTCATTACATGACTAAACTTTCTAATTGCTGAATGCGCCCCATACCCTTGCTTAACTTACCCCACCTATGGGGTAGGTTGAGCATGTCTGATCTTGTGCACTTAAAGGACCGTAGCTCGTAAACAAGATTTATGAAAGATAAATGACTTAGGACATGTTTAAAAAGGAATAAATTACCTATCTATGAGAGTACATACCAAGGAATTTGGACTTATCGTTTAGGAGCTATAGCCGATGAAGTGAAAAATTGCTCAACTAGCCCCGCCCTACCCTACGTATCGGTGCCCCTCGACATTTTTAGTGTCCTCCCTCAGATGCTCACTTTCTCCCACATTAATGGAGTCCCGTTGGGTCCAACATGATTTTACTCAGGGTCATTACCGTGCAGTTTCGGTCTTTATTCTTCCATCGCAAGTCCGGGTCGTTCTTCGGGTCTCTCCACCAAACTTCCAGTTTAACTCTCGTTCTTCAGAACGATGATAGTGGCTGCAGTCTTCTTAGGGCCGGTTGTACAATGTCGAGTAAAACTCCCCGATAACTTAACCATCACCGTTCAGGTTAAACTTCAGATTGAGAAAAACGAGTATTACAATGAGTTTTCTAACCGTGGTTAAGTCTACTTCGACTGGTATTGATAGGCACAAAAATTACTACAATTGTCAGTATTATTTGGAGATTGTAACAGTGGTAGTTCGCTCACAGAATTTGAATAATTTCTTAGTTCATAAATATTAGGGTTGTTTATTACCTACCTACCTGTTTGTTGGAAATTCTAAGATTTCCGAAGGTTATTTCATATTTGAACCTTGTCTGTTAATGTTGGGTCACACATCTGAAATGATATTTTATCGGAATGTTATGTTTAAACTTTTTGTAGGACTTCGTTAAAACATTTAAGTTGTAGAATGTAAGAAAACAGATGCTGTCACCTGGAAGAAGAAAAATGCTGCGTGGGACCAAATTGCTATTGAATTCAATTCAATGAGCGAGACCACGCGTAGAAGTCCAAAAAATTTAAAAGACAAATATTTCAATTTAAAGAAAGCTACAAAAAAAATTTGACCACAAAATAAAAATATTTAAAATATCTTCAAATATTTCGAAAACATGCTCCATATTTGTTGAATGAGCGTTAATTGCAATAAAAACCAACAAACAACAAGTACAACAGATAATCACGTTTCTACCGCGTTGTCAAATTCGAACAGCTGATCCCTCGATGAGTCGGTGCTATTTGCGCATGGGTAACTTCCAACCAAGAGTTTAACCAGTGGAAATCCACCCCTAACATATACTAGGACTTTACCCTCTAGTTTCGAGATAAACTGTGTTTGTACAACCGGTCTTTTGACGAATCTGGAAGTAAACCTGCAACCTTCAGTTTAACTCGACATTGTACAACCGGCCCTTAGTATAAGAGCTAGCGACGTCGCTAAAGACGTCTGGCTTTTTCATATTTCCTTTCTTATCGAAGTTAGGTAGCGATGGGATAGATCTGGCGGGTGCGTTTACCTGTGCGCATGTCCTTTTTACAGGTAAAAATTGTAAATTCTGAAATAATTTCAAGACAAAAATTAGTTTTTTCATAATTTGTTATGACCTTTTAGCAATTCATTTTTTTAGCAATATAATTTTGCCATTTTTAATATCACGCCAGATGTAATTTTAGTAATTAAAAAAATTATAATTTTCAAACCATTTTAGTATAACTGAAATTTTGACAGGATACAGTTCGATAATAATAAAATCAGAGAATATACCTAATATAAATTTGCCAGGAGCCAGATCAATTTTGAGTATCGAGTACTAATTCGATGATTGCGTGAGAGAGATAGTTGCCACAAAGTTGATGCGCACAAGTAACCGCACCCGTTCCCAGCTGCCAGACCTACCCCATCGCTACCTAATTTCGATAAGAAAGGAAATATCAAAAAGCCAGATGTCTTAAAATTCTAAAACATTGCTAGCTCTCGTACTATCTAGCCAAGATCTTCCGGGCACTGTCTCAGTGATCCATAAAACCTACCAACAGGATTACGTCATCGAAGTCTTTTTTTGCAATTGGATTTTCATTTCTCCCTCAGTGAGTTGAGTTCTATAACTCACGTTGCTCCAGCTATCTCTCAAGTAATCTAAACGTTTTCTTCTTTCTTCGTGCCCAGCTTCGTATTTCTTCTTATTCTTCATATCGATTTATGTATTTCTTCTTAGTCTTCAGTTACATTTATTTATTTCTTACTAATCTTCGGATTCCACTTCTGACACCAATGTTACGTTTCTTGGTTCGATTATTTATTTTATCTTACAGGTGTAGTTTTTTCAAATCTTAATCACAAGAGATATAAAGCTGTCAGTTCTACTCACAAGTGAGTAAATCTGACAGCTGTCAGTTGTAATTAAAAATTGTAATTATTAATTGTAATGTAATTACATGTAATGTAATGTAATTCTCTGCCTTCCACTTCACAAACAGATCATACTCTTTCTCGTACATGTGTCTCGACCTTAACGGAAGCAAACTGGAAACAGCGGCTTCCACGTCTAATTGGAATATCTTTCGGGAGAAAGTCAATTTTTATTACTTTAGTGAAAATTGTGAAAAACAACGAGACTGTTTATTTCATAACTATAACAATAACAGGTCACTACGGAAACTGATATTAGAACCATGCTAATGTTACAGGCGGGATATTTACTTGAATAAATATTTCTTGGATTTTTATACAATGCACCTGTAAGATAAAACGTCGTATATCACACGTGATCGAAATGTCATTATAAAGCTCGTGAGAAGTGCCCCACTCGTGCGCAAGCGCACTCGTGGGTCAAAATTCTCACTCGCTAATAATGATGCATTTCTATCACTTATAATATAATGTACTATTATACCCGACTAACATCGAGATGACTATTTTTGCCACGCAAAAGGAAGGTATAATGGAGTATTTCTCTCACAAGTAATATAATGATAAAAAAGGGTGAATTACTATGGTTACACAATGGTAAGACATGAATAATTTTTTGAAACGTCATTTTGACACTTTCATTAATTTTTTGATTATTAACTTTTACAAGAAATTACGACACGTCGGGCATAAAACGTCGTATCTTACACGTGACCGAAATGACATTGTAAGCTCGTGAGATGTGTATCACTCGTGCTATCGCACTCGTGATTTAAAGATCTCACTCGCTGACAATGAAGCATTTCTGTCACTTGTTATATAATCTACTATTATCTAACACCTGTTTATTATGAAGTCAAAATAATGCCGATTTTGATTGTATTACGAGGTCCATAAGACACTAGAGGACTTATGAACCCATAATTCAACGGTTTTCTAATTTGTCACAGCAACCAGTTCATAAGCCAACAGTTTTGAACGTCAAATTTTTTTCGGTTTTGGTGAATGTTTTAAGAACTGTTACAGAAGGAGGTGTTGGATAAAACCATGTATTACACACGTGTCTTAACAGCAAATAAGTCACACAAGAAAAAAAAATTCGTACAATTTATATTTGCCTTCTTATATTACAATATTGGCATTATTTCCACTATTTATAATCCATTTTTTTTATAATATATTTTATAATGTCAAAATGCAATTAAAGACCAGGTTGTATATGTCAGAGTTATACAGATCACTTCTAGTTTTCGTTTGAGGACGGTTAAGTACTGATAACTATTATATTGACAAATTTCAAGACCAGTTTTTGTAACCATGCTGAATGAAAACGATCGCATCATTTTTCAACAAGACATTGCTAGACCACATATTGCACACGTGTGTAACAACTTTATGCAACAAGGAAATGCTGATAGTCAGGATCGCATGTTGTTAAATCGTCGGTTTCTCAACTTTTCACTTTGTTCGGTTGCCATCAGTTGCACACATTTTCCGGGTTCTCAGTTTCTTATATACTCACCTTCTCAATTTTTTAGTATCTAGTATCTAGTTCCAGAATTCCTCAGTTTTTCAGATTGGGGAATTCTCGGAAAGGATCTGGAGAGAAAAGGAAAGCTGAAGAGTTATAAGTTCAGTACAGTACTTGGCAAAATTAAGAACTTGAGAATTAGACTAAACTAACAATTCCAATGGCAGGAGTGATCTAGAAGAACCTGACGCATTCGAGAAACATGAGAATATAGGAACTTTAGGAACCTAAAGGTTCGTTTTCCTCGGTGCGACTATCACGATAATCGTTCAACGATGATCGTACAACGATAATCGTTGACTACTATTTCTTTGTATTTCTTATGGAGCTGTTTTCCTCCGAGCGACTACCGTTAGAGTCGTTAACGACTATCGTACGTCTTGAATAGTCGTTCAGGAGAGAGGTGAATATAATCGTCAGTCGTCAACGACTATTGTTCGTGCATCATGGCTCCCAGATTTTTTGACATTTATGACAGCTTGGGGATGAAGTCCATCAATAGAACTTTTTATTTATTTACTATTTGTATTTCATTTAGTAAATTTATTTGATATACATTGCGTTTTACTAGCTGTTTTTACTTAAATACTAGCTACAATCGGAGCCCCTCTTGGGACGGGGCGCAGCTACCATAGAGGACCCTTGGAACAGGGGGGCGTGGCTACAATCGGGTCCCCCTTGGGACAGGGGGAGTAGCTCTGAACCTCGGGCGCCGTAATAGCTAGTACTCTTTCTTATTCATCCGCATTCATTTATGATACATAGCTGTTACTTGGCGCGCGTTGCTACGACCAAAAAATAAAGTAAAACAAAGTAAGCTGATGAGTGACATTTTATGTAAACTCTCACTGCTCAAAAACTATATAATATAGATAGATTTGTAAGGTTTCAAAGAAGAAGACTACCTAAACTAATCACTCGCGGGGTCACAGTTTAAAACTGGAAAAAACCCGCGGCCTGTCGCACCATTTTCATGGCTGTGAAATGGCGAGCACGCGGCGTGTAACAGGTTTGCAATTCTCAGTATTTCGATTTCCCAGTTGTGCATTATCAGGTTTTTATTTTGTCAGATCTTCAATTTTTAAGTCGCAGGTACTGAGTCTCTCAATATGTGGTTTTCAGTTTAAACTTAACACAAATATACATAATCAAACTATGTACCGAATTCTTATTTAAAATAAAGCAGTTACTTGGCAAAAATATGGGATACATAATATATGTATGCAAATTTCACATAATCCGCTCTCAACTGTAGACTTCACAATAGGATTTTTTGTGTGAGGCATGAACCCAAGGTACGATCTAGACCAGCCTCCAATTGCATTTGACAAGTTTTGGGACAGTCTTTTCAAGTTTATTATTTTATTAGTGTGTGCGAATGGAGCACGCAGGCTTTTTAATACCGAAGATTTCATTTTCATCACATTTACTTTGATCAATTAGTCAAAGAGGGAAATTCCCGTCTTATCTTTGAGATTATTTATGCACTATGCACTGTATACCGCTAGCTCACGTATAGTTAATAATCTCAAGTAACACATAATAAGGACGATTGTTCTAGATTCTGTTTTCGGTTTTAGGCTCTGATAGACGGATTAGCCATCAACAAATCCCTGGAATGGTTAGACGTTCGAGAAACTGATATCAGTCCAAAACAATACAATCAAATACAAATCTACTTACAACGTAATAAAAGTGGGTTGGAAGAAATTAAGGAGATGGAAGTGGAAGAAACTGAAGTGGATACCCAAGCTGAAGTCCTTTCTGAAAAACCTGAAAACACAATTCAAACTACATCTGAAGAAGGCAGTAAGATTGTGGAGCAATAAAAATTGTCTGTTGCTTTGTATAATTTAATAAGGTACAAAAATTATTACAACAAATTCGATTTTTTCTTTAATTTATACATTTACAAAGGGAATAAGTATAAATGTAAATTATACGTACATAACTATCACATTATGTTATGTACCTATCATACATATACGCAGTTACAAAAATTTAATCTAAAATACAAGTGTAAAAATAAAGACCTCTATAAAATTTACGTCATGTATCTGGATATATTATATGTAATCACAAAAGTAGCACAACCATAACAAAATTTGAAATGATACAAGTTCAGTAACTTTTTTCCTACATTGCATTTACATGTAATATTTTTTGCATATATTTTTAATTTATAAGAATTAATTTTAAATTATGTACTTGATTATCGGAAGGGTTTGTAAAAATGGTACTACGACAATTACACTTTCAAATCTTAAATTTTATATTCCCAGGCTTCAATGTAGAAAAAATACAATGAATAATGTAAAGTAGAAAAAAATACAATTTAAAAAATAAATATATTTAATAAAAATTCTAAAATTACAACTTTAGGCACCTCCGCGGGGAAAATATTTAGCTAACGTAATTACAACAAAATTTTCCCAACAAGACGGACCAAGTAAAATTGCATAAATATTCGTTTACGTAACTTTAGTTTCTTGTCCATTACTGACATTTCATGCTTACAATTAATTAAATATTGCTAAGAATAAATTACTGTATGTTTCGTCCGTATCGTTACAAAAACTTACAGCGTTACATACAACGTTACAAACAACGTTATGCACAGATAAGTCTTTTAAGCTTCTAAAATATTTCAACTTTGAGCCACAATTATATCACATTTTATAATAAATAAAAAATATTTACTGTATACTCGTCATGAGTTGATAAATTCCATTTTGAAAATATTCCCGTCAATGTCAACCACGAGAAAAGATTTGAAATCTTTTGATGCAGAAATGTATTGTAGTTGCTTGCCATGGAGATTTGTACTAGTCAATAGATAAGGCACTGTTTCATGGAGCTTCTTGTGCTTCCAAGGATCGAAATTAAATATTGTGTTGTCATCTGCATTCGATTTTTTCAGTATCTGCTTGGCATCGCTATAAAATGTTAAATAATACCCTTTACTACTACCCACGAGATCTAATGAGACTTTTCAGTCCGTCTTTAGAACGTCAAAACAAATGATTATTAAGAATGACTTACCTTTTCTCCTGAAAACTTTCCAAATTCCACCATGCTATCTGATCTCCCACACTCACAAGAATGTTCTCAAAGCTTGGAGCAAAAAGAACTTTTTCCACCGATCGTTTATGCAAAACCATGGTGTCTTCCAGTTTACTCTCAAGATTAAATATCTGTAAATAAATTAAAGAATTACTACGTTTATCGCATATTTTACGCAGTAAATACCTTTATATCACCATTAACACAACCTGCGGCCAAAATCTTTCCTGACAACGAAAAACTTAAGCATTTTGCTTCACTGTCAAGTTCTGAAGTAAATTTCACATTCATCAAATCCATCTCATTCCAAGAAAAAACCTTCAAGCCATAGCTATTTTCCCTTCTAAAACCGTTTGCAAGTAACTGTTTTTCTTTATGGATTTCAACAGCAGTGACATCTTCATAGTTACCAGTTATGGTTCCAGAATTTTCAAAAGTGGAAACTTTACCGATGAACAATGTTCCGTGCTCATCCAGCATAATTATCTTATTGCGAAAATAAAAAATGTTGGCGAGCCTGCTTGGAATATCGAGTTCAATTCTAGAACTATTTTTCAACAAAACTATCTTGTCATTTGATGATGCTGCAACAACCCCATTGATGCTGGCGTCATAATAAGAATCCATGTTATCTCTTTCGCCTTCAAAACATTTGATAAAGTTAATGTCACCATCGCATATTTTAATGTGTTGTTTTTGTTTTCTTTTGTAGTTGTAAAACCAAAGGTTCCCACTATGTGTCCCCAAAATTAAATGGTTTCCACACAAAGAGAAAGTTACAGAAGTAATTTTCTCATCCAGGTCGATTCCGGCCAAATTAGAGGAATGTCCATGAAAAATATCCACTTTACTTTCCTCTTTCACGATAAAATATATTGGCAAAGATTCAATCCAATGACAACCGAACAAACTGAGGTTGTGTACTATTGGCTTTTCATTTGTTTCTAAATATAATTCGCATCTTTGAACGTTTTCTTTGTCCAGAGAAATAAACGCTATGCGGTCCGACATTATATAAAGTGATGACGGTTTCCTAAAAACATTTTTTTTAGATAAAATCGGAATGAAAAGTTACCGTAATGCACAATTTTGCTACGCTTTGAACCAAAGGTCCACATGTCCGCACGACACGGATTGGACGGAATTTAATTTTATTTGAATGTTACCCGACATGCAATCCACACCACACGCATGGATGCATTCGCTGCACAACTTTTCCGTCATTACAAATAGCCGTCGTGTTTTTTGTATCCCACTTCTGAGGATACAGTGCGCGCCGTGCGGACCATGTGGACGTTTACCATAAAATACTACTTACCCATACTCATTTTTAAAAGGAAGCATTTTCTGCAGCTTATAATAGTAGAGGTATATACAACTGGAAGTTCCTAGTGCCATACAGTCCTTGTTAAGAACTGTTGATAAAATTCTAGAATCTGTGGTAAAAGAGAACCTTTTATCCTTGTCGTCATAATCCCATATTTCAAAAATCTTTCCACTAATAACCGCTACCTCTTTTAAATTGGAAGATGGAATAAGCTGCAGAGCATTTATTTCATCAAGAACACCAAACTGGCGTTGGTAAAGCAAGCTTCCTCTTATGTAATTAAAAACTTTTCCATCATAAGAAAATAAGATGTGCTGACTGTCATGTGTGTAGGAAATATGTGAAATTGGCAGACCTAAGGATGGAGATTCTTTGAGGATGGTCGATGTTTTTATATTCCATCTGATTATTTTTCCATTTCTTGAAGCAGTTACAATTTCGTTAGTCCGATCGTACGGAAAAGCTGCAGCGGTAATAAAATCATTGTCCTGGATTTTAAAGGTCTTGTGTGGTTGTATATTCTCATCTGGAGAATGTAAATTTTTCCAGTTGGATTGTTTTAACTTTGGAGACTGCGGGTCCAATTCTTCAGCAAATCTCCATAATTTTGCAGTATGATCTAAAGAAATAGATAAGAAACTTTTCCCGTCTGGATGTATTAGTAGACTGAATACTTGATCAGTATGCCCTTCAAAACGCTGCGCCTTGTGTTGATATTGATGAAATGACTACAATTAAAAATTTGTGTGGTTATTTAAGTTATAATATATTTATTTACTTACTTTAACTTCAATACTTCCACTAGAAGTACCCACCAAGACCTCTTTATTGTCAATAAAACAAGTTGAAACAGCCGTGTGCTTAGTTTTTAAAATGGGAAAATTCTTGTGTCTACCAGAGTATGGCCTAAAAAATACAATAAGAAATTCCATTACAAAAAAATACTACATACTCTAATTTGAAGTACAGTTGATCTGGGAAGCTGCTGACCATATTTCTGGCCTCTTCAGAAACGCAGCTATTCTTATTAAAAAATGCAAATTGCACAATGTTAGTTTCAGGGGAAATGTGCAAGTGAGAGCTGTAAGAGTTCACGAATTTTATGTAGTCGTTCAGTTTCCGTTCTAGTCGAGGTTCTTTCTTTGTGATAAAGTCCTTGTAAGTTTCGAAATCCGTCAGAAGATCCGCAGAACCAACGCGTTTAATTTTATTTTCAATAAATCTGAGATCAAAATATTTCTCAAATCTGTCATATAACTCGGCATTTTTTGCATGATATCCGTAATACCCGAAAATGTAACTGGCTATAGGATCATCTGGAGGTGAATTATTAACAGTATCTTCACATTCAGAGATTAACTTCTTATGGAATTCCTTGATCTCTGGGTCACGTCTTTCCACCAAATAAGTACGCACCAAACTGTGAATACTGTATATATACGATTTTAAATCTTTGTTAAAAAACGACACAATCAGCGATTTGTTTTCCAATTCAACCATCACTTGTCTCACAGCATAGTAGGATTTATCCCATAGTTTCATCAATAATTCTGGTCTTATATTAACGTGGCTCGGAAAAACAGCCAAGCTGTGGAAACACTGCTGAACTTCGATTTTCAAACAATTTACGAATCGTCGAATCATATGAATTACTTTCTTCGTTGTTGGACTGCAAAAAATATATAAATTATAATCACAACTACGGTATCAACTCACTGATCAAGATAGTTCTTGTTGACGATTTCTTCAATTATTGATTCCCAAACAATATCAGTTGATAGGGCTTCTTCTCTACTGTCTTTCAAAATCGAACCAATAATGTTCAGCAGCATGGGACAGCCATTACAGAGATCATGAAGTCGATTTGCAAAACGCTCTTTGGAACACAGATTATCAATCTCGAGTGATTTTCTCAACAACTCTAGAGATTCCTTTTGGGTAAAGCCTGTGACTACCTAAAATTGTTAAAACATGTATAACAAAGGACTAACACTAAATGTTAATAAAACCTTAATAAAATGTGCATGGAAATCACTTGCAACGTTTTTATCTTGCGTTGTCACAATTGTTTTACACCGTAATTTGAACAGGTCCAAAACTTCTGAAGATTTAACATCGTCCAAAATAAGGTAAGCTTTTGCTAATTGATCGTCCAAGAAAAGTCTTCTCAATTCCTGTTGTAGAACTATGACGTCCTCTGGTCTGCGTAGTAATGCTATTTGGTTGGTTAACTTGACGGCGGTCAGATATAAGCTAAAATAAAATAAACATAGATATTGTTGCGGTAGAGGGCTAACCGATGTTCACTCGCCCACAGAGTTTTTGTGGGGTTTCTAAATGAGTCTGTAGCGTATTTTTTGTTGGAGGGGTTTTGATTCCATTCTATTCGAAGGTCCGACGTGTTTGTGTGCTAAGTGTTTGATTAAAAGCAACACCGTAACAGCTTCAGAAGTGGGATATAATTTCGAGTGGAAAATCAAATAATCAGTGAAAATATGTACGAGCAACTCGTCTAACGTCACATCGAAAAGAAAATCACGGCCGCCCTACAACGCAAACTTGAGTCGACACCCCGTCAACAAATACTGGACACTTCAGAGTTTGAACTTGGTGAACTAGCAACGAAAAAAATGTTGGCTGCTTGGTTACATAAAATTGAACAATTAGGAACCATCCACAATTGAAGCGAGTACGAAAAGACGGGATGAAACTAAAAGGTTGTTTTTTTTTCATAGACGACTACAAGAAGACGTGGGGTGAGTGGAAGGTCGCATTAACAAAAGCTTTTCCCAAGTGTGTAGATTACGCTATTCTGTTAGAAGAACTGCTGGCACGCCGTAAGAAAAAGAGGAAAGCACGATTCACTACTACCATGCTAAGCTAAGTCTTACGCAACAGTGCCGATTAGACAACGAGGCAACAACTTCATTCATAATTCGCGGACTTCAAGCCAACGCCAGGGTGGATTTTAGTTCGGTGAATCAGGAACAAGGTGATATTATTACTTTAAAATTAGAAAATCATATAAGTTTTCACTTCTATCGTTTGGTCATAAGCACACACAAGTTTTTTTGTTTGTTGATATAAAATATTTGGTTCAAACCTTCAGTTATTCTAAATTCTAAGAACAAAATGCAAGAATAATTTCTGTAACACACATGTATGAGAGAGAATATCGATTTGAACCAAATATATCGGAATAGACAAATTTTAATATTTTAATTAATTGTTAAATTATCATAATATGATCGGATACGGATCTATGTCCACTCTCCGATATATGCGCTATATCTCAAAAACGGTAAGTAATAGATCGCATAGAAAACGGGATATTAGCAAAAAACGATGTTTGTGACTTTTAACGTTAAATAATTTTAAGACTTGAACCAACCTTTAGAAAAAAACAAACGTATACTTATACAAAACTTCAGCTTCTTTACTTACATTATGAGGCTGAATGGTTATTTGATTGGCTTATTCCTACACATAATATCGATTTTTGTTTTTTTTTTCGGATTCCACACATCATTGAAGAGAGCTACAGCATATAAGGTGTGAACGCAAAATTGTAACTTTGATTTATTTGTGTTTTTAAACGTTGGAAAAACAGCAACAAAAAAATACGTTTTAAAAGAACAAAAATATCGGGTGTTCATAAATAATTCATACATCATATTACCTGTGGAAAACAAAATTGTGGTTAGATGGAGAATTTTGACTTTCAAGTACCCTGTACATTTCATGATGACAAATAAGTGTAAAATGTTAGACAATTCATTAGTTATATTATTAAAAAAAATTGAACATTTTTAAACGCTGTATATTTACCGCCTCTTGTGACGTCATTTCGGGCGTTTCTAGTTAGTAGTCCGCGCGTCTAGTAACTTTGAATTTTGTCACAGAAAGGCGCGCGTTTCAAATAAGACAAAGGTTTCGGATTTTTATTTTTTTTTGAAGTGGAACTTCTTATCCCAAGGTGTAAGATTTTTGTACGGGGTAAGCGCGCCGCAACCCGACAAGAAAATGCATTATATAAGTGAGGGGATATTTTAGACCGCGAGGGGGTCGCAAGCGGCAGCTAGTCGACGGTAAGATTTTGGCACGGGGTAAGCCTAATTCGCGACTATATCTACAGTAACTACCAAAATAATTTTTGCATAAATAACAATAAGAGGTATACTATTTAGCTATTTAGCTCAAAGGCAGTTTAATTGTTTAAATTGTAAAAATATTGTGTTGCTGTTTTAACTTTTAAAGTTGTTAATATTTAATATTAAGGTACTCACTTCCATAAAGGATTAATTATTGCTGTTGTATCACGATGCTCTCCCAAGTTGATCCAAAACATGGCACCTCCTGAGACCTCAAGAAAGCTCCTAGTCTGTAAAACTTGATTCACTAGACATGATTTGCCAAACCCTGGTAAACCATGAACCACTAACGTACTACCCATTTTTGGATCCAAGCTGAGGGCTGTGTCCTTAATTTTGTTTGCCTAAAATAATTAAAATGCACATCTGAATTTTAAATTTAAAACAAACAAAAATACCAATTCTATCCACTCCTGTTAGTAATGGTTAGCAGAAAGTGTTATTGTTAGTTTCATTAAATTAAATTTTACTTTTGAGACTTACCACTGAATTCCTCACTACATAGTTTAAGGAAAATTCTGGGAACCCACCAACCACAATCATGTGACATATTTTATTGATTGTATTTTTTATATTTTCAGAAATTGTCTTCATTTGGGGCAAAGTCCCCAAAAGGTTAATGAAACGTTCACAGCGTCGTGCATCCTTGATAATAATGTCAAGAAGATATTTGACTCGGTTCTGCAAATGTACACATATTTATGGGTGTTTATATCAGGTCTTCATAAATGATTTATACATCAGAATTTTGACGCTCAAAGCCTACTGTATGTGTGAATCATTTATGAAGACCCTGGCTAATTGTCAGTAGTGTTACAGCTTGCTGGCCCCAGATCTCAGCATATAATTTGTCATCGATGTGCCTCTCTGCAATTAATGTATCAATTACGTCATTTAGCGTGAGACGAGCTTCAATTTCATCCCGAAACTCTTGTAACACGTTAGTGTAAATTGCCATTGGAATAACTAAAAAACATCAGAAAAACAATTGGGGTTATGTTGATTTCATCATCACCCTCACACTTACCGTATTATTCCTCAGAGAGCAAGTATTCCTGTAATTAGCCCGGCTAACACAGATTCATAGTACCCACAAATTAAAGAATTTGAACCAAAACACATACACCACCACTGCACATTGGCCGTTCGCCTTGCCTGTTCCGACCTGTGACTGAATCATGCTCTTATTGGTCAGCTGTTCCTTCCTTCAAGTTAGAGGTCGTTGACCACAACCTTCAAATTATTATAAATGTTCAAATTATTGCAAGGTTAAGAAATATTGGTGATTCTTTTGTATTCGAAACATTTAATTAACAATAAAAACCTTGAAGCTAGTTAGCCAATTAGAGGAAGAGTGATAAAAGAATCAGCAAATAGTCTAACTTGAAATTGAGGACCAATAGGAATCGTAGAATTTGTTGATGTAGTTGTTGATTGGAGGACGGGTTCCCGGGTTTGAATTAAGGTGAAAATAACGCAACTATTTTTCTGTTTTTATTTGTAGTGTATAATAAGTAGAATCCATTAATTAACAGACTTATAATATCAAAAGTCTTTATTTGAGACGTCTCCATAACAACCGGCAGATTTTTTTTTTTTGTCTATACTTTGGCTCGGAGTGAGTGACTTCTGGGACAGACTGTACCTATAAACTGACTAAAAGAAATTGTCTTTTCGCTCCCTCTTTGGCAAGGAGGTCAGCTCATTTATTTCCTTCAAATCCCTTGTGTCTCGGCACCCACCACAGAGTCACTCTGTTGTGTTTTGCCAGTTTCACAAGCGATTCGAGACAGCCTTTTTTTTTACTTCGACACTCCAGAGCTTTCAGCGTTTCTTGACTGTCGGTCATAATGTGGATCCGCCTGTTTGCACAGCCCCTCCTCATTATTTCCACGACACAAATGTCAATTGCAGTGATTTTTGCTTGGAACACGGTTGCCCAGGAGCCCAGAGCTCATGTCATACCCCGGTGCTTCTCCGGAGACTCCTGCCCCAGTGCTCTTTGTTGTCTTGGACGACCCATCCGTGTACTCGATGGTTTCGTTGTTACTCCTCAGTTTCCTAGTATCGACCCTCTCCTCCTTTCCCGGTATGACTAACTCGAAGGGTTTACAAAAGACATACTCGGTCCTGAGTCGGTCCGATTGCATGCTCAGTACACAATCGTTCCGTATTTTCCCAAATATCTCGGTGTGGTATCCCCTTCTGACGTGGGTCTTACCATATCCGGCGCTTACAAGCCTGTATGCTGCCTTCATTGCCTCCGGTTTCACCACCAGGTGTAGCGGAGGCAGGTTCAAGAGCACTATCATGGCTGCTGTAGGGGTTGTATTAATTGGTCCCGTAATTTCAAGGCAGGCAAGTCTGTGCAGCTTCCCTAATAGCCTTGTATCGTGCTTTCCAGACGTCTTATGCCACCAAATCATAGAAGAGTATATGTTACCGTGGGAATTATGACCTTGGTGTAGAGCCAGTGAACCATTTCTGGTTTTATAGGCTCTATGCCCGAGTAGCCTTAGTGGTGATGTATTCTAGATGGGGTTTGAAGCCAAGTTTGGTATCTAGTATTACCTCAAGTACTTGACTTCTTTCCCTATCCGCAGTTCTTTTCCCCACAGTCGGAGCCTCTTCAAATCGTTGAGATTCCTCCTTCTTGTGAAGACCATAACTTCAGTCTTATCGGGATTAACCGACAGCTGTTTCTCAGTGCACCATCTCTCGACGACTGTCAGAGCCCGCTGCATCGTTTCTGATACAGCCCCTCCGAACTTGCCGCTTACGAGTATGGTGATATCGTCCGCATATCCTTGTGCGTGAACTCCTGTCTGCTCCAGGTTCCCCAGGAGGTCGTCCACTACGGGTGACCACAATAAATGCGATAAAACGCCTCCCTGTGGGCACCCTCTGGCGGCTACCACCCCCCTTAGTCACCGGGCCGACGATGCATAAAATCTTTATGCCTTTTAAGGCCGACTCGATCCATTCCACTACCACAGGGGCGATACCCCGCCTCTTAGTTGCTTTCACAATAGAGTTGAATGAGATGTTGTCGAAATCACCCTCTATGTCTAGAAAGGCCCCCATCGCAATCTCTCGATTTTCCAGGGTTCCTTATATCCTGCGAGTAAGCTCCTGGATGCTCATCTCGCATGATTTTCCAGATTGATAGGCAAACTGGTATCGATGTAAAGGGGCGTTTAACAGAACATCGTCCCTGATATACCTGTCAATCAGTTTCTCCAAGGTCTTAAGGAGAAATGATGTTAGGATTATTGGTCGAAAGGATTTCGCCCGGGCGTATGGTTCTCGCCCTGGTTTTGGTATAAATACCACTTTCACTTTCTTCCAGCCCTTTGGCACATACTGTAATGTAATGTAATGCGCACAGGGGGGAGGCTAATTCCTCGAATCCCTGTTGAAGCATGAGCGGAAGAATTCCGTCGATTCCTGGAGATTTGAATGGTTTGAAAGATTTCACTGCTCATCCAAGTCTTGTTTTGTTAACCCGATTATCGGCTATTTTCCACTCCTCCCTGGACGCCAGATGAATCGGTATGTCTAGGTTTGGAGCGTTTGTTGCATTTGCCGAGGATACACTTCCCGGGAAGTGTGTCTCTAGAAGGAGTTCCAGAGACTCCTCACTCGATTCAGTGTATCCTCCTTGAGGTATTTGCAGAGTTCCAATCTTACCCCGACTGTCCCTCAGCAAGGCTTTCTGGAGTCTGACACATTCCGGAGTTCTTTCGATCTCTTCACACTGCCTCCTCCATGAGGTGTTTTTCGCTTCCCTCACTGCGTAACCATATTCTAGACGGGAAGTTTTGTATTCTTCCCATCTCCTAGTCCTTTTGGCCCTGTTAAATAATCTCCGTACCTCCCTTCTCATCTCGGAGAGTTCATCACGGTTCCACCACTTGATCTCCCGTTTGACCTTTCTCTCTCTGAGTGGGCAGTTGTTCTCATAAGCTCTCCTTATGGCTGCTGTAATGCATTCGTTCATTATTTCAACTCCCGCCGGAGTTAGAGGTCTCGAGAGACATTCTTCCAACCCCTGGACTAGTTCCTCTCTGTAGAGTTCCCAGTCGAAGTTTCTTGAATTTCTGTACCTTTCGACCGTCTCCGGCGGGGATTCAATATCGAATCTCACGTACCTGTGATCCGAGAGCGTAGGTTCAGATGAAACATGCAACTCACGAATAACTCGGCACACGAACGGCGTACCTATCGTTATATCGATAACCTCCTGCCTTGTCGCGGTGATAAAGGTAGGTTCGTTACCGCGGTTACTAACTACTTACAACTACTTCTAGCTTATCTATATCTATATACAGTGTGGAAATTAAGTAAGGAATAAATTCAGTAACTTCGTTAGTATTTGCGCTAGAAATAAGACTTAAAAACCATGTGGTAGGGTTAATTATAGCGTATCCGAGGAACGTATACCAATTTTTTTCATTACATTTTTTGACAGTTATGACGTCATTAATATTTTTTTTAAATGGCAACTTATGTTTTTGATTTCACATTCGCACAGAGTTTTTTATTCTGGTTTCAACGCCCTATCACATGCTTTTTAATTTATATTTCTAGTGCAAATACTAACGGCGTGTTCAATTTTAAGAACTACGAAATTAAGGTAGAAAACTTTAGGTCTTCGTAGTTTCTTCCGGTTGCCAAGAAACTTAAAATGGCAGTTAATTTTTCGTGTACTAATATGGCTGGTCTCATTCGAGTATCTTGTTTTTTAAGTAAAGGAGTAACCAAATTTAATAGCTCATAAGTTTCTACATCCATTCTTAAGTAGTTATGCCAATCATCAGCAGGTTCAAGCCGCAATTCTTTCAAAAGATTAACATGAGAAAATTCATTGCGCTTTTGGAGTCATTCTTTAGTCCATCTTGATCGTCGACTTTTTTTCTTGGAATTTTCTTTTTTAATAGCACAAATGCACGCCACTGTCACACCGTAAATGTCTTTTTTGGTTAACATCTCAATGCACAACTGACGCGCTACTAACGTGGAAGACTGTGTGTGTGTGTACGCTGAGAGGGTACAGTTTTAACTTAAGAGGGCGCATACAAAAAGAGTGCAAATTTTGTGGGCAGGTTATCTATCACATTTGTTAAGCAATCGTAAAACTGTTTTAGAGAAGCATGGTAATGAGTTTAAACTAAGGTATGGCCTATTTTTTATTGTTATATTTGGCATCAAATTTAAATGAATTAAGGTTTATTAAAAACATAAAAAAAAATTGTTTGGTTACATCTAACATTTGTGCCCAATATAAAGTATGTCATACTCTGGTTTAATGTTTCTTGTAACTTAGTACAGAAGCGCATAACATGGAATTACCTCGTTATGGAGATAACCTGCCAACAAAATTGAATGTTTGGATGGGCAATTGAATGTTTCTTAGGCGCCATTTTTACAAGAGCATCGTCCCTTGGTTCGCCGCCGAATCTGAGTCAAAGCAGTTTGGCACCTCTATAAGAGAGGGCACCCAAGGCGATCACAAAAATCAAAACAAATGTAGCGTAGACTGTTGTCGCACTCGGACAATCTGCAGTTTTGAAGTGGGCGAGTCACCGTTTTTCAAACCGATAAAGGTACAGAAATACGTTCCTAACATGAAATAGTCAACGATTTTGGAATAGAAAGAGACAGAATAATAACAGCCTTGCCAAACATAACCCATAGTTCAAGCGTCCCGTCGTTGACAGCAGCTACCCCTATAAATCACGACTAGAGATTTTACTTAGAAATAGACCCAAATGGGATATATTGTGCGAAGCAGCTTATTTAATAGCCGGTCCGAAAGAAGCAGTATTTACAAACGGCATTGATCAAATGAGACTTTTTTTAGGAAAAATGTAATGCAAAAAAATATTTAGTTATTTTCTATTAAAAATTTCAATCTCTCAAAAGGTAAATAAAAAAAGAAAAATTGGAATGTGAGAGAAATTTAAGATTAATTTATGCAATACATATTTGGAGATCCTTACTATCTCCTGGTATGTTATAAACTAAATCACAATTATGTATCTACAAAGATTGAAAATCGAGATTGGCCCTTTTAATACTCATCAGGTCCAGATTTATTAATTATTATTATTATTATGTTGTTTTATTGCTAAGTGTTAAGAAGTTTATTTTTATAGCTTGTAGTATATGTATGTTTGTTTTCTGCATTTATATTAAATAATGCATATGTGTATATATTATGTACACATATACAGGGTGTTATCGAAGTCCTAGCAGAAACTGAAACTGTCACATTCGAAAAAACTCGATTTTTTTTTTGGTTTTTATTCCGACCGCGATACATACATACACACGTCGATTTTTATATACATACACTGTGGAAACTAAGTAACGCATAAATTCAGTAATTCCGTTGATATTAATTTTTTGGAAGAAATCTCGAATGGGTATAGCAAGAATAACAGTCGTAAAGTTCATGTATTAAAAATTTATTAAATTGGGAATGCTAACTGAATTGAGCAGATAATAAAGTTCTAGTTCGATATTTCAAGTACAGTAGACTCCCGATTATCCCAAACAGGCGGGACCGGAGCCTTTTCGGATAATCGAAAGTTCGGTTAATACGGATTCTTTGTAAAAAAAGCAAAAGTACCATATAGAACAAATATTATATTAAATCAATTGAAAATTTCTGTAAAAAAAGTTATGTACATAGGTATGTGCCTAAATACACTACCTAAGTATAATTACATACATACGTAACATACGTTTATGCTTTTTGGCTTTTATAATGTTGCTAATGATGATGCCAACTTTCAACTGCATAAATAAACCTTAAAATACATATCTGTTAGAATTGAAATGGAAGTTTTTTTTTATTAATTCTGGAAAGTTCACCTGCAAATTTCGGATAATACGGAGTTTTGTCTAGACTTGTTTCGGTTAAAAAGGCGGATCTAAAATTTCAGTTCGGTTCGGTTAATCGGATAATAACTTTTAGGTGGCTACATTTATTTTCCTTAATTTTTAATACTTGAACTGTTTTTCTTGATTTTTTTTTTCTAATATAACATACTGAAAATTTTAGACGGTTAGAAATGGAATGAAGAGTACATACTACAAAAATCAATAATAAAAAAATAGTCGAAAAAATAGCAATGGAATTACTGAATTTATGCGTTAGTTTCCACACTGTATATAGATTTACTATTTATATCGTAGTTATATTTTTCATCTGACGTTAGAGTTTTTATATCGAACGGTTACCCTTTTTACCTTACCTTTCGCTACTTTTATCAATCAAAAAAATACCCTACAAACTACATAATATTACAAACAAGAAGAATGTTCTTAAATCCAAGTGGAGTAAATTTAAATTAAAATTTAAATATATCTATGTCGAACTCCACAAACTTTAATAACTGTAATCAGCCCTAATTTAACAAGAGATTAATGATACAATTGATGAATTACAAGAGGGGTTCTTACCTTAAAGAATATAAAAAATTATGACATTGACGTAATTTTGAATTAAATTTGACGTTTTCAAAGGGTTACATGATTTTTAAAAGATTTCGTAAAAACAACATTTTATAAATGTAAAAATTAAAAATGGATCAAAGAGAATCTGGTAAGTTTGTTTGAGTGAAAAATTAAAATAGTGAATTAATAATGGGATTATTGAAGTTATTCTGTTCATTTCTGCTCTACTTGTGAGTCATTCTACATAGGTCAGACAGGTCGCAAAATATCAGACCGTATTAAAGAACATTTCAGGCACACCTATAACAACACAGATCTTGATCCTCCACCATCAACACCTTCTTCTTTCGCCAATCATATATTAATAACAAAACATAGTTTTTCACCATCAAATTCCAAATTGATTCATAAATGCAATAAAGGCCGGAAATTAGATTTTCTCGAGACTTTGGAAATAAGGAAAGCCTTGAAACTGGAAAACAGATCTTGTTTAAATGAACAGAATAACTTCAATAATCCCATTATTAATTCACTATTTTAATTTTTCACTCAAACAAACTTACCAGATTCTCTTTGATCCATTTTTAATTTTTACATTTATAAAATGTTGTTTTTACGAAATCTTTTAAAAATCATGTAACCCTTTGAAAACGTCAAATTTAATTCAAAATTACGTCAATGTCATAATTTTTTATATTCTTTAAGGTAAGAACCCCTCTTGTAATTCATCAATTGTATCATTAATCTCTTGTTAAATTAGGGCTGATGATGGCAGAAGTATTCTGCCGAAACATGTACCATTAGTAATCTTACAGTTATTAAAGTTTGTGGAGTTCGACATAGATATATTTAAATTTTAACATAATATTACATCTAAAAAACGTATCGTACAGGAAAATTAAGACCGAATGTTTAGTTTGTTCTGAAAATAAATTACTATTGTTTGATCGAAAATGGTATTTCTGTTGAACCATATTATTATGAGGGTTCAGCAGATAAAACTATTTAATTAGCATTTATACATGACTATTTACCCAATATGTATCTAGTAGGTCTGATCACGTGTTTGAGTCATACAGGGTAAAGCGTTTTCTAAGTGCAGTTTTCTACAACATAATTTGTGATAAATGTTCGATATCAAAGGAAATGATTTTTATTGTTAAACTGAATGTATAAAAAGTTACTCAGTAACTACATAATATGCTGGTCTTCGTCCCCTACAAATGTTTTTGTCTCTTCTTTTGAGGATTTTGTTCAGTATAATGTTGTGTGGTATGTTTACAAATATTGAGAATTTATGGCTTTTTATGCTACGTCGACCATAGGATGGTTACGTGTGACATGGGATAGATAGACTGTCTTATGATTACAGGATTCGCTTATTGCGTTGCGACATCTTGTGGGTAGTAGCTATTACAGATGCACAAGGGAGTGTAATCACGCTAATTATTCACTTTATGGACAACTAGCGCCCCACAGGATATTACATTGAACTGCCCCAAATTTAAAATAACCGACACTTGTATACGCCCTCTTAAGGGAAACGTGTGCGGGTTTAACTGTGCAATCTTCACTCTGTGTGAGTGGGCCCCTTTACTTAATTTCCACACTGTATATAAAATCCACTCAGTGATTGACTCATCACGAAATCTCCGAATCCATCGAAGGGATTGCAATGAAACTTTGTACACTTACTTATTTTACCACGTAGGCGCTCACTAAGAAACGGTTTTAAAAAATTCTATTCCTAAGGAGGGTAACGGGGCGGGGGAGTTAATCTCTAGATCCATTGAACCGATTGGAATGAACTTCTGCACACATACTTATTTGACCATGTAAGCGCTCACTAAGAAAGGGTTGACAAGTCCCTGAATACTGGATTCAGTCAGTGTATATCGGGGCTTCATACATCATGTTGCTAGTGGGAAACAAAATTCACATACAGGCTAGCGCAAAAGTATGGAAACGCCTGAATATCTCAAAAACTGTTAGTCAAATCTAAACCAAATTTTGCAGGTATATAGGGGTCTATAATATCTACTTGGTGTAATTTTTTCATAGTTGCACTGTCATTAATTTGTTTTCGAGATACAAAACCAACTTATATTTTTTTAAATAGCAACATAGGGTGTAAATAACCTTTTTGGAAAAAGCATTTTTTTCTGAATTCAACGATATGCTATAATAATTCTACTTTTTGGCATTTGTCTGCAAAAACAATTAATATTTTTTTTATAAATTATTATTATTATTAAACTCACAACTGCAAATATTATTATTTGTGCTGTAAGAAAATAATATGCCATCAAACCTAACAGTATTACTAAAAAATCTGTCTTGTACAATAAATGTTCAAAATTGTGACCATTAATTTCTTGACAAAAATGAATTCTATTAACAAAACTTTGTAACACATTGCGTAACATGTTGGAAGTGATGCTAGCAATCTCTTCTCTTATTGGTTGCTTTAAATCTTCAAAATAAAGTGGTCTTCAGGCATGATCTCTACTTTTTACATAACCCCACAAAAAAAATCGAGAGGTGGCAAATCAGGAGGCAGATCTGGCCGGCCGTTCAATTGTCCCTCTAATGCCGATCCACCTGCCAGGAAACACCTCATCTAAGTGACGTCGGACTTGTTAACTAAAATGGGGTGGAGCTCCATCTTGCTACGGTTGCTACGGCAGCTACATTTCGTCTGTCATAATTTGGAAAAAGCTGTGTAAGACCAGGGACAATCTTAGAGTTTTGTTAATAGAATTCATTTTTGTCAAGAAATTAATGGTCAACATTTTGAATATTCATTAAAAAAACAGATTTTTTTAGTAATACTGTTAGGTTTGATGGCATATTATTTTCTTACAGCACAAATAATAATATTTGCAGCCGTGAGTTTAATAATAATAATACTTTATAAAAAATGTTAAATTAAGAAAAAAATGCTCTTTTCAAAAAGATTATTTTCACCCTATGTTGCTATTTAAAAAAAAATGGTCTTGTATCTCGGAAACAAATGACAGTGCAGCTATGAAAAAATTACACCAAGTAGATATTATAGACCCCTATATATCTGCCAAATTTGGTTTAGATCTGACTACCAGTTTTTGAGATATGAAGATGTTTCCATACTTTTGCGCTACCCTGTATAGTTAGATGAAGAATTTTGACGTACCAAGCCTACTGAATGTATCATTTATAATAATAATTTTTGTGTTTTGAATTTGTTTCATCTGCTACTCAAAATTTTTTGAGTTTTTACCTTTGAAAATTTAAGAAACAAGTAGGTAATTAAAAATGTGAAAAATAATTATTATTACATGTACATTGTAGATATATCTAATGTTAATATGTCTAATACTACAACATGTCATAAAAAGGGAATTTGAGTTCTTGACTAATTCTTTTCTAAAAAGAAATTCATATCTATTCTTTTTAGTTTAAGACTCCTGGGTAAGGATCAGCTAAAATTGCGAAGAAAATTTAAAACAAATAACTGCCAGATTCTCATCATGTTGTGGTGGACAAACACGTTGTAAGTTTTTTTTTTAAATTATTATACTTATTTTTTTACTTTAATTCAACGTGAATTTATTAATTTATTTAAACACATTATATTATATATATATTTCTTTGTTAACCCTTATATGTTAATTTCTTAATGCAGTAAAATTTAAATTTCAATATAAATTTGCATAAAGATTTTTGATAAGCGAATTTTATGTACAGCGAAATATAGATTGTTTATCTTTGATCATAAGTCAAATAAAACTTTTTATATTTTGAATATGCAGTGTATATCTAACGCTGTCACGACACAAAATAAATAATTGAGACATATTATGTAATTAGTTTTACGAAAGCGAGCTGGAAAACGCGTGGTTTATTATAAAATGCTAAACTCAATTTATCGTACTTCAGAATGTACATCTACATTTGTAATGTTCCAGTTAGTTCTGACGTGTGGTGATTTAATATGCAGATATTATATACATACATACGTACCTGTAGTGAAAATGTCAAGTTTCATCATGAAACGCTAGAATTATCCCAATGTAATAATATTTTTTCTTTTATTGTGTACGTCTAAGTAAGTATAATGAGATTCATATAACAATAAACAGCAAATAGATTAGTAAGTGGTTTGATAGACAAACCAATTATATTACTGTTAATTTGAATTAACGCAACCTAAAACTAGGAATTGGTACAAACATGGTTTTATTGATCGTTAGATATGGCTTCGCCTTCTTGAGTTTTCACAGGTCACGGATCCCGGGAAACTGAAGAGCCGCTACGTTGGTGTGATGATGAAGCCTCTCTTCATGCTTTTGTGTCAACCTTTATTTGCATGTCTGCGAATGCTTCTGTTTCTGCTGCACCAATAAGCAAAACGACGGATTTCGTATTTATTGTATTGACATTCTTACGATGAGCGTAGACAAGTATTATTTATTTGTATTCTCCATTTGCGTCTCATACAGCTTTTTTATCTCATACTCTTCTTTTTTGTCGAATAATATGTGCGTCGGAATATGTACAGGTAAAAACATATATGTCTAATTTATTACAATAAATAAAAAAAAATCAACACCAACAAGTTTTCAACTTCCTTTTTTACTTTTATCTCTATTTCGAAAGTAGGTATAGGTACATTTGTCGCTATTGTTAAAATCAATTCCTAAAATAACTCATTGATTTACAAAATCACAATAAAACTTGGATATGATACACTTATACCACAATTACAAATTGTAGTTATAGAAAATATTGCAATGCGGGTCTGTATATAGGTGTCCAAAAAATACACACTATTTCTACGTATGTAAAAATATTGGTCTTTAAATTTATTTTTCCATTGCAGAAGTATTTTTAATGATTTCATAGTCAGAACTAATTATTATTATTGTTGAACGTCATGTTTGTATGTAATTTTTTGAACACTCTTTACGTTAGGAGAATAACAATGATAACTGTACAAACACAAGAACAATGCCGAAGAGTGAAGAAGTTTTTTTACTCAAAATATTAGTATTTTACCAATGTATAAGCATTCAAGTTTACAAAAGTTGTCGGTCTTGATTGTCTGAAAGATCTAAATGGAATTTTCTGTTTACACATACATATAGTACATATAATATGTATACATTTTTGAAACATGAATGTAAACTTACCTAAGACTGACACCTAATTTAAATTTAAACATTTTAAAAATAAAGTACAAAAATCTATTTAAATTATTATGGTATAAGCGTATTAATACTAGTGATCAGCTACTCGATAAGGTAAATAATTACTTAAAATATCACTTGTCTCGAATCCCCCGCTTCCAGGGTGTTGTTCAATACAACTAACTATGTATGTATAAGCAAAATGGAACCAAATCACACTATCTAACTCGAGGTTCACTTCTATCTGGTAATTTATCTTTGCGAGTTTAGGCCAAGAGTGATAATATCAAGGAAATCAATAATGTTTAGAGCTAACAAATTTATAGCTTCGATTAAAAGATCTATTTGGTTGTTCAGAATAATGAGAAATATTCGTTGATTACCAACTTACAAAAACAAAATGTTTCAAGTAATTTCCTATTACTTTCCTCTACGATAGTTGCTTCGATACACATCCAGTAAGAGTAAACAATGTTTTACTTTCGATGTAGATTACAGTATACCTAAGTTAACTTATTACAAATGGAGATTAACAAGTTGTAAATGTCAATATTTACAATATTGAAAAAAAAATTAACAATAAATTTAGAACCATATACCTAGTGATTTGCTCCCATATTTTAAAATTCAGTTTTTTTGTATATACAGTGTCAGTATTCCGTGGAAATATAAACCTGAGAACCCATTGGAAAACACGAGAAATGAGCTAATGAAATAATAGTTGTGATTTAAAGTTAAATGATGTTTTTGCAAAAAAGTTTTAAAATTAATAACACTTAGTTTGTTGTCTACTACTAACTTCATGTTTACCGCTTCCGACCAAATATTAAAAAAAGTGTAATACATATATATATTTTCCCTTTCTAATACTCCGCGACCCTGAAATTGTGGCCTGTACATATTATAGGTAGACTATAATATTGTGAAGTCAGCAAGTGACTTCAGAGCTGCAAGTTTGGCTCTAAGTTTATGAGTTTAATTGTAAAAGGAACCGCTCTAACTGACAAAATGTGGAGAATCAAATACAGGCGAACAAACAAATTGACCCCCTCATTCGCATCACACCCTAAACCATCTCTTGACCCATGGCATCACCGTCTTCGCCAAACACCATCAAACCGGCCAGCCCTCGTCCCAAGGATTACCAGCTTGGCCACCCCCGGACAGAATGCCCCAACCAAATCGCGTGCCCCAAGTGCACGGAAGCCGTCCCCAAACCGGTGCACTTCTAACGAGGTCACTTGCCTCCTTCGCAGATCCCAAAATACTCGAAGACGACGATAACGACAACTACACAGAAGACCAACCCGAAGCTCCCAAAATCACCACTAAACGGCCAAAAAATTCCCCGCCTCCACTCAAGAATTAGGCACACCGGAAACGGGAAATATTTCACTTTCGAGTCTCCCTCTTAAAATATTAACACACCCTCTCCTCTATCACACCCCTCAAGAAAAAGCTAAATGCTTTTCTATCCTACTCCTACTAAAAACCTACGCATATTCTTCAAGGTTCTTAAACCGCATCCCCAAAAAACCAAAAATAAAAAAGTATCTACCATCTGTTCTTCTACGTACCGTCTACTCAAACATATCACTACTGGAATTGGTCGAAACCACTCCCCTGTCGATGAGATGGCAGTTCCATCACGGACAAAATGTATCCCCCCATCTCTTGCAGCCTTTTCTTCCAGGACGACCAAATGCCAGGACCCAGCCAGACCAAGAAGACCCCTGCTAGGCACCCAGGATCCTAAGAAGAAAAGAAGAAAGGAATAAGAAGAACGAAGAATGAAGAATTTCACTCCTAGGATGCCCAGACGAATATAGATGCCAGATGAACCCCTACTCCCCAAGAATTATTGTACCCCCTAATCACACCAAAATTGTAATAGAATAGAAACCTTGACATTAACACAACTTAGAACAATAGAATTATCTAGAATCAAGTGCTAAAAAGGCCCTAAGCCTCAGCAGCACCTAACTAAACACTGTAGTTCCTAAGAAAAAATTTGTAACAAAAAACAAATTAAAAATTGTATTTTGGATTGAATTGAATCGCTGGGGATCAGAGCTATTCCGACAACGGAAATTTAAGCCCGAAGGCTTTCGTCGAAGCCCTGGTAGTGCGCATCTGCCGGCGTCGCGACACTGCCCCCTTGTGTTAGGATGTCTGCTAAAATATAGTGTAATCTATATATTTTTGATAGCAGAGTACGATGGTGGCCTTGAAAAAAAATCGCTGATTGAGGTAAAAAAGAATTTTAAATGAAGTCAAGAGTCTCTACGTAAAACATTTGTCAAAAAGTTTACAACTAAATCAAGGTAACCTCAAGTTTTCTTTCGTTCAAGGTGATTGGGACAAAATGGCGGCTGTCAAAACAAAGTGACATCGTTGATGTGTCAAAAATTGTTAAAATTGATGAGATAGTAAATGCATCTTTGAGCAAATCCAGTGTTTTAGAAAATATTTAATTCAATAACAATAGGTAATAAACCAAAATTAAATTAATAAGTTGCTCAGTTATCACTATCACTTTTAGATTCTATATTTGAAGAATCTGATTCTCCAGTATTCACAATGGCAAGTGAAATGCTATTTATGTCATAGCAATGTCATCCATATCTGTGAAATTGTAGGTTCCGGCGTATATTCACAAAACAAACAAAAGTCTAACGCCTACTCGAGGTGGATCGTGGATCACACATTATACAAGGTGTTACAAAATGATTCTCATCTAGTGTGCATTTTCCATATAAAAACTCAAGATACACTTCAACAAATGTTATTAAATTAAGTATCGAGGAACATTCCGCTGAAGGCTGCTCTGCCGCCGTGTTTTCTGTGCCTGGGTTGGGCCACCCTCGCAGTTTACCCCACCGGCAGGACGCGCCACGCCAGTTGGTACACCGCGAAAGATGAACCGGCGGCGCGGGATACTTATCGCGGCTGCTGGCACCAGACTTGCCCCCCAATTGATCCTCGTTAAAGGGTTTAGAGTGTACTCATTCCGATTCACATCCCGCATTTTCTTTGAATTTAATTAATTGACGTTTATCATTTGACAACCAATCTAAAAAAAAATCAAAAGTTAACTAGATGAAAATCACTCCCTACTTCTAGTATTCTAAACAAGACAACACAAATAAATTAATAACATAATACTAAACAATAAATGCAAAAAAAATACTTTTATGCACATACAAATTTCGCACTGGTTACTACAAGACGTCATCTCAGTAAAAAAATAAGTATTTACACTACACCAGGAAACTACAGTCTTCGCAAACCGTGGGGTTACTAAAACTACGGGTGGAAGTACAAGTATGCATGTGCACGCAAAAAAAACATTCGACTTCTGTGTGTTTATATGTTTTATGTATCAAGAATATTCTTTATGCATAAAAACATCATTAACGTTAGTTTTTTTATATCTCAAAACTGGACGTCTAGGAAAAATTTTAAGGTCACAATCTTGTTCAAGGGACCAAATTGTGTAGGGGTGTTACCATTTCGCAGAGAGTACAAAATTCATGTTGGCCAGTGTTATTTCAGAATGATGTAAAATTTCTAATCTGATAATAATTTTTACGTGAATAGGCCACACTTTATCCTTTATGAAAAATTTATGCAGTGCATGTTCTTAACTATGTGTTTATGTACGGAGTACTAGATGCATTAAGTTAAGCTTTTGTTAGATCAAAATAATTTTATTGTATTTTTTTAATGACATACACATTATGTACGTATATGCAAAATAAAGAACGATTATGATGAAAAGGGTTTAATAATCTTTACTTACGCACTTAACTATTTGTGTATATATGTATGTATACATTTTTTTTCTACAAACTTTAAAGCACTTTAATTTAGCATGCAGCGGCACTGTTATAATAACTGTCAATGTATGTTCTTATTTTACTTGAAATTTGTAGTAGAAAAAATTAGATAGTACTGTATCCACGTATCCAAATGTTTGTTCTTCATCTAATAATAATTACACAGGGTGTTTTTTAATATATGTCCGATATTTCAGAGGACGATTCCTCAGTTATTTTTAAGATAAAAAGTTAATATAAACGTGGATCCGCAAGGCCTTCATTTTTGAGATACAACTTACTAACCTACTTGATCCTTGACCTGTAGGTAGCGCCCTCTAAAATTAAAGGCAAAACAATATCAAATTTCAATTTTTCATGTTAAAAAAACCAAGTACCAATATTCGTCCAAATATAGACATTAAAGCAAAAGACTTAAAGAAAAAACAAAAATACGCATAAATAAAATATTTTTTTTATTTAGTTCTTTTTTTTTTTACTGTTTTTTGAAAATTCCTTGCTTTGTCTCTTCAATTTTAGAATTATTCTAAATATAATTTGGCACAATATAATTACCTATTAATAAACAGTTTTTATCTTATCAGAAATTCTTTGCGTTTCAAAAGTTTATATTTCCAGAAAAATAAAGAATCCTACCTTCCTGCTAACTACCTAACCATGATTCTATGATTACTCATTACAGTTTCAATAAATGCGATATGAAGAGGATTAATAAAGTTCTAGTGGTCAAAGTTATTCTCGCACAAACACAAACTCATTGTAATGATTCCAACGATTTTCTTCGGCATCGACTCCAGGTTTTGGTTCAGCTGCATTTCCCGCTGTTCCAGATCCACAACTTCCCATTGGTTTGAATCCTTGCTCTAGTAACATGTCAAATGCTTGCTCTAGAAAAAAATGCTTCAGGAAGAATCTGGATGTGTATCTTTCAGATTGACCGTGGTCAGGGTCTCTACTTTCATTTAATGTTTCACCGAAGACATCTCTGCATAACGACACTCTTCCACATATTAGGATCCGTGATAACTTTCGGAATTTCACGTCGGCGAGGCCATCTTTGCCGAATTGGAAGCTCCCTCGATATCTGTTGGCAAATAAGCGAAAAGATTAGATCGTATTCTGCATTTTTGTCTACAATTATACATTTGTTATTAAATTAGTTATTAGATTAATAGCTTTCTCAGCAAAATATCATGATGAATTCAATAAACATCCATATTATAGAACTTATTTACGGCGTGGGTGAGTGGCCGTTAGAGTGAACTGTCGCCATCGCACTCAAAACACATGTGTGTAAATCGTTTCGCTCAATATACGTTTTGTTAACTTCCTGGATTTTCATTGTCCTAACAGGTTATGGTGCCTGTCCGCGTTAATCCCACGGGAATGTATTCGGAAGCAAAACGCGTGTGAAATTAAGAAATTCGCGTTGTGGAAAAAGTGTCAACAATGCGAGCAGTACGGTAGAAATAACGCGACGTTTAGTGCAAGCTCACTCGGTCTCCTTTTTTACTTCACGATAAAATATGTGCAGCAATCAATAAGATCAAAATTCTGGACAACTACGATACCTGGAAAATGCAAATGGAAGCAATTCTAATAAAAACCCACGGCTGAAAATTAGTGTCACTAAAACCGTTTCTTGTTCGGGGAAATGGCAAATCAGGAACGAATTTTATGCCCTACCAACGCAACGTCTAGATAAAGTTACCTTGAAATAAGACGAATCATTAAACAGTAACTTAAATCTCTGATTAATTTTGATATTGCTGTAGGACTTTCCGTGTTTCACAAAACCTGATAAAATGACTTCCTTTTAATAATAAGCGATTCAATTACTTTTTGAAAGGTCATTTTGACAATTTCATCATTTTTTTAATTTTTAACGTTTTACAAGAAATTACACGTCGGGCATAAAACGTCGTATCTCACTCGTGACCGAAATGACATTGTAAGCTCGTGAGATGTGTATCACTCGCTGACAATGAAGCATTTCTGTCACTTGTGATATAATCTACTATTAATGCATGGGTCAAGAGCGACAATAAGGCAAAAGCGAACATCCGTCGGAATTAAAAACAAATGAACGGATGTAACACATCTCGGGAAGTTTGGATCAAATTCGAAAATATTTATCAATTGAAAAGAGCAGCTCGGAAGGCCACGTTACTGAAACAGCTGACGATACAAAAGATGCGGGGAAACGACCACGATGGGTCACATCAATAAGTTTCTCGACGTGGTCGACATATTTAAGCGGTATGGAGGTTAACATTAATCCAGCTCCACCAATGTAATTTCGAATTAACTTTTGGATAAACTTATATTTACACACACGGAAAGTTGTGATAAATTTCCTTGTATGTATTTGCACAAGCCATGAACTGTACAAAATTTTCTAAATAATGAATGAACACATATTTTTGTGTTACTTGAAAGACGGCCTCAATTAATTTTATTGGCTGTCTGAAAAGAATGAGTGAAAATCCGAAACACAACATTGAAATTCTTTCACAGCACAGTTCTAACATCAATTACACAAATTTAAAGAAATCAACAATCAAAATTAGAGACATTGTTCTGAAAATGAAGTTAAAGAAAGAAAATACAAGTAAAACAAAATAGGACAGCTTCTGGAACTTTGGGGTCACAAGCCTGATGGCTCAACAGTACCTGGGCGGGAAGATTTCCAACCTCTTCTAAAGAAAACTTTTCGAAACTTTAGTCTTTTGAGTCTCTTTGCTAACTGTATTTTTTCAACTTCGTTTGTCTGTTTTGTCTGTCTAGTCTCTTTGTTTGCTTTTTTTCTTTAGTTTCATTTGGATTCCTGTATTACCAAGCTGAAGGTAAACATGTGGTAGGTTAAGTAGCGAAAAATAGAGGAATAGAAGGTAATATAAAGAAAAAATTAGAGAAGATATTGAGAAAAGCGAGAAGAGGTATTAGAGAAAGGTAGGAAGAAAGAATTGGGCAGGGAAGAGGAGATATAGTCAGGAAAAAAAAAATCGGCAAAGCCGGAACATAACGACATCTAGGAGACGCCACAGGAAGCGGATGAACAAAGACGATAGAAACCGCTCGCTCAGTCAGGGAAGCCTGGACCTGGAGGAAAGGAAAAGAAAGAGAAAAGGGGAGGGTAGAACAGAAAAACAAGAAGAGGAGGAAAAGAAATTTTTGAAGGAGGAGATGAACGAAATAAGACGAGAAAACAAGAAACTCAAGAGAGAGATAGAGAGGCAGAGAGAAGAATTTAAAGAGAAGGAGAAGAGATGGGAAGGAGAGAGAGACTGGTGGAAGGAGAGAGTGGAAAAGCTGGAAGAGAGAATGGAAATCGAAGAGAGAAGAAAGAGGAAGAACAACATCGTGATAACAGGATGGGACGGGGAAAGAAAAAGTCATGTAAAAAAAGAGGATGTAGAGAAGTTTTTAAAGGAAAATGCAGAGGATAGTAAAATAAAAGATTGTTACAGGATCAACAAGGATCAAGTATTGGTGGAGATGGAGGGATGGGGGAGAAGGAAAAAATAATGAAGCACAAAGGAAAATTGAGGGAGAAGAGGGAAACAAGGACCTCACAAAGAAAGAAAGAGATTTACAGAAGAAACTAAGAAGTATGGCGAAGAAAAAAAGGGAAGAAGGGAAAGAAGTAAGAGTGGGATACAGGAAATTAATAGTGGACGAGAAGCAATGGAGATGGAATGAAAAGAGAGAGAGACTAGAGGTTTTCCAATAAGAAGAAGAAGGGGAGGAGGGAAAAAGGGGGACAACGGCAAAGTAAAAAGGACAATGAAAAGGGAAAAAAAGAAACAAAGAAGGAAGTAGGAGGGAAACTAAGGAAGGAAGGGGGAAATCAAAGAAGGTAACGAGAAAAATAGGGGTGAGGGCACTATTTTGGAATGTAGCGGGACTAGGGAAAAAAGAAGAAGATTTTTGGAACTATGTGAAGGAGTTCGATATTGTTGGATTAACAGAAACATGGTCAGAAAGCTGGGAAAAAATAGAAAAACTGTTACCAAAGGAGTTCAAGTGGGAATGGCAAGGGAGAAGGGGAAAGAAAAAAGGAAGAGCAGCAGGGGGAATAATAACAGGGGTAAAAAAAGGAATAAAAGAGAATACTAAAAAGAAGGGAGAAGAGGAAGGTCACATGGTGAGAAACTAAAAAGAAGGGAGAAGAGGAAGGTCACATGGTGAGAAACGTTAAAATAGACAGTAAATGGTGGAAAATAGTGACAGTGTACAGCAAAGAGATGAAAGAAACAAAAAGCAAGATAGAAGAAACATTAAAAGACAACAGGGAAAAATGTCTGCTTCTGGGAGGGGATTTTAAGGGGAGAATTGGGGAAAGAGGAGCCAGGGATTGGGAAGAAGAGAGAGGAGAGGGAAAAAGAAAATCCAAAGACAAGAAAGAAAACGCGGAAGGGAAGAAGTTGATGGAATGGATAGAAGAAAAAGCATGGGAAGTGCTGAATGGAAATAAACAAGGGGACAAAGAAGGAGAATGGACCTACATAGGCGGTAGAGGAGAGACGGTGATAGACTACGGAATAGTAAACGAAGAAGCATGGGAAGAAGTCGAAGAATTCAGAATAGGGGAAAGAGTAGAGTCAGACCATCTGCCTATAAAGATAAGTATAGGAAGGGGGAGAGAAAAAAAAGGAGGAGAAGAAAAAATAGAGGAAATGCGGAAGGTGATAATTAAAGTATGGGACAAGCAAGGGGTGGAAGAGTATAAGAGAAGACTGGAAAAAGCAAGATTTAAAGAACAAGAAAAAGGAGAAAGAATTGGTAGAAATATTGGAAAAAGCAGCGACAAAAAGAGAAATAACAGTAAGAGGTGGAGGAAAAAAAAAAAATAAATGGTGGGCCAAAGAATGTGAGCAACGTAAAAAGGAAGCAATAAAAGAACTAAGAAAGTGGAAAAAAACTAAAGGGAACAGAAGTGGCTTTTTAGAAGCGAAGAGAAGATACAGAGAGACATGCAGGGAGAAGAAGAGGCAGAAGAAGGAGAGAGAGGAGGAAGA
This sequence comes from Diaperis boleti, assembly GCA_963583935.1. Classification (NCBI taxonomy): domain Eukaryota; kingdom Metazoa; phylum Arthropoda; class Insecta; order Coleoptera; family Tenebrionidae; genus Diaperis; species Diaperis boleti. The sequence goes on along the minus strand of OY757242.1, from coordinate 39,111,877 downwards.
GATAAAAGCAATAAGAACAGAGAAGGAGGTATGGAACTATATTAATAGAGAGAGAAAGAAAAAAGAAAATGGGGGCGAGGAGATAACGTTGAATGAGTGGGAGGAGTACTTCATGAGGCTGCTGGAGGGAGAAAAGGAAAAAAAGAAAACGGAAATAGAGACGAAGAGAAACCGAGTAGAACCTGAAGGAGAAGAAATTACAATGGAAGAGGTGGAGAGGCATGTGAAGAAACTGAGGAAAGGGAAGGCACCAGGGAGGGATAGAATACAGAATGAGTCGTAGATGTATGGGACGAGAAGAGTGCTAGAGAGGCTGGTGGAGGTAATGAATGGGGTGTGGAGAGGAGAAGGATTCCCGGTAGGGTGGAGAGAGGGGGTAATTTACCCCATTTACAAAAAAGGGGAGAAAAATAAAGTAGAAAATTACCGAGGGATAACTCTCCTAAACACAGGGTACAAGTTGTATGCATCAATTCTGAATGAGGAAGGATGAGCAGAGAGATAGAGGAAAAGGAAGCATTACCAGACAGCCAAGCAGGATTTAGAGAGGGGAGGGGAACTATGGATAATGTATACATCCTGGACCATTTGACGAAGAGTGAGTTAAAGAAGAAAGGGGGGAGGGTGTATGCATTATTCGTAGACTTCAAGGCGGCGTTTGACAAGGTGGACAGAGAGAGGATGTTTGAGTGCCTGAGGGAGAAAGGGGTAAATGAATGGCTGGTAAGAAAGGTGGAGGAGATATATGAGAAGACAAAAAGTAGGGGAGAAGGAAACTGAATGGTTTGTGACAACAAAGGGAGTGAGGCAAGGTTGCCCGCTCAGCCCCTTGTTGTTCACGATGTATATGGCAGATATGGACGGAATGTTAGAGAGAGCACAAGCGGGGGGTGTGTGGTAGGTAGAAAAAAAGTGTGGAGCCTGGCGTTTGCGGATGATGTGGTAATGGTGGCAAAGAGTGAAAGAGAAATGAAGGAACTGATAAAGAGTTTAGGAAAATATGTGAAGAAGAAAAGACTAGAAGTTAATGTAGAGAAAACAAAAATGCTGGTGTTCAATAAGAGAAAGAGGAAGAACGTAGAGAGTGATTGGAGGTGGGAGGGAGAAGTAATAGAACAAGTAAAAGAATTCAAATACTTGGGGTATGTGTTCAATGAAAGAGCCACAGATAAGGCACATATTAGAGAACTGGCAAGAAAAGCGAACAAGGTGATAGGAGGTGTATGGGGAATAGGAGAGAGAAGGTGGGGAGGCGATTTTAAGAGGAGAATGATGATGTTTGAAAGTCTTATTGAAAGCGTGTTGTTGTACGGAGCAGAGGTCTGGGGATGGAAAGAACAAGAAGAGATAGAGAGGGTGCAAGAGAAATATCTGAGGTGGGTGCTAGGGGTGGAGAGAAAAACGCCAGGGTACATAGTGAGAGAAGAATGCAAGAGGAATAGGTTGAGAGTGAAAGCGGGAAAAAGAGCGGTCAAGTTCGGAGACAGGATGGAAGGGAGGAAAGAATGTAGGATACTAAAGGAGTGCTAGAGAGAAAAAAAGAAGAATTCAGAGGAGAATGATAGGGAGAATTACTACAGGAGGAATGGGTATGCAAGCAAAGAAATAGAGAGACTGAGAGAAAAAGGCGTGTGGATGAATGTAGAACTAAGTGAAAGAGATAAGGATACGGATAGACAAGAGAGGAGAGAAAGAATTAGAGAATCCAGATACAACGGGAAGTACGGAAGATGCATGATCGAGGAAGTACCGAAGTATTTGGGGAGGGAGAGCGAGAAAGAAAGAAAGATGTTGGCGAGGTTTAGGTGCGGAAATGAAGAGAGGGAAAATAGGTATTGGGCAGAAGATGGAGGAAGAATGTGTAGAATGTGCTATGAGGAAAGAGAGACGATTGAGCATAATGTGGAACGAGTGCAGTGAGATGAAACAAAGAGAGAGGAAAGAAAGAGAGGAAATACTGAATGTAGATGGAAGGGAAATTAAATGGATGAAAGAGGTATGGAAGAGGAGGGAGAAGGGAGAAGAGGAAAGGGGAGGGGAGAAGAAATAGAGAATTTTATTTAGTTTTTTTATTATTATAATTGTTAAGTTTACTTGTATATGTATAGGAATCAGAAAGCCCGTAGGGCAAATAAAGATTTATTATTATCTTTAGTTTCATTTCTTTTATTTTTTTTTGGTCTCTTTAGACTCTTTTGTATCTGTGGTTTCTTCGGTTTATTTTCATTCTTCATTTCTTCTGCTTTATACCATTTTTGTCTCTTTACTTAGTCGATTATTCTATTTTTCTTCTTTCTACTTTGCTTATTATACTTATCCTTTATATTTTAGACTTTTTTTTAGAAAATGTTTCATTGTTTTGTTCTACTTAATCCCATCTTTATGGTTCCCTTAATCTTTTAGTCTGTTTTCTTTATTTTGTTTTATTGTCTTATTATTTTTCTGAAATTTGATTTAATTAATGTCGATTGTTGTTCTAATCGTTTTTTTTTTACCTTTTTGATGTCTTTGGTATCCGTTTTTGATCTCTTATGTTTCATTGATATCTTTTTCTCTTTTAGTCTCTTCAGTTACCTTAGCCTTTGTATTTTTTGTTTGTTTGGTATATTTTGTATTTTTGGTGTTTTTGTTTTGTTTTTTGTTTCTTTAGTTTCTTGTTTTTTTTTCTCATTTTGGTGTCTTTTGATTGTGTTTCTTTTTCCGTTTTGTTAAATTCATCTAAAATTTTTTATATTGTCTCTTTCGTCTTATACCGAGCGATAAAGAATAGCGCGTAAACATTCCCGCCCCGGTTGAAACGTGGTCAAATACTGATTACTTATACGAAAAACGCACCACGCTATAACTCTGTTATTAATAATCCCATTTCAGAAATTCAAAAACCGTGTAAGACAGGTGTATAAATGCTACAAAAGAGTATGATTCTTAATTTTTTTGAATAAGTCATTTTTGTCAAGCGATAGTCAACTTTTTCTTTTTAAATAGCAACACATATTTTTTTTTATTCAGTTTGGTGGGGATTTTTTTTCTCAATACAATGGTATGTTTCAACTTGATTTTGTAAAATATTCTTGGAAAAGTTTTTTTTTTCTAAAATTTTCAAGTGTGCGTCGGAATCCAATGAAAGCGCACAAAAGGCGCACTGCTTGACCAGAATTTCTGTGGCACTCGAAAAACACTTGCATCATATCAATTAATTGATTGTTATCCGTAATGAAATAACAATGTGATCACAAAATAATAACAAAACTGCAAGAAATAATACAAACAACAATAAATAAAAACAAGTTGACAAATCTTAAATGACAGTTATTTTTTTGTGATAAACACTCGAGAACAGAACCGGGCCAGGGCGGGCGCAGGGTGGCGGGAGCTAGAGTCAAGATCATGTCAAAAGTCAACTCAAGGCTGGGTAAACAGAGGTCAAGAGCAGGTCAAGGTAATCCAAATTAAAGACCGAAGGTTACCTCAGGTTAAACTGGGATAGAGCCGGTAATATACAGGGTAGCGCAAAGATATGGAAACGCCTGAATATCTCAAAAACTGTTAGTCCCATCTAAACCAAATTTTGCAGGTATATAGGGGTCTATAATATCTACTTGGTGTAATTTTTTCATAGTTGCACTGTCATTTGTTTTCGAGATACAAAACCAACTTATATTTTTTTAAATAGATACAACATAACCTGAAAATAACCTTTTTGGAAAAACATTTTCTTCTGAATTTAACGTGAATTTAATGTGCTATAATAATTCTACTTTTTGGCATTTGTCTGCAAAATTTTTTTTTTTTTATAAATTATTATTATTATTAAACTCACGACTGCAAATATGATTATTTGTGCTGTAAGAAAATAATATGCCATTACCATTAATTTCTTGACAAAAATGAATTCTATTAACAAAACTCCTCATCTAAGATTGTTCCTGGTCTTACACAGCTTTTTTCCAAATTTTGACAGACGAAATGTACCTGTCGTAGCAACCTGGTTCCAGCAAGATGGAGCATAATTTTTCCGGTTTACATATTCATCCCCAAATAGACGCGGCTTTTCAACTTCAGTATGCGTGCAGTCGATAGCTCTTATTGCAGTTGGGAAATTCTTTTTCGCTGTCCATTTCACTTTGGCTTCCATAACAGCATTTCCGGTCGATGGGAATTTGATCCACTCATCCGCCTTGTCCACAATGACACCGCGAGTGGTAGCAGTGATTCTGGAGATTGTAGGCTGTGTACAGTTCCTCACCGATACCGCTTTGGAAGCCCGAATCTGCCATGTATCGTAAAAACATTTTCATTTTTTGTATTGGCGAAAGCGCACCATCCCGGCATTCCAGATTCTCGCCAATGAAGTAGTCGGTTAACCATTGCTATTTCTTTCTACACTTTTTGAGCGTGAACGTGCACCACACCAAACCAGCGAATGCATTACGAAATTTGTGCTAACTCTCTACGCGTATCCAGGACGCGTACCGTTGCTGCGGTGCTGGGAACGTGGAGACGATAACGATGAATATGTTCGTTTATTATTAATTTGTTATTCGTTCTCTTATTTCTCTTATCATAGGCCTTTTGTTTCTTTTTTAAAATCAAACAGTAATTTCAGATGTGTGTAAGGAGTTTGAAAATAATTGGTGTTATGTAAGTATAATTTTTTTATTCTTCAATGCATAAGATTCGGGAGAGTTCAATAAAGCCAGTAGCATGGTATTGTAATTGAAATTTGACTCGTACCTCAAAATGAAAAAACCGGATAAAAGATATACAAGAAATATTAGCATTTCAGTGTCAGAATGGTCGTTTTTGATCTTGGTAGCAATTAAATTTGTGTCAATTAACGTTAAAATATTGGTGAAAGGGTTTAAGCCGCGGTCGACTTTTAATTAATAATGCATGAGGTGCTTTTCATGTAAACAGTCAACATTTTTGGCTGTTTATATTCATTTTGCAGCAAATATCAATATGCAGCAATTTAACAAAATGTTCAAAAACACTGAATCGTTGTGAATGTTCTTCGATAACTTCAGTTTCCTCAGTTTGTCAATGGTATCGCCTCGACTTGTGGTAATCGATAGGGCCACGTTTCCGAATATTGAAAAAATTAAAGATAGTAAAATATTATATGGGTTAGTTTGTGGTAACACCTCGTCGATATCACATGGAACAGCTTGAAAGAAAACGGCTGGAAAAAGGAAATAGAAAATATTTTTATTATTTAATATTCTGGACATTTTTTCCATTATGTGACGCCCCAAGGAAATTGGAATTGTCCATAAAAGAGCTTAGAAATAAGTATTCCAGTGACAAAATTGTGATTAGTAAGGCTTTCAAGTTTCAATTTATTCCAAACCACACTCTCGACAGCTGACAAACATTTATCGAAAGCCATAAATTCTCACCAACTCCGGCAAATAAATCATTTCAAATTAAGCATCGTAATAAAGATCTTTAACCCAAGAGAATTCTAGCAACTGTGTACTATATAGTTAAAGTAGTGCTATTATTAAATTATTATTCAACAGAACTTGAAACTTGTCTGCATCGCAATTTCCGAAGGTAGAATTAATGAATTATTATGGATTTGAGTTGCGGAAAATGTGTACAAGTGCGAGCAGTTTTAGAATAATAAGTTCAAAATAATAATAATATGTTTATGGGCTCTATGAATTGTTCTTTTTTTATGGACAAAATGCTAACATATGCGAAAAAGTATGCTTACTGGACCACACACCTGAAGTGATACTTCTTATGCGATGTACGTTTTCAGAAATACCTCAACATTTTGGATTGATTTTGATTACGAAGTTTTTAGTTATTTACAATTTAAGAAGTTAACAGTGAATTTAAAAAGATAATACAATCTTCAATAGAAGAAGTGGTATAAATAAAAAATAATACACCGTTATTCACGAAACAATACGAGCCCACCGAAATTTTCGATGCAACCAACATTGCATTTGCACAGGTTACATGGATTAAGAAAAATAATTCTTCACATAGTGTGCGCAATTAGGTAACAATAGATATTGTCACTGTCAAAATTTTAAATGTGCAATCAGTTTTAAAAATTCACTATAATTATGCAACTAATAGATACGTCACGGAGTCAAAACAAAGCTGGATTGACGGTGAATTGCATCTTGCAACAACATTATTTAAATTTTAGACGAGCTGATCGAGAACCAAATCATTCCCTCGTGTGTAGTTGTCACTTCAATGATGAGGATAGAGCTAATGATCCTATGATACCATATTTAAACATAATATTGGGAAGCAATTTAGCTTTGAGTGCCCAAAAAAGAAGAGAAAAACAATTAAAAAGTGGGTACTTACAGAATTCAGTGTAATGAAATAAATTAACAGCTACTATTGTAACAGAAGCAGCTAGTGATCCTGAAGAGACGATTGAGGCCGCAATTGAAAGGTTTCAGCAGATTGTTGTTTCACATGCAGAACCAGGACCTCTGTAATACAACAGCCTCCACAAGTGACAACAACAAAGGCAATATTTGCTGTTATGAATAAAGCAGAAAATTATTTTTTGCATACCTGCCTCTTTGATGCCCTTTCCGTTGTTTTCTAAGTTTGCTAATTTACAGTTTCTCTTAATAAGTGGAGTAGTTGAACAAAGAATAATATTTAGGTATAAGTAGTAAATAAGTAATTACAGGTTTGTACATAAAGTTTTATTGTAGATTTAATTCACCAGAAATGTATAAGTATAATAAAACACTTCCATGGATGTTCTTTACGCACGCTTCAGGTCTACTAGTCTCCCCAATGTCTGCTGGTGTCCAGATCATCAGAAAAGCCTTATTTCTGGACGTAAAGTGCAATTGCCCTTGAATTTGGTGATAGTAATCTTGATTTTGATGTCTTCATCATGAAATTCGATAATGTACTTTTTTATTTTTTGAGATCCTCGCTCAGGGACGTGGTGTTTCTTCACTTGTAAGGACATTTCACCTCTAAAATTCCACACCAGACGTTAACGAAAATAATATTTTGGAAGTGTTTTCATTAAATTGGATTCTTTCCTTGAAGAAACGGCATAACTCTAACCTTTTGGGAAGCGGTGTCCTTAGGATAACCTGCAGAGACATGCATACCCGTAATTGGCTACAGCAAGCTGTAGCGAACCTCCGAGATCTTTGGGAGGGAGCTCTGCTTACAATTATACCCGTTGAGGAGCTGCCCAGGCTGTGCAAGGCGACTCTGTGGATTCCGGGTCAACCGGTGTCCACTGAGGACGTCCTTAAACGACTGGACATCCAAAATAAATGGGCAAATGTACCAGGATGGATCCTCTTCCATGAGGCCGAACGGGAAGAACCATTGGGTAAACTTCTAGTTTTCGGACTCATGTCTGGAGAAAGAAACATCCTGGCAACTAAGAGCGATAGAGTCGACTACATGTTAGGACGACTCACGCTAAAGATTGTTAGGACCCAAGAGGAGGCCCAGCAGACGCAACAGGCTCCAACGCCGCCGGTGGAACCAGCACCGACGACGATGGAGGTAAGCCCTGCTGATGAATCCTCTAGGATCCTAGAACCTAGGGAGGGGATCATAACCCCTACCCAAAATACGGACGTCGAGGACACGTCAAGTGAACTCCACGATCCTACAGATAGTGTGGATCCGGTCTAATGGCCAAAGGATCCACACTAATCCAAGCAAACCTGCACCGCTGTCGGGAGGCGGCTGTCACCCTAAGTCGTCACCTGACAGCAAAGCAGATAACAATAGCCCTGCTACAAGAACCGTGGTGCGTAGGCAACCGGGTCTGTGGCATGGGCGACAAACCCACAGGGACCATCTACGTGGGGTCCCTCAAAGAAAGACCCAGAACTTGTGTTTATGTTTTAGGTCAACAAGACGCCTTCCAACTGACGGGCTACTACAACCGGGACATCACGGCCGTGCAGGTCAACCTGGACTTTGGAGGGAATGTAATAAAGGTAGTTTTTGCCTCAGTATACCTCCCCGGCGACTCCAGGGAGCCACCCCCTTCGAAGGAGCTGGCGGACCTGGTTCGACATTGCGAAAGGGAAGGAAAACAACTCAATGCTGGATGCGATGTCAACGCACACCACATCGTATGGGGGAGCGGTGATTGCAACAGCAGAGGAACAGCACTGCTCGAATATCTTACGAGCACAAAGTTAGAAATACTCAATCGAGGGAGCGAACCTACGTTTATCACCTCGAGGTGTCAGACTGTGATAGACATCACTCTCGCGACACAAGAGATTTTCAAACATGTAAGGGACTGGCAAGTATCATCGCATGTGACCATGTCAGACCATAGATGGATAACGTTTTTGTTAGAAGCAAAAGAGATGTTACCGAAGCCGTACAGGAACCCAAAACAAACTGACAGGGATCTATTTCTAGAAAACCTGTCAAATGTCAGAGGTCGGCTCGATATCTCTAATGATCTTAAGACGATCGGAGAACTGGAGAGGGCAGTCACTGACCTCACTAGGTCTCTGATGACGTCTTATGAGCAAGCTTGTCCGCTGAGATCAGGCACCCGCCAGGGCCACAACACCACATGGTGGTGTAAGGAACTGGAAAGGGGAAGAGCCTATCTGCGCAAGCTATTCAATAAGGCCAAAAGGACCAAAAATGCAGCCGACTGGGACGAATTTAAAGAATACCAGCGGCAATACAAAAAAGATGTTCGTTCTAAGCAGAGGTCATCATGGAGAAAATTCTGTGGGGACCTCGAATGTACCACCACCGCTGCCCGGCTGATGAAAATCCTGTCAAAGGATCCGGGACAGCAAGTAGGTAGCTTGAAGAAAGAGGACGGCACATACACGGACTCTGCCGATGAAACAGCCAAGGTACTGATGGCTACACATTTTCCGGGCTGTGTGGTCACAACGGATGTGAATCCGATCCAAAGCTGTCCGAAAGCCCCCTCCCTGGAGGACTGGGCTGAGGCTGCGCGGATTGTGAACCATACTAGCGTAGAATGGGCTATAAGAGCTTTCAAACCCTTCAAGTCACCGGGCGTGGACGGAATCTTCCCGGCCCTGCTACAGTGGGGACTTTCGGAGATTCTGGACAACCTCGTGATAATTTTTCGGGCATGTATTGCACTCGCATACGTACCGGAAATGTGGAGGGAGGTGAGAGTTGTCTTTATCCCCAAACCAGGGCGAGGAGATTATTCTCTCGCGAAATCTTTCCGTCCCATAAGTCTCACATCGTTTTTGTTAAAAACCTTGGAGAGACTATGCGACTACCAAATAAGGGATGGGGTGCTAAGGGCCAAACCATTACACCCCAACCAACATGCATATGTTCCAGGGAAATCGACCGAGTCCGCTCTACACGAGGTGGTGGGGCGCATTGAGGGAGCCCTGGAGCATAAACTATACTCCTTAGGAGTATTCATCGACATCGAGGGGGCTTTTGACAAGACCACCTTCGATAGCGTCGGGCGAGCACTTCAGAACCGCGATGTCTCAGGAACAGTACGTGACTGGATTCAGCGGGTGCTGGACTGCAGAACCGTACAGATTAGTGTAGCGGACGCAACTACTCGAGGAGTGGTTAAGAAGGGCTGTCCTCAGGGGGGAGTTCTCTCCCCATTGCTATGGGACATAGTAGTGGACGACCTTCTATGCACACTCAACGAGGCGGGATTCTACACTATCGGATACGCAGATGACCTGGTCATACTGCTTACTGGTAAGTACGAAAATGTACTATGCGACCTTATGCAGACAGCACTCTGCCTGGTACAAAAATGGTGTAAGAAGGAGGCTCTGGCTGTGAATCCACAAAAGACAGAGCTAGTCCTCTTCACGAACAAAAGGAAGATGGGACAGCTAAGGCTGCCCTCCCTTAACGGCGTCAAGCTGAAACTCTCGCAGGATGTGAAGTACCTGGGCGTTATGTTGGATCATAAGCTGTCTTGGAAAAAGCACCTGGAGAGCAAAATAGACAAAGCTAGCGTCGCCCTGTGGCAGTGTAGGAGAGCGGTGGGAAGGTCCTGGGGCTTAACACCCAGGATTACCCTCTGGCTCTACACGGCCGTCATCAGACCGATGTTGAGCTACGGAGCAATTGTCTGGTGGCAAAGAGTCAGACAAAAAACAACGATGACACGTCTCGGACGCATCCAACGGATGGCATGTGTCGCTGTGACGGGCGCCATGAGAACCACCCCGACCGCAGCTCTGGAGGCTATCCTGTGTCTGCCTCCCATCGATCTCTTCGTGGAGGGCATGGCACTTGCCTCCGCTCGCAGGCTGCGGGAAGGTAACCTTTGGAAAGCTGGGAAATCAGAACGCGGGCACTCCCGCATCTTGAGCGAGGGACTCCACAGAATAGCTCTCCTGGGTGCGGGATCGGACCGTATCTGTCCTCAATATGCTTTCGAAAAATCCTATGCAGTGCATATGGATACAGAAGAACATCCGAAGTTTGAGATTTCAATCTTCACGGATGGATCAAAAACGAAAGCAGGCTCTGGAGCGGGAATTCACATCCCCGAAATGAACTGCAATCTCAGCGCAACCCTAGGGTTATGTGTCAGTATTTTCCAGACGGAGATCGCGGCCATTCTTAGGGGTGCCACAAAAATCACTGGGCGCAATGTCAGTGAGAAAACGATGTGCTTCTTCAGCGACAGTCGAGCAGCTCTGCGGGCTCTGGCCAGTGGCAGGATTACCTCTCAAGTGGTACATGACTGCCATCTGGCTAAGATGGGTTCGAGGACATAACGGTAATGAGGGGAATGAGAGGGCCGACGAGCTGGCTCGACAGGGTGCAACGGGAACACCGGATGGAACCGAACCGCTCATTCGACCGGCCAATCGCTACCTCTCAAACCTGATCAAAACTGACACCCATTCTAGACACTGTGCTAGATGGGAAACGACAACAGGCTGCAGACAAAGCAAGATTTTTATCAAAAACCCTTGCTTTAAAAGAGCCAAGTCCTGTCTGCATTTGTCAAGGGACAACGTGCAGGGGGTGTTTAGAGGAGGACGAGACTCTCGAACATATCCTACGGGAATGTCCGGCTCTCGCCTCGACCAGAAAGTCCATACTGGGGGAGACATGGCCCAGCTGGGCCAACTTGAGGTGTACCTCGCCTGGAACCATCCTAGCCTTTTTCGACAACGTCGGATGGCTGGATGAGAGACAGCAATGAGGGACGCGAGGGGGTGACACAATGGGCCCGCGGTGTGGTCTAAGTGTCGGTGAGGGGAGCAAATTCCCTCACACCCCTCAACACCTAATCTAATCTAAACCTTTTGGGAAAATCGGTCACTTTTATAGTTCTTGAACCAAAGTGATGTGGTGAGGATGGAATTTATTGGCCCTCAAAATTCGGCATACTTATGCCTGGCTTATCTCAACCATTCGTGCCACTTCCTTCTGGTCAATATGTGGTTCTTCTGTCACCATCTCTAAAACGGCTACTTCATTATGTTCCCCAGTTGCAGTCCTTTCCCTAGGCGTAGTAACTGGAGGCCAATTCAGTCTCTTCTGTGCCTCTAATTTTTTTAAAATTTTATCTGTTTGTTCTCTTCCTCCAGGGTAACGCTCTGCATAAACCCTAGCAGCAAGAGAAGCGTTTTTTCTGCATTCGCCATAAATTAAAAGCATGTCGGTTTTCTAGTCATTGGAATACATTATTACCAAAACAACAATAAGGTCAAAATAGTTGACATTGGTTGACACTGACAGTATCTAATGTCATCTAATAAATTAATGTGCACACTATGTTTTAGTTTTAAAAGAAATTGTTTTTTCAATCCATGTAACCTGTGCAAATGGTTGGTTGCATCGAAAATTTCGTCAGGGTCGTATCGTTTCGTAAATAACCCAGTATTTACGATTCGATGTTCTCTATATTTTTTTTTCCTCTCTCGATATTCTCTCATGCGTTCAGCAGCAGTCTCTGTCTCTCTCTATCTAATTGTTTTCTTTTCTCGATTATATTTGTTTATGATGGACCAGGTCTTTGATCATCTTCTGATAATGTGTAGTCTATTAAATTTAGTCTCTGCTGTCGCTCACCTATACGAATTAATTTACCTCACTCCAATACGCTCCAAGTCTGAGTCCGCGTATAGAAGTTTTACTTCAAAAAGTTTTATGAATTTATTTCGTATTATACAGGCTGGCTAAAAAATTAGCTCGGACAATCATGTCCAATGTGATGTGTTTTATATGCCCATACATAACAGATATCGAATGAAAAGAACAGGTGATGATAACTATATTGTAACCACTTGTAAAAATCATTATAAAGAAGTATTCACGATTTATTGTATCTAATATTATATTATCAAGACTATTGTTGGGGGACAATAATCATTATGGCGAGGTAATTTGTAGCTGTCAGTCAGTCTCAACCACAAAACAGTGGTTGAGCCATGGATATGCTCAACCAACCTGATAATATTACAACAATCGAAGACTTTACAACCAGAGCTTTATGGGCATGCACCGCTGCACCCGTTCAAACGCGTGAGGATAAATCACAAATCAACCGCTCAAATAGCCACCAGCCGACTGGCAAGTAATGTAATTAATGGGTTTTGAGAAGGAAACTCTATGTTCACTTATCACACACGAACTAAAATGTCACTGTTTGTATTTAATTCAATTATTCAATATTGCAAAGTGTGCGCACTCTATAGTGACTTGATGATTTATTTATATTTAAATTTATATAAATAAATCATCAAGTCACTATTAGTCCAATCAAATAAGTCAGCAAATCAAAATTTTGAGGAAGTACACAAAATTTTGATACAAGTATCTGTGAAGTATTTGAGGAAGATGAGTGAAAAATTTTTTTTTTCCCAACCCCCGAGAAATGGTAAAAAAAATATAATAGTTTTTTTTTAAATAATTCAAAATGGGTAAAAGGTAGTAAAAAAAGTTTCAAATAAAGATTATAAAGCATGAAATTCTACACAAAAATGATCCTTTGACTTTTTTGCTATTTATTAAAATTAACAAAGTTACGGCGGTTACAAATTAAGGGATGTTATGTATAACTTCAAAAAATCATAGCGTTCTGAAAAGTTGATGGATCTTATTTTTTTTTTTAATTTACTAAGAGAAATATAAAATTTATTATCAGAGAAATTGTTTTATTTTTTATTTGTAATAAATAAGTCATAACAATTTTAATTTTTGAATTTTCAATAATTCAAAGGACGTTAGACGATGAAACAATTTTTTTTTAAATTTCATTTTAAATTTTTCCTATACCTACGACACTGCTCTTCTGACGTCACGATCACTGATGAAATTTTGTCGGCTACTTCTTCGCTGCTTAAAAGACGCGCATGCGTCACATTTATATTTCACTGAATATCATCTTTATATCGGTGTGCGTGTTTGTATGAACTCGAGAGCATAACTCGCCATTAAAATAATGGATATGCGTAATTCTTTTTTTGTTTTGTTCGTTATGATCCTGTAATGGATGTTGGAAAGACGCATTCCAGACTAAATTAAAATATTTTTTTGAAGTAAAACTTCTTTACGGACACTTGACTTGGGGAGTAAGCTGGTGAATGCGTGACCAGAGCGTTACGAAAAGTGTGAAGCTAAGGGAAGTTTTCTTTAATGCACGATTTTAGAATAATTAATTTATAGATTTTTTTTTGCCTTAACGGGATTTGAACCCGCGTCTTATAGGTTGTGAATCCGCACTTCTCACAATACACCTATTTGCTTGTGTCAGTTTCGTATGCAATTGCGCTACTTATCTTAATCGCTACACATGATTGCCGACTTTTCGCTGACGACAAACTGAAACATGCATTATCCAATACTGCAGACGGTATTAATTCAGGATTCTCTAGCTCCATTTATAAACTTTAAATTAAGAGCACTTTCACAATGGCGAACTGTTCTTTATATGGCGACTTCATTTGTTTTCAGAGACAACTATGTATGTTTATGGCATAAGTGAGCGAACGGAAGTTTTACTTCAGTCGTGTGGTCTAAAGCACACTCGTATTTTTTTACATTTGTGGTTTCGCGATCTGTCCAAAAACAAATTTATTGAAATTTGGACAGGACGTCTGTTCGGGTCAGCTAGTGATGAATAATTTTAATATAATATAGATTTTAGAAATATGTATGCATTTTATTTTTGTTTTTGTTTTAAAGTTTCTCTAAAAATTTTAAAAGATATGATAGTCAACTTATGATATGATGAAACGATGTTTCAACCAATTATTTTCAAGGGTAATATAATAAGTGGTACGCTTATTATGGATTTTTTTTTGAAATGCCACGAATATCAGTCCCAACGACGAAAATACAAGGATTAGTTGTATTTTCTTAAGACTGGGGCTGGATGAGTTGGGTGCATTTAAAAAAAAAAATTGGTTCTTAAGCGTACCACGAATGATATTTAGGAAGAGAATATAATCAGACACACACATTAATTAACAAAGATCTTGGACTGGGGGCACAACCAGGGCGTAGAAGTTGGCATCCAGGTCCCTTTTAAGCCAGCAAGGGTGCTTTTACAGGTACTGATTATCTGTTTTTTTTTTTTTTTTGTATTTGAAGTAGTCATAGCAATGGGTATGTCGTGTGCGTCTCACAGTGACAATACAACAGTATTGTATTGTCACTTATTAATAACAAATAACAACAATTATTATAATCTCAATAGATTAATTAGTATCCAAAAATTTCTAACAAAAAAAATCTTAAATTGAATTTATATTAATAATATATATTTTTTTATTACAAATGAAAAATAGATTTTGAAAGTATTTAAATCATGTAAGCAAAATTCCACATTTTTCATCAAACTGAAATGTACATAAAACAGCGTGTGTAAGACTATAGTTCGCAAATTATATGGATAATACAGTAGAGTCTCGATAACGTGAACATACCATACCGTGAACATCCACAAACGTGAACACCTGGTTTGATATTCTAAGTACTCCAAAACGTGAACAAAAAAACTTGGTGCAGTCTAAAACGTGAACAACTGAGTAATTTGACTAATGTTACGTTATTAAACAAACGAAACTATTGGAACAGAGATATCGGCGCTGACAATGAAAAATTATTTGACAAAAACTTAGAGGATGCTAGTGAGGCTGATGGATTAGATGATGAAATAGCAACTCAAAATTTTAATAAATAGAAGTAGAATGAGCCGAACAAGACAACTGTGAATTTAAAGACATTCAAACTCTTAAAAAAATTGCGCGAAAAGGCTACCATTTTTCAACTAAACACATTTCATCAACAAAAATATTAGATTTTTTTAACCAAAACTAACGGTGCAAACATGAAATACATAATATCAATTATTATTATGTATATCTATATTATCAATTTTTTTTTCATGTTCTGTTATGTAGTATTTTAATAAATATCTATGTTCAGTGTTGTTATTCCCTTTATTTCTAACTGTGGGCATATATTTTCTCGAACTATCCCTAGCCTTAATTAGTTCACGTTATCGAGACTACTGTATTATATTTGTCCAAATTTTGCAATCAATTTTCAGGAGCATTCATTCACTAAATCAAACACTCATGAGATATAGATGCGACGCATGCGCGTCTTTTAAGCAGCCTAGGAATCGCCGACAAAATTTCATCTTTGTGTAGCCGACAAATTTTCATCTCTGTCGATCACATTATCGATTTCGCTTGAGTGATCGTGACGTCAGAAGAACAGTGTCGTAGGTATAGGAAAAATTTAAACAGGTAAATACATTATTTATACCTGCCTGAAAATGAAATGTAGAAAAAATATTTAATCAATTGGTTTCACTATCTAAAGTCCTTTAACAATTAAATTAAAAATTAACAATTAAAAAATAAAACAATTTTTCTGATAATAAATTTTATAATTTTCTGAGTAAATTAAAAAAAAAATGAAGATCCATTAACTTTTCAGAACGCTATCATTTTTTGAAGTCATACATAACATCCCCTAACTTGTAACCGCCGTAACTTTTTTAATTTTAATAATAGCAAAAAAGTCAAACGATCATTTTGGTGTAGAATTTCATGCTTTATAATCTTTATTCGAAACTTTTTTTACTACCTTTTACCCATTTAGAATAATTAAAAAAAAAAACTTTATTATATTTTTTTTTCACCATTTCTCGGGGGTTGGGAAAAAAATTTCTTTCACTCATCTTCCTCAAATACTTCACAGATACTTGTATCAAAATTTTGTGTACTTCCTCAAAATTTTGATTTGCTGACTTATTTGATTGGACTATATAGCGCACTCCATGGAAAACACACGAACACACGTAAATTACTTACGAACTCGTGTGCCACCTATTATAAAATGGTTGCACTAATTCAAAAACCTTTCCGGGCGTGGGCACAACAACTCACCAAATTTTCATCGAATACACCTCTGCAAAGTATCGTAAATGGATCACGGATTTCGTTAAATTTACGTATTTTAACTACTTTGGAATGAATATTTGCAATCTACAGAAGCCATGGGTGCCTAATACTGTATGCCAAAATTGTGTTGTCTCTTTGCGTCGATGGTCAAGTGGAAAAAGATCTGCTCTTAAGTTCAAGACACCCATGATCTAGCGGAATCTGTTTTGCTTATCTCTCGAAAAAATTAGCTGGACTGAGCAACGAAAAGTTGAAAGCAGGCATTTTCGATGGACCACAAACTTATCAGATTCTCCTTGATCCATTTTTAATTTTTACATTTTGTAAAATGTTGTTTTTACGAAATCTTTTAAAAATCATGTAACCTTTTCAAAACGTCAAATTTAATTCAAAATAACGTCATAATTTTAAATATTCTTTAAGGTAAGAACCCCTCTGTAATTTATCAATTGTATCATTAATCTCTTGTTAAATTAGGGCTGATGATGGCAGTAGTGTTCTGCCAAAACATGTTTCCATTGTAATTTTGCGCTTATTAAAGTTTGTGGAGTTCGACTTGGATATATTTAAATTTGAATTTGAATTTGCTCCACTTCGATTTATCGACATTCTTCTGGTTTGTTCGTAATTGATTAAATATGATTATTAATAATAAATCGTGTGTTATCGACAATATGTTACAAGTTACTTTTCCCTGTAACATTGATTACCTTATTGTATGTAATTCACTCTGAAATAGGAAGCACGAACTATGTCATGTAATTAACATGAGAGTTTGTGTTGCAACTCTCCGGGGAATGAAAGCCAATAATAATTCAATTAACACTACAAAGGAACATTGTTCTACATTAATTAAATATTCAAAAGAATCACTTGGTAAACTATTATACGAAAAGTTAATTTATACTACTGAGCAGAACGTGTTGGCCTTTTTTATGTACTCATGTTTGTAATTAAGTATTTAACCATAGTGTTTTTAAAGTGAAACTTCTGTAGGCCGGCTCAGACTTGGACCGTAAACCGGCGAATGCGTGGCACTCTCTACGCATATCCATGGCGGATACGGGTGCCGGCCGCTCGTTTCTTTCAAGCTTCTGTCAAGTTAAATACTTTTATTTGTTACTCATTTGTTAACGTCAATTTATCAAAACACAGAATTAATAAAGAAAGTTTATTTTTACAAGACTTAAGAGGGTTCTCCACTGGCATGTACATTTCTGCCGGTCGAAGTACATTTTACGTCAGGCAGTAATGTACAGTATGGTGTACGGCGTTGAATGTAACTTTTTTATTTTTGAAGATTTTTCGTTGAAATTTTGTAGGCTGGTTGATAAAATATAGATCTTTGCAGCTACAAAGCGATTTTTTGAAATTTGTAAATTAAAAAATATATATGGCGCGAAAATGTACTTCGACCGCGCGAAATGTACGTGCCACTAGAAAACCCTCTTAAAATAATTAGTAGGAGAAATCGGTCTTTTAGAATGTGAAGTTTTATGACTATATCAAAAATGGTCCATTTCTAAAAATAAGAGGAATAGGTAACGCAACCAAACTTGCAAACAAAAAACAAAAACAAATAAAACAAAAAACTAATTACATTGCAGAGACTGCTGATCAAGTTTGGGCAAAAATTTAAAATTCACCCTGTATATTTATTATAACTATATGTTTACAATAATTTCTGATTAATAGACTTTTTCCGTGTTGTATTGACTTTACCTTATTTATTTGTCTCTATAATTTTTTTCTTGGATTTTCAATTTTTCTTTCAATTTACGTTATTTACACTATTTACAAATCATTAAACGAACTCGCCTAATTACACATCACGCCATATAGCAGATAAATAAAAGCAATTGTTCGACTCGACTCACTGCTCTTCTACTCTGACTGTGACTAACTGGGACTGATGCGACTGGCGCCTCGACTACAATGTCATTGATGACATAATGGAGTTCTCACGATACGGACGGAATCTTCTCGATGATTATTATTTCAGACTTCCATCTCCAGAACGTTCTTAGTCGTTGATGACATCATAATCTTGATGTGTACCGGATATTCCAAAAGATGATGTCACCCTATCTCGAGTACATTGAGTAGTATCTTCAGAACGTTCTAGTCATCGAGAGTCCACCTCCGTTACAGTTACAGGCTGAGTTGCGAGTTTTGTAAAGGATGAGTGCCGTATTTGGGAATTACGTAGTGGTTGACATAACATATACTAGCTGTCATGCGTTATATTCTGACATTGACATTGCAAATTTCTCAAAGTAACAACGCTTCATAAATTTCAGGCTCGGTATGGAAACGTAATGTATTCTGTCAAGGACTTGCTTAAATGTTACTAACATTTTCAAGCATATGACTTTGCAGGCTTTTCTAAAGCAGTAATCTAGAGGAAGTAATTTTTAACCCAACGTATTAGTCCAAGTTACCAAAGCAGATCTATTGAGGCGAGAAATGTGTAAATATAATAATTTAAAAATATTTTTATAATTTGTCACCATTTTGAATCTCTAATGGGCATATTAACGAACGCGACGTTATCATTTGCGATGTCATAATACCCATTAATGCACGGCAAAGCGTGGTTATCTTGTCACTATTGTCAGTTTAAATTACAAAATGTGTTAAAAATAGAAAGTCACAGCACATGGAAGTGAACATTACCAACCGCCACAACAATCCCTACATCGACTGAAGTAAAAATTTTTGTTTAAAAACTGCTGAAAAAGAGCAAATTAGAAAAAATAGCATAAAATACTCGTTTCATAAGACTTTGAAGCACTCATTCTTTAAAGTAAGTCATGGCTACACCACTCTTTTTTGTACACTGATGTTTAGTTTAATCGATATTTAATAGCGACCTTTATAATCGCTACCAATACTAAAAACAGAAATTACACCAGTTTTATTCTAAAAACACAAATCACCTATTAAGGCACTCATGGGTGTTATAATACCTCGGTTATAGACGCGACGTAGAAAATAATTATTACCCTCCTTATAATGAGAGCTTGGTAGTCGAAACGCGTCTTTAAATAAAGTGATAAAGTTCATTTCACACAATTTATCTCATAATTATTGCCATTATCATCGTGTTTCTACAAGTATTTAAATGCGAACATCATTGTAAAGATAATAAAAAGTTTCTAAAATGGTGGATGCGCCCTTTCGAGATACAGGGTGTTCTATTAGGGGAAACAGTTTGTCATGTCAAAATAAAACTAAGTTAGTTGAAAACTGTCCATCACAGTTTTCTGGAACCGAGATCAGTATTTTGACCGTAGAACCACTTCCTCTACGAATTATTAAGGTGCGTTCAGAAATGCAACCAACTCACGTACCGTAACCCCGTGACGTAACATTCCCTAATACGCAACAGAGTTTCGGAGTAATGAATTTCAAAGTGCAACCGAATCTTGTCATGTATCATCAACTGGTAAACAGGTGCTGCAACACCCTCGCGTCTTTGATGTGACGGCGAAATACCGACAATTCGTGCAACACTGTTATGTTACGATGTTACGCTGTTGCGGTGCCCCGTCTGCACAGGTTACCCGACCTCAGCGCATCTTGAGTTTGTTATAATGTTTCAAATAAGCCTGCATGTATTGAACGAAGAATTTAATTCTTCGCTTTAGTGATGTAATTGTTGCTAGTGATCAGATACGATACATTAAAATAGACACTCAATAAATTAATAATATCGTTGTTGCAGAAGATGACTAAGGTAAAGCAGAAAAGGAACCGCAATTAACGTAGTAGAACACCAATTTCTGAAATTCTAGTCAATTCTAGGTAATTTTTAATAACAGGAATTACTTAATTTAACTGCATAAATGTAATAGGGATTTAGATACAGCAGATTGTGAAATTAACTATGAAATATAGCCTCACTGTCTGGTCTTTAGTTAAGAAGTTTCCATAGCAACCGGCACTTGCGACCGGTCGCAAATCAACATAAAATCGGGCTGTATAAGTATTTTAATAAAGTTACAAAGCGTTTCTAGTGAAATCAAAATTTCTACACTCTTTTTACAGTATAATGCTGATGCTCTTTCCTTAAATGAGATTTCAAAATAATTATAATTAGATCAAGCCGGTCAGTAGCACAGTTAGTAGGTCCGGCAGTACAGTACAGTACAGGCATAACTTCCCACTACCGCTCGGTGAGCTCATCCCCTCGACATCTAACGCTATAAGAGGGTAAGGGATTAAGATTAAGATAAATAACTGAGTCTAGCTTGAAATAATTATTTTGACTTTGTTATTAAAATAACTAATATTTCCAGCTAGAAGTAATAATCTAAATACTAGTGAAACAGCATAGGAGAAATTAAGAAAACATATTGGTGGTCTTTCTCGGCCACCTCAAACCTTGGCTTATCTCGTTTGTAAGATGTATGTAAAAAAACTAATTTCAAGTTTACAAAGTGGGGAACTGTTGCCATAATAATTAATTTTAAATTTTTCAAAATGATCGCATTAAAGAATGCATAGATATTCTTATTTGTCTTTTAAAGATAACTATGAAATTACTTGGGAATTTATTATCAATCTCATTGATTGACTCTTAAATTCAATATAAACAATCACTAGAATCACATGTCACTTAACACAGTACCCGACGGTGATGACTCCGGGCGCCCTGTTTCTGCCCTCGCTCGAGATGGCCTCTACCAGTCCGGGGAGCAAATACTTCTCGGCTTCCCTCTTCAGTCTTTCCCTTTCCCTAAAGCACTCCGGCAAGACGACGGTGCCGTCGCGTAAGAAATCCAACACGTACCGAAATAGCACGCCGTCGCGATCCAGAAAGTATCGACCCTTTGTGTCCTGGGTGATGGGTTCGCGACCGGTGAAAATGGCATGGAGCTGAGAGTCGGGATGACTGATTAACGTCTTTAATGTGGTGGTGTAAAGCACGCCGCCGATGTTAAGTTCTATCACGGGAGGAAAATCGCACCCCGACATGATATTTGCAGGGAGCTTGCCAGAGCCAAACTGGGCCAGGAGAGGCGTTGGAGGCGGCAAGAGCGTCCCCTCGCTGCGAGTCGGCCATTGACGGAACGAAGGACGATGCCGAGCAAAGGGCTGCCCAACTCTTTATGGATGTATTAAGTTTCTGGCATGGGGTTCTGGTGAAGAAGTTAAAAAGGAATTTTATGAATCCAATTATAAATACCCTTACGGGTGTACGTACGGTTTTTAACTCCAGTTTAATTAAATATGCTTGTTTTCTCTTCTTAATTAACAAAACTGGGCAATTGTCATAACCGCATGTGAAACATTTATCCACAGAAACGTGAGACTTAATGTTATATTATTTTCTTGTATAGTGGCTATATTAATAAAATCGGTGTCTATAAAAGTTACAGCTTTCTGATCTACTACCCTACTTTCAGACTTTTATATTCTTTGTACACCTCTACTATGAACACGAATAGATTTAAATTTTACTTCTCTAAGCTGAACCTATTTAATAAGCAAATGCAACTCCTGCCACAATGGTTACCCCAAGAACTTTTAACTTATTTAACTCTATCAATTTCATAAACGGTGCTAAATCACCAACATTGAAAACTCCTGCTGTAAAATAAGGGGTATTTAAAAGTTGGTTGAGTCACAATTAATTGGTAAATACCTCATTAGCATCTATAAGCTGTTTTTAACTCTAATTGCGTTTCTATAGTCGTATGCTCCCTGCATTGGGAGGTAAACTGATCCCAGAAATAATGTGACTTTCTTAGTGTTGGATTTAAGCTGACTGAAAGAAATCATGTCCCACATTAATTCCCAGCAGCAAAAGATAGAGCTGAAATGGATTGGCAAAAAGGATTTCCCAAAGGAAATCCAGACATAAGTTTCCGGGCTCCAAAGTCAACATCCGACACGAACGCGTGCATTAAAAAGCCTTTTTTTCTCTATTCTGAAAAATATTCAGCAAAAGCACTAAATTACAACCTATGTGTAGTGTATATGATTTTGTAGCCAACATTTTAATTTAATTTGTTAACCATTAAATATAAAATAATATGATATTATTATTTAAATATAACTATATTGTTACCGTTAATAATATAAATCAACAATGCTCGTTCGTGGTTTTCTTTTTAGGTGAATACAAAAAATTGTTTCTATATATCTATAACAAGTACTGTACAATTATTACAGTTAGAAGATAAAAATACCTCGTATTATATAGATCTTATTGAAATATGTGTGAATACTGACAATATTAGGTCCATTACGGGACAGGGGGAAATAAGATATACAAAAGCAAAACACGGAAAATGGAAGAGAGGATGGAGAAAATGATGGATAACCTAAAACAAGTAAAAGAAGATACAAGTAAAACCAGGAAAGAAATGAAAGAGATGAAGAACGACAACAGACAGTTCAGGGAATATGGGGAAGAACTGAAGAGAGAAATGAACCGACTGAAGAAGGCGATGGAAGAAAAAGAAAAATGATGGAGAGAAGAGAAGATAGGACAGATGGAGGCGAAGATGGAAAAAAGAAATATGTCAAAGAAGAAATAACATAGCAGTAACAGGGCTGAAACTAAAAGAAACGGGACAAAGCATAAGCAAAAAAGTCGAGCAGTGTAAGTGTAGTAGCGAAAATTGAGATATGAGAACAGAAGTCGAACGTTATGAGAAACAAAGAAAAACTGGAAAATATGACAGGATCAAAAAGAGTGAAAAGAAAGGACGAAAGCCGGTAAGAATAAGCTTTAGGAAACTTCAGGTACAGGGAAATTGGCGGAGATGGAATGACGACACCGGCCGATTGGAAAATATTTTAAGGAAAAACGAATAAACCGAGAAAGGCAAAAAGATATAACGCAAATCGAAATACGATTTAAAGGAAAAGCACCAGAAGAAAATAAAATTTTTATTTTATTTATAAACAAAGCAAAATTGGTATTTAGATAAGGGAAAAAATTGATATTAATATACACAGTGATCATAAAGTCCTGCACAAAATTCATAATATAGTTATTTACTGTTTTTGCGAAAAACGCTCGAACAGGTCGATTTTTGTTTTTAAACTGCCATCTTTTGAAATAAAAATTTTGTTGATGACGTCATCTGTTTTTGAACTATGACCCAGTCATAAATTTTTTTAAATGGCAACTCAACAATACAATTTTCAATTCTCTATTCAACAAGAGTAAACAATTGATACTTCGCATAACTTTTTTTTTAAATTACGTTTTACATCAAAAATAAAATTTGTATTCCTTGAAAAAAATTGAAAAATAACAATAAATTTGGAAAGCAAACAACGAAAAATAATCATTTAATAAAATTTAACGCAAGTGCTCAAATTGACATCCGCCAACTATTTGACACATTCCCAGGCATGTTTTAACGCTTTGAACACTTCGTTCAATCACTTCGGGACTAATCTGCGCCATTTCACCACGGATTCGTAGTATTTTATATATTATTTATGTATATTTTTTTTTAAGTAAAAACAAAAGTCACTTTTTTATTCTTGTTGAATAGAGAATTGAAAAGTGCATCTAAAAGTGTCATAGTTGAAAAACAGATGATGTCATCATCAAAATTTTTATGTCGAAAGATGGCAATTTGAAAACAAAAATAGACCTGTTCAAGCGTTTTTCGCAAAAACATTACATAACTAAATTATGAATTTTGTGCGGAACTTTATGGAGGATAGGAGAAAGTTCAGATTTAAAGAAACGGACAGATATAGGAAGAATGGATAAGAAGAAAAGAATTTGGTACGTGAGAGAGACATCGTGGTATACAGATAGCAAAATAACAACAAAGAGAGGTGTAGATATAGAGAATGGGACATATAGAAACAGAGATATAAAGTTAAAAGCTGGAGAAATAAACAAGTATATAGAGACAGAAATCGAGAGATATAGAAACAAAATATGAGTGTGCTTTAGACCACACGACTGAAGTAAAACTTCAGTTCGCCATTGTGAAAGTGCTCTTAATTTATGTAAGTTTATAAATGGAGCTAGAGAATCCTGAATTAATACCGTTTGCAGTACTGTATAATGCATGTTTCAGTTTGTCGTCAGCGAAAAGTTGTCAATCATGTGTTGCGATTAGGATAAGTAGCGCAATTGCATACAAAATTGACACACGCAAATGGCTATAATGTGTGAAGTGCCTACTCACAACGGAGAGGACGCGGGTTCGAATCCCGTTAAGGCAAACATTTTTTCTATCTAATTATTGTAAAAACTTCCGTTCGCTTCGCCCGATCACACTTTTCGTAACGCTCTCGTCATACATTCACCAGCTTACTCCCTAAGTCAAGTATCCGTAAAGAAGTTTTACTTCAAAAAGGTATCGGCACATATAGGTAAACAGAGATCTAGAATAGGAGTACATCATGAGATAAAGAGATAGCGGGAAACAGAATTAAATATATATTTATATAATATATCAACGGAAAGATAAAAAGATCGAACAACAGAAAGGAATAGAGAGGTACAAAGATATTGGTAAATATAAGAATACAAAAATATATATGCAGAAAATTGTACATATTGTAGTTAGGTTGACAGATATATATTGACTGATTGCAAAATAAAAACACAAAGGATGTGGATGTGAAGATTGAAGATTGGGCGGAGAAAGAGATATTGACAGGTTGGGAAACAAATATATTATAGGTAGAGATCAAAATGGACGAAGAGAAAATCATGGAGATCTAGTCATAAAATTTAATTGAACATTGCATAACTCCTAGTAGAAAGTTAATATTCATCCGGAATATTCGATTATAACAAAATGATCTAGGGTTTAACAAAAAAAAGCAGTAAAGAGATGAGCAAAACAACACAAATTATAATTTATAATTGAGGAAAACCAATAAATAAATATGGAGTAAAACAAGTAACAACACACACAGTTTCATTAATAAAATAAATATATTTTTTCTTTAAACGTCAGAAAAACGTGACATTGTATACGTCAATTGGTAAAAAGACAAAGTCAAATGGCCATTTCTCTATCACCGCAAAGCCGTCTGGCGGCTCATAAAGTAACCTTGAAATTACATTTTGCGCCGCTGGTGATCTGTCAAGTTTCAAAAAAATTGTCAGATTTTAGACGTTTATTAAGGGGGTACTGCAGCTATGAATTTGCAACGTGTTGTGTGGGACAGGATTCTGACCTTATTATTGATCCAAATAAAAAAAATAAAAAAAGGACTCGTTGAGAAAGGTTGAAAGACGGTACCTACGAAGTCCTTTTTTTCGAAAAGTCCATAGGGACTTTGCTAAAGACGCTCAAACATATGTTATTTTTGCATCAAAGTTTTGATTGTACCAAAGGGAAAAAATCAAAAAAGGACTTCGTAAGTACCGGCGTTGAACTTTCTTCTTTTCATAAAACAAAAGATTTTTGAAATCCATCAAAGGGTTGTCGAGTAATCTTGGCTCAAGTGAACCCATGTTTTGGAACAATTTAATATAGGCAACCGAGAAGTAATTCAAAGATGACGTAGGGCAGTCGATATATTGAATATCGCGGAACATGAAACGCTGTTTTGTATTCGACTTTTCGATACTGTTTTTAAAACAACCAAGCTCCACTTGTAAACAAAGAGCTGATATTTTTTCTGCTCGACTATTGTGTTTAATTTGTACGTATAATTCCATAGGAAAGAGAAACATATTTTTTCTTTCATTCTTTTCAGCATTCAGCATTACGTAAGTATTAATTATAATGTAGTACATATGTATACAGGGTGTACCAACTAAAATTTGTACCCCCCAACAATTCCAATTTCGAAAGACTCAGAAGAAAACGCTCGAACAGGTCAATTTTGTTTTCAAGGGGGACCAAATTGTACCAAACTTTCAAGTCTTAGATCTCACCCCCTTAGCCAGGGGAGCCACCCCCTTATTTAGATGGAATGGGGGGGGGGGTCGTGTGATACATCATTTTAAAGCTTATTCAATTCTCTATCCAGATTTACTTTTATCGATTCGTTTCTACAAAAAAAAGCATGAATTCGTTCTTATCTTATAAATCTACATAAAACACTCTTCAACTAAAATTTGTACCCCCCAACAATTTCAATTTCGAAAGAATCGAAACGCTCGAACAGGTTTAGTTATCGAGGGGAACCAAATTTTCAAGTCTTGGATCTCACCCCCCTAGCCAGGGTAGCCACTCCCTTAAAAAAATTAAATGTCATGGGGGTCATGTGATACATCATTTTAAAGCTTATTCAATTCTCTATCAAGACCTACTATTATCAATTTGTTTCGACAAAAAAGCATGAATTTGTTATTTTCCAAATCAAGAGTATTTGATGTAGATTTGGAAAATACATAACAAATTCATACTCTTTTTTGTAGAAACCAATCGATAAAAGTAGGTCTGGGTAGAGAATTGAATAAGCTTTAAAATTATTTATCACACGAACCCCCATGCCATTTAATTTTTTTAAGGGGGTGACTCCCGTGGCTAAAGGGGCGAGATACAAGACTTGAAAGTTTGGGACAATTTGGTCCCCCTTGATAACAAAATTGACCTGTTCGAGCGTTTTCTTCTGAGTATTTCGAAATTCGAATTTTTGGGGGGTACAAATTTTTGTAAAGTATTTTATGTAGATTTGGAAAATATCGAATTCATGCTTTCTTTTTGTAGAAAGGAATCCATAAATCTTGGGTCTGGATAGAGAATCGAATAAGCTTTAAAATGATGTATCACACGACCCCCCATGCCATTTATTTTTTTAAGGGGGTGGATCCCCTGGCTAAAGGGGTGAGATACAAGACTTGAAAATTTGGTACAATTTGGTCCCCCTTGATAACAAAATTGAACTGCTTGAGCGTTTTCTTGTGAGTCTTTCGAAATTGGAATTGTTAGGGGGTACAAATTTTAGTTGGGACACCCGGTATATAATATGTAGGTGTCACCAATTTTAAATTGTTAACGTAGGATTTTTATTGTAAAACATTGCGGTACAAGTACTTGTTTTTAATGTGTTAAATGTGATATTATGTGCAACACTATTATGTTAGAAATGTAAATACACAATAATTTGATACATTAAAAACATTATTTTGTTTAATCACGCTCTATTTAATTTATCTGTTTTATCCTTTGGTCCAGGACAAACTAATTTCAAACATATTTATATTTCGGCAAATCCACAATCTGAGAACTCAAATAATTAATCCAATCCGTAAATGAAGATAATGAGTTCCGAACGAAATTATTCACGGCAGATCTGATTCTGAGAAGTAATCGAGTCGAGCGCTCGACATAGCTCGACACTCAAGCAGTAGTAGATATCCAACACAGTATCAACAATAAAATTTTCCGCACGTAGGTATCTTACGTCTTATTCCGAACTTTGCGGTACTCACCAACACAGATTTCCAAGATGCGTGCAGTGCCCCCTTAAAGAAAAAATTTAATGTTTTCTTCGGAGAAAAGTGTCTTTTCGTGGTTCGTCTGTATTTGTCAAACCTACAGACTTGGCACGAAAAGCCTCACTTTTATGTCCTAATATGTCCTAATAAAACAATTTACTATTTCTTATTATTCTTATTATAATAATATATATAGAATGTGAATAAAAACAACTTCAAACGTCAGAAAAACGTGATATTGTATACGCCAATGTATACGACAAATGGTCATTTCATTGTCATGGCAGAAAAGTCGTTTAGCGGTGCATAAAGCCAGCTAGTGGAGCATACAGTTAGCTGGCGGCATTAAAAGTAACCTTGAAATTACTTTTTGCGTCGCTGATGGTCAGTCAAATCAAAGAAATTTTCAGATTTTTGGCGTTTAAAAAATAGCATGTTTTATTCGTAGAAAAGGGGCTTTTCGTGGCGCGTCTGTATTTGCCAAACCTATACAGATTTGCCACGAAAAGCTTCACCTTTGCTCCTCATAAAACAATCTACTCTTATCTGAAAACGTTTGCGGATAAAATAAGTAGGTATATATTATTCAGAGCATAAGTCGCTTTATGTGCTTCGCCTGGACTTAACCAGTCCAGGCTCAGGATAACTTATGCTCTTAATAATATAATCTACCGAAATATAGACTTTTTTTACAATGGAATATTATTTGATGTATCTTCTGTGATTTCTGTAATAGGAGCTGTTGAAGCTGTATTAGACGGTATTAATGAAGTGATTGGCTGCTTGATTGTCACTGTCACTCATATTTTAAACTTAATAATACTCTCACTGATTTAAAATCTTTAAGCACTTCGAACAATGTTCTTTTGAATAATAATTTGAACAATAATATTAGAAGATTTCGGAGATTCGGCTTCTCACGCAGTCTGTATTCATTTGCAGTCTTTTATAGGCCTTTTTAAGCTCTACAACTTTTCTATACAAAGCATTCGTATATCTCTTATCGTTAAAGCAGCGTATGTAAAAAAAGAATTATCGCAATCGTCTTTTCGTCGACTGCAAAAGTGGTCTCCACGAAAAGCCCTTTTATTTTAACGGTATAATATGCAGCCAATGTCCACCTTGAACGTATATTCTAAATATTGGTGAAAAGATTTTTGAGATCGGAAAAGTAGAAGTTTCGGATATTATTTAGACACGAACTTCTGACAAGAGATCGCCTGACGCCGCTTTCCGTGACGACTTGAGAATTTACGTATGTAGGGCCGAGTGGAGAATCAGTGATTGATTATTGATTAATGGTGAACCAAGACCGCTGAGACAAAGTACGAGATTTGAAGTAGGAAACAGAGTGGAATCAGGCCACAAACCGTTAGAAACAGAAAGAGTTGGAGAAGAAATGAAAAGAACAAGACACGGGAAAAATAATCATAAAAACAATCTGGGAAGAGAAAGGACACAAAAGTACAAAAATGCGCTACAACACATTGAAAGAACAGAAGGAAAAACCTCCCGAAACAAGAAAAAAAGAGCTCGAAAGAAGAATGAAAGAAGCAATGTCAACAAAGAATATAGAAGTAGAGAGGTGGGAGAAAGAAGGAGAAGAAACATATTGGGGGACAAAGAATGGAAGAGATTGGAGAAGAATACCGGGCGCAACTAAAGTAATACAGAAACACTTGTGAAGAAAAAGAAAGAAAAGAAGAGGAAGAAGAAAGATATTAGATCAGTCAAAACAGAACAACAAAAAAGTTAAAAGTAAAGATAAAAAGAGGGCAAATGACAAGATAGCGATAGAAGAAAGGAGAGAATACTTCAAAAAATTATTAAAAGAAGGAAAAGAAGAGGAAGAAGAAAGATATTAGATCAGTCAAAACAGAACAACAAAAAAGTTAAAAGTAAAGATAAAAAGAGGGCAAATGACAAGATAGCGATAGAAGAAAGGAGAGAATACTTCAAAAAATTATTAGAAAAGGAAAGGAAGAAACGGAAAGAAGAGAGAAGAAACAAGAGAACGAGAGAAAGGGGAAGAAATTATGAAGGAAATGATTAAGGGGGTAATAGGAAAAGCGGCTGGAGAAGATGAAGTGCAGAACGAAGCGTGGATGTATGCAACAGAAGGAATAATAGAGACAATGAGGAAATTAGTAAGCGACGTCTGGTAAGGAGGGGTTCCCAAATGAATGGTCTTTGCCTCTAGTGTGGCCGATATACAAAAAACTACCGAGGAGTAAGTTTGCTGAGCGCGGCATACAAGATCTATGCAATGATAGTAGAAGAGAAATTGGAGGAAGAACTTGAGGAGAATGAAGTGTTACCAGATAATCAAGCGGGCTTCAAAAAAGTGAGAAAGACCATCGATAACACGTACATCTTGGAACACCTAATAGATAAAGAACTCGATAAGAAAGGGGGGGAGATGCGCACGTTGTTTGTAGATCTGAAAGGGGCCCTCAAGAGTGTAAATAGAGAGAGCTTATGGGAGCATCTGAGAGAGACATTAATAAACGAACACCGAAAGCGGAGAACAGAGAAAATGTAAACGGCAGAATGAGCGATGAAAGGGGTAGTTCAGGCACGGGAAGAGATGGCACGAAACTCTAAAGTGCATCCGCACATGGGGCTAATAGTAAATATGGCCAAAGAAATGAAAGGATTCATAAGAGGCTTCGGAAGATCACTGAAAAGGAAGAAGCTAGAATTGAACGTGAAAAAAATAAAACCTATTATTTGTCACAAAGGAGGCAGAAAAAACAAAGAGGAATGGAAGTGGCAAGTAAAACAGAAAAAGTAAAATAATTTAAATACTTGGGCTACACCATTAACGCGAAAAGACATATAAAGGATCTGGAAAGAAAAAAGAACGGGGTGGTAGGACAAGTATCGGGACCAACGAGACAGAAATCAGTCGCAACATAAGAAGGAGAGGGCTGAGGCTAGTACAGAGTGTCATGATGTACGGAGCAGAGATATGGGGATGGAAGGAGCAGGAAAAGCTGGAAGCAATCCAAGTTAACCACTGGAGGTGGATACTAGGATTGTATAGAGCGTGTATCGTGCACAAAGAAGTAAAGAAAGTTAAGATAAGAGCAGGAAAAAGAGCAGTAAGATTTGAAGAAAGATTAAAAGAAGGAAACTAATGTAAGATCTTACAACAATGTTAGAAAGATATAAAAAATGAGAAGGCGGAAGGACCAGAAAAAGAGAGAAGCGGGTACGCAAAGGGGGAAATAGAGAAGCGAACAAATGTACTGAGAGAGGTAATCTAGATGGACCGAGATGTACAGAAGCAAGACAGAGAACTAGGATAAAAGAGTCAAGGTATAAGTAAGTATTGTATACTAATTACAGAGAAATTGTCGGCATACCTGAGAAGGGAGAGCGAAGAGGGAGACACGAGGGAGTGTGCAGAGAAGGAGCAGAATTGAGCACATGAGGAAAGAATGTTATGAGTTGAGAGAGGATAGAGAAGACTGGAAAGTGCTGTGTTGGGAGTAGAAGGGAAAGGACTAAGTTGGATTAAAGGAGTATTAAACAGAAGAAATAACAGGGAAAAAAGACAGAAAAAACTATTGTTATCACTCAAGAGAAGTGAATGATTGATTTTGATTACGAAGTTTTTATTTAAGTATTTCCAATTCCAATTCAATAAATATAAGAGGTGGTTTAAATATACTTATTTATGGCGCCCTTACCATTGTATCTTATTGTAATATGATAGACATTGCGACGTCCTGTATATAATTATATTTTAACAAATTTACCTTTCCTTCGTTTGCTTTTTGTGTGGGAATTGTAGTAAACCTTTTTTGTGAAAGTGTCTTTTAAAAGTGATTAGGAGGTATTTCTTAAGTTCAATGTGTTTACAAAGGTTAGCTGGATAAAGGTCTGAGTTGTTTTCATTATATATGTATTTGAATTCTGAGAAGAAGTTAACACGAAATTCCAATAAACACACAGTGTATACCAAGGAATGATTAAAAACGTAAATATTAATCTAAATAAACCTACACATTATGCAGAAACAATCTTATTTGACTCAAACAAGGGTCCAGCGATATATCGTCTGAATAAATTTGTATTTTAATATGCAATTTTTATATGACTGCTTTAACACATTCTTTGTAAGAACAAGGTCAGAAGAACAGATAAATGTGAAATAAATTTAAATGGAATTTTGTTTGTGTGTCCTATTAGTTACGAAGAGATCAAAATAAATTAGTTAAAGTTGGCCATGCACAAAAACCGCTTGTCGTCGTAGAATTTTATACAAACTGAAATATTATTTGTTGATTAGTTTGTAATTTTATAATAAAGTTGAAACTTGTTTTAAAAACTAATAAATGTTTTCCTTTGTCAAAGTAAACCTAATATCATTAAATCGGGTTTGTAATCCCATTTCTTAACATTTCCATTAAAAAATAAGAAACAAAAAATAAGAAAAAATCACGAACGTTCTGATTACGGATACGGATGAAGTGACAACTTCATTGGCTATCGTAGTTGAAAATAATTTTCTTTCTGTTGGTAATGGTTGGGTTTTAAACACAAGAGGTCATGGAACTAAGACAGTAGGAAAATATTAGTATCAAGATTTTGTATGATTTTAAGAAAGATTCTTCAAGTCAAACTGAAGTAGGTCGTAGGCAGACGTAGTTAGTTACTTTCTTTCCTAGCACCAACATCCGTCTATACTATACCACTGGAATTAGGAATTTTTCTCTTGACCATACTTCAATATCGTCTTTTTACCAGTTAAGCCAGTCTCTTTTTCTCAACCTTTAAGACTATCACATATCACATACCGCTGTTTACGAGTCTGATGTGATTGGCTGAGCTGAGAACCGAGGCCAGGAAAACGAAATAACACTTTTTGGTAGTGGTGCACATAATTTTTTTTAGGCGACCTTGATTATAAAATTTACAAATTTGTCAATTTTTTATTATGATTTATTGATATAATAAGTATTTGTAATAACTAAACAGTATGTATATTTATGGATCCTATATTTTTTCTATTTACACTTAAAGTAATTTCGACATGTATGTTCATTATTTGTATGAACAACCTGTGATGTGCTCTTTTACTATGATTATTGTTATTTAAAATTTTGGCAGCAATTGATAATTTATTAGACAACAAATCTTCAACATAATTTTCAGCCACGGTTAAAGACCGCCATTCTCCATGACGCTTCAAGGTTAAAATATCAGCACCTGTGTCAGCTAATACACATGCTGACTTTCTTGTAAAGCCGTTCTGTAGAGTTGCTTGTATTGGAAAAATTACTTTAATAACAGTACTTAACAATAATGCTTGGCACAATAGCAAAAGTGTGTACTCCGACAAATTGATTACAGCATTTGCCTTTACGATAGTTGAGGAAAAACGTTTTATGGTTAAATAGGTCCATCAAATTTCAACATGCTTGTTTTTTTCTGATTTTGAATCAGGTATTTTAATTAAAAGGATACTATTCTTGTCATCCATATCGTCAATGTTGTCTCGCAATTTTTGACAACGACTAAGTATAAAAAATATAGATAGCCATTAAATAATATTTGTACTCTTACGAACTTGAACATCTCGTTCGAGTGTAGGAGTTCGCATCTATAGAAAATCAATAGACTCGCTCTAGATGGTTATTAACTTTCACTTCAGAGAACTATAAACCAAGAAATCTGAAAATTGCACTAAAGAAGTCTTTAATTAGGACCTATATAACTATTTCGAAAAAAAAAAGTAACTTGGGCAGCAACTCTATAGTTGAAACGAAGGCAATTTCGTTCAGGAATATGTACTCGTATTTCACATCACTAATTGTCTCTACCTACGTTTGGTATATATCCGAAGTGAACTACTGTACAGATTAAGAAATTTAGTATCCTCTGTTTGGGCCAGATTTCGATAATTTCTCATAGTCAAATATGGTGGATGCGCCGGTTTCACAAAATGACTAAATAATATGGTTGGAAAAAGTGTAAATCCGTCAAGTTACAGATTACAATGACCATAAGTTTAATTAGTAGAAAGATCCTGGAGTAAAAGCATACTGATGATTAGAAATTTGTAATACAAGAAAGTTCTTCTTGTGCTTCATGTCCTCCATTTTGTAAAAAGCTTACCACTCTATTTGCACAATATACGTACGTATAGTAGTTAATGATAAAGATCTCTGTTAATAGCCTTTAAGTTTGAATTAACAGTAATTAATTAATTTTTACATTTCCAATGCCTATAGATCAACTCATTGCAAAGATATGAATTATCAAAATTTTTTTTTGTCGGTAATAGTATATATTACATTCTAAGTGTGGTAGTTTCAATTTTACGAAACTTAGTGATGTAATGACCACACACATAATGTATAAATACTATATTGAAACACTAGTTTTATAAAGGTTATATTAAGACACGAGTTCAGGTTTGCCTGTAAAGAACGAGTGCTCTTAGGTTTTACAACACAATGTTATCATGTTATTTTTTCTAATTTGCATATTAATTTCATTTTTAAAATCAATGTTGGTAATTCAGGGAATTTTGTTAAATTTTGATTTTTCTGTACCTAACGTATACTTCACATGACTTACATGGAACCATAACCTCAAAATCACGGGCATTTCGTTCAGTGCAGGGTTCAGTGTGTGTTACCAATGGAAACAAAAATTCTAGATTTTGGGTGCGTTAGGAAATTAGAAAAACAATTTTTTAATAGTCGCTTGGTAACTGATCGTTACATCCATCCTTTAGTCAATGGTAACTGCAGTTTTACATAAAGGCATCGGTAATAGTATATAACGCAACGAGTGTAGGTAAGTTAGTCTTTACAGATACAAGGAAACGTGTTTGAATCACGAGCGCCAGCGAGTGATTTATACGTTTCCGAGTATCTGTAGAGACACTTACCACGAGCTGCGTTAACTATTTTTTTTAATAGTCCCACAATAAAACAAAATTTAATTTATTAATAAATCTAAAAATAATGACAACTAGAAATTATTTCAATGGTTGGCGCTGAACTGTAAAAACTGTCTCGGTTGTTACGGTAAACAAATAAAAAATAATAATTTTGAAAAGCACGCGCATCGCTGTGAATTGTGTTCAAGCAGTGATATAGAGCTTAAAAATGAGTGAAAATGCAGAACTTGACGAAGATTTGTTTCTCCCGGAAGAGATTTGTGAAGAAGCTGCCGGAGCATCAGCGGAACTGATACCGGAAAAATCGAAGCATCGCTACTAGAAAGAATACTCAACATTCTCTACTTGGCGGTCCCAAAAGAATGTCAGAGGTGTGAACGAAGACGTCATTTTGGCATATATGTGCCAAAGATCGAAAGCCGTCAGCCCTAATTCACTTTGGTCATATTTTTCGATGTTAAAGGCGACTCTTCTTGTAAAGGAAAATAAAGATGTTAGCAGGTACCTAATCATTGTAATACTTGTACTTTTGACTTGTACCTACGCATTTCCACCGACAGGTATCACAAAGTACTAGCCTTTCTAAGGAGTAAATCAAGAGGATATATACCAAAGAAGGCAAAAATATTTTCTAGAGAAGACATTGTAGAATTTATGACCAAGGCTCCAGATGAAAAAAATTTGATATTGAAGGTAAATTTTGTGCTTTTGCTTTTATAAAATGTCAGATTGATATTTATGGGGTATGCAGGTCATAATGATAATGGGAATAGCTGGTGGGTGTAGAAGGGAGGAGCTGTTGAACATGAGGACTGATGACATTGAAGACACCGGTTCAATGTTAATTATAAAAATTCTCATCTGCAAAACAAAAAAACCAAGGAAGTATGTTGTTGTTAGCGATGGCGATTTTAACGCGGTTGAAATATGCCGCAAATATTTCCGATTGCGATCTGCTAAAACTCCTCACAATCGACTGTTTGTGCAATACAGAGACAAAAAGTGCACAGTTCAACCGGTTGGTATAAATTGTATTAGCAAAGTACCTATGATGGTGGCTGAATATCTAAAGAAAGAAAATCCCCGCAAGTACACAAGTCATTGCATGTGGAGATCGTCTGCAACGTTACTGGTGGACAGTGGATATTTTGACGCTAAAAAGACACGGCGGTTGGAAGAGTTCTTCTTCTGCAGAGGAATACGTTGGCGAATCTATGAATAATAAGGTTTGGTTTTATTTTAATGAAAGCAATATTTTAATGAAATAATTATTTGCAGATAAATACGTCTAAATTGATTCTGAAAGGTGCGGAGAAATCGGTCTTAGATAACAGAAATTGCACTGAAAACCACACGAACAATAATTTGGAAAATCAAGAGCTACCTGAATCTCAAGTTGAACAACCAGCCAGACATCTTTTGAAAAACGTGCATCGGTTGGAGCTTGAAAATTTTCCTGAATCTAGTTTTGTGACGTCAAGTGTAAAGGAAAGGTCTGATGTCTTGGAAATCGATGAAGTGCGTGGAATATATTTTCCAAATTGTTCATTCAATAATTATACATTTAGCATAATAAAGAAATAAGATTATGCTGACCTAATTATCAATATTGTTAAAAAATGAGAAAGTCATCGGTAAAGTCGGTAAAAGTTTTACCGATGACTTTATGTAAAACTGCAGTTACCATTGACTAAACGATTGATGTATCGATCAATTACCAAGCGACTATTAAAAAAAGAGCTTTATTGATGACTTTTACTTTGTTGAGAATTAGGTCAGTATAATCTTATTCTTTATTATGTTAAATCTACAATAATTATTGAATGAAGAATTTCAAAAAGGTATTCCACGCACTTCATCGATTTCCAAGACATCAGAACTTTCCTTTATACTTGACTTCAAACTAGCTCCAACTCATGCACGTCTTTCAAAAGATTTCTGGCGGGTTGTTCAACTTGAGATTCATTTGAACTCTTGATTTTCCATATTATTGTTGGTGAGGTTTTCAGTGTAATTTCTGTTATCTAAGACCGATTTCTCCGCACCTTTTAGAATCACTTAATTTAAACGTATTTATCTGCAAATAATTTTTTCATTAAAATGTTGCTTCATTAAAATAAAAACAAACCTTTTATTATTTACAGACGCGCCAACGTTTTCCTTTTGCAAATTTCTTCCGGGCTTTATATCACTGCTTGAACACAATTCAATATTCCATTAACGCACCCATTGGTTAGACACACTGAACTTTACACTGAACGAAAAGTCAGTGTGATTTTGTGGTTAAGGTTCCAAGTAAGTCATCTCAAGTATACGTCAGGTACAGAAAAACCAAAATTTAACAAAAATTCCTAAATTACCAAAAATGATTTTATTTGTTAAAAAATGGAATTAATATGCAAATTAGGAAAAATAACATGAAAAACTCGTTTTGTAAAACTTAAAGAGCACTCGTTCTTTACAGGCACTCCTGCCTACGACAGTCGTGCTGCAAACCTGAACTCGTGTCTTAATATAAGTATAAGTTTTACAAAACTAGTATTTCAATATACTATTTTATATTTGATTATCTTGACAACCGAGACAGTTTTTTTTTCATTTCAGCGCCAACCATTGAAACATAATCTGATTTCTAGCATTGATTATTTTTAGATTCATTTAATAAATAAAATTTTGTTTTATTGTGGGACTATTAAAAAAAAACTAACGCAACTCGTGGTAAAAGTCTCTTTACTGATACTATAGACTATTAGCCGAGGACGAAGTTTTTCACCTGGAGCCCCCATTTATAATAAGTTTATTTTCAAAGTTACATTCATTTTATTGACATAAACATAGGATAGATAGGATAATGTGACGGAGCGATTTTCCAATATTACAATTATTACATTTTCTGAGCCACATATCGAAAATCGAACATTATCCAAATCCAACCAAATTTTGACGTTTTGTTCAGGTAACTTACAATTTATACAACGAAGATGGTACGCCTCCTGTGATTGTAAAAATGTCCCTATTTTAATTTAAAAACAAAATTATGGACATATAACTGCGGTATCTTCTTTAAAAATTTACGATCAATATTAATTTATCATAAAGAATCACTTTCTTCGGGTTTATCAAACGTAATTCAAGGAGGAAACACACACGCCTCACGTTACGGTACATCATGTGAGCTCACGTGAGCTCACATAAGTTTCACAAAGTGTGATATAGCAATTTTACATTCTTAATACATACATAGGAAACACATTAGCATTATGTCACGTGAACTCACGCTCGCTCACGTCGGTTTCACCTCACGGTCGTGAGCTCACGCCAACGATGTGTGAAAATCCACACATTTCTACCTCACGTAATATGTAATATTACACATACAAGGCTTTTAAAGTACTTGAAGTGAAGAAGTTGTTTTCGGTTGTTATAATGGAGGAGCTTCTCATTGCCTCTAGACGACGGATTGTACAAAACACTGAACTCTCAAATTCACACCAAGTTATACCGATATGAATTTGAACACATAAAGCAGGCGGCACGTAACATAACATGACATAAGTGTGTTCCTGAGGTGATTTTGTGAGCTCATGTAAGCTCACGTGAGCTCACATGATGTCCCGTAACGTGAGGCGTGTGTGTTTCCTCCTTTACATGCGTCAAGGCTAAAAAAATGCTTTATCTCTGACACAAGAAAATTTCTGAGCTCCAGTTGTGATCTTTAAAACACAAATTAATGATAACTTGGGAGTATAACACAAGCAGTATAGCAGCTACATTGGATATCATTTTTAACAATTTGGATTTTCACACTTGTATCATCATCATCCAGCCGTTCAATTCCAGGAAATTTTGTCTGACGCTTAGTAGCGTTTTATAATCCCTTATCGAGGTGGATAACTCCTCTTCATCCCTTTATAAATTAATGTGTGATTACGGTGACGTTGTTCTTTTTACAACGCGGGCTCAACGCAAATTTTATTTAAACCGAATGCAAAAATAATAACAGACAAATTCAAAGGGCCATATAAACATGTACAACAATATGTAATCATTATTTTAGGTCGGAAATAAATTTTTTTCACAATCGGTCAGTAATATGCATACTGCGTTCCAACTTCAAAAAAGGTTGAAAAGTTACCAATTCCCAACCTACAATTCCGTTACACACAGACAACCCGATTTTTTTTTTTAAATTATTAAAACTAAAATGATTGGTAATAAAGGCAATCACGTAACTGTTTCTGCAGCCGCGCGCAACTCGTAAGCAGATACAAAATTACGCTTACAAATTAATCTTAGTGTAATTTAATATCTTGTGTAATAGTACAAATTCCAAAAAAAAAATTTGACATTTATCTGACAAATAATATCAATTGTTGCAATATCAACCTTGCAATAATAGTTCAACTTAATGCGATTTAATTGTTAAATTTCGAATACCTAATTGTGAATGAAATACATAGTATAAAAACTTCGGCAAAAGTACCATTCCTATGTCTCGAGAACTAGTTCTCGACAGGAATCGAATACTTTCCGCCTAAGAATGTAATATACAATTTTTTACTTCATGGAAGTGAACATTGTGTCGAGAATTTTTTTACATTATTGTGGAGATCGGTATAAGTTATGTAAAAAATAAGGTATAAGTGGAAAAATGTTTTGCTTATATTTTTCACATTGTGAGCCGTATCTGCTCCGCTTGACAAGTTGTAAAATCTACTTGCAAAGCTCGTCAACTCAACTTTTCCTATTCTTCCATTAACTTGTTGATATTAAGAACATTCGTCTGCTCTGTTAGATTTATTCTTTGTATCAATACACGAAAGAAGTTTGGATGCTATGGCTGCTATACCTAAGTTTTGTACTTCATATTTATTCGTAGATAATATTTTCAAGTTAAACAACATTTTAAACAGTAATCTGACTGGGTGCATGTAATCAATACGGACCTTTAGGGCGCACAGTTTAGTGCGCAACTCTACCCGAAATGCACGGATTTCTGGTTTTTCTTGACTTTTATCCAACAAGAATATTGTCTATTTTTGACAGTCTTCCATTCCACGTTAAACTTATTTTAGCGGATTCTTAAACGAACTTTTCATCACGAAAATTGGATGTCGATGTGAAGCATTTGAATGAATAGAGTGATACTCTGAGCTGTCAATTAAAGTGTAGAATTCATTATACCAATAGGGATGGCGTGACTTCTTGAACTAAAATAAAAAATAAAGTGGTTCAATTTTGGGCAATAAAGCATTGCAGTATAAACGCGTGTTTTTTCATTAAATGAATCAGAGTGAGATGGATTTTTAGATTAACTGGGTCATAATGTAATGTTATTCATGCGCCAAACATAAATAAAAAGTCGCGAGTGAGATAGGGGTATACATTTCATTCCTCTGCCTATTCAATAATAACTTCTTTCAACCATGTAATTTGTTAAGCAATATACGTATTTTTCATTATTAAATTCAAAATTACTTTATTTATTAACGCACTCATCCTAAATGATGCCAACAATAATTCAGTTTCTGTGTTTCTTTTTTGCTTGCGGACACAATACTCAAAAACTCGCTAGAGGGGGATGACCCGTTTATTCAATACACTATAATTATAGTTGCCCCAAACGGTATTATGCAGTGATCTTTCGCTCGTGTCTGCAAGCCAGGGGCGGATTAATTTTTTTTTGTATAATTTTAACAATTATCATTGATTTAAAATTTTTATAGTTCATTTGTTGTTATTATTATCATTCAAAAACAATTGTCTGGATCACTTTTGGTGGTAGATAACTACTTTTAATTAGTTTTTCCCTAAAACACCAAAAATAATTTTTACTATAATTACCGACGCACGTTTCGCCAACAATGTTGGCATCATAATAATTTAGTTAATTATAATTTTTTCAATTGACCAGAAGGAAATCCTCGTAATTCCGACCTTCACGAGGTTCCTTGCTGGTCAGTGTTTCAATCGCACATCGTAGCCACTCCCCAATGCCATGAGTAAGTAACTACGAATACCGGGAATCATGTGCCCTGAGCAAACGCAACGACCCCACGATTTCTGCATTTCGGCCGCAACAGCTTCTGCCGATTTTCAACAGGCGGGTATCATCTTGAGATTGGAGACGAACGAACCCAATTACCAGAACGACCAGCTTCACCGTATAAGCTGTGTACAGCGTGCGGAGTTCGAACAGCAGGTCTTGATATATCGTCCATTTTTACCTCCTCCTTGATGCAGATGACTCAATTATAAACATCTGCTTGGAGGAGTGGTCCAGCAGAACCACGTCAAGTTTGTTTGCTGATATCTGCCTGACGGTGGAGAGTGAATAGTTCCAGTAGATTCGGCACCTTTCAATATCGTTCGGGACATAAGGCAACACTGGCATTTGGTCTATCGCATAGTGGTGCCTCAAATGAAAGTATAGTACTTTCAGTACTGCATTGTGGCGATGGATATAGGCCGAAGGTGCATATACTGGACAAGCCGCAAGTATATGCATTGTTGTTTCTGGAGCTCTCTGGCAAGCTCGACAGCTTACATTCGGGACCTCTATATCCATCACGCGGCTGCGATAGATCAAGGTGTTAATTACACCATCTTGCGCGGCGCAAATGAATCCCTCAGTCTCAGACTTCAGCCCACTTGATCTGAGAAAGACAAAGAGTCTTTTTGATAAGCCAAGGTTTTCCATGTTCTTGAAGAAAACGCTGTGCATTGACTTATCCATGTGCTTTCTCATGAGCATGTCTTGCTCAGAGATTCTGATGTGGGCTGTAAGACGGAGCAAGTCGAGCTCGGTAATAGAATGTGGTCGAGCTCGCTCAACGTCAAAGTCAAGACCAAAAGTAGTTATTATTATCATTAGTATTATTCATTATGTGTTATCACTAGTTGAATGAATATAATAAATAAAATAGCACTATCACGTCAATAAATAGTCGAATATGGACAGTTAACACCCAAGAAAAACACTACACAATGAAAAAAATTAAGCACGCTGAAAAGAATAAAACTTTAAAAAACAATGTATCCACTTGTTCGGTCCGCTTGCAAATTAATTGAATTCGTTCCTGTATCACATGCAGATTGCACCTGCATCGATGAAGACGGCAAAACCAGTTTCGTATTCAGATGTTTTTCAATTTTGAGGCCATCACAAATTAACTGGCACAAGTTTATTGCGGTCTTTAAAAAAGTAAATAAAACATTATAGCCTCAGATGCGCCTTAGAGA
The DNA here is from genome assembly GCA_963583935.1 of Diaperis boleti. NCBI lineage: Eukaryota > Metazoa > Arthropoda > Insecta > Coleoptera > Tenebrionidae > Diaperis > Diaperis boleti. The sequence continues at coordinate 39,069,933 of OY757242.1, read as the reverse complement.
TCTTACTCATACTAACACCAATGTACAAAACAGCATGAATTGGGAATTAGGAGCAGGTAGCTCGGTCTTGTTCTAGTTCTTGATTTCTAGTGATAGTGGAGCAGCTGGAGCTACCCTAGTGGTAAAGTAAGGTGGGGGTGTGTAGTACCACCTACGCTAAGTGTCTCAAGGGCGGGAAAGACTGTTAACTGTGTATTTGTCAAACACATTTTATTTTCATTTCAAGCGAGAGAGCCCCGACTTGACTGCGTTGTTTATTTTATTATCAATGTGATTTTGCTGTTTCCTTCACTTGCTGGATGTAAATAAATAAAATGTAAAACATTCAGTCACCTATAGCAATTGTGAAAACTTAATCCTTTAAGACACTTATTGAAGTTGCACAGCAGTTAACTGTTCCATCAAAAATTATATGCATTAAAATAATATGTAATCAAAAATTTAAGAACAATACACATAATATGTAGAAAATACAACAGGAGCTTTGAAAAAGGTTGATTTTGTATGCACCACTGCTGCTGCTATTGAAGTCGTGCATGATAATGTTGACGATGGTGATGATGATTATGTGTTAACCTTAAGACAATTTTCGGAGTCATCTGAAGATTTTGAAGAGTTGCAACTGCCGAATCATGAAAAGTGTGCCACACACACATTACATTTAATAGCTTCAAGAGATATGGATAAGGCTAGACCCCAAAGTAACTGCAACACGATGGAATTCATACTATAATAATTCCATTCAAGATCTACATGTTGTCAAGGAAATCATAAATGAAACTTTTAGGAAACTAGGATTGGCAGTTTAAGACATAAAATCCAAGTTGGGGCCGTCCTGTGGCGCTTTCTATGAACAGGTTGCCTCGAGCGCCAGTTTTGTTAATGTGGTTTGCTCCACAAGTGTCCGCGGGTAGCTTAGTGAAGTACGGTCTACCAGGGGTCAGCTGTTTAATTAGACGGAAGGAAATAAAACAAAACGCCGCAGTGAATTTACTGGTTTATTAAATAAAATATACTACATACATTTGATATCAGTACTACACGTGTCTCTCTTTCTCCGATTCCGGAGCGTCTCCGATGCCCGGTTTTATTTACACCGTCATGAATTACACGGAGGACTGAAACGAGGGACAAGAATAGGGTTGTTTATCTCTCCGATACCGGGTCGCCCGACGCATGCATACGGAATCCACCACAGATGTCCGGGGGTAGGGGAGGAACGGGACGGTAAATGGGTACGGGACAGGTATCTACCTTCGGCTTGCAACTTTTCGTCCTCCACTTCCTGCTTGTTTGCCAAGCTGGCAGGAGGGCAGGATCTAACCCATACCCATAACCATTCCAATGTACTGTACGGCCCTTTATAGCGTGCCCGTGACGGACCATTGACGTCAGCAGCCTGCCCACATCGAGAGTAGTGAGTGGGGAACCCAAGGTCCTGGCGGTCGTAGACACTGTGTTTCTAATCTCATGGTGGCGTTGGAATCGCGCTAATTCACTGATCACTGGGATACCAAAATAATCCCGGTACGATGTCTAGAACTAATTTATTTTGCCATTTCAACGGTACGATGCAAAGCGCGTGAATCGAGGTGGCAAGGGCGACGGCTGGAGGTGGTCGTAGCGACTCCGGACTAGTCTCAATCGAAGCGCTCTAATTTTGCGATCCCGGAAGTGAAAAAATTATTCCGCTGTGACACTGGAAAATATTTTTTTCGGTGAGTTACATGTTTAATTTTTGCGAGCAGGGGCACGGCGCGGCGGGCGATCCGAACTTTGTTACAGTCCATTAATTACGTGAGGTGTTTTTCTGTTAATTTGATGAGATTTGGTGGAAAAACCCCCTCTCCCTCCCGTGAGATTTATCTCTTACAATTTTTCAATAATGAATCTTCATGTGTGTTTATGTATTTTGCTAAATACCACTAAATACCTAGCCGTTAATACTCATGGAATATAAAGTGGAAAAATAATAGCGTGTTTAAGGGACATTATAACAAATTTATTTAAATTACATAACAATAAAAATAGACTACCTTCCCCTAATTGTGCACTCACCCCATGGGCATGAGCGTTCTGTATTGTTCGTTGAACAATTTTTCAACCTGGCGTGGATTTCCACGAAAAGGGTCTGGTAAATAAATTGTGCGGCAATTGTCTTGATTCGGGGAATTCCATACATAGAAAACATTCTGAGCTCACGTAATTAATGGACAACCCCTTTCTTAATGAATACATTCTGTTCAAAGCTTATTGCTGATGGCATTAGAAGTTTAGAAGAGGACGAAGATATCTACTACGGATGTTTTATGCCAGAGCTAATGAGAATGCAAAGAATGCTAAACAGCTTGCAAATGGATAACCCTACATATTGTGGTGTGTTGATGGAAGTTATTAGAGAAAGTCTTAATAGGCGTTTTGAGAGATTTTATAATTTAGAGGAACCAAAAGCAAATAATCATATAATAGCATCCGTATCTTATCTCTTTTTCAATATGAAATGAGTGCCAAAAACTAACGTACAGAACTGTTTGTTTCAGAAGTGAGGAAGATAAAACAATAACGGGAAGATGGGAAGAGCTCCCAACATTTTAATAAAAAGAAGAAACAGATTTAATCCTATTACATGTTTATTGACTTGGACTCTGATTCTTTAGTAGTCAGCGATAATACCAATACTGTAATAGACCTGGAAACACTGCAATATTTCAAAGTTGAAGACAATGCTTTAGAATCCTTAAACACATCCAAATGTAAAAAAAACTTTTCCTTAAATATAATACTTGATTACCAAGTTCTGAAGGTACCTGTTGAACGACTATTTTCGTTTGGTGGAATAATTATGAGGCCACATAATCCTCGCTACGCTCGTCGTGCCCTAAACCCGTGCGTGCGACATAATGATTCTTATGAAACTTGTATCATAATACTTTTTTCTACTTTGCGTTCGTACTGAGGCTATTACCATACGCTTTTGCGTGTCATAATAGTCAAAAGCTGTGTTATAATAATTTTACTGAAAATAGTATAATTTATTTTTTTAATATTGGCAATCCCAGGGCAATCCTAACCTATACTTCGCTATCAAGTCCAAGTGGCTGGTCAACAGCTCTTAATGTGAATTGGCATTACTATTCTTGGCACTTGTTTGCTGAGGGGCTTCATGTGCATTTGGGGCACGTGATTTTGTTGGAGCATTCATGTCTGGAGGTGGCCACGCTGGTAACACTTGGCGCATTGAAGTGGGACGGGGGCTGTCGCTTTGAGCCATCCAAACAAGTGCACTGATAGCGCTTGCAGAAGACTGCGATGCCGTGGGTCAGGAGATGGTTGAGGGTGTTTGTATCTCCGGTGATGACTCGGATAAAGGGGTCCATTTGTTTGTGCGGCTGGATTTGATTCTAAACATTTTGTGGATGGGGAGATTGAGATTTTCCAGGGCCAGAAGTATATCGCGTTCGTCGGTGTCAAGGCTACACCACGGATCACAAAGGAAAGAACGGGCCTGTGCGAGTTGTTTGTAGTTTGGGGGCGTTTGTTATAGAGGTTATTGTGAGGTTAGGGGCTTCAGTCATAGCTGAGAGACGTTTTTGGGGGTCGTTTGGGATGGGTAAAATTTCACTACCACGTTATTGATATATGTCAAAAGGATAAACAAACATAGGAGTATAATTCTTTTTCATAGCCGCCGTTAATGCACCTCGCAAACGTGGCCAATCGCCGCGAAATTCCCTAAATTGTGAAATTTGATTATTTTGTATAAAAAGTAACAAAGTAGAAAAAAATACGAGTGTGCTTTAGACCACACGACTGAAGTAAAACTTCAGTTCGCCATTGTGAAATTGCTCTTAATTGCTCTTAAGTTTATAAATGGAGCAAGATAATCCTGAATTAATACCGTCTGCAGATAAGTAGCGCAATTGCATACAAAACTGACGCACGCAAATAGGTGTATTGTGAGAAGTGCGGATTCACAACGGATAGGACGCGGGTTTGAATCCCGTCGAGGCAAAAAAATCTATGAATTAATTATTGTAAAATCGTGCATTAAAGAAAACTTCCGTTCGCTTCCCCCGATCACACTTTTCGTAACGCTCTCGTCACGCATTCACCAGCTTACTTCCCAAGTCAAGTGTCGTAAAGAAGTTTTACTTCAAAAATACTGTATGATATCTCGTTTATAAGGCATTTTGTCTCACTTACTCATAAACCCGTGCGTGCGACAAAATGCTTTTTATTGGTCGATTAGTCAAATTTATACACACATTTTAAGCATTTGACGTTTTTAGTAACGACAAGCATTTTTAACAAATTAATATTAAAAATAATGCATATTTCTTGAAAATTCTAAAATTTTAATCAACATTTTTATATAAAATATTTTGCAGGGACCGTTGGGACATTTAATAAAAAATTTAATTTGCTTTATTGGAAAATATTTTATTTTTATTGCGTAACAAGGCAGAATATTAGGTTTTCTCTTTGAATAAATTCCACCGAAAATGAGTTTTCCGTAATTAACTAATAATAATTTCATGCACCAGATAGCTGAAAATGGATCGAAACTTAGGAAGGCAATATGAAGCCGGCAATTATAAACTTTAATTGATTCCTTAGGCGAGTGCGTGTCTTGGAAATGGATCGTACACTGTTTTGTTTGATTGTAAGATTCTTAAAAGCGCTCTAAAACTTTAATAAGCACTGTGCCATTAATTAACAGGAAAAACAAAGCTAAAATACACATTTTACGGGGAGATTTCGAGGATAGTTGTAAAGTAACAAGCAAGTTGGGATCAATTTATTACTTGTCTTGGCCCATCTTGAGCAGCTCAGTCGCGTTTTCTTTTATCAATATCTTTAAGAAAGTGAACTTGGTAGCACTTTTTAGTGCTTCACACATCACAACACATTTCTATTTCATCACTAGCTGGAATGAAACAATAATTTTTGGTACCACGAGCAGCACAACACCAACTATTCAATATAAACTCAGTAACATAAAAAACGGACCACCCAGACGGGAGTAAGTTAGAAAGTTGAAATTATGAGGTATTAATTGTGTTAATCTAAGAAACAAATGATTAAATTTTGGAGAAAAAATAGTGTAAGGTATGGCGATTACAAACGGAGTGCGTTGATCCCAGAATGGACAATTTGACACTGTATCAAGAACAGCTAGAAGAGTTTTTCTGTGTGAACGCTAAAGGGCACACTCCAGCAAAAATAGTTCCGGCAGAGTTTTATCGGTAAGGAAACACAAAATTCTGCGCGATTTAAAGTGCGAGGCAAGATAATGTAACACTTATAAAACTGGAACCCATTGCCTCAAATTAGATGCACAATGAGAAAGGTTCAGGGTGGTAAATCAACAGGAAGCGGCAACGTCTTTGAGTTGCTTGTTTATTGGTGGATGAAACGGATCGGACTCGAAATTTCTGGGCCACAATTTAATTTTATAGCAATACACATTTAACTGAAATTTGACTTGTGCATGTGATTATTATTTTCTCATTTTATAAATTGGATACGTTACTTTTTTTCACACTGAATATTATACAGTTACAATATTATGCTAGTTGTACAATATTATTTTGTACAAATAGTTTTACTAATAAATAATACATACATATTTTTGCATTTTAATATCTACAGCAATATAAAAATAAAATGCATTACTTACTTATGATAGTTTCGGTGTAAAATGTTTTAAACACAATTTTCAAGTACGATTGTGGCTTCACGCTTTCAAAAAAGCTCTCGGAGTGAGCCACATTTTGGTCTTAGAAATTTATGGCTGGGTTTAGTCCTCCATTGTTAAGATAATTGTGGGCAATAGACCCCGTTTTATGGGTGTTAGATTATCGTGCACGTTACTATATGTACAAAAAACTTATGGAGAGTTATGTGCAGTACCTACTAAAGAAGCAGTTTTCCCCTGGAGCACCTGGAGCGGATTGAGTTTTATGAGGTCAAACAAGTAGACCGAAAAGCCATCAACGATTTGTATGCTAGAATATACATTTTAGCGGGAAATTGCGAATTTAGAAACAAACTAATGCTTGTCCTAAAATATTCATAATAGGGGTCAATCGAAGAAAAGTTGTGTGAGGAACCGACTACAACTACTACAAAGGTTGGTGGGGATCGAGGGAAGCATCCTTAAGGCTAAAACGCATTAGGCGGTGGCGGTCCCGTCGCATCGCGAGCTGAGCTAGTCTCGACCGCGCTCAGTGAAGATCTTTCCCATGTTTTCTAATGCATGCATTTGCACTAGACGTTCGCATCGCGGTCTCCTCCGATAGTTTCAAAAGAATCTCGGAGACCGCGATGCGACCGCAACGAGCTCGCGAACGCTAGTGTGTGCGTTTTTGATGATCGCCTACTATGCTTGGTTTGCATTTTGCAGTTGAATGACTTCGTAAATAATATCTAGTAGCTCATTATATTTTCCAGATGACATACGAAAGTATTGGAAAAATCGCTGTTCGTCCAGTAATAATCTTTTATAGATATATAAAGTTAGAAATTCACCCTCTATTTGCCTGCTTCTGTTAATTGGATGAATCCAAAATCTCGTGCGCTTTTTTCTTTGGCACTTTTCTTCCTCTTCAAACAGAAGAGCCAATAATAAAACATCTTCCATGGAACTCATTTACTTAACTGAAACCGTTGTTTAAACAACGAGGAGAGCGCCGGCAGGATTGTGTGCAATTATCAAATGGCATCAGTTGAGCTTGCGATGCGACGGGACCGCGACGGTCTAATGCGTTCTCTCCTGTAAAGACCGCGATCAGCTCAGCTCGCGATGCGACGGGACCGCGACCGTCTAGTGCGTTCTCTCCTTTACAGTCCCAGGCAGACAACGATGTGAATACAGTCCAGAGGGGCCACACAGGCAAAAAGGCCACAAAAGGGAAACATGGAACCAAGGCCATCCAGGAATGGACCACAAAATCCAGGGAAGTGGAAATGTAAACGGTGTGCAGGTACACACACAGGTCAGCAAGTTGGTAGATACAAAGGCAATTGAAATCTTATTTAGGACAACAAATTAGGATGTTATGCAGAAGACTAGGAATATAACTTACCCTTACGATTGTTGGTGGGCTAAAAAGAATGAAGACAAATTAATCACGTTTTGTTGAAAGTGTGAACCATGTTATTACAGAATAATGTCCTCTTGGAATTACATTCTCAGAAATTTGAATTAAAATTTAAATATATTCAAGTCAAACTCTCCACAAACTTTAATAAACGTAATTTACAATAGGAACATGTTTCGGGAGAAAACTACTCCCATCTTCAGAATGTTTAAAATTATGCCGTTATGTTGAAAGTATTAAATTTGACGTTTTGAAAAGGTTATCCTTTAAGGGCTGAAGATGGGAGTAGTTTTCTCCCGAAACATGTTCCTATTGTAATTTACGTTTATTAAAGTTTGTGGAGTTTAACTTGAATATAATTATTTAAATTTTAATTTAAATTTACTCCACTTTGATTCATCGACATTCTTCCAGTTTAGAAATTTGAATGTTAGAAAGGCGCCACCGCCTTCACGGTTGAACGGACCCTTGTTAAAAAAGAATTGGGATCGTCACCTCCACTTATTTCTGATTACATCCGGGTTATCTGCCCACGTATCAGCGCCAACGATTGGATAAAGAAGAACCACAAACCTACGATTTAACAGCGAAACGGCTGGATAAGTTTAGTGTAGAATTATTTTTTGTCATTGGCTTTTCCGAGGGGTCTTTTTGAAGATTGTTTGTGGTTCCTCGAAATTTTTTCATATGAACTTCGTAAAGATGTTGATGATAATAATTGAAATAAATTCACCTCTTTGTTATGGTATTTTCGTATGGTAACTTGCGTTTGGCAGAAACATGTTATTTTGCAAATGACTTCATTACCTTTGCATGTGCATGTGCACAAAAATTCCCGTTCTTCGTCGCTAGTACATTTTTGTTGCATCCGTTTTCAGTAAAAATATAGCAATTTTCTTTGGTAAAATCGATTTGTAACCATTCAAAAGATGTTGTTTTATTTAGAGATGAAGAGCTTAAAGAAGTGCTTGGTAATGTATTGGTAATGTATAAAAGAAATGTTCTGATTATTATATAAATTTTTAATACTTGAACGTTAAGACTGTTTTTCTCAATTTTTTTCAAATATATCGTACTGAAAATTTTGTAGGGTTGGAAACGGAATAAAGAGTACTACAAAAATCAATAAAAAATATAGGTTCATCTCATTAAAAAAAAAGTCGTTGACGCCATAAAATAAAAAACAAATGACATAAGAAACTGAAAATATTTGCTGTAGTTAAAATCGCTATACCCTTTCGAGATTTTTTTCAAAAAATGTATATCAACGAAATTACTGAATTTATGCGTTACTTAGTTTCCACACTGTATATAGATTTTAGTTTTCTGCTCCCCTTCTCCATATAAATTAGTGGCGGCGTAACAGTAACGTAACAAAGTCCAAATGGCAAAGGGGGCCGAGTGTCACATTTTCGGGATGATTCATTTATCAACTATTCATAAATAATTATGTAAAAGAAAAAATTAAATGGTTTGATTACCACAGAAATAAATCAATTTTGTTATTGCAACCTTCTGGCGTCCACTCTTGGACCGATCCCTAACGTTCTCCCTGATTCCCAAAACTTGATTTCAATTTTGCTGACTGCTGTTGAGTTTTTTTTATGTTTTCAGAGAGATATTGCTGTATTGCAGTTCTCACAGTGTTGAATTCCCAAACATTACTTCGTGAGGAAGAAGTGTCTAGTGCCGATAAAATATCAGATACAGGATATGACGCCCTTCCCCCAGTGACCCTGATCCATTGGAAACGGTTGCATTGATTTCACAAATTGTAATAAAAACAATGAAAGATTACTGGCGTCGCAATACTATCGCCTTCCGTGGATGTATTTAAAGCGTAGGGGTTACACTAAGAATTTAACACACATATTTAAGAGCCAATGAAATAAGTTTTATTTGAAAATGTCCAATCACAACAACACTCTCGTGATGTGTTGATGCGGTTTAAAAAAAACGGCCAAGTGCAAAGGGTTCCGAACTACCGTAAAATATTTAATATTACATATTAAAAAAAATCTGTTAAAAAAACGCCGAAAAAAGTTTCCTGTATTAGGATCCCCATTAATTTTTAACTTTATTTTATTTTTATTATTTGTTGTTATAACGGCCATAGTAGTACCCAATAAATTTCAAGGGTCTACCCATTACGGTGCAAATGATACAGCCCTGTGACAGAAACGGATGGACGGACAGTTATTTTTTTTTTATCATTTTATTTAATAAGGAATGGAATTTTGAAACACCGTTTCTTAGTGAGCGTCTACGTGTTAAAACAAGTAAGTGTGCAAAATTTCATTGCAGTCGGTTCAGTGAGTCCGGAGATTTCTTCATGAGTGAGTCAGTGAGTGGTATATATGGATTTTATATTATATAGATTGATAAATGTTGCTATTTTACCTTTGTTTTTTCGAGAAATCCATATACGAATACAGAACAAAAACATTACCTGCATCTCGACTCACATTAATTATACCCGCATACGTACAACTAACGCCAATTCCTTCCCATTTCTTTCCACTTACCGACATTTCCGTCCAATTCCTGCAATACCTCCCATACATTACCCGCCAATTCCCTAATTCCTAAACAGAAATACAGATTATTTGAAAATGACATTATTACACGTTGCATGGTCTCATTACGCGTAAATACGTAGTTTTTAGTTTTTGAATAGGAATTAATTAAGATAGGGAGCGTGTGGCGTCAATGTGGTAGTGCGCATTCGGCGAATACGCACCAAATTTTTTGACCGCAGCCCCCTTCTGAGGCTCCGGCGACACCGCCTCTTTGCGTCAATCTGAATCGTTGAAACGACTTTTTTTCAAACTCTTCCTTTTATTTTCAGTGGTCGTCTTTCTATATTTTATGGTCCCTTTAGTCTCTTTAGTGTCTTGTTTTTTTTATTGCCATTCATTTTTGATGGTAGGTAGCTCTAGTTCTCTTTAGTATGTTTGGTTTCTTTTTCTGTGTTGTTGTTGAATCTCCTGGAGGCGGCGTTTGTCCTCACGGTGAAGATTGCATTTTATCCTTTTTCCCTGGATTATAGGGTCTCAATAATGAGAAGAGTATGATTACTATACTTTATTTGAAGCGGTTTGACTACGCGTTTTACATGATGTGTTACTTGTTACATGATTTTCTTATGAATCTGTTATTTTCTCACTGACTGAGAGTTTTGTTAAGACTGCAACTAAGTAAGATCCTATGGGTGGAGCTTTTAGGGGAGAACACGTCCTGATTGTCCAAGACCTACCTCGTACTTACATAAAATCTTACAGTTGTCTCTTTAATATTTTTTTGTCTGTTGAGTTTACCCTGTCTCTTTTACACTCTTTTGTTTCACTCTATGGTTTCCTTTTCTTGCTTTGCTCATTTTAATTTTATTGTCTCCTTTGTCTCTTTTGTCTCTTTAGTCCAGTGTTCAATCTTTCTCATAGCCCGACCCCCCAAAAAGAAAAAAACAATTACGACTCCCTCTGTGCCGATCTGTATTATTTTGATTATTTCCTTCATGCAACCAAACCATTATAATTACTATGGTTTCTGCCCATTTTACAGCGACTATTTCATTCATAGTAGTTTGAACCAATCATATTCCGTCACTCAACAATGAATACTAAATTTCAACTGGAAAAACTAATCTAATGAAAATTTTGCCAGACCGTATGCTCCAATGAAATCGCGAAGCTAGAGAGTTTTTAAATGGCAAAATTTTTGTCATAACAACGAAATAAACAATATGTTTGAAAGTCATAAATTTGTCTAAAATGAATGAACCGAAACGTTTTAGCGACAAATTCTTAGAACATATTAGAAATGCAGTGTCCCAGAATGTGCCCCAAAATACTGTTAAAACTGTTACGGGGGCGGCGGTTACCCTTGGAGGTACCGGCACCGAAGTACACCACCGACGTCGAAGAGGGTTTGGTGATAGTGGAGCTCGCACCTGGTGATGCCTTCTCGAAGATGTTATCCACAGGCCAGTAGGGGAATTGGGTCGTCGTTACTCTAGTCTCTCATTGTTGTCTTATTTGTCTTTTTCTTTACAAGAAAAGTCTCTCATTTTTCGTTTAAACGTCTTTATTCTAACACCTCTTTCGAGGGCTGAATAGAACTTTCTTCCAACCAGAAAATGACACCCGATCGCAGCCGGCGTCCTGCTTCCTGATTGGCTGCAGCCTATTCACCCCAAAATCTAACATTAATTATACTTAAATCTAATTAAAACTATACTTAATCTGTAGCGCGAGCGCTTAACCATTAATCTAAACTAATCTAACCTAACTACTCGCGACCGCATGCGTGGAAACAGCGAAATCGCGAGAGCGTGCGCGGTGAGCGTGACGGAGTGGGAGACAGTATAAAGTTAAACTCTCGGCGGCTGGCGCCATTTCCACTCCGTCTACCGTCTGAACACACGATCGCTTCCTGTTGCGACATAACATGAAAATTGCAATTTTCATGTTATGTCGCAACAGGACGCGTGGTGTTTTATATTAATCTATTCTAAACTTTAAATTACAACTATCACTACACTAGTCTACGAAAAATCTGGCCGCGAAACACCGTCCTACAACACCGCCCCCTACCCCCCTTTGGAATGGAATTTTGAAAAACCGTTTCTTAGTGAGCTCATACGTGGTAAAAGGAGTAAGTGTGCAAAATTTCATTCCAATCGGTTCAGTGGATCTAGAGACTAACTCCCCCGCCCCGTTACTCCCCTTAGGGATGGAATTTTGAAAAACCGTTTCTTAGTGAGCTCCTAGGTGGTAAAATAAGTAAGTGTGCAAAATTTCATTCCAATCGATTCAGTGGATCTAGAGATTAACTCCCCCGCCCCGTTACCCCCCTTAGGGATTGAATTTTGAAAAACCGTTTCTTAGCGGCCGCTTACGTGGTAAAATAAACAAGTAATAAAATTTCATTGCAATCGATTTAGTGGATTCACAGATTAACCCCCCCCCCCCCCCCCATCCCGTTACTCTTCTTAGGAATGGAATTTTGAAAAACCGTTTCTTAGTGAGCGCCTACGTGGTAAAAGAAGTAAGTGTCCAAATTTTATTGCAATCTATTTAGTAGATCTAGGGATTACCTGGTGATATTTGGATTTTATATACAGGGTCTATCAGAACTGGCGGACCAAAATGATGCCATGGATAAACGATCTTCTGTAGTCGAGGAGAAAAATATTTAAAAAAATCCATTTTTGTTGGATTTTAAAATAAGAACGTTTTTAACTGACCAATCGCGTTGTAGATGTAAAATTACCTTAAAAATATATTTGTAACTATAGAAACAAATTTAATTGTTGAAAAGGATAAATGACTTTATTATGTCATAATAAAGTTTTTCTGACAGTTATAAACGTCATTCAAAACGTTAATTTGTGCTTTCATTTCATTTAATAATTAATTATGTTTACTCCGGAAGAATATTTTGATATGGTCCTGTTATATGGAGAGTGTAATCACAGTGCGACTGTTCAGGAGTATGCAGTTCGTTTTCCAAATAGGGAACAGCCCAGCAGAAATGTTATTTTAAGATTAGTACACAGGGGAAGAGAATCTGGTGATTTAAAAGTATGCAGAAGGGAGGTTGGCGGTGCTCCAAGAACTGCGAGGAAGCGGTTATTAAAATTTTTGAAGAGGAACCTGAAACGAGCATTAGTGTTGTGGCTAGAAATCTTGATATGTCCACGTCTTCTGTTCAACGTATTCTTAAAGACGAAAAAATGCACCCATTCCATTATACTAAAGTGCAATGTATTACGCCGGAAGATTATCCTCTAAGACTGGAGTTTTGTACTTGGCTTCTGCGGGAACATGAAGCGAATGAAAACTTTGTCAAAAGCATATTGTTTACTGACGAATCCTGCTTTCAAAAAGATGGATTTTTCAATACAAGAAATTATCATGTTTGGGGCCGAGATAATCCGCATGTTTTTAGGCAAAGTTAATCCAAAGCAAAGATTTTCTGTTAATCTTTGGGCTGGAATTTTAGGAAACGCCATAGTAAATTGTTTTAAGAACAACTTATAAGCAATTATAAAACATCACATTCTTTGAGGTTGGCCCATATGAATTTCCCGTCAGACTCAACGGCCAAAATTATACAATTTTTTTAGTTCATGATTTGGATATTCTACTAGACAATATTCCACTAGAAAGATTAAGGAATCAAGAAGAATGTTCTTAAGGGCTGATGATGGCAGAAGTGTTCTGCCGAAACATGTACCATTAGTAATTTTACAGTTATTAAAGTTTGTGGAGTTCGACTTAGATATATTTAAATTTTAATTTAGATTAAGGAATGTTGACATTAATAATATTTGGTTCCAACATGATGGATGCCCAGCACATTTTGCAAATGTAACAAGACAGCATTTGGATGTTAGATTTGCTAATGCATGGATAGGCCGCGGGGGCCCAAGAAGTTGGCCCCCCAGGTCACCAGATCTTACGCCCTTAGACTTTTTCCTCTGGGGACACGTTAAAAATTTGGTGTATCGAAATATGCCCGAAAATATTAACGTGGTAAGAAACCGTTTACAAGAAGCATTTGCTTCAATAACAGCTAAAATGGTCAGCAATGCTAGGGAGAGTTTATTGAGAAGAGCTGCTCTGTGCATTCAAGTGGGGGGAGGGAATTTTGAACACTTGCTTTAAAAACAATTTACCTATTTATTCAAATTTATCTTGCTAATTCATGTATTCTTGTTCATTTTGTAATTATTTTCTGTATTTATTAACTAATTTGTTTTTCAGATTCTCTTAATTTTAAGATTGAGTTTATATGTTATTTTGTTGGTCCTAAATAAACTTGTCAAAAATTTTAATGAGAAATACGTAACCTAAAAAATTATGTCAGTGTAATAACAATGCAAAAATATTTAAAATGCATCCATAGTTACAAATAAAGCGGGAAAAACTAATTTACAGGTAACTTAACATCAGCAACACGATTGGTTAGTTTAAATCGTTTATTTTCTGATCACTGTTAAAGATGGATTTTTTTAAACAATTTTCCAATTAGTCCCAGAAGATCGTGAATTCATCGTATTATTTTGGTCCGCCAGTTCTGATAGACCCTGTATATAGATATATGATTATTTGCAAATGTCAAAATTTTGCCGCGGTTAAAAATGTGTCAAAATTTAATCGCTTCTGAATTTATTAGTCACTGGGCTTACAACATGCGAAAACTAAATGGAGAAAATTACAAAGAAGACAATGTGGAATATCACAAAATTTATTATTTATTCAGGAAATAATCATGCCGAATATCCCGCTTTAAGAAATATTCCTCGTAAATTTTCCACCCAAAATCCCTTAAGCAGGACGCCCACTGAATCCGCTCCGTCCGGTCCGCTCGGTCGTCAAATTTTGATACACATGTAACCTTATGGAATCGCGCCCACTGCATCCGGTCCGTCCGTTCCGTTCGGTCCGCTCGGCCCGACTGCGGACGTGAATTCTCAGAGGCAAAAATTGCCGATCCTACGGATACAGCCATATGTGGCCAGATGCAGTTCACAGTTAGGTTTTGGGTTTTTACTACGTTTTCATCACGTTTTTTTTTTTAATCTAGTAGTTTGACAAGTTCATAAAATTTTACACTGGACATTCGAAAATATTTTAAAAAATTTTCATCATCGCCAAGTAAATCGAGAAATAAATGATAAAATTCTCTTTTGAGGGTGAGTGATGCACTCAAAATCTACGTTTCTCCATCTCCATTCAAGTTAGGGCTACCATAACATCTTCATCAGAATCAGACCCTGACGAAGAACCCATTTTCTTTGGCGTTTATAATTTAAACAATCTTGAAGTCGTCTCTCGCCGATACGATACCACGGAGCTCACGAATGCAATGGGCGGCTGATCTTGCCGTACCCGACCGAACGGATCGTAGCCTACCGATCGGACCGGACGGAGCGGATTCAGTGGGCGTCCTGCTTTATGCTACCTACGCATTCAAGATTTTGTTACGTTAAATTTACTCGACATATTTCTAAGCAAAACATTTTGACAAAACGTCAAAATTTAATCGGTTATTTTCATGCACTTGGGATGTTACTGTTGAATAAACTTTAATTGTTTTTATTTTTTCTGCTTTGGTCTATTTAGTCACTTTACTTTTTTAGTCTCCTTCATTTACTGTTTGGTATTTTTGGACCCTTTTGGTTCTTATTTCTCTTAATGTCTCTTTAATTTTTTTTGTATTTTTGCTTTGGTCACTCTACTTTCTCTACTTTGTGTTGTATCTTTGGTACCTGATATCTTTTTATACCATTTATGTCTAGTGTCTTTTGTCTCTTTAGTTCATTTAGGCTTCTACGGTTTTTTTCTAATAGTCTTCAGTATCTTTTGATTTTTTTTTTAATCTTTAGCCCTACTAATCGTTTAAGTCTATTTAACCTCTAGGGCCTTTTTAGTTTCTGTAGTTCTTTTATTTTTAGTCTATTTTATTTATTTTGCTTTATTATCTCCTTATTCTTTTTTATTGTGATTTATGGTTTCTTTGATGTCTTGTTGGTATTTTTTCTTTTGGTTGGGAACTTTTAATAAAGCGAGAAAAAATTATTCCGATATATTTTACATAAAGTAATATTAGTATTAGGGTGTCCAATAAGTTCTAAGTGTTTTTGTGGTATTCTGTTTCACGATATAAAATAAAAGTAAAATCAATTGGTATTTTTTATTAGTTTTTTAAAATAGCAAGTACACTAACTTGTCCATAAAGAACTTGGCGTTTCTCAGTTAAATAATTTTCATTTGGTTACATTCTGGTAATTGATTGTTTACCATGGTAAAAGAACGAAATCGTAATTTAATGTTAAAGGCTGTTTTTTTATTATTTGTCCACCACCTGTTGCATTATGTTTGTTAAAACAAAAAACCCTATACTGAAGTAAATAAAAAATTGTGTTGGTAATAACTTGGATGACATTAGATGACATTTTTTATTATCACGTCAGCTTGACAGGATCACTTAAACAAACATAACAACCTTTTGATTTGATTGATAGAACCGGCACTCACAAATATCACCGCAAAATATGAAATAGACACAAAAATACTATCATTGTCAGTATAACCCCATGGAACTGGCTTGGGATTTTTGCAAAAAATATAATAATCACATTAATTTAACAACAAATTATAGGGAACTAACAATGAACTTGTGGGCAAAGGCAATATCTAAGTACACTCCAATTATTTGGCAAAATAGTATAAAGTACTGTGAAGAAATCATTGCAGAATGTCCGAAATATTCCACCAATAATTATAAATCTATCTGAAGATGGTGACGTTTCATCTGATGACATAGATGAAGATTCAGACCATTCAGACTGGTTTCAGTAACGACAAATTAAACAGTACGACGACGTTGCGCTTTGTCTCACTGTTATTCGTTTCGTTTGCTGTTCATATGAAGTCACTACAGACAGAGAAGCACACTTTATGTTGCATTTGTTGTTGTTACACTTTATTAGTAATAGTAGATTGAATAATAATTAATTTTTAAATTTATTACATTTTTTGAGCGCCTAACCTAATTTTTGTTTACAGTGACAGAAAAAACACCAGCCATGTTGCCACTTGTATTTTCGATCGAGGTTGCCACATGAGTGGACAAATAATAAAAAAATAGCCTATATATATATATGAATTTAAATGAGGACATTCAGCGACAGCAACCACAAGAAATATATGAAATACAGCGACGGTAAAAGCCTCTCCTTGTCGGCGACGGTTTGCGAAATTTCGGAATGAGGAAGAAGGTCTTAAAGATAAGAATCGTTCTGGACGACCGTTAGTTTACAATCTTGAAGACTTCGGACAAAAGACTGAAGGCAATCCAAGGACTAGTTTTCGAAAATTGTCAACCAAACTCCAGGTGTCAAATCCACATTGGAAATCATCTTCATCGCACTGGAAAAACGAACAGAAAGCCCCGACAAGTTCCCAGAGATTTAACTGAACACAAGCAACGACGTATCGATCTGTGTCGTCAGTTACGCCAAAATGCACTGATCTTTTTTCAAAACCCAGATCCTGCTAATCAATGGATCACACCTGGTTAGAAGTTCGGCGTGCTCGTTTATACGCGCCTTTAGCAGAGAAGCACGAAATCCAGTGAGATGCGAAACCGGAGCGCCATGTGTTCGCCAGCACAGTGGAGACGCACCATCACGGTGGAATGGCTACACGCTCCCTGCGCTCGGATCGTTGTTGGCTTTTCAGGCGAACCGAACGCAGAGGGGAGCGCAGTAGGTTCGTGAACGCCTTTCTGGCTGGACTGAAGTTCGTGGGACACGATGCAATGGAGTGGTCAGAAAAAAAGTGTTTGTCTCTAATTGAACATTACCAAAAATATCCTATACTGTGGGATCCCAAAGATGCAGGCTATAAAAACAATACTCGAAAACAAGAAGCCTGGACTGAGATAGGAAAAGCATTGGACACACCTGCCGGTGATTGTAAAAACAAGATAGTAATCCTATTGTCAGGATATCGAAGAGAGAAGTCAAAGTGTAGGAAGAGTATTGTCAAAAGTAAGTAATATTACAGTGTGATCAATTGGGATAAACTGATAAACAATTGGAGGTAGATGGCGCTAAAAACAAATATTATGGAGAATAACTTTTGATATTATATCGTATTGTTATAACTCCAAACAATCCAAACATTACGGCAAAAAAATAGATTCCAATAATGAGGCGGTTACGTCATGCGTGCACGTCGTTAATTAAAACAATCTTACACACACATACACACATGTCAACCATCGACTGACCTGTTGTTATCAACGACATGCATTCGTAACGCAACAGCCCGCTAGATAAAATATTAATTTGATCACTTTGTTGTCAGAATGTAGAATCATCTCTGTAAGTAACATTAATGTGGTTGTTGCTGAGCTGCTTAGTTGCTTTATGGAAGTCATAACTATATAATAATTATTATAAAACGAGATGAGCAGGACTTATTGTTGCATATACAGGGTGTTTCAAAACACTACTGCATAAATATAATACCTAATTTATTTAAATTTTAATTAAATCTAATTTAAAAAAAAAATTGAAAACAATATACATTCGGTTCGGTGACGCTCTAGTCACGGTCCAGTAAATTGGTATACCATTCACACTATACGATCTACCAACGGTCTTGTTTCGGTCAAGTGGCATACATTTAAATCTCAAAAGTATTAATTTGTTCTAGAATTTAATTCGCGCTTCGCGATTAATTTGCTCTGAATGTTCTGTTCTCGTATCGAGAGTTTCCAATTTATTCATATTGCGTTTTCTCAAAATCTTTTCGTACATCTTCTAAAATTAGTTTTCGTGCCTTTAAACGAGTGATGTTTTAAATGTTGTAAATACGTCACGATCAAGTTTTTTGTTGATAGTTGCTAATATATTTTTGACTTCTTCGATTCGCGTCATTGTAATAAGCGAGTTGAGTTTTTATTTAACAACTAGCTGACCCGACAGATTTTGTATTGTCCAAATTTCAATAAATTTGTTTTTGGTTAGATCGCGAAGCAACAGTAAAAACAAATGTAATTTTATTTTAATTTAGGCTCGAATGCGTTTTTTCAAAAGAATCTCCAGATCTTCCCGATTTTTATTTTCAATCGAAAACGTTCAGTTTAGTTATTTTTATCTCGGGAGCATAACCAACAAAACAAAACAAAAAATCAACCAAATATGTCGTTCCTATCGTCAGTTATCATCGAGAGTGCATATAAAAAATATGTTTTTCAGTTTGTTTTGAATTTTCCGACTTTCCTTTGTGACGGTTAGATCACGGTTCCGATGTAACCGTTGCCGGAGCGTACCGGGTAGTCTGTATGGTCTAATACAAAATACATTGAACAATATTTTACTGGACCGTGACTGGAGCGTGACCGGAGCGTCACCGCACCACAGTATGAATCAAGCTTAACGGAGCCTCCACCAAAACTTGAGGGTCCAAAATTACACTGAATAGGCCCTTCAGTTAGTAGTCAAAATAAACAAAGCCACGTCTATCCGACGAGTATCAAATAAAATTAGATCTATTCTAGCAAATTGTAATCTGGCAACTCGATGTTTCCTGGTGAGAAGTGAGGCAGGAGCAGAAACTTTGATGCGGATATTATCTTCTCTAAGACAAGTTCTAATTATTGGTTCAGGAGTTTATACTTAATAGGGTGGCCTTTTAAAGGGGTGACAAAATTTTACTGGTGATAGATCCCCCCAAATAATACTCAACTGTAATATGTATCAGTTTTTACAAATTTTCCCTAAGGTCCGAAAAAAAAAAACTGGAACGTTGTGTAGGTCGGAGTATATCCAAACCTCGCGAGAGAAACTGACGAATTGCAGAAACTTAATACATGGTTATCGCAGCGTAAGTTAAGCAGGTCACTTACAGAGTAAAACTATTGGAATCAATAATTTTACATTGGGTACAGTCACGGCCATGGAATTTTAGCCGTCACTTTAATGTCAATTAAAAGAAAATGGATGTAGTCCATGCTTTATTGTCATTATGATTGACTTTTTGGAATTGAAATCTAAAAATTTGTCACTGTTAGTGTTTTCATGAGTCAGTGTCAAAATGACAAGTCCTTGAAATAGCAGAAAGTTAGGTTACGAATACCTAAGGGTCGCCTTACATCTTATGACAATCAATGATAAGTGACGGCCAAAATTCCGTGGCCGTAACTGTACAACCTAAATGTCCTGTCAAATATTTGAGGTCAACAATATTAAACTAAACGAAGCGATGGTTGAAATTTAATTGAGAAATAACAAGTTGGTTAAATAAAAACTATATGAATGCTGAAGGAAAATGTTATAACAAATTATAATACGACTATTGTACAATTCTTAAAAGATTAAATTACATTGAACAATATTACGAAATATGTTAAGTTGAAAATTACAATTATACTGACGCGATAAAAGGAAACTACTTGGAATGTTTAACAAAAAAAAAAAAAGATCTACTACTTATCTTTACTGAGCCGGTTTTTGACGGTTTCTGTCGGTCTTGGAGCTGACGCGTCCTTACGATACCTTTTCTTGGTGATCTTAGGAAGACTATATCTGGATTTCCTGAGGGACGTGAGGAAAACTACCGAACAGCTATTCTATTGAAAAACGAAGCATGAAACAAATAGCTTCTGATGAATGCTGGTGTTTTCTATTTGATTGAAAGAAAAACAGTCAAAGTCCAGTGAGACCCGGGAAAATTAAAAATTGTAACAGTACCTAACCTCGCAATATATGTTGAAAATGCAAGCCATTCATTGCAATGGAAGCTCGAGCCCGAGCACGATACAAATACACTGGAATCTGGTCGAAATGTAGCTGCAGCATTTTTTCTACACGCACCCTCAACTCTGCCAATGTGTTGACAAAAGTAGCGTACAATAACTGTTTCATATGCCCCCATAAAAAAGCCACATGGATTTAAATCGGGTGAATGCGGGGGCCAATGTTTTTATTGTTTTACCAGTGTGAGACTATGCGAGCACTGTGTAGAGGAGACCGTCTTGGAGAAACCACATGTTTTGTCAAATTTCGAGAGGTACATCTTCTAGCAACTCGGTCTAAACTCGATTTAAAAAAATTTAATATATGTCGCCCGTTAGTCTCGAAGAGCTACATATCACTAAAATGATGCAGTAATATTTTCAGGTGCGGAACTCATTGAAATACCATGCGGCATGAATCTACGAAAAGAGCTAATCATACGTACGTGCCTAATCTTTCTTTACATTCAGCACAAGTACCTTTATCCATCAATACCAGCGGTCTCCCATAGTGATTTGTGGGAATCGTTGTTTTAATTAAGAAAACAAAATTTTTTTTTGGAAAAATGAAAATGTAGTCGAGATCTAATAAGTCTAATCTATCACCAGTAAATCATCCCTTTCTAAAGCCACCCTGTATGTATATTCCCAAAAGTGTCTAAAACGTTGAGGAACCATTTTTAATTCAATTTTAAGGACTTTCTTGGTGTATTATTATCACTGCCCAGTGAACACGTTGACGTAAAAATGATGTCAGAATGACATCATGCTACGTCTCAATTTACGTAAGATATAAGTCACACCTGAGTCATAGAAGAGTCATTATTTCACACTTTTTTACGTCAGGCTCTGACGTAATAAATATGACATAAATATGACGTGTATTTGACATCATCCTGACCTTATTGATATCAATGTGACATAATAATGATGTAATCATGACGTCAAAGTGTTTTCGTCAATGTCTCGTGAATATGACTTAGTAATTACGTCATTTTTACATCAAAAAATATCAGTAAAATGATGGATTTGTATAATAAAAATGACATTAATATGACGTCTATGTGATATCGTAACTCACCAAAGTCAGTATGACAGAATAATGATGGAATGATGACATCAAGTTGGTTACGTAAATGTTACCTGAATGTGACTTAGTAATGACGTCATTTTTACATCAAACAAATATCATTAATATATGATGGATTTATAATAGAGCTGACATTAATATTTAATTGATTAAATTATTTTGTATCAACCATCAAAAGTTTTCGTTTCGCGAGCAGTTACTAAAAGCAAATAAAAAGAAATCAGACTGCACACAATAAACCGACTTGGGAACAATCATGTTTCTGCTGGTTCTTCCCGTCTTCTGGCGTGCGAAAATACTCTTTTATATAGAGCCGAAGCGTTAGTGAAGTATAACGCGTGGCGCTATCCAGCGAGTGTCGGCGGCACTTCAACAACTCATTGGTATTCTATCCTAGTCTTTTCGTGGATTGAGGAATCTTTTTTTTTGGATTAAAGAGATTTTGTGCTGAAACAAGGTTGCTAAACTGTAACACAAGGATTTGTTGACTTTTTTACCTTGTTTTTGACAACTTTAACTTATAGATTGGTAATTTGTCGTTCGTTTGGTTGGAAAATTGCAATTTAATTATATTTTATTACAATAATAATAAAACATAAAACATAGAATAGAATATAAATAGAACAAATAGAACATAAAACTGTGACTTATCTAATACATATTCATACATAATAAAAAAATGTAGTGATCTGTAGTTTACATATCCGTATAGTTTTTGTTATCAATTTTATGTAAAAGAAAAACGTATAGCTTATGTAATACTACGACAGATTTGTTATGTCAGCTTTATGTAAGAAAAGGGCTTATTACTTATGTAACACTATGACAGATTTGTGATGTCAGTTTCACGTAAGAAAAGGACTTTTGACTTATGTAACACTATGACAGATTTGTTATGTCAGCTTTACGTAAGCAAAAGACTTATAACTTATGTAACACTATGACAGATTTGTTATGTCAGCTTTACATAAAATAATGACTTTTATGTTACGTCACGATATGATATAAATATTACATATGATGTATGTAACATGTAAGTCATTCAATGACATCATATGAGTCAAATTTTATGTCAATATGATGTCACAGTGATATAAAACAACATGACATCACACTGAGATCATGAAAAGAATCACTTTTATATCAAATTGACGTAAAATTGTATTACACACATATGATCTACGTGTGACGTAATTTTTAGGTCATGTGTTCACTGGGTGACGACTTCATCGTGATATAAATTGTATTTAGAGCTTCCATTTTGTTAATCACTAATGTAATTTTGAATGGAACTTTTACTTTAATTTGCAATTTTTCTGAATTAAATATAACTGAATAAAAAATATAACAAATCTAGAATTCCATCTAGTGTCCTAAAAGCGTTTTTTTTTTTTAAACCAAAATTAATTCATTAGTAATTTTACAACATGCGTTCATACTTGGGCGGAGTATACATCCAGTAGGCTTTGAACTCTAAATGATACTGCTACTAATAATTATGGCCCAATTAAAATGGTAGAAGTTGGAAATGTCAACTCGACTTTTTATCATGTAAATGTTATTCAATTAATCACACTGTAGGTACATTGTTTGCATATTGAGAACTGTACTGAACTGAAAGTGTAATTGTGTGCCCAATTTTGGTTCCAGGTCCATCTGAAGCTTATAAAAGCAGATGGTTTGCTTTTGAAGCTTTCTCTTTTTTAAGCAATCGAAATCAGTCACGAAGTACACCGAAGACGGTAAGTGAACTTTTATTATTTTATTGTGAACTAGCTGATACCTGGTTTTGCCACTGTGATTATTAGAAGAAAAGATAAAATCAGATAGAAAGTATTTAACTATTTAATTACTAATTAATTAATTAAATTAGCTTTTTACCCTGTAAAATGAAGATGAATTAATTTTTAAAATGACGTTTCTGTTACAAATGAAGACATTATTATAAGGCTTGTTAGAGTCTAATTATTATATAATATTATAATGTACTAGATGACCCGGCGAACTTTGTACCGCCTCAGAATCAATAAATGTTGTGTTAACTTTTTAGCTTAATTATATTCAGTTTTTTTATCAAAGGATAATGCACACAACACCTTCTACTGGCATTATCGGAACCAGCATACAACGCCATGTTTATTTTTGTTTCTGTCATGTATCAAAGATGGCGTTATATACCGATTCCATACAAAATGTATGAGAAATTTTCTGGTCAATCTGGTCTCGAGATATTATCAAAAAATTGTGTGTGGAGTCCACGCGCAACAGATGTGAAACTTTGGAGTTTACTCCTTAAAAATCGATTTTCATTTTTAAAGCCCGGTACGACAAATTTTGGTGGCAGACGTTATTTGTTATTGTTGTACCAGGGGGGGCTTTGTTATTGTCGTTGCCCTTTACCAAGCTCTCCGCCCCTGTAATTTTTCTGATGTTTTAATAGTTATTTTGCTATCGGGGCGGAAGAAAATCCAACAAATTAAAGATCATAACAAGTCTAGGTCATAAAGGTCCAGCAGTTCTTGAGTTTTAAACCCAAGGAAGCCCCCTGAGCCCACTGTCCATGTTTTCATAGTTATTCTGCTATTCGGGGCGGAGACAAATCCAACAAATCGAAGATCGTAGAAATCGATCCAGCCGTTTTTGAGTTATAAACCCAAGGGGGCCCCTGGCCCCCCATGTCCATATTTTACTTCATAAGAACCTTCCTCGAACTTAAAGGAATACTTCAAAAAAAAATTATCTAAATTGTCCAGCCGTTCTCAAGTGATGGCGTGACCAATGAAAATAGGGATTCATTTTTATATATTACTAGCTGTTACCCGCGGCTTTGTCCGCGTAAGTTGGGTTTGGGTTTACTGGCACTTATATTTGGAATTGGTACAAAAACATCAAACACGGCTCTAGTTATTTTTAAGTCCAAGTGCCAATTCTCATGCCTGTCGGTCTTGAAGTCATAAAAATTTTAAGAAAAATCACTCCCAAATCTACCCTCCTTTTATTCCAGTTGGTAATTTTTTTTTTGTAAAATTCTCAAACACGCCCCCAGTCAATTTAAAATGAAAATCTAGATCCCAGTTTTCACGCATGTAACACCGTTTGTTTTCCAGTTATGAGAATTCTCAGGAAAACTATCCTCCCCATTTACGCCCATTTTTTGAGGTGTGTAAATATTTTTTTGCAAAATTGTCAAACACGGGTCTCGTTATGTTTAAATGAGGGTCCAAGTGCAAATTCTCATGCCTGTAACATTGTCGATCTTCAGGTTATAAGAATTTTGAGAAAAATCATTCCAAAATCCACCCTCACCTTTTTTCGTAGTTGTTTTTTTTTTTTTTTGGAAACTCATCAAACACGGGTCCTGTTTTTTCTAAAAAGGGAATCTAGATCACAATTTTCGCGTTTGTAACACTGTTTGTTATCCAGTTATGAGAATTCTCAGGAAAACTATTCTCCCCGTTTACGCCCCTTTTTTGAGGTCTGTAAATATTTTTTTGCATCGGTTCAGTGGATCTAAAGATTAACTCCCCAGCCCCGTTACCCCCCTTAAAAATGGAATTTTAAAAAACCGTTTCTTAGTGAGCGCCTACGTGGTAAAATAAGTAAGTGTGTAAAATTTCATTCTGATCGGTTCAGTGTATCTAGAGATTAACTTCCCCGCCCCGTTACCCCTCTTTGGAATGGAATATTGAAAAACCGTTTCTTAGTGAGCGCCTACGTGGTGAAATGAGCAAGTGTGCAAAATTTCATTCCAATCGGTTCAGTGGATCTAGAGATTACCCCCCCCCCCGCGTTACCACACCTTTGGATTGGATTTTAGAAAAACCGTTTCTTAGTGAGCGCGTACGTGGTAAAATAAGTAAGTGTGCAAATTTTCATTCGAATTGGTTTAGTGGATCTAGAGAGAACTCCCCCGTCCTGTTACCCCCCTTAGGAATTAAATTTTAAAAAAACCCTTTCTTAGTGAGCGCTTACATGGTCAAATAAGTATGTGTGCAAAATTTCATTCCAATCGGTTCAGTGGATCTAGAGATTAACTCCCCCGCCCCGTTACCCCCCTTAAGGATTGAATTTTGAAAAATCGTTTCTTAGTTAGCGTCTACGTGGTAAAATGAGTAAGTGTGCAAAATTTCATTCCAATCGGTTCAGTGGATCTAGAGATTTCTCCCCCGCCCCGTTACCCCCCTTTGGAATGGAATTTTGAAAAACCGTTTCTTAGTGGGCGCTTACGTGGTGAAATAAGTAAGTAGTACAATTTCATTGCAATTGGTTTAGTGGATTTAGAGATTAACCCTCCCATCACGTTACTCCCCTTAGGAATGGAATTTTGAAAAACCGTTTCTTAGTGAGCGCCTACGTGGTAAAAGAAGTAATTGTGCAAAATTTTATTGCAATCTATTTAGTAGATTTAGGGATTACCTCCCCCGCCCGTTACCCCCCTTAAAAATGGAATTTTAAAAAACCGTTTCTTAGTGGGCGCTTACGTGGTGAAATAAGTAAGTAGTACAATTTCATTGCAATCGGTTTAGTGGATTTAGAGATTAACCCCCCCATCACGTTACTCCCCTTAGGAATGGAATTTTGAAAAACCGTTTCTTAGTGAGCGCTTACGTGCTAAAATAAGTAAGTGTGCAAAATTTTATTCTAATCGGTTCAGTGGATGTAGAGATTAACTCTCCCGCCCCGTTACCCCCCTTTGGAATGTAATTTTGAAAAACCGTTTCTTAGTGAGCTCATACGTGGTAAAAGACGTAAGTTTGCAAAATTTCATTGCAATCGGTTTAGTAGATCTAGCGATTAACTCTCCCGCCCCGTTACCCCCCTTTGGAATGTAATTTTGAAAAACCGTTTCTTAGTGAGGTTATAGTACTGCCAGACTAAAACTTTAACTAAATTAACCGATGACTACTAACAGAACAAACTAGCACGTTTGAAGTGAAGTTCCAGGCCTCTAGGCAGACCTAGCAAGTGATAGTACTGCCAGACTAACACGGGACGAATAGAATTCTCCCAACCCTCAAAATTACAAGTCTCTATAACAATTGACAAAACTCATAAACCAAATTAGTAACTAAGAAAATTAAGAATGGGCTCTATAGTGGCTCCTCACTAAAATTTTTGGCACTATAGTAGCTCCCAGTAATGACCAAAGTAACCAAAAAAAAATATATCTCGACTATGCAAGGTGTACGACCGCAGACCGACCGGCAAACCCACGTTCAAGCATTCTGAAAAGACTGGGGTGAGCTCTTCTTGTCTCCTTTCACTCAATCATTCTTTCCTCCCACACGTACATCCTTCCATATCCCGATCTCCTCCGGCCCCCACACCAGGCACAACCGCTTCGATAGACGTCTCTCAAAATCGGTAATCAAAGAACACACTACTGATAAAGCCATCCTCTCCGCAAGAGCCAACTCCATCAGTCCAAAAAGTCGCAATCGGTAATATAAGATCTTCCTCTGAGAATTCGAAACATTGTGTGGTCCTCTACCAAAAACCCGGAACCAACCCGGAAACACCCGGAACAAACCCGGACTGTACAGTGGCGAGCACATAAAGTGGAACATCAATGTCATTATCATGACCTTTGGTGTGCACTAACCATTTCATGGTCCTAACCCCACATTGAATTTCAAAATGACAGCGTCAAATTTCTGACATCAAGGCACAAGAAATTATAATAAAGCCTAAATCACATCGAAATTTTCAAAACTGACGGAAAACTGATGTCCCACTTTCTTTGCTCGGAACTGTACCGTTCAGTCCCATTTCCTTTTCGAAAACTGAATATTGCATGATGTGAATACCAGCTAAGTCCTGACCGGCAGGTTTTTACCGCGTAAACAATAGTTTTTTGCATCTCTTGTAAAATTGATTAAAATCGACTTTAAGGCGACGATATATAAATATTCCCGCATGTGTATTTAATTTGACAATTGTTAAACCTAACCTCAAAATTCAATGTTCATTCGTATTTTTTTTTCTCATTTTGTGTAAACGAATACAACAAACGTTGTTCAATACTCGTGCGCTGTCACTTTTCAGGGGCTTCGCTCTCGCCCATGAAAAGAGTCTTGACTACTCACTTGTATCGAAATATACTATGACGTGTACTTGCGATAGATTTTGGAAGCTGTTTCCGTGACACTCTCGTAAAGTAAATGTATTAAGTATTTGATTTTTTAAACTGAACACACAACTTTAAAACTCGTAGTAAAAATAAAATCAGAGTTATCAAATTTTAAGGAGAACGATGAGCTTGCGAAGAATGTTGTCAGTTCGACGGACAAAACCGTAAGTGCTTCAAATCAGTCTTCCGTCCGATTTTGTTCCCTCTGGATGAGTAATGCCAATCTCGCCCCAGGTCGGGTAGGCGATGTGAATTTCTCCTTTGTGAAGTACAGGTTCCGGACTTCAACGGTGAATTAAAACATGGTCAGTCAAATTTGGGATTTCTCAACGACTAATATTGAATAAATACCTCATGTTTTCGCCTTATTATATTATATCGCCAACTATGTATTTTTGTAGCACAGTTTGTAGCGGTTACGGAGATATGTCCTTTGGTTTTTGTTTCCTTAAAATCAAACAATAAATGAGAAAGAAACAGCTCTGTTCGTTTTTTTTTAAACACCCGGTACACTAGTGAAATTTGTGGATTTTGAAAGTATTTACAGGATGAGGGTGCTCTCGATGGTACATTTACCTAGTAAAAAATATAATAAAATTTTAAATGATCTCATCACATCCTGCGATTCTGCGATAAAATCGAGCTGTAAGCAGTCTTATTGCCTCAAACCGGAGGTTTCATATTGAATATTTATTATCACATTTAATAAAATTTTATTGGGTCTTTTTAGTTAAAATCGTTATTACCTCTGCTGTGACCAGTTTTACAAATAAAATAATGTTTTTGTTCACGCATGAATTTAAACAGGGTGTTTCAGAAATAAGTGCAATAACTGAAACCATTAGTAGAACTTATCTAACAGAGACAACTCAATCGGGCGGCGGTAATTTATTGTTATTGTTTTTTACTTCCGTTTTTAAAATTATAATAATAAAAGATACCGGCTTTAAATTTGTTACGTGGTTTAGTTCTGTTGTTTCACTTTTATTTTTTGGAAACATTGGATTTTGATGTAATGACGTTTAGTAGCTGAGCTTTCTATTTTTATTTTATTTACGGCGAGCGGTTTAGATTATTATTTCCTAATGTTTTGTTAATTTTTTTTGTTGTACGTGATCATCAGTCCAGCCGTTCAGTGGCGGATAACTAAATTAACGTCAAAACTACCAGTAATCTTAACTCGATAACTACGGGGTTTAGGACAAAAATTTATAAAGAAAAATTGTTGACAATGATGCATTCTATTACAAATTAATTGCCCGTTACGTTATCATTATCTAACATCTATGATAAACATTTTGTCTTTTTCAGGAACCAAGTAACGCAGTCGTCTGGGAATCAGAAATTGAGTCCGATAGTAGTTCACAAGAAGTACGGGAACCTCCAAATAAACGTAAACCCGATTCAAATCTGGTTGTCCTGAAAGAGGCTTGTGATATGTTAAAATCAGCTGCTTCAAAGAAAAATGACGAATGTGATGACATCAGTACATTTTGCAAATTCATTGTAAGCAAAATGAGATCTTACGACGATCAAACAAAAAATGCAGTACAACAAGCAATATGTGATGTCGTTTTCAAAGCAGACGCTGGTTTTTTTACAGACTAGGCATTCGCGTCATGCACACCGTCGAAGAATCGCATAAAAAACGGTTTGTACAAACAATTTGTGTATAGAAGAAAGTCTAATTTTAAGATTCTAATATTATGTATTAAATTTACACAATAATGAATAAAATTACGTTTTTTAATACTATATTATTTATCTAGAACGAAAAGTGAAGGTTAAAGTACGACCAAGTTGTTTACTTGTGAGTACCTTTAAAAACACTTCTTCGTTCGAGGTAAATACAACGTTTTATTTCATACTGCAAGTTTAATAAAATAGGTTAAAATAAAAAGAAATTTTGAGTGTTTTTCTTGCACAAATTATTCGTAATAATTGAAACATTCCCATAGTAACAAATGTTGTGTCAAAAATGACAACGAAAAAACTGTTGAATTGTTTTGGATATTTTATTCGATTATTCCGTTTAAAATGGATAAATCCTCAAGATATTCTAGATGAAGCAGATCGCGCGAAGAACAATTTGATGCCACAAAAATCTTGGGAACAATATAAGAAATGATTGACGTATAATTTTAAAGTACTAGGACTTTAAAATTTTTCTTTAAAGTACTAGGACGTTAATGTTCCATTTTTGGTATCATAAATAATCCGAAAAATGTCCCTTTAGATACAAGTATGAAATATAAAATATTTTGTTATCACAACTTGAGTAATTTATTACAAATGTCACTTTGGTCCTACTAAAGCTTCGCAAGTTCTTTACAATGGCACCTGAATCAACGTTCTAGCTAAACCCATTTTAATGCTACACTAATTTATAACTATACAACGCTAATTTCCATCAATCACAAACATGCATCGACACTAGTCCAATGACAAAGGCAAGTCAAATGCAGCAAACGCATACAGACCGTAGTCTCGTAGTTAGTAGCTATGCATTCAAATCTGTCGATATTTGTAACACAAGAAAGGTTGACCGGCTATAACTGTACTTAACGAGCAAATAGACGTTTTCACGTTAAATACATTCAGGTAGTAAAAAAAGGCACTCACAGTCCTTATTTACTTGTACTGAACCTATATTCTATACAAACGAGACAAAGTAAAAAATGCGGCAGACTTCCAGATTTATTCGACATTTCATATGAAAAATATTACGGTATCGAAATGCCTAATTTTCGTTACATTTATCCAGTAGAGCACTCTAGTATGGGGAATACAAAGTTCGATACCCATTAGTTGATGTTCTGGTCATTGTGCGGCCATTCAAGACCAACCACAGGAACATTTCCAACAACTCGACGTAAATGAAACGGATAGCTTAAAGCTTTCAGGACGATTTATGCATAGTTTGAAAAGCCCCTTAACAAACTTTCCAGTCTGGTACGCCTGGGGAAAAATATCTTTGTACTGACTTTCCCTTTACATAAAAATTAGAGAAGCCTGCTTCTATTATATGCTCCGAAGAGCTTACTTAGTATAATGAATAGTTGTATTGGGCATTTCATCAATAATGCATACCGGGTTTTAACAGTATGTTGGTCGTTCTTGAATCGAAGTATGGTTAATTAAATGTAAACTGATTTGATAAAGGTTATTATGTCATGTGATTAACCAATAACTGTCAATAATGTTCAGTTTAAATCAACTAAGCAAAATATGTATTTTGCGGAATTAACTAACTATGAAGGCCTCATAGAGCTTAAATTCTGCGACCACCATCTACGAAAGTTTAAAAAATTCTCCGATATATATATTTTTTTCACCAAAGGGCCAACACGCCGTAATGCGAAGACGGTCGCCCGGAAGCCTTATTGGGTCGAGGTCAACTACCTGTCCGAATAATGTTCGCCATAATGGCGACCAATGATAATCGAGCAGCTGACCATCTGGCAACGCTGCTAAACTGCTAAGTAGCCTCAAGCTTAAATTGAGGCTTTTTAATTTAATGGACAGCCTAAACTGGTTCTGAAAAACATTCTATTTTTGATTACGAAGGCGCAGAGAGGATATATAACTTTATTTTTCATTATTTCGACTTTAATCTCGAAATTTCGAGTTTTACGTACAGGGAAATATGACCTTCTTGGAGTATGTTTCTTTTAGAGATCGAGCGCGTAGCGCGAGGCACCAATTTCAATGATCCACGGAAAAGCAAATTTTCACAAACGGCAACTTCACAACAGGCTATACTGCATAATGAACACTTAAATAAACTTTTCTCAAATTTCTTCATCCGCTTTTTTATTTCATTTTAACTCATAAAAAGTCTCTCGGAATTCTTATCGAAAATTTGTCGTTTCGATGGGGTAGTTATCGTAACCGTCGACTAGCATTTGCATCAGAAAATAATAAAATAAACTCCAAAGGGGGCATTAACAATGGCAACGAATTAAATCATTTCATGTCTCTTCCTGTTATAACTAACGTCTAGCCCTTGAACGGTCACTCAATCTATCCTGTGCGCGCGCATCTCCATTAATTAGTCTCGGGGTTTTGAAAATTATAAATGTTAACTTCAAGTGGGTTATGGTAACTAAAATAAGGGGGCTCCCTTGGGACAGGCGTAGTACGATGGTAGGAATCGAGTTTATTTCATTATTTTCTGATACAAATGTTAACTTCAAGTCGCTTATGGTCAAGGGAGCCTCCTTGGAGTCTGTTTTGAAGTTGCCGTTTGTGAAAAATTTGCTTTTCCGTGGATCATTGAAATTGGTGCCTCGCGCTACGCGCTCGACCCCTAAAAGAAACATACTCCAAGAAGGTCATATTTCCCTGTACGTAAAACTCGAAATGCGTTAATGGGGGTGCGCGCACATAATTTCGAGATTAAAGTCGATATTTCAAGATTAAAGTCGAAATTTTGAGATTGAAGTTAAAATTTCCACTTTAAAAGTCCAAATTTCGAGATTAAAGTCGAAATTTCGATATTAAAGGCGAAATAATGAAAAATAAAGTTATATGTCCTCTCTCCGCCTTCGTACTTGATCGACTGGTCGGATAAGGTGTAAAGAAATGGTGACAGGACCGTATTCCAAGAATGTAACAAATTAATATTTTACTGTTCAACTTTGAAATACTGTAACGGTTCCGTTTCTTTGTTAGTTGTTAGTTTTTATTAAATAATTTAGTTAGCGTAAATTCAAGTATTTTTTAATATGTATGTAACCGCGGAAAAAAACAAAAGAAAGGTTGCTAGGAGTTTTTTGGTTGTGGAAACGGTTTTTTGGTAGAGAACTGACGAAGTAGAAACCTGGTTTGGTCAGCGTCTGGGGCTGGTTTTGATGGTGATTTTCCATTGTATTAGGGACCCTCTGGTATAGGAGAGGGTCGTTGGAGTAGGCTTCGTTGGTCTAGGCATCGCTGGTGTCGGCTGGTGTAGGCGTCGTTGGCATAGGCTGGTGTAGGCGTCGCTGGTACAGACTGGTGTAGGCGACGTTGGTCTAGGCATCGCCAGGCAGCAGTAGACGACGGTGGTATAGGACAGGAAGTGGAGGCATTGACTCTGGGGAATTGCTTGTCCCGCTCCACGTGTTCATATGTACTAGCCAAGGTGTGACCTGAGGGGCTACCAGTCAGAACTCACCGTGTTCAGGACGTTCTCCAGACACTGAGTACCCTTTCTTATTTTATTAGGTTAAGTGTTTTCTGCGTTTCATTTTACCTATAGGTTATAGAATTAGGATAATTAGATTATAGTTGTTGTGTACTCACTCCTTCAGAGTGTGGAACACCTTGTTTGTATGTTTTGTTTGTTTAATTATCGGGATCACCAAGCGCATTGACAGTGTTCAAAACATACCTAACCAAACATTCGGAATTTAATTCGCGTCGCTTGTCAGCGGACACGGCTGTACTAGGTTGTTTGCGTTGTATGGTCGAACACATAGCTATGTGCGGTACTAAATTTTAAATCTAAGAGCCGTTCTGCGTGACTGAAGAGACTGGCGATATTCCTTTTGAGTATTCAACTGCTGATTGTGCAGCTTCCAGCAGCAGCGCTGGGTGTTCTGTGGTTGATTCCGCCAAATTTTAAATTTTAATTATTTGTTCCGTTATTCGTTTGTGTTTTTATTGAATATATGTTTTTTGTGTGTGTCTTTTGTTTGTGTATAAAAAATCCCCTTTCCTCGCTAACCTCGGTTAGCTGGCGCCCAACGGAGCTCACCTTTTTATTTTAAGTAGACCCCGACCTACCGCACCGCTGATTAGGCAGCCGCGCAATTGTGTAAGTACGGGAAACGTTACAATACATTAAAAGTGCACGTCTTAGAAAAACATAATTATGCTGGCCAAAATAAATAAACACAAATTTCTCACTTTAGCTAGTAACAATTCATAGCAGAATATTAAATACGACTTTGCAAATAAAGACACGTGCCGGCCAAAAAAAAAAACGCTCTAGCTCTTGCATTTGATTTGTCAGAGTCGACCAGTGGCAACAGGAAAATGAAACCATATGGTATCGGTTACAACTTACTTATCCCGCAATGACAATGATGTCGTAGTATCTATTCGTGCGTCATGTGGCGTTGCCAGATTGGAAAAACTAACTACGTTACAATTATTTTACGGGGGCTGGAGCTAAGTCCAAATTTCAAAATCTTATTTTCAGTGTATTGCGACCTTTACACACCAACTGATTTCATTACATTATACAATATATCGCCTACATCAATATGCAGTAGCTAAAAATCACTTGTGTACTACCCCATTGTACATTGTCAATCAAATCATTAACTTTAATAAAATTTAGTATCACTAATTTTGTTTTTTGTATTTCACTAAATAAATTAAGTTAACTAAGTAAGTATATTCACAAAAATTCTTTTTCCATTAATGTTTATTATAAAAATACGAAGTTACAAAAAAGTTAATTGAAATATGTAATACGAATTTCTAAAATACAACCGACTGGATCCACTTCACGTATCTGGAAATGTTTACTAAAAAGACTCTGCTCTCTGGATTACATACATATTTATCTTGGAGAACAACACCAACAGTAACGACACCTTTTAATTCCCAAATGGCCTTCTCTCCTTCGCGAAGAGATGCCAAACTACTTCCTGAATCGCCTACACAAACTCCATTATCTAAAAACATATCACCGTCAAGTTCCAGTTATATTAAATTAAAAACGAGTATAATACTATATTATTATAAATTACAGTGTTACCTTTACTGTAACTGGAACAAACTGTGTTGTCGGTCAATAAGCCGACCAATTGAGGATTTTTCTTCAAGCATTCGTTTTCATCAAGAACACTTACTTCGGCTTGGGTAAGTTCTTCTAATGAGTTTTCTTTAATTCCGTATCCCACCAACAACCCTCCCTCCACTTTATTTGAGTTCTGTGGCAAACAGATAGGTCTGACATAGTCATTAATAACAGCAGGCTTATCTAACTGGACGATAGCCAAATCGCTCGACAACCGTTGAGGGCCATATCCAGGATGCACAATAATCTTCTCCACACCTAATTTTTGAGTATTCTCGTCTTGTTTAAGTTGATCATATTTTCCAAAGTAGACCGTCAACTGATGGACAGGAACTGTCGATTCAGGTGATTGATAAGTTACACAATGGGCAGGAGTTAAAACGTGTTTAGATGATATTAGAGTGGCGCCGCAGATGTATTTTTCGCCGTCATTGTTATGGATATAAATGGCTCCTTGCCATGGCCATTGTCCATTTTGCGCCTTCTTATTTACAGCCTCACGATTTGCCGTCAAAGGAGTCGTTCCGCAGCCCTCGAATTCTTTATTAACTGGACTTGGATATGACGTGAGCGCACTCAAAAAGTCCTTATTGTTTAAGTCTCCAGGATATAATTGCTCCAAATTGCTAAAAAAGATGTCAGTTTGTTAATTATCGTCATAAAAATTATTAGTTCAACTACTTGTAAAACTCCTCTTAGTTTATGTTAGTGGTAAAATACAGTGTGTATAGTATCATCAGTGTATAGTAAACGTGGCGGACTTATATCTTTATATACTAGAAAATACATTTCAAATATAGTGCCACCATTTCTTATAAAAATAAACGTCAACAACGAAAACTCTAACACTTAAATCAATATGATGGAATAAGCGGTGAAAGGGGCGGTAGTCATTGGAGCTGCTGAAATTGAAAAGTAAATTTCAAGATGGGATAGAAAAATCACGAGCACAGAAGTAAACTCTATATGCCAGGTGAATCCTTCTAAACTAATCGATTGACCAAAAATATATTGGAGAGTATCATCCACCATTTAAACTATATGGGAAGTGTTTCTAGTGGTGTAATTCTCTTGAACATGAATTTTATGTTATGTTAAATGAACGTATCTAGAGTTGCTTAAAAAAGCTGAATAATCACTGCAGAAGTGGTGTGTCTCACTGTGTCAGAGTTATAACATAAAGCAGACAAAATAATTTAAACTAGTGTTACAATTTTAAAATCAGGGTCCTATTACATAGGTGAGAAAAACGAGGTCATGCGATATGTACGAAAACAGGTGCAAGGATTCGCTCGTGCGGCAACGACGAAATTCCTTCTTTCAATTCGAGATGTGAAGTCGTACAACCGAAACAAAATATCAACCCCCATTTTTGGATCTAAAAGCGGAGAGAATTTAGAACAAATCGTTTGTTACGGATAAAAGGGCGAAGATATTCAATTGTGACAATTGTAAGCGGTATTAGCCGGACAGAGTTTCGTTTAACGTGTTCATAACTCGGAAAGGGTAAGAAAGGCTTTTTTTATACTGTGCAGATCTTGACTGTTTCTCCAATCAATTTAGACAACAGCATTCACCAG
This sequence comes from Diaperis boleti, assembly GCA_963583935.1. Taxonomy (NCBI): domain Eukaryota; kingdom Metazoa; phylum Arthropoda; class Insecta; order Coleoptera; family Tenebrionidae; genus Diaperis; species Diaperis boleti. Next base: position 39,033,926 of record OY757242.1, on the reverse strand, counting down.
TTCCTAGCAATTGCTTTTTTTTTCAGTAACGGTACGACAGGTGTCCGTGAATTGTAGGGCAAGGTATAGCAAGGTGGTTTCCGTAACCTGTTCAATTGGGGTCCAATTCTTTTGCTGTTTAAGAACACACACAGCTCCGACCATCCAGCCAGCATCGTCAAAACCAGCATATAGTTAAGATAAGTAAATTGCTCATTTTTTGTTTGTCAACGTTTTTGTCTTGACCTGAACACACGTTCTACTGTAAAGTCAATAGATTAAATTTTGTCATTTCTTTATTTATTAGAGCGTTTAATTGTCATCTTAATTTGGTCATTTCATTAAATATATAAAATATTTGTACAATTAACAGTTTGTTCAACTTATCAATTTAAATTTTGTCACCATATATATTTAGTTATTGTTAAAATCCTTTTCACCATTGTTAATTTATTTATTATAGGATTTGTGGGATAAATTTTGTATTTTACTTATGACCTATCCCCACCTCAAACCTTGAGAGGAACGTTAGGTCAATTTTGGTTGTAACGCTACCTATCTCCTACAATTGCTAATATTTTTGCTACTACCCCTACTAAAGTAAACCTTTTAACTGTAATTCAACTAAAAGTAACAAATTACAGGTGCACGAAGTAGTATAGGCCTGGTTCACAAACTTCCTTCTCACAAAATAAAATCTTCAAAGGATCGTAATGTTCCACTAAGATAGTTCAGCTTATCAACATCAAAACCTCATCAAACAAAACCGATTCTTAACAGTCTTTATTCATTTTTATGTAATATACGATTAATTAAAAATTGACTTACATTTGCGATGAAGAACACACCAATCTAGCATTTACTCGAAAACCAGCAAAAGTAGGAGCTTTAGCACCATCATATTTTACCGTGAATTTCACGTAATATGGTTTTCCACCTTTTAAAAGAAAGTCTCTGTTTTTAACCAGATATTCGGTTTTATTTTCGGACTCCACAACTGTTCCAAAGTTATCCTGAAAATGAAAATAAGTATAAGTAATCAAAAACAGGCAGCCAAATTATCAAAAAATTAATAACATGTCGTAATAGAAACATAGCAGTAAATACAACAGTCACAAACGTTTCAGGTTTCAGCTACATTAAAAATAAGTAGAAAGATATCAAAATAAGAGTTTGAGATATTTTTTAGACGACCGTTACAAAAAATTAGAGTTTCAGTACCCAAACTACATTATATAGGTAGTCGCATTTTATACCGAATGAATGTGCCGTACCCGCCGTGGACCTAAAGGTGACAGCATGTGAAAGTTGTTAAAAAAAATGGTTTTAGTATATTCATACCGCCCAAAAATTCATTGTTTTTTCACATCAGTTTAACTAAAAAAAATAATCAGCTGTATTGAAGAGAGCAACGTATTATGAACCATTTTTAATGGGGTATAATACTAAATCCGAAAATGAGGAAAACAATAAGTAGTGGGCCATAATTCATATCTACGTTTAATAAGTAACGCAATGTTAGTTGGAAAAATTTCCTTAAAATGCCACCAAATTAGGCGTTTGAAAATTGTGCAGTCACGGGATGCGATATAAATAGCGCGGGCCTGCTCTTGCACAATGTGGCAACATCGATTCCGTGCGTGCCAATAGTGACGCAGCAACTGTCGTCGCTTTCGAACACCTTCATAGATGCGGCGCTGCCATGAAGAGGGGGCGGGCCTTACGCGTGAAATTTGAAATTTTTTTAAGCAAAAACTACCCATTGCAACTCAAAATCCTTTTGCACATGCAATCTGTATACAATGTGCAAATTAAGTAAGGAGTAAATTCAGTAACTCCGTTAGTATTTGCGCTAGAAATAAAACTTAAAAAAAAATGTGGTAGGGTTAATTATATTGCATCCAAGGAACGTATGCTAATTTTTTTCATATTTTTTTTAATGGCAACCTAAGTTTTTTATTTTACATTCACATAGATTTTTTTATTCTGATTTCAACGTTATCAAATACTTAATAGATTACATAAGAAAATAATGAAAAAAAACTGTCTAATTTTATCGGAATTTAAGGTAAAAAACATAGAAATCCAAACAAAACAAAGTTTGACGAAAACAATCAACGAGAAAAAATAAGAAAACAACCCTAAATTTCAAAGTAGGGCTAACAAATTAACAAAATTAACAAAAAGACTATTGATGTAAGTTATAAATTAAATATATTACACCTGATGGCCCTGCATCATCTGAAAAAATCCAAGACAATAATAAAAAGCAGCCAATAGGTTTTGAATGGTTTGGGGAGTTATTAAACTGCACTCATGTCGAATTCTTGCTTTAAGATCATCCAAAATGTTGGGTCGGTTTTGATACACTTTGCTTTTTAAGTGCACCCATAGAAAAAAATCTAATGGGGTTAGATCTGGGGACCTAACCGGCCATTCTATTGGACCTCTTCTTGGGTCCAAATAACGCCGCACATTATTAAGGGCATAGTGTGATGGAGAACGATCCTGTTGCAACCAGATATTATTATTTAGAGGTTTATTAAATTTATTATTTAATAAGAGAAAAACAGTTTAGACGCAATTATTAGGAACTATTCAGAACTTGTCAGCTTTTTATTGGTATATACATATATGGCTTTTTCTTAAATTCCGATAACATTAAACAGCTCTGTTAATTTCCATACTGTATATAAGCACACAATTTGACCATTTTTGTACAAAGTGTATTATACCCCATTTTATGTTAAATTAATATGATACTCATTAAAATTAAATTATGGTGTATTTTTATGGTTAACAAAAATAAAAATCACCGTCAGCTGAGTGTTTGGGGGTGTAAATATCGGCAGTTCATTTGCCAAAGTGACTATGCAACGCTCAGATGCACTGCGCGCAGCATGTTTATGGCAATGACTCTTACGCCCGTTAAAATTACGACTGCCGATTTTCTTTATTATATTAAGAGTATAAAAATTTTGCTGCTTCAATCAAAGGTATAAAATGACTTTCACATGCAGTCACCGCTACGGGAGTAGCTGACGTTTAGAGTTCTTAAATATTAGGGGAAAACTATCGTTGCTATAATTTTCAGTTGGTACCAAATGACTTATTCAAATGCAACGCTACCTCCCGGACTAATATTTAAACAATGATCGAATTCAATTTAATATTCTTCTTACTAAATGACAAAAAATACAATAAATTAATGCCTACTTACCCAGCTAATTGTAAAAAGTAAAATGTAAAATTTTGAGCACAAAACTTACATGAATATTCAGTTCCTTTATCCTATCGCTGAAAAAGAGTCGAACCCAAACACCGTGAAGATCAACATTTGAGGCCAAAGTAAGGGTTCCAGTCCATTGGTTAGGCTGATCTGCAGACTCATATTGGAATACATCTGGACATGGCGACTCAAATTTTAAAGCCGATGCGATGTTTGATTCCAGAAATACAAGTATAGCAACAGCTAACGTGTATTGCCTTACTGACATCTGAAAAATCCAAATTAGTTTGATTGATTTTAACACGAGTTCCGCATGCATAGTATTATTAACGCATCGGTAGAAAAGAAGCTCTCGAGCACGTCTCGTGGGTTGTCCAAGACGTCAATAATTCTAAAGAATTGTTCATTATTCCTTAAAGATGCCGGAAATGGAAGAAAGCTGGCCCAATAGAAGTTTTCTAAGGGAACGAATAAAACGTTCCAAAACTCAATCATAGTCGTAAAATCCCGAAAGTAATTGGAAGGTTAAAATGGTTCTTTCAAATAACAGCTATTGATTTCAGCTTTATTGCCTGGAGTTATGAAGTTTGTAAGTAGGTATAAGTAAACTAAATATTATAACGATTGAGTAAGGCTACTGAAAAAAAAATGTAGAGGATATCTGGACTTGTTACCACCCCCACTCCCATCAATAACTTCGAATTTAAAATGCTCGTTTCTTAATAATAATTATAAAATAAATCGCTACTGAAATTATGTACACTTTTTCAATAAGGTATTTTTTAAAGACTAGAATTTAAACTATTTAAGATTTCGAAATGTCAAGATTACAGGGATTCCATCTTTTCCCTTTTTTTCCTTGGCCTTCTTCAGTTGGTTCATTCCTGTCTTCAGTTCTTCCATATCTTCCCTGATCTGTCTATTGTCGTTCTTCAGATCTCTTTTAGGTCATACATCAAAATGAATTGTTTGAAATTTATTCAAATGTTCCAAGAGATTTATACAGTGCGTTTATTTAAAAACTTACCATTTAAAAAACTATCAATTTGGTATCAGAATTATAGTAGCATCTACCATACCGCCGCCACCGCCCCCCAACTTTGAAATTTTAAACGGCACTATTATACCATAAGTGATACCTCATTAAATTTAATAGAGCTTTTGAAAAGCTTTTCTACGAAGGTGCAGATAGGACATGAATGGAAAAATAACTGAAAAAGATTTTTTTCTGACAAATTCCGATTTTTTTCTGGCAATTCCGACTTTTTTCTGGCAATTCGGACTTTTTTCTGTGCAATTGCTACAGGGGTAGGACGATGGTGCTGTCTTCTTGCCCAAACTTAAAAGATGAAATAATGTCTACATCTCGAGTTTCACGTATACAGGAGAATATGACCTTCTTGGAGTATGTTTCTATAAGGTGTCGAGCGGGTAGCACGAAGCACAAATTTCAGTGATCCACGGAAGTTACCGTCTGTAAAAATTGTTTTTTTTTTTGTGGATCAGTGAAATTAAAGAAACATAGTCCAAGAAGGTCATATTTCCCTGTATGTGAAACTCAAGACCCCAATTTCAGTGATCCACGGAAGTTGTCGTCTGTGAAAATTTGATTTTCCGTTTATCATTCTCTTAAAATAGGAGATACTCTTCACATTCAGTGATCCACGGAAGTTGCCGTCTGTGAAAATTTGTTTTTCCGTTTATAATTCATAAAATCATAAAATATGAGATACTCTCCACATTTCGAGTTTCACGTATAGGGAACTATGACCTTGGAGTATGTTTCTTTAAGTTGTCCATCGCGTAGCACGAGGCACCAATTTCAGTGATCCACGGAAGGTACCGTCTGTAAAAATTTGTTTTTCTGTGGATTATTGAAATTGATACTTCGCGCATACTCCAAAAAGATCATATTTCTCTATACGTGAAACTCGAAATGTGGACAATATTTCATATTTTAAGTTTGGGCAACAAAACAGCGCCATCGTCCTACCCCTGTCGCAATTGCCAGAAAAAAAAAGTCGGAATTGTCAGAAAAAAATCTTTTTCAGTTATTTTTCCATTCATGTCCGTTCAGCGCCTTCGTGCTTTTCAGCTTTCTAATAGTATATTTCGATACAAGTGCGCTGTCAAGACACTTTTCAGATGCAAGGGCGAATTGTTAAAACACGAGGCGCAGGCCGAGTGTTGCAAATGAGCCTCAGTCCCCCAAAAGTGACAGCGCACGAGTATTCTATTCGTTCACGCAAAATCAGTATCACTTCAAGAAATTCATTAGTATCCGTTAAATACTAATTTTGTTAGTGAACAGTGAAACATTTTTAAGACGGTTTACACTGAATGACAGTAAAAATGCTTCTGATGTTCATATTTTGACATTGGTGGAAAAACGTACCAGACGAAGAATCTTAAATGAAGAAACTCAAATAGATATTTTGGGTCAATTTGTTGCAGATCCTGTGACAACTATTCGAGGTGTAGCAGCTGAAACACATGTTTGTGTCGGTAGGAAGCGTACAAAAAGTGATGAAATTTTGATCACAGAGTAGAATTTTGTAAGATAATGTACGACTTTATTAATATCACCCCTAACTTGGTAAAAAATATTTGCTTACAGTCGTTATTGGAGTGACGAAAATTCTCATGTCAGGGAAGGACACACCCAATGACCCCAAAAAATTAATGTATGGGCCGGTATGTTGGGAAACTAAATGATAGAACCAGTCTTTTTATACGAAAACCTGACCGAAGTTTATCAAAATACATATGCTTGAAACACATGCTCTGGCAAATCAAAGAGTGAATAATGGGCAAATGGTTTTAAATGAGAACTTATGCATTTTCAACAAGATGGCACACCTCCTCACTATGTATTACCTGCAGAATATCCTGATCTAACTACGTTAGATTTTTGCGGGATTATTTAAAATCCATAGTTTATAAAACACAACCCGCAAATATTGAAGAGTTGCAAAATAAAATTATACAAGAATGTCGAGCTATACGACGAGAAACTTTCCATAATGTACAAAGGACATTTGAAACACGTTTGCATTATTGCCTGACTAACAATGGGCAACATTTTGAACATTGAATTAAACTTTTTTTTTAATTGTTCTACCTTTCTAATAAGTTACTTAAAAAAGTATATTAGGGGCGATAGGGGCGTCGTTGCCACCGCAATTCAGCAATTAGATGCGTGATTATAGGGTGTGATATAGTAAAGTGTAATTAAGTACCTTTTTTATTTAACTGTAATATCTGTATCTCAAATATAACATTGGGAATGTTTGGTCTTTCTACCTTAGATAGGAGTTAGATAGAAAATTCGATTGGCCCTTTTAATACTCAGGTCCATAATAATGAATACAAAAAGAATAGAACTCAAATCAACTTGTTGCAAGAGGTGATTATACGGATAGCTTCAATTTCAAACTGATAAATTACACTATAACGAATCATGTGTCCACACAAGCCATCGTCACTGTCGTCGCATCATAATAATTAACATACCTATTAGTTATTAAAATTATTATTAAACTACAAACAAATTAAAACTTATTCCCACACTTACATTGTTACGTGCACTTAACACTCTCGCACCATCTAAATTAACGATTTTCTTCTCTGCTTCTTGTTTTATTTATGTTTGTTAAAAGAGATCTTAAAACCAGTATGTAGATAACATAACAAGGTCGCTTCTCATATAAACAAAAAGGAATGTAAAAAGGGGAACCCATACGTATGGGTTTTTACAACCACAAAGTAAATAAGAGTAAATCAAGGTCCCAAACGATAGATATCCAGAATACCTAATTTAAAACAATAATTGGTTTTAATTGTGTTTTATGCACCTTTAACAAACAGATCCAGGACCGAGATTTAGTGGTTTCTTCGGAATTCAATTTTAAAGTAATTAAATACCTACTATAATTATAAATAATAATAATAATAAGTATCTATGTGTACAGCACAGAAATTGTACAGTAGAGATTTGTAAGTCGGATTATTGCTCTTTTCGGGAGTACGAAATGTTCTTTCGCAAAATTACTCAAATCTTGAATCGCGATCATTTCACAGTATACCGAATTTGTAAAGCATGGTTTCCATCATCGAAGAGCCCTCGGTCCCTGGCTGCATGTCCGCACCAATGATCTTATGTATTAATTATTGTTTATTAATTGACGCAAAAGAACAAGGCGACGCGACACGACGTTACCTTGGAAAACTATTTGGAAAAGATTTTTAATACTTGCTTTCTTCTTATTGTTGTCTGTCGTTGTCGTTGAAGAAAAAAGAACTTTACAAACAGCCGAAGACAAAGAAAATTGTTTTCGAGTGACGTCATCGATATTTTTTAATAAAAACTCCCTATTTTTGTCTTGATTTTGATAGCCCCTTTAATTGTTTACTGGACAATATAAAAATTTTGTTATCTTACATAAGGAAAGTTTTGAGAAAAAACAAAGAGAGAAAAAATAAATTAATGACAAGTGGCCGTTTTTTCTGCCTCTCATTTGACAAAGCGTGTGCTTTGAAAAGTTTTCATGTCATTTAATTATGTCATTGAGGTTAGGAAACTGTCAAATTTGTATTTCGTGGACGATTTCCGGCGTTTAAAGGAAAAATAGCTGTTTTATTCAGAGAAAAGTGGCTTTTCTGTCGCGTCTGTATTTGCCTCAACCTACAGACTTGCCACCAAAAAACTTACTCTTATTCCTAATAAAACAATCTACTATTATAACGAACAAACACAACTCAAAAACTGTATTACTATAAGTACTTAAAATTATCGAATTAAATGTTCGAATTGCTATCCCCCAACTCGTTGACAATAAGCAAGTCTGTGAAGAAATTCCTCTTGGACATTATGAATTACTTCTTCACTAATCCTACTTATTTCGTATCGAATCCTAATTTTTAAATCTTCTAGATTTTGTGGCCTGTTAACATAAATCTTAGACTTTAAATAACCCCATAAAAATAATCAGGGGATGTGAGATTTGGAGACCTTGCAGACCACCCTATCGGTCCTCGTCTCCCAATCCACCTCCTAGAACACCAATTGTTCAAGTAATGACGAACAGGAAATGCAACGTGTGGGGGTGCACCGTCTTGCTGGAACCACAAATCATCATTTACTAAGGGCTGATCATTGTCATTTGGAAAATTTTCTACAAGTACGGGTCGGAGGTCATTTGGCTAAAATTCCAAATATCTATCCCCTGTAAGGGTTTCTTCAAAGAAAAAAGGACCTATGATCTTATTGTTGACTAGGCCTGCCCACACATTTACTTTCTGACGATGTCGAGTATGTGCATCAGTCATCCAATGAGTATTTTATGTGCTCCAGTATCTGCAGTTTTATCGGTTAAGTGTGCCATTAAGACAAAACGTGGCTTTATCCGAGAAAAGTATTCCACGTACGAAGTGTGGATCCATCATATTTTCGCAAAACTGCATTCGACGATCGGGGTCATCCTCATCTAGTTCCTGCACTAGTTGAATTTTGTATGGATGGTACTTTTCTTTTTTAAGTAAACGTAATATTGAACGCTGAATCACACCATTTTCTGCTGCAGCTGATCGAGAAGTACTATAAGGACTCTTTAATGAATTCATTCCATACTTTTGCCGCACACTGTATATTATATCGATAGCTTCGAAAAACCTTTTGTTCATAATATGGATAGAAGTGGTCGATTTTCATTGAATATATATATTTGCACGTAGGCCTGGTGTTTTATGTCACATTGAAATTGAAGAGTGGGTAAACAGTCCAGTGTATGTTAATCTGATAACATTATGACACCCTCAGCCAGAAATGTAGGTATACCCAAATCAAGATTTTATTTCTAACAAGATGATTGTAGTGTTCATAGAGCCCAGCAAGTTACAAATTTGTTTAGAAACAAGGACTTCGCTGTCCTTAATTGGCCGAGTTGTAGTACTGTTGTTGCCTGGAAAGTTCAACTGAGACATGACATGGCATGACGAATGAATATTAATTACTAGTTGGTATCCGGCGCGCGTTGCTACGCCCAAAAAATCAAGTAAAACACATCTCAGTCGATTTGACCGGTGCAACGAACAGATGTACTGAAACTGAAGTAGTAACACGATGGATAAACACTGAAGCGATCCGAATATTATTTGATTTGTGGTAAAAATTTCATATCGAACCGTTGACCGATGTAGGAGCCTATTCGGAACATAGAAACAGCCAAACGTACAAATAATAAAACACATTATTTTTTAATGAACAGTATTTTAGAATATGTATTATTTTTTTCCTTATTATTCTAAAGCAGTCGGGTAAACTATACTTTTGGTTTTCCCATTTGGCGAATACATAAATAAGTTTTTCGGTGTTCCTTCTTTGACCATGTGAGAAACATGGACTTCCCAAATTGAGCCCAGGAACACTCAGTGACTGTCCTTGGGCTTTGTTGATGGTAATTGCGAAAGCAAGGCGTACTGGAAATTGAAGCCGTTTGAAACCGAAAGGCAAATCGAATCATTGGTATGCATAGAATGAACATTATATTTGGATGGTCGTTTCAATGGACACTATGTTGTGGAAGTGTTTCAGCAGATTATGATCTGAAATCTCTTAACCGCATTTCCTCCAGATGACTTTCACTTTGTTCGCGGGTGTCTCACCTGTCCTATTGGCTTCCATTTGCCTCAATTTTTTGGTTGATTTTACAACAGATGGTTTTCCTTTTTTGGCATTTTAAAGTATTTTCTGAAGTAGTAAGCAAACGTAAGACATCCAAAATACCCGGCGCGATTGGCTGCACTCCAAAAATGAAGTACAGTAAAACTATTTTTTTAGTGAACCGCAAATTAGTGTTATAAATTATTTTACTCCCCATTGCGAATATTATTTGTGGTCAAAATTTCATGCGGATCTGTTTACCGGTTTAGGTGTGCATAAGATACGAACAAACAAACAAATATTGATTTTTATATATTAGAAGATTATTGCCTACATGTATGCAATTCAATGCCATGAAGGTTGAAAGAAGTTGTAAATCGCAATGGAGCAATGATTAAATATTAGGAAACACTTTTTGTAAATTGGATTAAATGCTTTGTTTCTGGAAACTTAATAATTTTGAACCACATCAAAGCTAAATAATTTGATAGACTCTGCAACCAACAATACACAGACAGAGTTTCTGACAGTTCAGAGGATAGTCTTTCGACTTGTTGGTTTTTAGATTCTTGGAAACGTCTTACAGATTTTTGATCGTACGAAAAATAGTGTACAAAACTCGACAAAAAATGCCTTTCTTGCACGTGTAAGCTAAAGCAAACAATTCCACTCATGCCAAATAGGTGAACCAATTGTTTCAATAACCATGTAGAAAACGCTAGAACAGGTCAATTTTGTTGTCAAGGGGAACCAAATTGTAGCAAACTTTCAAGTCTTAGATCTCACCCCTTTAGCTAGGGGAGAAACCCTCTGAAAAAATTTATATGGCTTTGGGGGTCGTGTGATAAATCATTTTAAAGCTTATTCAATTCTCTATCCAGACCTACATTTATCGATTCTCTTCTACAAAAAAAAACATTAATTCGATTTTCCAAATCTACATAAAATACTCGACTAAAATTAGAAATAAATAAATCCTCAAATTTCACACATTGGCATTGCAGCAAATCCAAAAAACTTAAAGTACTGGTAACTTGTTCAGAAATATTCGCAGCAGCCTGTCGGCCAGTTGGGAAAACGCAACTCTCATTAATCCGACCCTCAGCAATCCGGACTCTCAGTAATCCGGCACCATTTAAATTCAAGGTTACGCGACAAAATTACAAGAATACAAGACTCAGTAAGTTATTATATTTACATATGTATGTATGTACATTACATACAATAATCTTTTTTCACTACTAGCTGTAGAATGAACAATTATATAGTTTGTAGAAGATGTGTGAAATTGTTTTTCTTTCCTAGTAGTTAATAATCATTTCATTATTGACTAGTAGTTAATAATTGAAGAGACCGGATTTGATGCAAAATCCATACCGTGTATTATTTATCTACCAACTTAACAACAGCGCCCTTCGATTTTTACAAATTGCACCAGTTGTAAATATTTAGCATTAATTACTGCAATTCATGTAAAAAAACAAACAACGAAGTGTTAAACTATTACAAAATGCATTGTGTAATTTTGCATGAAAATCCGGTCTCTGACTGAGAAATGTCAGTCTCAAAAAATAGATAACCTCAAATTCGTTCCGACTTTTGGCATTATCATAATTATCATTTGAAGAAAATTTAAACAAATGTGCTAGTAGTGAAAAAAATTGTATATAAACCACGGTTGCGAAGCCTTTTCTTAGCCTTGCACTATTATTTACCTCGATGCTTCGCATCTCGGTAAATAAAATAGCTCGGCTAAGAAAAATGGCTTCTCAACCTTGGTGTATAATTATATTATAATTATATACTATTATGTAGGTATGTATATAAAATATAAAATTTCTCGAAATATTAAATTGAATACCTATTTTTATTGCAATTTTATTATGTTAGATACATTTCTCGTGCACTCTCTATTATAATCCGACTCTCTTGTGCAAGGAATAGTCGGATTAGCGAGAGTCGAGTGTAGTTCGTGAGTCTTTCATTATAAAATCGCAATCTATGGTCCTTCGAGCTATTCTACTACAACCTTCAAGGCCGTCTCATCAAGCTTCTAAGTCATTACACTTTTTGATTTCGTGGATTATTTCAAATTTTCGAATTTGACGTTTTTTGACGTGGCTGTCATTTATTTCATGTTCAAAAAATGGAGGGGGGGGGGTTTCGTACTTCAAAATCAAACACTAATTAATTGCTCTACTTAAACCAGCTCTACACAAATTACAGAAAATTGCTCCTTTTGCAGATATGATTAAGCTAGAATATTGTATTACTCGCAACGTGTTCTTTTTAATACTTCCAAGCTAAATGAATTATTATATTGGTAAAATATACTTCGGTGGTAGTGCGGTGAGGAAACAAACATAGTAGAACGCAAACTAACATAGTAGAGTGCGAGTCTCGCCGCTTAAATGTGTCACCCTGTGGGCCTTTCAATTCACAAAGCTAAAATTTTCAGGAATGAAAGCTAATGCCCTAAATACATTACATATGAATTCGTCAAGAAATCGTCCTGTGCAAAAAAAAGTTATTAACAATTTTCGAGTTTTCGATATAGTGAGTTACTTGATATGTACAAAATGTACATGGCTTGATTTTTCTGATATTTTTTCAAAAAATTCTCCGTAGCCCTTTGGCCAAAAATAAATGAACAGTTTTTGCAAAAGCATTGAGTTTCCCATCTTGTAGCAACTTTAAACTCTTTTTTCTCGACTTTATGTCCGATGAAAAGTAATTACTTTATGCCATTTTTGCCGTTTCTCACCCGTTATTTCCAAATCTAAGCCCTAAATCAAAAAAATTTTGTCTTGTAAAACTATTACCCCATTTATTGTGATTCCTACAGTACCACTTTCATATTTTTGTCGTAAATAATAAACTAGAAACAATTATAAATGTAGAATGATGTAAAATTTGGAAGTCTGGAGACCGCGCGGTAAAGCTCAGAACTCCGATCACCCTCTCTCTCCCCACTACGTCCTTCGCCCATCGTAATTGCATCAGGCAGGTTTTTAATAATATTCGAAATTATTATTACGTGTTCATTCTGTTTAATATTTTTGGCAATTTTGTGGATGCCAATACACAATTGCAGATCTCAAAGTAATACTTCTTTTTTCAGTAGGAATAGAAAAACAATCACAATTTTTTATTAAAGAATAAAACAAAATCAAACATATAAGAACAAAAATTACTCGCTATCAATATAGCATTTTCTTCTTCAATAATGTGTTGATGTGTGTGGACCTGTGGACAAAAGCCTATACAAGTTTTTTTTGTACAACTACACCATTTAACTTTGCACTAAAAAAAATGGTTATGTAATAGTTGAAATGAACAATTACGTCTATGGTTACCTTTTTACACTTACATGCGTCATTAATTATGATGCTACCTCTGGAAACGGGTGTAAAGTTTGAAAAACTGGAACTATCTTAGAGTTTATGGTTTTCCATTCATAATCCAAATAGCTATATTATTATACATATTATATAGAAAATTATTAAATAATTTTGTCAAATTTAACTCCCAAATCATTTGAGTTCTTGGCACACTAAGATAAGTCTTCATCAACAGTCTTTACATTATGGATGGAAAACCCTTAACTCTAAGGTAGTTCCAATTTATCAAACTTTACACCCGTTTCTAGAGGTAACATTATTCCCAACAACATGTAAGTGTAAAAAATAAATAAATAAATAAATACGTCTTTATTAAATTACCCATGGGTACATTAGCCTTTGTGGCGAAGTTTAGCCGTGGCTATTCCTCCACTTAACCACAAAGGGCATAAAAAGAAAAACAAAAACTACACTAAATACTAAATACTAACTAGGTACATGCAACAACATTGGCGCTAACTCAATATAAATACTGATTAAATTATATATTCAAAAGTATGGCATAAACAACTCGTTTAAATGTTACCATATTTTGACTTTTTAATAGCTTGTTTAATGCGTTATAATGTCTTACCGCGGTATAAATAAACGACATCTTAAAGCGAGCAGTCCTATGTTGTTTAACTAAATACAAGCTGTTCCATCGAGTATTTCTGGAGTGTATCGACGAAACGGGCTTAAGCTGATCGCGCAAATAGTGTGGTGAATTATTTTGGAGGATACGGTGAACAAGTGTCAGAAGGTGGTATTTCCATAGTGATTCAATACGCAACCAACCCAACGAATGAATATGTTCAGTAACATGGTCAAATTTTCTTAAACCCAGAACATAGCGGCAACAGTTATTTTGCACTTTTTGAAGTTTCTGTTTGGATAAGGCGTCAAGGCATGGATAGTATACTGTTATGCAATATGTAATGATTGGGAATATTAAAGTTTGACACAATTTCTTGCGGAATTTAAAGTTTAGTATGTGCCTGTTGACATACAACAACTTTAGCTTAAAAAAGCAGGATTTTAATAAATGACCTACATGATCACGGAACCGAAGTAGTTCGTCATAATATAAACCTAGGTTTTTTGCACAATCTACGAACTGAATTACATTATTATTTATGGCGAATGAAAAAGAATGTTTCAGTGATTCACGTCTTGTTCTTGGTGCAAATATAATTGCCTTTGTTTTATCAGCATTTATTAATAGATTGTGATTTCTGGCGTAAGATTGTATAGACGCAAGATCGGATTCTAATAAGCTAATATCGTCAGCAACATCTGGAGACCTGAGTTTAAAAATAATCTGGGTATCGTCAGCATAAGTCTGTATGTCGGAATGCCTGACAACAGATGCTATGTCTGCAGTGTACAGTATATATAGCAACGGACCAAGTACACTTCCTTGAGGAACACCCGAAGATATGTAACTTAGGTCCGATGCAGAATTATTAATAACGACTACTTGTTGCCTTTGGTAGAGATAGGAGCGTACCAGACATAGTGCCTGGTTGCTGAAGCCATAATAGGATAATTTTGCACATAATATGTCATGATTTATTTTATCAAAAGCTTTAGAAAAGTCAAGAAGTACAAGTATGGAGGGGCTATTATCATCCATATATGATAGAATTTTATCATTGAGGTGCAGAAGCGCTGTAGTGGTACTGTGACATTTTCTAATGAAAAAATATCACAAAAATCAAACCATGTATCAAGTAACTCACTATATCGAAAACTCGAAAATTTTTAATAACTTTTTTTTTGCACAGGACGATTTCATGACGAATTCATATGTAATGTATTTAGGGCATTAGCTCTCATTTCTGAAAATTCCAGCTTTGTGAATTGAAAGGCCCACAAAAACGTTTTCTGAGCGACTTAGCCGTCTGCGAGCACTCCACTAATATAGCGATGTGCCTCTTTTTACAATTCAATTTGTCAATTTCAAAATGATCTCTGTTATTAATGGAGAGAAAAAGAAAATTTCGATCACTTTCTTCTCTTTATTGTTATCGGCCAATTTTGTCTGGGCAGCGAAATTGTCTATAATGCCTAAAATTAAAAGAAGATGTTGCTTCAAAATTTATTCGTCTAAATCTTATAACGTTAAACAAAATCTACGTTCCGCTTTTTGACTACCTAATTATGTGATCATCAGAATACCATATTGAAAATGTTGGTTATCACATATGTCGATATTTGCATAACAGTTCCATATTACACACATTTCCATGTTTAGCGAAATGATCACTTAACCGTTACCGTTAGATTGGATTTTTTTGAAAATACGATAATCGAAAAAGTATTGTAACGAACTCGTTTGTTAATGTGCGATTAAGAATCTCGAACATTTAAACGCTCGTTCCTCGCTCTTTAAAATGTCTTCATTATTAATCGGCTTCATTACCAACGTAATGATTAAATCGCTATTACACTTTCTGCATGTAATTACACGTGTTATCTTTTTGGTAAACATTAGATAAGCGCGATAAAGATAAATCACACATAACTCTCAGATTTCATGGGTTATTTGTATAAGTTTGCAAAAACTAAAATGACCAAACATTATAATGACTCTTGCTATTACTTTTCGTCTGCATTACTGGCCCATTTTTACAACCGTTTGGATCTTATTTACATTTATTATGACGTAAGTTCAATAACTCCTTTTATTTGCGTTTGCATTTTTTAAATCTATTTTCTTAGATATGATTGTATGTTTGTATGTGGCCTTTAAATTTCAATTAAAGAAATTGAATCACTGTTTAAACTTGTTTCGCATATTGTAAGGATAAAATTGTAAATATCTTACAACAAATTACTGTCTTGGACCAGTACATTTGATAAAGCAACCCTTACTGCCAAATAAAGCAAGCATTTTTTGTATTTATATGAATGTATGTAAGTATTATGGTCTCAAAAAACCATAAACAGTACAAAATTACAACAAAATTTCATTTCCATAATATAAGGTGTTACAAAATGATTTTCATCTAGTCGCCTGTGCATTTTTCATGTGAAATAAAGAATGCCGCTTTATGAAAATATAGATTAGTTATACATTTTACATAACCACAATACATAACCACTGTTATTGACAGAATTAGCAAATTCAAAAAGAATAGAGCAGACAAAAAAATTTAAATGTAAAAAAATTCCAAAGTTAACTAGATGAAAATAATAAATAAAACACCGTGTATTTTAATCTCAATATATTTGTCACAGAGTTTTTTCATTATTTGACAAAGATTCTTAAATATAAATTTGTTCTACTTTAGGTAATATTAAGTAATGTATTTATATATTTTTAGTTATTTGGTAGCCCTTTACAACAACCATCTGTACAATCTTTTTCCCTACATCAGCGATACAGGCACTTCACCTCCAGAAAGTTGTATATTTGGACAAATGCTTAACATCGGAGCCTTTTCAAGTTGAGCTTAAAATACTAATTGCTAATAATATTTATACTTGCTTAATTTCAGTGTTAATTACAATTTACATTAGATCGAGAACTGTGGAGTTAATTAGTCATAGAGGATTTCCAAAGAATTATAATTTATGGAACAAGTTTTCCAATATTTTAGGTATTCTTTCGTGTTTTGGAATGAGTCTAGTAGCAAACTTCCAGGAAACATCCGAAATAAATGTCCATTTTATCGGCGCATTTCTCGCATTTGTCGTCGGAGCGATGTATTGTGGTATCCAGGTCAGTATCACTGTTGATAGTTAAACTTTCAGCAAATAAATTGTCTTTTAGGCTTATTTAACATGGTTGTCATTTGCGAAAACGTATCTGAAATGTTTAAGAATATTTTTAAGTTCACTCATTTTACCTCTGTACATTAGTACCACAGTTTGCAGTGCAATATCGTTCAATTTATATAGTGGTGAGACACATTACTGGTTCTATTTTACATGTAAAACTGATTTATTTCAGGAAATCCACTTATGTGGAGGCCTGAAAATCAAGGATATGGAATGCATTTAGTTGCCACATTCAGCGAATGGATTATGGCAATAGTAATGATGTTGTATATCTGTACGTTTAGCATTGAATTTAGGAGTGTTCAATTCAAAGACGTTTATTTTACTCTGGTGGAATAAAATATTTACAGACAGTAAAACTATAACTAAATGTGTACCAATATGCACGGAAAAGAATACACAAGTTACGTGAGAGGAAAATGAAAAAAAGAAAAATAGAAAAAAAAGGAATGTAATACATGTTTGTTTGTTATTGAAAAATATAATATTTTTAAGTTTTCTGATTTATTGAAAGTCATGACACCTAATCTAACATGGCCAAAATATTGTTACGTTCTGGAAGAAACGCGTGATGATTTCATTGTCAACTCATGCGACTGAGATTGCTCTAGAGTAATTTTACTAGCGAAAGTTCAAGAAGCCGCTTCCCTACAAATCCCCGTCTGAAGACAGTCAGAAGTTAAAACTAATGTATATACAGATACAAAGTATATAAAATGCAGTAATAACCTTATTTGCGTGCTTCTTTTTAATTGTAAACAAATTATGTAGTGTAACGGACGTCTTCTGGATTATTCCGTGCACATCGAGAGCATGACGTCATCCATGAAGTTCTGGAAATCATTAATCATCATAAGCTGATGCCTGGAAAATTGCCGCCGATATATTGCGACGACGGCGCGACGGCACCGGAAGCGAATGATGTCATCTGTCTAGTAACAATTATTGGAATGACCACATACGGTAACGGCATTGATCTAGAACAGTCCACAGACCGTCTGGGAATGATTGTTCACATAAGATGCTCTCATCAGTCGAGAAGGGTCTGCCGCGCTGTTGTCATACTTCAATTTATACGACGCTCGCATAAAGAGAATGATGTCATCCTTCAAGAATATTCGGTCGCGCCGAAAGGATGATCTCGTTATTCCCGGAATAGAAGGAATCGAGAACACCAGTAGGGGTATAAGAAGAGAACGAACGACGGGAAGGGACAGTGTACTAGAAGGCATCGTGAACAAGTTGGTCGGCGTTATCCTGAACAAGTAAATTTTACATAGGACAACGTTACTTTTTAATAAAAATTAGTAACTAGGGTGTGCTCACGAAATCCTTAAACCGGCTCAGGCTACGTTACAATATTTTTATTGAAGGACGTTGCAGTCAAGGACTAGTCGTACCAATCATGCATCACAGTCACAGTCGGCGTCGAAGATCAGTGAGTTGACTCGGCCAGTTGCCTTTATCTATCCGCGAGATGTATAAATAAATAGACGAGTCCGTTTACGTCATGTATAAATAGTGTGAATAATATAAATGTTGTGATATAAGAAGTAGAAACATAAATTGTACATAGTATGTAAATAAATAAAGCAACCCAGAACGCAACAGCAGTTTACCTTTGATTGAATCAATACATATAATATGTACGTACAATACATTTTAAGAATAAAATTATACGCTGTTGTTGGTAACATACAAATACCCCAAAAATATTAAAGTTTTGAGTGTTTTGAGTGTAGCAATTTTTTTGCAAGTGCTTTGGAATATTTTATCACAAAAATAAAAGTTATACCTACAAGTGGAAAAGATTAAATACTTTTATAAGGAGTTCAATCACTACTTGAAATCGTGCTATATATGGATGGAACACTTTAAGTAAAAATTTTCGTGCGTCTAAAAACACTGCAAGACTTTATATGGATTCATGAAATTTTGCTATACGTAAACTGTTACTAACAAGTCAGTATACAATAAGATATAATAGGTGCAATTTGAGTTATCTCAAAAATTAAATGTATAGAAATCTACATTAGTGTTACTAATATTTTTAAATTAAATTAATGTTCAACATTCTTTGAAAAGAATATAAGAGCTCACAGTGCTCACATTCTCCGTTTATATACTAAGCGGTGATTATTTATAAACGTGAACTTTTTCAGGTGCTTTTCACTCATCCAAAAATTTTCAAAAATATTTGGTGTTCTTTCCATTTCTTATGTAACTTCGACGCCCCAAATTACCTATGCTTAAGTGATATACAAACACCAGTTTCTTAATTTATGTGATTGCAGCAAAGCCGTTTTATTCTATACCACTTCTTTGATGGCAGGTTCATCAAAAGAAATTTTCTTAAACTCTGGATAGTAGAGGAGCAAAAACAGAATGGTAGCTACAGCCATAATCCATTCAGAAACAGTGCTGACGAAGTGATGGACATATCCCCCGTCGTCTTTGCTCCACTTCGTCACATCGTCCCCTGAAAAATCAGTAGTAATAATTAGAGAATTTATCGATAGTACAAAAGTGACGCGTTCACTTACCTTCATATTCTTGCAAGGCTGCTTGACCAAAGCCGAAAGTAATCAAGAACATAACACTACTAATTGCAGAACAGAAAACTCTTAAATAGTTAATGCCCTTGTTACCTATAGTGGGATACAGCTGAAAGGATATTCGAGTCTAAAATTAAATAAAATATAAGAAAACTAGTTTGGTCTTAATTATTGTCATCATACTTGCACGCACTCGTAAAGGGAACCAACACCGAAAGCTAGAAGGGCTCCAGCCATATGAACTGCGAGTACATTTGTTTCTTGAAAGTTACCAACAATACATACCCCAAAAGCAGCAAAATATCCGAGATAAAGGAAAATTTTATTATATTTTTGTATTGAAGGGGGGAAGTCGCTTGATTTTTCTGTTATATACTTCACTTGACGATATCGAATATACATTATTGAAGCCTCTGTAAACGTAAATGCATATGTAATTTGCAAATAATATCAGTGTACAAAAAAATTGAAAAAGAAAACCTTTATACAAAATTCATTCGCACAGAATTGTTGTGTTTTTTTTATGCAAAATTCCTGGGGCAGTTAAATTTAAAAAAATACATATTTTGAAACCTAGTTGTAAAAGAGTATTACAGGTTGTAAAAAAAAAGTTGTATTAGAGTTTTTTAAATTCTATAGAAAAAGCTAAGAATTTTGTCTTTCGATTGTTGTCTTATATACAATTCATTCAACTATAAAAGACCTATTTCTTTGTAGCTTGGAAAATTTCGATCTTACTTCACATAAATTCATTAACCCAATGATTGTTATTACAATTACTTGGTTGTGAAAAAATACTGGGACGACGGTCGCCCCGGATTAATTTTAATAAAATTTAGTAATTGCGGTAGCACACGTGTTCTTTAAATCCACGAACCCGCCCGGCTCAGGCAACATTACAACGGGTACTGAATGTTTCCAATTTTTTGTTTTTGCATGATGAAAAATTGCTTAATCGGCATCTTGTTAAACTTGACCTTAAGTGTTTATCAACAACGTTATTAACTGAGGAGCGTCTTCAAAACCGGGTTGTCCAGTTAAGCTGCATTTGAGAAATAACCCAAATATTTCCAAAATTTTGTACTCACGTATTAGTGCTCCTGTATTTAACATTAGTCCAAAAATACAGCTCTCCGGTGACCAGGCTCCAGTGTCACTGATGTAAGGGAAGTCAGGTGTAACATCTTTTTTGCAAACAGAGATGACATAGCTAAAATTGAATTCATTATCAAACATAAAGGTGTTCTTTAAACACTTACGAAATTATGAATGTTGCATAAAACCATACGGCACATAGAATTGGTAAAATATAACTATATTTAAAAGACATAATAATAATTTAATTTATATGAGTAGAGCTATACACTTTTGTGATAACTTTTAGCTACTACTGCACGATAAAACCAAATTGTTTGTTTCATGTATAGGTATAACAAGCACCAATCACACAATTGTGGTATTCAATGACAAGATGCCATTTATCCTAATGTAAAATCCATACTTATGATTTGGTCTGATCATAGATAAGACTTCAATAAATATCTAGTATGTATATAAATTAGGCTTATCATATTCGATAATGACTTAAAATTAACCCGACTTCATAAGTTTTATTGCAGAATATTTATTTAATACGCATTTTTGTAAACAGAATTTATGTTTTCTATAAAAATATTAACTAAATATTTTCGACAAGCAATACTTAATGATTTTATTGTGTATTGATTACAGGTAATGAGAAAAAACTTCAAGTTCAGTAACCGCAATTGTACGTAGTAACATTTTCTTTTCAGATTAAATGTGGTTACGCAGTTTAACAAGTAGCTGCATGAAAATTATATAAAATCCTGTATAAATTAGAACTAATCAAACTTATCAATTTATAAGAAAAGCAGACAACCAATTCTGATTACAAAATATGTAATAGCACATTTTCATTACTTTAATTATACAAAGTGGCTGCTTTCTGATAATAATTATGAATACAATGAAATATCTCAAATGGTTTATCAAGCTCTTGAGACCAACTGATATACGTAATTCTTTAAAGTAATTGTAGTTAGATAAAGTTCTACAGTAGGGGAGACCGGATACAAAAGTAACACTTTGTATTTTTACTTTGATTTCTGGCTATCAATCATATTTTCCATAAAATGAATATAGCTATATAAAACTTTCGTCTATACTCATTAAAATTTTATATATCTTGGTTTCTAACAATTAGGTACACAGTTGCAAAAAAATGACGTTACTTTCGTCCCTGGGGTCGTATTATACATACAATAAAACAGAAAATTATCAGCAAACAATGAAATTTTACACCAAAAATTGTCAGCAAAAAGATATTTGACACCAAAAATTGTTAGCAAAATATGAAATTTGCCACCAAAAATTGTCAGCAAAAAATGAAATTATACACCAAAAATTGTGGGCAAACTTTAAATTTGCCACCAAATAATGAAATTTTACATCAAAAATAGTCAGCAAAAATTAAATTTTACACCAAAAATTGTAAGCAAAAAATTAAATTAGACACCCAAAATTTGCAATTTCATGAAAATATGAAATTGGACAGCAAAAATTGTCGGCCAAATTTGAAATTTGCCACCAAAAATTGTCAGCAAAAAATGAAATTAGACACCCAGCAAAAATTGTCATATACAATATCCCAAGAGTCAGGCATATTGTCGAAAATTTTCCCAACCTGTCTGGCACAAGTGTTTGTTGCACCGAAAACTTTCAGGGGCAACAAACACGCGTGCAGACAGGGAGGGAAGATTTTAAACAATATGCCTGACCGAGGGATATTTGTTCGAACAACATTAACAAAAAATTGAAACGTCAAGATCTCATAAATCATGTCATGAGTTGGTTGTCATGGTGGTTGAATATTTCCCTAGGGAGATTTTCGCCACGCAGGAAATTGTCGCGAAATTCAAATTTGATTGGTCGATTTCAAAAAAACCTGATGTTTAGATTGGGCCCACATATCAGTTTGACAGGTGAGGGCGATTGTCGGCAAAATTTGAAATTTGCCACAAAAAATTGTCGCCAGTTTGAAATTTGTCACCAAAAATTGTCAGCAAAAAATGAAATTTGACACCAAAATTGTTAGCCAAATATGAAATTTTACACCAAAAATTATCAGCAAATTTAAGTATTCTTCATTAGGAGAATTTACGTTTGTTTACCACCTCTGTTCCTATTAAATGCAGTAATGTATAGTCATTGTTTGACCGGGATGATTTCCATCAAGCATCAACAGCCAATTTCATTTTCCAGTCGTGCAAATGTTTTCATCACTATCTTCAGACATAATTCAAATTAATTGATTTCACTAAATTCACTTATGACACTAACCGCTTAAAAATCGAGCCACTATTTTGTTTGGTCTTTGGAATTTCGTCACCCCGGTCTCGTCCATATTCCATGTATCTTTTGATTCAAACTTACAGTTAGTACAATTCTTATATCGTACTAAAGGTAAGGAGGTGGATCCCCAAAAAAAACTTGTCCGTATTTGTGTTATTGTTTTATTATAATTCATATTACCCCGTAGTTCAGGGGTGCAGTTTGGGGTGTAAGTGTGTATCATGAGGAAGTGCAATATATCGGGTGTCCCAACTAAAATTTGAACCCCCCAACAATTCCAATTTCGGAAGACAGAAGAAAACGCTCGAACAGGTCAATTTTGTTATCAAGGGGGACCAAATTCTACCAAACTTTCAAGTCTTAGATCCCACCCCTTGAGCCAGGGAAAAAAAACATGAATTTGTTATTTTCCAAATCAAAAGTATTTTATGTAGATTTGGAAAATAACAAATTCTTGTGCTCTTTTTTGCAAAAACGAATAGATAAAAGTAGGTTTGGATAGAGAATTGAATAATCTTTAAAATGATGTATCACACGACCCCCCATGCCATTTAAATGGTGGTGCCTCCCCTGGCTAAAGGGGTGAGATCTAAGACATGAAAGTGTGGTACAATTTGGTCCCCCTTGATAACAAAATTGACCTGTTCGAGCGTTTTCTTCTAAGTGTTTCGAAATTGAAATGGTTGGGGAGTACAAATTTTAGTTGAGTATTTTATGTATATTTGGAAAATATCGATTTCATGTTTTTCTTTTGTAGAAAGGAATCGATAAATGTAGGTCTGAATAGAGAATTGAATAAGCTTTAAAATAATGTATCACACGACCCCCGATGCTATTTAATTTTTTTAGGGGGGTGGCTCCCCTGGCTAAAGGGGTGAGATCTAAGACATGAAAGTGTGGTAAAATTTGGTCCCCCTTGATAACAAAATTGACCTGTTCGAGCGTTTTCTGCTGAGTCTTTCGAAATTGGAATTGTTGGGGGGTACAAATTTTAGTTGGGACACCCTGTATATTGCAACTATACAGTGATAAACAATACATTGAAGTGCAGTGTATTAAAGAGTAGTTTGGTGAAATACATCCGAGTTTAGTGTCATTATTTTTACCGACTTCAAAACAGGAGGTTCGGCTGTATGTATGTTTTTTTTCCTTTTATGTATGTTCACCTATATCTCCGTTAATCGTGGACCGATTTTGAATTTTTTTTTATTTGAAAGGGTATGCTCCAGAGGTGGCCCCATTGTCACCAAGTCCAGATCTTATAAGGGGCTCCCATGGAAATCGAGGGAAATTCTCAAATTTTTCCTTTTATGTATGTTCACCGATTTCTTCGTCAATTGTGGATCGATTTTGAAAATTCTTCTTTTATTATTTGAAAGGGTATACTCCGAAGGTAGTCCCATTGTCAGCAAGTCCGGATCTGGTGAGGGGATCCCATGGAAATCGAGGGAAATTGTCAATTTTTTCCTATTATTTATGTTCACCGATTTCTTCGTCATTTGTGGATGGATTTTAAAAATTGTTTTTTTATTTGAAAGGGTATACTCCGGAGGTAGTCCCATTGTCAGCAAGTCCAGACCTGATGAGGGAATCGCATAGAAATCGGGCGAAATCCTCACATTTTATAATTATTATTATGAACTCTCTCAAATGTAGTCGTTTAATAATTATTATTCAGATCTTTGCCTCTGGGAGTCATCATTAAAGGCCCAATTGCCTTGTACCTTGCCTTAGATTTTTCAGGTAGTAATATTGATTCACCATTATTTCAGTATGTCTGATTCTATTTTTTTGCGTTTGCGTCTTTCATCTTCATTTTCAACCAGTCGTCGTTTCCTCATTCGACCAGCGTCTTACTAGGTCTACCCATCATTTAAAATTGTAAAATAATTAGCTTTTTTAAAAAAAGAAACCGACTTCAAAAAGCGAGAAATAACTCAGTACATGTGCTACCTACTAACTGATCTGTTTGAAGTCGGTGCCAAGCCAAAAAAATAGGTAGTAGATAGATAGGCTATCCGCTCCCGCCACATCGCAAGTCTCACCGCGCGCGCGTTAGTGTGCGTGAGCGTGGGTGGGGGGCTCGCGCTGAGCAAAACATCCCAAACCGGCAGACACGTGCGGGGCAGACCTCGTTGACGGCCTGATATTGAATTTTTGATGCGCTATAACGTTGTTGATATATTTGTACAATGACAATAGGTTACAAATTTGTTAAACTCTTTATTGGCTTGGCACCGACTTCAAACAGATCAGTAGGTAGCACATGTAATAATACATGTACTGAGTTATTTATTGCTTTTTGAAGTCGGTTTCTTTTTTTTTTTTTTTAAAAAGCTTATTATAGTTAATTTTTTACGTACATAATTTTTACCTACATAGTTGAGTTGAATGTTTCGTCCCTGGAAAAGTCCAAAACCTCGTCCTGGAACAAATACAGGAAGATACAGATACAAGTTTTAACGATGAAAATGGGGAGTTACGTAAATTTATGAAGAATGAGGCGCTTCCAGACAAGAAAAAAAGAAAGCATTTGAACGAACAATCTAAAGAATTGTTTTAAAATGTATATTTTTTTAATATATAAAAATCAATATTTGTTTGTTTGTTCGTATGCTATGCGCGCCTAAACCGATGTTATCGTTATGAAATTTTGACCACAAATAATATTCGCAATGGGGAGTAACATGGGGGGGTTCACGACCCCAATGTGTCACCCTTATTTGGTAAAAAAATATTTAAAGTTCAAATCAGGCAAAATTAAAACTCTGTCAGATAAAAATGCCATAGTGACAGTTTTAGACATATAATGTCACTAATCAGTTTTCGTCAATATCATTTCACAAGGGAGGAACAGTGTGGTGAAGTCGAGGGAGAAGTGGTAAAATTTATTGTGGATGTGTCCAGGATTGCTTTCGATGTGGGCGCAACTTTAAATTCTTCTTGGATAGGACGTGCAATCGGTAAGTAACGTTAATGAATTTATAACGCTGTTCTGACGTAATTATTAGGTCTATGTCTAAAATTTGTTGTTATTGTAAATCCTTTCGATTAAAAACAAAAGACCCGGGCATGTGCTGCAATAATGACAAAGTAAAGCTGGAACCTATGAGGGATCCACCAGAACCACTAAGAGTAAAAAATTACAATGTTTTTCAAATAATATCAATCTGGCGATCCAAATTTTCTACAACTCTATTTGATAGAATACAATGACAAGGAGACGACATTCTGCTAGTAAAAATATAAAAAGAATTGGCCTCGAACCAGACGAATTGAATGCTATTAAATTGGCAGCTCGTTTGACAGAAGTTCCATATACCATGATGCGGGACATAAAAAAATATTACAAGTGTGTTTTAGACCACACGACTGAAGTAAAACTTCAGTTCGCCATTGTGAAAGTGCTCTTAATTTATGTAAGTTTATAAATGGAGCTAGAGAATCCTGAATTAATACCGCCTGCAGTATTGGATAATGCATGTTTCAATCATGTGTAGCGATTAAGATAAATAGTGCAATTGCAGGCAAAATTGACACAGGCCAATGGCTCTGTCGTAAGCAGGGTGAATTGATACGCATAAGACGCGGGTTTAATTATTCCGTTCGCTTCGCCCGATTACACTTTTCGTAACGCTCTCGTCAGGCATTCACCAGATTACTCCCCAAGTCAAGTATCCGTAAAGAAGTTTTACTTCAAAAATTGCAGAAGAAAGAAACGGGTAGATACTGAAGTAAATCAAAAGTTGAACCCATCAACGACAAACCTTTTAAGAATAACTGTATACGACTGCTATAAGGTCAATGTAGAAATAAGAAATGGGTTTATATCTTTCTTATTGCCCAAATATCCTGCAATTCCTTAAAAAAATGGATTTAACCTATTTAACCAACAACCATTAACAACAGAACAGCAGTCGAAGTCGAAGAATAGTGAAATGGCGACAGAAATACTTGAAGAAAATCGGGTAGTTCCGAAGGGAAAAATCGACCAATTCATTATTTGGATGAAACTTGGTACCTACGATACCCACGATACTGTCAAGAAAGGATGGACTGAGGGCTCAAAAAGATCGGAAGTTTCATCGTTGTCTCATAATCAAGAAATTAGATTAATCATTCTTCACTGTGGATCATCAGTCTGAAGGATGGATAGAAAATTGTTTGAAGTTATGTGGGCAAAAAATGGAAAATTACAATGTTAATTACCATAAAAATATGGACGCAATTATTTTTGAAGAATGCCAAGTTGTCAAATTGTGAAAATTCCTAACACTAATTCCAGAAAATCTAAGATCCAAGAATTTTTAGCTGACGATATACGAATCCTACAACAAAAACCAACTTCTGGAAGTTCTACAAAAAGTTTGATAAAAGTCATTACGTCGATCAAACAGTAAAAAAAATATGGAAACAAGGTCTTGAGAATACGATGATATTTTTGCATTTTCAATAAGAATTGAATTTATTTGGGGTAAATTGAAAAAGGAAATTCGACGAAGGACTGATTCAAGAAAAACTGAGGATGAAGATTTAAGACATGGAGACATTCTTGTACATCAATTTATAATTGATTTGGGAGAAACTAGTGATTCCAGTGATGAAGAATTGGACACCGAATAAATACTGAATGTGACAAAAATAATGACCTGACCTGGCCCTTTTTAGAACGAACTAATTGTAAGAGTAATTATTACTTAGGAATTAGTTAATGAGAGTAATTTATTGTTTATTTTATTTAATTTTTTGTCAGAGGAAGCTCGTACCTCCCCGTGGTCTCTGATGGATTGTAGCACTTTTAATCGGATATGCAGTTTTCATCTACACTTTAAGTTAGTGTCAATTAACTGTCTTTTTAAAAATCCAATCCATTCGTAAAAAATATGCCAACTTTCGCACTTCAGTCGGGACCAATCCGAAGTATACCTTGGAGCACTGAATAGTCCTGTGAAATTATTTTTGCTTCAGTATGAATCTAAACATATAGTCTGACGTGGCGAACATTAAAAAATAAAGGGTTCCCCATACAAGTCCTTTGGAGTTTCTTCGTTCCACTCGTTTCAAAAAAACTTATTAATGATTGTAGATTTAATAACTTAGACCAGTTATCCACGAATACTTTACGCTATTTTTTATTATACCAGCAATATTGGAAACAAATTAAGCACTAAAAACTTAGAAATATTTTTTGTCGTGATAAATCGAAATGGCGTAATAATATTGCCATTAGTTACGACAATTATTGTTTACGTTTTTCTCGCGTCCACGTCTGTCATTGCATTTAGTCGTGTCAGCAAAAATCGAGGAAAAATGAGTTAAAACGAGATTTCACCCGATATAGAAGCATTGGTCGAACAAGCGGAATCCAAAATACTATCATCGAAGTCAAAAGACCCATACCTGAAGGAATATGAAAAGTTTTCAAATTTGATGAAGTTATAATGATACCTATATTTCCTTGACAACCTTTAAAGCTCGCCGTGCTTTAATCGCCTGTATTCGCACGCTCAGGCGTGCCTTAAACGGTGATTCTGATGCAGGTATAATAAAAATAATACTATGTTTCTGTCGTCATAGCTTTCATTAATGGCAATGAACAATGGTAACGCAATAATAGTTTTGTCCTTATCTTTTATTCTGTATCTTGTATTTTTTCCTCTTTGGTCAGCTTGCGCAACGCCAATCTCATTCTTTTTTATGTGAACTTTATAAACTGGTTTTGAAAATAATATTCAAAAGAGATAGATCTGTAATTATTATTACTACCATTCTGTTTTCTTAAACTACTTTTTCTTTAATTATTTTTTTGGTACAAATACGTTAACGTAAGTTTCTCCTTTTTGAATTTTTTTTCTCTTATATTTTTCCCACTTTTCAGTCTTTTTCTTTTACGGGTTTTTGTATGCTTATTCACCTCTATGGTTTCTTCTTCTATTTCGCTTGAGAAGAGATCATTCAAATTCACATAATTTTACATCAAGATATCGTATCTCTTTCTATCAGCAGCAAACTTCAATTTCAAATCGTGCAAAGAAATGTTTTCATCACTATCTTCATACTGTGACAGTCGTGGACCCGAGATGACTCATCGCTGTAGCGGCGTCATCAATTACTGGACTGTACTGGAATTTACTACAACGTACTCGAGGTAGTATGACTCATCTTTTGGAATATCCGGTACGGAGCGAGAGCGCCATGGAACATCTGGCCTCTAGAAGCATTTAAGCGCCGGTATATTTATTAGAGGACGTTCCAGCGGGAGTGAGTCTAGTCGCATCAGTCATCGAGTGAGTCAGTCGTTTCATCGAAGATCAGTGGGTTCAGTCGGACAGTTAGTTTTATCAATCCGGAGTGCCGCGTGATGTGTAAATAAATAATACGAGACGTGCCGGGAAGCAGTAAATTGTAAATAGTGTAATATTAGAAGTATAAATAAATTGTAAATAGTGTTTAAATAATTACACATTAACAGGTGTGACGGTAATCGCTTAATGAAGGGAAGTGCACTTAGAACCTTTGGAAATACGAAATCCGGTCAAATTGTAAATTGAAACAAATTTTTTTTTGTCAACAACTAATGTAGGCAGTTAGATGAACGTTTTATAATGTCGCGCTTGCTATGGAGATTATGGTAACTTGATAATTTGGAATTTATTAAAAATGTTGCTTATAGAACCTTGTGGTTCTTATGCCGCGATATTAAATTCGTCCTCTCACTGATGATTGTGAGACACTCTCCGTTCTTATTTGCAATATTTTACTGAAATTTATACATATACAATATTTTGTTTTCGAAAATGCTCTCCGATAAATAAAAAGCATAATCGGTTGAGCAATGATTTGCTTATAAGGGGTATAGACGTGTTAGACTCTTATTAATCTGTATTTGTAATAAAAAACAACAACTCATCCAAGAATGACAGTACCATAATGTTGCACTATAAAAGACAAGAAGGCTAACAACTGAAAAAATAACGAATAGTTAAAGTTAAGACGAAAGACCACAACTTGATTTGCTTAGGCGCTCGGTCAATATTTAAATTGGATGCAGGGTTCAATAACTACCTATACCAATGACCACAGTCAATATTGTTTTTCTATTAACGTCAGGGCGACATCTGCACGAATATTTCTAAAGTTATATAAGAATAAAAATTAATGGATTGTTATTTTACGAATTCCTCTCTTTATTGAAGTTTCCTGTCCACTCCCTGCCCTCTAAGTTGGAAGCTTACAACTATTACTGGCACCCCAACTGCAACCAGAAACCAAAGATAAAACCATAACGATATAGTGTTGAGTGAGTAATTTTAATTTTATTTTAAAATTACTCACTCAACTGCTATAGTATTCTTGATGATTTAAAGTATTCAGATTACTGTAGATAGTTGCGACCTTCGGCGGATAGGTGGCGAAGAAAGACTGCTTGATGTAAAACTTGACGGTCTCCAGATTTTGAATATATTACCATATACTATCAACTACGGTAGTAGTGTTTTTAAATAATAAAATATTGGGATACAATGCGCCAGCTTTATTACCAGTGCCGAGGATTTCACCTTGAGGTAGAAAATTGTTACAAATTATAAAACCGTATTGCCACTATCTGAAGAAGTGGGCGGTGGACTTAAAAGCGTTGTCTACACATTTCCTCATTATACTCAGATATGTGTGTATTTATCACCGCTATTTATTGTACAGATTTTTCAAGCTATGACTAACCACTATGCTAATCCGTTACAGTAGCTTCTATTTGAAATTATTAATCACCCGGTAGTAGTGCTGTATACGGGGCGATTCAACTAAGCGCTTGACAATTTTAAAAATAACAGATATGCACGTAGAGAATACGCAAAATGACTGATATAAAATTTTAAAGTGTCATGTATGTTGGGTTGTCGATCGAATTTGGTCAGGCGCGGTATCATCTGAGATGAATCAGCCCGTATATTGTCCAGGGTGTTATGGAAATAAGTGCAAACTGATTTGTTTATACCATTTTAGTAAAAAGTCATTCGTTTAAGAAATAAAACTCAAAATAGATTTGCTATAAATTCCCAGACGCGCTAATGACATTCATCGCCGGTCAAAAATCTTTCCAGCACTCGATTTAGTGCTGCTGATTATACTAATTTTTTCACCCAATAATATCACTATATAGGTTATCTCTGTGTGGGATTAATAACAAATTTGTAATACTCAAAAAAAAAATAAAAATTAATTCGGGATTTAACTTACTAAAGTGAAATGTGAGGAGTTCCCCTAAACCGGAAATTTTAACAAACAGGATTTTTTATTTTTTCAATTAGTATTCCGAAGCAGATATCTTATTCCAGAAGTGGCATTAGGGCTGCAGTCGGGAAGTAAACATCCCCGGTTTAAGTCGCCCTCGATAAGTGACTAGTAAATTTCAACACTAACATTATCTTGAATACACAATGTAATCAAGTCTCAAGTCTATCATTTTTACAACACATTCTTCTTTCGTGAAAGTTGTAATGTTAATAATAATGCAATATCTTGTTAAGACCCAAAATGTCGCTATGTTAATAATAAAATTATATGTGAAGAAATTATAAAAGTCATAAGTGAAGTGGAATGCTCCCAAAATCCGGATTGAAAATGCGCTCCTATTGTGTATTTTATGGTCCGGATAATTAATTATTTGATAATCCGAATTTAATAAAACAATGGGGACTACTGAAAAATGATTTAGAAACGAATCGATAAATGTAGGTCTGGATAGAGAATTGCATAAGCTTTAAAATGATGTATCACACGACCCCCCATGCCATTTAAGACTTGACTTGACTTGGTCTAAGACTTGAAAGTTTGGTACAGATTGGTCCCCCTTGATAACAAAATTGACCTGTTCGTTGGAATTGTTGGGGGTACAAATTTTAGTTGGGACACCCTATATGTACGTATGAAAATACAATATAAAATATGAGAGGTGAAAAATAAAATGCGAAACATGAAACATGAAAATATCAAACATGAAGTACGTGGAACAACACATAAAACGAAGCATAAAAGCGGAAATACATACAGGATGACTGATAAAAATCTTTGATGCTGTGTCTTCCTTAGATTTAAACGAGTCATGCATCAAATGAAATCGATTTAGAAACACGCCATTACTTTCTGCTTTAACATTTTTTGACATTTAATTCTTGACAGATGACAGTCAATTCTTTTTTGCACTATGTTTTTGTATTCATTCTTGTAGAGAATATTTTTTTGAAAAATAAAGATATTATAAGAACAAAAAAAAATATTTTGAAAACAATTGCATGCATGCTGTCCCAGACATAATAGATGAATGAAATATTTGGGGATATATCTGACCAGAATAACTTTATAATATCATATCCATACATTCATAATAATTATTTGTGGTAATGGTCATTTTGAAAACCGATACAGATTTTTTCATCAAAATATTTCATTTCTGATTTCGGTAACTTGATTTAAAAATATGTATACATTATTATTTATTACTTTTGAAGGTAATATGACTAGTTGTGAAATTTTATGTATTTTATATAGAGTGTAATCATTTGGAAAAATAAATTTGTCATCTGTCAAAAAAGTTTTTATTTTAGATATCATGTGTTTAAATCGGGTTAATAAGAAACAAGACTAAGCGTCAAAGATTTTTTTATACGTCACTCTGTATAATAAAACATGAATAATACATATAATTGGTACATACATTAGTCTGTGGGGCCTTTTTACTCGCCTTAATTTATTTCGGTCTCTGTTGCCTCTCTTTATATTTGTTGAATATTTTTAGTTTGCTCTTCTATAGTCGTTTTAGTGTCTTCAGTATTTTTGCTCTCTTTAGTTCCTTTAGATTCTATAGTCTCTTTGGTTTCTTTTCGTACTTTCAGCTCATTTCGTTCTTTTGTCTCTTTGATTTCTTTGATCTCTTTAGCCTCTTCGGTCCTTTTTGTGTCTTTCGGCGCTGTTGTTTTATTTATGTCTTAAATTTAACATTGTTAAGAAGGACGAAGGGGTTGATGATCCAAAAGATTAAAAATTTTAAAGATTGTTAAAATATGTACTGACAAAGTTCGATGAACTAGTCGACTGAATTAACTTTCATTAACAAATATAATAGTCCGGGAGGTAGCGTTGCATTTGAACAAGTCATTTGATATCGACTGAAAATTATAATAATAATAGTTTTCCCCTAATATTTAAGATGGTTTTCAGATCAAGAAAAATTGTCAGTCTTTTTTTTAACGGGGTTAAGAGCGTCAGTCATTGTCATAAACATGCTGCGCGCTCAGTGCATCTGAACGTTGCATAGTCACTTTGGCAAATGAACTGACGATCTTTACACCCACAAACATTCAGCTGACGGTGATTTTTATTTTTGTTAATCATAAAAATACACCATATTTTAATTTCAGTCAGTCGTATTATATAAATTCAACATAAAATTAAATATGGTTCATAATTCGTGACCGATGTATAATCCCCTCTCTTCAATACAGCTGATTATTATTTTTTAGTTAAAAATGATCTGAAAATTTTTGTGCGGTATGAATATACTGAAACATTTTTTTTTACAACTTTCACTGACGCTCATTTTGCTGATTATTGAACATTAATCAACCGCTAAAAATGAAAGTCATTCGGTATAAAATTCGTAAATAAATGCAACGCTACCTCCCGGACTATAATGACAT
Organism: Diaperis boleti; assembly: GCA_963583935.1. Classification (NCBI taxonomy): domain Eukaryota; kingdom Metazoa; phylum Arthropoda; class Insecta; order Coleoptera; family Tenebrionidae; genus Diaperis; species Diaperis boleti. The sequence continues at coordinate 39,000,267 of OY757242.1, read as the reverse complement.
TTCAAAAAATAAAAGAAAAGGCATAGTTAAGTTTCGACCAATAACAGAGTTCCATTTTAAATAATTATAGTGATAATCTGATAATTTTCTTGTATGATAGCTAGAAAATGATTTTCAAGATCTGTCAATTCAAATTAGTCATTACGGTAAATGTCGAGTCGCTTAGTTACCGTATTACAGCTCCCGAAGTTAGCCTTGATAACACTCAAGCTGACGAGTGTCACAAATTTTCCTCTACGGGTCGGGAAATTAAAACGTAACAATCGTGGTCACTAAATCAGCTGTCGTGTCAGAGCTCTCGTGTAATTACAAGTGCACATATTTTAAATTTAGTAATGTAAATTTTAATAAAATTATTATTAGTATTTATTAAAGACCTCGGTAATTCGGATTACTCGATAATTCGGATCGAGTGGATTTGGATTAACGAGTCAACACTGTACCATTTTTGCAAGTTATGATCACTTTGAAGCCAAAGGTAAATTATTTTATTTAATTCTTATGTAAAGGCTCTTTTAAACATGATCGCGCACGTGTGGAGTGAGCAATTTTAAATATACTATGTGATAATTTATAGCTGTTAAGACAACTAGTATTTTATAGCCTGTTTAAAAATCGCGATCGACCTAATTAAAATTCAAATAGAATGGGATTTATGTTCGATGATCGAAATTATGAAATTATGAAACACATGTTGTCTTCATGTTTTTTTTTTATTATACAGACTGATCAACAATTAATGTTTCAATTGGTAATAGATTCAGCTAAAAGTGTAGATTTATTTTTGCCTTTATGTTGTAAATGCAAAGTTTGTTTGGTGCAATTGGTCACCCATCGATTGACAACCAAATCACAGGCTTACCAATTCTTATGTAAATCAAACTTTTAATCTTGAACACTCAGTACATATACTAAACGTAGCTCTGAATTTACAAAATTTTAAATTTGAAAAATTTAATTTACCATTTTTGAATTATTAATCTAAAACAAATTTAACTTTAAACCATCACAGCTCCTAAACCATTTTTATATAATCCTGGGATAGTTACGCCAGAAATACATAACTACGGAGAGATTCAAAAGGAAATTAGTCAAAGTTGACCATGAAATGTTAAATTTAACACGGTTATCGCGCTTGGCCAACTTTAACAAATCTAGTTTGTGATCTCTCCGTACTTTACTCGGTTACAAAAATGGCCCGAAGAAGTGGACTTGTTACAATATACAAAATTTATCTAAAATAGGATTTACGTGTACTATCTTTGAACTATAAAGCGCATTGCCAATGACCACGAACTTTATAGTGCAAATCGCAAAATTTATGGCAGTCATAAAGTACGGTTTAAATATACCATGGAAACAGTATAACGAGTTAGTATTATGCAGTATACTGCATAATCTTTAATTTTTAAACAATAAGTATTCATTAAAACTTCAATATAATTTGTAAAATAAAAATAAATTGATAAAGATACGGGATTATTTCAACGATTCTGGTGTGAAATGTTAATAATTCTAAGGCACGAATGGGAAAGTAATTAAGTAGGAATCTGTCATTCCGATTTTTTCCTGTGGAAAACAACACGTCAAATTCCATGTCAGGGCGTGTGAACAGCTTGGGCTAGTATGGTATTTGCAGAAGATGTTTTGATTGTCGACTGCGTGTCTTAAGCGGTTTCCTATTTCCACTTTGACACCTCTTAAGAGTCTGGTCACTAAAAAGGTAAATAAACAACTATTTTACAATTTGTTTACAAATCAAACATAGGTCCAAGATGTCTGACTACTAGATAATGTTTATTGGGAACACATTTCTGTTCTCTTTACAAACATTGCACTTATTTTCGACATATACAAATGCAGAGGACTGGGTGATACAGTTTTTAGAAAAATATGTTAATTATTATCATGTCTCATAAAATGACGAGCTACTACAATTTAATTTCATTTAGATATAAATACGTATGTGTGAAAAATCTGCAAAAATTAGTGTAGATAGAAGTTTGTAACAGAAATAATGTAAACATACCACCATCAAATTTTCACCTTTATGACGCCCGCAATTAATTTTAGCTTAGATTCCAAATATGCAATAACAGTGTTCCAGCAAACATTTCTGATCTATTTTAAGACAAGCACTTTTCGGTCGTTTCTTTTATATCAAAGGAAAATGATTTGTATTTATAGCACTTCCAATACATATGTATATTGATCTAATGTTTATAGATGACCACATGTTGTAGAAGGTTTAATTTACTCTGAAAAAATTAAAAGAATGTTATGGCCCAAATCCATAAATATTTTTACTATTCGGGGAAAACGAAATGTGCATTTGTTTATTTATTTAATTGGGAAGTAATATAGAACTTTCCAACTTTATAAAAAGTGAATAAAATTTATTAACCTATAATTCAATTTCACAGTAACTGTATTATGTATTTAACTCATTACAATTTACTGAATAATGAATAAGTAATAAGTAGCCTTCGATTTGATTTATTACCAGGTTAATGCTTTTCTATATAAACCCTCCTGAAGTGAACATAAATTTATTACGTAAATGGACATCAGGGGTACATTTGTACCACATTTTTTCTGTTTTATTTTTGTCATTCTTTTATCAAATTTAACCAAATTTCTGTAATATATAAAAAAATATGTTGATGATGCTTTACAGTATTTTACGTATTACATTTTATAATTATTCTGGTTGAATGTTGGGAAAAAATTGTTGCTTGGACACGGTAACATCTACCACAGGTTTCATTGTGGGTTTCGACTAAAGCTCGCCGAAGTTCCGGAAAAACCGTTTCCATATTATACCATGAGATTATTTAAATTATAAATTAGAGTAGGCTGTGAATTAAATTAGGTTGACACTACTAACTTTAGCCAATTTGATTAAAATTTTGAGTGTCAAAGTGACTTAAAAAAAGAGGCAACAGAATGGTGAATGGAAGCTATTCTACAGGGTGTATCAGAAATACGTGTGTTAATTTGAACCAGTAAAAGAACTTGCCAAGATGAACATTTTTGCTCTATGGCATTTTGCGAAAATTCAATAAAAAATTCATCATTTTTTTACCCCTAATTTTGACCAAGCGAGTCGTTAGTGTTTGATACTGGACTTTTCTTAACTTTAATTATTTTTGTTTGACGCGTAAAAGTAACATTCTGTCAAGATTAGTTGTCATTTTTAAAAATGCCCAAGTTTTCAAATCAAGAATTAACAGATATTGTCTTGGTGTACGGCGAAGCTCACGAGAATGCTGCAGAAGCACGAAGACTACGCGGCTCGTTTCCCCAATCGTGTTTTACCCAATAGACATACATTTCAAGCAACTGTCCAACATCTCCGTGATCATGGCACATTTAAACCTCAAACCCAAGATCGTGGCAGAGCTCGTCCTCGTCGTGTGCTGAATGTTGAAGAGAATATTTTGGATGCTGTTGCAGCTCGACCAGGAACCAGTACTCGTTGACTTGCACTTCAGTATGGTATGGAGTATCACATCAAACAGTTTGGCGAATTTTAAAAATTCTTACCATGTGCAACGCGTCCAATTTTTGCAACCTGGTGATCATGCTCGTAGACGCTCGTTTTGTCAATGGATGGTTGAAAAAATTAATAGACAACCGAATTTTTTAAATTATGTTCTGACAACTGACGAAGCAGGATTTACTAGAGAAGGGATATTTAATGCTCATAACACTCATGTATGGGCTGATGAAAATCCGCATGCCGTAAGAATACATAATTTTCAACAAGAATTTTCCGTAAACGTGTGGGCTGGTATCTTCAATGGAGAACTGATTGGACCCTATGTTTTACCACCTCGTCTCAATGGTGAACAATATTTGCAGTTTTTAAGGGATGTTCAATTTGCTACAAGATGTGCCTTTAGAAATTAGAGCAAATTTATGGTATTTGCATGATGGTGCTCCTTGTCACAATGCTCTGATAGTCAGAGATTGGCTAAACACTAACTTTCAAGAACGGTGGATTGGAACTTATGGTCCAACTTTGTGGCCCGCCAGATCGCCCGACCTTAATCCTTGTGATTTCTTTTTTTGGGGACATATGAAACAACTAGTTTATGCTGTTCCAGTTGAAACTATCAAACAACTGAGGAATCGTATTGCAGATGCTGCTATAGTCATAAGAAATAATCGGCCAATGCTTGGACGAGTTAAAGAGTCTTTTAATAGACGTATTGCGTGTTGTTTAACTAGTAATGGTGACCATTTTGAACATTTATTGTGATAAACTTATTTTAAATATTGATAATCTTATGGTTCTATTTCAACTAAATAAATTATATTTTTTTAATTTTCTTTGAGATGCTTAACAACATACCTAATTGTGAGATCTTGAAGGTTTCAAAATGCTTGTAGTGGTATTGGTAAATCCGCACCATGTTGATTGAATACAAGTTCCTGCGAAGTACCATTTCAAAACTAAATCCTCTTGACATTATTAATGACAACCATCATGACAGCATTGTGACGGTTTCAAAAGTTACCGTTGCTAATCAACCAAAATTACATATGCTTTTGTCCTGCTCTCAGTAGCGTACTGACAATTTTGATAAAAACTTTAACTATATTTATTTTGAAAACGAAAAAACTTTTGTACGATTTTTTTTTACCATTATCTTATATTCATCGTCACCAATTACCAGTTTTTTTAAAAACACATATTTCCGTTACACCCTGTATATAGAACGCTTGTTATAGTATATTGAAACACTAGTTTTGTAAAACTTATATTAAGACACGAGTTCAGGTTTGCAGCACGACTGCCGTAGGCAGGAGTGCCTGTAAAGAACGAGTACTCTTAAGTTTTACAAAACAAGTTTTTCATGTTATTTTTTCTAATTTGCAAATTAATTTAGTTTTTTTTCCAAATAAAATCAATTTTGGTAATTTAGGGAATTTAGTTAAATTTTGATTTATTTTGTGCCTGACGTATACTTGACATGACTTGACATGGAACCATAATCTCAAAATCACACTGAGATTTCGTTCAGTGCAGGGTTCAGTGTTGTTACCAATGGAAAAAGAAATTCTAGATTTTGGGTGCGTTAATGGATTATTAACGCACTCAAAATGGATGCGTTAATGGCTTTGTTACAACAGCACATTAGAAAATAAGGCCGTAGGCAGGAGTGCCTGTAAAGAACGAGTGCTCTTAAGTTTTACAAAACGAGTTTTTCATGTTATTTTTCCTAATTTGCATATTAATTTCATTTTTGAACAAATAAAATCAATTTTGGTAATTTAGGAAATTTTGTTAAATTTTGATTTTTCTGTAAGTGGCGTATACTTGAGATGACTTACATGGAACCTTAACCACAACATCACACTGACATTTAGTTCAGTGCAAGAATATTAACGCACTCAAAATGAGTGCGTTAATAGCTTTTTGTACTCATTGCTTATAGATACCAATTTTCCGTTTATCGCCGATGCGCGGAAACAAGAATTTCCCGCACTGGGGTGTTTTTTACTTTCCACGTCTAGGAGGGACATTTGCTTCATAGGGTGGGTGTTGGTCAGTGCAACGAATACAGGAAGTGACAGTAAAACCGAATTCACGAAATGGCTTGTCACATTCAAGGAACTTTTAAATGTGAAAAATTCAAAATTATTTTAAATTATTTATTTTTGATTTCTTTTCGGGCTTGATTCGTTACAAAAAATATTGTACCTAACTTATTTGAAAGCGAAATTTCCCGCATTCGCACTAAATGCAGCACTCCCTTCGGTCGTGCTTCAAACAAAGTGCTCATGCGGGAAATTTCACTTTCCAAACACGTTAGGTAAATAACTATTTTGAACTCACCGCCTCGAAAGCGACATTTTACGATCTTTGTCGGCAACCCGAAACACTTGCTTCCCGGTCTACTAAACCGGGAAACACGCTAAAAAGCACTCAAAATAAAAAGTGTTTAAAATAAATCAGTAGCTATTAATTAATGAAATTAAACCACTTGTCAACATTTGAAACACGATTTGGTACACCCAAGATTCATTTAAATATTGAAGGTAAAGAATTTGACGATTATAAATGAAGAAAAATGACACATTTTTTAGGTTATGTCAACTCGAATTAAATCAGTAGCTATTAATTAATGGAATTAAATATATTGGCAACATTTAAAACAACATTTGTTATACCTAAGATTTATTTCAATATGATGGAAAGGTACATAATTTCACTATTACAACAAAGAAAAATATTTTTTTTTAGGTTATACTACAATTATTATTCAATGTGTTCAATCCTTTGAATATTCAACCAGTGTCCCTGTAAACATTTATAGTGCAATTAATGCAATTGGTAGGGGTGATTCCTGAACCAACCTGCTTTTATGTGGATGGGCCGGCCAGGCGTTGGTTGGATTAATTTTTTGTAGAGAATCGTTTACGCTTGATGACTTACAATTAATTGGTCAATTGTTATAGAAGCCATTGCTTGCTTTATTTATAATTTTGAAGTCTAATTGCATATTAAAATAACTTTAATTTAAAAATCGTGGTAATGTTCGTTTCAAAAAATATTGTACAATCGCTCCTTCATCGCTCGTGCTTCAAAACTGCGTTCACGCGGGAAGATTGTGTTCCCGCACTTGGTTTGTAAATTACTATTGTTACAACAGCAAATTAGGAAAAAGGTTTTTCGAAATGCCTGCCTAATTTCCCAAATTATTAAAAATGAGTCCAAGAAATTTATAAATCTGTGGCAAGATTTCGTGATGTTAGTGTGTTGTTGCGGAGCGCCCAAAAAAAGAACTTCTGAGATTCTGACAGATAATGTAAGCGTCTCCCAAAAAACCTCTTTTCAGGTTAGCACTTAGTTAAAAAATATTTTTTAAGGAACGGTAAATGCCGAGAGATATCGAAATAATTTACTCGAACCTTTTTTCCAAAACTTTCAAGATGACGAACTTCTACATGTATACTTCCAGCAGGATAATACAACAGCTCACAAGACAAGGGAAACTATGGCCCGAATTCACGAGTTTTATGATGATCGTGTCATTCAATTTCTCCTCGAAGTCCGGACCTGACAATTCTAGATCATTTTATTTTCCCGTACATATCTCAAAAACACCCTATTTAAAAATAACCCGCACAATCTTGAAGAACTGCAAGAGCCAAATTTTAATGCATGCAACGCTGTAACCTTTCACATGTTGGAAAATGCATTTGAAAATATGAAACGGAGAGTTAACAGCTGCATTGAAGCTGGGGGAGAACACTTTGAACATTTGCTGTAATTCTCAATAAACCTACATTATTTGTTAGTGTTTTATTTTCTTTAAATTAAAACAATTTAACATGAGAAACATAAACGTCACAATGTTTACCATAACCTCAAATTTTACTCAGTTCAATTTGCAGGTTGGGCCATTGCATAAAAAAAAACCGGCTGTCCTATTTATAATTTAAATGATCTCATGGTAGGATATAGGCCATAGGCCAGCAGCTGGTCTTTCTTTGAGTTGTATATTGTTATGGCAAACAAAATAATATTAAGTTTGTGTTCTTCCTCTGTGTCATTTACACGATCGTTCTTGTGTTCGGTTGATTACAAAATAAAATTTTGGGCACGTATAACACCAACATTATGTTTGGTCTAAAAGCAAATATAGAAGATTGTATTGCTTTAGCTAACGACCGAAGAAGTTCAGCTGCCACCGTTCCCCAGAAACTTCTTGTAAATGAGATACCATGTCAAGGATTACTCTTTCTCGTTGATTTTTTTCCACTATGTTATTTTGTTTATACCTAAAATGTAATAATTATAGAATAGATCTGAAAACTAACAAAAAATAATATATTACTTACCGAGATATAACTGCATGATTACTATACAGTGTGAAAATTAAGTAAGGAATAAATTCAGTAACTCCGTTAGTATTTGCGCTAGAAATAAAACTTAAAAAGCATGTGGTAGGGCTAATTCTAGCGCATCCGACAAACGTATACTAATATTTTTCATAACTTTTTTCCTATGTTTTTGATTTTACATTCGCATAGAGTTTATTATTCTGATTTCAACGTTATCAAATAATCAATAGGTTACAATCATAAGGAAAAAATAAATAAAAACGGCACTAAATTTCAAATTAGTAAAATTAAAAAAAATTAACAGAGCTGTCTAATTTTATAAGAATTTAAGAAAAAAAACATAGAAATCCAAACAACACAAAGCTCCCAAAAGCAATCAATGAGAAAAAATAAGAAAACAACCTTAAATTTCAAAGTAGGGCTAACAAATTAACAAAAAGACTTTTGATGTAAGAGTTATAAATTAAACCAAATGTTCAAACTGATGACCCTGCATCATTTGACAAAATCCAAGGCGATTATAAAAAGCAGACACTACGTTTTGAATGGTTTGGGGAGTTATTAAACTGCATTCATGTCGAATTCTTCCTTCAAGATCATCAAATTGTTGGGTCGGTTTTGATACACCTTGCCTTTTAAGTGCCCCCATAGAAAAAAATCTAATGGGGTTTGATCTGGGGACCTAGCCTTATTCTATTGGATCTCTTCTTCCATATTCTTGGGAACACTTCGTGCAAATAACGCCGCACCGGGCTTAGTGTGTTGGAGCACCATCCTGTTGCAACCAGATATTATTATTTAGAAGTTAATTTATTATTTAATAGAGAAAAACAGTTCAGACACAATTATTTTGTGCCAATTCAGAACTTGTCAACATTGTATTGGTATCTCTATGGTTTTTTCTCAAATTCCGATAACATTAGACAGTTCTGTTACTTTTTTGAAATTTTACTAATTTGAACTTTAGCGCCGTTTTAATTCATTTTTTCCTTATCTAACCTATTAAGTATTTGACAACGTTGAGAAAAGAATAAAAAAACTATTCAAATGTAAAATAAAAAACATGGGTTGCCATTAAAACAATATTGATAACGTCATAACTGTAAAAAAAAACTAATGACATTTTTTTTTGTATAGGTTCCTCGGATGCGCTATAATTACCCCTGCCACATGGACCTTAAATTCTATTTCTAGTGCAAATACTAACGGAGTTACTGAATTTATTCCTTACTTAATTTCCACACTGTATAACTGGATTCACTGTTTGCAAGAGCCCAGATTTTTAGGTCAGTTAAGCACTTTTTGGAATAAAACTCAAAATATGAATCACAGCTTTATTAGGATCATAACATAGCAATTTTGCATTAAAGGACTATTAATCAAGATCAGTATCATCTTTGGAGTTACCATCTAATAATAATTATAAGAATTAAAAAAAAATAGCACGTGAGGGCAATGGTAATAGTTCTAACACATGTAACATACGTAATCCTTTGCGGAATCCCAGCCAGTGCAAGCAGAGTGAGACCAAAGCCCACAGGAAGAGTACCGGTACTATACCTCGTTGTTTCTGCCGAATTCTCCTCATATGAGACAATGGTTTTCTGGGTCCGCATCAAAATCATCAAGTATCTACGTCGGTCAATGAAGAGTCATTGTCTTTCTGAAGGACTCTCTTTTTAGCCTTTTTTTGTCCTTCCCTTTGCGTTGGTTGTTGACCACAATTACCCGTAATGGACTTCATAGAAAAAAATGTGAATAACACAAACAATAGTATATTATGATACGAGTTTTATAAGAAGCATTTTGTCGCACGCACGAGTAAGTGCGACAAAATGCCTTATAAACGAGTTATCATACAGTATTTTTTCTACTTTGCCACTTTTTATACAAGATAATCAATTATAATAGTCGCTTGCCCTAAATGCACGTGAAGTTCCAATACAAGTGGCAAAAATAGTAATGCCAATTCACATTCATACATCATTGACAGCGAAGTATAGGTTAGGATTGCCAAGATCAGACAGAGAGATTACCAATATTAAAAAAATAATTATACTATTTTTAGTATAATTATTATAACACCGCTTTTGTCTATTATGACACGCAAAAGCGTATCGTAATAGCCTCAGTACGAACGCAACGTAGAAAAATACATATTTTGATTCCAAATGACCATTACTACATATTAATGATGAACAGTTTCAACTAACATTTAAGCGTTTACTTGGATTAGGGAATATTTCGTAACTTACCTTGGTAATTTATGGCGACGTAAAATAAGATCAAGTTGGAGCGAAAACAAAAGACGCTCGCCATGTACAAATGCGTCGTGCAGATTGACAGGGAGGGACTTCTGTCACTCGGGGGCGATGAAGAGCGACACGTTACACACTTCACACGCGTAACGGACTTTTATTGCTTTAGTTTTGTGTGTGATCACCATTGTCCGCTGACCACGATTGCCCTATCTCCGCTAAGCTGGATTACTTGACCATAACATTTCTATTGGTTTATTATTATTACACTGTAAATCACCCAGCGTCAAAACCAATCCAAAAAAAGGTAATATTTCATCTTTATCTGTCTCCATGCCTAGCCGAAAACCCAAAACATGGGGTACTTTATAAGGCCCTTCGCTTTCTGGGAGGCACGAGTGATAAGTGGTGAGATGTCCCCCTGGTCGGATGACCTGATTGCGGCAGTCCCGTTTCCTCGTGTAAAGAGTGGCGCTGCTCTTTGCAGCCTTCACCTCTTTCTTCATATGCTGAACCGTTCCTCCAGAACGTCTATGGACCTTTGGAGGTTTTTTTTTTTCGGTAGCGCTGGACTGCTGTGTCGTCCGCGTACCGTTGTGCTCCCGACTTTCTGCAGGTGTGGAATGTCTGCGGTGAATAGGAAAGGGGGAGGAGCAACCCTTGGGGGACCCCCGAGGCCATTTCTTCCATCCCGACGTCTTTCAAAATCTTCAGGAATAATCGGAATTTTTACAGTTCGTTTTAGTAATGTGATGTTTCAAGGTTACAGTGTGCACTGCTGATGCTGATGGCCTTTTTAATGCTTTGGTTTATTCCTGATGAATGATTAAAGATAAGAAATAAAGTTGTTGCTTGTGGAGGTGGTTCTTTTTGTTGCTTGTACGTATCCATATTCTTGAGCGTTTTACTGGGAAACCGCAGAAAACCAATGCTGGGATCGTCGCCATGGATTCTCTCCTGGGGTCCTTGTGCCTGGTCGCATAGCTTTTCTGTTGAAACCTGGTCCGTTCAGTCAAGTGGCTTCCCTTGGGGACTTCCTGCCTTGGGGGGTCGAGACCTTGAAGGGATGGATCAGTGCATATAATATCGGAGGGATGCGGTTCATCTGTAGGTTGTGTCTGTTTAGTGGTTTGTGTCATGTTTGTAGGTTACAGTGTTATCGCTTTGGATGGTTCTAAGGACGTATTTCTTTTGAAGTAGTTCTAATCTGAATTCTATTTGAGTTGTCTTGGTGGTTTCGTGGACAGTGATGGATGGGAATCTGGTGCCGAGGTTGAAGATTCTTCTTAGGAGGCGGCGTTCGCAAGCTGCTATTTGTTTGGTATGTCTGTGTGCGAGTGCAAAAGTGTAGCTGTGTAGGAGTGTTTACAGCCTTTTACGGTTCCGCGTATTCTGTACAGGAGATTCGCTCGGTTTCGGACTTTTTAAGTGTGGTGTTCACATCGAGCGATAGGGAGCAATTGGAGGTGCAGCTGATACCGAGTTATTGGACTGTTTCAGTTTTGGGTATGTTTGTTGGGAAAAGTTGCATATTTAGAATAATATGGATTTTATTTTCAGCGAGTGAGGGAATGAGAGGTATAGGCATTAGGCCCGTTTACATGGAGAGGTTTTTCGACGCTTTTGGCGCGTACGCTCCATTCGCGCATTCCAAAACTGTTTGTATAAATGCAAATAAAATGGCATGCATGGAGCGCGCCCTTGATACGTGCGTCGAAACCGCAGGTCTGGACTTGTCTGAATTTGTACCCAAAATTGCACCTGCAGTGCTAGATCGCAGGTCTGGAGCGTGAACGGGTTTAATAAAATTATACTTTCGTGGACAGTCAAAATCTAGTGGGTGTCATGAAAACGCCACTGTAATAATATCTTCAGTTACACTAAAGATAGCGGAGTGGGTGTTGAAGTCATAAGTGCAGTTTTCTTTACTCTTTTCAGCTAACAAAGAAAACATGATGACGTTTGTTAGCATTCTGTCCCATAGTTGTTGGACTATCTCCATCCGCAAAAAGTTTATCATCTGGGTTACTTTCTCGAAGCTCTCTTAAAAAAGGCATGTGTCCGTAGCGATCCCTGTCTTGTCGCCATGTTTTTACCCATATTTTACTCGAGTTTTTTTTCTTGGGTGTGCAGCACAAGCAATTCCACAAATTCTGGATCACAAATTAAAGGAACGCTTCACTGTGGAGTGTGGCACACGATACAAAACTTTCCAACTAAGCGGAAATTCCACACTCCACTCCAAAACCTTAACATTTTGCATTCACACACACGATTTTGACGTGTACGTTCCAGATCTACAGTTTGGCGTACAGACTTGGACTGCTGTTTCTTTTTTGTATCACGCGCCAGACGCGTACACTCCAATCCCAAGCTCCGGAGTGGCATTTTGGATTGTCAGTCTAAACCTGCCGCACTGGACTGTCCGTGTAGACGGGCCTATTGGGATTTTGTCGGGTTGGGTATAATTTTAATTTATTCAACTAAGCCTCCATGGTCGTCAGCTGTTCTTGGATATTTTGAACTGCTCTCTGCGGGTTTTGTGGCTTGTCCATAGGGCTGTATCGGCTGCAAAAATTCTTGTTTAAGTGAAGCCTTGGCGTCCATCTGTAAAGCGTGGGAGAAAGCAGGGACCCTTGTGGGAATCAGGCTAGGATTTTATTTGGTTGGACTTTTGATTTTTAATTTTGACTTTGCATTTTCGGTTTCTTAGGAAGGAGTCAATGAGGAGGATGAAGGAGCGATTTAGTCTGAGGTTGATAAGTTTTTGTACTAGTGCGTCGTGCATCACCATGTCGAAAGCACGTGCAATGTCGAGGAAAATCGGGACTTGCGTCAGTCTGAAGTTCTATGATGGGTTTGGTGTGAATCCGAACTGTTCAGGTGGGATGAGTTCCCTGTCCTGAATTAGGAATTTAAATCTTGAGAGTATGATATTTTCTAGGATTTAGCCAGTGATATTTAGTGGGGAGATTGGTCGGTAGGAATTGATGAAGTCTTTGCCTGGTTTAGGGATCATTATTGTGTCGGCTTTTTTCCATGGACTTGGAAAGTATCTGTGAAGCAGTTTTTGTAGATGTGCGGTTATTGTGGTGTCAGGTAGGTTTTTTAGCAGTATTCAGTATTCGCTTCCAGAAAGAAAGTGGCGAATTCGGCACTTGAGGTCAAACTCAATCAGCCAAAAACGCCCGCCAAAGCTTCCACTCCAAGGGCTCTAAAGAGAGCTTCTCAGGAATGCAAAGGCATAAATTTGCGAAGCAGATCGGCTCACCCTGACGGACTCTGGAGCGTCAGAGGCGATCATGAGAGTGCTGAACGCGACACTTTCCTCGAATCAATCAATAAAGAGAAACGTTAGGCCCAAGTCTCTGCAGATTGGGAAGCAAACGGCTACGCAGCAAGAGAAACGACCTCGAGCGTTTTGCCCAAGATGTAAGGGCGCATATTCTTCGGGGAGGCACATCTGCGTGAGGCAGGATAAATGGCGCTTGTGGACAGTTAGCGGTAAAACTCCGGTACAAACCCGCCCAGCGGGACGAATGGTCGCTATAGATTCAGAATCACTGTCTGATTTGTTTCTTTAGGTATGAAGGAGGCAATGGACATCGTCCAGCTCTCCGACCAACAAGATGAAATCGTCGTAGGTCGCCACTCGTGCTCCGTCTGTTAACCGAGAATAGACGCTAAAGTTCCATCCCGAGTTTCATTTTCTCTGACTACCCGTAGAGAGATTTAGGTGAATTAAATAAACGATAAACACAACCGCCCCATATCCTCAGAGAGAGACGCCGGTCTCTTTCGAGACCACAACGCCCCATCGTCGATGACCCTCCACCGGGACATCCGCGGCTTTCACCATCTCCACGTCTAAGGCGAGACCCTCGAACCTTGCGATTTGCTGAATCTAGGCTTCTCGGTTGGGGACAGACGTAGACGTCTTCATTCGTTGGATGCTTGACTCAAGAAATTGTAGCGGACAGTTTGTTTTTAGTTATTGGTGAAACAATGGACGTAAGAAAACCACTATACACTTTTTTTTGTCACAACATCATGTTCATGCCACGTTATGATATATAACCTCAGTGTACACTAATTTGTACTCCAGCCGACCCCTTTCGACCTTATGAGGGTTATAATTTGAATATTGTGACTTATATATTTATGTTTAAATTTGAATATTGTGACTTAGAATTATTAATGTTTACGAGGAAGAAAAAAGAAAATTGAATTACATATAATTATGTATATGCCTCATAAGGTCCAATCTGTGAAAATTTGTGTCAAAACTCTTTAAACCATCCTAGTTGTGGCGTTCATGGAGCAATTAGAAGTCGACATGAGAAAAAAGTGATCAGAAAAACACGCTCAAGCCCGACCGATTTAAATTGGCACTTGCCCTTAACCTTAACTTACCTGCCTCAATAACATTATAATGAATGTCCCTCTATTTGTCAGCCGATTGTCACAGCCTACATGACACTGACATCCGGAAAATAACATGAACCTAATCGAACGACTCGCCAATAAATAGCAGGTGAAAAACGTACCTATCTCCATTGCGATGGATATATTCAATGCAGTTCGTGTTTGATACAAGTAAATCACTTAAAAGAAACAAGACACTATACTAATGCTGTAAGTCACAACACCCAATGTGGGTAGCATTGTTTCAGTGATAATATAAAATACAAAATAATTTCAAAAATGCTCAAACCAGTACGTTCTATTCAGCGAGAGCGACACTTCATACATGCCACATCATCCTATTAGTCACTCTTTCGTAAAATTTTGGGGAAAAGGAAGCACACACGGTCTCGTAAAAACTGAGGTCAGGTGATTCTCTAAAAAGAGGATGGCATACTTTTTGTCTATTATTTATGAACTAAAGATATGTCGCAAAAAATTCTAAAAACTTTAAATAATTCTATCTCGAAACAGGGGCGAAGTCGAAAGCGGAAACCAAAAGGGTTGCACTGTACTCATCCCAAGGTGTTACCAGTTTTTTTTCACCTATATATTATATCGTAAAGCAAGCCTATAATTTTTGTTTTCTTTTACTTCGCAAATGGCTCTCACTATGTAGGCTGGACCGAATATGTATTGTGGCGATTTATGACTTACATAAATATGACTTCGTAATTGTGAAAACTTCGGTTGACTAAGTTAAGAAAAACGACAGATACATAATAATATGTATTTCATTCACAGCTACCGTGTATTGGTCCAAGGTTTAGGTTTGTGTTGTCAGTAGAATGTCCTAGAAATTGACAAAAAGTTTGTTAATGCTCAATTATACCAAAATTAAAATATATCTGTTACAGATTTTATTTCACACTGACGAGACGGGTATAGATCCGTACCCATCCGTGGTACAAAGATCGTGAACAGATAAGAGTATCTAAACATTTTTAATATACATATATATATATATATATATATATATATATATATATATATATATATATATATATATATATATATATATTTTTGTTCTTGCACGTTTCATCTGCAACGCATTAGTGGCACTTAAAATTTCTACCTTTGAAATATTCATATCTAATATCTTACTAACCTCCTCAGTTCTTGTTTTTCTGCTGCCAAGGAGTTGGGAGCAATGCCAACTTCCGGCTACATTGCTAACTCGCTGATTATATACGTTTGTCAGACGCCAACATAATTATACAGCGACAAATTTCAAAACTTGTTCTCATAGAACAAAGACACTGAAAGGTTTTTATCTTTATCGATGAGGGTGAGAATATTGACTTGCAGACAAAACTGAAACGCAAACTTGAGTTATTAGGATTTCCTATTTTAATAGGTCTAACGCCGGCCTTTTCTTGATATACCGTTCAAGACGAAAAATAAACCAATTCTAGCCGGAAAAGCTACTGGTGGGCGATTTACAACTAGATTCAGGCAATCGCTAACTAGCCACATAAAATTCAACATCTTGTCGACAACGACCACACATTTATCGGAAAGAACTATTGGTATGCTAATCTTCATCATAATATGCAAAAATTATACATATTTCATTCAGTTGTAGAAAGACAAAACCTTAATATGCTTCGAAACTGTTGTCGCTGTTCTTCACTTAAAATATTGAACATGAGATTTTCGTAGGCGTGATATGCGTTTATATTTGTTACCAACTCGATACTCATAATTTGTTACGGATCGTCAGTAAATAACTTTGATTTAAGCTAGAAGTTATTTTTTCTATCATTATTATTGAAAGTAATTATTAAGTGCTAACGTAAGTAAGTAAACAACTTAAGAATAACATGTCCGAGTCAAAATTAGATCACGTTGATGCCGTCAATAAAATTGGCATCACTTTATTTCTCGTACGGCTATCTAATTGCTAGCTACTTATTCCAATATTGAATTTGTGGGATCAGCCAAGTCTACGACAGAATAGCGTTAGATCTTCTGTTGGAAGAGTTTTTGATTCAAGATACAATATTAGTATGTTGTTGAATGGTTGAGCTTTTCAATCGCCTACTTGCTGGACGAACTATACTACAGGTACCAATCTACAGAGCGATTTGGCAATCAAACAGATTAATATATTTTCATTAGTTAAAGTAATTACCGTACTAAAAACGACAAATGTTTAACCCCCTGGAAGTAGTGCATTTATCGAATCATGAAAAAATAAATTGTCGTAGGTTAATTTTAACGCACTTCAAGGTGAAACTTCAATGAAACATCGCACAGTGGAGTCGGAACGAACAATTTTTGGCCAAAATTCTGAAACTTGTGGAACTGGTTTTAAAAAAGATCGCAAAAACAAACAAAATAATAAAAAATACCACTAATAAATTAGGGTGGTTTTTGGGGGGTGGAAATTGAAATAATTAAATAAAATTTTACAACTGCATATTCGTAAAGACTTCGACGCAAATTCACTATTTATTGTGAATGACGTCTTTATTACTTTTTCCACGTTTGGCCGTGTTTTTTAAATACTCTAGTCGCATGAACGCTACTGTATGTCAGCCGCTACTAGATAGCACGGGAAAATTGAAAAAAAAAATTGTTGGATTAAGGTAGTTCTTTTGTTATTAGAGCAATTGACTAATATTTGACTATCATCGATCCGACCATTTACTAAATTACTAATATTAAATCCTCCCTTCATATTTTTTTCCATAACAAAATGTTATTTTAGAAACTAAAAACAGTAGACTAAGTTAAATTGTCACTTGCCATCCAAAAAAGGTCCACTTAAAGGAATTTCGAATTTAAGGAAGTAAGAATAAAACAAAAAGTATTTATAAAAAAGTCTGCACCGTTTCTGTCTGTTGTGTTGTTTAATGTTTTTCTCCACAATCCCCCCTTTATTGCATGAATTGCTCATCATTTTCTTTTCCTTAATTCCTATTTCTCATCCTTTCTCTTTTCTCAATTCCTCTCTAGCTTCAGTCTTTCTTTTTCTATCCTTGGTAGATATCCTTCTCACTGCGCAATCTTTCTCTCTCTCTCTCTCTAGTCAATTTCTTAAAATAACGGTCAAAAATTTCGATTTCTTTTTCTCTTCTTACTTAATCCCTGTTTTCTTTTTTTTTGTTTCCTCAACTTCTCTCTCTATCTTCCTTTCTTCCTCATTTCTCTCTTTTTCTTCTCGCTCTCTCTATCCCTTTGAGTCTCAGAGCATTCTTTCTTAGCTAGATTTCCCTTTCTCTTTCTCTCTCTGTCCGCAATCTCTTTCTTTCTTTTCTCAATATGTACTTTTCTTTACTCCGCCTCGCTATCTTCCCCACTTCTATAAATTTCTGTCTCTTCAATGTCTTCCTCACTACGAAAGCCCTCCTTCTTTTCATACTTCTTCTTTCCTCAATATATCTGTTTACTTTCTTTCAATCTCTCTTTGGTCTTCTTAGCACATCTCTTCAACTCCCTCTAATTTTACCTTTCCTTTCACAAAAAAATCCCTCTTTGTCTATCTGTATCTCCTTAATCTCTACTAACTTCGCTTCAATTTCTCTATGTACCTTCTTGTGTCCTAAATTGGTATTCTTAATTTCTCTTCCTCTATTTTCTGTCTTCTCATAATCATTCTTTCTTTGTCGTTTATCTCTGATATAGCCCTCTCCTACAAATGACTCTCTCTTTTTCTCCGATTAATGTCTGGATCGGTCTTCAGTCTTTCTGTTTTACTCTCCTTAATCTATCCCTCTCTTTCCGCAATCCCACAACATTCCTCGCACTCATTTCCTATCCTCTTTTATGTCTCTCTCATACACACTCTATCTGCTCTCAATCTCACTATTTCTCTCCTTAATCCCTCATTCCTTTTCGCAATTTTTTAGTATACCTCTCTTCCAACTTTCCGTCAATCCTTAATTTGTTTTTTTTTCTCATACTCCATCCCGCGCTTCTCAATAGCCCACTTCTATCCTCTGATCTTCTCGTCCCTTTTAATTTACCTCATCGGTCTCTCTTCTTTTTATTCCTAAATCTTTCTGT
This sequence comes from Diaperis boleti, assembly GCA_963583935.1. Lineage (NCBI taxonomy): Eukaryota > Metazoa > Arthropoda > Insecta > Coleoptera > Tenebrionidae > Diaperis > Diaperis boleti. The sequence goes on along the minus strand of OY757242.1, from coordinate 38,981,677 downwards.
ATAATCTCTCCTTTTCCTCTATCTAATGGTCTTATCCTTTCATGGGATTCTTTCTTCTTTGAAGGTATTTTTCGCTTCTTATACTGCATGCAAACTAAGGTAAGTTCCTCAAGAAGCTCACAAATTGAGGTCTTTTCTTACTTTTGCGATTTCTTGACAAAATTTTCTAGCTTCCCATTTTAACAGCGTTCCACTGTAGTCCCTGGACTTAGTTTTTTTCTAGTATTTAAGATTTCCCAGTCTCAAATTCTAAAAAAAAAATTCCCTTGTTACCCCAACCCTCTACTCACTCTACTGGACTGGTACCACTACAAAACTTACTACTAACTCAGCTTGATAACGGAGAGTGGGTGGCTCGCTGCGGTGCAGAATCAAGCATAGAGTGCGATGAACACACACAATGACTTAACTATAATTTTATTTACAAAAATGAGCCACGACCACGTGCTCGGTGACAAGTTATGACAATTTACAAGTTAATACAAAATGACAAGTTGTTACAATAAATTATTGTCGGTTATTCAGCTACGTACTAATGAAACGAAGAGTAGGGATACTACTACATGGTACCACAAACTCTTACATAGGCTTCCTACACACTGCCGTTGAGGTCGCGCTGGACAGTCGTGATTCCCTGGTGACCTGAAGTTCGGTCTACAATGGAGGAACTACAACTACGGGTCCGGATAACACTCAAGACGGACACCTGGGGCCTCCCAACCTGATCGTGTTCGCCTTACAGCCCTACGGGTTTTCTGGACCGTACAGCCCTATCGGGTTTTCCCTAAGCCGAATAGAGGGTGATATAGTAATCGTTTAACCTACACCTCATTTTGGTGATGTTCGGGGAAAATGTGACTAAGCGTCTTCACTCACATGGACATCAGCACGACCTGGGCCATGTGGCTATCGTGGTCTACTCTCGGCCGGATCCAGTGTTTAACCCAACACGTGGAAGCTCCACCGGCCTTCTAACCCACCCTTGTTTTCAGGCGAAAACAGTGATGCCAACCGATTGGGTCTCCCCTAACAACTGCCGCTTTCTCACACTCCAGGTCCACGACCTTTAATAATAAACTAAAGTTACAGTTCCAGAATTGGGATGTAACACCCTCTTTCGTCACTCTTCAACTTAATCTCTTCATTATATTTCTTTTCTTCTCAAACTCTCTTTCTCTTTTTCTGTATTTCTTCTCCTTTCTAGCTCTATTTTGAATCAACCTTTCCAGAATCTCCTTTCTCTTTGCTTTTTAGTATGTACTTAAACATTTTCTCTAAGATTCTGCTAGAACCTACTTTTCTGAAGAATATAATACTTTAATGTTACCTAAGCTCCATACGGTGCTTACAAAATAATTTCAATTGCAATGTGGAAGACTTTGTAGTTTTTTCATTTCCGCAATTTGAATATCCTTTTAGTTTTTGTCCATCTCTCCTCAACTTGTCTCTCTTCGCTCTCTTTAGCCCAGCATCCTTTCTTTGTGCCTCCTTTGTACACGTCCCCATGTTTCTCTTCTTAACGTCACCCTATAGTCTGCTCTTTCTAAGTTTTCAATTTCTCCTCTTTTTCATCAGTCCCTCTTTCTATGACTGAAACAATACTTACTCTTTCCTTCCCTCTTTATATCTATCAACCTTCTCTCAATATCCCTGTTCATCCCCTCAACACAATATCTCCTATTTTCCTACAGTACCTCTCTTTCTCTCCTTATTCTTTCCTTTCCCCTCCCCAAAATCTTCCGTTTTCTTTTTCATCTTTCTCTTGCTCCTGCATAACTTTCTCCTCAGTTTTTTCCCAATTGTCCTAATGTCCCCTCTCACTCTCGTAAATTTCTCTGTACTACATCTTTCATATCCAAACTTCTGGACTCTGGGTAAAATTTGAATCAATGTCAATATACATAATAGTAAGGGAGCCCAGGATGCTAAATTTGCAGTTACTAAAGCGTCATGGGGACCCATTGTATTGTGAAGATTAGGTTCTAAAACGAAAAAAAGTTTATGTTAAGTTTTCCATTTTAGTAGGGGGAAGAGCGTGTACAAATTTTCAAAAATGTAAAAAAAACATGGAAATACTCGAGCGCGTCAGACATTCATAGTGTACACGCGCTTTGTCTTTCTGATAACCGGGAGATATTAATCTGACGATTAACTAAGGGGTGTAGCAGTAAAAAGGGGTAAAAGAAAAATAAAAAATAAAGTTATTCGAGCGTGTCAGTTATTCAGAGGGAATGTTAAGTGAACTCAAAAAAGTGTCCTATTCAAATGAGTGACGATTTGGACGTGACCAAAAGTCATGACCGATTTTTGAAAATGTAAAAAAAAAATGTGACATTGAAATACTTGGGCGCGTCAGATTTGTATACAGACGGTTCAACTTGATGCCCTAGTCGTCCTAAATGATAATCTGACAATTATATGGAGGAATATTGTAAACCTGACAATTTGAAAAAAACTGGGTGTAATAAAAATAAAATGTACATAGAAAATTTAATCATTTATTGATATAAAATAGATAAAAAATATATATTAAAAACAAGTATTTTAATCTTCATCCTCACTGGATTCGTCTTCGAAGTTGATTTCGACTTGTTCAACTTCCTCGTCATCTCGTGTTGTATAAAAATTAAATTTATTGTAATTATTTATATGTAAGCCCAAATTCAGTGAAAATCGATCAAAGTAAGGAAACTAAGTGCAAGAAATATTTGAGACCAGTTTTTAGACCTCTGGATCTGGTCACGTATAAACACAACAATGACTATTTTTCATACAATGGCGTTCTATATTACATATTTCATAGAATGTCAGTAGTTTCATATGCATATTATTAATTGATTTACGAGGTACCGTCGCCCGACTCCATAATCTTGAAATGTTTTTTGGACCTCATGAGAGTGCAGCAAGCATGTTAGACAATTCTACTCAACCTTTTTGATCATATTATTTTTTCAATACCAAATTAAACAAGACCCCGATGTCAATGTGAAAGGGAGTGAACTGATTCGAACTGGTACGGAGTGGGAAATATACATTTGTCGGCATCTGTACGCTTCATCCTTTATTGATGGTTTTAGCTACATCGCCCCATGAAAATCGTTAGATTATATGTTTTCGTAATCCTAATAGGATTTCTTTCAAAATAAAAATAAAAATTAATCGCGCTCGAGTATTTCGAGGTGACGTTTTTTTTACAACTCTGTAACTCGCTCATTTCCTTATGTCACGCTCAAATTGTCAGATTATTGAAATATACACTTTTCTATATGTACTTAACTTACCTTGTCTTAATCTGATGCGCTAAAGTTTTTCTGAGGATCGATTTTTTTTTCTAACCTGACGGGCTGCCCTCAACGAACCCCTCTATATTAAGGGTTCATATTTGGTAGGTGTACATTACAGGGTGCAAGGTTTCTCCCCATATGATCTTCTGACGCGCTCGAGTAACGCGCAAAATCCCCGCTTGGGCTCCCCTACTATAATCTTAGATGTAACGCTTGGACGTTGGTATGGTTTCCATCTTTCATTGTACACAACAATCTTACAATACTCCATTTTAAGTGAATAACATATGTAATACCAATTTAACTTCCCCACTGCCATCTAGCTTTTTTGGTATGTTTTATCATTATAAATATTTAAAACGAAATGTCGAGGCAATGGTCCGCCAATTTCTTTTTGAGCACCCTTGAAAATCAAATGAAATTATGTACTTCAAAATTAATATTCCCAAATGCTCTAAAACAGTTCTTAATAAACCAACGTCAGTCAAGGTCACTAGTGCAAAAATTATTAAAAAGTGTTCAGATTTAGACGACGCAGGTTAAAATCATTAACACACCGTTTTGAGTTCGGTGGAGATTACGTTGACAAATATGTATTTATTAGAATTATTTTCTTCTCTTTGTTTATATCTGGTACATTTTGTTGCTTCTGGAAAACAAATTATTTTGCATGTAGTTAGATGGAGAACTTTGACGTGCAGAGCCTGCTGCTGCAGACGTCCACAATATTGCACCAATGTTTTATGTAATCAATAATCTGAGTTTAAAACTAACTTCGAAGTTAGATACCGAAATCTAGGCTTCACGATTTCGTAACACCTGTCTGTGACTCGATTCAAAAAATCTGCCCGGAATTATAAACAGAACTGTTAGCGTAAAATATGACACAATTTGCATAAAAACTCATTTCACAGCTATGTCATAGACACATTCTTGCACAGACAGACACATATTTTAAAATTCATTAAGAATGTCGTTTGATCTTAAATCTACGTTTTTGATGAACTCTTATGTAAAATTAATGAAAGCGAATTTTTATTAATGCACATTATTATACATTTGATTTTATAAAATTGATACACAATTCTCTCGATTGTAGTCAATGAAATTTATAATACATATGCCCTGTAAAAAGTATTTTTCTTTCTTACATAAATATAGTCAGATGTGGTCACGAAAATGTTTTTCTGGTTTTATATTATCTGTAAATAAGACTTTGTGTAGACTCGGCTAGAACTAATATACGTGAACTGTTAAGCAATTAATTCTTTATTGTTAATATCAGCTTGTACAAAATATTTTTATTATTAATTTTTAGACGTCTTAAGAAGTTTCGGGTTTTTAGATGTTCTCTGCTTAGCGGTTCCAGTCTATTTCTTTACTTCTTAGTATATAAAAAGCATATACAAAATACGGATTCTAAAATTATTAATATCTTTATAGATCTTCACACAAGCTGTAGCATGAGAAGTCATCGAAGGTGTGACCATCAAGGACGTCGTGGAATAATAATAATTGAATGGCGTTTAATTAGTGATTGCGGAGACCGTGTATATGAGATAAAAATTTCATTAAACTCTTGAAAAGCACTTCTGCATCTTGATGGATCGTTGGTAATAAACCATGGCGTACCGCATGTCTTTGTGTTTTGAATGAAATAGTTTTATTATCTCTACATTGGAATTTGCGGTTGATCCTCCATAATTTGGAACTATATATTATGTCTACGCTGATTTTATTACAGTTTTATGTTTTAACGGTGTCCATTTTACAATACTTTTGATTTTTGCATAAGTTTCCTCAACATGACTGAGCAACTTCCATCATGTGTTTCCTCCAGATCAGTTTTCATATACATTTTAAATCTTTCCTTTGTGCTTGGCCTTTAATTTGGCTTCTCTTTATATCAGAATGTGCCCCCAAGAAACGTCCTGAAGAATCCTCGTAAGCAATTATAAATATTATATTATAAGCCGTTTCTTCTTTATCTTATTCTTATTTTGGTTTTCGTCTGTTGTTTGTTTTGTCTTTTTTTCTTTCTCGGTTTTTTCCTTTTTCCTACAAAAATTTTCCATCCCGCTCTCCATTCCAGCCCCACCAGTTTCCTTCTAACTAAAGTTTCCTATAGCTTATTATTGGCGTCTTCCCTTCCTCGCCTTCAATCCTCGCTACCGCTTTTATGTTTATCTGTATCTCTCTTTCTTTCCCTGTTACATTGTTGTCCATGTCTCTGTTTTCGCTATCTCTTCTCCCTTTATAGCATAGGCCTCTGTAATCTTCACTTGTGCTTCTGTTTTCCAAGCTTCTCGACTTTTTTGTTAATGCTTTGTCCCATCTGTTTTAGAGCAGTGCTGTTATTCCTACGTTATTTGTTCTTCGTCTCCATATACCTTTTTTTCTAGGAAGATTTTCTCTTCTCTTCATCTTTTGTCTTTTTCTTCCATCTCCTTCTTCAGTTGCTTCGTTTCTCTCTTCTTGAAAACTTATTTTAGGGCATTCAAGATTTTATAGATCATCACTTCCATTTGCAACCCAATTTATTCTTCTTTGCTCTGGTGATCTTACTGTTCTCTTACTTTTTTGGGGTGCTTTATGGGCTTTCTTATCTTCTTTTTTAGTTTGCTCTTAATTTTCTTCTTGAATTCCTATTCGTAACCCTCTTCCTCCTTACTTCTCCACTCCTCAAACCATTTCTTTCTTCCTGCCTTTCTTCTGTGCTTCTTTTCCCTTCTTCGCTGTATTCTTCACTTTTCTACGTTTTTTTTTCTTTATTTTCATCAATTTTCTCCTCGTCGCTTCTCTCCACGTGTTCTCGTGCCGATCGGTAATCTAGGAACCCTTATGTTTTCCACTTGGTCTCGGGTAAAATGATATTTGATGTCCATTTGTTTTGAAAGTTTGTGACCTGTTGGATTTTTTAGATCCTGCTATCCAACTTTGATTATCTTGAAACAAAGTGATTGGTTCTAAATTCTGAAGATTTATACTTTTTCGCCAACATTTCAGCTATAAGATCCGAAGAAATAGTAGATTATTTTCATTCAATTTTAATTCCAAGAAAATTATTTATTTCTTTCAAATCAACGAAAGAGCATAAATTGATTCAAGCTCTTGAGTCGAGTAAGTAACTTTCATGACGCGTAATGTATAACGTTTTATCTGAAACCGCACGCAATAATAGAGTTATTACACTTCTGGTACTGTAATAGGAGTCATAAAAGTTTATTACAGTCCTAGTACTGTGATGATCAACTTTCAAGAAACAAAATTAGCATGTAATGGTGCCATTACCGGACGGTTTTAGGTAATAGTAATTTATTTCATACTGTGTCATATTTGTTAGTTTTACGTCAGAGTTTTGAGTCCGGAAAATGGGACTTTACAGTACAAGTCCTGTAAAAAAAAAATACAACCGACAAATCAAACTGTTGTCATAGATACTCAATTCATGGATGTTTAAATTCTGAATTCCACTTTAATTTTTTAAAATGAAAACAATGATTTAGTATCTGTAGCATGAAATAAAACGCATTACGACATACGTCCGGAAACTTTTACAGTAACTTGTCTCAAATTTCGACTCGTTACTGTAAAAATGAGTTTTCCGGACTTATAACGTAAATTACTATTACGTTATAAGTTAAGTTTCCGGACGTATGTTGTAATGCGTTTTATTTCATGCTACAAATACTAAATCATTGTTTTCATTTTAAAAAATTAAATTGGAATTCAGAATTTAAATATCCATGAATTGAGTATCTAAGACAACAGTTTGATTTGTTGGTTGTATTTTTTTTACAGGACTTGTACTGTAAAGTCCCATTTTCCGGACTCAAAACTCTGACGTAAAACTAACACAGTATGAAATAAAAATTGTTTAAAAGTATTGTTATTTTTCGCGTAACATGTGTTTGTTATCTGACCTTGATTTACGAAATATGAACAATGAATAACAGAAAAATTGTAAAGCCAAACATTTTCGAAAAACTCACACCTCGAACGAGCTGATTTTATTTCAGACCGTATAATGATTTATTAAGTTTGCAAACCATGTTATCAATTTTTCCATCAACCCCAGGGACCATTTAAAAACGCTGTTTTTACATCCATCTGATGGATTAACATTTCATACTGATTAGCCAAAGCTAAAACAGAACATCGATAAGTACCTTACGCTTCATGTTACTGGTGCGAATGTTTCATCATAACCTAATCTAAACTACTGATTAAAACCCTAGCTGCCTATCGTGCTTTATACTTACGTGCAGATTTTATTTTCATTTAAAGAGTCAAATTCCTCGTTAAGTGCTCTTCCCACTTAAATCTGTTTTTGTTATTAGCTATATCCTGAAGGAATTACATGATCTAATAATTGAATGTTTAGGACATTATCTATGGAAGCAACGGAATCGTGTTCACCAACGAAGAAGTTGAAGCCTTGGCCGACAGCAATGCTAAAACAACGTCCAGAACGCTTACGAAGACCACCTAGAAGATATGGAAGAAAACGCATGTGAACTCGTCGACGAAGTCCCTGAAAAATGAAAATCCCCAGATCCAGACAACATTCCCAACAGGGTACTGAAGGAACTCACGGACAAGGCCGCAACGCACTGGTTTGTATTTGCAACGGCATATTAAAACGTAAATGTTTTCCAGATATATGGAAGCGTGCGACGGTCATGTTCATCCCAAAACCCGGGAAAAACACGAAATTGACACAGAACCACCCCATTGCGGAAAGAATCACCCAGGCACGACTCGCACACTACATCCAGAGCAGCAACGCTCTCCTAAACGAACAATTTGGATTTCGTCCGAAGTACTCCACCACCGACTAGCTGCTTCGGGTTGTCAAATAAGCTGTCACCGCAGTATTTTTCGACGTGGCCAAAGCCTTCGACACCGTTTGGCGCGATGGACTTGTTTACAAGCTCCACACGACTCCAACTCTGCATCGGAACTATTCCGCCCACCTGTCTCCCATCCTGTACGCGGATTGCATCACGAACATTCCAAGGACCTAGAAGACGACACTCGCCATTTAGGTAGGCGACACAGCGATCTTCACCAGATGCATGCTTTGCAACCCGCTACCTCCAGGAAGCCATCAGCCAACTGAAAGAAAGTTTACCCCCCCAAGGAGCCGTGGGATCTTGTCGTTGGTGGGGGGAGCTCAGGGCCTGCTACTCCATAGGCAATTGGTCCTATTATGCTGTGGCAGGCTTCTGCGAAGGACGGCTCAAACAGAGGTGATAGGACCCGGGTAGAAGGAAGACGACCCGGGTAGAAGGAAGACGTTGCCCTGATGCAAACTGCAAAGACACCCAGTCAAGTTCCGGATGTGGAATACGAATCTGCGGAAGGTTTGTATAGATTGTTGACGGACCTGAGAAATCGGGTCCTAGATTTGAAGATGGCCAGGCAGCAGACAATGAGTTTCTAGCCCCCGGGCGGCCTCGAAGGAATTGGACTCAAATGGGTCCTCGATAAACAAGGGGGGTCAAAGACAATAGATGCAACCCACGAGAAGGGACGGGGAGGGGCCCCTCTAACATGACAAACTCCTCCACCCAGGAAAGAAGACAATCGTAGACGGAAAAGACGAAATGCCCTTATGCAGAAAAAACAAACGTCCAGCAGGACTTGGGGAACAAATTTCTCTAGACGGAGAAAGAGGTTTGTTCCAGGAAACAGGAGGAAACCAGTAACGAAGTGCCCGACTCACCTAGGTGCTTGCGGGTGAATGACGCAGATCGGGATGGATCGTGATTTCATGGTCTGCCGATCGACGTGAAGGCGAAAGACGGAGCGTGCTCTCTTGGGTGGAAGGAGGCCGCGCGACGGAGGAGAGAGAATTGAGCACGCCTGCGACGCGGAAAGCTTGGGCGCGCTCGACAAGCGGAAGAGGCACTGGCGGCCACGATGGTTCTATGACGCATGAGCAGGAAGGAAGAAGCCGAAACGCAAGATAGGAGAAAAATTGAGCGCACCGGTGACGCGGAAAGCGCGGGTGTGCTTGACGAGTTGCGGACAGCGGTACCGGCGGCCGCAATGGACCGGTGGGGTCCTGCGGCATGGAGAGCACGGTGTCTGAGAAGGAAGGATCCATGAGGATGACACAGGAGCAGGGAGGAAGAAGCCAAATGGCAAGACATAAGAGAGATCGAGCGCACCTGAACGCTGAAGGCGCGGGTCTGCAGGCGCAGTAAGATATCGCACAATTATTCGCCCAACTTCAACTTATTCTTCCGTGACTTGGGCATACGCCTCCTTGAGAACAAACATGTGTAAGTTGCAGGTCCTCCAAAACAAGTTCCTCCGTCAAGCCCTCGACGCTCCATGGTTCGTCCGGAAAACCTCACAGGGAGGCGAAGCTGCCATTGCTGAAAGAGTTCCTTCACGTGATTGCCCTCCGGTCAATCAAAAAACCCCTCATTTCCAGGCAAGGTCCAATCAGGCATAGCTCCCTAAATCGACTGCCCTTCAGGCATAAGCCTAAAAAGTCGATAGCCCGTCAGGCAAAACAGTAAACATCGCACCTCTCAGGCATTCCAAAACACTCAAAAAACTTTGACAGCGTTATTTTAAAAAGCAAAGTTATTTTTTTCTTTAGGTGAGGATGAGATTGTATACTTGACAAGCGATCCCCGGGGATTATCTAACTTTCCTGTAGTAACTCATTTACTGTACCGTACGGTGAGAGAGAGATAAAGAGGTGTAAGACCCGAAAATCTCGGTCAGACAGAGCATGCGCAAAAATGCGGAAAAACGCAAGAAATTACGATTTTTCACTCATTTTGATTGAAATGGCACAAAACACATTTTGCATAGTGTAATTTCGTGCAATAAGTTAGCGGCTTTGACTTGCAGTTTTTTCGTTGGCAGCGATGTTGATTTTCCCGTGTTCCCATGAAATGCCCAATTTTATGGTATCCGACATCCTCAAAGATATTTGTTGATGATGTTGCAACAGGACGGCATATAGTGGATTTTACACAAACAGCTATAGCTCTGCGATAATCGATAGCAACGGCATGGCCGAGTTGTTGGCTGCTCTAATAATCATCCATAACATTTACAATTGCCATATCGACCATCTAAAATCATCGTAAAAAGTGGACAATACCATTTTTCGGCTCGTATCTGGATGACAAATTTAACAAAATTCCAATCGTGTTGATCCACACCACCCTTATTATTTTTGTAATGCTTCACCAATAGGCTCCAGCACGATTTTTTAAAAATGCAAAAAAGTTAAAGTAGAGCCTAACTACTAGTAAAACCGACGGTCCAAAAATTTTGCAAAATTGAATGAAGGACGAAAACATATTAGCTACGCCATCAATATGGCTTTACTTATTGGCTTAGCTCGGTCGGTAAGTAAGTGTACCTTCTCGTATCCACATTCCAACTCTACCAACCATGATACAATAAACCTTTTATCTCAAGCACTTCGTTGGGATCGAAAATCCAAGCAGGAGAAATCACACTTATTATCGTTCTTTTTTCAGAGATTTTTAAGCTTTCAGTGGACATTGAGCCAACCTATTTTCACGGATAGTACCTGTAGCAGGGATTCCCATTTGTTGTACGTGAAGCGTTTTCAACACACTGCAACATGTTGAGTTCTAAATCCCAACACTAAATCTTGATTAGCAGAGTCGGCACCGCAATACAAATCAAATTCGAAACAATATTCATTATAGAACCACATAAAGAGCCCATAGTTTATATCCAGCTGATGTCTGCCATAGTTCTTGACAATCATTTCCTCGATTGCTAAATTTTTGCTAAACTGCTGGATCTTTTCATTCAACATTGTAATTAGAGGCCGCACTTTGAAGTTGAAGAAAGAGGGTGGGACATACTTAATGGGAACTGCAAAGGAGATGAGAAAGGGGAGTACAAGTATATGGATCAAGAGGGGAGACCGTTATTGATTATGTTATGGTGAATGAAGAAGCATGGGATGAAATAGAGAAATTCAAGGTGCGAGAAAGAATGGAGTCGGACCATATGCCTTTAGAAGTGAAGACAAAAGGAAGAAAGAAAGATAGAGGAAGTGTGAATGAGTTTAGAAGAAAAATTGTGAAGAATATTTGGACGAAAGAAGGAAAAGAAAATTATAGAGCAAGACTTAGGGAGGCAAAATACGAAGAAACAGAGATAAACGAAAAGGTGAGGGAACTAAGCGATAACATAAGAAACGCAACAGAAAAAAAAAGAGATAGAGATAAGAGAGAAGATGGGGCTGTGGAAGAACGAGTGCTGGGATAAAGAATGCAGGGAAAGGAAGCAGGAAGCAGGAAGCAAGAAGGAAACTAAGAAATTGGAACAAAGAAAAAGCAACTAAGGAAGAGTACAACAGAGCACGAAAGAGGTACAATTTAGTATGCAAAGAGAAGAAGCAAAAGAAACGGATGGAAGAAGAGCTAAAGATGAAGGGTATAAAGACGGAAGAAGAGATATGGAGATACATAAATAAGGAAAAAAAGAAAGAGAGAGAGTAATGAAATTACTATGGAGGAATGGAGAGAGTACTTCAGTGAGCTGCTGGGGGGCGATGAAAACAGACAAGAAAGAAGAGACAACAAGCTAGCGAGAGAGGAGAAAGGTATGAAAGAAATTATAGAAAGCATGGAGAAATATATGAGGAGGAAAAAGTTGACGGTGAATGTAGAGAAATCCAAGATGATGGTGTTCAGAAAAGGGGGTGGTAGGAGAAAAGCAAATGAGTGGAGATGGGAGAAAAAAAAATTGAAGAAGTGAAAGAATTTAAGTATTTAGTTTATGTGATGAATGAAAGAAACACAGCAACAGCACATGTGAGAGAGTTAGTGAAAAAAGCAAATAAGATAATAGGAGCTGTATGGAGAATAGGAGAGAGAAAATTTGGACATGATTGTAGAAGGAGAGTAATTATGTTTGATAGTTTGGTGAAAAGCGTGATGATGTATGGAGCGGAAATATGGGGATGGAGAGAGCAAGAAGGATTGGAAGGGGTGCAAGGAAAATATATGAAATGGGTGCTAGGGGTAGAGAGAGAGAGAGACACCGGGGTATATAGTGATGGAGGAAACAAAGAGAGATGGAATAAGAATAGTAGCAGGAAAAAGAGCAATAAGATTTGAGGAAAGAGTCATAGAGAGAGGAGAGTGCAGAATTTTGCAAGAGTGTTTGAAAGAAAAAAGGAAAGAAATAGGAAAGGGGAGGCATATTTCGAAAGAAACGGGTATGCAGGCGCGGAAATAGAAAGAATGCGAGAGAGAGGCAGAGTAATGACAGATGAATTAGTGCAGAGAGATAGAGATGTGCAAGTGCAGGAAAGAAGAACGAGAATTAGGGAGTCTAGGTACAATGGGAAGTATGAAAAAATAATAACGGAAGAAGTACCTAAGAAGAGAGAGTAGAAAAGAGAGAGTGATAATAGCAAGATTTAGATGTGGAAATGAGGAGAGAGAGAATAAATATTGGAGTGAGGATAATAATAGAGTATACAGGATGTGTGGAGAAAAAAAGGAGACGATAGAGCATTTGTTGAAGGAATGCGTAGAATTGAGAGGGCGAGATGAGAGTAGAAAAGAAGTTTTGAATGAGGACGAAAGAGGGATCGAATGGATGAAGAAGGTTGAGTCGGGTTGAGTGGAGAAGAGGGACAATAAGTGGGAAGGGATAAAAAGCTGCTAGTTATTGTGTTGAATTATTTATTTATTTAGTTTTATTGATTATATTATATATTATTTTATTTGAGTTATGGGAATTATGTATTAATCGGATACTTTATAAACCTGTAAAGGTAATAAATATACATACTGCTGCTACTTAGAAAAATCCAAAAACCCATTTTTGCGAACTTTGACCTTGCATAAAAAAATTTGCACACATCGGATCGATGAGGCTTTTTCACAATTTCATTATAATGGTATCCCTAAAGTTCATGTAAATTTTCAGCTTCTTGGGAAATTATGAAAGGGCGAATGTCTACTTTGACCGGACTTGAGTTTTGCACGGCATGAGTTTTTGGACAAATATATGGCAAGTCATGAATTATTTTTTTATAGAATTTGGAGACATTTACGGCATTCCTGTTGAATGTAATAAATAGAGTATTTTTTTTTTAGATACTTACGGCGTTTTTACTAAGCACGGCAGTTATGCAGTTATTAACTTCAAAAGAGGTACATTCTTGGACAGTCTGCACACATTTTATTTCAGCTCTCAAATCTATTACTTAAACTCGTCTTAAACATAATTTGTGTTGTTGTGAATTAAACACCGATCTCAATACCCCAAACCGGATATTGTAAGTAATAGCCGTTTTTTCCGCATTTGTGCGTCCCCATCGATGCATCACGAAACAGAATTGTTCTATTCCACCCTCAGTGTTTCCGTTCTCTGCGTCGATCATCCCGTCTTTGACAACGGTGTTGAGAAGCATAGTGTAAGAAAAAAAACAAGGGATCTTATATGGCAGTGGGGTGAGAACTCGACGACATGGGCTAATAAATTATATGACAAAAACTGTACAAGATGAAATACTTAATGGAACTGTTTTATGAATAACAAATGTGTACAAAATTTATACTTATAGAAAAGAATACTAATAGATATTCTGTTTTTAAATACAAGTAGCTTTCTACTTTTATTAGATCATTTCCTTTCATATACCTTCCTCGGATTGGTAAAATATTTGTACCGCAGTGAAAATATTGTTACCCAGAGTAATCCACGCCCCTGTACATCAAGTCTAAAGTAAGCATAACAATGATCTAAGCGACATCCCAAATTTGCAACGACATGATTGAAGTTAGTCTGAATCGCCCGGTATAATGATTACTGAATAAGTGAATCCTTTCCAATTATGACTCGCTTTTAAAACCTTTTTCCAAACACCAGTATCGATATTAATTATCAATAATGAAATTTTGTCAATTTCTAATTTCTTGAGAATGTCTAATTGCGGTGTATCTGATGATTTGAGGTCACCGGGATGCTCCAGAAATGGTGGGGCTCACGTCCCACGCAATTTATATAAACTATTCCGTCTTGGTTGGAAAGCTAAACTGAAGGTTTTTAACCGTTAATCAAGAATGTTTTAAGCAATAAGTGTCAGTAAATAAATGAGTGAAGTAATAAAGAGAGTTAAAAAATTAGCAGTTGACACGCATGTGATTTGTCTTCCTCGAAGGTTAAACTGGAGCTTTTCATATTTGATTCATTTTTTTTTAAATGAAAAACATTATTTAAAAGAAAAGTAAATAATAGATTGAAATCTTTGAATCAGTCCTATATTTGAGCTTGCAGCCGCATAAATAAATTCTAAACCGCCTGCCAATATTATATAGAACAGTTTCATACTAAGTGTGATACAAAATTAAATGAGTCGCAAGTTGTTGTTGCGGAAAACAAAAGCATGTTTTATTCTTAATTTATACAGACAAATTTAATCGCCCTTGTTAAATTGACATTGAACGTTGAACGGAGGCCAATTTCCATCAAATCAAAAAGGCGTTCGTAATTTTTTTCATGGTCCGATACGTTTTCCTTTTAAGAGTAAAATGTAAACCAAATAAGTAAATAAACCCCTGCACTTACTAGAGTAAACCAATGAACTAAAGAAGAAAGTATTTTTTTTTTTAGAAATAATGAAATAATTGGAGTTTGTTCCTCCAATATAACGAGTGTTTCTGATTGTTATAGGATTATTCACAAAAAACACAAGATTATTTCAAATTTAGTGTAAAAAATTGCGTTGAAGTCTAACCCACATGTCACTGTTATTAACCTAAAGATTTCACGGTTACGAGGAAAATAACCCCGTTCGCAAAAAAAATCTGTGAGTTTAATCGCGTCGGACAATCTAATCAAATGACAATCAAATGAGTTCTTTAGTGGCTAGTGTTAGAAAGATATTTTGTTATAATTCTGAATTTCAAGGTCAAACGATAGTCAACTTAATTTTTTTAAATGTAATGATGCATCATAATTATTTTTTAATGTATTTTTTCTGAGTTCAACGATGTTTTCGGTGTATGGTGTTCTATAAGGTAAAAAAATAATAATATAATTACAGTGAAAAACAAAATTCAACTTTTTGCCTGTTGCATTAGATGTTTCTATCCCTAACCGACTCGTATTAAGTTTTTCAAATTTCGAGTTGTTTATAAAATGTTTTATTTGAAGTGAGGACTTGGATTACGTAAGTGTTGTAATTTGCATTTATCCGTTGAAAAATGATTTTTCTCTACGATCATCATTAGCTAAGATTGTACATTGTGCGATCTATGTAGGCTTGTCCTACAGTCGTGTGCAAGGTAAGGCGATCGCACAGTTAGGGATATTTCGATTTATTCAAGTTATGCTGACAGCAAAATTGACAAGATTGACAAGTGAATTTATTTGAAAGTTGCAGAATCTGTACTAGAACACAGTACGACGATTTCCTGCTGTGTTACGCAGGAGCACGGGAAGGTGACCGACTTTCTGCAGCATGTAATAAATAAGACAGGAGACGACATAAGGGTTAAACTTGAAGGCGTGGAATGTACTGGAAAATCATTAAATTATTTATCGCTGTTCGTAATTCAACAACCAATACTAAACGTTGTTTAGTTGCAACTGAAACCTTTTATTCAATTTTGAAGTACATACAACTGAACTTTTTACTAGAATTATACACAATTTGTTTACCACAGGCAACATGACATAAATTTATAAAGACCATCTACTTTATTAATTATTATAATTTAATAAAGATTTTTTTTTTAAATTTTCTAAAGTACAATTTTTGAAAAAGATAGTCCACTAGTGTCTTTATCGTTTTACAACTAAGCAAAAATCCAGTTTCAAAACTATGTACATATAATATTTTATTAGTAAATCGGACGCCGAAAATATGCAATTAATATTGTGGGTATACAAATATAATATAATATAATATAAGATTATTATCCTCCTAATTATTTCAGAGCAAAACTTCTTAAATAAAAGTTGTACAGAATAAAAAGTAGAACCTAATCCAATTATCTATTTAACACGGGATTAAAGTGTTAAAATAAAACATAATTAAAATTCAACAGTTTCAACAGGAGGAACTGGTCGTCCGACGTTTGAAGTCTTCACAATATACAACATACAACTTCAGTTGTATCAAAATTCAAAAATAAATTATAACATACAAATCTGTTTTATTGTTTAGCAATTAATTGACAGACAATGTCGTGTCATCTTCAAGTTCCAGAGATTTCATAAAAATTCTTTATTTTCTTCTTGTTTTACGGTTCTACCAAAAGCTGTTATCTAAACTAATTAGGGGAGCCATTATTCTCAAATCTTTGTTTTTACATGTATCTCAAAATCCATTCTACACTCGGTATATCGGGTCAATGTTACAATGGCATGTTTTCAATTTCTTCTGAGAGCTCAATTTTTGACCAATCCAAATTAATTTTGACCTTTCATAACGCCTACGGGCTTTCCGAATTCTGTTATTATACAGTGTGGAAATTAAGTAAGGAATAAATTCAGTAACTCCGTTAGTATTTGCACTAGAACTTAAAAAGCATGTGATAGGGCTATTTATAGGGCATCCGAGGAACGTTTACAAATTTTTTTTTCATTAGTTTTTTTTTAACAGTTATGACGTCATTAATATTTTTCTTTAATGGCAACCTATGTTTTTTATTTTACATTTGAATAGAATTTTTTATTCTGTTTTCAACGTTGTCAAATACTTAATAGGTTAGATAAGGAAAAAATTAATTAAAACGGCGCTGAAGTTCAAATTAGTAAAATTTCAAAACATTAACAGAACTGTCTAATGTTATCGGAATTTAAGAAAAAACCATAGAGATACCAATACAATATTTACAAGTTCTGGATTGGTACAAAATAATTGTTTCTGAACTGTTTTTCTCTATTAAATATTAAATGAACTTCTAAATAATAATATCTGGTTGCAACAAAATGGTGCTCCAACACACTAAGCCCGGTACGGCGTTATTTGGACAAACTGTTCCCAAGAAGATGGAAAAAGAGGTCCAATAGAATGGCAGGCTAGGTCGCCAGATCGAACTGCATTAGATTTTTTTCTATGGGGGCACTGTATTAAAACCGAGCCAACAATTTAGATGATCTTGAAGGAAGAATTCGACATGAGTGCAGTTGGATTTTTTTTTTTATAATCGTCTTGGATTTTGTCAGATGATGCAGGGTCATCAATTTGAACATTTGGTGTAATATCGTTAATTTATAACTCTCACATCAATAGTCTTTTTGTTAATTTTGTTAATTTGTTAGCCCTACTTTGAAATTGAGGGTTGTTTTCTTATTTTTTCTCATTGATTGCTTTTGGGAACTGTGTTTTTTTTTAATTTCTATGTTTTTTTCCTTAAATTCTGATAAAATTAGACAGCTCTGTAATTTTTTTTTATTTTACTAATTTGAAATTTAGTGCCGTTTTTATTTATTTTTTCCTTATGTAACCTATTGAGTATTTGATAACGTTGAAATCAGAATAAAAAACTCTATGCGAATGTAAAATCAAAAACATTGGTATATATTGATAACGTCATAACTGTCAAAAAAAGTGATAAAAAAAATGTATACGTTCGTCGGATGCGCTATAATTAGCCTTACCACTCGCTTTTTAAGTTTTATTTCTAGCGGAAATACTAACGGAGTTACTGAATTTATTCCTTACTTAATTTCCACACTGTATAACAACCCGAAACATCATTTACATTCTGTATTTATTTCAAAACAACGCCTCTTTATTCTTCCCCTTCCTTCTCGTCTTCTGATTTTTCCCTTCTACATCCACTTCTTCCTCCCATTTCCAACCCATACCTATGCTCCCTCTCTTCATTTCTGCACCTAAACCTCTCACCATCATCATTCTTTCTTTCTCACTCTTCCTCTCCAAATTTGGTATTTCCTCAATTATACATCTTTCGTACTTCCACTTGTACCTGGACTCTCTGATTTTTTTCCCTTTTTTTCAGTCTCTCTATCTGTTTGCTCGCGTACCTATTCCTTTGGTCATATTGCTCCCTCTCATTCTCTCCTGCGTTTTTCTTCTTTTCTCTCCAGCACTCACTCAGTATCCTGCATTCTCTCCTTTTTTCCATACTGTCGTGGAACTTGCCCGCCCTTTTCCCCGCTTTCACTCTCTTCCTTTAGCATTCTTCGTTCAGTATGTATCCTGAAGTTTTTCTTTCCACCTCTACCACTCACTTCTCTTGCACCCTCTCTATTTTCTCTTGTTCTTTCCATCCCCAAACCTCTGTTCCGTACTACAACATGCTCTCAATCAGACTTTCAAACATCATCAACTTTCTCTCTCCTGTTCCCCATACACACCCCTTCGCCTTATTTGCTTGTTAACTCCCTGATCCGTGGCTCTTTCATTAAACATATAGCCCGAGTAAATTCTTTAATCTGCTAAATTTTTCTCCCTCCTACCACCACTCATTCTCTTCATTCCTCCTGTTTCTCTTGTTAAACAACATTTATCATTTCTTTCATATATTTTTCACTCTATACTACTATTACCACATCATCCGTAAACGCCAAGTTCCACACTTTCACTCTACCAACTATAAACCCTCCTACTTGCGCTCTCTCTAACATTCCGTCCATATCTTTCAATAACATTCCGTCCACGCTTTGTTCTATACTCCTATATATCTTGTTTTCATTTTTAGAAAGCCGCTTCTGTTTGCTTTCGTCTTAGCTCCTTTATTGCTTCCTTTTTCCGTTGTTTACATTCTTTGTCCCACAATTAATTTTTCTTTCTTGCTCCTCTAGCTGCTTCTCCATCTTCCCTACTTCTTGTTCGTCCCACATTTTTATCACCTTCTTCTGCGATTACTAGGCTCTTTCTACTACTCTTTTCTTTTGTCAACCTCTTCTTATACTTAGTTCTATTGGCAGATGGTCTGACTTTATTTCAAAATAGATAACCTCAAATTCGTTCCGACTTTTGGCATTATCATGATTATCATTTGAAGAAAACTTAAACAAATGTGCTAGTAGTGAAAAAAATAGTATATAAACCACGGTTGCGAAGCCTTTTCTTAGCCTCGCACTATTATTTACTTCGATGCTTCGCATCTCGGTAAATAAAATAGCTCGGCTAAGAAAAATGGCTTCTCAACCTTGGTGTATAATTACTATTACTTCTTTCCATGCTTCTTTTACTATTCCGTAGTTCACCTTTCTCCTCTGCTTTCATCCCCTTGTTTTTTTTTTCTATTCAACATCTCCAACCCTATTTTATCTATCCATTCCATCAGCTTCATCCCTTTCGCATTTTCTACCTTATCTTTGGATTTTCTTTTTCCATCCCCTCTCTCTTCTTCCCTGGCTCCTATTTGTCCGATTCTCCCGTTTAACTTCTTTCTTCTTTTCTCTTCTCCTCCCGTGACATTCCCACTTAAATTCTTTTGGTCTTCTTGAATTCATGATTCTGTTAAACCCACTACCTCGAATTGCCTCACATAATCCCAGAAATCTTTTTTTCTTAGTCCTGTAACGTTCCAAAATAGTGTCCTCGCCTTTGTCTTTTCCTAGGCGTTTTTAGTTTTCCCGCCCTTCTTCTTACTTTCTCCTTTGTTCTTCTTTTCCGATTTCCTTGTCTTTTTTCCTTGGCCGTGGTCTACATTTTCTTCCTCGCCCCTTCTTCTTCTTATTGTAAAACCTCTAATCTCTCTCTCGTTTCACTCCATGACCATTGAACCCCGTCAATTTTTAATCTCCTGTATCCCACTCTTAATTCTTTCCCGTTAGCCCGTTCTTCCTTTGCTGGGTCTCTTAATTTCTTCTGTAACTCTTTTTCTTGCTTTGTGAGGTTGTCTCATGATCTCATAAATTTCATCTCTGCTTCTATCTTCCCTTTAGTTTCCCTTTTTGCTTCATCCCTTTTTCCTTTCCCTAAAAACTGGAGGAATATTAAGAAATCTGAGATAAACCTGAGATCTAAGGAACCGGAGATTTTTGAAAATCTCAGAAATTACTTGACCACTTGAAGAAATTAAGAACTTGGAGAACCTGAAATTTTGGTAAACTTGAGATCCTAAGAAATCTTTAAGTACTTGAGAAATAGAAAAATCTAAGAATGTGAGGAACCTGAGGAATTGGAAGACTGAGAAAATGAGAAACATGAGCAAATACAGAGGAGCCTTGGAACTATTTTGCTAAAATGCAACCTAGTGTAACATGCTATTATAATGCTACTATAATGCTAAAAATTTAATTGTTGGTAAAGAACTAACTTATTAACCTTGTATAGTATTTAACGTTTAGAATCAAGTTTAATTTTGTTTTTGTGGCTTATTGAAGTGAAAACTTCTTTAGCGGCGGTAAGCACTTTTTGGGATGGGTAAAAAATGTTAAACTCGCGTCAGGAAACGTGGCCTGATCGAAAACTCGTAAGACGGAGGGAGGGTAGACCGATGCGCCGGCCCGGCGTAGGAGAGGAGGTAATATCCCCCTCAATTTGTTGCGAGTTTCAGAAGAAATAATCGTCCAGCGGGAGGAGTAGCTATTTATCAAAATATGAACACAGTTCATTATTGCACAAATTATATGGATGTGCATGCGAAATACACCAGCATGTTTAATGCTACTGTTTCTGATATCGGCGATATGTGTATAAGTCGTTGCCACTCTGGTGATAATCAGTTCATTATTATGGTTGCCGTTTACAGTTCTCCAGATAAGTCATTGCGTGCTATACGAGACTTCTTGTATGAAAATTTATTCATTTATTCTCATGACGCATCTGCATTGCTTCAAAAAAAAAATTGGGAAAAACTTTGATGATTTCAACATAAACTTTGCAGACGATAAAAATAAACTATTAATTGAATTTTTAAATAATGGAATTTGGTTTAACGATGTCAAATGATCGCAATCTTAGCACAACGAAATACAAAACTACTATTGATGCGGTCTTTATTAGACATTTAAATAGATTCGAATCAAAATTGTTCGTTTCTTACTTCAGCTACCATAAACCTATTGTATCAGTTTTAGAGATTGGCGATGATGATGCTGGTAATGATGATGGTGAAAGAGTCGTTGAAATCTATATATATAAAAGAAAGTCGTGTTAGTTACTTCGCTTATAACTCTAGAACGGCTGAACCGATTTGGCTGAAAATTGGTGGGGAGGTAGCTTAGAACCGGGAGAAGGACATAGGATACTTTTTATTGTTTATTGAACATGGGGGCCCAGGGGGGGCCCTTAGGTTTATTACTCGAGAACGGCTGAACCGATTTGGCTGAAAATTGGTGGGGAGATAGCTTAGAACCGGGAGAAGGACATAGGATACTTTTTATTGTTTATTGAACATGGGGGCCCAGGGGGGGCCCTTAGGTTTATTACTCGAGAACGGCTGAACCGATTTGGCTGAAAATTGGTGGGGAGATAGCTTAGAACCAGGAGACGGACATAGGATACTTTTTATTGGACATGGGGGCCCAGGGGGGCCCATTGGGTTTATAACTCGAAAACGGCTGAACCGATTTGGCTGAAAATTGGTGGGGAGCTAGCTTAGAACCAGGAGACAGACATAGCATACTTTTTATTGGACATGGGGGCCCAGGGGGGCCCATTGGGTTTATAACTCGAAAACGGCTGAACCGATTTGGCTGAAAATTGGTGGGGAGCTAGCTTAGAACCAGGGGACAGACATAGCATACTTTTTATTGGACATGGGGGCCCAGGGGGGCCCTTTGGGTTTATAACTCGAGAACGGCTGAACCGATTTTCATGGTTTTTGATTTCTTGGATTTGTCTCCGCCCTGAAAAGCAGAATAACTATTAAAACAGACATGGGGGCCCAGGGGAGCCCCTTGGGTTTATTACTCGATAACGGCTGGACCAATTTTTAAAAATTTTTTGGTATATTTGGTAGGTATGAGAATAGGTCGTAAGGTACTTTTTACATGGACATGGGGGCCCAGGGGGCCCCCTTGAGTTGGACTGATTTTTTCAAATGGACATGAGGGACAAGGGCCCCCCTTGGATTTATTACTCAAGAACGGCTGGACCGTTTTTTATGATCTTTGATTTCTTGGATTTGTCTCCGCTCCGAATAGCAGAATAACTATTAAAACATTACGGGGAGTTTGGTACAGGGCAACGACAATAACAAAAGCCCCCTTGGTACAGGGCAACAATAACAAATAACGCCGGCCACCAAAATTTGTCGTATCGGGCTTTAAAAATAATAATCGATTTTTGAGAAGTAAACTCCAAAGTTTCACTTCGGTTGCGCGTGGACTCCACACAAAAATCTTTTGATGATATCTCGAGAACGGATTGACTAACTTTTTTCGGAGGCGAATAACTATTAAAACATCGGAAAAATAACGAAAACAAATTTCTCATACATTTTGTATGGAAACCGTATATAACACTATCTTTGATGCATGACAAAAACAAAAACTAACATAGCGTTGTATGCTGGTTCCGGTAATGCCAGTAGATGACGTTGTGTGCATTATGCTTTGAAAACTGAATTTGATTCAGCTAATAAGTTAACACAACATTTATTGATTCTGAGGCGGTACAAAGTTCGCCGGGTCAGCTAGTTATGGATAAAAGTTGATTTTTCTGAGAGATAAACTTTTAAATGTAAAATAATCGTAATAGTTCTGAAGTGTTAAATTTTTAATGTAATATAAATTGTCACGTTTGTGTACGATAGCGCAATAAATGAATATTGTATTTTACCACATAAATGATAGTACTTTTATACTGATAAATAAAGCAATTCGTGCGAAATGATTCCGTAACCATTCCAAAATATTCAAAAATGCACAACGTTATGTTCAAATTTTCACTTCTGCCGGCACTCCCGGAGTGCAACCCGTTGTGTTTTTTTTTCATAACCATCAGTGAGCATTAGTTTCATAACTAGTTTTTGTATTCGTTTTGTGGAGAAAGTGGTAAATATAAATAAATATATAAATATTACCGCATAAGTATTTACTTTGACAGCTGTCAAACCTAACCGCAAAATTTGATGTTAATAATTCGTGTTTTTTTTTGTGAACGAATACAAAAAATGCTGTTCAATTCTCGGCTACTGCCTCGTGCTTCAAAAAAATTCGCCCTCGCCCCTGAAAAGTGTCTTGACAGTGCACTCGTATCGAAATATACCTACTACGTAATGAATTTTGTTTCATAACTAGTTTCGTGAAGTATTTAATAACTAGTTACGAGTTGTCAAATGTGGACTTTTCACAACGAAATTAGGTAAATACCACATATTTATTATCTGCGCTGATTGATTTTTTACTGCAGACTAACGTCTAGTACATTAAGTTACTGAGCGGCAAGAGACAATATCTTTTATATCCACTTAAATAACTATAAATGAAAATTTCGTCGGACTCAGACCGCACGCGCCTCCTGTAGGGTTAGGCAATTGCTTCGGTGGATTTCATGTTCTAAGGTTCTTTGAAATGTCATTTCTTATGATCTTTTATAAACATATTAACAAAATGAATGGTTTATACTGTGATTTTTTAAAAAGATAATTTAGATAATAGGTCCTTACTTTGGGCATCAAAAATTGAATCATAAAAAGACGTAAAACAATCTTCATCAAGCAATTGTTTTTTATTAAGAACTGACTACCAATTCCAGCCTATAACATTGTGACATACTCAAAAACTAATTTGAAAATTATATTACCATGTATTTATGCAATAATACTTAATTATAACCACAGCAATAAAACCAATATTCTTCATTTGCCAGATGTACCTAATGAGTAGAACGATTGTAAAATATAATGAATTTCCAAATTATGTGGTAAAATAAACTTTTTATGATTGAAATGTTTTAGAATGACATTTACGTTTAAAGATTACGTCATCCGAGTGATTGTTATAAAAAACATACCTTTTTGAAAATCCAAAACTTTCATATCATTCATTGTATAAAAATAGACGCAGTAGCACGGAAACAAATTAATATAATTACTGAAAAATAAAAGAACAAAAGTAAATATAACCTGCATCGGTTTTCTTCTTTCTTTCCTCGTTCTGACGTTTATGACCATCATGTACTGAACCAGTTGCGAACGTAAAATTGAGGAATAAATTCTATCAATTCTAAATTTCTAAAAATTTTACAAACCACCTTTATCCACTCACCCCTTCAATTATCTCTGTTTACTAACTAGTATGTAATCCCAGTGGGTCAAATCCTACTAACGTCAACGTCTTCATTCTAAGTCAGTGGCAATACAGGATGAAATACATGGGTGATTTATTCACATCCAATACATCATAATCAATGTTCGAATTGACCCTAATTTTGAATTAAACAAAGGTCATAATATCTGAATTATTGATATATTAGGACCACTACAAGTCTATTTAGTATAATTAAACATGCCTTATTGGGAAGTACTTCAGTTTAATGAAATTGTTCTGAAAATTAAATTGATCATGTAACGACAAAACAATTTTTTGAAGATAATAATTATGTATTGTTAAGTTATTAAATTATTAATTTTGTTATTTCGTGATTTCGAAATCTATAACGAAATCAATCTCTGATAATTTTAGTATTTTTATTTTTTGTTAGTTGTATTTCGTTGTTTCCTTGTTTCTCTATTTTCCTATACCACAATTTGGCAATTTCTATTATGTGGTATTTCGTGATTTCGTTATTTGAAAATTTGGATATTTCGCAGTTTTACTATTTCATTAACTTGTTGCTTCTTCATAATCCGCATTATGATTGGGAATTCCGTTATTTCGTCATTTAGAAATCTACAACGAAATCAATCTATTACATCATTTTTCTGTTTTTATTTTTTCTTAGTTTTGTATTTCGTTATTTCCTTGTTTCTCTACTTCCTTACATATCGCAACTTCGGTATTTCTACAATTTCACAATTTTCACAATTTCGTGATTTCGTTACTTGAAAATTTCGTTATTTCTCGGTTTTACTATTTGATTAATTTGTTGTTTCTTCATTTCGTAATTTCAGATTTATAATTTCGTAATCCGGAGCTTCGTTAATTTGTTCTTTTGAAATCTTTAACTAGATTAATCCATTACATAATTTACCTATTTTGATTGTTGTTAGTTTTCTGTTTCGTAGTTTCCTTGAGTCTATATTTCCTTATATTGCAACTTCGCGCTATTTCTATTATGTTTGTGATATTTCGTGATTTAGTTATTTGAAAATTTCGTTATTTCGTAGTTTTACAATTTCATTAACTTGGTGTTTCTTCATTTCGTATTTTCATAATTTTATAATTTCGTAATCCCATAATCCGCAATATCGTAATTTCGTTATTTCGTCATTTTGAAGTCTTTAATGAAATCAGCCTATTACATCATTTTACTATTTTTATTTTTTGTTAGTTTTGTATTTCGTTATTTCCTTGTTTCCCTATTTTCCTATACCACAATTTGGCTATTTCTAATATGTGGTATTTCGTGATTTCGTTATTTGAAAATTTGGATATTTCGCAGTTTTACTATTTCATTAACTTGTTGCTTCTTCATTTCGTAATTTCATACTTTTATAGTTTCGTAATCCCATGAACCGCAATATCATAATTTCGGAATTTCGTTATTTCGTCATTTAGACATCTACAACGAAATCAATCTATTACATCATTTTTCTGTTTTTATTTTTTGTTAGTTTTGTATTTCGTTATTTCCTTGTTTCTCTACTTCCTTCTTACATATCGCAACTTCGGTATTTCTACAATGTGGTATTTCATTAATTTGTTGTTTCCTCATTTCGTAATTTCAGAGATTTATAATTTCGTAATCCGGAGTTTCGTAATTTCCTTGAGTCTATATTTCCCTATCTTGCAACTTCGCGCTATTTCTATTATGTTTGTGATATTTCGTGATTTGAAAATTTCGTTATTTCGTAGTTTTACAATTTCATTAACTTGGTGTTTCTTCATTTCGTAATTTCATAATTTTATAATCTCGTAATCCCATAATCCGCAATATCGTAATTTCGGAATTTCGTTATTACGTCATTTTGAAATCTTTAATGAAATCAGCCTATTACATCATTTTACTATTTTAATTTTTTGTTAGTTTTTTATTTTGTTATTTCCTTGTTTCTCTGTTTCCCTATATTGCAAATTCGCTATTTCTATAATGTGGTATCCAGAAATTAGATCACACGAATTTCATGATTTCTTGAGCCTCCCCCCACAATCTTTGTTACAGGTGGTCGCATTTGTGTGATTCCCCCCCCCCCCTGCTGTGACGTCACATATTTAGCAATTTTAAATTTAGCTTAAAATCCATAAAAATAGTGTGACGTTTATCGGACATTTTATTATTGCATGACAGAGAGTGTTTGAATTTGTTTGAATTTGAAAATTCTGACAGTTTCGTTCTTGAGTTATAAACCCAAGAGGCCCCCTTGGAGCCCCATGTCCATGTTTTAAATGTTATTCTGCCATTTGGGACGAAGACAAATCCAACAAATCAAAGATCCGAAAAAATCGGTCGAGCCGAAAAATCTGTTCAGCCCAAGGGAGCCCCCTGGTCCCCATGTCCATGTAAAAAATACTTTACGACCTATTTCATACCTACCAAATATACAAAAAAAAAACATAAAAATCGGTAGAGACGAACAATCGGTCCAGTCCGAGGGGGCCCCTGGGCCCCCATGTCCACGTAAAAAATACTTTACGACCTATTCTCATACCTACCAAATATACAGATTTTTTTTATAAAAGTCGGTCAAGCCGAAAAATCGATCCAGCCCCAGGGGGCCCCCTTGGCCCAGATGTCTATGTGAAAAATACTTTACGACCTATTCTCATACCTCATACCTCATACCAAATATACCAAAATATATATAATATACCAAATATATATATGTAATTGAAGATACATATTTCTAAACATATCATAGACAAAAATTTGATGAAGTTGTTGACTGGATTCCCTAAAAGAAGAAGAAAATTGCGAAGAAACTTTGGCAATAATTTTGGAGAAGGTAAAAAATTAAGAGGCAGAAAGTACTTTCAATACTATCTTACAATATAACATGTGAAAAGAATTTATTCATTAACTAGTACAGTGGCGTTCTAAAAACTAAAAGATCTAGCTTTCGAAAATCAAGACCATATAATCAAGAATTACACATTGTCACAACTGTATTATTCGCTTTCAATCTGTTGGTTGCATGTTTTATCTTTTCCAGGTGCTTCAAATGTTTTGATGGTGAAAAAACATAGGATCCAGTGCTCGACGACCTTGTACAATACTTCTCAAAAGTATGAGCACATCAATTTATTTATATACCGAACACTGTCATAGAATAGCTATATATTTATGAAATACAATCTTTTGTGTAACGGACGGAATTTTTACAATATGACATGAGTTACACAAAACAGCGTTTCATAACGTGTTACATACAAGATTTTTTTTTTAATTTTGAGGAACTTTATAAGCACACATCCTCCTTGCCTGAAGGGACCCCCTCTAGGGCCTCCCTGTATCAAGCGGGTCGCCCCCTAGGGCCTCCCTGTATCAAGCGGGTCCCCCTTAGGCCTCCATGTCTCGAGGGACACCCCTAGGGCCTCCATGTATCAAGGGGTCCCCCTTGGGCCTCCATGTCTCAAGGGACAAAAGACAAAGAGTTTCTCTAATATGTGTGCTTTTGTAATCAGTTAGGAAATGAATTTTCCGTAACTAGTTAGGAACTATTTTACTTTTCGTAACTAGTTGCATAAAATTTGACGTTTCCCAACTAATATCAGTTGTGAAAAGTGACATATACTGTCAAAATTAGAAAAATTAATAAACAAATCACAAATTAGTAATGTTTCTTAAATTAAAATTACATTTATTATGAATGTAACCCCGAAATGGGTTTCCTTTCCAGGAAATAAGCTTTCCAATTTTCAACCTAATTGAGTTGTCTTAAGGCGGGCCCAGATGATAAAATTTAAATAACATTTAAATAAACCAAATTTAATGACGATTGAAGCATGTAAATAGAGATTCAATGATATCGATGCACGAAATTGATGACTGAAAGCAAAAAAATAGAAATGAGCTCCACCTTTATTCAATCTTGATAAATCCAGTTGAAACTTGAATGTTGTACCGTGTAATTAAGTAAAATCAAAATTATCTTTACATTTTTGTAGATGTGGAGGAAGTGAAAAGATCATTATAACGGAAGAAGTTTTAAGCTATTAAAATATACACCATATTTGTGATAAATACACGAAAATAAAGAAAGACCTTTATTTCACATTTTCAGATATTGTTTGATGTCAAATAGCTTAGATACTATTTTATTTAAAGGACATAGGTACGCACACTTCCATAACAGGCAGCACTGACACCAGAGGGGGGTCGACAAAAGAAGAAGAAACTGGAAACAATATATTACCGGAATGAGTGAAGACAGAATAGTGAAGGCGGCACGTGACAACAAACCTCAGGGGTCCCAGACCACCGGGAAGACCCCTTAAAAGATAGCTAGACATTGGCGATTTTTCAGGAAGTGAACGTACACGAAGGGCAAAGGCGTCAATCTACGAAGAATGTTCGTTTTGTCGAATGAAGAGATCAGGCGGATTCAGATGATCAACCACATTTTATTTGTTGGTTATTTTACGAGAAAAATATTTTTTTATGATTTTTATGTTCAATGTCCCAATTTTTATACGTGGAGATTCTTAAATACAATATGTTTGTTAATTAATAGATACAAATTCAAAAGACATAAATTAGAGAAGAATGAGTTAAATTTAACATAATCGTACCCTTTATCACTTAGGCAGATGTTCAACTTTCACAATCTTCCACATTCTTGAGTATTCAGTGACAAATTAATATCATTCATAAATGCATGGTTCTTTTTAAAACAACGTTTGCTTTTTTCCATCGTTTGAATATTTATACATATATCTTCATTGTTATATCGGAGTTGTTGGTGGTAGATATTACAAAAATTTAAAACAACGGTATAATTTTGAGTAGAAATTGTAACATTTTGGTGAAAGAAAAAAATTGTAGATTCATTTCTCTTGTTCGAAGCCGTCGCGTACGGTCTTGGTAGTGGGACATCAGGTCTTGTGTGTTTAACTTTGAGCTTACGGAACAGTCGGCGCTTGCTGTCGTAGTGTCCAACATGCTCCCTCGGTTGCAGACATCAGTTGTACCTTTAAGAGTGCAATTTCTATCAATAGTTGGTGAAAACGAGTTGTTAAGAGAGTACATCGACAGTTTCTTCAGGAGGCGACGTTAAAACACAACGCGATGTAGCCAGAAATCAGACTCTCAAGTTAGTGCCAGTAATAATTTATTATTTTAATAAACTGTTTAGTTTCACCTGCGCGATATAAACTTTTTAAAGGAAGTGACAGTTTGTTTTGTTTTGGATAATAACCCATATATCCGGAATTTGTTGTGATAAATATTTTAAGAATTCGTAAATTCCTGTGAAATAATTCTTGTGCGATTTTCTGTGAATCGAATCAAAGTATTTCGAGATTACGCGACGCACACGTGCCGCAAATTAATAATTGTGCGACTAAACAATTGTTTACAGGTTGATTGATTTATTTTGGTGTTGTGTTGTGAAGCTTGTTAAAAAGAAAAAAAGAGACAGCATCGCCAATCTTGCACTCCTCTGAATCTGTGATCTGTTTTTACTTATTTACACCTGCATCAGGACTCCCTCGAAACGGTAAGCTAAACAAATCGTATTTATTTTCTACTTTCGACTGATTGTAAATACTTTAATTAGAACGCTTGTTTACAGATAGCTCTTCTAAATTTCACTAATTTTGACTTCGATAATTCCTGCAGACTCATTCACCGATCCCACTGATATTAGATTGCGGCGCGATAAGAGGTCAGAATTTGCTTAACAATTTCACGGCAATTATTTTAATTAAATGCGTTGCTTTTATTTTGATCCAAACGAGAAAATCTGGTACCTTTTAAAGTTCTAAATCACCACGAAATATGTCAAAAGTCGAAGTAATTTTACTCCCAAGAATTCCGAATATGTCCAAGTCCATTTCACTCTTTTCTAGTATCGACTTTAAATTTATTCTAAAAATTTCGAGTAACCGACGTTTTGATATCTACAATCATTTTTTTTCAGTTTATTAACTTGGTGAGAATACAATAAGAAACAGCACCGAATGAATGTATTCCCGTGATTTGGCAACACTTTGCGACAGATATATCATATTAAAGCAGCTTTACGATCACTCTAAAAGTAATGTACCTTAAATAGATGAAGGTGGTGTAAGCTGTATATGTACATATACAAATCTATTTTATTTATAGAGATAAAGTGATAGGAACTGGAATGCGAGAGCTTTATTTTTGAAAAAGCGGCAACGCCATTAAGTAATTTTTACGCAATTAGTTCTCATATTTTAAACGTAAAATTTATTATCATGTTTGGAAATAAACTTTCTCTAATGAAGCGATAGGAATTTCAGAAGCACGTATTTCTGATAGGTTGCCTCCTATATCAAAAATATACAAACTCTTGAATAACAACATCGGTCGCTTTGTGGTGTTTTTTATCGCCAGTGTTTAAATAATAAATGTTGTTTTAAAGATTTAGGGAACTTATGTCGAATTAATGTAACTGAAAGGAGATATCACACACCAATGTTGTTTTGAGAGGTAGAGCTTCCACTTCTGTTCATCTTTTTCTGCAATCAACATGCCTAGTTATTGTTAGACTGTCTTGGAAATAAAACCAAATTGCAAGCAAAACGAGAATAGTCCCGCTCTCTGGTTTATATTTTGTTCGTAGTGTTCATTTAAAACTGTTGACGTAATTAGAACAAACAAAAACAAGAAGCAAATCAGGTACAACATATTAATATATTCCTACAGTGGTGTCCATTCGAGATTTTACTGGTTCAAAATAAAGATAGGTTGGTAATCATTAATACCTGTACTAAATAATACGTCTGCAACATTGCCAAGATTTGTTTATGATTTTATAAATGTTTACGTAATTTTCACAATGATATGCGTTATTACTAGGTTTTTCTTCCTGAATAACTAATGTATGTGGCAAGGGTTATAATAAGAACATTTTTTCGTAGAGAATGTTTATACATAATTTTTGATGAAATTTTTCCATGATGTGTTTGTAAAACGAAAATTTATCAGCGATACACTCCTGATTTAATTCAGACACTGATATAATTTTCCAAATTGTTGACTTATGAGATGACGTCATATTAAGGTAAATCCAACTACTGCAACATTTGTCAAAGCTTCTAAAATTTAAACTAATGGTCGGCTCTGGAAAGAATGTGTAAATATACAAGGAAAGAATCAAAGATACCGACAAAACTGTATATGTTGAAAAATCCCAGCGCAAAGACATTAGCGGCAATTAGGTAACCGGAAACGATTAAAAATAGTGCCAAAAGCTGTTAATTTACCGAGATTGGATTTTCATTTCGTCGTGACGACCATACATTATTGGGGCAAACAGCTTGGGAAGAGGTTCGCTTGCACCCCCTTTTCTCACATCTTTAGAACATATTAAATATGACAAGATGAACGCTTGAAATATTTACTGCAAACGATATCTCATAAATAAACTATAATTACCATATTACCAAAAGATACTGTCACACATGAGCTATAATTTAAAACTTCTTCGGATTGCGTCCGCAACATAATCCAGATTATCAGACAGATTGAATTTTTTGTTTGTGTTTTTTAGTCCTGTAGAACATAGGGCATGTTTTCTTTTAATTCTTAATTATACAGTTAAGATTTTATCGTTGCTTTTCTCGTATGAGACTTGCATTTCGCGATGGTTATTTGATATTACCGATCAGCCTACTTACTCATTTGAAATTTTAATACAAGATCCCAGACACAACAAAAGCGGATAATCTTCCTTGTTGTAAAAATGCAATAAATCGACAATTGTACGCACGTTTATAACAGTGAAGTGCTTGTTTGACAACTTGACAACTACCTGAGTGAATTATCAATGGCATTGCCACAAGGTTTCCTTTTTCATAATTACGATTATGTCTGTGAAATGATGTATCGGCGGCGAGACTAAATTGATTTTCTTAGAACTGTGCACAAAGGGCCTCAGTGTTTACGTTTGGTTTTTTGTACATACCTACTTACTTATTGTAAATCCAGATTGG
This sequence comes from Diaperis boleti, assembly GCA_963583935.1. Lineage (NCBI taxonomy): Eukaryota > Metazoa > Arthropoda > Insecta > Coleoptera > Tenebrionidae > Diaperis > Diaperis boleti. The sequence continues at coordinate 38,949,206 of OY757242.1, read as the reverse complement.
ATTATTGCGTTCTTCAGAGGACCACCCCAAACTCTGCAAAAAAGACGGTACCTATTTGTTTACAGATTGTAGACGTGGTCTGTTATGACTTATGTTTCACTTGGGTTTACAAAATTAGTTTAGTGGCGCCCCTAAGGCACGAGCTCTTGGCGTGGTACGTGCGTAATGGCTCGAACGTGGCATCTTTTACTTCCACTTACCTGTAAACACTTTTACCAAAGACTACCTCTATGTGTCTTTGAACATTGCGTTTTTTTCTAGGAAGTTTACCTTAGCCTACCTGGAACGCGAAACGTCTATTGTGGGTGCTGCGTATTATAAAACCTCTCTTTGAAAAGATTGAACCCAATTCGAAAAGTTATTTTAAGTACACTTTCGTTCGCAAAAAAGGGTGCAAGTTTCGAGAATAACTTTTCATGTTTTTAAAAATAGGATCGTCAAGTGCTGTGAGCGACGCCTTACTTAATGAATTATAAACTTAATGAGTAATTTTATTATGTTTATGGATTACATAAAGAGTAATTTACATTCGTCACACATAAAGTAGAATACTTATAGAGCGAAGTAAAAATAATAAGATACATTAATGACTATATCACTAGAATTCTTGTATTCCGTATGACCTCCTTAATCCGAAGTAATATGTAATTACACTGGTTGATCTGGATTTTTCTAATTTTCACAAATAAAATTTTCCACAAATGACATTAGTTGGGAAACGTCAAATTTTGTGTAAAGTTACAGGCAGTCATTATTTGTCAAATGTTATCAGAAGTCCAAATATAATAAGTTCGTGGTTTTCAATTATTATTAACAGCTGGAACAGCGGAAGAAGATGAAAAGTTCTTATAAGATAAAATAGGTTTCTATAAAAGATAATTATTATTATAATATATATTCATGTTTTAATTTTTCCTCAAAATTAGAAAAAATGTTGTATGTAACACTTATGAAATGTTGTTTTGTGGAACTCCTGTCATATTGCGGAAAATCGCTTTCAATTCAATTTTAACATACCCACGATGAAAATTCCTTTATTTGGAAAATCACTATGTAAACCTAAGATTGTACAATAAATTGAGTGATTTTGCTCTGCTTATTAATGTTTGATTTTTCTGCCTTTTGAGTTCGTTTCTTCCTCTGTCCATTTCAAACACGTTTCAAAATTTGTGATTGTCTCGGTGAGCTTTACCCGTCGTAGCACCACTTCTGTTTCTTCGTCGGAGCTTGAACATGCTCCAAAATATCCATGTCGGTTAGGTATATGGACTCCCATGGTTCTTCTTGTGCAATAACATCTTGTGTCGTTACATCTCCAGAAAGGTGATTTATCAATGTAGTAACTGCTTTTATTTGTTGCTCTATACCCTCTAGCTGCAGAAGTTTTCTCCAAGATTTTTGAATCAGGTAATCCAATTACAACGTCTTGGCAATCAATCACTGGGTAATTTCTCGCTCGTGTCGAGAAGCAGGGCCGGCTTTATTTTAACAGATATCATTGATCACGTCAATAAATACCCGAATAATGTGGACACTTAACACGCAAGAAAAACACTAAAACACAATGAAAAAAATTTCTAACGCTAAGACGCACTGAAAACAATAATACTTTAAAAAACAATGTATCTACTTGTTCGGCCCGCTTGCATATTAATTTATTCGGTATCTGTATCATATGATGCACCTGCTTCGATGTACCTGAATCGATGAAGATGAGGCCATCACAAATTAGCTGGTCTACTTCATTGATTGCGTGCCACAAAGAAAACAAAACAGTATAGCCTCAGGCGCGCCTTAGAGATCTTACACATATTATACATTTCATGAATTCTTCAATTGAATTAATTTAGGCAAATGCTTCAAAGAAATAGATGGCGTTGATCTTTAAAGTTCTCGAGTCTTCCCCATTTACAATAGTTGGTTTATCAGTCAAAAAGATGTTTACTCATCCAAAAATTTCAATATCGTTCGGCTTGCGAAATAAAAACCAAGAACTAGTTAGCTATTGCTAAGTCAATCAAACGTAAAATGGTTATAACAGTCCATTTTTTGTTCTGGCAGACTTTCTGTAATGATCACTTATCTATCAAGTCAGTCATTGACTTATAGACACACTTTATGATGTTGGGACGGGGCACCTGGACGTATTTGGACTATTTTTACACCACCTTTTGCTCGCCAAGTTCTGTTGAAGCTATCAAAATTTTCAAAATTTTTTCGGAACGATCATCCTCATCATCAAAACCTTTAATATCTAAAGCTTTTAAACATTTCAATAGCTTTTCGTCATATTCTCCAGGTCTAGGTTTTGTTGCCAAAGATAATTTTAGGTAAATTTAGGGTTAGGCATATATTGCTGGCAAGAAGATACTTCGTCCATTGTAATGGTCGTGAAGTATTTAGTATGTGTATGGCATGTATTTATTGTTTGAATGAAACACTATTCTAGAAACAAATTTAGACCTTTCTAGTCTTGGTGTAAGCCGTTGTGATGTTCAATTTAAAAAATATATAAACAAAACTTACCGTCAAACGTTGATCTACCGAACTCAATTCAACACGTGATAAAATTTATAAACAACTATAATTGAACACTACACCGATGCTGAGGCAACTGAGGCACAATTTTTATTTAAAAAATGAAAAATACAAGTGTCCATTAAAATGGACGTGGGCTCTCAGGAGGTGATTCCGTCTATAGTACCTCACCAGCAACGATTCACTTCCGAAGGCTCGCGGCTTTTGAGATTTGCCCAACACTAACAATCTCATTGCATTGTATGCGTCCCAGAAGCGTTAGAAGTTTCTTTCTTATGGAAATTGGGTTTTCACAGATTCCTGTCCATTATTGTTCTCCATTTGTTCGCAGACCTTTAAACTCGATAAATCGAATAATTTATTCCTATATTGCAGAAACACCGGACCTCCTAAATTTTACCCTTATTATACAGTGAGCGGCAAAAGTATGGAATAAATTTATTAAAAATTAAACAAGATTTTAGTTTATAAAAATACATATTTTTATACCGAATAAAATTCCAAGCAGTCATTTGTTTTCGAGTGATGACGTCAATTATATTTTTTTTAAATGGAAACGCTCTTTTTTTTTCTTGATTTTGATTGCCCCTTTAATTGTCTACACGACAGTATAAAATTTTATTATCTTAGATAAGGAAAGTTTTGAGAAAAAAAAAATGGAAAAAATAAATTTTATAACGAACAAAAACAACTCAAAAACTCTATTACTAAGTACTTAAAATTATCGAATTAAATGCTCGAATTGCCATCCCCCAGCTTGTTGACAATAAGCAAGTCTATGAAGAAATTTCTCTTGGACATTATGAACTACTTCTTCACTAATTCTACTTATTTGCTATCGAATCCTAATTTTTAAATATTCTAGATTTTGTGGTCTGTTAGACTTTAAATAACCCCATAAAAAATAATCAAGAGGTGTGAGATTTGGAGACCTTGCAGGCCACTCTATCGGTCCTCATCTCCCAATCCACCTCCTAGGAAACCAATTGTTCAAGTAATGGCGAACAGAAAGTGCAAAGTGTGGGGGTGCACCGTCTTGCTGGAACCACAAATCATCATTCACTGATGATTGTCATTTGGAAAAATTCCAAATATCTATCCCCTGTTAGGGTTTCTTCAAAGAAACAAGGACATATGATCTTATTGTTGACTATGCCTGCCCACACATTTATTTTCTGACGATATCCATCAGTCATCCAATGAGGATTTTCTGTGCTCCAGCATCTACAGTTTTGTCGGTTAACTGTGCCATTAAGACAAAACGTGGCTTCATCCGAGAAAAGTATTCCACGTACGAAGCGTGGATTGGCGTAGCATAAATCCATCATATTTTCGCAAAACTGCAGTCGGCGATCGGGGTCATCCTCGTTTAGCTCCTGCACTAGTTGAATTTTGTATGGATGGTACTTTTCTTTTTTAAGTAAACGTAATACTGAACGCTGACTCACACCATTTTCTGCTGCAGCTGATCGAGAAGTACTATGAGGATTTTCTTCCATATTTACCAAAATGTCGATTTTCGTATCTTCGTTAATTTTTGGAATCGCTTTAATATGCCCGGTTCTTCTAAATTTATTTTCAATTTTACTGATTCTAGATTGGCTGATGAGTCTATCTGGATACTTTGCATTGAACAAATTGCAGACTTCTTGTTGGGTTCTAGTTTTATCCCCGCACCCAATCAAAATTAAAATTTCTATACGTTGTGTTTCTGTTAAATGAACCATTTTCAAAAACGTTTTGTAAAACAATTTACGCATACAAATGAAACTGACAGTACCATTTGACTGTTTGATTTACCTACTTGATTATTTGACTTGTTTTTGTTTGTCATTAAAAAAAAACATTTTTTTTTCTCTTTACTTTCATTGTGTAAGTTAACAATATTTTTATATTGTCGTTTAGACAATTAAAAGGGCTATCTGAAGCGAGAAAAAATAGGCCGGTTCTATTTAAAAAAAAATATCGATGACGTCATCACTCGAAAACAAATGACTGCTTGGAATTTTATTTGGGATAAAAATATTCATTTCTATAAACCAAAATTGCACGTGTTCAAAGATTTAAAAAAAATATATTTAATTTTTTATGAATTTATTCTATACTTTTGCCGCTCACTGCATAACACAAAATTTCACAACACTGTATAACACAAAATTATTGATTTCAGATGAGCTAAAGGAGTTTGATTTCTTGCTCTTGAAACCATAATTATGCTTGTCGCTTTAAAAATTTTTTTTTTTCAATTTTACAACTTTCAAAAGTCACCGGTAGAAAAAACTTCTGGAAGAGGTTTAATGTGCAGAAAGTAGTTCTTCCAGTAGTGGTCGTAGGAAAATAATTTTTTGTAACACTTCAGTACTCAATAAAACTAGTAACGCATATTTATTTGTTCGGTCAACTAACTCTTGCATAATTTCGAGAAGTTTTTAAGGTGTTTGATTATCAATTCGGTTGTGTTTTTTTTTTAATGTTTGTTACCTCAGAATTCCGTTATTTATAAACCGATTTGTAAGATTCTTCTCTTATTTGAAAGAGTTCACTTACAGATTGGTCGCATTGTCACCATTTCAGGATCTGATGAGGGGATCTCATGGAAATCGAGAAAAATGCTGAAATTTTCGCTTCCTTTTATTAACCGACTTCATGTATTATGTTCACCGATTTCTTCGTGAATTGTAGACCGATTTTCAAAATTCTTCTTTTATTTGAAAGGCTATACTCTTGAGGTGGTTCCATTGTCAACACATCAGGGTCTGATTAGGGAATCCCATGGAAATCGAGAAAAATCCTCAAATTTTCGCTCCCTTTTATTAATCGACTTCATTTACGTTCACCGATTTCTTCGTTAATTGTGGACCGATTTTCAAAATTATTCTTTTATTTGAAAGGGTATACTCTTGAGGTGGTTCCATTGTCAAAAAGTCAGGATCTGATCGGGGAATCCCATGGAAATCGAGGGAAATTCTCAAATTTTACCTTCCTTTTATGTATATAATTATGTTCACCAATTATTTCTTCGTAAATTTTATTGAGGACCTCATTATTAGAGAAGCGTCTTTACTAGGTATCACTAACTTATAACTTAAAATTGTAAAAAAATTAGCTTTAAAAAAAAGAGAACCGACTTCAAAAAGTGAAAAAAATGTGCATATATTATTACATAATTATGCTACCTAATGATCTGTTTGAAGTCGGTGCCAAGCCAAATAGGTAGTAGATAGATAGGCTGCCCGCTCCCGCCACATCGCAACACCCGGCGAGCGTGGGTGGGGAATGCGTGACCGTGGGTGGGGGGCTCGTGCTGAACAAAACAACCCAAACGGCAGACGTCGTTGACGGTCGTCTCGTGCCTTGGCACCGACTTCAAACAGATCATTAGGTAGCACATGTAATAATACATGTATTCAATTATTTTTCACTTTTTGAAGTGGTTTTGAAGTCTCTTTTTTTTAGCAAATTTTTTTCTTTAAGGTTATCCTTGCGGTGATGATGCAAACGGAGTAATTCTGTACGTTCTTGGTATAATTCTTTACAAAATAAAATGGTGATCCGCTACCCTAAAAAAATGCTACCTGCTTGCCTTTAAAGGGCTGTCGTAAATCTAGGATATAAAGTGTTAATAAGATTATGACAGGAGAAGCGCCGCTAATAAAAGTTTAGTAATAATAAAATTACTCAATGCAGGTTTGTACTATTCTGCTATAGTCTAATCCGGACTAAAGGATTTTTTTACTTAACAAAGATATTGATCGTTAATTTTCAAATTGTCTTCATGTGTGTGTATTGTGCATTTGATAATTTAACAAGTAGAATTTTTATCAATTAAGTTTCAACCAAAACTAAGCAAGGTGCTCACATAAAAGCGAAAAACATAGTAACACTGTAAAATAAAAACATCGAAGAACGATCCCGAGAGCCAAGATTCTTTAATCAATTTCTGGAACTCGATTGCGAACTAAAAAATCCTAAAACTAGTTTTAGTTGGACATTCATATCTCTATATGTTATATAGAAGTCTTAGAGACCCGCTTTGGCACATCTGTACGTCTCGAAGCAAGTACAGCTTACAGTAGCCCAATGTTTTACGAGCTCGTCTAAATAGTGTCTTGGCTACAAGAATCTGATAGAAAGGTGTCAGAAGTACACGGCCTACAAGGGTTGAAACTTGATTCGCTTTAAATAACAACGCTTAATTTCGAGACGTCCATACGTCACTTCTAATGGTGAGATAAATATGTCTAGCGTGAGAAGCCGTTTCAGAGAAACCGACCTCGACGGTAGATTGACACTGAGACCGAGGCTAATAATAATAATTAGTAGTGTGATAAAATTTAACTGCTGGTGCAAAAATAGAGTAAACGGAACCAAAAATATCTGGTTCTTATCAAATTAATTCTTTTTAGTTCAAAGTTCTTAGTTGAGCGTACACATGTTTTAGCGCTGTAGTTTCCGGTATTTTCCTGGCTAATAAATAATATTATACATACTTATGACGTAACAATGTACAGGTGTCCTTAATCACTATTAAATGCCATTTTAATAAATTGTTTTGTGACATTTGTTTCTGCTACCGAGGAAAATTTCGACATACCTTTCACCACCACCACAACTCCACATATTTAAAAAATATTTATAGATACATAGTCCTATTCAATATTTTGTTATTTAAATGTACCTAGTATGTAGTGGCTTTTGTAAAGATAACGCAGGTGTTAAAATCGCTTTCGGATGTTATTCAATTATAATAGCTGATACATGCAAATGAGTTGACAATCTGAATGTCTTCAAGATGTTGAAAAAGTTCTCTAATATGTATTTGCCATTTTTTATCAAAATCACAGGCTATGTGCCATAAGTAAAATATAGGTAGAAGGAGAATATAAACATATTATGGAGTTTTAATTAGGTGGCACTTCCAATGTCCCATTCTTATCTCTTTGGGCACGTGACCAATGTGTCGTACGATCGTAGACAAAAATTCCGGCAAATTAACTTACCGACATTTTACCGATTACTGTATTTAAAATGATTTTGGAACAACTGCAAAATTTTAAATGATAATAGGACGAGAGATTCAGATACGAGATTTTGTTGCGACGAGAATAATGAGTGCCTGCACGAGTCATTATTTTCCCAAGTAACCCAAGTCAGTCTGAAAGAGCAAAAATTGCCGGCAGCATTTAGACCTATTTGGCATGACAATTTAATTTGTAAATTGTCAAAAACGCTATAAAAAATGTCGCTGGAATAAAGCTTCTCGCGAAATTGCCAATTATTTTGAAATTGAAACATCTCTCTAATGTTTCTTTTCATTGTCGACGTGTGTGAGAATATTGAAACTTTTTACCACAATTTTATCAGTACTATTTACGAACAATTTCTTAAACATAAAAGAAAATATGACAAATTTAATACAAAAAAGTAAAAGAAATTTGAACTACGTCTGACCACATCAACTTCGTTTTCAGTCGACATTTACAATCTGATTTGTCTATCTCTTTATTTGCCTTTTCTGCCGGCCAAAGGAACCTTCGGCAGACCCGGTCCTTTCTAGGTTGAGTGCTAATGTGTTTCGTTATTTAAAATTTGTAGATAAATGAAGAATTCTTGGTAAGGCTGTCAGGCCGTGTTAGCCCATTTACCACTATAATGTTACCACCACTAACTTAACCTTCGGAGTGGACGCTAACAAAGTTACCTATACTGATAAAAATATTTGTGCAGGCTTCCTATACAGGGTATGTAAACCGTTACGTAGAATAAGAAAGAACTATTGTCTTTACTTATAAAAGTTTCACAAGCCTAAAATCCCAAACAGTAAGCAAACATGCAAAATTGGTGAAATTAAAAAATCGAGTAGATCATTTAAATTATAAATTAGAGTGGACCTTTTTTTTCAATGGCCCAGCCTGCAAATTTACTGCCAGAGTAAAATTTGGGGTTATGGTAAATTGTTTTAATTTAAAGAAAATAAAACACTAACAAATAATGTAGGTTTATTGAGAATTACAGCGAATGTTCAAAGTGTTCTCCCCCAGCTTCAATGCAGCTCGTAACTCTCCGTTTCATATTTTCAAATGCATTTTCCAACATCACAAAGGTTATTTTTATGCGGGTTATTTTTAAATACATTGTTTTTGAGATACGGGAAAATAAAATAATCTAGAATTGTCATCAGGTTCTTACTTTAAGGCGGAAATTGAATGACACGATCATCATAAAACTAATACTCGCTCCGCTACACCACACTAACATCACGAAATCTTGTCACACATTTATAAATTTGTTGGACTAATTTTTGATAATCTGCAGGAAAATTAGGGTAGGCATTTCGAAAAACCTTTAACAAGCGTTCTAGACAATACTTTTATTTACCATTCTGTTGCCGTTTTTTTTTTAAATCGTTTTTTTTTAATTTTAAATCAAATTGTCAAAAGTTGGTATAGTGTCAACCTAATTTAAATTCCACAGCATTCTCTAATTTATAATTTAAATGATCCCATGGTTTATGTACAATATTGAATTTGAATATTTGTTGTATCATATTTGACATTTGTTCCACCACTAATTGGATAAGTGCAAAATTATTAATTAGGTCGTGTTTTGGTAAACAGTGGGCCAGGATTCATAGAAAAAGTGTGACATCCTCGTCAGCTTTAGGTGTCGATCAGCGCCTAGCCATTTGTTGAGCCGAGATCTTTCCTTCTTCAGGTGAACATAGAACACTGTTTTATGTGACCCAAAAGATGTCGCTACAATTGCCTCTCGCTTCTGAGTCGCCTACAGATTTTTGGTATGAACCTATACCTATATAAACGTCTCCACCTATAGACTCAGCAGCAAAGCTAAGAAGTTGAAATTTCATGCGTCCGTTTGTGGCGTTGCTGTCTAAAATATTTTGACAGATTTGATATGGTCATACACATACCAATTCGATATAGTCATTCAATGTCGATGTTTTATTTATAAATATCGATTTATTTCAAGAATTATCTTATCGATATTTTGGTCGTCTCTTATTTATATTATTATTTAAATATTAATATGCACCCTTCGATCATATACACTAAAGTTGTAAATCACGGAACACTTTGCAAATTATATTATGGGTATATTATTATTATCAAAACTTCTGTTCGATGTTGCTTTGTATTCACGGTATGGCTGCACTATGATGATGGAATGTCTATGAATAAATTACTAATTAGTGTATCTACAAATGTTATTGCTTAATATAGTGACTGGAAGAAATACTGCAAACTTTTAAGAGATTTTGACAACAAAGACAGGAATTTAAGGAAATTTTAAAACTTGGAAAATTGACAGCTGGAGGAAGTTGAGAATTCGACAAACCTAAAATCTTGGAAAACCCGTTTTTGTTAATATTATTTTAGTTAATTTTTACTTTAATTTTTTAATAGATTAATAATATTAGGGAATTTGTATAAATTGAAATCTTGGCCAACCTGAGATTTCAGGGAACTTGAGACCTTGACTAACCAAAGACACTGAGAACATGAGAACATGAGAAACCAAATTAGATGAAGTGAACAAACCTAAAATTTTGGAAAACCTAAGGTCTTACAAAACCTGAGAACTTGAGAAACTTGAGACTTTAATATCTTGAATAACCTTACATTCTAGGAAACGTTGAGAATTGGAGGAACTTCAGAAATTTGGAAAACCTAACAGAAACTTGAGACCTTCAGTAACATAAGCAACTTGGAACTTGAAAAACCAAATTCGAGAACTCGATTAACTTGAGATTTAGAAAACTAGCACTAAGCGAATTTAGACCTTAAACTAATTGTAAGAGAACTCTACAGTTTGGGGAATCTAAGAACCTGAGAACTTGAGAAACAGAAATGGAGTACTGGAGAATTTGAAGAACCTGAAATCTCGGAAAACCTGAGAACTTAACAATTTGGACCATTTCAGGTCTTGGAAAATTTGAGATCTTAGGAAATTTGAGACCTTGTGAAACCGACGTTGAGAAGTGGAGGAACCTCAGAATTTTGGAAAATCTGAGAGTTCAGGAAACTTGAAACCTTGAGTAACATAATAAGCCTGAGAACCTGAGAAACCAAATTTGAGAACGGGATTAACTTAAGATTTTGGAAAACTTGAGAACTAAGCAACATTTAGACGTTGAGTAACCGAACAATGTGAGAACTTGAGAACCCGAACTTCAGAAGTGGAGTAGTCTGAGACTTTCGAAAACTTGAAATTTTAGGAAAGTTGGGGCCTTGAGTAACCTAACAACCTGAGAACTTGAGAACTAGAAGAACCTAAAATTTTGAAGAACCTGAAAGTTCGGAAACCCCCAGATGTTGGGAACCTGAAAACTTAAGGAATTTAAAAATTTTGACAATTTGAAATTTGAAAATCTTAAACTCTAGGAAACTTGAGGCCTTGAGTAACTTAGGAACTCTACAACAAAAGACTTGAAGACTTGAAATTTTGGAAAACCTGGGAACTTGAGAAACATAAATTGAGACCTGCGGAAATTTGAGATCTTAGAAAACTTGTAACCTGAAAACTTCAGAATTTGAAGAATTTGAGATCTTGGAAAACTTAATATCTTAGAGAACCTGAGAATTTGAAAAACCATTAATCGCGGAAAACTTACCTTGACTAACCAAAGAAACTGAGAACCTAAGAAACCAAACTTAAGATGAAGTGAAGGAAAACGTAAGGTCTTACGGAACTTGAGAACTTGAGAAAATTGGGAATTTGGACAATTTGAGATTTTGGACAATCTGATATTTTAGGAAACTTGAGACCTTCAGTAAGTTCACTTTTTGACCACATCGCAGGAGATTGCGTTAACGATCTTTTTATTGATGGTAATAATACGAATACAAATACAAAGACCGACAGTTATAATAAGAGAGAAATTATTAAATGAGCAAACAGAATTGATCAATAGGGTCTGGAAGACTTACAAAATTAGTGAAATGGCATCTAGAAGCTACAGAAATGAAACAAGGGAAGCTATGCAAGAAATATTGATAAAAGGTATTAACTGCCTTAACAGTAAAAGATATATGAATTCATTCTATAGAAAAGTTGTAGAGCTTAAAAAGGCCTATATAAAAGTCCGTGATGACACATATCTATGTGTTAAGGTTAATTCACAAATTGATCAAATATGATTATTCTTATGTGAAAAAACGGAAGAAAAAACTAAAATATAGTTACAAGAAATATTTCGAATAGCTGCTAAACGAGCTTTTAACAGAGACAAAAGTAACACAGAAGTAGATCAGTTAAATGATTATAGCGATCCAACGCACACGTGTAGAGAGGAACAGCAGAAATTTATTTAGAACTTATAACTAGAATATGGAGAGACGAGAATATTTCAGAGGCAATAATTTTTGAATTCTGACATTACTATAATGTATATGTACAGGATTTACAAATTATACGACTTCAACCTCTTGTATTTATTTCATTAATCCTGACGTGCTCTGGATAGGTAATGGTGCTCATTAACAACTTCCCGACTCACTGACTTCCCCAAGTGGTCCCCTAAGAAATAGATCGGGCACACCTGAATGTTTTATTCATGACATCATACTGACAGAGTTTTCTCGGTACTGAATTCTCTAGAAGGCGATCCCAGACCATCTAGAGCAAATTGTAGTCTTTGATGACGTCATCCAGGTTTCCACGATCGATACCACTAGGGTTTTAATGAATTCACAGGTTTATGTACTTTCACTGCAACACGTACAAATAATAATAATGAGGAAGTCTCCATAAGATGCTCACATAAAGGAGTTATAATTAACAGAATGGAAGGTCGTTCGAAGGATTTATAGAGGCAAATGTATAGAGGATGAGCGAGGTAAAGGACGACCGCAGAAAATAATTGACACCATTTATCAGAAACTAGTACCTAAATAAAACGACAGAGCAAGCTTTCCTGAGAGGAAAGGCTGGGAAAGAAGAAAGGGTAGATCAAAAAAGCGTTGGATAGAGATCGCGGAGAACGACTCGAGTGGTCTGGGGATTTAAAGTTGGATAGATGCAGAGAGATTATTGTTAGCACAAAAGTGGAAAGTCATATTTATGCTTACAATAACATAATCTACTGTTACCAAATTCACACATTAAAACTGACGTTATGTTTATAACTGTCATGAAATGACGCACTCAAAGAGTTCTATAGTAGTTTTCAAACCCAGTTAGTCAGTGGGCGTTAGTCAGCTTTGCAAATTGCACGAGTCAAACTCAAAATCTAAAACCGTGTTACTGAAAACACAAACAATAAATAATTGTTTAAAAATTTCTTGGATGCCAAAATAATTCCTTAAGAAAACTAAGTGCTAATTTGGCTTGATTACCTCGAAATCAAAACAAAACATTGACTTCGAACTTCTTAAATTTCATACGATGTGTAAATATTATTATTGACTAGCTTGTACCCGGCACACGTTGCTACGCGTCAAAAATAGAGTACAACACATCTCATCCGATTTGGCCTGGTCACTGACATCTTTGAAAAAAAAAAAAAATGTATGCAACTCAATGAAAAGAAAAAACAATCTCAAGAGAGATGGGAATGCGTTAAAAAGATTAGAAGACATCTGATTTCAAAGCCATCAAAGCTAAATACAAGTATTAAAGGTGTGATTTCTTTGTAATTTTCTGGGCATTTCCACTAATTACTGTATGACCATTATAATTATAATCAAAGTCACAATCGATTAATAAACCATTATAACTTAGGTAACCCAAACGTTAATATACCGAGAAAGTGAAATGAAAACAATTGCTGGTTTCTTCAAAACACATTTTATACATTTTGAATAAAATTTAGGAGATTTATTTATTCTTTGGGCATTTACATTTATGAACGTACTTTACTGATCTGTAAACACTGCTGATTATAATATGGTTTTGCCACAATTCCACCAAGACCACCTACACCACCCAATTAAAATTTCAAGCGAAATTTTCTGAACAATAATCGTCAATTAAAAAGAAATAAAAATTTCGTTATTGCTTTTGCAAGAGCGAAATTTATTACAAAATTTACTACTTCATTCCCATTCAAGTAATTCTATAGGCATGGGAGCGCAATTTCTATTAATGTGTGGCACTACAAGAGTGCAGGTGTCAGTTGAATACCTGCAAGATGAACTGTGTAGCTACCACAACTACTTGTATCAATCCTTTGTTTATATGTTTATTGCATGGTATTGAATTACTACTTACCAAAGAAAAAAATCAACAATTGCACCTATAACGTAAGAGTTAAGAACACCACAAAAGATATCGCCCAAGATAATAAATTTTATTACTACTTGAACGAGCTTTTTTTTCTGTGCATTTGCATAATCACAAAAGACAATATTTTGTGTCTGTCAAAGTAAAAATGTATATTATCGTTTTGACATATAATGTGTTTTTAAATTTACTTGTGGATATTCTGTGGCTTCATTCAAATTTCTACACAATAAAACCGGCGGTTTTCGCTTTAACTTTATCTAAATTATGTAATAAAGACCTTTATCGTTCGACACTGTCAGAATTTTCAAATTTTCGCTTGTGTAAACACTCTCTGTCATGAAATAATGAAAATGACAGATAAACGTCACACAATTTTTAGGGATTTTAAGCAATTTAAAGGCATTCCCGGTGGTGTCGAACGATAAAACGTTGTATTACACTCGTCCCTGTGTAGATTGAACGCTTTATCCCACTCGGGGCTCACAAAAGCACTCGTTTCACTCGTGCTTTTATAAACCCCTTGTGGGATAAAGCGTCCAATTTACACAGGAACTCGTATAATAAACTACTATTAATTAATAGTCATAAACCTCAATCAAAACTATAATTTATGCCTGTTTAAACGAGCTCCTATAAGTTCGTTTCCGTTGACTGCATGTTCATTTTTACATAGTTGAGTAAAAGTAGTTTAGTCTCAATACCGTTGTACAGGTCTTATCATTAACAGTGCTTTGATAACAAATTAATATAGAATTAGTAGGTAATCTACATGTTTGTATTTGACGGAAGTTGGGAGCATAAACTACTAAAACAAAGTTAAGGACATTGTAATTTTTTTAGTTGTCATTATGTTTTCTTGTATTTCATATTATTAAAATTTAGGATAATTTGTTAAGGGCGTTTTCCGTTTCAGGTATGAACTGCTTATGCAACTTTGGCCCTCAAATACGTACTTTTATCATTTTTTGCCTCGTAGGCTTTGGGCATTATTATAATTTACACAGATTTTTTTAACTAAGAGTTTGAAGCGCATCTGATTCAAGTTTTGGCAATACATATTTCTAGCGATTTATTTTTCCAAAAACAGTTTTTGGTTGTCTAATCTTTGTACCAACTGCATTTTAAAGTAAATGAGAATTTGGGAAGTTTTTACGGTCTAAAAACTGCTAGGCATGATTCTAATCTGGAACTATTTTAGAGATTTTTGTAAAGTAGGAAGTATAAAATCCATTAACACATATTTTAATTTATACTTAGCTGAAAAGGCTACTGTATACTTAATGAATTTAGTCCACGCATTTCCAAACCCAACATTGACCTAACGAGGTTATCAGAATTCTTACGGGATAGTTCATTACTTGATACCGAAGTTTTTCCGAAACCTGTTTCCTAGGCTCTTGCTTCTTATATTCCAAACATGTATGACTGGTCATAGGTCAAGACGACGTGGTTCAAAAAGAAGATTCATTTTACCTTGATCAATGTGTTATATATTGTAATCTGTCATTGATGAAAGGTAAGATTTGACAAAGTAAATTTAACATTTTCGCCTCATGAGACCTACAGGAAAATTGGACCTATACAAACTAGTAATTTAAGGATGATCTGATGCCTATTTTCATCCTAATCTAATCGTTTTCGGTTGGTCATATTGACCAACTGTAAATCTAAGAACTCTTCTATCGATCTTTTCGGGATCAGTAGTTTGTTATATTTGTCACAACTATTATTACTCATTACTTACAAAAAAATAAAAAAAAATCCTTAAAGCTGCTGAAGACTGAGAGTGTCTACTATATACTACTATATTCCCAATCTTTTTTCTAGCAGTTTACAATAGTAACGTTTAAAAAACCATCGGTAATTAAGGTTGAAATTTATAGCTTTTGTCATAAAATTTGAAATGCTGGAATTTTTCTATGACAGTCGTAAAATATGTGATGCATACATATCAACCCATCTTTTGCAATCTCCGTCTAAGCTTTAAAGCCGTCTGAGGAGAAATTTTAATTCTGGCCACATACAAGTCGTAAATGTATTTTCAATTGTAAAATCATGAGATTTAACGCATATCCGAGAAAGAGTTTTAGTATTCGACAAACACTATAAATCACGTCTTTATATATGAAAATTATGTTAATTTCGTTAATTTTATTTTAAGATGTCTGTATAAAAGGAAAGTGGTCTAGAAACATTTTCTTTTTCAGACAATTTTAGTAGACATTTTCATTAACTCATCAATAATAATAAATTTTAACAAGAGTTGGAGTGTATTGTTGATTGTGTATGAATTTACATGCTGTATTTTAATAGCTGAGTGTACAGACAACCGTTGCCCAAACTAACTATAATAACAATTGTATCTACTTCAAATTACAGACGCATATACGTGAAAGATATTGGTTAATCTAAAGGTTGTTTTCTATAGCAATAATTATATCGTTACTACAATGCGAACTATAGTAATTAATTTTATGTATGTATGCGTTGTAAAATAAGGAAAGCACAAGAATGGGCTATAAGTCTAGCAGTTAGAGGCCACCTGTCATTGTAGTAAGTTTACCATCATCATAAGCTAAAACCCACGTTTTATTAATATTAATATCAGAGGTCTGAGACGTTCAGATTATTCAGATTGTTTTATTAGCTAAATAAACTAGCATGTCGATAATATTGCTTAAATGCTAAAATTTAAGAGCTATTTTATTTTACATAAATCATGCTTGGGTATCTACTCTATTTGATATCCTTCGTATTTCTCAATGAAGGAATTTTTAAAATAAAATTATAAAACGGAAATAACAAAGAAAGAGTAAGGGCGGAGGTAACATAACATAATGCTTCCACATTCAAGTAAGTGTAAGACCTTCCTTCAATTTTTTTATTGTTGGTTGTCAGAGATCGAAGGCGCCGAGAATTGTATTCAGGATCGTTCTTTAATGAATACATTTCACATTTTTCCAAGCATAAACATAATAATGTTATAAATCTTTAAAATGAGGCTTTAAAATCTGCCCACCTTCCATGTCGCATTAAAAAAATTATTTATCAGAATTTATCTAGGTAGGTTGGAGTGTAAAAAACTGCAATTTAGTACCATTGATCTTTGACTTTCTACGCCATCTTTATAGTTGATTCACTGCCGGTTCTAAAGATAAAAACAACAAACATAACTCTACATATAACTTCAGTAACTATACAAAAATGTAAAAAAAATAAGTAAGATCAAAAGTTTAGCAGGATGTTCGGTTTTTGAAGTTGTCAGGTTCCTCCAGTTCTCACTTTGTCTTCGTCAAATTCTCAGGTTGTTAGATTTGTTAATATCTCAAGTTTCTCAAGTTTTCAGGTTCAGTTTGGTTTCTTGGGTTCTCAGTTTCTTTGCTTACAATTAGTCGAGGTTTCAATTTCTGGTTGTTAAAATTCCCAAGTTTTCCAAAATCTCAAATTCTGAGATTTCTGAGGTTCTCAGGTTTCCTAAAGTTTCAGGTTTTTTCATGTTTCTCCAGGTCTCAATTTATATATCTCAATGTCCGAAGTTTTCCTAAAATCTCAGGTTCCCCCACATCTCAAGATCTCAAGTTCCTAAAGTTCTCAGGTTCTCTAAGATTTTAGGTGTTACATTCCTTTAACCCTAAAGTTCTCTTAATTCCCAGGCTTTCCAAAATTTCAATTTTCTCCAGTTATCAAGTTTTGTTTCTCAAGTACTCTATTTCTTAGTTTACTCAAAGTCCCAAGTTTCCTAGAATTTTAGATTTGCCAAAATCTCAGTCCTTCTTTTCATCTCAAATTTGGTTTCTCAGGTTCTCAGTTTCTTTGCTTAGTCAAGGTATCAAGTTTTCCAAATTCTCAGGCTGCTTTACTTCCCAATCTTGAGTTTTCAAGTCATCAGGTTATTAGGTTCCTCAAGCCCAAAGGTTCGCTTAGTTCGCAAGTTTTCCAAAATCTCAAGTTAATCCAGTTCTCAAATTTGGTTTCTCATTGTCAGATTCTTCCGTTACTCAGGGTCTCAAGCTTCCTAAAATCTCAGGTTTTCCAAATTTATAAGGTTCCTCCACTTCTCAACGTTAGTTTCTCAAGGATCTCAGATTTTCCAAGACCTCACATAGTCCAATATCTCAAATTCTTCAGTTTTCAGGTTTTCCGAGATTTCAGGTTCTTTAAATTCTCCGACTCCACTAGTTCTAAATATGTATTTCTCAAATTGTCGGGTTTTTAGATTCCTCAAACTCTTAAAGTTTTCTTAGTTCTCAGTATGTCCTGAGTTTGTTCTTCAAGTTTCTCCAGTTCTCCAGTTCTGTTTCCGAGATTACTCGGTCTCAAGTTTCCTAGAATCTCAGATTGTTCAAGTTCTCAGAGTCTCAAGTTTCTCAAGTTCCCAGGTTCTGTAAGACCTTAGATTTTGCAAAATCTGAGGTTTGTTTACTTCATTTCAAATTTGGTTTCTCAAGTTATTCAAGGTCTCAGGTTCTCTAAAATTTCAAGTTTTTTACGATTTTTGGTTCTTAAAATTTTCTCATGTTTCTTCATATCTCAATTTATTTTTCTCAAGTTCCAGGTGTTCTAAAATCTCAAGTTCCTCCAGTTCTCAAGTCTGGCGTCACAAGTTGAAGGTTCTTAAGTTAGTCTATTCTTAGATTTCTCAGTCTCAAGTTTCCTAGAATCTCAGGTTGTTCAAGATCTCAAAGTGTCAAGTTACTCAAGTTCTCAGTTTCTTTGGTTAGTCAAGGATTCCCAAAGTTCCCTAAAATCTCAAGTTTTTCACAATTTCTGGTTCTTAAAATTCTTAAGTTACTCAAATCAGGTTTTCCAAAATCTCTAATTCTCCAAATTCTAATAGTTCTCAGGTTTCCTAAAGTTTCAGGTTTTCTCATGTTTCTCCAGCTCTCAATTTATATATCTGAAGGTCCGAAGTTTTCCTAAAATCTCAGGTTGCCCCACCTCTCAAGGTCTAAAGTGCCATAAAATCTCAGATATTCTAAGAATTCAATTTGTTTAAATTCTCAAGTGCCTTATGTTCTTAGGTTCTCTAAGATTTTCGGTGTTTTCCGGGATTTCAGATTCTTCAAATTCTGAGCATCCACTTCTCAAGTTGTGTTGCTCAAGTTCTCAAATTCTTACATTCCTTTAACTCTAAAGTTCTCTTAGTTCCCAGGCTTTCGAAAATTTTAATTTCCTCCAGTTCTCAAGTTTTCCATTTCTTATTTTACTCAAACTACCAAGTTTACTAGATTTTCCAAAATCTCAGGGTCCTTCACTTCATCTCAACTTTGGTTTCTTAGGTTCTCAGTTTCCTAGCTGAGAATTCAAGTTTTCTCATATTTCTTTAGGTGTCAATTTATTTTTCTAAGGCTCCCAGGTTTTCTAAAATCTCAAGATTCAGGTTTTCGAAGATCTCAAATTTTCCAAATTCTGAGATTTCTGCAGTTTTAAGGTTTCCTAATCTTTCATGTTTCTTCACGTATCAATTTATTTCTCTAGCTCCCAGTTCCCCCAAATCTCAAGGTCTCAAGTGTCATAAAGTCTCAGATTTCAAATTACCCAAGTTCTTAAGTTCAAGTTTTCTGGTTCTCTAAAGGTAAGTACAAACCGGCCAACAAAATGTTGGCAAGTTGTTGATTGATGTTGGCAACATGTTTATTGGATCGTATCTGGATACATGTTGTCAACAATGTTGCGCGTCCAAACCGAAATCAGTGTTGACGATATTGAGCGAGGTTTTCCGATATTTCAGGTTTTTCAAAATTTTTCTTCTTCTAGTTCTCAAGTTTGGTTTCTCAAGTTGTTGAGTTTTTATGGTATTCAAGGTCTCAGGTGTCCTAAAATCTCAAGTTTCTCAAAATCTTAGGTTTCTTCACTTCTCCAGTTTTGAGGTTGTTAGGGTCCCCAAGATCTAAGGTTCCCTTGGTTCTCAGTTTTTCTATAATCTCAACGTAATCCAATTCACAAGATGTCAGGTTCTTATGTTACTCACGGTCTCAAGTATCCGAAAATCTCAGATTTTCCAAGATCTCAAATCATCGAAATTCAGGTTCTCTCTAAAATTTTATATTTTCCGGGATTTCAGGCTCTTCAAATTCCCAGGTTCCTGTAGTACCTACTCAATTGTGTTTTTCAGATTCTTAGATTCCTCTAACTCTAAGGTTATTTCCCAGGTTTTCCAAAAGTCCAAATTCTTCCAGTTCTCCAGTTTAATTTCTCAGGTTCTCAATTTCTCTAAATGGATTTCTAAATTGAATTAAAAATCGTAACTCCAGGTGTGAAAGTAAACATTGCTAATCGGCAACTTGTTAAAAGTAGAAATCATTTTATGGTTTTGTTCCGCTTGGAAAACTGGAAATAGAATATACTGTTTATGTGAAGCTGTAGAACATTTATTTATACGAAACGTTATTTGACACCCACGATATTGTGCAAAAAATATTATAGGTAGAATTGCAGATTGATCTGCGGCCCTAGGGAGTTTTTTCGAAAAAGAAATGTAAGTATAATTGAATAATGTCAGCTGAAATCTTACCAATATTTGAGTAAAATACAGTTAAGAAAAATTACCAACAAAAGCGGTCCAAATATTAAGTATTCTTCGAACTACTGCAAGATAAAAACTCAACGGCACATTTGTTTGCACGACTACACATAATGTTATATCGTTTTATCCGAAAAGTAAAAAATACACCCCGATCTAGATTTGACGATTTATGAAGCAAAACGCCGACAATATGAGATTTGGTTTATGGGCTCGCCTTCACAGTTCTCTCTAATTAACATGGAGTGATCCCAAAGAAGAATACAGAACAATGCTTCTAGTTTAGTGTTGGCGTTGTATTGTTGACACGACAAGAACAGAAGTTAACCATATTTGTTCAGAAATGTGGAAAAGTTGTGAAATTGGAAATTGAGATGTTTTCCGGGTGTTAATTCTTTAGTCACACACACTATGGTCATGAAGACGAAAATTATGTCTCAATAACAATTACAAGCACAAGAAAGTGGACACTTTTTCAACAAAATAATTTTATAAAAAAAGGTTCGGAGTTTTTGCTTAAAGCGAGCTCAAAACAGATATTTCAAACTGTCTTCTTTAGACAAAAATTTCCATTTTTGATTATAACAAATTTAACATAAATGAGTTACAGTATATGGGCATACATAAGCACGTTTCACGTTTCTTTCTTCGGCCCACAATCATTGATTTATTACTCTAAAGCCAGTGTTTGATACAAAGAATTTACGTAATCCTAAAATTTCGATAAGCTGACCACAATGACGGAATTAATCTGGCGAACCTTTAAAATGATTGTCTTGTCATCTTCTATCTTGACGATATTACTACCTCAATATTGTTTTCATAATGTTATGATGGATGGACAACTTTTATTTTTAGATTAGAATGAATGTTTATAGAAAACGTGGTACACACAAATTACTCGGTACTTCATTTCGGACATCACTGCTAACTACGTGCTATTTAACACCACGGTGTTAATCAAAATTCCCAAATCAATGTTGTTTACAAGTCACGTGTATTGGTCACTTCAAAACATAACAAACACATTTTGCATAAAAATAGCACACATTAGTCTTAGTTTTGACATTCGTGAGCTCCTTATTTATATAAAATTATACTCCCATTTGTCAACTGTTGAGGAGTGACAGCCAAAAGTTTCTAAAAAAAACTCGTTTTCTTTTTTACTATGGCATCAGATTGTCAATGAATTCGCTTTATCATTGATATTTTTACTGGCTCTCAGAACAATGTCTTATTGTGCATAGCGCTTTCAATTTCAAAAGTCATTTGTGGTTAAGAGCTCAATAATCATTCATACACATTAATCAGTATCTACACGTTTGAGGAAATGTTGAACACTTTGCTTTGTTACTTACCTTTAATACAATAACCGTGATAAATCACCTGTCGCGACCACAATGCAACTCGAAAGAAAATTCAATTATAACCCTTTTAAAATACTTTGATATATACTCATACTCAGGTTTTATGAGTACCTACCCGCCTACCATTGCATTGCAATAACAGAAAGTTCCCGTATGTACGTGTGCAACTCTATCATTGAAATCTCCTGTAAAGCGGATTTTACGTTTCTCGTCTTTACGAATTCGGTGCTATATATCAACATTCTTTGATATTACCAGTGTCAAATAAAAAATTCCGTCATTAAAGGTGAAGCAGTTTCTTAACTTGTTGCGACATCTGAGATTATCTTACGCGTGAATCTGGAATCGAAATTCCGTTGTACAAGTGCAACATGTTTCACGATTACTAAACACTACGGTTTGTGCTCCTAGTTAATAAAAACTTGTTTTCCGTATAATTTGCGGAAACGATCGGAAAATTATGATACAGGTGAAAATATGTGTTTAAAGCTTTCATGCTACATTCGTATTAATAGGTACGCAACGGCTAATGTTTCATAATAATAATATAGACACCACCCCACAACATATCCAATTACCCACAGGGTAGGAAATACATAAAGTAATAGTAAATTATAGTCCAAGCTTGAAAGTTATTTATCACTCGACAAAGAAACGGATAGAATAACTTTCATGACGTATACCTACTACGAAGAATATCTAAAAACCAATTTAGGACGATCTGATGATTGTTGTTAAATTTGGTACCGATAACGTATCATTTTGATGGGTGTTCAATTGGATACCAGTCGATGACATTTATAGATAATGCACTTGGCTGTCATGAAAATTAGAAATTTTTATTTATTATATTTGACACATAAAAAGGACATCATAACATTTGCAGATGACGACACATATAGTTATCAATGGCCAAATAAGTATAGAAATATGACCAGAACTTTGCACCATAATTTATGGGTATCGTTGCATATAACATTGCTACACTTTCATTTGGTCCGAAATCATATTGAATCATGAATAAATACATGATTTTTACGAACATATTATAGTAGTTTATTATACGAGTTCCTATGTAAATTGGGCGCTTTACGTCACAAGCAGGAGAGCTATTTGAGCCCCGAGTGACGTAAAGCGCCTAATCGACACAGGAACGAGTGTGATACAACGTTTTATCGTTCGACACAACCCCGGAAAGCATAAAATCCATAAAAATAGTGTGACGTTTATCTGACATTTTAATTATTTCATGACCGTGTTTACACAAGCGAAAATTCTGACAGTGTCGAACGATAAAATCTTTTTCAAATTTCTATTTGTTTAGAATGTTAGAAATTCACTAATTAATTATAAAACTGGTCCACAGAGCGGTAATAATTTTACTCGGAAATTCGTCGAACGGCTTGGATGTAACAGAATTAGTTTTTTGATTTGGCCAATAATATTTTACTAATAAAAAGTAGAAACTGATTACTTTAATAATATTATGTACTTTATTTTTTGTTGCGGTAAGAAAATTAGAACGTTTATGTTAGTTGTGCATTATTAAACTGAAAAAAGCGTTTTCATTCCTTTTTGAACTAAACTATAAGTTCAACAAATATTGTTCCCAAAATCTAGGCATGTTCAAACATTTTGAAAAGCGTTTGGACAACGAATAATAAATTTTATCACACTCAGCTGACCCACATTGCATAACAGGCGAAGACAGTTTACACTAATAACTAGATTCCTGTCTTCGAGCAAAAACCATAAATCACCAGGTCCTGATACCATCTGCAGTAAGGTTTATAAACATTTAAAATATAACTGGACCAGATATCAATTTATTTTAAGTCCTGTTAGGTGAAGTTTCCAAATTGTAATTTAAATCAAAAGTTACAGAAAGGCGATGTTCAGACCAGTTTGTTTAGATGAATGGCTACTCTTAGCTACATTATTCAATATATCACTTCAATGTTAAATAATAGATTAATGGAAAACATAGAAAGTTGTACAAGAATGGCAAAGCGGCTTTTGAAAACGCTCGGTAACCTCCATTAGTTTTCTGTGTTAATCCTAGTTATTTATAAGAATATTTGTCTTCCGGGTAGGAAATTCTATAGTCTCATAAATTTGATAAACGCATTCCAGTCCGCCAACCAGCACTTTGATCAAACGCAGTTTAAAGGTAAAAATTGTGGCTCGTAGAATCATCAATCAAGAGCAAAATGTTCATGGACATTATACAAAGTCGCTTTGGTGTAAATCACCTTTTGTGGATTCGAATGGAAAATATATTATGTATACTTCTACACGCAGACTCTTCCGAAGGTTTAAACAAAATTAAGTCATTTCAAGAGTGAGACTTTTTAGAAAAGCTAAAAATTCAGCATAAATTATGCAGAAATGTAATAGTATTTTTGGGAATACAAAATCGAAACAAGTAAGAGAATTACGAAATGGTAAATAAAGAAATGGTGTGACAGGAAAGTTCCACAAGAATGGATATACAAATGTGTTGAACTTCTTCCAGAAAGATTAATGGAAGTAGGAGTTCCTAGCGGCCGTGGCAGATTGCCAATTATAAAAGTACGAATAGAAGTAAAACAAATTCTTGTTACAAATTATCTAGAATAAGTTATAGAGCAATGTCGCTCATACACACATTGTTGCATGCGGAGTTATGTATCCGCTATTAAAAGTGGCTTCGACATTAATGTTGCAGCTAATGAAAACATATATACTTCGATATTAAAAAAATAAGAGAACAGTTTGTAGATAATTGTACAAAACAATTAAACAATCAGTGAGCGCTTCAAGATTAACCAACAATATTACTTTGGGTCTTTCGTTAGTCAAAAGTCGCTCTGTAATGACTGGAGTTCATGCTGCCTGTTGTAATAATTCAAAATTAAATTGGGTGAAAGCCTTGTCACTGACTGTGTTGAGCGGCCATTGCATTGTCAGAGGTAATGGGCCGGTACAATTTCATGAACTTCTTAGAAGCGATAACTTCGTATGGGAAAAGGCAAGAAGAAATTCCTTAACCAGACAGTTCTTTATTCACACATATAATACAGGGTCTTCATAAATGATTCATACAACCAGTAGGCTTTGTACGTCAAAATTCTCCATCTGACTACAGTGGCGACTCGTTAATTCGGATCAATGAAAACCCACTCAATCCGAATTATTAAAATCCATTATTTTTATAAAAAAATATGGTAATGAAAGGGGTACTTTTCACATGTTTATTTTAAGGTAGTATTGAAACTTCTTACTGCCTGTTCATTTTTGACCTTCTCCAAAGATTTGTCGCACTTTAAAAGGGACAAAATACACCAACAGATACTGCATATCAAAAAGACCAAAAAGACTATACAGAGCAAAGTTACTTAAAAAGCTAAAGAAACAATATAAAAGACTGGAGAGATTAAAAAAGAAGAAGTGGTCTGTCTCATTTACACAGCCGTAACTATGTATTTATTATGTAGATTGACAACGTAGGTGGTGAAAAAAAATTATGCAGCTGCAGTATCCAGCTGTGATGTATATGGCTGAATATTTTTTGAAGACTTGTATCTTTTTTGCATTTAATTATGCTTTTTGTTGCATATATCTTGCTTTTTGCATCTCCACTGATTGTGTCATTGTAATTGTATTAATCGTGTCTCGTGATGAGTCACGAGATAACAACTACATTTGCATGTTGGAATTTGGAGGAATTGTCAACTTCATCTTCATACAACTCCGCAATTGATTGAGGTAGCTAAGTAATTCTTTCGACATTATATTTGTTTGTTTATTATTATGTTTCTAGTGTTTCTTTACGCACAAATTGACAATGACGCCAGGAATTCTCAAATCGGATAAACGGTTTACAAGTGGGCTGCCAGCCCTGTCAGATGAATTTAGAAAAACTTTTTTCGTAAGGTATAAATGCGAAGGTTCGATGTATAGTATCGTATATTTAGATTTAAAGTACTGCTTATACTTAACGAGTAATTGCCGCTGACAGAGAGCAAAATTTCGTTAAATTTTGAAAAGATTAATTGTAAGACGTTGTCACGTCAATAAACCCAAAAGTCCAAAGAAACTAAATAGTGACTAAGAAGACAAAACACACAAGGAAACAAAAGAGATAGAAGACACTAAAAAGAGTTAAGAGGATAAAGAGACTAAAGAGTCAAAGAATAAACAAACGAAACCAAGAATTAAAGAAACAACAAAAACCAAAAAGGGTAAAAAGACCAAAATGGAAAAGAGAAACATAACAATAAAGCCAAAGGAGGTAAAGGAAACAGACAAACCAAAGAGATTAAAATGACTACAAATATTTATAAATAACAAACGAAAAATAAAAAATGGTCTACTAGTGGACTAACGAAATAAAATACACTACAGATAACACAAAGTAAAAAGTGAACAGACCAAAGAGGCAAAAAAGAGAAATGAGACGAAAGAAGCAACAGAACCAAAAGCGAGCAAAAAAAATACTAAAATGAGTAAAATGACCAAACAGACTAGCAAAACACACAAAAAAAGACCAAAAACAAAATCGACTAAAGCGACTAAAATAATGAACTGAAAAGACAACAAAGACTAAAGAGATCACACACCAAAAACGTTTCATATTAAATTTCATATTTCAGATCATATTAATTTGATATATGTATATGCATTAAATTATTTAGATTTTATTTCTATACAGGGTGTTTAAAAAAGAATAGAGTTATAATTTTAGTTTGTTCTTAATTAAACAAAAATACTGATACTGAAAAAAAAACACTAATCAGCTCTGTTCGTTTTTTGTTTAAAATGTCTCGTGTTCTATGCTTCGTTTAAAAAGTCTTATTCTGCAGATTTTATGTTGGATATTAACTTGGATCATTCTCATTTACATTATTTGTTCTATAATTCACTTTTCGTATTTTTCGTTTAATTTTTCATATTTCATGTTTCGCATTTTACATTTCACGTTTCTTATTGCATTTCGTAATTTACATGTGAAGTTTTACGTTTTATTTTAACAAAATACAATTTTACATTTCTTTCATATTTTCCATACTTTGATCAATCGTTTTGTACTCATTTTTGTATCTCATATATTATAAGTCATATTTTATGATTTGAGTCTTATGTTTCGAATTTTTACATTTCTTATTTCATGTTGTTGTTGTTGCATGTATTTTTACACGACTTCAAAAAAGAAGGGGGTTCTCTATTCAATTGTACATATTATATATATTTTAATTTTATTGATATTAGACATAATACCCCGTATCATCCAGAATGGAAAATCTGGAATTTGTGCGTATAATCCCGAATGTTGAATCTCGAATCTTGAATCCTCGAATATCGAATCTTGAATATCAAATATCCAATCTTGAATTTGGATTGATGGTGTCGATCATTTGACATTAAGTTCTTAATTTATTTAACATTATGCTCTTATACCCGGCAATCTATTTTTGCGCTCCTGTGGACTTTCATTCATTGTTTTAATATTTCTGGTTCTATTTTTTAGCGTTTCCGTCTTTCATCTTCCGTTTAAAATAAATGTCGTTTCCTCATTCGAGAAACGTCCTTACTGGGTCTACCCATCACTTAAAATTGTAAAATAATTAACTTTAAAAGAAAAGAAACGGACTTCAAAAAACACAAAAGTAACATAAGTTAACTAAAAAGTAAAATATAAAATTTTTCAATTTAATACTTATTTATTGTTGTAATTTAATGTAATTAGTTATTGTTTAATGAAATGAAGAAATTATTGTTTATTATCGAATTATTAATTGTTTTATAATTTTGAAGTTGGTGCCTAAAAAACATACTGCATACTGCGTACATACTGCAGAATGACCCAATACATTTCAGGACCTCTAACTAACACTTTCAGGCCTTTTAGGAATTTTCAAGATTTTAGTGCTTCTGATTATTTTATGAAATCATTACATATCCGGACTACATAATAGGAATAAACCTGCGATCAAGATTAACACTGGTTCGGATTATCGCGACATCACTGTACATGTAAATTTTCTTTTCCACCGGCAACATGATGTATGAATCATTTATGAAGATCTGATATATGTACTTATGTCATCTAGTTGCTTGTGCATTTTCCTTGTAAAGTAAAAAATGCCGCTGTACGAAAATAGTTATAACCTCAAAAATTAAGATACACTTCAATTATGATGATCTGATTCTAGTAAATTTTGGGTTTTTGCTCAAAACTCGTGGCTGAAGACCTGAACAACATAAGTCTCAATACCACCCAAAGTGGTTAGTTTACAAGAAAACACAAGAAAATGCCCCCAAGTCTTAAAACTCCGAATCAATAACTTTACGATAATTAATATCTAAACAGTGTTTATGAAGAAAATGGATGGTCTAGTACACGTCATTGCATTAGAAGATTTTAGAATTTATAGGGATGCATGTGCAAACGGGCTTTCAAAATCTTTCGAACAGTGCCAAAAGACGCATCAGTTCAAGCTGTGGATTCTCTTCAACAAGCGTTTCCACTTGTTCAACCACATTTTGGTTAGTTCGCTTCCCGTTCTCTGAAATCTTTCTACAATTTGACGGACGTGACGTTGCAAGACAGTTTGTCCGCTTCGGAAATAGGCCTCGATAATAAACTTGTCTTCCAAACTGTACATTTTACTCGCTTTTTGTTCAAAATAATATTGAATTTAATTAATTCACGTTCATCTATTGACAACCAATGCGTTATTGACAGAATTAGCAAATGCAAAAAAAAAAATAGAGCGGCACAGAAAAATAACTAGATGCAAAAGAGGTTAGTATAGTTTCTTTTTTTTTGACTAGGAAGTTATTTTGAAGTTAAATTTGAAGTACCTAAGCGCCATTCTTTTTTATTTTGCCAGCTATCTTCGTCCAGATTTGTTTTGTTCATAGCAGTTTTTATTTCATCTTTTGGTCTTTGGACGTCCTTTCTTTCTTCACCTGTTTGGTATCCATGCATAACATTTTTTTCGTGGTCTTTCTTCGCTCATTCTTTTCATTGTGCCCGTAAAATTTGAAGTATAATTAGAAAAAATTAAAAAACATTTTCCAATTTTCTCCACAACTACGGCTCGGTTGATACAGTCTGATCAATTAAATCTTTTGCCCAACATTGTTTGATCCTTTTCACCATATTTTTATTACCTATTTAACAGTGGGCACGAATGCCAGGAAAAAAATAGAACTTAATTAAAAAAAAAATTGTGTAGCAACAATTCGACTAGTGGCAGTACTATTGTAGTGAACAAGTTTTTTGGGTTTGTTTGGTTTTTGATCTATTCATCACGATTCACAATGGACATAATAAATAACACACAGTAGATACCACATCATAAAAAATTACAAACCAATGAGGTTTACTATTCCTGACTCTAATAAGGCAATAATTACTAAATTATTGACGATGCCAACGATGGTAAGCACGCACTCTCTGAAGAGTTTATCCTATGGATGAACCCAATATTTCAGTTCCAGTAGTTTATTAAGCGTGACCTATGTATATGAAAATTACTGCTTTTGACCGAGAGAAATAAATTTAAACGTAACCGACATATAATCGGTTAATTGTGATAAACCTCATAATTTGCTGTCGGCCGCGTGTGTTCTAGAGCAGACTTGCTAGAGGGCGTGTCAGTCAGTCTGTACGCTGTCTGGAAGTCCAATCACCTTTGTGGCCTGTGTTGCTGCAAATTCCACTTTTACCATAAACAACTTGGATTTTGAATTAGCTAATTGATGTGCGATGCGTTTTTGTTTACATATAACTCGCCTATAAATTATGTTGAAATAATACACAAATATGCTGTTTGTGATGAACGATAGGTAAAAATTACTAGTCGCGACAAAAATTTTGACTTCTAGTGAATCGGCAGTTATCTAATCATCACCTCTAAATTAATTGTTAAATTATGGCTGTGACCCTAGAATAGTGGTTTTGAGGATTTGAGTAGGTGATTAAGAGTCGCGTATATGGAAGGTACCTCATCGTCTCAGTTTGTAGGTAAACCATGAAAGCTTTGATTTCATTATTGACATTCATTAATTTTTACAACTGATGACCTTTATCCAGCCGCAGAGTGTAAATGATATCTAACCGACTCATTCAAGAATACTGTATTCGAAAACTGGTTTTTATCCAACAAATTTCATTACTACTTTACACCAAAACATTTTGCGTATCTATTAAACTGGTTTTACAGTCGCGATGATATAGATACAGATCAGCACACGCTTTTTCGAACTTTCTCCCAGGGAGAGAAATATTCCTTCACAATGAGATAATAAGGGAGTAGCTTGTGTTTCTTCCGCTATCACACACGAAGTTATTTCTCTTTCTAGACCACATATTACATAGATATTTAGTACATATATTACATATGTATCTGTTCCATTTATGTTATCGTCTCCAATTCAACAAACTCGCTAGAGAGCGTATATCAAAATGTTCGATACACGCTTTTAAATCGGAAGCACTGGGGTAGAGGCAACTTGAATTCAACAATTTCGTGTTCGATGCAAAAAAGAACCAATTAAAGAATACGGTACCTATATTATGCAATTTAGGCCGCGATATGGGGGTAAAACCGATTGAATATCGTCACGTAAAACGGCGTCAGCTCCTCTCTGCCCGCGCTCCCTTTTCCCATGCGTGTACGAGAAGCTCGTGTGTAAGTAATCTCCGAAATTTCTACTTATCCGATTTCAAAGATTCTTTTACGAATATTTAGAATGGACCTTCAGGGTGGACATAGGTTGTATATTATTCCGTTAAAGTAAAAAGGCTTTTCGTGGAGATCACTTTTGCCAAGTAAGTCGACGAAAAATTGGTTGAACGCCGAACCCTGCCTTAACTATAAAAGATATACGAATGCTTTCTATAAAAAAGTTGTAAAGCTCACATCTGCCGGGCGTCCTGTGAGGGCTTTTTTTTATAAAATTATAGCAGGAAAATTCTGCATGCTAGACGCTATAACTATTTATTTTTATACTTTATCGTCGTTTCCTATATGTAGAGAATAAGAGGTAGTAAGATAAAAATCACTTGATTTAAATAGGATTAGGTACATTTCCCCGCATCCTTCTTAAAAGTCTTCTGGCAGGCGATTACTGTTGCGTTTGCCTGTAAGTTGCATCACCAACAAGTAATATTAATGTATTCTTTCCAGACCATTACTTCGATTTAACAAAGCAGAAATTTAAATATGTTATGGTATATGCATGAATGAATTAATAAATTGTGGGTGATTGTGGACGAGTAAAACAAACAGTTTTAAAAATCATGAAATACGTTGGTTATCAATCACATATTCTAAAGATACGTTTTAGTAATATTACTTTAAAATTTTGACTATTTTACGACAATTATCTTCTTTCCTAAAACAGATCATTTCCTCACATTGGTTTGCCAAGGCAGTCATGGTCTCAATTATTTATAAACTCACGTTCTATGCCCTGCATAGCCAAGAAATGCTTTTATAGCATTAATTTGTAGCACCTAAAGCGAGATTCGATTAAAACATTTAAAAGCTTTATCTATAATAATTTGAATAATAAAATTCATTACTAAATTAGGTTGTCATAGTTTTCAATTTGTTCAATGAAGCCCCATTAACTATTTTGGCAAAGGCAAATATTTGCAAACTATTTTTGAACGGATCGGTATGCGACACATTATTTAGGATGCTTGTACACAGAGCAAGAACAGGAAGCACAGGAGCAATATTCTTGAAAACTGATCCACAAAGGCGATTTTATAGCACGAAAGAGAAAAGTGGAAACTGTAGATTCAAAAGCTATTATTGCAATTAATTTAACAAAATCTGTTGAGTGACTGATATGTGTTCTATTTTATTTAAAAATTCGTTTTCA
Organism: Diaperis boleti; assembly: GCA_963583935.1. Lineage (NCBI taxonomy): Eukaryota > Metazoa > Arthropoda > Insecta > Coleoptera > Tenebrionidae > Diaperis > Diaperis boleti. Next base: position 38,917,652 of record OY757242.1, on the reverse strand, counting down.
TGTTGTTCCGTAATTTGTGATACACATTTTAGGAATTAATGTGTGAATTATGTAGATCTAATTAAGTTAATAAAATTGTATAACTTGATACAAGGATTTACTGTTTACATACGTTTAATGTACATGTGATTCGAGTGTTTACCATTTACTATTTATACATTACAAAGAGACAATAGTCAAATCATATGCTCAGCGTCAAAAAGAGTATCGAAAGAGAACCAAAAACAAACGCCCAATGCCAAAATATACAAATTAACATAAACAATCGAAATCTTGCCATATCGGATTTGAAGAAAAAGCGTAAGGAACTCCTGAAGGGGGTCCCCCGACCACACGTTTTTTTATTTATCGCTTTCCAATAATGCCTGACAGTTTACAGGTCATTTCGTGAACGCAGTTATATTTTAGCGAAATGTTTCAAATTAAATGCACTAGATGGTGTTAGTGAGCTGCAATATCATGTCCGACTAATATTAAATGTAAGACATTGTAAATGTAAAAAATTTCTGACGGATTTCTTTTTGAAGCGGTACACCAAAAAAGTTTTCAATTCAACTCTTAATTTTATCAAACATCCTTTTCTGCCTCTTCTGCTTCTTCTTGAAATCTTCTACCAGTGTCTAGTTTTTTTTTTGCCGTACTAATGTTCTAGCCGCGTCGTTACCTAATCGTTCCCGAGATTCATCAAATTCGGCTTGTGATTGATTGTTCAGAGAATTGTCATACATTAGAACATTTAAAAGCTGTAAGCATCTCTGAGCCAACCTATAATTTCGTTAGAAAGTTGAATATCCGCTCGATTTCCATTGATTTGAACATTTCCCTGGAGGCTTTTGACTCGGAATATTTTAAATCGCAAACGGTGATGAGCAAAACAAGACCAAGATCAAGACCGTGTTGTTCGTCTTCGTATTGTTCTTGCATATAAGGTCTTGGTATTGCTACCGCATTCATGGCCTTAGTCTTTGTGAGAGTTCAATAAGATCAACACCAATCTCGCTCATTACTAATAGCAAATATCTCGAAAGCACTATCATTTAAAAAACTATCACCATTGAATTCAGGGTGTGGGAATTAGGTGCCCGTCTGTCTGTTCCAACAAAAGATCATGTCAATTCAAGCACTGTCTGATTACCTAAAATAATTATAGATCTGATATTATTTAAGTATAAACAAACGCGCACCTGTTGTTCATTTATTCTTTGCATATTATGTCTTCTCATAGTATGGATAAATTAGACGAAATAATACAAATGTCATAGTATTTATTTCCGGTAAGTGCCTTTCAATTTGGTGTGAGGGTAGCAGTTAATATGGCGTCCTATAGCGGTATGAATAAAATCACATATATCAAACTCTCAATTCGGGGACAGTCCTTTTGGGAACGTTCAGGAAATATAACAGCTATGGTATGTATGTATGGATACACAAATTTCAAAGTACTAAATGTTGATATAAATAAATTGTATTTTTAAGAAATTTAATAAAAATATTGAGGAAGATAAATATGAAAGAAGAATAACTAAAAATAAATCATTTCAGTGAGTGGCAATCTTCGGAATTACTTTAGAATATATGTATGTATTATGACGCTGTAACTACAAATTTATTTAACAATGAAACCCAAGTAGCATGTGAAAACAAATGAATAGAAATGACATTCAATACCTGTCAGTTCTATTTTTCCATCTAAAAACTAAAAAGAAAAATGTCAAGTAGCGAAGAAAATAGTGTACATCATTATTATTATTGTCATCATTGACATTGAAAGGTGTTACAAAATTATTTTCATCTAGTCGCATGTGCATTTTCAATTTAAAAGAAAAAATGCCGCTTTATGAAAATAGTTATTACCTCAAAATAAATGTTAAATTATGCTGATGTATTATACCTGGTGAGTTCTCCCGTCTCAATTAAAAGCACCGCGGCGGGATTGAGTTGGGCCGCCTTCGCAGCTAACTCCACCGGCAGCACATCCCGCGGTACGCGAAAAATTAACCGGCGGGGCCGGACACTTCCCGCGGCTGCTGGCACCAGACTTGCTCTCCAATTGATCCTCGTTAAAGGGTTTAGAGTGTACTCATTCCGATTACGGGGCCTCGGATGAGTCCCGTATCTTCCTTGAATTTAATTAATTGACGTCCATCATTGACAACCAATAATGCGTTATTGACAGAACTAACAAATTCAAAAAGACTAGAGCGGCACAGAAAAATTTACGTATAAAAAGTTAACGAGATTTTGCATTTTGCATTTATGTATATCTTCATGTTTAAATATATGTTACATTATTCTTATTTATTTCGTGGTCTTTAAGATTTTTTTCTCATATTTTCGCGTTCTTACTATTATGGTTACGTTTAGTGATCTGTCACTTTCGCATCTTTATTTTTAGGATCAATTCCAGAAGAATTTTATATAGAAATCAATACAAGCCAAAATCTCTGTCACTAAAATTTATTATAATACAGGGCATTTAAATGATGCATACGTCAAATTTTTGTTTGTCGTGGTATATGATTCACCGGATATTGTATTTTATAATACAATTATGTATTAATTTTGCAATAGTTGCCGGTGGAAGTAAAACAAGTTCATAGACATTTGTGCGGTTTCAAGTGTCAAAAATCATGTGCATCAACACTAACAGATAGGTATATGCCATTCACGATTGTTTTAAACACGCAGTAGGCCAAGAGTTTTTTTTGTTAGATTGGCGTCAGGTCCTGTCAAATGACGTTTGGTTTTTGAAAATTCGGGTTGTTGTCTTGTTGGCATTTTATTCTGACACTTTATGTGATCCAAAATGCCGAAAGTAATTTCTGCCGACAAGAAAGCATGTATTAAAAGGTATGTTGGTGAATACAAGCAAGACAGGCCAGACCTTACAAACGAAAACATTTTCGAAAGGCTTTCACGTATTTTTGAGGTAACTTATTTTTTAATATTTAGTAATGATGTAGATAAATTAAAATATTTCATTGCAGGTCGGCAGAAATTCAATTTTATTGCCACCAATGAATGAGTTATTTTTTTAAATCAATTTGAAGTTTTCCTTGCCAAATTGAAAACGACAACGGTTAGTCTTTCATAACAGAAATGAGCTCTTGACTGCAATTACTGCAGCATGGAATACATTACCACAAGACTACCACAGAAATCTATGCCGTTCTATGCCAAGGTGGTTGAGGTGCTAGAGACTAATGGGGCCATAACAAAGTATTTGTGTTGTTCTTTGAATTTTAGAAAATGTTTTAGTGATGTTAATTTATTCGGAATTAATTTGTACAAATTTATCAAAACATTACCTCTAGGTTTCGCGTTAATGCTTTGTTTGACTCATTATAATATTAAAATCCATACACCATCACGCATCTCGTTTTGTCGTCAACAAGATCAAGAACTGACAGCTATTAACGACCGTAACGACAGATCGAGTCAAATGTAAGGATATCAATAATAAAGACCATTTCACACATTCTTGTCAGTAAAACGTCAGTAGTGGCCAAGATTCCATGTCCGGAATGATACGGTGAATTATTGTTTCTTTAAAAATATTGCAAACTGGCAGCAGTGCTCTGTTGTCATCAATTATAACCTAAAATAGCGTTATTATGACAATTCACAATACTGCCAACTAAAATGCCAGATTTCCATAGATAGTCCGAATTTAAAACAATCCTGAACGGCATATATGTGTCCCGGGATATTCTGTATCAGTGATGTTTGTTTTAAGGAATCTCTATCCCTAGTTACTTTTTACATTCTAGTTTCTCTGTATTTCTTCTTCATCCTTCATCTTCCTTTTCATCTTTTCTTGTTACTTTGTGATTTTGTTTGCAATCATCTTCATTTACTGTTTTGTCTCATAGTCCTGTATCATCGCATTGATGGTCTATTATTTTCTTTTTGTAACTTATTTTCACAATTTCACTTTCCTGATTTTGATGTTTGAAAAGATCAGGATCTGTAAATCTGAACGACAGAACTTTGAAAACAGGCTCGAGAATCGGATAGCCTGAAGCCTAATTTAATTTAATTTATTAATGGATTTTACTTTAACCTAGATCATAAAAATAAACACTGTAAGGAAATTAAATTTAATACAAACTTACATATTAGTATAACCAATCATAATAATTATTATCTAAATGGAAAATAGTTTTGAATTTCTCAAGCTTATAAACACTGCGTAATCCAGAGCATTAATATTATTTTTTTATTAAGGTTGATTAGTTCCTCGATAGTTTACAGTTAATCGAAAATGAGACAAAATTAAGCAAATGAACTTCATCGTTTAACACGTTTTTTAGGTTGTCTAAAATTTATCTATTTAGCCCATGTGAAGTTAATATTTCCCTCTTCCATTCATATAATTATGTAATAAAGGAAACCGTGAAATTAAGTGCGTCATAGAGAGTAGATCTAAAAGCAACGAAAAGTAACAAAAATTATACGTGCCCAAACTAAAATTGGTCTACTTTTAACTTTAGAGAACTAACCAAACCTAGTCACTTTAGGACATAACTAGCTAGTGACAGACTGAGTAGGGGAGACCGAGGATGGTTGTCACAAGGAGCTATTATGGCGCCAAGACATAATAATTATATTAAGACTCAATACTGCAGGCATCTTTATATGTGTTGCAGGCACCTGCACTACCATTTTATTGAGATCCCTTAAGAGGCGCCAAAATAATTTAAGATTTCGTGTTAGACAATAACGTGCCGAAATAAATTTGTGCGTTTTTGGTTTCTATGCTGTCCTGGATAAATAAACATTGTAAGGTAAATACTTGTTGGTTACTAGGATTTCGGAGTAACATGTTCATATTTAAATTACTGGACAAATTAATATCTTAAAATGTTTATATTTGGTTCTTTGAAGAAGAGGTTATATGGGGCTACTTGTCACAATGGCGGTGGGGCATCTTGTCACAATGACAACGTGTTCCGATATAGGTGTGCAAAACTGAAATAAATATATTTATAGGGTTCCCTTCTTGTTACAGATGGTTAGTGTATAAGAGAAAAAAAAAGTTGTTGGAAATGAGAATGCGAGAGGTCAAAGGGGGGAAAAGGAAAGGGTGGCAAAAAAAACAAATATCAGTTGAAGAGGAGTTTTCTACGAAGGCGCTGAACGGACATGAATGGAAAAATAACTGACAACGATTTTTTTCTACCAATTCCGACTTTTTTCTGGCAATTCTGATTTTTTTTCTGACAATTCGATGGACGATGGCAGTGTTTTGTTGCTCAAACTTAAAATATGAAATACTGTCCACATTTCTAGTTTCACGTACAAGGAAATATGACCTTTTTGGAGTATGTTTCTTTGAGGGGTCGAGCGCGTAGCGCGAGGCATCAATTTTACTGATCCACTGAAGTTGCCGTCTGTGAAAATTTGTTTTTCCGTTTATCATTCATAAAATCATAAAATAAGAGATACTCCCCACACATTTCGAATTTTACGTAAAGGGAAATATCGTCGTTAAAACCCGAAATTTGTGTAACTGCATTATGAATAGTTTTGCAGGAGAAGCAAAAAACTGTTTTCTTTCGCGTTGTGAGTCAATATATTTCAAAACTTTCATTATCACTAAATTCAAAACTTTGATATGAACATAGTGATAACGAAAGTTTTGAAATATATTGACTCACAACGCGAAAGAAAACTAGTCAGAATGGAGTTATACAAATTTCGGGTTTTAACGACGATATGACCTTCTTGGAGCATGTTTCTTTAAGTGGTCGAGCGCGTAGCGCGAGGCACCAATTTCAGTGATCCATGGAAATTATCGTCTGTGAAAATTAGTTTTTTCCGTGGATCATTGAAATTGGTGCCCCGCGCTACGCGATTGACGCCTTAAAGAAACATACTCCAAATATGTGGACAAACATGAGGACAGTATTTCATATTTTAAGTTTGGATAACAAAACACTGCCATCGTCCTACCCCTGTCGCAATTGCCAGAAAAAAAATCGGAATTGCCAGAAAAAAGTCGGAATTGCCAGAAAAAAAAATCGTTTACAGATATTTACCCCGGATACTGTGACAACTTGCCCAACTTGGGGCAAATTGTCACAGCGGACGTGCCTTCAAACATTATTTTCCAACATTCAGTACATTTGAAATTTGGCAACAAGGATTTTTGACTATACACATTAGATATGTAATTATCCTACAAAAAAATATCAGCACTATGGGAGCTACAAAAATTAAACTTTGTGACAAGCATACCCGGTCTTCCCTAGAGATATTAACCTATTCACACTTACGCTACGGCTTACGTCTCGTCTGCAAACATCATACTGAAAAAATAACTCTTACATCACACATATGTATAATATTTTATGCTATTTCATAGGTACCTTTTTACAGTTTCTGAAAAAAATTGACCCAGAGATATTTTATTTATTTTGCAAAATAATTGGTGTGCAAAAATTCCACATAAAGAAAGGCACTGGTGGATTTATTGAGTGATCTAAGACTAGAGTTTTGAAACATGTTTGCAATCTGTCTTACTTTTGGTACGCTTTTTTGAACGTCACCAAATAACTATTACCTATTCTAAAAAAAGTGTATGTCTTTTCAAGAGAATTGAGAAATAAAGGTGTTTTATAGTTCTATTTCTTCTGACACCCACTCAGGCCAACTTATCATTCGACCGCCTTCCTATAAATAAGTAGTGTTAATCGTCGTATCAGTTTAAAATGTTTCATTAGGCAGGATTTTCATTATTGAAGACAGCTTGTGGCAAGAGTCGAATGGGTTTATGAGGAGAAAAGCTTTGTATGTAGCAGTAAGAACTTTTAACGATCTGTTTCTTAATTAAGACCACTTCATAAGTGGTAGAATAATAATAAGCACTATATTTATGATGTTTCTAGGCTAGACCGAAGTATATTTTCGTGATATTCATATGCAAAGAGTAATTCCCGCTTACAACATACGAAATTAAATAGTAAAAGGTAAATAAAAAATAATTTACATATTAATTTCCAATGGATGTCAGATCGAATACGTACCTCGAAACGGAGCATTAAAAAAGTCCAACATTTTGAGAGACACATTTTTTTATATCCCGTCTTCACAAATGATTCATACTGCCTGTGCGAAACAAAATTAGCATGTAGTTAGAATTTTGACATTCAAAGCCTTATAATAAGGTGATATTATTTAGTGTCGACAAATTATATTTTATAAATCTTGAAGGTGGTTGTGGCATCACGAAAGCTACTACACATACTTCTGATCTTTCTGGCACTAAGCGACTTAAGTGTTTTCATCCGTTCCATGATAAGAGAAATCATAAACCTATTGTCAAAGTGAATATCTCACTATCAAGTTCTAAATATCGTCGGTGATACTGCATAACCGCGGAACTACTAAAGTCACAACCGCGTAACTGCAAAATGACGAATTTTACAAGGGACACTAAAATTATATTTCCTTTAAAACTCTATATCCTGATTACCGAGCCCTATCGTAGATAACAAAACGATCAGACTTTTAATTTATTACAATAAGTAACTACAGCCAACGGATTAATAGGCACAAAATTCAAGTTTTGCTACCCCGAACAGTTACGCGGTTATGATATTGTTAGTTCCGCGGTTATGCAGTATCACCGACGATATGACAAGCCTACTCAAATGCAGTGTTTTAGCAGAGAAAAAATGGTAATTTATCCGCGACTGGCTACGCACAACTAATATCAAAATGTGAATGTACTAGATAATGTAAATTATTAAATTACAATAACATACAGTAGGTATATGTTATTAAAAATAAAAATGTATGTTTTTTAAATCACCATTCATGAGTGTCGTGTTTACTGCTACGTGATATCTTTCTGTTATTACCATTGTAAAAATATTTATTCAAACATGGACAATTAATTGTAATAAAACAACCCAAGATATGCATGCGGCATTTTTTTAATAACAGGCTATTATCACTATTCCATGCCTAATATGTATATCACTCTTATTCTGGTTTTGTAAAAAATAGTTACATACTTTGAAATATGTACGATAAGTTGAATTATAATATTACAAGTTCCCATATTAGGAACCGAATCATTTGTAAAATATGTGATTGAATTATGTGTTGACTCCTAAGAATTTGTAATTTTCAGTATCAGAAATCAATACTTACATGCTATAAGGACAAGTTCTGCATGCGATGGGAATTTATCTTACAAAGAAAAAATTAAGTTATTATTGTACGGCCCAATTTACAAAATAATTGGTCAATAGCCTCAGAATTGAAAAAATAATGCCAAAGTTACAATAACGCATGAGTTTGGGGAAAAGCAGTATTTTGGTATTTTATTTATTCAAAAATGTGTCAATGTTACGTTTTCGAACAGTAAACTATTTCCCAGGTCCGCTGCTGTACATACAGGAAAAACAACATGTTAATCCGTCAATAAAAAACACCATTGTTCACACATTTTTCTGTTTCTGTATAATTTTATTGTGTGTTTGAAGTTCATATCCGGCGTGATAGTTTAGCGTGTTATCGAGAACAATGACAGCACAAGCAAAATTGCAATACTATTGAACTAGAAATTGATTTTGGAACTCGTCTAAAAATTGTCTTTCTTGGGAATGAAGACTGCGGCTTCCCGTCATAACACACGTCGTTTTTAAAACACCCCATTAAGCCGTGTCGCTCGGGACAGAAGCCTGGAATTCTTATACAATATTCAAGTGGAATACTTGTAGGTTACCAAAGATTCAAATGACGAAGGTCGACAAACAAGAAACACTCAATGAAGACGCAGCTTCTCGCAAGAAAAACATTCTCTGAGAAACAAACAAAAAGTCCTTCAATTATACTAAATTTAAACTTGTTTAATTTCATGACGCCCAATTCAAATTGGATTAAGAGCTTTAAAAGCTCATTCAACCAGTTTCACTTAATAAATGTCAGGCGGTCTCCGATTTAGTAGAAAGATGAAAATACTCTCTCTGTAACATTATATGTACTTCATGATAGCACTAAATTCGATTAGTTGCGTAATTACTAGTGTGATTAAATTGATTGATAATTATCTACTTTAGTTATCCAAGACAGTATGTACCCTTGAGGCATATGAATAAAAGAAATACCTATTTCAATTAAATAATTCATCTATTAAAACCCACATTGAATTAGCAACGTAATTGAAAGATTTATATGTTTTGCTAGGCTTTGTATTGTTAAATTGTTGTTTTCTGGATCTACTTTTTCCATTACTTTCCAATGTGTTGATGTTTAGCAGATTTTATAACAGACGGTCGTCATGATAACAAAAAACATACGGCGCTGTAAAAAGTACGGTAGATAAGTTTGTCGAAATTAAAATTTAGAACTTGAAATGACTTGGAAACGAACGGCGTCAGTGGAGTAATATCCGATGAATTTTTCCTGCAATTCTCTGGGATTTCTTGAAAAGGCGAATTGAAAAACATTTTTGTTTTTGTTAGTTTACACAAGGCATTTTGAATATTTTTAGGTGCCCGGTTTAAGTAATTCCAGCGGACGAGACACTCACAATTCTACCAATTCTCCGTGAGAAAGCTTCAGGTGTTTTTAAAAATCCGAAGCAGCGCAAATATAGGTCGACAGCTTCATCCTTGACGTGAAAAAACTGCAAGAATTTTGATTAAGAAAATTGCTTTATTTATGAGAGCCGTGTTAAGTTGTCTGAAAAAAAAAACAGTGTAAACTGCGGTGTATAATATATAAAACATTTTGTGCAGATGTCAAGCTGTTAGATATGCACTGCTTGTACTACATAAAAGGTGTTCCCTAATTTTATAAGAATTTTTGAATAATAATTTAAATTAATGGAAAGCCGACGATTTCATTTAAACCAAAAAAGTTACATTGGGTGATGATTTCTTCACATTTCACAATTTTCTGTCAAGATTTCTTAGAGACTTCTAGGACATAGGATTATTTATTACCAATTGGCGTACGAAAATATACATTGTGGCAACCGTCCAATTAATATTTTGCGTTGTTTCTGCATAATATGATAAGTCGAAGATTAAAAGTCATTTCCTCTAATAATTTCATTCTTATTGATTTAACAAAAATAGAGTGATTTTCTTATAATCATAGAGCAAAATTGGATAATAATGATATTAATACTACAGTAGGAGCGCGATTATGTGGAGTAACAAAACAAGGGCTCAAAATTAATTTGTTCACAAAATCGAATTTGCATTATTTGTTGCTTAAATAATACACATTGGTTGGGTTTGACAACAGCCTTTTAGAAATCGTGTTTTTCAATGTTAAGTTTGACAACATCCTTTCAAAAAGTATCTTTTTCAATGTCGGATTTGACAACATCCCCTTAGAAACTGTCTTTTCCAATGTGGGGTTTGACAACATCCTCTTAGAAAGACTCGCTTTCAATGTTAGGTTTGACAAAATATCCTTGGAAAGTGTCTTTTTCCATGACGTGTTTGACAACATTACCTTAGACTTAGAAAGTCTCTTTTTTACTGTCGGGTTTGAGGACATACCCTTAGAAAGTTTCTTGTTTCCCCATAATATGATAGTAGAAGATTAAGTACTCGTCTAGTAATTTCAGTGCCAAACATTATTATTGATTTTACAAAAATTGAATGATTTTCTATTAATTATTCAGTAGGTAAAATCCTCATTTTTCCTTTCTTTTCGAAGTTAGATAGCAATGGGATATGTCTGGCATTTGGAAGCGGGTGTGTTTACCTGTGCGCATCTTCTTTATACAGGTAAAAATAGTGAATTTATTTAATTTTAATTTCATAATTTTCTATGACCTTTTGACAATTAATTCTTTTAGCAACATAAATTTATAATATGTGTGTTGTATCCTGTGTGAAGCAATTTATGATTTGAAAATTGGAAATTTTATAAATTTATAGTTGCCAGACGTAATTTTAGTAATTAAAAAAAATTAAAACCATTTTAGTATAGCCGAAAATTTAACACGATACAGTTCGATAATAATGAAATAATATAATATAAATTTTCCAGATCGAAATTCGTTGTTTAATTAGGAGCCAGATCGATTTTTAAGTATCGGAGAGAATACGTGCGTTAGAGGAGTACGGCAACTAATTCGATTGTTGCGTGAGAGAGATAGCTACCACAAAGGGGATGCGCACAGGTAAACAACGCATCCGCTCCCAGGTGCCAGACCTATTCCATCGCTATCTAACTTCTATAAGAAAGGAAATATCAAAAAGCCAGTCAGATATTTAGTCTAAATTAAAATTTAAATATATTCAATAATATAATATGGTAACTCCTTTTGAACTTTTGCTGTGCACTTTTAAAAATCAGAACAAAAATAAATCTGTAAGTCTAAGTTCATATAGGCAAGCTGATACTGTATATTCATAAATTTCCTGACACTTTTTTGTAGTTTTGAGAGACTAAGGTTTTTCAAAAGTAATTCCTGTACAAATATAATTGTAGGATATATGTTATATAAATGTTTATAAATAATATTTATGGAAATCTGTGTACCACTTCTTACAATATATACGCTTATAGTCATGATGTGTATAAAGTTCCTTCAGCGGCTAATTTGAATACAAACAGCTCAGATGATACTAAAAAATAAGTATTCCTATTACTTATAAAAGATTTTGGTATATCAGATCATACGTTTTTACCGACTGCGTAAGAAGGAAGACGTTCTATGTTCGGCTGAATGTATGTTTTTTTTTTGTATGTTCACTGATTTCTTTTGAAAATTATTTTTTTATTTAGAGGGTATTATAGTCCTGATGTGGTCCCATTGTCCCCAAGTCTGGATCTACTTTGCCTTTGATTTTTCAGGTATTTGTAATTACTTCATCATGTTTCAATATTTCTGGTTTTATTTTTTTAGCGTTTCTGTCTATCATCTTCCTTTTCAACCATCCGTCGTTTCCTCATTTGAGAAGCGTCCTTACTAGGTCTACCCATCACTTAAAATTGTAAAATATGTAATTAGCTTTAAAAAAAAGAAACCGACTGCAAAAAGCTAAAAATAACTGAGTACATGTATTATTACATGATTGTGCTACCTACTGATCTGTTTGAAGCCGGTGCCAAGCTAAATAAATGGGTAGTAGATAGATAGGCTTTCCGCTCCCACCACATCACAAGCCTCACCGCGCGCGCAGGAATGCGTGAGCGTGGATGTGGGGCTCGTGCTAAGCAAAAAAACCCAAACGGGCAGACGTCGTTAACGGTCCTATATTGAATTTTTGATGCGCTATAACGTTGTTGATATATACTAAGTGACATAGAAAAAAAGAAAAAAGGACACCCAGTAATAATGAATATTTTACAGCACTTTTTGGTATACATATTTACTAGTAAGTAACTGATCAATATTTAAGAAAAATCAAACATTTAAATCAAGAGAAAACTGAATAATGTGGTGTACTTCCACGATGCCTTATGCACTCATCCACACGTCTGGGAAGACTCCTAATGAGATGATCAATTTCCTACCGAGGTACCTCATGCCAGGCTACCTGTAACTGATGCCAAAGTTTGTGGAGCATGAGGTAAACAGAGTAATATTCTTCCCGTAATATCCCAGACTTGTGTAATGGGTGAAAGATCGGGAGATATTGGTGGCCAAGGCAACAAATCGACTTGATTGTCTGCAAAATGATTCAACGTAACTCTTGACTACATGTGGTCGCCCATTATCTTGTTGGAAAAGACGGTTGGGGAGCTTCCAAATGTTACGCACAGCGGACATATTGCCTCTGATGAAGACCAAAGGTGACCTACTTCCATACGCAATAGCTCTCCATACCATAATTCCAACGGTGTGGTGCACATGCTGTTCTACAGTTCCACAATTGAGGATCTCGTCTTTCACCACGTCGCCTTCTCACCCTTGCACGGCCATCATGCATACCCAAACAGAATCTAGATTCATTACTAAAGACAACCGTATTCCATTCTAGATCCCAGTTTAGGGGTCCGTCCACTTGATCCAAATGTAACAAAAACAGAATATGCTTATTTACTTGTGCTAGCAATTTGCTGTGATGTGCCGGTTAAATAAAAAAAAATCCGATCACGCAAAATAATTTTATTGAGGTTACAAGTATGGAGGGCCAGTTCTACTCTCAGCCCCCTTTAGTGTTCGAAATTTTAACTTTTCGGGGGTGTATCCGATCGTGCTTGGGTTGTGCTGCATTGTGCCGGTTAAACAAAAAAAAATCCGATTACGCAAAATAATTTTATCGGGGTTACAAGTGTGGGGGGCCAGCTCGACTTTCAGCCCCCCCTAAATGTTGGAAATTTTAACTTGTCGGGCGTGTATCCGCTCGTGCTCGGGTTGTGCTGCATTGTGCCGGTTAAACAATAAGAAATTTTAAACACAAAATAATTTTATCGTGGTTGGAATTGTGGGCGGATAGCTCGACTTTCTGGATGGTATTAGTGTGTTTTGTTGCTTCTCCTCAATATTCTAATTAATTTGCTAATGTAAATTGAGCTAGAAGTATATTAATAAAAAAATTATTTAATATGGTACAATCAATATTACAGGATGTTTTATTTAGCTCCACTCTATGCATAAAATTTTGCCGTCTTTTAGCTCTAGGCATAATGAACAAAATAAAGAAGCTCGTCAAAATGTACTGCACAACGCCCAAATGAAAAATGTACCTAAAAAAGACAAATATCGCCTATTGAATTTCTATTGAAAAGATACGATAACACAAAAACCAGTGGATCGATATGGCTGAAAAATTGATCGTTTGTCATCTTAACTTAAACAAACATTGCTAGGAAATTGTACTACAATACTACAATAGTTTACAAATTTGTAACCTCTTTGGCTTGGCACCGACTTCAAACAGATCAGTAGGTAGCACATGTATTCAGTTATTTTTCGTTTTTTGAAGTCGGTTTCTTTTTTTTAAGCTAATTATTGCTCTTTTTATTCTAAATTTTTATTTAGTTTCAGTTTTGGCATCCAATTCTCAATTACTAGAGAAGTCTTAGATATCAAACATAAATTCTTATCAACTCAAGGTATTAACAATTAAATTTTAACAAACGTACAAACCGATCTGCTGAATCTGTAATAGCTCTTCTGGGAAAGCGAACCGAACGACAGTAACAAATGAGTAAAATGAATAAGACACTACAATTATTTTTCTAGTTTGTATTTAATTATTATTTTCATAAGGAGGTGTGACAAGCGCCGGCGTCTTGTCTCTGGAATGTTGACAATGCAGTGCGAACTTTTTCTTCATCAACTTAAGAAATAAATATTCAAATGGTAATATACGTATAACTGGTTTGTGTTGCACTTTGGTAGACCTGTATGAATGCTAGTTAAGCTTGTTAACATTGTTGAACAATATTTATTCACTGTTAATCAACACTTCTTCAAAAATTGTTAAGTCTTCGAGCCTTGTGCAATTATTGTTATGAAGTGTGTATTATTAAATGTTTATGTAGGCGTTCGTTTTTATCGGATTACTAGAAATAGTTGCTGCAATATTTGTTTAACATTGCATTTTGAGTTTTCTAGAACTCGGATTGGAAAAGTTATATCGGCGACCATTAAAGGGTATTGCTGTCCTCAAGTTCCTAAAAATGCATGTGTCGGTATTACAAATTGCGCCTGCCCATCTTCATCTACTATTGATGCTAAAGATGCAACTGTCATTGTCTTTCTTTCGTTTAGCGTGTAACATCTTATTGTCTCAAAGTGAAGTGTGAAAGGGCGTGTCAGTCCTTAAAATTTCTGAGTTATATATGTTTCGGTAGAAAACTGATCGTTCTCACGCAAATTACCTGGTATTTAGCAGCCAAGCCTTAGATGAGGAGACCACCAATGCTTGGTTTACAAAGCCGTTTTTTCTCACAAATATTTTTCAGTTTTGAGGTTAGAGAAATGCGGGGAGAGAAATTTAATTTAATTTACAGTTATTTTTGTCACTATTCTTTGCAAAAATGGGCATATGATGCTAAGAACGCATTTTACAGTAAAAGCTCTAAAAGGTCAATGCAGCTGTCGGCTCTTAAGAAGAACACCATTAAAACGTCTACATCTTTAATGCCATTTTATATCATAATTACCTTATACCATTCTCACAGGAAGATGTAGTCTAATAAAAGCATCATATTTCTTTACGGAGATACAGTTAACTGGGCATTACTAGTTCCCTGAATATTACCTACAAATCGATATCACTTAATCTCAACTTAAACCTATTATATAAGTACAGTTTTGATTAAAATTTATTTACTTACCTACCTAAAAACTGGACCAAACTTATTTAAATAAAATTCTTCTCTAATAAAAAATAATAAAAACTGCGTAAAAATATGTTTTAACTGATCTGATAGTTTCTTTTAGAAGTAATTTCATATTTGTGTAAATACCTGTACATTTAAATAGATTACGATGCATAATTTAATAAATTAGCAGTTAACACCAAAGCACGTATAAGTAAAACTTTTTTTAATGTGCTGTTGGTAGATAATTAATTTTTCATCCGACGTCCTCACAACTTCCTTAACGGTACTTTCTCGGTATATCTCACTGAATTACAACATTATAATATATGGATTTGTATAAAATATATAGTTTTGTGGTGCAAATCGATATCTTTTGAGATTCATGTTCGTGCCTAACATGGCTTTATTTACATGTTTTTACTAATTGAGTTACCTTGATAGATAAAATATATATTGCTTCACTAGTATTTCTGTGTTTGGGTTTGATTAACAACTAATACTGTAGAAAATGTACATCGCTTTGTGCTCGTGTTAATTAAGAAAATTTTATAAATACGGGTAAATTCTCCAATTTATTAACATCTCTGTGCGTCAATAGCTGTCATTGTAATAACTATTGGTTAACAAAATACGGATACGGTCGTAGTGCGTATGTGTAAAAACATCTTTATTGTTCGTGCAAGATAAACAACGATTTATAATTTGACTGTACAGTGTGGGTACCTACTGATGATGTACAGATTACAGTTACATATGTAAAAAATGACTGCTACTTAAATAAATGATAAATGGTTTGCATATATTTGTCAAGTCAGATAAGAATAAATGATTAACAACCGATCAGTAGAAACCTCCACAAAGTACCATAAAGATAATCCTACTTAAAAAGATGTTTTACTAATTTAATATGTAGTAGATTTAGCAATTTCTTGTCCATAAAATGGGATTATAAAAATACATTTTATGTTACCTAAACATTACTGAAACATTTCGATAACCTTATAAATATATGTATATCTAGCATTTGTAAATTCATGTTAACAACTTGATAAAACTACTATAAAATAAGGAACAGAGTAACCTCAAGGTTTATCCTGATCACAATTGCTTCTTTAATAAGGGCTAGATTCCTACTCCTCCAAGAACACTATTATTCTTGGTGTCATTTCACGTAGGAGTAGACACCGAACATACCACAATTATTTAGTTTATACTATCAGCAGAAAAGTGATTTGACCGTTTCACTTGTTGAGGTTTTTCAACATACTTATACTCCAAGTATTCATTATTGTAAGATGGTTTACATATTTTACGTTATAAAGCTTCCGTTGGAATGTTCTGTAGTTGCATAACGTAATTGCGAGTACACAGCAGATTTTTTATCGTTGTAATTTCGACACGGGATCATTATATAGCATAAATCGTCCTTGTCCCTACAGGTGGTATTAGGTCTTCTATTTGCTTTCCGGCCAGAATATGAAATATGTACAATATTTTCATAAGCTTGGCATTGTTATTCTTAAAGCTCCACTCCAAATACAAATTTTGAGCACCTTGGCTTTTTACAGCACTTCGCTGAATTTATACAGTTTTGTAATTTTTAAAAGTTCCCTTATTGTTTGGTGGTAGATATACAGGGTCACTAAAAAGTATGGATACAGCTAGATATTTTCAGAACGGTTTAGCAGAGCATGTTGAACAGTTGAATGAACTAAGTTAGCTTTGAAAATGAAATAATTAGTTTGACAATGGTACATTTAAGTGAAACTGAGCGTATAGAAATTCTGATGATGGTTGGTTATGGCGACAGAAAGCGAAGTTGTGTTCAAGTAGTGACTCCTTTTATAATGAGATTCATCCAAACCGGGAAACTTCAAAAAGCTTACAAAGATTTCAAGAAACTGGTAGCGTTAAAGAGTTAGTGCAAGACCTGGGCGACCGCGAATTATTATCAAACGAAGAAAATTCTTTGAATGTTATGTTGGATGTGGTAGAAACTCCAAACAGTTCAATACAACAGTTGGCTTTGAACCACAACATGAGTAGAGGATCCATACAAAAAATAATTAAACGCGAAAAATATCATCCTTATATAAAATGCACTTGTTACAAGAATTAGTGAAGACTATTTTGACCGCAGAATCGAATTTTGCTAAACTTTGATGCACACTATATATCAGGATGGTGACTTTATTAATTACGTCCTCTTCTCTGATGAGTCAACTTTTTGTCTAAATGGATATGTTAACCGCCATAACTGTCGACCGAAATCTGCAATGGATGGAGCAGGTTCATACGCAGCGTTCACAGAAAATTAATGCTTGGTGTTGCATAATTGGTCGGAATATCGTACATCCTTTCTTCATTAATGGCAATTTAACTTTTACAAGAACATATTGTTCCACGACTTAGGGAAATATTTCTAAAATCACGGGAATCAAAATATACCAGCAGAAACCATATGGTTTCAACAAGACGGAGCACCGCCACATTTTGGTCATCAAGTACGCGAAGATTTGGACGAAACATTTCCCGGTAGATAGATAGGGCGAAGGGGAGCTATTGAATGGCCCGCTAGGTCTCTAGGTCTCCTGATTTGATCGCACTTGACATTTTCCTGTGGGTCATGAGTGTATGTCAACAGACAATTACAAATCGAAAACCTACAAGAACGAATAAGAAAAGAAATTGCCAATATTTCTCCAAGTTTTTTGATTGATTCTTTGCAAAATTTTGCTCAACGTATTCATTATTGCCAATAAGTCAATGGAAATCATTTTGTGTGTTCGTTTTCAGTTAAAAGTGTTATTTTAACTAATTTAACTATTATTAATTTTTACTTATTTTTTGGTCAGGCGGCAAAGAGCTAACGACAGATAAAGACAACACATCCAAGGCTAACAAAATTTTACATTATTCAAAATTTTATTAGTTCGATAAGTTTCGATTAAAATAAGGTACGCATATGTTACACCACAGAACTAAGAAAAAAATGCTCTTCTTAAAAATACTAAATTTAACCCTTCTTTCCATTAAAAAAAAATCAAGTTAGCCTTGTATTCCCAGAACAAATGAAGATAGAAATTTGATAAACTGAGACGGTGGAATTTAAATACTTTTAAGCAGATACCAAATGTCAATCCTGTTTTGATGAATAGTTTTTATATTATTTAACTGTATCCATTCTTTTTAGCGACCCTGTATATAAAATTTTGGGCATCTATATATTTAATCGTTGAACATGAATCAATTTGACCCAAATAAAACAGTCTGTACTGCACCGATTTTGATAATTGTTTTTTTTTAAATGAAAGAGGTTCATTAATTATTTGCAAATCATTTTAGGGGAAAAGCGGTCCATTACAGTCATCGATTTAAATGAGCGTGAATCGTTTTAAGTTAGAAGTTGGACAACTGTAGCTAAATATAGGTATCTTAGCTCTTCCCCTGAGGTTTGGTGAGCAAGTTGTGTGGGGAACTTAAGACATGCTTAGTAACACATTTATACCTCTGATGGGATGTTTGGGTGCGGGGTGTGAAGAATGTGAAATAGAGGACGAATGAAGCTGTGCAAAATACAATTCTTTTATCGCATAATTTTTCTTGCCTAAAAATTGGTTTACCAATTCCACAATATTTTCGTTTAACTGGCGTGCGACTTTCTCAACAAATCAATCGAGAAGCGGAAGATTTATTGTTTAATCAAATGTATGAAACGGCTAAGAATGAACAACGTGCAACACAATACTGGTAATAATGTCTTCTGTTTCGTACATTGGATGGTCTCCGTTTCTACATTAGCGAACAATTCAATCAGGAGCATCTTATACCGTATATAAAGAAATTATTCCGTCTTATTTTTTTTTAATTATTCAGACAAAGCAAATTAAAAATTTTAATATGTAATGTGGTAACCAGACTTTATCCAACACTATTTACGTAAGTATTCACTTTTTTTTTTAATTTTCACATTGATTTGATTGATTACCAATTCAATACATAGCACTCGAATTTCGAGTGACGGGCGATCACTAGTAGTACGTCTTATATTCGATGGTAGAGAAGAGGATATTTGTGTGGAAAAATCCATTCAGCTGTTTCAGAAATAGGAATTCAGAAAAAAGTGTTTCAGAATCGGAAACTGATTATAATAATCAAAATGCACAAAGATACGTAATAGGTAACAATTATTGTTAATTTTTGTAACGAGGTTTATTTTGTATAGCTGGAAAGTTTTTAATAAAACTATCTTGCCTCTTATATATTTCTGGTTGGAAATAATGAAATAATTTCAGCACTTGCAAAAATCAAATCCAACAGGAAATCTAAACCATATAAGGCTAGAAAAAATACAAATTGAATCCTGTCAAAAAAATTTAGAATTAAATTGAATAATCTATTAGGCATTATTACTGCCCCTCGGCATTTGAGAGCGAAAAGTATTTGGTCTGAAATATAAAGTTACAGGTTTATCCACGACTGCCTGCAGTAACTCTCCCAGGGGGTCACGACTTCTCATTTGCATTATTTTGTTCTCTAACACCAGAAGACATGTTGATGTCGTTATTAAATTCGGAACAACAGAAGTGTAGTACACACCATAATTCTTCTTAACATGTAGTGATTTTCTTTCAGAATTAGTATCAAATATTAATTTTTATTATGTTCCTTTTCAAATTGAAATCTGATCGCCCCCAGAAATGCATGCAAGTTCACGAGGAATAATTAATCTTTTTGGCATTTATAAGATCGCCGATTCTCTAAAAAAGCTACAAAGAAAGATTACAGTGCCGCAACCAGACGTCCGTTGCCATCAATTTTTGTTTATAGAGTAAATTAATGCTCTTAAGTGCCAATCGAATCCCAATTTATAAATGGCCATTAAATTAAAGATTTCGTTATCTACTAACAGGTTCTTTGCAATCATTGAGTTGTTATCTAAAGTACCTGGGAAACTTAATTTAAGCTCTTTTGGAAGCCCACATTGTCGTTTCTTGTCAACTAGATTAATAAACAGATGTGTGATTATTCTGGAATCATAGACCGGTTTCGATCTTAATGGGTGTAATCAATACGGTGAATTGTCCTTAACACAATGACTCAGTTTCCTTAGGACTCGCACACAATATTTTGTCTACGACCAATGAATAAATGCAAGAAATCTATAATTTGGATTTATTGTCGTACTTACTTAAAATATACCATCTTCCTCATACCATTTATTGAATTATGATGAAATGTATGGGTTCTTTAACAGAAAATTCTGATTTGATAACTTTGTTGCCTTGTATCTTTCATCTTGTTATATTTCTCGGTCTTATACATGGACAATTCTTATATGTATATAGTCCTTCGCAAACATTTTGAGCATGCTCTTCAAATCAGGCACTATTTGTACACAGTGGACTCTCTCTTAAGTGGACACCCTCGGTCGCCAGAAATTTATGCGCTTAAAAGGAAAAATGTAGGACGGTACGGATTTTAATCATCGGCTTTTTGACGTTTAATTTTTGACAGATGACGGACAGCTTTATTTTTTCATACTGAACTGAATATATTTTTCTTTCTATTCATTCTTATAGAAAATATATTTTTTAAATATGAAGACAAGAAAAGTAAAAACAAGCACAAGTAACCTAAATAGAATAAAGTACATAATTGACCGCTATTGATGGTGTACTTGGTAATTTCTGATGATTTATTTTTTTATTGATGGTGACTTACTTAAAAATATATTTCTTATTTAATTTTTTGTATTTTTTAACGAATGACATTTCTTTAAACAGTAACATTTTTTGTATTAATAAAAAATCACTTTAAGAATCACTAAAAAATATATATAGTGCAATTTGAAAAAAATAAATAGACTCAAAAAGTGACAGGAAAGTGTTTTTAGTGTTTTCGAAGTGTCATGCGTTCAAATCGGGTTGATAATAAACAGAATACAGCCTCAAAGATTTTTTATCAGTTACCTTGTATGTGCATAAATATTGCAAAATAATACACGGCATTTAAGATGCTCCTAATAGTGTAGCCCTTATTCTCGTATCTAGGATGCTGAAAAATGTGCATTCGTGTTGTTTGCAACAAATCTTAGTTTTTGGTTGGGTCTAAAAGGACAAACTTTTTGAATGACCTCCAGATGTTTGGTAATTCTTTGATTTGTACAGAAACGAAAACAATGGGTGGTATTAATAAAAAATCAGTATCTACTTATAAGTAAATACTTTAGCATCAGCATGTTCTGATCAGCATCCGTATGTTTTTATAAGAACCTACTGAAATCCGTATTAATAAGGAAATGCTGATACTTTAAGATACTACTAAAATGCATAATAACGTTCTTCAAAATATGGTATGGTGTATTCCTCTTCGTTGAGAGTGAAAGAAAAAAAAACAATAAATAAAAGTTGTTCTGTTCCTTTTTTCTACTCATGGTTTTAGGCAGTGCCTTTCCCTTTCTGCTCCGTTTGTCGCTGTTACATTTAGGGACTCTTCTTCTGTTTCGTCGTGCTTAGGGACTCTTTGTGATTTTTGCTTTCACCTTCTGTTTCAGTAGCTGTCATGTGTCGACAGTGTTTTTTTCTTCTCTTTCGTCTAATGTTGTCGGTCTTACAGACTCTTTATTATTTTGTTTCACTTTGTATTCTTGGGGTTAGGGACTGCCTTTCTCTTTTTGTTTTAGTTGGTGCTCCTGGGTTTAGGTTGCATTATTAAAACCTCGCAATGTATGACATAAAACACTATTGTGCCAAATACGACTGTCATGCATCGAATCTGAGCATTCGGCGGTAACACTAGTAAACTATTCGTCTGCGTTGCATGTGACTTGCACGTTTATTGCTGGAAATTGCTTTCTGCATATGTATTCATTACCATATATTTGATCATTAATTCTTTATATTTTGATTAAAGTGCAGTCGATTGCCCCAATGACGGTTGGAAAGCCATTTGTATTTTTCTTTCTCCAAACAAATATTGTGCTGCGGAGAGAGAACGTATGTATCGGCCTTTTATACTATTTTTTGCGCCACATATCACACGGTATATGAAACTGTAGGCTGAGTTACGCCTTTATCTTCAGCAACTCCTAGCTGAAACCCTTTATCACACGTGTAACTTGTCCGAATACGCCAAAAAGCACAATTACCTGGATCAGCAACACACCACAGAAAACATTTTTGTAACAGCAGAGAATGCACTACCTCTTGTTTCTTCATGATCCTCTTCTAAAAATTAATCAGCTAACCACTGCGTACACTTGCACTTGTAAATCGGTACAACTTTACATCTCTCAGGAGGGTTTTCTCGCCGGTGGTGTCTAACTGGTTAGTATAAAATTAATCTCTTGATAAGTTTCGTAAATAGCATACTTATAAATATATAAGCCACATTCTTAAAACTGGCGACAATTTGTTTATTTTATTAGTAAGAAATTAAGAACATGCTTAAAGAAATTTCAGTAGATACTTATTCAGTATAATTCTCAAATTTTATTAATATCGATCTTCAGCATGTTTTTAAAAATCTGTAAGAATCAGCACATACTTGCTTTTATTAATACCGCCCAATGATTATTATTATATGAATGTCGACTATATTTTGACTCATCAACAAAACATACAGAACGCCAGTAGGTATAGTGAATCTAATGAATGAATTAATTAATCTTAAATTGATTTGACAGGACTCAGGACCTCGGACGACTGTTCCCGCAAATCCAACAATTAATTTCGTTCTTCTTTCTTTGTTTTTAAAATTTTCTTCCTATCTTCTTTCGCCTCGTTCTCGATTCGATTTTTAATTTCTAATTCTACAACCCCACTTGTGAAGTCTTGCAACTGTTCTGGGTCCAGGATTCAATGTAAGATTCAGAAATTTGGTGATGTCTTACTAAGATTTTACAACGATTTGATTATTTTACTAAAACCACTATAGTAAATTTATTTGTTGTGTAAGAGTACGAAGAGGATTTATTTATGGCGCGGCGCGAACACGACTTGATAAAACCAGTAGAGCTTGTTTCATCATAGATCTCTTATTTATCTGGTGTCTCAGAGATGGTTATACTCGTATTTATGCTTACATTTTAATCTTTAAATGTTAACAAATTGTGTTGGATTATTGTTTAAAACACTTTCTATCGTCTTCTGGTGTCATCCACTATGGTGTGTCGGCGATCCTCTTGGCAATTATCACTATATTGGCTGCTGATTTATCTCAAGCACTGATTTTGACGTGATGTTTTACAATTTACCCCTGCCTATTCAAGAAGTGAACGAAAAGTATGGTAAGTACTTTTTAAATGAAAATGTAGGGTGGCAATTATTCGGCTTTATGCCACACGAAAAAGATTATCGTTCTACAGCCATCAGGCAGCGATGGCAGCCTACTTGTGATCCTCTGTTTTCTGGTAGACTTAAAACCGAAATAGGGACCGAAGGGCTTAGTCGATTTGAGAACTTCTGGTATCAGTTTGTGTGTAAAGAAAAAGAGTAACTATAATCATAACCATTTTTTTATAGACTAAAAATCTAAATACATAGTTAAAAATTAGCTCTTAATTTGAACAACACACCGATTTATTACTGTGAATACTGTCCGACAAAACAAATAGGATAATGCTAAAGGAATTACTCAGCTACCTTAAGTTACACGAGGATGAAGATGAAATGGCTATTGCGTTATCCTGGCATGACGACATCCCTTTATAACAACGTCTCCTTAGAGAGTGTCTTTTTCAGTGTCGGGTAGACAACATTCCCTTCAGAATGTTGGGTTTTACAAAATATCTTTGGAAAGTGTCTTTCAATGTTGAGTTTGACAATGCCCCCTTAGAAATTGTCTTTTTCAATGTGCGGTTTGTCAACATCCTCTTACTGTTGGCTTTGACAACGCCCCCTCATAAGGTGTCTTTTTCAATGTTTGATAATATTGCCTTAGAAAGTGTATTTTCCAATGTCGGATTTAACAACATCCCCTTAGGAAATGTGTTTTTCAATGTCGGATTTGACAACATCCCCCTAGAAGTGTCTTTTTCAATATGCGGTTTAAGAAAATCTCTTTAGAAAGTGTCCTTTTCAATGTTGAGTTTGACAAAATTCCTTTAGAAAGTTTATTTTTACTGTTGGGTTTAACAACATCCCCTTAGAAAATGTCTTTTTCAATGTAGGGTTTAACAACATCCCCTTAAAAAGTGGCTTTTTCAATGTTGGGTTTGACGATATCCCCTTAGAAACTGTCAATGTAGGGTTTGACAACATCTCCTTAGAAGAACTCGTTGTCAATGTCAGATTTGACAAACAGTCTTTAGAAAGTGTGTTTCAATGTTGGATTTGACAATTATCCCCTTAAAATGTGTCTTTTCCAATGTGGGGTTTGACAACATCCTCTTAGAAAGTGTCTTTTTCAATGTTCGGTTTGACAACATTCCCGTGTCTTTTTTACCGTTGGCCCTGACAACATTCCTTCAGAAAGTGTCTTTTTCGGTGTGGGGTTTGACAATTTCCCCTAAGAAAGTGTTTTTTCAATGTAGGGTTTGACAAAATATCGCTAGAAAATGTCTTTTTCAAAGTCGGGTTTGACAACGTCCCATTTGAGTGTATTTTTTATTGTCGGGTAGACAACATTCCCTTCAGAAAGTGTCTTTTTTAATGTTGGATTTGACAAAATATTTTTAGAAAGGATCTTTTTAAAACGTCCCCTTAGAAGGTGGCTTTATCAATGTTTATCAACATCCCCTTAGAAAGTTTATACAACAACTAAACAATGGCACAATCAGTAGATATGCAGAAAACAGCTGGGGTGCAGGGATCAGCAGAATTAAATCCAAACGAAGATGTAACAGTCGATAGAAACGTCTTTACTGCACTTTGAAACATATACAGCTCCATTATCTTTATTCCCACTGTCACATGAACTGTTTCTCTAAATATTTGTACATTATTTATAGAGAGGGTCTACATAAATGATTTATACATTCAAAAAGCTATGAACGTCAAGTCACCCTCTTACTACAGTCGACTCTCTCTAGTCGAATTATTTGGATGGCTATGGCACTTGAATTTCCTAAGTCGAACTGTCTCTAACTCGAACTCACATTTATGGACGTGCCATATCAAGGAAATATCTGGTTCCACTTTTTATGTTTTTGTACAAATTTATACGATATTTTCCGTTGCCTGCAGCATCTCGAAACTACATCACAGACAGAAACAGTGTAAACAGACTTTAATTTCAGACATTTTACAGTTGTGATTTATTACTACACGGTTGCTAATTAAAGTGTTCATTAAAAAGTTAATCAAATGCTATTTACTTTTTTATTTTTGCTTTCTTCAATTCGAACTTTCTTAAGTCGAACTTTTCTCGATGGTAAGTGACAATTCGACTTAGAGGAAGTCGACTGTACATGTAAATTTTATCCAAATTATTGTGCCCCACTTAGCTACTTTATTCCGTAAGGCCTGTGTTGTTAATGAACTTTTGCAAAAGCTCTATGGGCATATATTTAATATTATTGTCGAGGTTTCTCCTCCTCTCAAGCGCTGGACACTTGCACAGTGTATGTAGTGGAGTTTCTTGCTCCTCCCTACAATGTTGCTTCACCCCAATGGACCCATATATTTTTACCTGGGTTGCGCGCGCATCTAAACGGCAAGTGACATTTCCAAAATTAATTTGGTAAATGTCAAATGTGAAAGCACCTGTTATATAAATAAAACAATATGGAGTATAACTGCTCCGTTCCTTTTTGTTCAAATCGAAGAATTAAACAACAAACGCCGTTGCTGTCACTTTTGACAGGTACAGAAGGTCTGTCAGTACTGGGCCTGTCAAACAAATTTCAAATGACCCGCTTTTTTGCCGTTCAGACAACTATCCTTTTCTATTCAGTACATGGGTCCATTGCGGTAAGATTTTTCATGAGACAGCAGTGTCCCGTGAAGACTCCTACTGACGACTCAATCGCAGGATTTCCTCTGCCCGTTTTTTTCCACTTTCCTTCCATGAACATTTGCGAATGCCTCTGTCCAGGAACGTCAAATTGGGGAGGTCCTCAGCGTCGGCAGTTTCGCCCCTTCTCAGAGTACGCTTTCTGCCACAGCCCGCGCTAGCCATTTCTTGGTGATCTAGTCAGCGCAGGAGGCATGCAGGTAGCCCCCCGGAATATTACGGCGAAGAACCTAGGTGCAGACTCCTCTTCCTTTACCCTGTCCAGAGCTTGGATCAGATCCGCCTGATCCTCGCTGAGGACGTTTGTTGGATATCTTTGCGGCAAGATTGCCACCGGGATATCCCACACGGCCGCCGCAAATGATACAGTGGGCCTGGTGGCTCTCTTTTTTTGGCGGACGTGCCTTATCGCTGGGAGTACTCTCCGACTGTTGGGAGCATTCCTCCTGCTATCGGTCCTAGATCCCGGTTCCGACTTTCTGGCAGTCGGGTTTGTCCCTGTTGTAGTTCCAGGGGTCCTTGCGGCCCCTTCCCTGCAGCACGTGTTAGTCCCTAAAGACTCCTGGCAGCACTCCGGCCGTTCTTTTATCCGTCACCTGGAGAGGAAGCTCAATCCGACAGGTTGAGGACTCAAGTCCGTGCCATCTGCATTATATAATAAGTTCCAAATGCAACTATTTCACTACAAATTTAAAAAAATGCGAATATCCATTTAATTTATAGCATAATTTATAACTTGACCTCAACGATCACCCTGTTGATCTTGGCAGTCTCCAAATGCAAAATTTTGATTGAAGTGACAGATTAAGTGACCATTTATTAAAAAAATATTAAATGGTCTATATAAGTAGATGTCTCTAAGTAGATTTGCAGACAGACGTGCGTAAGCACCACTTTAACAAACTTAAAATGCCACACAGCCCTTACTTTATTACACACTGCCGCACAGACTTAACTTTACGACTCTTGGCGACGATTATTCCTAAATCGATTTCGTGTGATACCGGTTCCCTCGCACAAATAAACAAACAAATGTTAGCTGACAAATATGAATGCCGATGTAATATTAATATGACTTTTTTGTAACTGTGTTTTACGACGATTTGGTTGTTAAAAATAACCGAGTTCAATAGATGTTATATGTAGACAAAAAGTACTCTACATACAAAAAAGGTATCGGAAGCAAGTAAAAACCAGCCGCCTACAAAGAAATATGGTGATAAAACTGTTATGTATATGGCGGCTTTGATTTTACCTGTAGGATACTGTTAATTGCTTTAACATATTTGACAAAAAAAAACTAATACCTAGTAGAATACGTAAATCAAATTTGTACCATTTTACGACAATACCACAAATTTCATTATAATGTTGAAATGTAATAATGATTCATAACATGTGTTCTTGCGTTTCTGTATCCCAGCGAAGAAATGAAGAAAGGTAATTTGTAATAACTATCAGATCAACGTAACTATTTATCGTGTAGAATTTCATACAAGATTTATTATTAATCTACCATCAAATAAAGACAGTAAGCTACCTTAGAGCACTAAGCATCAATATTGTCAATCGAGTAATAAATCTTGTCATCATCAGCATACGTAATAATAGGGCAAGTGACAAAGAGGTCGTTAAACACACATCACAAATGACAGTGGACCGATAGTTAACGATTTTGAAGACAAGATCGTAAGACGAAAATATACACTTTTTTACACTCTATGTTTTATTGATAATAAATGGACATTTTGCAAAATAACTCACCAATGATGGCCTACTTACAGTCGTAGATAAGCAGCTTTTAGGAGTTTTCTTGACTTGATCAAGGTCAAAACATGCTAAGGATATTTCTTTATCCGATTGAAACAGTTCTTATTAATGACGTTTTTGCAACAGAAGATGGTTGATGGCAATTCGAAATCTAATAATAATGAGAAATAATTTTACGCAACTAGGATTATGTTGTTTCATTCCAACTTAAAAACAACATTCTTTTCCAAAACAGGGTGCAGAAACATACCAGGTGAAATAGTAAAATCAAACAGCTGGCAACGGGATTCAGAAACATTACTTTGACAGACACCAATGGACAGCGACGTACTGGTCGTATTTCATCCGCGGCTTATATACGCTACATTTTTCTCCTTTTTCCAAGACGAAAAATAAATTTATTTCTCTTCTCGATGCATGTACTAGACGTTCAAATATAGCTTTATAGTGTATACGAAGATAGGAAAGTGATAAATGATGGAATAAATTATTGCGTTGGCATAGTCATACTCTCAGAAGACCTTCTTGGAGAAGCCTGAATAGATGACCCAAGTCTGACATCTGTATCGAATTACAGAAAACGACAAAGAAAGGTATTCGAAGAAGCCCAACACTCATTGCTTTGTTGTCAAAGAACATGGTGTAAAAGAATGAAGACAAATGGGCTAGCCAATTATTTATCACCTAATCTCATTAATAAAATGACATTCCGTCAACTAATCTGTTTTCTTTATTAACTGGCCGTTTATATGAAAAAAAAAGATTGTCGGTTTTGATTTATGTTGATATGTATATTAAATTCGTTTTGTGCGGTCAGTCCAATGATTACTGCAAGTATATATTATTGAAAGTATTAATAAATAAGAAAGTACGTACTAATGGTACCATATCATGAATATTAATCATTAAACCATTGAATAAAAGATGTTACAATGTTTTTAAATTAAACCACAGACAGTTGTGTTACTTGCGGATTTCTGAAATAATTTCAGTGGTGGACTTACCCATTCCGTCATACTTCATAAAGTAATACGATTGTACAACCAACCTATAACAGTTATATCAGGAAATTTTAATGTTTCGGTTTAAATTATTTTCTTCTCAAAGTAGAATTTAATGCAAAACACTACCAGTATTTCTAAAGGCTCTGTCAAATAACTTTTAATTAATTCAAACTGAGTAGGTGGGTACATTTCACTGAATTTACTGGAGAAAGAGCAAATCAAGTTGATACATTTGCAATAGGATATTTTTCTATTGAGAGCTCACGATGAAGTTACACGTAGGAGGAAGTGAATTAATTATATATTTATCTTTGTTCGGAAATATCCACATTTTTACCTTTTTGTTAATTTTATTTGCAGTTGACAGCAAAAGAGGGGAATATGAAACTGAAAAAATGAAGAGTTGTTCGTCCCTCTATTAGGTGTGGACATCTTCCGCTGAAATGATAAGGTGAGTAATCGCATAAATACAAACAACTGGCATATACTTGACCTTTACAATCAATATTAATATGTCTGCACTGTAAACGAATCCCGATCATGTTTAGTACAATTTTATTGAAAACGATGCTCAGACAGGCCAACGAGGACATTTTAATCAAATAGTCGTTCAATCGTGAAAGTTTGTCTGCACATAAATATTTAAATTTAAACGTGTAAAATTTCAGTAGTCACAACAAATTGTAGTAAGTTTCTAGCTGTTCAAACATATGGACATTGTTGTATGGTCATGAAAGTGGTCCCAGTTGCGGCTATCACGATGGGTGGCCACTGACCAAACAACGTTGTTTTTAACGAATACAAACTGCTATTAACTTTTATTTCTCTTTTTGACGCTACATTTCAGATCTCAGGTTGTAGGAATAGACACCTATGTAGATTAATGCAAAATAAAGGATATTTGACATTTTCATTAATGAATTTTAATTCATTCTGGTTTAATAATGGGTTTACACATGTATATGCTAAAAAGCGTGAAATCTTCAAACAGGTGGAAAAAATCACAATTTTTAATAGATTTCTGGAAGGCAAAATAAAATAATTATTATTTCAGTGTTTAGATGCGTTTACTCCTAAAATTGTATGTGAACGCCAAAATGTTGACCTCGTTTAGTTTTGAATTATGGTCCGTGATATTTTATAATCAATTTTCCTGACATTTAGATCTTTACCTGAAAGCTTAGACGTGTTAACAAACTGGACGTCGTAAACATACCTTTTCTAAACCTGAATTGTAATATACCTAATTCTTAAATTTGTTAGAAGAGTTTAATTCCACTTGAGGAACAAGCCGACAGTGGAAGTTGGATGAATGAAATATTTTCTATATTTGAAAGTCGGCCGAGTTTATTAACTACAGATAGTACTGATTTATTTAATATCCTAAATAATGTAAGTTCGGATGTGGTATATTTTTTATTCCAATTTAAACATAAAATTTAAATTTTCGTTAACAAGTTGTAATGTGAACCAGGTCCATCGCTTTTATGATATGCTATAAACGTCACTGTGAATCTCTAAAGTGCTCAAACAAACTAACGAATTACTTATGTAGTTTTTCGGATTATCGTTATGTTATCGGTGGTCCCATTTCTGATTGTGAGATTTCGAACTAACTTTGATTGTACTTATAGCACAACACATGCCGTTGTGATAAACATATTCATTCAATGGTTAAAACTGACATTAAATATGCAAATGGTTCCAAGTTAGTTGTTTTATGAAGATATTTTATTAAAACTACCTTCTTGGCTTTTATCCATTAAGTAAGTTGTAGTAATCGTTGAAATATTAAAACGGCACATAAGATAAGATGAGTCTAATAAAAATCATAGACATGATAAAAGCAAAACACATAATTTAGGAAAATAAGAATATCATTATCATAAACACCACACTCACCGATCTAAGTATTGTTTTTCACAAAGCGGAAACATAAATTAGAGTTCGTTATTTATTATACCTAAGAATTGCAGATTGCATTTTTATAAACAGGTAAATTTAGTTTTAGAATTATGAGAGCTAATCCGCTTATAAGCTTAACTATTATTCCACCTGGTATTTATTGCTGACCATGTCCGTTCCCATATGGTTTAATATTTTAAAATTTCTCACAAGCTGTATTAGTTTCACTTACTTTGTGGGTGGTCACTGCCCCAGTTTACGAACTGGTAAGCAAGGTGTGAAGTTGTTTGGCTTATAAATAGGTGGTGATAAGGGATAAGCTGTTACAAGAGAATGATCTTCAACGTTAATTACGATTTAGATGTACAAATCTCTGTTAATAGAAACATTTTTCCCAAGAACGGAATGTATGTATCTATAAAATATGCATAATATTATTTTTACTTTTTTATTAAACCAGTCTAGGGCTCTAATGTTTTTTTTTGTTTATCAGAGCTGCACTCAAAAATGCGAATCCGGTTTGAAAGACAGATGAAAATTCTTTATACCTACATTATAATAAAAATAAAAAGGGGCACACCACTGATTTCTAAAGAAGACTTGAATAAAGATTGGAATCTTAATACCGATAAAAATATGCAATAGTAACGATTAAAAATTCTAGTACAAAGAATACTTATTATACAATTACTGGCAGTGTTAAATTTGACTTTAATAAACATAAACGACAAGCGGTTTTTCGTGCATCGCCAACTTTGACTAATTTCGTTTTCGATCCTTCCGTTCTAAGAAGAAGGAGAGGCTGATAAGAAGCAGCAAAATAGGAAGGCGATGAAGAAATAAAATCTTACAAAATAAAAATGTACTTAATAAAGGCCGGCACAGGTTCTGAGCAATGAAATTATTGAAAAGTAGGAAAACGGACAAGAAACACACAGATAGTAACCCAAAATCAATGGTTCAATAAAGAAATAATTTTAGAAAAAAAAATTGTGAAACAGATAAGACTAATTTCGTTTTCGATCTTTCTAAGAAGAAGAAGAGGCTGATAAAAAGCAGCAAAATACGAGGGCGATAAAGAGATAAAATCTTAAAAAAGAAAAATGTACTTAATAAAGGCCGGTACAGGTTCTCAGCATTAAAATTATTGAAGAGTATGAAAAGGGAGAAGAAACACACAGATAGTAACACAAAATCAATGGTCAAGTAAAGAAATAATTTTAGAAAAGAAAATAGTGAAGGAGATAAAAGACTAATTTCGTTTTCGATCCCTCTGCTCTAAGAAGAAGAAAAGGCTGATAAAAAGCAGCAAAATATAGGAAGGCGATAAAAAGATAAAATCTTAAAAAAGAAAAATGTACTCAATAAAGGCCGGTACAGGTTCTGAGCAATAAAATTATTGAAAAGTAGGAAAAGGGAGAAGAAACATCGATGGTAACACAAAATCAATGGTTCAAGTAAGGAAATAATTTTAGATAAGAAAATAGTGAAACAGATAAAAGACTAATTTCGTTTTCGATCCCTCTATTCTAAGAAGAAGAAAAGGCTGATAAGAAGCAGCAAAATTTAGGAAGGCGATAAAAAGATAAAATCTTAAAAAAGAAAAATTTACTTAATAAAGGCCGATACAGGTTCTGAGCAATAAAGTTATTCAAAAGTAGGAAAAGGGAGAAGAAACATCGATGGTAACACAAAATCAATGGTTCAAGTAAGGACATAATTTTAGATAAGAAAATAGTGAACCAGATAAAAGACTAATTTCGTTTTCGATCCCTCTATTCTAAGAAGAAGAAAAGGCTGATAAGAAGCAGCCAAATAGGACGGCGATAAAGAGATAAAATCTTAAAAAAGAAAAATGTACTCAATAAAGGCCGGTACAGGTTCTGAGCAATAAAGTTATTGAAAAGTAGGAAAAGGGAGAAGAAACGCACAGATAGTAACACGAAATCAATAGTTCAAGTAAGAAAATAATTTTAGAAAAGAAAATAGTGAAACAGATAAAAGACTAATTTCGTTTTCGATCCCTCTATTCTAAGAAGAAGAAAAGGCTGATAAGAAGCAGCCAAATAGAAGGGCGATAAAGAGATAAAATCTTACAAAATAAAAATGTACTTAATAAAGGCCGGCACAGGTTCTGAGCAATGAAATTATTGAAAAGTAGGAAAACGGACAAGAAACACACAGATAGTAACACAAAATCAATGGTGAAATAAAGAAATAATTTTAGAAAAAAAAATTGTGAAACAGATAAGACTAATTTCGTTTTCGATCTTTCTAAGAAGAAGAAGAGGCTGATAAGAAGCAGCAAAATACGAGGGCGATAAAGAGATAAAATCTTAAAAAAGAAAAATGTACTTAATAAAGGCCAGTACAGGTTCTGAGCATTAAAATTATTGAAGAGTATGAAAAGGGAGAAGAAACACACAGATAGTAACACAAAATCAATGGTCAAGTAAAGAAATAATTTTAGAAAAGAAAATAGTGAAGGAGATAAAAGACTAATTTCGTTTTCGATCCCTCTGCTCTAAGAAGAAGAAAAGGCTGATAAAAAGCAGCAAAGTATAGGAAGGCGATAAAAAGATAAAATCTTAAAAAAGAAAAATGTACTCAATAAAGGCCGGTACAGGTTCTGAGCAATAAAATTATTGAAAAGTAGGAAAAGGGAGAAGAAACACACAGATAGTAACACAAAATCAATGGTTCAAGTAAAGAAATAATTTTAGAAAAAAAAAGTGAAACAGATAAGACTAATTTCGCTTTCGACCCTTCTGTTCTAAGAAGAAGAAGAGGCTGATAAGAAGCAGCAAAATAGGAAGGCGATAAAGAAATAAAATCTTAAAAAAATAAAAATGTACTTAATAAAGGCCCGTACAGGTTCTGAGCAATAAACTTATTGAAAAGGGAGAAGAAACACACAGATAGTAACACAAAATCAATGGTTCAAGTAAGGAAATAATTTTAGAAAAGAAAATAGTGAAACAGATAAAAGACTAATTTCGTTTTCGATCCCTCTATTCTAAGAAGAAAAAAAGGCTGATAAGAAGCAACAAAGTAGGAAGACGATATTTCAAATGCGAACAATTAACAGTGTGATTCAAGTAACAAATACTTTGAGAAAAGAAAATGGAGTAACAAAAAAATAATGCTGCCTACTAGCCAACTTACTGATTATAATTAAAAATCGTATACAGAGTGTCCCAACTAAAATTTGTACCCCCGAACAATTCCAATTTCGAAAGACTCAGAAGAAAGCGCTCGAACAGGTCAATTTTGTTTTCAAGGGGGACCAAATTGTACCAAACTTTCAAGTCTCAGATCTCACCCCTTTTAAATTTTTAAGGGGGTGGCTAACCTGGCAAAAGGGGCGAGATCTAAGACTTAAAAGATTGGTACAATTTGCCCCCCCCCCCCCCCCTTGATAACAAAATTGACCTGTTCGAGTGTTTTCTTCTTTCGAAATTGGAATTGTTGGGGGGAACAAATTTTAGTTGGGACACCCGATATAATTAATAACCACTGTAATTATTGTGTTAATAGACCTAGAAGCGAAGATTAAAGATCGAAAATTGTAAGAACTCATCATATTCATCATAGAATATGATTTATTCTGCACAGTGTCAACAACAACTAGGGATTTTGAATCAAATTTGATGTAAAGAAAATCACCAACCACAATAATTTTGATCTTTAATAGCTTTCTAATTTTTTTTTCAATTCTTTTGTTTCATATAAATTCCCCACTGACAATATTATATAGAAGTCTTAATCAAATGTGGATGGTGTGACTAACGTCTTTGAGAAACGAGACTTAAATTTACATAGATGCATCAGCAGACATCAGGTCCTTTAAGGAACTCTTTGACCTTACTTGTACTCAATTTTGCTCTTTGCTGAGGGTAACTAAGAATTTTTGTTGACCACCACTCTGTTTCAGTGGACGAATCAATAAATCACTTTATCTACAGCAATATATTCGTCACGAACCATATATGAAGTTTACTGTAATTTTAAGTATTTTCTAAAAACTCAATCACCAATCAACATGTGGAGGAAGAATTTCAGATTGTTTCTACTTCACATTTCGCAAATCTTTCTCATAGCTATACATAATATAACTTTACCAAAATAGACAAAATCAAATTTAAGTTTAAAATAATACACGTTGGTAATGGAAGGCATAGCTGTAGGTACATAAAACCTAAAATCATTAATGCACGCCTTGTGTATTAAGCCTACGAGATTAATAAGCATATAATTACGAGAATTAATTATTTTGATATTAGTGTCAAAAAAGTCACTCAGTTTAATTAAACTTTCACAGTCGTAGACCTCACAAATGAGTAGTCTGCGCGTTATGGCCATATATGTAAAGCCAATATTAGTTATTTCCATATAAGACTAATTCGTCATGCTGGAAATTTTATCAAACTGGACACGTGTAAAATTGTAATTCCTATGTTAAAGATAATCCAATTGGTAGATTTTTTAGTGGCCACAAAGAATCGCCTTAGAACACTCTAGGGAGTGTTCGATACAATCTCCAGGACAATACTTCTTTAGAGATAAAAATCATTCACGCCATTTCAGACAATGCCCTTAGAAACGCATAGGTAGGTATTGGCAGAACAAGATCGTTTGAACCAATTTGCATATTATAGTTAATTGAGTATTTGTGCAACTAACAAGGTTGCTGTTTCATCCCACTTATAGCCAGCGCATAATAATAGGGCGGTGTCTTATCTTTAAGCCAGATCACACTCTCATACTTCAGGTTGTTCAACCAGATTTTATCAAAACGAATCCATCCTAAGTCAGAACATCTTATTTTTGCATATCGCAGTTTAAGACATCAATGCGCTAATTTATGCGAGATTATGTATGAAATGCTGTGTTTAAAAATTTATCAATCAAAGATTTTCCTCAGGCGCCTATAAATGCAAGGATGGCGTCAGCAGACGTCACATAAAAATTATTGATATACTGTCATAATTAATTCAAATCAGACCTTGGTGTGTTTATTGCAAAAGGCAAAACATCAATGGCGTGAAAACATTAAAATAGGAAACATACCTGAATAGACTATAAAATATTACGTTATTTTAGGTGTTCTTTTTCTGATGATTAGGCGTGATAAGTGTTAACTGGTTAATAAAACATGGAAAATTAATTATTTAATGAATTAATTTACGGTTACGGTTTTTATTGATATTTTTTCTGAACGCAGTACACCGTGGTGGTATCTGCATGTCTTATTTTGTCTACGGTGAGATAAGATTGTTTATTTTATTTTGTTTAACAGTAAACGTCAATAAAAACCGTCTTTTTATTATACTTTTACAAACTACACCTTATTTTGTTAAATATTATGTCTAGACAACAAAAATAATAAAATCTGCAACTATTAACACGACTTGTGAATATAAACCTACAACGTATGTAAATTATCCAAAAAGTAATAAAAAAATCTTGTTTTGAGTTTCTATTACACGAATTTAGAAAAAAAAAAAAAAATAAATTGTCGACTTCCAAGTGAATCATCACAATACATATCGTTTTGTTATACAAATATACCCAGCTAACAGACGTGTCTGAAATATTTTAACCTAACTGTAAAATCTAACGCATTCTCGATAAAAGGTGGAATTCGGTAAAGATGTTTCTTTACTTACCACTGCTTTACGATCAAGACAACGCTGCTGTCAATTAAGAAAACGTCGATTGGAAAAAGGAAAGTATTAATTTTATCGTTTACTGGCTAACAACAGTATATGTTACAGGAGCACATTTAGTGCTAAAATAGCAATAATAATTTGCCATATTTAGTGCTAATATATTAAAGTTAAAAGTTCATTAAATTTCTAAAGGCTTTTCAATAATTCATGCCAAACATTGCTTGGATTGTGTTTATTGCTTTTCAACTCGCACATAAGTTGGCCACCATGATTTATGTTTTATGGGCACTCTTCACGAATAGAATCGTCTGATTGATACATTATAAGGTCAATTGATTATTTCGGATAATATGTATATCAAAGAGCTGATGTTAAACATATCAAAACCATAAAAATTTATTATACCAGTTCATCGGAGTGGAAATAACATCTGTACATGAATTTCTTTTATGTTATTTTTTATTTGCATTCTTAAATCTTAACTTATCAGTTCTTTTTTACAGATGCAATATTTTATGCATCAATTTCAGAATTGTTTAATTTATTGTTAGAGATACTCAGCTTATGATAGTGATGGAAAGGAAGATAAAAATTGCAAAATAAATTAAAACATTATATTTAAATAAAAAAATACATTAGCAACTTTATAGCATGTAGTGGAAAACCTTATAGACGTAAAAACGACGTTACATGCTATATATTTACGTTTTTTATATTCCAATAAATTGTCTTTCAACGAAATATCAGTTTCTCAAATTCAGGTACTTATTAAACGTATCAAAAACACTTCTAGTGAATTTCTTCCACTCGTATTTACATAATTATCAATTCTATTAGTTAGTGTCGAACTTAATTCTTTTTCAGGTAACTCAATTGACAATATTTTTCTTTGCCAGTAATTTTTTTTTTTTGTCAGGGCGATCCAACATATTTTTTAATAGTCGTTCTCAAACACCTTTCAATCTTGAAAGCGTTGACGATTGGCTTTGTTAGATTATGTTATCTCGTCAATGACTCAATCGGTAGCAGGTCAAATAATCATTAATTAACTATTATCATCGCTTAAAGAACACTGTTGCAGCCATTATAAAATTCAATCAAATATTTCATCGACTGACTGTCTCTTGCAAATTTAGTAGACCAATTTAATTTTAGTACAACGTTTATGATTTTATATACAATGGGTCCCTGGATAGGGTGCCCATGAGGTGATTATTTCTACTAAGTTGTTTGGAAAAGAATACTTCTGGTCTAGACTGGTTTTGCTTGTTATAAAATTACAAAAAAAAAGATAAAATATTGCAAATCTTAGTTGATTGGGATTTAATTGGGAGCTTTTTTCTTTGAATGGGATCGAAATTTTGTCTAAGTCCAAATATTTTTGATCAATATAGTATTCAAAGCCGAACACTGCCTATATCGCTAGATGTCACCACCCCGCGCATTAGAGTAAACTGTAATAGTGTTACAAAATGAAAAATTAGGAGGGCGTGGTACAAATTAATTCCAATCACAAAATGAAAAGTATGATTTCTTTTTTTCAAAACCAAATATTATTTAGAATAATAATGCAAATCTTACCTCATCTTTATTAAACATTTTTTGCCGCTAGTTTTATTTATTTATTTTTGCTGTCATCAATAATTTGATTGAAGTTCTTATTTTATTTACGTTATTTTGACAATCTTGACAACAGTTGACAGTTATTCGAGTTTCATGCCTCCTTATTACAGTTTCCATTAAGTCGCGATCCAAGACCCTCTGGTGGCGGTTTTACCTCTATTGGTACGACTTTGTATTACTGTCAATTTCATCGGCGCGGACAACGGTTTCATGTATTCAATGCTTAATAAATAAATGGACTGTATTTATAAATAATTTTTATACCTAAAAATAGAGTAAAAAGAAACGTATACGTAGTTCGGATGCGCGCCGTAGATTTTGACGTGAAAAACGGATAAAATGTCACTTTGCGTCCTAGTGAAGCTTCGCAGGCTTTTCTCAATGGCACCTGAATCAATGCTCTAGCTAAACGCGTTTTCACGGTAGTTCGCTTTGTTTTCGATGCTGTCGAAGCTCTCGCATCTGCTAGGACCTGGACTTTTAGGTTTCTTACATTAGTTTTTTTAATTCTAAGCATATTTACGTCTAAAATTAGACGATATCTTTAATTTTTTGTAATTTTTAAGTTAACATTAATCTTTACTTACGAAGGGCAATTTTTATATTATCTACCAAGCCATGAAGAAAACAAATGACGATCACAAATTTTTGCCATCAAGTAGCTGTGACATTTGGAAATTCATTTGAAACATTAGAAGATGATCAAATTCTTGACGAAAGAAGGAAGTGGACCCAAAGGTATTCATTTGAGGATGATTAACGTGTATGCGGAAGATGTGCCGTCATATTTTACGGTTAAGTTTTGGTCGAAACAATTTCTATGGGATAGGGAATCAATTCGAGTAGACCCAAGATGCGGAAGGCCCGTTGAAGGAAAACATCAAGAAAGTTGAGGAATTGGTTTTAGCCGCTCGAAGAATAAGGATTTCAATAATTGCCGTGTAATTCCAGTGACGATATCAGGAGCCATTTGGCACCTTGTGACTCGAAAAATAAAATATTAGTTTTCTTCTAACTCTTTTCCTTCATGGCTAGGTAGATAATATAAAATTCTCCCCTCGTATATTCTGGCGAATATTTGTGTTGCCTCACTTTCGCTCCTCGTAATGCTTCGCAAGCTCTTCACAATGACACCTAAATCAAAGTCCTAGCTACAATAATAATTTATAACTTCATCAATTCTAATATCCATCAATCACAAACATGCATCTACACTCCTCACCGATGACGTCACACGTACACCGTTTGTGGGCTCAACCGTTGTTAACGCATTATTAAATCTGACCATATTTGTAACGCAAGAAAGTTTAAGAGCGAATATACGTTTTCACTTCAAAAAGATATGTCGTTCATTAAAATTAATTTAAATTATTTAGTAATTATTACCAATATTAATTAATTTACTATCCAAAACTTCACGTTAAACTATTGTCTGTTTACCTTTAGGACATTGTACAGGGGCCATCAAACTCATGGAACGCAAAAAGGAACAACGATTTTCTTTACTGCACCTCCTCATCGGGGATTTATGAAATTAAATGTAAAGATTGTAATCAAAAATATATTGGATAAACATGACGATCAATTTCAATAGATTTAAAGAGCATATTGCTCACCAGAGATTTGGTAAATTAAGTGTTGCTCAACATATTTTTGAACATGACTACCACATAGACACAACAACTTGTTAAATTAGTTAAACCTGTTTACGAAAGTCTAGAAATACATAAGAATAGGAATTGTGTTTTTAATAGCGACAAAGGACCTATCCCCACTCCCGCACTATTCCCACTTTCAAAGAGTACGGATGGGGATGCGTCCCATTAGAGTATATATAGAGCGGTACGTTAGCATGTAATGCCAAGATTGTTGGCGAAACGTGCGTCGGCTTAATAAATTTTGTTTTCGGTGTTTTAGGGGAAATCACTAATTAAAAGTAGTTATCTACCACCAAAAGTGATCCAGACAATTGTTTTCGTGTTTTTAATATACATTTTAATAGAAAACAAAGCGTGTCTGTACAACTTGACTTGACCTGAACTCCCTTGCGGAACTAACAGAAGTCGTATATTCCATCGATTGAGCCTCTACTTTCGACTGTCTCGATAGACAAATACAGTTAGGTAATAAACTAGATAATTACCATCAATAAAGTACACTCAGAAATATCACGTGACAACTGTCAGTGTCACGAGAGTTTATGAAATCCATTACATAATATAAACTTTCTTATTATTTTAACATTTTTATTATAAACAAAATGTGACGGCACCAATTTATCCAATATGATAAATTAATCCATATATTTATAATATACAAGTCTTCATATGATTCCATCGAGTTGGAATTCAACATGAAAATTTTCCATCTAACTACTTACATGCAAATTTTGTTTTCCAAAGACAACATGATGTATGAGTCAATTATGAATATCCGACATCAACGTAAGTTTCTACCTATAGAATCATCAGCAAAACTCCAAAAGTGCACTATCGAGCATAAAATACGGGTCACCGCGATTCAAAAGATTTTTTTATCTAATGATCAAGTTAAACCCTTTTCAAACTCAAGAGCTCTCCGGGGCATAACAACATGAGGTTAGACAATATATACCTTTCTTTGCATTTAACATTTTATCTAACAATTTAACAAAATTGTAATAATTTTCCACAATAAGCAGCAGCCTGTTCTAAAAAAAATTGTAAATGTTAACATACTTTAGTAGTGAGTATTACGTCCTCTTGCATTTATAACCGCTCTCATGGGTCGAGGCATGCTTACTGTCAGGTTTAATATTATATTTCGAGGTCTATCGTCCCAAAGCTGAAGTAGCAGGCTTCGAAGGTCTTGACAATACGTGGAGCTGGTATATGGCACCATACCCTGAGTCCTATCTCGTCCCATATGCGTTCTATTGGATTAAGATACTCCTCTCATCCAATCTCTCAATTTGGACCTCATTAAGGTAGACAGAAACAATTCTTGCTATGTGAGGCCTGGCATTATCTTGCATAAATACCACTTCATCTCCTAGAAATTCCATATAATATGGCACTACTTGACCTTGTAAATTTCTTCAATGTATCTGTGTGCGGTCCTGTTGCCCTGGTGCTAGAAGATA
Organism: Diaperis boleti; assembly: GCA_963583935.1. Classification (NCBI taxonomy): domain Eukaryota; kingdom Metazoa; phylum Arthropoda; class Insecta; order Coleoptera; family Tenebrionidae; genus Diaperis; species Diaperis boleti. The sequence goes on along the minus strand of OY757242.1, from coordinate 38,876,343 downwards.
ATTCGGCAGCATGAAGTCTTCTTCAGACAGTCCAATCGCTCACTTCATGGAGATTATTCCGAATGTCAACTGCCGTTAATGCACGAGCTCGCAGCAAAGTTAAGACAACAAACCGTTGATCTCTTGCTGTTGTTGCTCTTCCACGTCCAGATCCTGCCTTTCTTGATGACGTTGGAAGATGTTTTGGACAGTAGAAAGAATCACATTAAATCTTATGGCTGTCAAACGTTGCCTATCATTGTTTTCTAGAGTGGCCACAATTCTATCTGTTGTAATAGGATTGTGGACAAAGAATTTCAAACCACTTCAAATTAAAGAAGAAGCTGGGCTTTATGAACTACTAACCACAATTCTTATTTTAGCTTCGTCTTGTTCACCGCAAGACATTCGGTGCCTCCCAAGTCCTGGATCCAGCCAGTGACCACTAATACACCGATACTCTTAAGAAGAATTTCGAATTTCGAATTTATTTACAAACGTCACTAAGAATGACAATAAGGGGTGATCTACAATGATCATTTTTAAAATAACACACCGTTAATGTTTGGAATTCTTTGTCCGCAATAGTAATTTTTCTTGACGTTCTTAGGCAACGCCAAGAAGTAGGTATAATAAAAGTTTAATTTTCTCTAAAAAAATCTCCAAGTATACGGTGCGGCAAGTTGTCGATTGCCCACGAAAGCGAAATTGAGCGCACGAACGAAGTGAGTACGCTCATTCGCTTGAGGGGGCAATCGACAACGCCGCACGAGTTGGACATACTATTTTTTATTGCGAATGCGGAATAAATCCCAATATAAAATCGGACTCTAGGGGCAAATTCAGTTTTCAGTAGTTTGTTTATCTGAATTTGCGTCTGCAAAGAATAATTTGCGTGCGACAAGTAAACTTTGCGCACCCAAATTAATAAATGGGCAAACCGTTACTTTGTAACCGTAACCAAGGTTGCAAAGATACTATTTGTCTACATGAGCAATAAAATATATATAAAAGAAAGTCGTGTTAGTTACACTATTTATAACTCAAGAACGGCTGAACCGATTTGGCCGAAAATTGGTGGAGAGGTAGCTTAGAACCGGGAAAAGGACATAGGATACTTTTTAATGTTTATTGAATATGGGGCCCAGGGGGGGCCCTTAGGTTTATTACTCGAGAACGGCTGAACCGATTTGGCTGAAAATTGGTGGGGAGGTAGCTTAGAACCAGGAGACGGACATATGATACTTTTTATTGGACATGGGGGCCCAGGGGGGCAATTTGGGTTTATAACTCGAGAAAGGCAAAACCGATTTTCATGGTTTTTGATTTCTTGGATTTGTCTCCGCCCTGAAAAGCAGAATAACTATTAAAACATGGACATGGGGGCCCAGGGGAGCCCCTTGGGTTTATTACTCGATAACGGCTGGACCAATTTTTATTTTTTTTGTATATTCAAATGGACATGAGGGACAAGGGCCCCCCTTGGATTTATTACTCAAGAACGGCTGGACCGTTTTTTATGATCTTTGATTTGTTGGATTTGTCTCCGCTCCGAATAGCAGAATAACTATTAAAACATTACGGGGAGCTTGGTACAGGGCAACGACAATAACGAAAGCCCCCTTGGTACAGGGCAACAATAACAAATAACGGCGGCCACCAAAATTTTTCGTACCGGGCTTTAAAAATGATAATCGATTTTTGAGAAGTAAACTCCAAAGTTTCACTTCGGTTGCGCGTGGACTCCACACCAAAATCTTTTGATGATATCTCGAAAACGGAATGACTAACGTTTTTCGGGGGCGAATAACTATTAAAACATCGGAAAAATTACGAAAAAAATTTTCTCATACATTTTGTATGGAAACCGTATATAACACTATCTTTCATACATGACAAAAACAAAAACTAACATAGCGTTGTATGCTGGTTCCGGTAATGCCAGTAGATGACGTTGTGTGCATAATGCTTTGAAAACTGAATTTGATTCAGCTAATAAGTTAACACAACATTTATTGATTCTGAGGCGGTACAAAGTTCGCCGGGTCAGCTAGTTGTTCATAAAATTTGCGTTCGGCAGTGACGTTTGCGAAATATGCCTTACCAAAAATAAAATTATTTCCTATAATAAACGTTTTTTCTACCAGCTAATGCTGCTTGGGTTTAGATGCTCGCTAAGAAATAATTTTTCGAAAATAATCGTTTGTTGCGCTGCTGTCTAAAATATTTTGATACATTTGACGTCGTCATAGGCTTACCAATTCAATATCGACGTGTTAGTGGTAAATATCAATGTATTTTTTGATCCATTTTTAATTTTTACATTTTATAAAATGTTGTTTTTACCAAATCTTTTAAAAATCATGTAACCTTCTCAAAACGTTAAATTTAATATGTACTTTCAAAATAACGTCATCATTTTAAACATTCTTTAAGGTAAAAACCCCTCTGTAATTCATCAATTCTATCATTAATCTCTTGTAAATTAAGGGCTGAATATGGGAGTAGTTTTCCCCCGAAACATGTTCCCATTATAATTTACGTTTATTAAAGTTGTGGAGTTTAATTTTAATCAATTTAGTTGTTTCAAAAATGTATCTGACTTATCGATATTTCGATCTTCTCTTATTCGTACTCAAGTATTGTACGCACCCTTCGACCATATACACTAAACTTGGTGTAAATCACACAATGATGGGAATGACCATGAGTAAATTACTAATTAGTGTATCTACAAACGTTATTACCTATTATCGTGACTGGAAGAACTACTGCAAACTTTCATAAGAGATTTTTGAAAACTAAGCGAACCTTAGACCTTGAGGAAACTAAGAACCTATTTGGAAAATTGGAGTGAAAAAAACTGGAGAAAGCTGATAATTTGAAAAACCTGAAACCTTAGAATTTGGACAAATCAAATCAAATCTTGGTCAACTTGGGACCTTGGACTAACTAACAAAGCTGAGAATTTGAGAAACCAAGTTTGAGATGAAGTGAACGAATCTGAGATTTTGGAAAACCTTAGGGTCTTACGGAACCTGAGAACTTGAGAAACTTGAGCACTGGAGGAACCTGAGATTTTGGAAAACTTGAGATTATAGAAAAGTTGAAACCTTGCGTAACTTAAGAACCTGACAACTTAAGAAACCATACTTAAGAACTAGAAGAACCTAAAATTTCGGAAAACCTCAGATCGTAGAGAACTTGAGTAAAATCTGAGATTTTAAGAAACTTTTTACCTTGAGTCACTTAAGAACCTTACAACTTGATACACCAGACTTGAGAACCGAAGGAATTTGAGATTTTGGAAAACCTGGGAACTTGAGAAATATAAAATGAGACCTGGAGATAGGTACATGAGAAAAACTGAAACCTGAACAAACCTGAGAACTTTAGGAAAACCAGATCTCGGAAGAGCTGATGTCTTAGAGAACCTGAAAACTTGGGGAACCTGAGAAGTAAAAAAAAACAGAAATCACGGAAAACTTGAGATTTTATGGAACTTCAAACTTTGACTGATTAAACAAATTGCGAACCTAAGAAACCAAACTTAAGATGAAGTGAAGGAACCTGAGATTTTGGGAAAATTGGAAATTTGGACAATTTGAGATCTTGGACAAACTAAGTTCTAGGAAACTTGAGGTCTTGAGTAACCTAAAAGAAACTGAAACCTTGAGGAATAAAACTTGAGAACGGGAGAAGAGGAACTTGAAGTTTTGGAAAACCTGAAATCTAAGCTAACCTTAGACCCTGAGGAAACTAACAAATTGGAAACTGGAGGAACTTGAAGACCCTAAGATCTTGCAAAATCTCTTCGGAAACTTGAGAATTTTTAGAATTTGAGAGATTGACAAACTTGAAATATTACTTGTTTTTACATTTTTGTATAGTTAGTGAAGCGATTGTTAACATCCATGTAAAACCTGCTATTAAGTGTGGTATATAACTGATAAGCTGTCTATTATTCAAAATGCAGAGGTTCTGTAGGCAGGTATACCAGTTTGGATTCAAAAGGGCCTTTCTGTTGCAAAATTTCTGTTTTCTCGCTACATTGACAAAGAAACGCTTAGAGTGCATTACCGTCCCTATTTTAAAAAGTTTGAAAGAGATTGTATTAAATGGCATGTCGTTTTGAGAAATTGCCAGTCAGGTTGGCTGTAATGCAAGTATTGTGTGTGCATGGTCTGAAGATGATCTTCAACAACGTCAAGAGGATCTGGAAGGCCAAGGAGTACGACAGGTCGAAAGGACTCCACTTGGTAATTTTGTCTCTGAGAGATCGTTTGTCTACGACAAGGGCCATTGGAAACGATTGGAGGCAAACTTTACGTCACAGGCTATCAATGGCATCCGTATATAGCCGCATTCGGACTTTTGGACTTCGCAGTCCATTTCTTACACACTGGCAGTTTGAATGCCCTTCGTTATATCGCTATCGTTCTGCAGTAAAAAATGTGTTTCTTCTGCATTATCTACAGCAACTGCAAAACCCTATCTTCCATCAAGATAACGCGCGTCCTCACACGGAAAACTAGAGACTTCCTTGAAGAAGCTAACGTGGAGATTCTTCGTTGGCCCCCACGGTCTCCGGATTTGTCGCCCATCGAACATGTATGGGACATGATCGGATTCAGACTGAATAATTTACCTCATCCTCCAAAAAATTTAAATGATCATCGAATTCGTATTCAAGAAGCTTCTCATTGACGGAATGCCCAACAGATTAAACGAATGCATATGAAGTTGTGGAGGACCAACGTTATAATTTTAAATGAAATTTTAAATTGCATTAAAATCGCTATAAAATGAACAACAGATGAAGAAATGAATAATAGTACGTGGTAAAAATTAATAGAAAGAATTGCAAGTACATGGAAAGACAATATCAAATAATAAACAATCAACAGGATCCAAGAGGAAGAAGACTTGAAACTACTTACATATAGAAGAGGCCACATTTATAGCAACAAATATTAATTTGTAAAGTGGGGATACGCCAAACTGTTGAATATGCCACCAATACAAATCGTACTAGATTGCAATAGATTTATGAAATGGTTAGTAAGAGAATTAACTATACATACAAAATTATAACAACAGAAACACGTATTTTTCAGATATTTTTTTAATGCAAATTCTTTCAAACATTCTGCATTGTCTTGAATAATTCATCTACATTAGTGCACGTTTGACTGCTAATAGCATGGTGCCATATGTTTTCTATTAGATTTAGTCCAGGTTATTGGGAGGGCCACCACATAACATGTATTTCCTCGTCATGGAGCCATTTTATCACCAGCGCAGTTGTTGAATTTGTGCTTCAGATCACTACCTGACTGCAATGTAAAGTAAAGGGGCTTTACAAGTGACCTTCATCCTATTTTTATTCATTACTAGCTGACCCGACAGACGTTGTCCTGTCCAAATCTCAATAGATTTTGTTTTTGGACAGATCGCGAAACAACACAAAAGTAAAAACAGATGTTTAATTATTGTTTTTATTTAGGCCGGAATGCGTTTTCCCAAATTTTTCTCCAGATCTTCTCGATTTTTATTTTCAACTGAAAACATTCGTAATCGTAATGGTCCAGGTAAGGTTTTTTAAGAAGGAAAGATTGGAAAAGTTTCCTAGAAAATTGGAAAAAAAATATGCAAAAAGTATTTTCCAATTTTTCTTTCCGTAAGAACCCTACTTGGAGCATTACGAATACTAAAAAAAAATATAGCCAAACCGGTCCAGCCGTTCTCAAGTGATGTGTTTGACATAACGTTTTATGGTTTACATCTTCATTCTTTCTTTTAATTTTTCGTTGCCGACATTTGGCCGGTCACAAGAAATCTTTTTATAATTTTCAAAATGATCGATTTGTAAGAAAGAAAGTAAAGAAAATAAAAAAAACTAGGTACTAGGTATACTTTAACGTTCTGATATGAAAACCAACTACATATTTGGAATATGTAGTTTTAAACATAAAATTTCTGATATTTTACCGAAAATCTGATTGGTGTTGCTATGATTGTTCTCAAGTTGTCAACAGCCCTCTACAAATTATCTGGTTTTTAAAAATATATTTTGCCACAGAATTCTTGAATTCCTGTCAGTTGTAACTAAAACCACTTTTAGGAGTTTGGTAGCACAAAATTTATTCACCGGGTATTATGGTTTACAAATTTAGTCCAAACATTTGCTGCAGAACCTAACCCACTTAAAAATCATTTGCGGGCAATTAGCCGAATCAAAACCACGTTAGAGTTTAATTAGTTTCATTAAAATGTAAATTACCTCCATAACGATTTAATTTTATTAAACTGCATAAACTTTTACGTTTTAAAACTTGAATGTCAAGTTCTTACAAAAGGCAGGATTTCGTAATATTCTTGTAGGTTTCATTCAATTGGACATTTTTATGTCGAAGCAATAACGAGACCGTGTAAAGTAAACAATCGTCGGAAGTTATAACAGCGTTTCTCAATGAAATTGAGGAATTTCAAACCCGCATTATATCAATAAATAATAGAGGAGAAAATTATTTTCGCACGAAATTTTTAAGAAGTCGCGCAGTATCTATTAATACAGGTGTTTTTCAAAATATTTGGCAAAAATCAGTCAGACAACTGGTTGATTGTTAAGCACGACGGATATTTAATTAAGTTTTATAAGACTTTTACTGACAATTTTTATTTTTGTTTTATGACAAACGAAAACAAACAATTCAGTTAATAAAAAAAAACATTTACTTTAAGACCATGTGGTTTATGATACCATACATTCCATGAAGTACAAAGTTATTTTTAATACAAGTATCTAATAATACCTATAACGCAAGATCTTAAAATAATTATTATAATCCCACCTATAATCGAATTCCTGTGTACTTTACTTCAAAACAATTTTGACCTGATTGTTTTTCTTTTCGTGTTAGCACCCGCCGCAGTCTATCGAGACTTCATACGATGTTATGGTTGTTATACATGTGCTTTCACGTTTTTCGATATGTATGAAAGGAATTCCATAACTTCATACGTGAAAAAATGCGATCGTCGCAGATTTGGGAACATTCAGAAACAGCAAAACATGAGTTTACCAGGATATTGCTCCGGGAATATACATTCAATATTGCAAAAGCCATTATTGGTAGAATGTTCAACTTCACCTAATCCTGGAATTTAATAGCCTCGCATTGTTTTGTATTGTGCAAATACATACAAAATAGGTGTTGATGGAATGTGAAGTATGCTGGGTATGAACCAGTTTATCAAAGCACTTTAGGATATCAATGGGATTTTTCTCACCATGTGTACTTTACGGTAACCCTGTTATCATTTACGTCTACTTTCTATAACAGCCCATTTGCTCTTAGGTATGTTTAGAAAAGGAACTAATTAAAGCGGAGATTAATAATCCCTTTGGTAATGACATTGGTAATGATATTTTACCGATTTAACATGTCCGTCTTGGGGAAAATGTTTTTATTTTATTAATTCAGATATTATTGTAAATTTCAGAGAATTCAAGTGTACTACAAAATTCACAAAATCAGAGGCAGAGGAAAGTCTTAGCAAATTTCAGCAAAGGTTTTTCAGAATCTAAAAAATACCATTAATACTCAAAGTTTAATCATAACCTTTTGGGTATAAATAACGGGGATAATAACTTTCGCTTTTTTGAAAAAATTCATGCATTCCTAAATTTTTGCCACCGTCGGACATACCGAAAGGTATGTGTATTGTTTTTGTAATGTTCGGAACGTAGGTGTGAACAAACGGAACCGCATAAACAGGAAAATAAAACAAAATTGTTAAAATGTTGAAAAATGTGCATGCATTACCCGGACTGCGATAAAAGAAATTCTGTGCATGCATTCTTTTTATCACTGCAAGATCTGAGTCATGGTGTGAAATGTGCTCTTAAAAAACTAATAAAGTAGATAAAGTCAAACAAATTTAAAAATAGATTACATTAAAAATTTTGCGACATTGTACGATGATTCATTCATCGTACGTAAGCTGCTACTTACAAGTTAATGATGTGATTCAAGGGATTCTTCTGAACACACGCAAATTATTTCAAGTCAACCCCACATCCACCCGCGCACAAACCGGATTTCTGCAAGGCGTAGCTACTACGACTTACCCCTACAAGTTATCTAATGAAATTTCGATTCAGCAACAAGTGGGCGTCCGGAGCGCCAATGGAGCGCCTCTACGTAGGCGATTTTTAAGAATATGCGTACAAATCCGCTATATTAAACGAATACTCAATGAGATCGATTAGTTAATTACTTAGTCTTTGAATTGATTAAACCCTATCAGTTTTGAGTGATTCAGACTGTTCTTACGATAAGAAAGAACTAAGGTAATTTTGTTTTGTGGCAATAAAATCTGAAGCCAAAAATCGAACAAAAATAAATTAAGCAGATCTTTTCCTATTTTTTCAGAAAAAAACAACCCAACGTCTCGGAAATGAGTAATCCAGAGGAATTTCAAGAGTAACATCTTCAACAACGGACGAGGTGCAAGGGTTGGTTTTACCCTTAATCCTCAAAATTATACAACGCCATCTCAGGCTACTATGCTAATTGTACATTGGATCCGAGCCCTTATAGCGGTAAGTGGAATTTTTTCTTTCAATTTATTACAAGTTAGTGGTTGTTGAAATTGCGTCTATCTACATATTTAGATTTATTTTATTTATCTATCTTTTAAAAGTCATTTCTAATTACAATTTATGTTGATTATTCCTAAGAAGCATGTGTAGGTATCCACTATAAAAATATACAGTCATAACGAGGGAATAATAAAATTACTCAGAAAAGAAACCGTAAACACATACCAATATCCACCGCTATGGATATTTTACCAAATTTTAGTTAAAACTGAAGATCACATTTTTTTGAAAGATAGTTTTAAATAATATTTTGTAGATTTATGACCATAAATATGTCCATTCCAATAAAAATATTGTAACCACTTATTGATGATATTCTAATTCTAATTAAAAATTCATTTTTTTTACTTACTTAACTTACTCAAATTATTCCGATAACGATGTAATGATTTTTTAAATTTCACTATGTTTTAATTTAAAGAGAATAAAGGGCTTGTTTTAAATATCAGTAATGCATTTTAAAAAGAAAATTACATAGTTTATACAGGGTGAGGTAAATAGGTACAATAATCTCAATTTAACCGCATACCAATCTACGCTAGACTGTTATGGAACACGCTAAATAAAGAAGCTTTTTTTTTCATTACCACATATCTTTTATAATTTTATTTTAAAAGTTTTTACCAAAGAGGGCCATTTAATAGTATTATGGATCTTGTACGTTTGGTCTGGAGAAAAAACTATCACTACCAATAGTCGACCCCTCGGCGGAATAAGGAGAAAAGTGTGGTTATCCTTTCGGATATATTCTACAGCCGAGTTCTAATAAAATCGCAACTGATCTACAAGAACTCCTTATAGTAGAGTGCCAGTCTCGCTTAAATGTGTCACCCTGTGGACCTTTCAATTCACAAAGCTAGAATTTTCAGGAGTGAAAGCTTATGCCCTAAATACATTAAATCCGCATTCGTCAAAAAATCGTCCTGTACAAAAAAAAAAGTTATTAACAATTTTCGAGTTTTCGATAATATAGTGAACTTGATAAATGGTTTGATTTTTCTGATATTTTTTCAAAACATGCTATTGTTTTTTAAAATTTAAATATATCTAAGTCGAACTCCACAAACTTTAATAGGTGTAAAATTACAAATGGAACATGTTTCGGCTTAGATATATTTAAGTTTTAATTTAAATTTACTCCACTTGGATTTATCAACATTCTTCTGGTTTATTATTTTTTAATTCGTACTGAAAAAAAAGAAGTGTTCTTTTGAGAGCTGTATCGAAATTATCCACCCAAAAAAGACTAATAACTATGATACATATGTACTTATTCCTTTCAAAGTTTCCAATGGCTATATGTACTAGAGAAACGCATCGAAGAATGATCCCTTTCCTTGCGAAAATGCCCGCCAAATAAGGGCAAGATGCGTTTACAAATCGTTCGATAAAAGTGTACAATAAATTATTTTGGTGCTTAATTTATTCAGACACTTCTAAATAAAATTATTAATGAATTAGAAAATAATTTTAAAGCCCTAGTAGGTACCACGTTATCGGCGTAATTTTTTTATATCAAATAATCGAAAATAGACTTAGGAGAGTGGACAGCGTCGTTACATGTAGAAATTATTAAAATATGGTGGATTTTGTTACACAATAGTTAACAGATTTTTTTCTTCTAAATATGCTGTCGCGGATTTGTCAACGTATTGGATCACAAGTGTAAAAAATGAAAAAATTAAATATATAAGGTTACAGTCCTTAAATAATGTTTTATACTTTGTGGCAGTGGAATGAGGTCCAAGATTTTCTGTGCGTAGCTGTACATTATAATTTTCGAAGTCATAATAATTATTTTATTTTTTAAGACTGCAAAAGTTTGTGAAATCGCTGTGAAACCTTTATTATTGAAACCGTGTAAGGTTCAGAGGCCATTCTAATACAGTTTCTATATTGATAATTCCGTTATGCATCATTTAAAAAAGTATTATTTATCGACTTGTTCTTAGTATCACTAGGGAATAGTCGAAGCCAGTAATGTGTTGCAGGCTTAATTTCTTTATTTCTAAATATCGTGCGTTCAACAAAAAACGACGTCAAATGGGCATTGGATTAAAAAACGTATGGCGTAGATGGTGACAAAATTGTCACCTGACATCTGACATTTGACGTTTTTTTTTTAAACGCACGTTAGTTTTAAGACTCACTGTACTCAGGTTCGTTTAAATCTAAATATGTAATTATTATTATTCCTGCGATAGGAGTTAAAATATTACATATTTCTCTGTAGATACTTATGTACTTGCACCATCTTCCTAAAAGTTTTATTATAATATTATGTATTATAAGAATTTTCAAAATAAAAAAACCACCACCTGTTGATTTCAGTTGCTAACCTGTTGGTGATTTTGATATTCTAAGAGTACTACGGCGGTTAATAAGTTTAGATTGGCTTTGAAATTTCAACATAAAAACGAAAGTAAGAATGGTGAACGACAAAACTTCGAAGATTGCGACGACAGTGAGATGTCGGTTGAGGGCTGCGACCACTGTTATAACCTATATTTTTCTTCCATGTCAATCGTCTATACGATGTTGCCAGATGTATTTTCAAGGTAGAATGCAAGGTTGTGTTTTTTTGATTTTGCGACCAAGTAAACCTTCTTTATAAACTGTTTACCCTATTTTCCTCAAAATTATTCTATCCCCGGCAAATTTTCTCTTGTCTACAAAAGTAAAAATCGCAAGGTAACAAATCGAGGCAATAAGTACAATGGAGGCGTCTCCCACTGTATAATCTATCAATATTTCTTTAGCTAACTGGGCAGGGCGTAGACGCGGCTTATCGAACCACATAATCAGACTTCTTGGTGATCGTGTTCGTCTTTTTGCCCGCCAAAAGGTTAGCTTGGCGGATAATATAACAGCCAACACAAAAGAGATCTTAATTGTGCACTGATTAATCTAAAACTCCACCTTCAGTATCCCAAAATAGAGTACCTAACCGTAATGTTTCCTGACGCGTAGGGTGAAAGGTTTTCCAGGAAATTCACAAGGACTAGCATTTCCATTGCAAGGAAATTTCATAATAATTCGTTCCACAACATGGAGACATATTTTATGGGAACTTTATGTTACCATTACCATAGATTTATATTATACTAGCTGTTGCTCGCGACTTCGTTCGCGTGGTCTTCAATTCCTCAAAGAAAGAAAGCGTTTTGGATACACATTTTTTTTTCCTGTGTTCCTGTGATTTGTTAATGGTCATTGCAAATGCAAATCATCTCGCTGTTGGAATTTAATTCAATTCAATTCTGCCAAGAGTGTGCACACCGAAAACACACGAACCAAATCACCTACGAATTATAAATGCGAAAAACTCACCAAAAGTTTCATAGCAATCGGATAAATGGTAAAACAACGCATACGGAACAAAGAAAAACATTTTTAATTTTAAGCCAATATTATTTTTAGTAGATTTATTTTCCTAGTCGTTAATTTGTTATTTTTCTTGTGTTGAAAACTGATCTTTTTTTCTATTCGTTTTGTTAAACACATAATGGAAAAAGTCCTATAAGAAATATATAAATATTCCTGCAGATGTATTTAATTTCACAGCTGTCAAACCTAACCTCAAAATTTGATGTTAATTCGCGTTTTTTTCTCATTTTGCGTGAACGAATACAAGAGATTTTGTTCATTACTAGCGCGCTGTCACTTTTGAGGGGCGAGGGCGAATTTGAAGCATGAGTGTTGCAAAGGAGCCCGAGGTTTTGACAGCGCACTTGTATCGAAATATACTATTGTTTTTCTTTATTTTCATCTGCGTAATTATTTTCGCCTGTTTATCTTTCAGCTCTTCCCTACTTTCTCTTTGTTCAAAATCTTTTTCCACCGACAATAAACGATAGTCGTGACTGTTGGGCAACTATAGCGTCGTGTGCAAGACTTCCAAAATGCGATTATCGTATTGGAATCTCAGTGTGTGTACAAGCTCACTAAACACTTGATGCTTTTGAAAGTACTCTAATAAATTTTATGACTGCAATAAGGTGGTCTGCGTTCCAAAATAAGACCATATATTTCTTCGAAACAAATAAGAAAGCAGAAATATGTTACTTATGACAGCTGCAAATCGCTCACTAACAATGAATTTGTCAAAAATAAGACGACACTAAATAGATGTAATAGGTTGTTAAGTAACGAGTATTTTATTACGGTAGAGATATTTGTACGAATATTTTAAAACTTATTTTTAACCTAAAACCAAAATTGAATCATTTATACGTACAATTCTTTTCGGTGTCGAGGTCGGATCGTCGCACCGAGCCGTCGTGACGTAGATGTGACCACCGTACTGCCATCCCAACCCGGACGCTTATTTACTTAAAATATAAATTCGTCAATAACTAATGGAAAATTTCAGTAAAACAACCTGTGTTTCGCCAGAGTATTTTGCGATTTTCGTAAACTGTGTTTTGAAATAACGGGTGAGCAACAAAATTCGTGATCGTAGGAGGCTCGGAGTCCAAAATTTTGAGTCGATTCTTGATCGATACGATTGTGTAAAAAGTCATCGAGCTGTCAAATCTGATTCAAATTTGTGACAGTCAGAGAAAATAGGTTAAAAGTAAAGTGAAAGAACCGATGTACGTTTAGCCAACTGCGATCACGAATTTTGTTGCTCACTCGTTATATTTATAACATAATCCACAATCATTGCACCTGTCGTACCTATATGTTTTACTAAGATTTAAATTTGCACTACAATATCGGCTGCAAGCACGTAACGTAAGTAGAAACTTCCGTTCCGTTTCCCAATGTTCATAACGAAATGAGGAAAGTTTTATAATAATATATTGTTTAAGTTTCTCACATCTCAAGTAACTGTTTTGTGGGACCAAAATTCATTATTTACGTTCAAAGTTATTGTTTGCTTATCTTCTATATCCTCCAGTGTGAATGAGAATCGTCAACAAATATAAAGCAACTCAATTAACATTATCAATGGAAAACCCGCCATAACTTCAGCTATATTTCAAGTTTCATTGTGTACTAAAGTGACAATTACTTAATACCAATTATTACAATTATCGCTTCCAATAAAGATGTTATTTATTTTTCCTTAATATTTCACACAGATCTTTAATGATTTTATTAGTGCTGTTTCGTCAATTAAGTGATAAAAGTATCCTTCCACCTCAATTTTAAGAAAGATGTATGGGAAGACGTTTAAAAATTTATATGGAATAACAGATTATAATGGACTATTAGATAACCAATAAATCCAACGCCTTCTCACACTTCAAATGTAGGTGGTTGTAATGAAGATTTATGAAGAAATTTTTAATTACAAGAGTGATTAATAACCTGCTAAAGTAAAGATAAATAATATCTTCCTCACTTTAGAACGCATATACCGATTCATCCACTCTGAGACTCTGATGCATACATTTGTGGAATGCTGCAGAAATAAATTACAATACTCTAGACAATCGATTGGAATTGAATGTGCAAATTGTCGTCATACTCCATCGGAGCATCTAATACATACTATGTATCAAGAAAACTCAATTACACTACAAAAAATTATAGGTAGTATCGATTTTGTAATTACATATATTAAATACATAATATTGATATTCTGCTCTAGTCTACTTTTTTTGATAAGTTCTAGCACACATAATATGTGGGAATTGTATATAAAAATGATCGCTCAATCACGACTCAGATACGATATCGCTTTTGCCTCTGTCTGGCGAACTTTATATTATGTCGTTTTACAAATAAAACAGTATTATCTTACAAATGAGACAATTTTGTACATTCTATTAATATGTACTTTTTAATTCTTGTCCTTATACTGAGGTTTCTCGGGATGGAGGACTTTTAAAAAAAAATACTGCTGTCGCCGACAAGTTTCGTGACTATTTATTGGTAACTTTTTCAAGACTATAAAAGACCTATATAATATAAATTAATATTGAGTGGGGCATCAGTATTTACCTTGTGAAACACTTCCTTGATTAAGAAATTTAACATTATTGTTATGCATTACTACAAATTAAAATATTTTATTTTACGCCATGCCATCTATAAGATAAAATATTTTAATCTGTAGTAATGTCCAACAATAATGTTAAATTTCTTAATCAAGGAAGTGTTTCACAAGGTAAATACTGATGTACCATTCAATATTTATATTATATAGGTCTTTTTACAGTTTTGAAAAAGTGACCAATAAACAGTCACGAAACTTTTTTTTAAAGTCCTCCATCCCGAGAAACCCCAGTATTCAATTAATAGTTTAGATTTATTTTGTCAATAACAAACGGTCATTACGAATATGACGGAATTGCCTGTGACGATACATCAGCATACTTTGATTCTTAAGTGTTTGTATTGGGCACTCCATTCTCTACTTTCTTTTTTCTACTGAAGTGTTGCAATTTTTTCTTCTAAAATGATTACAGCTCCTTTCGATTTACTTCCTGTATGCAATTTCGTTACAAAATCGTTTGTTTTTCTGCACGTGACCAGTTGCGTCACTTTTCGATCGGCACTCTTCACGTCTAATGCGAAAACTCTCATTTTGCAACTTTATATTATAAATAAGACGGTTCAAAGTAGACATCAACTATACAAATCTTTACTCAGAATTGGAATTTTAACACGAGAAGAAATTAACATTATGTGGGCATTGTTACACGCGCTATAAATCTTGGACTTTATTTTAATATAAATTTATAGTGAATGAACTAGCGACAAGACCAGACGCTAAGTTGTAATAAATTATAACAGTTAATTTTTTTGTCTACAGTTTTGTGATTTACTTCCTTCTATTCTAATATAGTAATAAATAGCCACTTAATACATGTGTAAAAATTTAGAATGTGACACTTTTAAAAAAGGCACTGCTTTTAATTGGAATGAACATATTAAAACACTTCTTCATATTAATAAAATTTTCAATATATTCGTTACATAGTAACCACAAAATTATTGGGAATTATGTTTGGATCAGCATTATTGAAGTCAACTTTATCGACTTACCTCTCAGCTCTGGGGAATGTTACAAACCGTTTAGGTATTGGTACGACCCCTATTATATGATCTTGGAGGAGTTAGTGCGAACCTTTTGATACATCCTGTATATACCTTTAATTTACAATCTATAATAACAATTTAGCAGTACTGTATTTGACACGTTATTGATTTTATAGTAGACTATTCCCCACAAGATCTTTTTTAGAAATTATTTACAAATATGTACTTACAAGTATGTATGTATTTCCGTTAGAGTATAAAATTGGCATCCAAACAAAGACAATACATACATGGGCGCCGCCAGGATTACTTTCAAGAAGGTGCATCTGCAGCTACACATTACATTATTAACAAAAAAAAAAAAACTATGTATTTTCTTTCCTGTGCACCCCCTTGCACCTGCTGCCGGCGCCCATGATAAAAATAAAATGTGTCCGGAAATAAATAAAAACTGTTATAACAAGCAAGAGATCGTTAACAATTTATTATTATCCATTAGGACAACCAATTTAATTTCTCTTTTTTTATATGTGCTAGTGTTTATTACTTTGTGAAACATTTATGGTTTACTGTATATATCTAATCATAATCTGTGATTATATTACTCTTCAGATTACATTACATTTCACATTTACAAATTGTGAACTGTTGGAATTTTGAACTACAGAAACCTGTAGATTTTCATTTTTTGATTTTATTAATAATCTGTCCTACGTTTCCCAAACAAATGATTTGTTTCTTTGTGTGGATCATAATATGGTCTTAAATAAACAAAAAATTCTAACGACTGTAAAATTATTTACCCACGATTTACTAGATACTTTTCGTCTTCTATTGCAGTCGTGTTTGGTGATTACGTTTATTACCACATTAATCTAGTAAAAAAATATTGGCTGTAATTGAATTTTAACGACGTAATTAACACTTACTTTTTTTACGGAACTACAACTCATTGGTTCTAAGGGCAGCCACACACGTTCAGATTCAACTGACAGTTAGAACAGCTCAGTTCGACTCTACAGTTTAACCCTTACGTGTGTGGGTACATCAGTCTCAGTTGAGCTCAAAAATTTCAATTTTTTCTACTGAATGGTTCAACTGATCGTTGCGTGAGTGGGGGTTTTTTTCTGTACAGTTCTCAGTTCAATTTGTGTCAATTACACAAAGTAGACCGAGAGCGGCCGAATCGTCCTGCTCCCTCGAATCCATTGAAAAATTGAAAGATTGAACTGTACGTGTGTGTGCTTCAGTTGAAACTGAACGTGTGTGGCTGCCCTAAGTAGAAATTTCATGGAATCTCCGGCTGGTGATTGGGTGCGATACAAACGCTCACCACACAGTGTGGGGAAGCAAAGACGTCAACAATAGAGGTGAGTCTTTATTAGACTTCATTCTAGAGGAGGGGTTACAAATTGTCAATATAGGTGGACTGGAGCCGGGATCTACGGTGAAAAATGTAAGAAAAAGATCCAGATATCCATAGGTCAATTCGCAACGATTTTCCAAGCGGAGATAGTAGCAATTGACCACTGTGTGAAGGAGTTATCAATGAATGCCGTGCAAGGCAAAACGATCCCCATATACTCTGACAGCCAAGCGGCATTAAAAGCAATCCATTCCTTCCAGATAAATTCACGGCTGGTATGGGATTGCATACGCTCTCTAAAAGAAGTGGGCAGTAGGAATAGACTATTATTTGCCTGGATACCTGGACATGCGGATTTCAAGGGTAATGGAACGGCGGGCGAACTCGCTAGGGCAGGCTCGATAAGCCCCCTAATTGGCCCGGAACCCTTTTGTGGCATAAACAGAAGTACGGTCAGGACTACAATAAACAGGTGGATCCGTACAAAATCTTAGGAATGGTGGGAGAACACCCCAGGACAGAGACAGGCAAAATGCTTCTTTAAAGGGAGAAAACCTGAACTAACAGCAGACCTCCTAAGTCACGACCGTAGGACAGTGAGAAGAATAGCTGGATTGCTCACAGGGTACTGCCGACTCAATAGGCATTTGAGCCAGCTAGGCTTGGCAAAAGAAGACCTGTGCAGATTTTGACAGGAAGAAGAGAAAACAGCCCAACATGTGCTCTGTCATTGCAAGGGCCTGTGTAGGGTAAGGTATCAAATCCTCGGCGAGGAAAAACCAAGCGCAGAGGAATACATGCGGGGATCGCAGTCCAGGCTCTGGAGTCTAATCAAAAACACCAAACTTGACGGCGTTCTCTGAAGACATGGAGGATCCACAATAGACTTCAATGGTCGCGGTGGAGACAGGCCCAGAAGACCGCCTCCTAAATCCAATCTAATCTAAAAAGACTTTTTTGGCTTTTCGAAAGCCGCTTCTGTTCGCTTTCGTCTTTTTCCATTCTCTTAGCTCCTTTAATGATTGACCTTTTTCATTGTTCACATTCCTTGTTTCCCATTCACTTTTCTGTCTTGCTCCTCTAACTTTTATTGTTATTTCTCTTTTTGTTCTTTCTTGTACTCTTCGACTTCTTGATCGTCCCAGACTTTGATCATCACCTTCTTCTGTGCTTCCTCTATTCTTCTTTCTCCTCTTTTCTCTGGTCTCTATTTTCCCCCTTCGTTTACTATTCCGTAGTCTATCACCGTTTCTTCTCTGCTGCCTATGTAGGTCCACTCTCCTTCTTCGCCCCCCTTTTTTATTTCCGTTCAACACTTCCCATTTTTTCCTCTATTCACTCCATCAGCTTCTTCCCCTTCGCATTTTCTACCTTCTCTTTGGAGTTTCTTTTTCCATCCTCTCTCCCTTCCTTCTGTTGTCTTTTAATGTTTCTATCTTGCTTATTGTTGTCTTCATATCTTTGCTATATACTGTCACTTTTTTCCGCCCCTTTATTGTCTATATATACGTTTCTTACCATGTATCCTTCCTCTTCTCACTTCTTTTCGTTTTTCAACTTTATACAACCAACAGCCCCCCCCCCCCCCCCCGGTTGATGACCATTTTACCATTTTTGTCTCATAATCGTTTCATGGTTTCATGGTTGTTTTAAGTTTAGTTTCAAAGTGGGTTAGTGGATTTGCTGGTCGTTTTATGGTTTATGATTATTTTAAGGTTTTATCTTTTTAGTTTCGTTGTTTTATGGTTTCATGGTTTTGACGTTGCATGATTTTAGCTTCAAACTTTCAGTTTTACGTTTTTTAAAAGAAAACTATTTTAAAGCGGACAACATCCTTGATAACAATCCTATAATTAGATAATTTAAAAGATTCGACTATTGATTTGTCATAAGAAGAAATTAATATTTACAGTATATTTATCAACCTACGATTACTAGATAATTATAACTTCATTTGCCTACGCATCGGTAGTTAGTAATTATGTTCATAGCGTATTAATCCGGTAAAAAATTATTGGTACTAATTGAATTGAAACGTTTTGATTAACACTTATTTCTTGTTTCTGTTTTTCTTGAAACAGAAACCACAGCCTACTCGTTCTAAGTAGAATGTTTCAAAAGTAATTTTGTGTTTTAAATTTGAACTACAGAACTGCTTTAATAGTACACGATATTTATAAATGATTCATACATCTAGCAGACTTTGAACGTCAAAAATGGACTACATGTAAATTTTGTTTTCTACAGACAACATGATGTATATGAATCATTTATGAATCCGATATTTAGTTGTATATTGCATAGAATATATGTGTATAAAAAACCTTCTAATTTTCTACTTATTTTTTCAGGTGCTTGTCTTCGCCGCGGTTATTCCACAAATAACCTGCAACGACCATATCAACAACACTTTCTTTGATTTTCCTCGTTCAAAGCGCAGTACTCATAAACGTCATCATAGCCAAGAAAACTGGTAAACACTCCACATTTAAAGTTGCAAACACGAATTAATGAACTTCATGTTTATAGGTACGATCCAAAGATTCCGTTACGAAGTCCTGGCAAATTTCTCAGTCCCCGCGAAAACCAAATGTTGTTGAGGGAAGAAAGAAACGGAAGTGCTGTGGAGTGTTGTCCATCAGTTCTTGAAATGATTGAACCGGAGGGTGGCAAAAATCAGGAAGATAAATACGTTGAACTGTACAGAGATGAGGACTATAGGCAAAGATTTTACGAGTTGTCTTGCCACGCAGACATCTTGGGGAAACCGTGCAGATTTATGGATAAGAGACTACACGAACACTCAAGATGCGTACAAAAGTATAGTTATACGTATGCGCTAGTGAAGGATCTTGGAAATCATCACCATCAGAAGCCGAAAAATTTTCCTTCGTTGTCGAAAACCGGACCTGAAGGAACTACGTGGACATTAGACTATATAAGTGTCAGAAGTGGTTGTGTTTGTGTAGTTACGCCCAAGGACGAAAGAAAGAAAAAGCGCGATAGACAAAAACACAAAAAATCTAAATTAATAGACGAGAGGAACTGAAAATAGAGCTAATTTGAAATTCAATTGTTATGCCAAAGGAGATACTACGACTTAAAATAGACGGAGTCAAAATCTATTTTAACATTGTTACCGATCCTTGCTAATGCTAATCAAAATGGAACTTATCTATATGTACACGTACTGACGTATTATATGAAATGTAAAACATTCCAACGTAGTAATCGTCACGATCATACTCATTGAATGCTATTCTAACCAAAGAATAACATAGTAACAATATGATATCCAAATGAATTATTAATATTTTTATGATGTACCCGCCCTGGGTAAATTTCAACGGAATTTTTAAATACATACATGGCGTGTATGCGAGTTGCTTTTCACACGGCAAATAATGACTTAAGTAATACGAGTTTTATGTGTTATGGCAAGATCTATTAAACGAAACATTGACGAATACTGATGAATCAGTAAAGTAATAAAGCTGAACACACATCCACACAATAGTCTTTCAGTGCATGTGAATGGTTCAATAAAGCCGTTGGAAAATTTAAATTCCTTTACTTAGACTATAATCGTACTCATTAAAGTAATTGTCTATACTGATATTATGTGCTGTACAACACATTCGATTTTTCCGATTATTGGTTGTTATCAACATTTAGCTCTATTTTTGAAAGTACAGCATTTACCCAAATATTCCAACAAAATATGTGTATTTTGTCATATCCACTACTGCATTCTCAGTAGGCTTTATCTATTTAGACTTGTAGTAAATATTCTGGAAGTATTAAATTATATTATTGTGTATTTAAGGTTACCTACCGATATTACAAGATGGCATAGTTATATCTCAAAATGATATAACGACTCTATCCAGTAGTTCATCGTACTGAACTATTTATGGCGATGATTTGTAAATATGTACTATGTAAGTTGAATTATGTAAATATCTTCTAACATTATTTATTGCTTTTATACTTAATTCAAAGAGAACCTCATGAGAAATTGTTTTAAATCATTTATTTATTTTAACATATTTTTTACGTTTCAATAAAAATTGTCGATTTGCGGAGAGTGTTTTTTTTACGGGGTCCATGGGCTAATTTTAGTAAGTTGTCAAACGAGGTGGGTGTTACCGTCCACTAATTATTATATGACTAGAAATGAGATGGAAGGGGTCTGGCCAAGAAGCAAGCGTGAAAATATATTAAATGTTTAAGGACCGTATTAATCTCACCATGGAGGAAGGGAGGTCAAGAATGTAAAGAAAACGTCGCACGTAATAATTAATTTTTATTGCTCATGTAGACAAATAGTATCTTTGCAACCTTGGTTACGGTTGCAAAGTAACGGTTTGCCCATTTATTAATTTGGGTGCGCAAAGTTTACTTGTCACACGCAAATTATTCTTTGCACACGCAAATTCAAATAAACAAACTACTGAAAACTGAGTTTGCCCCTGGAGTGCAATTTTATATTGGGATTTATTCCGCATTCGCAATAAAAAATAGTATGTCCAACTCGTGCGGCGTTGTCGATTGCCCCCTCAAGCGAATGAGCGCACTCACTTCGTTCGTGCGCTCAACTTCGCTTTCGTGGGCAATCGACAACTTGCCGCACTAGTTGCACAATATACTAGTACGACACCTTTGCCAAATTTTTGACTGCTATACAAACTGTCCCAAAAAAACGCACCGAACTATTTATTATCTCATGTTACTGAATAAAAAATTAACGATTGTAGATTCTGATATGAGAGTTAAAAATTTTTATTTTGTGGGAAGGAAGTTTTGCAAACGAGGCGTACGCCGAACAAAATATAATTACTTTTCCTCGAATATTCATACTGTAGCATTTACGGGTTCACAAACTATTTATTTAAACAAAGTATTTACAATTTATTTCAACAACACTTGTTTATGCACCGATCTCAGTTATAACGGCACGGCCGCAGGGAAGCGGCTTCTCGAACGTTCACTGGTAGAATTACTCCAGAACAATCTAGGTCGCTTGAGTTGGCAATGAAATCATTAAGCGTCTCTTCCAGAACGTAACCATACTTTGTTTTTTTTCTACCAGTGTTGCTGCAGACGCAGCAAAGTGACGGTAATGACACTGACAGTTAATGATTAATTTGATCAGAAGGCGCAGAGCGATATGATGGATTTAGGTCTACCCTTCGGCGGGAGCTGTTAGAAAAGAGCAAGCGACAAAAGAACAACGTTTTGTTACTTTATAACTCTAGTATTAAAAGTAGATTACTTTTAGTTCGTGCACCTATAACTTGTTACTTTTAGTTACTACCATTTACTTTTAGGGGTAGTAGAAAAAAAATGGTTTCAAAAAACTACAAAATACATAGTTTTAATAGTTTCTATTCAGAAAGTAGAGTTAGTGTACTATGCGATATTAGGAAACTACCTTTCCCCTACCTTAAATTACCTGATCCTTCCTAGACAATATACATATTATGTATAAGAAAGACGAACAAAAAAATGGTATTTTTTTAAAACCGCAAATGATTGATATTACGTCAGGTATCGTCAAAACATGAAATAATTATGTAGGTGCGTGCTCCCGCCTAAAAGTCGCCAGACATTTATTCTTGAAACCGACATTAACTCAGTTAATGTGAGTAATTTTGAAAATTAAGTAGCTCTAAAACACGGCAGCGGTGTCTTCTGCCAGCAATCAAAATCATCAAAACAACCAACAACCCAACAAAAGAATATTTGTCCACACTGCCAATTGAATAATTATACTCTTTATACGAATTTAACGACAAAATTCAAAATTTTAACGGAAAAATCAACAATAAGTGGAAGAAATTGTCCAAGAGGAACACAAATGAACTTTTTGAAAGAGGAGGTTTCTTAAAAGGAGATACAAATATGTTCAAACGTTTAACAATTCCAAATAAATAAAACTGTTATTTGTACTACTACTTGTCTACCTACTGATTGGATAAATTTAAATTTGCTTTTTATAGCGCTATAAATTATTTAAGTAGGAATATTCATTAATAGTTAAAAAAATATATGTCAGAAGATCGGCTACTTTCAAGTGGTAATGTTGCGGTTCGTCAATACTTATTACGCAAAACAACTTTCATCGACATGTGTTGTAAATATTAGGAACAATACCAATCTTCATATTCAACATTAGAGCAAGTATCATAAAAAGAAACACGGTTGGAAAGTAAAAAAAGTAACTGTGCGTGTCAGCTCCCACGCGCAACTGGAGTTTACTCTTTAAATGCGATTGTCTTTGAATATATACAATAGGCAAAGGGGGTAAATAAACGCATCTTTTATTTAATGCCAAATACCATGCATACCGGATTTCCATGCAAAAATACACAATGCATTTTGTAATAGTTTAACACTTCGTTGTTTGTGTTTTTACATGAATTAGAGTTATTAATGTTAAATATTCACAACTAGTGCAATTTGTAAAAATCCAAGGGGGCTGTTGTTAAGTTGGTAGATAAAATAATAAACGCATTTTGCATAAAATTCGGTCTATTCATTATTAACTACAAGTCAATAATGAAATTATTATTTACTACTAGGAAAGAAAAAACAATTTTATTCTAGTAGTGAAAAAAATATTATACATAAATCATGTTACATAATAGTAGATTATTATATGAGTTCCTGTGTAAATTGGACGCTTTGTACCACTTGTGGTGGCTTCTTTCGAGGGGCTGTCCATGTGTCTGGTTTTCGGTGCACCTGCCGGTTGACCACCGAGATACCCGGACGGGTCCTTCTAGGGATCCTCTCACCCGACCAGAAGGGGCTAGCGTTATTATCCTTGGTGACGACCTGGTGCAACGGGGGTAGGGCGTCTGCGGTGGCTTCTTCCGAGAGACTGTCCAGGTGTCGGGTTTTCGGTGCACCTGCTGGTCGATCAATGGAATATCCGGGCGGGTCTCTTGCTGGGATTCCCGTCAACCGACCGGAAAGGACCGGTCCTGGTAGCTTGGGTGTCGACCTAGTGCAACGGGGGCAGGGCGCCAGCGGTGGCTTCTTCCGAGGGGCTGTCCAGGTGTCTGGTTTACGGTGCACCTGCTGGTCGAAAACCGAGATATCCGGGCAGATTCTTTGTGGCGGCGCTTCCATCCGCCGGCCCTATTCTACCCCACCTCCGTCCCCGAGCGACGCGGCGGGTAGTGTAGTGCACGACTGTTTGGTCCCCGGAAATCGTTTCCGTGATATTGTAAAAAACCTTTGTACATAAACCGCGAATATCTGTAACCCCTGTATATATCAACTCCTGTATATATTACCCTTGTAAATATTCCGTGGAAATTAAAGCCAGTAAAAGACCCGTGACTGTTTATTTACCCTCCACCAAACTCGACAGCTGACCCCTGGTTCACCGTACTCCACTAAGCTAGCCGTGGACACGTGTGGAGCATACCACAATAAAAGAATGGCGCTCGAGGCAACCCGACCGTAAAAAGCGTCACAGGGCTTTAAAAATGTATTCTTAAGGAGCAAACTCCAATTAACACTTGGAATTTCAGCGAATTTAAAAGCAAACCAATAAATGTCAAAAAGAGATGAAGAAATTTTTTTCTTACACCTTAACGAAAACTACTTAAAATACACAGCAACAACTTTTTTATTTCAATTGCATCTACAAGAATTAAATAAAAATATTGCTGTTAACGATATCACCTTTTTATTTCAATATACTCTATCATTTTTCACTACTAGGACAGGTTAGGCATAGCAATCACACTACTAATCTGAGCTTTTAGTAAGTTTATCTTAATCGGTGGTGGCAAACTCTGAAACTTCTTCAGGGTTTCTAGCCTTGGTAGGTCGAGTAAGTAAAATAAATAATTGGGCCTGTAAGCTAAAAAAAAAAGTGGGTGCGTTTACTTAAGTACACGCGTTAGAAGTTATATCTACTTCTTTGACGTTATTAGAATGGTTTTTAATTTGCATGAAAATAATTTATTGACATTATCATTTAAAAAACAACACATTTGCATGAGAACTTGGTAAAATGTTAATTAATGCAACGTTTGTAGATACGAGGGGAGATTTTTATATTATCTACCTAGCCGTGAAGAAAACAAGGGACGATCACAAATTTTGGCTATAAAGTAGCTGTGATATTTTATTGCATACTGACCAAGTCTGGTGCAGATCCAAACTGTCCTGTTGTTTTTATGAAGCTTCAGCTAACAAAAAATGAGTGAAATTCAGTTAGAACATAGAAGCGTGATCAAGTTCTTGGCGAAAGAAGGAAGTGGACCCAAACATATTCATTAGAGAATGATTAAGATGAGCCGTCTGATTTTACGGTTAAATTTTGGTCTAAGCAATTTCCATGGTATAGGGAATCAATTCGAGTAGACCTACGATGCGGAAGGCCTGTTGAAGGAAAACATCAAGAAAGTTGAGGAATTGGTCTTAGCCGATCGAAGATTAAGGATTGCCGCTGATGTGGGGACATAAGAAGCCACAGTGTTAAAAATTCTACACCAAGATTTAGGAATTAAGGTGTCAACGCGTTGGATTCCCAAATTGAAAATTGCCGAGTCCATAAAGCTCGCCAAGTCCGAGAAGTAATGATTTTTGAAAACCTTCCTAAAGAATTTTATTTGGAAAGTATAGCCTTATTGGAAAAACGTTGTAATAAGTGTGTGACCTTTAGTGGGTCTTATATCGAAAAATAAAATATTACTTTTCTTCTAACTATTTTCCTTCATGGCTAGGTTGACAATATAAAAATCTTCCTTCGTAAGTGCATTCGTGTTGTTTTTACTTTTTTCTTTATAGCAAATTTCGGCCAATGAGCCCTCTCTAAAAGGGCCAACTTTTGAATTGCGCCAAAATACATAATTTAGGTTCAAAGATACAATATAGTAATTTACGTTATAAGTCCGGAAAACTCATTTTTACAGTAACGAGTCGAAATGTTTACAGACGAGGCTACGAAGGAGCCGAGTCTGGAATTTTGAGACAAGTTACTGTAAAAGTTTCCGGACGTATGTCGTAATGCGTTTTATTTCATGCTACAGATACTAAATCATTGTTTTCATTTTAAAAAATTAAATTGGAATTCAGAATTTAAACATCCATGAATTGAGTATCTATGACAACAGTTTGATTTGTTGGTTGTATTTTTTTTTTACAGGACTTGTACTGTAAAGTCCCATTTTCCGGACTCAAAACTCTGACGTAAAACTAACAAATATGACACAGTATGAAATAAATTATGTTTAATTTTAAAGCAACATATACTCAGTGACATTAGAAGTGTTACACACAGAAGGAATAATTTCCTGTGTCTCCTGTGTCTTCCTGTGTCTCCTTCCTGTCTTCCTGTGTCTCCGCCTACTTATGTTAAGCGTAATAAAACGCCTTGAGTCCGAAAACATCAAAAATATCACCATCTTAGTGATTTTGACAGGGGTAGAAGTTAAAGTCGAAGCCACGAAGTTCAAGTTGCTTGGAACGAGGTGCCACATGCAGACATCGACCATCATTTTGTCGATGCCTAGACGTGTACAGGAGTGTTGTAATGATAATAATACTCAAAGGACAATATGTTTTGGATTTGTATTGAAACCCTCGCGAACTTAATAAACTTGTATATTACGAATAGCAGATTGACGTTTCTTCTCCCGGAGTGGTTTTGTACTGAATTTGAATAAAGGAACCGTGTCCTGGTTTTAGATTGAATTATGCCCTTGCGGCTGTTGAATAGTAAGTTGTGTGAATGAGATTTGGATTTTGAGTTGTTGTTTGATTGAAAGTTCGTTTTCGACTGATGTTTGAATGAGAGTTGAATCGTGACTGATTTGAATGAGAGTTCGTTTTCGACTGACCGTGGGCGTGAGCGTGACCAGTCAGGTAAAGGTTTTACGACCCTTTGGGTTTCCCAACTGGCCGACGCGACGGCCGCTGCAAATATTTCTTAACAAGTGTATTCAGATATAGGGGCCAAACACATTATTGATTTTTTCGAATTATATGTTATTAAAATTTCTTTCAAATCTAATCGTTTCATTTTTTATGTAAACTTAACGCATTGCCAAAAAATCACGTCCAAAAAATTATTCCTTCTGGGTGTAACACTTCTAACGTCACTGAGTATATTAAACAATTAGTTTATAGTCACAAATTAGTGGAAAATGAAAATTTATTTCTACACAAAAGTACTTAATCGAAACAAGACTTAATATCTTGTAAATTCCACCCGTGTCTGCATTAAGGCTAGCAAACGTCGAGGCGTACTTTTGAGGCCCAAATTTGTGGTAAGTTTTCCCATTCTTCTACAAGTGCATTTTACAGTTGATTTAGCTACCTCAATGGCATTTTGGGTAACCGAATTTGGGACCTGTTGTGGTTCCGAATGGGTTCTAGTAAATTGTAATCTGACAAATCGATGTTCCTTAGTGAGAAGTGAGGCAGGAGCAGGAACGTTGACGCGAATATTATCTTCTCTAAAGCAATTTCTAATTGTTTGTTCCAAAATTTTTACGTCACGGACATTCAAGAGTTCATACTGAAGCATTTTTGAGTGCAATATCTTGTTCGGAGTGCAGTCAAACGAAGAAAATAATCGCTTATTCCAGAAATCACTCTCTTACAACTTTCGCCAGGTCTTATATCACATTCACGAGTGTCGCTAAAACGTTGCAGAACCATTTCAATATTGCAGATTGACCTACCATTGAGGAATTCACGACATCTTGTTTGTTTGTTTATTAACGCAACCCCCTTATCTATTAACTTATGTGTTAAAAATTTAAAGTTATGCAAAGCAACTATTGTCAAAATCCAGTGAAAATTAAAAACAGAAAAATTACAATTTATAATTAAATTTAAACCTAGAGGAGGCAAAAATATTTACAGGAGATCTTTACAGTTGCGCCAAATAAAGCCGCACATGCTAATAGGTTTCTTAAAAATCTAATTGTCAAATTGTAATTTGTCTAAAATGTATGTAGCTGATGTATGGAGTATTACCCCTATTAAGTCTTTAATTTCTGTGACTCGGATAATCAAATGGATATCTAGTTTATAAATAGCCTATTTAGATCCAGTTGTAGTTCCTCAGCGCCTGGAATACGTTGAATAACTTTAAAAACTTTCAAGTCATCGGCAAATAACAAATAATTGGAATGTTGAAAACAATGTGTCACGTCGTTAACAAACAGTAAGAATAGAACAGGTCCACAGGGAGTACCTTGCGGCACACTATATAGACATTAAAAGGTACCGAAAGAAAATTGATACAAATCAAAAATTATTTATGAAATGTGAAATATAAAACATAACATGCAAATTACGAAATACTTACAATAAGAAATATGAAACGTGAAATGCAAAATGCAAAACATGAAATATGAAGTCCACAATATTAAATGTGATTCTTCATAAATGATTGATACAGTGTAAAACACGAAACATCAAATATAAAACATAAATATAGAGCATAAAATATGAATAATGTAATGCAAAAATATTTTGTGTTTATCTGGTCTTTTTTGTTTTGTTTCATTCTATGATCTCCTTGTTCTTTTTGATCTCTTGGGTCTCTTCGCTCACTTTAGTTCTTTAGCCTCCTTTGCCTGTTTTGCCTCTCTAGTCTTTTTGGTCTCTTTGGCCTCTTTTAGTTCTTTTGCTTCTTTCGTCTCATTTCTTTGTTGCTTCTTTACTCTCCGTTGTCTCTTCACTTTCTTTATTTTGTTCTCTATTTGGTCTGTGTATTTTTAATCTACTTTGTCGTCTAGGGTTAGGTGTTCTTTTTCATTTGTTTGATGTATTTATATTCTATTGTTTGTATCGTTATTGTAGTCTTTATAGCTTTTTTGTCTCTTATTGGTCTATTTGGCTCTTGTTTTTTTGTAATGTTGTCGTTTTATTCTCTTTATTTAAAATTAATTAATTAATTATTTAATAGAGAGTAATATCTCTATTAAGTAATTATGTAGTCTTTTGTGGAATTTATTCACCTCTAAAGCTAAAACTATTTGTATACGTTCAGAGTTTAAGCTTCCAAATTTGCTACAATAAACACCTATTCCCACATTTTTAACTATAATTCATGCTAAAATTATGTAGAAAATCCTCGCTACGTGACCGAACGTAAAACTCCCACGATTGTGCATCTTCAAAGATAACATTTTACCTAAAATTCCAAAAGAATGAAACTAAAATATTTCCCTAGATATTCGATGTTTCGTATTTGCAAAAAAAAGTTAATTACACCGCCTACGCTACGTGCCGTTTAAACCGTACAAGTATTACGTGGTGCATAACACACGCCTCCACATCATCGGTTTTTACCTCAATCTCAACAAAATACCATTCCTATCGAAAGTAGGAATTAGCGGAAATCGGTGGGAGGTATCAAATAATATGTACTAATAAAAATTTCGAAGCCACGTCTAAACCATGTCTCGTCCAAGAATTTGTTTTTTCAAAAGTGTGGGTGGCAAATATATTTGCATGTATTTACATGCACTGAATGCAGAATTGAGAATTGATTTAGATAGATGGATGTGTAGGTGATGAAAGAATTTAACAATAACTCAGATACACGTTTTTCTCAAAATTTCTTTTTTTTATCCAAAAATTAATTTGGTGTAATATTTATTCACAAATGCATAAAATGGGAACTAAGATACATTATTATTAGATAAGACATAACTTCTATATTCATACGACAGAAATCCATAAATATGTACTACAAGCACAACATGTAATTATCAGGAGAATTATGGTATTGGCTGGCATTAGCTACATTGTAAATTAATAAACGATTTATAGTTTAGTAGCCCCACAGACTGTAAAGTGGTAACCTTTTATTAATAGAAGAGTCGTTGTTGCGGATTTGTACACGGTTAATTTTACTGTGAATAAATACAATTAAGGGCGCAATAAATGTTACAAATTTTAACCATACATTTATGTCTATAAGTATCAAATTTATTTTTCGACTATTTGCTATTATGCTTATCGAAGTCTTAAAACAATTTGAACCTTAAAGCATAATTATTTAGGCTTTAATTCTGTAAATGAAAGGCGTTATAAATTCAGATATTAGAACGCAAACCGTGTAGCAATCCACTATGAGAGAACCACACTGATTGCTGATAATAAAATTTTATTACTATGAAGCCAAAGTGCTCATTTTTCCGTACACCCACTATACTTACGTTATTCTGAAATATTAATCAGTGACACTCACCTGTGTTATTATAGACTCTGAATAAAAGCACGACAGGGGAATAACAACGATTGATGCTTTTAAGACTTGTGTAACGCCTCAATTTAGTTTAAGTAGTTTATTGGTTAATTGTAATATTGTTATGTAAACGGAATGAATCATGAAATTTGATCGTTTGCACCTATTTTTTGTCTAATGTATAAAAACGGTTGGTTACGTATTATACCGATAAGATCAGGAATGACAAAAAATCATTCTTGTGAAGAGTACTATTACAACCTAAAATGTTGTAATGCCCTGACAAAATTGTGAGGTATGGGTGGTGACACAAAAAATACAGTTGTGTCCCCAAAAGTCATATAATTCAGTGAAGTAGTTTGTTGTTGGTATCAATACCGCCTTAATAAAGTCACTAACTGTCCTTATTTATAATCCTTTTCAACTGGGTGCCTGTCAACTCCACACCAATGGTAAGGGCACAAAACTGTAATTAACTAATAATAATAATTGACACCTTTATCACGACTGAATATTTGGTCTCAATATCATCATATTTGAAAAATCAACTTGTGATTTGTGTCACGTTAACGCAGACACGGACTCAATGCATTTATTATCACAAAACAGTAGCTGATAGCAGTGATCCTCATTCACACGTGCGTTTGAAACTATAATGTTAGCACCTTCTTTTAAAGATATGCTCGAGCTACTGAATGTTGAACCAGTTTATCTTCTGAGTTAAACCTTTCTTCTTTCTTCACAAGTTGTAAGTAATCCTGAAAACGTCACTAATAAATTGTCTTAAAATTTTATCGAGTCTTTCCGTTCTCATCGTGAGACATCAAACCTTTTAAAGTACTGAAATATTTGAAATTACAATAGTTGAAAACAGGTCATTCTACTGATAGTTTTAAATGTTTCATACAAAGTGATTATGTGCAGAAAATAATTTTATCTTACAGGTGTAGTTTTTTAGATACCTTATTCCATTGTTTTCGGTGACAGAAATCAAATCTTAATCACAAGTGAGATAAAGCTGTCAGTTCTACTCAGAAGTGAGTAAATCTGACAGCTGTAATTAAAAATTGTAATTATTAATTGTAATGTAATTACATGTAATGTAATGTAATTCTCTGCCTTCCACTTCACGGACAGAGCATTACATGTGTCTCGACCTTACCGGAAGCAAACTGGAAACAGCGGCTTCCACGTCTAGGTGGAATATCTTTCGGTAGAAAGTCAATTTTTATTACTTTAGTGAAAATTGTGAAAAACAACGAGACTGTTTATTTCATAACTATAACAATAAGAGGTCACTACGGAAACTGATATTAGAACCATTCTAATGTTACAGGCGGGATATTTACTTGACTATTTCACTCATATATATTTTAACCAATCAAATGTGATCATTCAACAATGGAATCAAAATTTAAATTGAAAAAACCAACTTGTCAAAATTTTATCGGGGGTTACGGACCAATGAACAGTCGCTATTACACAACGTACCTCATTTTTCAGCGAAAAAATAACAATTGCTGCAGTCACTGTGGCAGCATACTGCATGTCAAATACCTCAATTACCTGTCACCAATAATAATCAATAATTTGGGCGTTTTCGTGAAATAGTCTGAGGAATATAATTCGAGTTGAGATTTCGCTGGAAAAATTTACAAATAATAATTGTGGACTCGAGTTCTACAATTTTGCTCATGACATTGATCAAAAATCACTCAACTGCGTTTCGTGATTTTTATGACAATGTCATTCGCAAAATTGCTAGGCGAACTCTCGTAACAATCGGTAAATTTTTCCGACGAAATCTCAACTCTTATTATATTATAACTGAATAAATATTTCTTGGATTTTTATACAATGCACCTGTAAGATAAAACGTCATATATCACACGTGATCGAAATGTCATTATAAAGCTCGTGAGAAGTGCCCCACTCGTGCGCAAGCGCACTCGTGGGTCAAAATTCTCACTCGCTAATAATGATGCATTTCTATCACTTATAATATAATGTACTATTATTATCGCTTCTTCGGTGAAATAAATTCTGCACAACACCGTTGACGTTTTAAAGATAATTTTATTGATAAAACAGAGTCTAATAGAACAAAAAGAATGATGTGTAAATGCCAGACTAGACTAAGGATCTAGGATAAGAAAACGTTGGCGCGTCTATGATTTGGTTTTATTTTAATAAAGCAACATTTTAATGAAATAATTATTTGCGGAGAAATCGGTTTTAGATAACAGAAATTACACTGAAAACCTCACGGACAATAATTTGTAAAATCAAGAGTTACCTGAATCTTAAGTTGAACAACCCGCCAGAAATCTTTTGAAAAACGTGCATGGGTTGGAGCTTGCAAAAATCTAGTTTGGTGAAGTCAAGTGGCTTGCTTTCCTAGGATCCGTAACGTGACGCGCGTGTCATAAATTTTACGCTGAACTCAACTTGAACGCCAGTCATCGCACATTAACGCACGCAGCAATGCTTTCCTAGATTCAGACCGTGACGGACGTGATGGACGAGGAAGCGTTGTTGTTACAAATTTTAATCGAAGGTTCTATTGAAGATGAGCTGGTGTGACAACGGGAGAGGGAAGGCTGCAAACTCTTGATAAAAAAATATTTGAATGTTTTTTTTTATATAATTTACTTCCTGTATTTTATTTTTTATTTTTATAATTCGTCACAAACGTTTTCGGCCACGTGGGCCATCCTCAGGTGACACGTCAAGGTTTACAATTGCAGCGTTAAACTGATTAAACTGTACATCTAAACATATTTTTTAGTTTTTAATTATATAAAAAAAAAAACATTCAATCAAAAAGACCTGTAGGGCTACACCATGATTTAAAAAAATATTTATTTGAAGACGAGAAAACGTGCGTGATCCGTCACGCATCCTAGGAAAGCAAGCCTTAAAGGAAAGTTATGATGTTTAGGAAATCGATGAAGTACGTGGAATATCGTTTCCAAATTCTTCATTTAATAATTGTACATTTAACATAATAAAGAAATAAGATGATACAGACCTAATTGTCAACATTGTTAAAAAATGAGAAAGTCATCGGTAAAGCTCTTTATATGTTAATATAAAAATAAGCTCTTTACTGATGACTGTATGTAAAACTGCAGTTTCCATTGACTAAACGATTGATATAACAATCAATTAAAAAGCGACTATTAAAAAAAAACAACGGGTTGCACTCCGGGGGTGCCGGCAGAAGTGCAAACTTGAACATTAACGTTGTGCATTTTTGAATATTTTGGAATGGTTAGGGAATAATTTATTTCGCACGAATTGCTTTATTTATCAGTATAAAAGTACTATCATTTATGTGGTAACATACAATATTCATTTATTGCGCTATCGTACACAAACATGACAATTTATATTAAATTAAAAATTTAACACTTCAGAACTATTACAATAATTATTATTTTACATTAAAAAGTTTATCTCTCAGAAAAATCAACTTTCATCCATAATTTCAACGACTCTTTCACCATCATCATTACCAGCATCATCATCGCCAATCTCTAAAACTGATACAAAAGGTTTATGGTAGCTGAAGTAAGAAACGAACAATTTTGATTCGAATCTATTTAAATGTCTAATAAAGACCGCATCAATTGTAGTTTTGTATTTCGTTGTGCTAAGATTGCGATCATTTGATATCGTAAAACCAAATTCATTATTTAAAAATTCAATTAATTGTTGATTTTTATCGTCTGCAAAGTTTATGTTGAAATCTCCACTCAAAATCATTGGCAAATCATCAAAGCTTTTCCCAATTTTATTTTATTTTTTTGAAGCAATGCAGATGCGTCATGAGAATAAATGAATAAATTTTCATACAAGAAGTCTTGTAAAGCACGCAATGACTTATCTGGAGAAATGTAAACGGCAACCATAATGATGAACTGATTATCACCAGAGTGGCAACGACTTATACACATATCGCCGATATCAGAAACAGTAGCATTAAACATGCTGGTGTATTTCGCATGCACATCCATATAATTTGTGCAGTAATGAACTGTGTTCATATTTTGATAAATAGCTGAACGATTATTTCTTCTGAAACTCGCAACAAAGAGAGGGGGATATTACCTCCTCTCCTACGTCGCGCCGGCGCGGCGGTCTACCCTTCCTCCGCCTTACGAATTTTTGATCAGGCCACGTGTCCTGACGCGAATTTAACAATTTTTACCCATCCCAAAAAGTGCTCAGCGCTGCTAAAGAAGTTTTCACTTCAAAAATTCTACTTTGCGTTCGTACTGAGGCTATTACGATACGATAATATTGGCAATCTCTCTGATCTTTCCGATCACTTGACACTTCACTGTCTATATGAATTGGCATTACTATTTTTGGCAGTTCACGTGCATTTAGGGCACGCGATTTTGTTGGGGAATTCTGTCTGGAGGTGCCCGAGCTGGTAACGAGGGCTGTCGGTTTTGGATGGCTCGCCCTGACTTTGGGTGTGGACGCCGTCAGGGAGGTTTTTAACAGTACAGGGTAATTTTTTGAAAAGTGAACAGAAGCGAAATTTTAAAATTTCCAAAAAACACGTCAAGTTTTATACAGTGGGGGACATATTTTGAGATAGGTTTTTAGGTAGATAGGGCTCACCCTCTTAGCGAGCTGGACAACCCCTTAAATATTTTAAATGCAACGACCCATCTTGTGATACATCATTTGAAAGATTATTTCACAAGGAGTGTTTCCATCTAATTGTTTTTAAATGAAACTAATAACCAACAAGAAACAACAATAAAAAAGACATTGTCGTCTAAAATGCAGACAATTAAAAATGTGACAGTCCAAAAGGTAGGTACCTAAAATAATTTGATTTAATTTTCACGGTATTACAACAATTGAACTAATTGAATTCTCGTTAGAAAACAAAAACATTTTAATCGTAGTTAGTAGTAGTTAGCAGTTTGTGTCTTGTAAACCACCGATTTTAAATGACCTCACAGAAAAAATGCAAGGGGGTCAAATCAGATGATCTTCTCGGTCATTCAATAGTTCCACGTCTACCAATCCAATGATAAGGAAATCTATTATTTAGCCAATTTCGCACATTGACGGCATAATCTGGTGGCGCTCCATCCTGTTGGAAAGATACGCGATACTCGTCTAACATTTGATTTTCCTCGACGTCGCGCTGGTTTTCTAATTCTTCTGTGATTAGAGGATCTTTTTCTAGCATATCCAAGTAAACTCTGCCATTCAACGTCCCGTCAATGAAAACTGGTTCTATAATTGCGTCGCCAAGCGTTCCAGCCCATACATTTAGTTTCTGAGGGAGGTGTGTATGACCTTCTCGAAAAATATGAGGGTTTTCATTACTCCAGTATCGTACATTGTTTACTCACATTGCCATCATTCAAAAAAAAAGTGTACTCGTCACTGAAGCAGTTATTTTTTGTTCACAATAATTCTTTCGGTCATAATTTCGCAGAACTCCAGTCTTCTGAAATTTGTAATTTTTCGTTTTTCTAAAAAGGTTGATTTAGTGCCAAAAAGTCTGAAATGTCCAACTCTTTGCACCATAGCATTTATTTATTAACCTGTTATCTCGTTAATAAGTAGCCAATAGTAAAAACAATTACATGGAAAGACTCCTCGTGAGATAAGCTTTCAAATGATGTATCACAAGATGAGTCGTTCCATTTAAAATTTTGAAGGGATTGTCCACCCCGCTAAGAGGGTGAGACCTGTCAACTAAATTATTCGTTAGTAAAACGTTTGAAAAAGACAAGCATTTATTCCTGCGATTCAACGCCGCAGTTCGTCACGCACAATTCGTGCGGTTCAACGCCGCTTCATTTTGGTCCTTCGAGCACAAGCATTTACTCCTGCGGTTCAGCGCTGCAAAAAAATTACGTACCTGGTAACCGCGTCGCGGGTTGCATAACAACATTTCCCCGCAACATTATTATAAATATGTAATTTCTTGTAAAAATTGGATGAAATTTAATAAAATAGTATACAAACTTCCAAGAAAGACTTGATTCCAGCCTCGCGAACCGTCTCGGTTAATTAACAATTCGCTTGGCTGTAATCAAGCACTTCTTTATTCGGTATGTAATATGTATGCTATATTTCTGCTATAAATGTTAACGCTTTTTGTTGCTTGATTCTGTTCCTATAAATTGTCGATTTTATTTGCCATAACACTCTCGGACATTGCTTTGGAAGTAAGTACGCTGACATAGACTTGCTAGAGTTTTACTTGTGTTAATTTATTGGGAACATGGGGACACTAACGCACTTTTCTTAATTATTAATAATAACTTTATTAATAACAAAATCGCTGCTGCCACACCCGGCCGTACACGTTTGTTACGACTCCCGCTTGGAGAACATGTGGAGAATGTCGCTCTCTCCTGCTTTCTCCTGTCCTCCCGTATTCTTGCAACGACAGGGCCGGCTCAAGGTTACTTTCGTTGCGGCCCTAGATTCTAACACTTGCTCGTGTATTTCAAGCTTTAGATAACGATGTTATGATCAAACAGTTTCGACAACCAGGAAAGAAGGAATTAAATCGGAGGATCTTAAAAACAACTCTGCTGAACAAAAACATTATTTGCATCATTTAAAACAAAATGAATTCAGTGCTAACAGAATACCAGCATTCGTCAAAGCTATTAGAAATTATTAAGTGTGTCCGCAAGCTGTCAAGCGGGTCACCTTTTGAAAAATGATTGCTGAACTGCCAACACTACTTTTCAATTTGTTAGATTGTTATAACTTAATCTTTTAGATATAAAACTGGCCTATTTTTTACTATAATAAATTTTCCCAATTCTACCACGTGACTATTTAATATTGTTGTAAGGTATAATTTTTGTAACGTTATGTTTACGTTGGTACTTGCAACCCCCACCCTAATGTGTACCGAGGGATGGGTCAGGTACCAGCACCCCAAATTGTAGTCCGTGAACTTTTAGCTCTCAGTATGAGACGATCTAACTAATTCAAGTTTTAGCTCTCAGTATGAGACGATCATTCATTCTAAGTAACGTTTAGCTCTCAAACTGAGACAACTATCTAGATATAAGAATTACAGTAGCTCTCCGTGGAGACGACTTAACTTAAACCAATTTCGTTCAATATACAGTCCTAAGTTAAGAGTAGTTCTTATTTCATCGAACCAGCCTACATAACATTTTGGTCTATCTTCGAGCCGGATTAATCGCGAATATCAACAACGGTCCTTCGAGTAACTACATAAAGTCAGTGTTAGTGTGTGTTGTTTAACTGCACCAAGAGGCATCAATCATCGACCATCAGCATCAGAGGCGTACATCTACCAGCGTCAGAGAGTCTGCACAGATCTGCAGTCAGTCTCAACTTCACTGAGTTATTTTGGAATTTATTGAGGGACGGTAAAATTTTACAACATGGCCAACATCCGCATTTTCAAGAAACCAAATTGGGGTGGATTGTTGGGGGTTCTATAAACTATGGCAATTATTCAAAAACATCCTGCAATTTAAGTGCCGTTTTACGAAACTCTTTAGAAACCCAGGTAGCAAAATTCTGGTCACTGGAGGAAGTTGGCAATAAAGATAATTTGTCCGCAGCCGACAAAGAGTGTGAAATACATTTTCAAACCAATTTTAAACGTGCTGAAAATGGGAGGTTTATTGTCAGACTACCATTTAAAAACAATAAAGTTCATTTAGGTTCATCGTTAGAACATGCAAAAAAGCGATTTTATTCTTTAGAACGAAGACTAAATACTTCTCAACGCGAATTAAGGGAACCATACACCAACTTTTTACACGAGTACCGTGAACTAGGACACATGGAGTTAGTACCACCGGGAGAAATTAACAAACATAATTCTTATTATTTACCACATCACGCTGTAATCAAAGATTCATCTACCACCACAAAATTGAGAGTAGTTTTTGACAGACTCGAGTTGTGCGCAGCTCTGTTACTGGCACGTCTAATTCATAAAACAATACCTGCATTAAATATTGAAGTCAATCAACAATATCTGTGGACCGATTCTAGCATAGTACTATCGTGGCTAGCAGCAACGCCAAACACATGGCAGACTTTCGTTGCTAACCGAGTATCTGAGATACAAGAACTAACGGCTGTAAAGAACTGGCGTCATATTAATACCAAGTGCAATCCTGCAGATATAATAACCCGCGGCATGTACCCGGAAACATTAAATAAATCAGAACTGTGGTGGCACGGACCACAATTTTTATCCAAAGAGTTATCGGAATGGCCTGTATCATTACCTACTCCAAGTGCAACAGATATACAAGAAAAACGTAAAACGACGTTAGTCACTAGCATTAATCTCGAGTTACCAATTATGTCAAATTGTTCTTCTTTTGTAAAACTACAGAGAGTAATTGCATATTGTTTACGTTTTATTAATAATTGTCGCAACAAAGGCCAAAGAATTGAGGGTACTTTAACTTGTCGTGAATTATTGCAGTCACATAATCAGATAATTAGTTATGTACAGAAACGCGAATTTGTTGATGAAATTCAAACATTGTCTAAGAGCAAACAACTTAACAAAAATAACAAAATATTAGCGTTAGATCCATTTATTGATACCAATGATAATCTGTTAAGAGTAGGAGGTCGTATAAGAAATAGTAATTTTTGTTTTGACAAAAAACACCCAATCCTCTTACCATCGAAACATCACATAACGAAATTACTGATCAGACAATATCATCATTGGCAATTACATGGCGGGCAACAATTAACTTTAGCTGCTCTTCGACAAAAATACTGGCCCGTAGCAGCTCAGAGCGTAGTGAGAAAAATAATTTTTGAGTGCATTAAATGTTTTAGAACCAATCCGAGGCGCTTTACGCAAAAGATGGGCGATTTGCCAAACGTTAGGATTGAACCCGCAAGACCCTTTATTCATGTCGGCATTGATTACGCTGGACCCATTTTAATTAAACAAGGCAATAAAAGAAGTAGAATACATGTAAAATCTTATATGGCGCTGTTATATGTCTTGTGACAAAGGCCATACATTTGGAGTTAGTCGGCGACTTAACTTCCGAGTCATTTTTGAACGCTTTAAAACGTTTTATGTCTAGACGCGGTAAGGTTTTAAATATCTATTGTGATAATGCCACTAATTTTGTAGGGGCAAAAAACGAACTAAAGGATATGCAAAGATTCTTAAAATCTTCGGAATTTGAAACTAATATTATAGAAGGTTTAAAAACTGAAAACATATCTTGGCATCTAATACCGCCAAACAGATCCCATATTGGTGGGATTTGGGAGTCAGGGGTCAAACTCGTAAAACGTCATCTTAGAAAAACGCTTGGAAGTTCTCTGGTCAATTATGAAGAGATGTATACTCTCCTAACACGTATAGAAGCGTGTCTTAACTCACGCCCTATTACCCCCTTGTCTAACGATCCTCATGATTTCGAGGTACTTACTCCTGGACACTTCCTAATTGGAGAATCTCTGACTGCCCCTGTCGAGGCTGATCT
Organism: Diaperis boleti; assembly: GCA_963583935.1. Classification (NCBI taxonomy): domain Eukaryota; kingdom Metazoa; phylum Arthropoda; class Insecta; order Coleoptera; family Tenebrionidae; genus Diaperis; species Diaperis boleti. The sequence goes on along the minus strand of OY757242.1, from coordinate 38,836,594 downwards.
GCGCGAGCTACCAATGAACCGTTTATCCCGATGGAAGCGGATCGAGCAGCTGCGACAACACTTTTGGGACCGCTGGACAAAAGAATACCTCAGCACATTACAACTGCGGAGTAAATGGAGGACACAACCCCAAAACACTATTTCGGAAGGGACCATGGTTCTAATTGCAGAGGATAACCTCCCTCCTTTGGTGTGGAAGCCAGGCCGCATCATCAAGACTCATCCCGGATTAGACAATCGTGTAAGGGTTGTGACAGTCAAAACGGCTCATGGGGTTTTTAAGCGCCCCGTAGTTAAAGTGTGTCCATTGCCCATAAACGTTTCATAAACAATTTACAATGTGCATGTAGTGCCATTTACGTTGTACCTAGTTTTAGTAGTATTCAGGTTAGCTTTGTGTGTTTTTTTTCTTTTCTTTACTTGTTCAGATTAGGTTAGATTAAGTTTTTAACATTATTGTACTATAGTTTTAAGATTCATTATTGTATATATTATTCTTTGTTTTGACATGTTTGTTTGTTTATATTGCATGCTCTTATATAGTTAGCTATGTTTAATCATTGTCAACCTAGAAGTCTCCAACGGGGGCGGCATGTTTACGTTGGTACTTGCAACCCCCACCCTAATGTGTACCGAGGGATGGGTCAGGTACCAGCACCCCAAATTGTAGTCCGTGAACTTTTAGCTCTCAGTATGAGACGATCTAACTAATTCAAGTTTTAGCTCTCAGTATGAGATGATCATTCATTCTAAGTAACGTTTAGCTCTCAAACTGAGACAACTATCTAGATATAAGAATTACAGTAGCTCTCCGTGGAGACGACTTAACTTAAACCAATTTCGTTTCGTTTAATATACAGTCCTAAGTTAAGAGTAGTTCTTATTTCATCGAACCAGCCTTCATAACACGTTAGTTTTATTTTAATAAAATAAACTAACATAAAATTGTAACCATTAAACAATATCCGTCAAGATGTCAAAGAGGGGCATACTAATCTGCGAAGTGATAAATGAAATAAATGAAATACATATTAGAATCGCATTTTAATAGTATATTGTGCAACTAGTGCGGCAAGTTGTCGATTGCCCACGAAAGCGAAGTTGAGTGCGCTCATTCGCTTGAGGAGGCAATCAACAACGCCGCACGAGTTGGACATACTATTTTTTATTGCGAATGCGGAATAAATCCCAACATAAAATTGGAGTCTAGGGGCAAATTCAGTTTTCAGTAGTTTGTTTATCTGAATTTGCGTGTGCAAAGAATAATTTCCGTGCGCAAAGTAAACTTTGCACATCCAAATTATTAAATGAGCAAACCGTTACTTTGCAACCGTATCCAAGGTTGCAAAGATACTATTTGTCTACACGAGCAATAAAAATTTTTGTTATGTGATTGCTTTCTGCTTTTAAGTTCTACTTTTTCCAACTGCCCCTTATAAAGACGGTCGAAACGTCGAGAATTTTTCTTCAAAATTCAAAACAGACGCGGTCCAAACTCGGACAAAGAATTTATAGTATTATGATGCAACTATCGCGTACGCAGATTGCATTACTTTTACTAAAATGAAGCTACATAGCAGCAGTTCGGTAGGGTTCAAAACGGCATTACTCGGCAATGGTCTCGATGAGCGGTAGACATCATAGAAGGTTCTCCGATTGTAATCAAAACGAACAAGATCAGCCCATCAGAATACGTAAGGAGGGTTCCAGGGTGTACCCAACAGATTGAATGAGGGAACGCATTTTTATTTTTTACTTCTGACTTTTTTGTTTTGTATTTTAAGTTAATCAAAAAACATTCTTTGCCAAATTAATTGTTTATTTTGCAATATTTTCTAGTAATTTTTTCATCAAATTATATTATTATTAAATTTGCTCCTCCAGACTTAAAAATAGACCTCGACGTTCGTTTTCACGTTTCACTTATCTGGAAAACAAAAGCAAAAACAAAATGTTGTGGAAAATGAAACCTACAAAATTTTAATTACACTAGTGATCGCTCGTCACTCGAAATTCGAGTGGGCGTAACTCACACACACAAACACATATCCGTGTTTTTTTTTTAGAACACATCTACAGGTCGAGACCTTTTCAACGGTGTATATATTGTTTAGGTGTGTTGAGTTAAAATAGCTTAGTACCATGTGTTATGTTTGCATATTAATATATTGATCTTCTTTGTAGCATACCTATATCTACCAAACCATGTTCTACATTTTACAGCGGAGGTTCAGAGAACTGATTTCAACACAATTCCCAATTACGGATTAATTAATTACATTTTGTAATAATTAACTATGCACTGAGTGACTCCCAAGAATTTTGATTTGATATTGCATGTTTAGTCGCCGCAGTTTTTGGACGTCGTCCAAGTGAGAACAAATGAACGTCTTGTATAAATTAATAAAACAAAAGGAAGGTGTTACAATCACTGAAGTCATGACTTAGATATGGTTGTTGACGAGATTTATTTTTCGCTTTTTTATTACTACATACGGATACATAAGTAATTTTAAAATAAATTTTACAATTATTTATAAAACACGATAGATCTGGTGTATAAAAATATAAAATTTAAGAAATGCTTATATAAACACAACTACAAAACATTTTTACTCTTACAATCTATATTACCGACACGACAAGCTACACATACATGCAACACTAAACACTAAGAACTAAAGCATAATGTACTTCTCTTCATATTTGTACATAATGTTCTTAATATACAGCAGTTAGATGGGAATGAACAGCCATAATCTCACACGTCAAACTGTATATAAAATGCTGACAAATAAATCTCCAATGTGAAGAAATAAGTTTTGTTCCAATTCAAAAACAAACGTAAAATAAACTAAGGCTACACTATACCGAAAATTGCCAATTAATTGATCCACACTACAATATCCAGCAAATTTATAAACAGTCCAATAGGGGTTCAAGATAAGAATATTTAGGTCTTCCATTTAGTAGGCAATTCAAAATTATGAAGCAAAAATAAATGTCTTTATATACAGGAACTTCATAAATGATTCACACATCTAGTAGGCATTCAACGGCAAAATTCTCCATCTAACTACAGGCAACATGAATCATTTACAAAGACCTGATAGAAAAGTTGTGCAACTATTTACAACATACTAAATGTAATACTGACAAGAACGGTTCCTAACTTTAAAATGTAAAACTTCCAATTATGTTACAAGTGATTTACCACCACGATCATGATCAAGTAAATTACATCTAATTACAATCCACATGTATCTATTTAAACATTATTAACATTTTAGATGTGTGGTTTCCATCTAACAAGTATTTAGTACCAATCAGAAAGTACTGGAAACTTTTGAGTACTTTTTATCATTTATATGTCAAAAATTATCTTCATATTGGCGAAAACTGTAAATTTTGAATCTAAGTTAAATATAAAAAATATAAATTACTTGATGGTATTGATATGGAATCAATCAATATTGAAATCATATAAGTGATGACTGTAAATACTGGGTGTGAACCAAGTCACTAAACTGCATTGTCATTACATTATTAGTACTTGGTAGTAATGTTTGATGGCTTGGTAGTGAAGTTTGGAAATATGGAACAATCATCCCGACACTGGTGTTACTTGTGGTACCTGTAATTACAATAAATTGATATGAATGTCATTTTCTAAGATCAATATTCAAAAATATCGTTAACCTACCAGTCAAAAATTCAATCTGTTGAGGAATAACAAATTTATCGTCACCCAACGGAAAGTTAATAAGTCCTTGTTGAAGAAGAAGTTCTTCATTTTTACTAAGAGTAATGTCAGCAACAAGATGTTCTGTAGAATCAACATTGCCAGTTTCAACAGAGGGTGACTGCAGTATTTCTTCTTTGGGCGCTTTGGGCTCCAAATGTTCGCCAGTTTTGTGGTCTACTTTATGACGTCGCCTGGTATGTTTTAACCAATTTGGATAATTAGTGAATGTTCGTTCACAGTATTTACATTTGTAAGGACGTTCACCTGTATGGATGTTGTAGTGTTGCTGAAAAATGTCGTAATAAAATCAAAGCTACAGGAACAACTCTGATTTAATTTACCTTTAACTTAGTGCTACTCAAAAATCCCTTGCTGCAATAAGTGCAAACAAATGGTCGGGCCGCTGCATGAACTAAACTATGAACCTTTAGACAACGCTCAGTCTTATACATTTTTTGACAAACATCACATTTAAAAGGTCTTTGATCACTGTGGAAGCTGTAATGTCTGGCCAAATGGGATTTTTCGGCAAATCTATAAACACAAGAAATCTGTGTGAAAATTTTGGTATCATACAACTTAGAAAACCTACGTCTTGCCACATTTATCACAACCATGTGGTTTATCACCAGTGTGCTGTTTCACGTGTTGTTGCATATTTACTTTCTGTGTGAATGTTTTGCCACAAACGTCACACATAAATCGTCGCCCCAGGCGATGAACATTCATATGTGATGTTAAGCCGCCTCTGGTATGCAATCTAAAATCACAGAAATTGATAGGTCATTGGGATGCAAGTCTTCAAAATTTACTACTGAATATTATACTGCATAGAAATTAATTTATAGTCTACCCAAAATTTATTCAAATTAAATAAAATTGAAATTAAATTCAAATTTATAGTTATATACAAATTGTTTTTGAAGTGAAACTTCTCTGCGGAGAGTACAATTTTCCAGCGGTACGAAAATTAAGATCTCATGAGGGGAATAATTACGTACGTGGTGGGGAAACCGGCAGAGGAGGAGAGTGTGTCAGCGGCGACGCGATTCCAACGCCGTGTATGGGACTTTTATTTCTTAATTTTATTATTTTTTTATTTTATTATCGTGATTGGATTCGTTCATTCATTCCATTCATAATTTCGCTAAGTAGTACAGTTAAGTATGTATGTAATTATGTTTCTATGTCGTAAGTGCGCGGTGACGAAGATGGGATCGATGGTGCGGTAATTATACATATAGATAGTTTCATTCGCTGCGTTTGTTCGTTTGATAGTTCAAGTTGCTTGTTTTCTTTTATTGACGTGGGGAAAAATATTTATTTTAAAAAACAATTTTCAGCAGACGATCCACTTTTTCCCATCACTCATGGCGACCCCCTCCCCCTCCTCGCCCCTACCTTGCAAAGTAAAAGTTTTTCGGGCACTTTTTTCCACCACACTTTTATTTTCACATGGTTCCGCACACTTTTTTCCCCAACAGATGAAAAAAACTTTTGCCACAGACATATTACATAATATGTCTGTCTGAAAATCCAATCGTGAAGTAAAATAATTACAATGGGCAGTAACTAAACCGGAAATTATTTGTCTTAATTTCAACAAAATAATAGATGGCGCTGGTGGTATAAATTCTGTCATGATCTGACCACAATAAAACATTTTTTTAGGCGATGATTACGAAAAAGGTGATTTTACGGCTTCTTTTTTGGAGCCGTAAAGTTTTACTTTTTTTGTACGCATCTGTCAAACTCTTTTTGGGACTGATCTGTCAAACTCCACTTTTTTTGGACTGACCTGTCAGAATTTGACAGATGTGTACAAAAAAACTTTACGGCTCCAAAAAAGAGGCCATACAAACACCTGTTTGGTAATCATTGTCTAAAAAAAAATTATGACAAAATTTTTGAATTCTTTTGTATCATCGCCTAAAAACGTCGTGTGCACCTCGGTCAAAAGTGCTTTTTTGGCCTTATCTGCACACAGCAGAACACCACAGCAAATGCGTCCAAAAAAGCTAACTTTTACGGCTTAGGTATACAAATTACTATTACTATTGTGTGGAACACATCTATAGCGGCGATAGGGTAGTAAAACCGATCGAATGTCGTCACGGAAAAAGGCGTCATGGCACCTCTCTCCCTGCTCTCTCTTCTTCCATGTGTGTGCGAGAACCTCGTGTCTAAATAATTTCCGAAACTTTACTTTTCTGATCTCAAAAATTCTTTCACCAATATTTAGAATGGACGTTTAGGGCTGTTCGTGGAGACCCCTTTTACAAAGTAAGTCGACAAAAAAACTGTTGCGAGAATTAGTTTTTTACGTACACTGCTTTAACGATAAGAGATATGAGTGATTCTATTCTAACAGTGATTATTAATGTCCTGTAATGTTTACTCTCACTTGTCATACCATAACATTCTATTCATAATTTTTTTCTATTAATACGATCCTCACGAACATATTTCATCACTTTTTCTGTGTAATATAACTTCCAGTCCAGACAAAACTTAGAGTATATCACTTAAGTCAGTACCGTGTTATGTCCATTTCGCGAATTTACCTATAAATTCATTATTTTCTTTTTCGCAATAAATGATTCAAACCAATTAACCCATAAATCTTAATGTCTATAATCAAACTTAAAAAAATTATAAATGTTTTTTCAGTATATTGATTCCACTTTGAATTCTGGCTTAATAACTTTTGTCCGTAGATTTAAATTTGTATGACGCGTGCACCATATACCCCGAGATTATTGAAACAACTAGTTAGCAATATTGAAAGTACGTCATCTGAGTTATGTTTACAAACCTAACGCTGATGGAATATGTAGTGCAACAAGTTTGTGTCATTTTAAAAGTAAATTTTCAAAAAGGTATGTCAAATTTACCTGTCAGTACCGTGGTATTGGTAAACTTAATTAATTATTGTTTTTTTTTATCATAATAGATATCAAGTAATAGAATTTTATACTAACTAAATAATATTGTAATTGGATATTATCAAATTCATAATCAAATAATTAGTTGCTAATTAAATTTAAAATGTCAGTACCGTGGCAAGAAAAATTTAAAATTTGATTCTCATTCTCGATATTTTAAAAACGGGAAGAATGTCGATAAATCAAAGTGGAGTAAATTTAAATTAAAATTTAAATATATTCTAGTCAAACTCCACAAACTTTAATAAACGTAAATTACAACAGGAACATATTTCGGAACCACTCCCACATCTTCGATATTTTAAAGTTGTAGCAAAATCCTTTCAAACTTTGATGTTTACAATAAAATAGAGTAATAATATGCATAAAAAATAAATAAAAAAATCGGTTATAGGATCGAATAATTTTTAATCAAAAAAGTAACAGAACAGAATCACCCATATACTGCTTTGTATAGAAAAATTGTAGAGCTTATACATCTATATGTTAAGGTTAATTAACAAATTGATAAAGTAGAACTATTCCTATGTGCAAACGAATACAGACTGCGTGAGAAGCCGAATCCCGTGTGATCGGAACAAAAACTACCCAGCAAGTACCGCTCCACCGTAACGGTTCCTTTACAACCCTTTGTCTCTCTAACCTCCCGCGGCGTAAACTTGCTCTTGGAGGTGGACGTAGGCAACACACTTGGCATCCAAGTGTTGCAGGTCTTTATATTGTTTTCAAAAGAACATTGTTCAAAGTGCTTAAAGATCTTAAATCAGTGATAGTATTATTGTGTTTAAATATGACGATCAAGCAGCCAATCATTTCATTAATACCGTATTATTAAATATAAAATATTTATATAAATTTATGTAAAATATAAAATATTTTATCCGCAAACGTTTTCAGATAAAAAGTGAAACTTGCCAAGACGATGGGTCTCGAGTTTATTTAATTTTTTTTTAAATCGAAATTAATGTTACGGTAAATAAAACAAGGAGGCCCCCAAGGGGCCTCTTTGGTACGGGGCGGCCAAGGGGGCCTCTTGTTAGCGAGGGAACCCATTTGAGACAGCGCGGCCGAAGAAAGTTCCACTTTCAATAAATTAGAAAACAATAATTTAGTAGGAATTTGAAATAATTCATTGACAAGGTAAAAGTGTCACTTTATCTGATTAAGCACATAAAATAACACCTTTAATTTCGTCTACTTTATGAGCCTAATCAGATAAAGTGACACTTTTACATTGTCAATGATGGGACATAAGTTGTCAGTTTAAGACGTTTGCGGAAAAAAAATTGTTTTGTATTCATATTCTGTATACATAATAAGAAATAGTAAATTGTTTTATAATCAGCAAAAGTGAGGCTTTTCGTGGCAAGTCTGTAGGTTTGACAAATACACTTTTCTCCGAATAAAACATTCTATTTTTTCTTTAAACGCCGAAAATCTGACAATTTTATGCGCCGCCAGACGACTTTGTGATGGCAGAGATATGGCCATTTAACTTTGTCTTTACCTACTGAGGTATACAATGTCACATTTTTCTGAAGTTTGAAGAAAAAGTATTGTATTTATTTTATTAACGAAACTATGTTTTTATTTATTTTACTCCATATTTATTTATTGATGTCTTTAATTATAAATTCTTTCAATAACCATTATTTTCGATGTTCCAAATCATTCTACCGGGCGTCCCGTGACGGCTTAATTTTTTTTAATACAGTTTTGGCCACATAAATCTCGTACAAAATAAATTATATAATATTAATTTCATTAATACTATAATATTATTATTATTAATTTGATAGTTTGGTTTACGTAAATTCATGTTTTTTTGTGAAAATTTGTTTTGCAACAAACATTATTGGAAAAATTTGTCGTGATGTCAAAATGCGGTTGTACGAGATTTATGTGGCCAAAGCTGTACGTTACCTACAGATATGCATTGTGAGTTGCGTTTAAAATTCTACACTCATTAATATTGGTGAAAAACCCTGTATTACTGTATTATCTGTCCAATGTTGTCTTGTCTTTTTCTTTCCAGTCTTATAGTTTCTTCTCTTGTATCTGATTTAACCCTTTAACGCCTTTTTCATCCAAGTTCGCTATTATTTCTAACTTTGTTCTTTGTTCCCTTTTTTACTTACAACCGTTTATTTTGATTTCAGTTTCTTCTTGCTTCTTGAATTTTTTCATCAGTACTCTCTGTTCTCTCATCATTTTTGCTTACATTTTAAAAACATTCAAAACTAATTTCAGTGATGACAAAAAAAGGCAAAAGTAAAATGAGGGAAGACAATAGTGGTCCATTAAATTTTAGCTAAATTGACACACATACAACATGTCGTGCATTAAATAGTACGCTGAACGACCTACGTTGATGACGCACTAGTATGCTAGATAAAAAATTATCACTCATCACATTTTTTTCCAAAACTAATAACCTACAACAAATGCAAAGTTGCAAATAGATCTAAAACTTTCTGTGAAAGATTCCTTGAACAGGTGGTTAGCAGTAAATGAAACAAAGAATTTTTAAGAATTCGAAATTGCGTCCCACTTTTAATCAAACATTGGCACCAAAAGGTGATGTAAAACAATTATTTTTGCCTATTAATTGCAAATCGAAATACGAGGAAGCGGTATTTCCAAAGTTATGTTTATGGATGAAGCAACGTACAAAGGAAACCGTGTCATCAGTCATCGCACATGTAAGTAAGATATTGGAGCGACACTAATCCCATTTTAGAATACTACTATGGATGAGTGTTGCGCTATTTCTTTGATAGCGATGGTGATGAAATCACATACTTGCACATGCTGGAAAATTTTGCAGTCTCTATCGATGCTGATAGTTATAGTCCTGGAGGTAGCGTTGCATTTGAACTGACTGAAAATGATACCAATAATAGTTTTCCCCTAATTTTTAAGAACTCTAAACGTCAGCTACTCCAACACCGGTGGAGCTAGAAGTGACAGCATGTGAAGGTTGTTAATAGAAAAAATTTGGTTTTAGTATATTTATACCGCATAAAAATTCATGAAATAGTTTTGCATATAATTTTTAACTAAAAAAAATAATCGGCTGTATTGAAGATAGGTATATGAGCCATCATAATTTTTTTAAGAATAAAGTCGTTTTATACCTTATGAAATTGATGTAGCTGCATTTTTATACTTTTGATATAATAAAGAAAATCGTCAGTCGTATTTTTAACGGGGGTAAAAAGCTTCAGTCATTGTCATAAACATGCTGCGCGCTCAGTGCATCTGAGCGTTACATAGTCACTTTGGCAAATGAACTGACGATCTTTACACCCACAAACATTCAGCTGACGGTGTTTTTTATTTTTGTTAACCATAAAAATACACCATATTTTAATTTCAATCAGTATTATATTAATTTAACATAAAATTAAAGGCATATGGTTCATAATACGTGACCGACGTATAATCCCCAACCAATTTTTTTTTAACAACTTTCACATGCTGTCATCTTTAGGTCCACCGCGGGTGCGGCAACTGACACTCATTTTGCTGATTATTGAACATTAATCAACCGCTAAAAATAAAATTAATTCAGTATTAAATGTCTAAAAAAATGCAGCGCTACCCCCCGGACTATTAGATTTTCAACAGGACGGTTAGCTGTTATAACGAAAAAAACATTAGACAAGTTAAAATTTTGTTAATTCAGTGCAGATTCAAAATCAAAGCCCAACCGTAATGACTGTAGTAAACCACAAATTTATTTAATATGTTTCACTAAATTTTTTTTAATGTTTTTTTTTTTCTTGTTTTCAATGAACAAGACATAATTTGGCACTAAGCTGCCATTACCTGCCAGAATCATTGAATTAAAGATAAGCAACAAAATTATGACTACATATTTTTTATGAAATAATAAAGTAGGTAATTATTCTTTCTTTTTCTTTTTTTTCAAGATTGATGACTCAAAAAAGAAAAAGAAATAAGAACAAGGACGAGGCTACACATACATATTATTTTCTAGTACATCATACACAGTGTATAATGATTCATCTATCAAGTAGACTTTGAACATCAAATTACTCAATCCAATTATGTGTACATATCCACAGGCAATTTGATGTGTGAACACCTGACGCTAAATATTGGAAGACCTAAATTGTCAACTTACATTTTTCCACATTCAACACATGGATAGTCTTCCTTGAGTTCAGTCTTGTGTTTACGTAGATGAATTTTCAATCCTGGTTTAGTTACAAAGCTTTTTCCACATTCATCACACATAAACGGTTTTGCTTTTGTATGTTTAGCTAGAACATGAACATGCAGCATACTTTGTAAACTAAATCCTTTCGGGCATTCTTGACACCTGCAACACAAAATTTGAATTCCTTACTAAACTTAATTTTACCATAACTAACTTGTATCGGCCTTCAGTAATATGTCTATAACAGTGAGATCTAAATGTTGAATACTTTTCAGCAGTCTTATTGCAAAAGGTACATGTATATACTGGTATGAGACCATAGTTTTCTTGGTAATGTTTATCAAACTCAGTTTTATAGGGAAAAACTTGTTCACACATATTACATTTCACTCCCCAGTGTGCTCTCCATTCTTCTTTTACATTATCTAATATCTCATCATCTAATTTTTCCCCATCTAGAACAAAGTGTGTGTATCATGACAAACATTACAAAATGTTGACTTACCAGCTTCTTCTTGTAAATCTTTAAAAATATCATCTTCATTAATACTGGATAATAAATCATCACTTTCAGGTAGGACTATATTATTTATAGCATCTGTTAAGAAAAGTTTATCGACATCAGTTTCATTACTAAAGTTACTTTCTGAGTTTTCGGAATGGTCTTGAGAGGAGTCGGAACTGTTGCATGTGGACACATTTTGGTCAATTTGTATGGCTCTTTGTGGCACTAGTAATTTACGTCTACTTCTACGTTTTGAACTTTTGGTCAGTAATTCATCGTCACTGTCACTCTCATCATGCAATCCCAAAGTCAAGTCATTCTCAGGGCACTCACTTTCATTTTTCAGAATATCGTCACATTCATCAAAGATTTCTCTTGGTATTTCTTCCTTAATTTCAAGAAGATCATCCAAATATTCAGGCTTTGCATTCAGTGTATTAGAATAAACTGAATCACTGTCGTGTTCAAGGTGTCTCATTTTCTTGTTTACAAATAAAATAGGTTAGGTCTACAGGTTTGTTTGGGTGTTAATTGATCACCTGTAGAACTCTAAGAACATACTACCAGTGATTTTAATCTCCAAATTTGTGTTATCATCACAATGCCTGTAATTATCTTAATCCTAAAGATTAAAAAACACCACACAGACCAATCCCAGCGCGTATTCTAATTCGGACACTTTTCACTAATTTGTAAATAACTTTTCTCCTCTCACAAATATTTTGGCAGCATATGAGTAAATACGTTTTTATTTAAGATTAATTAATTGCAAAACTTTAGGCCACAAAACTTTCCGGTAAATTCAGAATTACGGCCATCGAAACACTACGTCTAATCAAAGGACTTGATCTCTTTTCTCTTTATTCTTTATCCCTAAACTTTCAATCTAGAATTCCCTAAAAGGTTTTAAATTCCTCTTATTTTTTCCATTGAAATTATAAAAATTCCGATCGAATAAAGTAGAATATTCCTCTGTAATCAACACAATACTATTTCGATTCATATTAAGTAAACGTTATTGAATTTTATATATGTAGGGGAAAATAAATTATACCGGGTGACTTTAAACATGTGTCATCCATTGAAATCACAACAATTCATGAAAAGGGCAGACAATTTATTTCTAAAAACTTGATAGATAGAAGTGGCTTAGTGTTTTCGAGAACTAAATTGTTGACCTTAATATTCATGAATTAATGAAAGTCTGTTAAATTGAACTGGCAAAGTGGAGAACAAAATCATAATAAAAAAACAAGCAAAATAATACATAGGTATACATTAATGTTCAATTTAAAGAAAGGACGAATTGTCCAGAAAAAAAAAGTAATGCAAATAGTGGACGATGATAAATAGAAGATACCAAAAAATAATAATTGTCGGACGCAAACAAAGTTGTGGAGAGAGAAGGAAGAAAGACGACCAGGGAAAAGAAAATGGATACGAAAGGGAAAGAAGATTAGAAAACAAATAATAGAAGAATAACCAAGAAGACAAAGAAAACAAAGCAAGATCAATAGAGACATGGAATGTATAAAATACCATGGGAAAGAACAAAGAAAACAGATTGAAGAAAGTACAGAAGATAACTATAGAAGATATTGAATGTTTTGGTCTGAAATGGAATGGAAAACAAAGCAAGGGCTGAAGTCGGACTAATTATAATTGAACAGATTAATAAATGTAATACAGCACAATAAAGCAGGAAACTAAATAAGGACTTTTGGCATAAAATGGCAGAACAGTACAGAGATAATCAAAAACTTTTTATGCTACATTAAAAAACTTAGACAAAGAAAGTAATATAAAATATAAATTTAATATGTATGTATTATGAAAACATAATAACCAAAGAACATAAAATGATGGAACGGTGGAGAGAGTACTTTGAGGATTTTACATACACACATATTATACCTACACATAAAACCAACCGGCAGAAGTGTTGCAAATAACGAATACGAAGTGGAAAATAAACACGGCATCATAGAAATACCTGCAATGAATGTATAGGGCGTAATCGCGTAATAGAGAAAAATGCGGTTAAAGACGCGTTCTCTCAGTATAGTTTATTCGCGTCCGTTGCATTAAAAGCATCGCAGATTTTTTTAAAACTTAAAATATATAACAGATTCTATGGCTCCAAAATACTAATTTATCTTAAACACAATTAATAAACTATGAATAGGCAACAACATAATCTGACTAGTGTTCAAGGCATCGTGTCTCCTTCTGTCTCGGGGATTTCCCTTCTCTCCGCCCTGATCCCCACTCTTGACCACCTCAGGCATGCGCGATATATCAACTGCCACCGCTCTAACATACAGATATATAGTTGTAGTTCGCGAAGATACCGCAAAAGCTGTATGTTATGCTGTTGTGATGCGGACATTGTCCGCTTATTGTAATTTGTAATTGTCAAGTATTACATAATTACTATAATGAACGGAAAAATTCCGAAGGGAAGGACGAATAAACAAACTTACTTTTTTGTAGAAAAGAGTAAGACACAACATAGAAACAACTTTGGAAGACAATTTGTTGATTTAAGAAAAACAGAAGCACACAAAACTTCATATACATACATGCTAAGGTAAAGCGAAAAGCGAATCAACAAGAACAAAAAAATACACTGATGTATGTTTTATAAAATCATTTGACAGAATTTAAAGGAAAGACGCAAGGAAAATATGCTAAGAAAAAAATTGCTTTAAAAAAAGAGAACCGACTTCAAAAAGTGAAAAATAATTGAATACATGTATTATTACATGTGCTACCTAATGATCTGTCTGAAGTCGGTGCCAAGCCAACTAGGTTACAAATTTGTAACATATTGTAATTATACAAAAATATCAACAACGTTATAACGCATACAAATTCGATATCATTCGAGACGACCGTCAACGACGTCTGCCGTTTGGAATGTTTTGCTCAGCACGAGCCCCCACCCACGCTCACGCATTCCGGTGCGTTCGCCGGGAGACTTGCGATGTGGCTGGAGCAGGCAGCCCTTTTATCTACTACCTATTTGGCTTAGCACCGACTTCAGACAGATCATTAGGTAGCACATGTAATAATACATGTATTCAATTATTTTTCACTTTTTGAAGTCGGTTCTCTTTTTTTTAAAGCAATTTTTTTTACAATTTTAAGTGATAAGTTAGTGATACCTAGTAAAGACGCTTCTCCAATAATGAGGTCCTTAATAAAATTGACGAAGAAATCGGTGAACATATATACATAAAATGAAGAAAAAATTTGAGGATTTTTCTCGATTTCCAAGGGATGCCCTGATCAGATCCTGATTTTTTGACAATGGAACCACTTTAAGAGTATACCGTTTCAAATAAAAGAAGAATTTTGTAAATCGGTCCACAATTGACGAAGAAATCGGTGTACATACATGAAGTCGGTCAATAAAAGGGAACGAAATTTTAACGATTTTTCTCGATTTCCATGGGATTCCCTAATCAGATCCTGATTTTTTAACAATGTAACCACTTTTAGAGTATACCCTTTCAAATAAAAGAAGAATTTTGTAAATCGGTCCACAATTGACGAAGAAATCGGTGAACATACATGAAGTCGGTTAATAAAGGGGAGCGAAAATTTGACGATTTTTCTCGATTTTCATGGGATTCCCTGATCAGATCCTGATTTTTTGACAATGGAATCACCTCAAGAGTATGCCCTTTCAAATAAAAGAAGAATTTTGTAAATCGGTTCACAATTGACGAAGAAATCGGTGTACATACATGAAGTCGGTCAATAAAAGGGAACGAAATTTTAACGATTTTTCTCGATTTCCATGGGATTCC
Organism: Diaperis boleti; assembly: GCA_963583935.1. NCBI lineage: Eukaryota > Metazoa > Arthropoda > Insecta > Coleoptera > Tenebrionidae > Diaperis > Diaperis boleti. Next base: position 38,821,398 of record OY757242.1, on the reverse strand, counting down.
CTAATCAGATCCTGATTTTTTAACAATGTAACCACTTTTAGAGTATACCCTTTCAAATAAAAGAAGAATTTTGTAAATCGGTCCACAACTGACGAAGAAATCGGTGAGCATACATGAAGTCGGTTAATAAAAGGGAGCGAAAATTTGAGGATTTTTCTCGATTAGATCCTGAAATGGTGGCAATGGGATCAATCTGTAAGTATACTCTTTCAAATAAAAGAAGAATTTTACAAATCGGTTTATAAATGACGGAGTTCTGCGGTAACAAACATTTAAAAAAAAACACAACCGAATTGATAACCTCCTCCTTTTTTGAAGTCGGTTAAAAATTAATAAACAATTCTATATACCGGGTGTTATGGAAATGGATGTTAAATATTTTAGGTTTTTGTCGCAAAAAAGTACCTTCCGCATGTAAACAATAAGTTCTGATCTGCTCGCTGGCGGTATAAGTACGTTTCGACGACCCCAATGTGTCACCTCTTTTTCATAAAAAAAAAATTAATGCCACCCGGATCGGTCCATTGTTTGGCCATCGTGGTTTACCTGTTCGTCGCACCGGTCAAATAGGATCAGATGTGTTTTACTTTATTTTTGGGGCGTAGCAACGCGCGCCGGGTACCAGAAGTAATAATATCCATGTAGAAAGAAAACACGAATATATAAAAAAACAATAAAGAATAATAAATTCGAAACAAAACAGGAAGTCAAACAAGGATGTGTACTTAGTCTACTACCATTTATAACGGTACTGGACGAGGCACTGAAGAAAGTCAAGAAATCAAGATATAATATACAAACCTCACACGAATGGAACGAAAATAAACAAGAAAATAAACATCCAAAATAATAAATGGAAACGAAATAAACGAAAAAATGGGAAAAGTCGAAAACATGTTGAAAATGATAAAAAAAAGTAGTCGGCTTAGTGAACCACACAACAGAAATGAAAGTTCTTATGCCATATTGTACATGTAAAATTTAATCTTCCGGAAGTTCTAAAGATTTTCATAGATATCTCAACATTTTAGATTTTTTTTTTTTTTTGTAAAACATATTGCCTTATTATATCCATTACTATACAACTGTTTGTTATCGTAACTAAAATGCGATACAAATACTCGTGTGTCTACCTTGTGTAAATATCGAGTGATTCTGAAAGCTCGATAAAAATTCTCTGCAGAAAATAATGTCCTCTGAACCAGAATGTTAGCGTTTGGTGCTCTACTCAGACATGCTCTTTTAAAGCTACGGTCGCTGATATTAACGGTAAAATTGGTCCTAGTAGCTGTTGTAATAATCGTCGGAAGAGTACTGATACTATCACTGCGTTCGGCTCGATTCGAGATTTAGGATTGCCAGTTGTCGTAACCGACTACACTAGTGGTTTTATTCTCACCCGTCCCCACTCTTATTCATCCGCATTCACTCACTGCCTGCATATCCACACCACCAAAGTGTTGCACTTTGATTTCCGTTTCAGTTTTTCGGACTCACTACCTCGATAAAGAAGTTCCACTTCAAAAATGTGACCATCCTTCTGTCCTTTACCCTTCAAATGCATCTTCTGTTCAGGTAAAAGCATAAATTTTGATAAAAAAAATTCTATTTTTTGCCGTTAGATTTGTGATCTTTGAGGTATAATTACCTAGAAAATTAGATAACAGAAACAAAAGCACCATTGTGAACAGATATATAATGTTAACTAATAATAATCAAAGAAAATTGAAATAAACATATTCATTAATTCGGGTACTGTTATCACTTTTAAACGTTACGATTTGGTGAATGTACATAGAATACAAAGAAAGTCTTATTTTGCAATATTATGTCCACATTTACCCCTCCAAAGATCGATTAAATCGTTCAACTAAAGAGTGCTAAAAGTATAAAGGTATAATAATAATAATTATAAAAAAGTAGAGTAAAGTATAAAATAGTAAAATGTAAAATAACAAACAATACAGATTAATTTTATATAAATAGAAGTAAATTCATCAAAGTCATAATAGGTTGAGCCAGTTAGCAGAGATTTTAGTGTTTTGCTTTGAGTTGTTCTGAAATAAAACAATAAACTCTTTATTTTAACGTTCTTTATCTTAAACTGTTGAAATTATTTTGGTGTTGATTGGGCAAGATCTTAATTCTTTTATAAACATTAGAACTATGTAGGTTTTGTTTCTTTTCTTCTTTTTAAGAGTCACAATTTTGTGAACCCAATGAGAGGACAAAGACTACCTTATTTTGACCTCTTATATCGTCGGGTCCCCTAATGGTGTCACGTTCGAATGTCATTATGTTGCAAAGTTACTCATTGCTCTTATTGGTCTATAATGGCGATGGTCTTATTTGGAGGATACTATTTCAAACGCACAATTTTGCGAAGTCCATGGGAGGACGCAGACTGTCTTATTTTGGCGTATGACAGCAACGGGTCCCCATAGGTGTCACTTTTAAACGTTATACTTTGGGGATATCCACTTAGAGAAGAAAGAAGGTCTTATTTTGGCCTATATAATAGTCGCGGTTGGTACCTTTTGGAAATTCGAAATTTCAAAATTATTTCTACATCCACCGCTTCAAAGTTCTATTAAATCGTTCAAAAATAGCTGCTTTCAACGTGCTAAACATGGAATTGCGGTTAATTGTGTATGTTTTTATAGCATTTTAAAACTCTTTATTATAACATGCTTTACCTTTATCTGTTTGAATAGTAGATTATATTACAAGTAGTGACAGAAATGCTTCATTGTCTGCGAGTGATCTCACACATCTCACAAGCTTACTCCCCGATAAACGAGTATTACAATGAGTTTTCTAGCCGTGGTTAAGTTTACTTCGACTGGTATTGATAGGTACAAAAATTACTAGAATTGTCACTATTATTTGGTGATTGTAACAGTGGTAGTTCGCTCACACAATTTGAATAATTTCATAGTTCATAAATATTAAGGTTGTTTATTACCTACTTACCTGTTTGTTGGAAATTCCAAGATTTCCGAAGGTTATTTCATATTTGAACCTTGTCTGAAATGAGATTTTATCTGAATGTTATGTTTAAACTTTTTGTAGGACTTCGTTAAAAAAATTAAAGAAGTTGTAAAATGTAAGAAAACAGATGCTGTCACCTGGAAGAAGAAAAATGCTGCGTGGGAACAAATTGCTATTGAATTCAATTCAATGAGCGGGACCACGCGTAGAAGTACAAAAAATTTAAAAAACAAATATTTAAATTTAAAGAAAGCTACAAAAACAAAATTCTGACCACAAAATAAAAATATTTAAAATATCTTCAAATATTTCAAAACATCCTCCATATTTGTTAAATAAGCGTTAATTGTAATGAAAACCAACAAACAAGTACAACGGATAATCACGTTTCTACCGCGTTGTCAAATTCGAACAGCTGATCCCTCGATGAGTCGGTGCTATTTGCGCATGAGTAACTTCCAACCAAGAGTTTAACCAGTGGAAATACACCGGTAACATTTACTAGGACTTGTACAACCGGTCTTTTGACGAATCTGGAAGTAAACCTGCAACCTTTAGTTTAACTCGACATTGTACAACCGGCCCTTAGTTTTACAAATATATATGTAATTCTTTCGATGGTAGACAAGAGACATTACTACCACATACATTTCCAGTAGGATATGTTGCCTCCCAATTGGCGGCGTCTCGCGATATTTTTCGCGGTGTATTCCGCGTTCAACATCGTGGGCCGCGTCTGGTTAATATTAACGTAGCATTGTCAGATAAGTTAGAATTTAGGTAATTATATTATTAACTTGTAAAAACCAACTAAGGGACTTCACCTAGCGGAAGCGCTAGAAGGACTCCGGAGGATAGTTTTTCTCACCAAAATTAGATGAGATGCGCTCTTCGGCGTTTTTTGTAGTATGAGTCCTGCAACTGAAAAATTGACGAACGAACAAACACCTTTAGACCCAGTGCGAATTTGGTGCTAGCTCCAGCGTCCCAGAAGATCCTCCGCCGCCGGGGCCCAAGAATCAAGTAAGCACCGGTTAACGGCGTACCTGAACAAAGAGACCCTAAACTTGTTTATACCATTTTTCATTTGAAGTGTGTGAAGAAATGCCAAAATTACACAAATTATACCGTCTCCTAATTTGTTAACATAAATCGTGATCCCACTTAATAAACGGACGTTTGAGTATAGAACTTGAAAATTATACCTAGCAATCGAAAAATTAAATCAAATGTCTCAAGAGAGAAGGTACCTTTGTTTTCGACTTAGCAAGAGACTCCATCACGACAACAATAAATTCATACATCATGTAGATTACACGTTACATAAAAAACAATGGATGTATTAATCATTAAATTTATGATGGCCTGTATGTTGAATATTGTACTGATAAACCAGAGAAACTTGTAGACAGATTTCTTTCCACAACTGCTTCTACTGTTTCTGTACATTTGTAGACAGTTTTAGGAACTAAGCTACTTGTAATGTTATTAGAATAATTCAATTCAATAATCAGAATAATTGAATAGAATTAATATAGTCTTAAAAAAAATCAAGTTGAGAATGTTAGAATAGCTTCAAGAATAGAAATAAATACATTTGATGATAAGAAAATGTTTCTTCCGTGTATTTTAAAGAAAAGAACGCAAACTATAGGACATGCCACTACACATAAATTTTATCTAGTACTCAAGTTGCATCTTAAACATGGAACTGAAGGAAACCGCATACCTGGTATGATTGATTATAATCAATCATACCAAGGATGCGGTTTCCTTCAGTTCCAACGATAATAATTATAGTTACGTGCGACAAGTTGATGGTACTGCTTTTTTTGGGCACATGAAAATTCTCAATAGGCATGTGGCAAAGAACCTTATTCCAGTCATTATGACGTCCATCTAACATTCTAAATCCGTTTTAAGGGTCGAATGAAAAAACTATGAAGACGGTTTTAGTGAATCTTCCAAACCAGGAAGATCCATGTAGATGATAATGCATTGTAGATACTTTTTACAAAAGTTTTTTAGGTGGTAACTAAAAAAGACACTAGACCTAAGGGCGGCCGCACATTTCCTACTTTCAGATACGATTGTCTGAAACGCAAACGCGCTGTGAAGGCGCGCTGTGCAATGGTTTTTTTGTCTGTACCGCAAACATACGATTCTTTGTGTCAGTTTTCTATGGAGATGTGCAACGTAGAACGCCGCTGAGTCAAATGAAATTTATACAATCGTAAGTATTTTGTCGGTAGTGTGCGGTAGTCGTCCGATTCTAAATCGTTTCAGACAATCGGATCTGAAAGTAGGAAATGTGCGGCCGCCCTTAGGCTCAATATTTGATGTAAATTAGTACACTTCCAAATGAAAATAACTTTAATATTTCAAAATATTGAGCTCAAATAAAGAGGGTGTTTAAAGAAACGGACAGAGCTGTATCTTTCTTATTTAATGTTTGATTTTTACGAAACAAAAACCAAATTACAGTTCTTTAATGGCTACAAACCCGGCTACAATGATATTTTTTGACATAATGAGGTCAAGCAACTCAACTATGTACTACACTCGTACTACAGCAAATAAGTCACTCAAGAAGCAAGTTCTCGTGGCTAAACATAAATAGCTACTAAATGTAATGATATTTATTTGTGTTTTGATGTTATTTGAAAGTGTTTTTTTGGAACGAAATTCCTTAACGCGGCTTATATGAGGCTTTGGCAGAGCGAGTGAACCGGCAGAAATCATCACGTAACGCTTTATCTTACGGCGCATGTGTGTATGCCGCGCCGTAAAGAACGAACTTGTAAACAGAGGAAGAACTGAAATCATTCTATTGGAATGCTCGGTTAGAAAACGATTCTGTGGCCCTTTAAATTCACATAGCTAGCATTTTCAGGAATGAAGGCTAATGCTCTAAATATATTAAATATGAATTCGTCAAAAAATAGTTTTGTGCAACAAAAGTTATTAAAAATTTTAGAGCTTTCGTTATAGTGAATTACTTGTTAAGTGGTTTGATATTTCTGATATTTTTTCAAAACATTCTCTGTAGCCCTTTGGCCAAAAATAACTAAACAGTTTTTGCAAAAGCATTGAGTTTCCTATCTTGTAGCAACGTTAAACTCTTTTTCTTGACTTTACGTCCGCTGAAAATTAATTACTTTATGCGATTTTCGCCGTTTCTCACCCGTTATCAACAAATCTAAGCACAAAATCAAAAAAATGTTCTCTTGTAAAATTATTGTCTTATTTATTGTGCTTTTTACGGTACCACGTTCATATTTTTGTCTTAAATAATAAACTAGAAACAATTTTAAATGTAGAATGATCTAAAATTTCGGATTCTCGGGACGGGGCGGCAAAGCACAGATCCCCGATCACCCTCTCTGACTCCTCTACGTCCCTCACTCATCGTAATTACACCTCAGATAGGTTTTTAAAAATATTCGAAATTATTATTATGTCTACTTACATTCAGTTCACCTGTCAAACTATGGCTTTCGACCAATAGCAGCCCTAGAATTTCAAAATTTTAGCCAATCTAAATCAATTGCGGTGATAATTTTGTGAATGACAATATTCAAATGGGAATTTAAATATTGGAAACGAATAATTCTTAGATGCGTTTTCCTTGTGTGGTCATTGGAAACTTTGGAAGGAATATAAGTATATCGTCCTCCGACCGCACACGTTTTTGAATTGAACGATGTTTGATGTACGGTATTCCAAAAATTTTTTTTCTAGTTCTACAAAATGGTTATGTATTTGAATACCATAACTCCGAGAGGCATTCTGTATAATAACGCAATAATCATAATACAATAACAATAGCCAAATTAATTTTAGTTTTTTTCTGTTTCTTCTGCCTTTTTCTCTGTGTTATTTTTAATACTCTTTTCATCAAATTTAGTCCTTTCCCTTCTTCTCCTAACAGTATTTTTCAGTCTTTTCTCTCCTCTCTCAGCTCTTCACATTCTTTCATCATGTGTTCTATCATTTCTGCTGCTTCTCTGCACAATCTGCACATTCTCTCGTCTCTCTCTTTCCAGTAGTTGTTTTCTCTTATCTTTCTTCTCGCTCTTCCTTCTCAGGTATAACAGTATGCCTCTGTAATTAGTGAACTGTACTTTCCATTATACCTTGACTCTTTTATCCTCGTTCTCCTTTCCTGTTTGTGCATCTCGGTCTCCCCTCTCTATTTCCTCCACTGTGTACACGCTT